>JAWWNH010000011.1:23367500-25767500 GCA_034641385.1 Darevskia mixta
CTATCTATCTATCTATCTATCATCTATCATCATCTATCTAAAAAGCACCCGGGGCACTGTGTGTTATAGCTACAGTATAAGACCCTCAACAAATACACCAGAGTCTTACAAAATTAACCTGAGAAAGAGCTTTGGGCAAATCCTTGGCTGTTCATCTCAGTTGCCTATCTATAAAATATGAATAATAAAAATAATAATATCAAGGCCCGCTAAGATAATTTTGCCAGCCTGGGAAAGACAATAGACACTGACAGCTCTTCCTGTCCTGATCTCTACCTGCATCTCAAGAGGATTGCTAAGCTCTGCCACTGCCACCATCCCTTTGCAGAAAAAGGAAAGTGAGAGAAGAGATGTCTACAGCATTTATTTTTGCTTAACAGTTGTAGCTTTCAGAGCTCAAGCAAACTTACCACAAATAATTTGACTTGGGAATGGCAAGTATATGGTAGCCAACACAAGCACTCTCAGATGCTTTGTAGTCATGGTCAACATCTAGCTGTCTCCAACAGATGACCTGAAAAGTATTTAGTATGTATTGTTCTAATTTCACCCATTCGTTTAACCTGAAAGTGGGAACATGGTGCCCTCCAAATGTTGCAGGACTACAACTCCCATCATCGCTAATCAGTGGCCACAATGCTGGCTGGAGTCCAACAGCATCTGAAGAGCATCAAGTTGGAGTCCCTTCATTGAATCAATCTCAAAATGATCCTTTGAACAGATAACAAAACCCAAAGCTATTGTTCTTTCCTGAATGTCAAATGCTGGAGTCAAATTCTGATGTAAAGAAATCTGAATTGCACACGTTAAAAACATTCATCCAATTTTGAACATTCATCATGTTTTGTTCTACCGCTGCAGTGACCACTTCTGTGTCTACACTTCTCCAGTATCATAGTCTTCTTTCTCAGTGGAAGTAGGAGGAAGCCCACTGGAGTCATGCAGTTGGTCTCACTAGGGACACAAGCCCCAGAAACCACCCCCATTTTTCTGTGCTGTTGCAAGCCCATGCTACATAGGCACTTGAGATGATAAATGAAACAAGAGACATAACTGACACAGTTGCACAATGTAACAAGACATTCAACTCCTATTTACAAAGTTTGTTGACACATTTTCGTTCTTGCACTCTTTTGGAATGCTTTGGGAAAGGATATCATTGGCACCCCCTATAGGCCGATTCCAACCCAAAAGATTTAAATGAAGTGACTTTTTCTTCACTTTCCTATGTGTGAGGACTGGTGCTGGCATTGCAATTTCTGAACATGCATTTGAAGGCAAAGGTAAATTCTCATCAAAAAGTCTGCCTGAAATGCAGTTCTTTGTCACTTTGGTCATCTGTACATCTGACCAACATTTGACAGATCTTAAAGTGTCTTTCTGTAAAATTCACTGCCTGTTATTAGATTATGGAAATGCTCTGCTCTCTCTGAAGGAACTGCATGATATCCTGGTCTTTGCATCGCTCCAGGTAAAGAATCTCAGGAGAAGTTCTTAGTCTGAGACTTTGGAGAGCTATTACCAATCAGATTAGATGGCTCCAGGCTAGGTGAACTGGTGGTCTGACTCAAGAGAAAGCAGCTTCTGTGCCTTCCTGAGGACAGGCTATTGGCACATCAAAGGACATAGAAGAAGGCTGGAATTGGGTGACTGGCAGTGCAATCCTATGCATGCTAACTCAAAAGTATGGCCCAGTGAATTCATTGGGACCAATGATTATGTATGCAACCAACATAATCTCCTCCAGATGTTGTAGAAAACGACTCCCACCCAGGGGCGGAGAAAGGGGGTGTGGTGGGGGCAGACTGCCCCGGGTGTCACCACTGAGGGGGTTGACAAAATGCCGGGCAGCACTCACTGTGGGGCCTGCAGCACACCCGAGCCATGCATGTTTCCTGGGAGTGATACGGCGGCTTGGGCACCCACAGGCTCTGCGCTGCTCTAAACGGTCCTCCCACTGCCTCCCCCTCAGCTGAGTGGGAGAAGGCAGGCAGACTCCTTGGAGGCCCTGCAGAGCGTCCTATCCTGGCTCACCCTGCCCCACGGGTGGCTGGCCCTGCCCCTGGGCGCAGGGCATGCACACCACCACAGGCACCCTATCGGCTTGCTCCACCGCTGCTCCCACTTTCCATAACATTTGGTCATGCCCAACAACCACATCAGCTACCCCTGGTGTAAAGGGCTGTAGTCCTTGGGTTGTATCCAGCGAAGTCAACCTGAGTGCAGAATGACTTATGTGAGCACAATGAGAGTTCTCCTCCCTCTCCTCCCCTGCATAACCCCAAATCTGCTCTGGGTTCCCCACCACCATCTGGAACAGAATTGGTTGCAATGCAGCCAGAGTGTGAGAGGGAGAAGTAGGGGGAGATCCATTTCACTCACAAAAGACGTTCCCAACAAGTTGGTTGGATACAACCAGTTGGCTATATGCTTCTACAACAAACAGAGAATTCAGAGGGATATGGAGTCCACCAATTGCTAACCCATTTTTTTTCAGGTTTGTACACCAACATAAGAGGTCAAGTCAGGATCTAGTGAGCGAAAAGGCCTATAAAAATCCGAAGGTTTACCTATTGGTTCTAGAAATATTTATGTGCTAGACATGTAATGCAAAATAAAATTTAACAGGTTGGTTATGAGCAATAGCTTATTTTGACACAGTAACAGCAATGATGTACCCTTGGGCTGATCTTCAGCACAGAGGGCTCTTCTGTTATTATCCACCCCAACGGGATTTCGTGAGTAAAAATGCAATGCATAAATGTTAAAGGTCTAGCTTGGTAACATATTAGTCATTGGAGTGCTTCAGATTACTTAGTTACACTCAGTTTCCACCACTCGCTACCATAAAGGGGTGTGTGATGAGGACCACACAGAAGAGTTGTCCAAAACACTCTGGATGAACTCCAGAAGTGAAAGATTCATTAGTATGCACTTCTGCCTTTGTAACTGTTCCTTCTTATCAGGAATCTTCTATAGGGCCAGTCAGAGAACAAAAAAGAGCAACCTACAATTATGAGGGAATGTGCCCTGGGCTGCTGCAAAAGCCCTCAAGCTAGTCCACTGGAGAGAGAGAGAGAAAGAAAGAAAGAAAGAAAGAAAGAAAGAAAGAAAGAAAGAAAGAAAAGAAAGAAAGAGATCAGATGTAAAGACACACTTTCTACAGGCTCTTTGGGTGACACAGGAAAGGATCTGAACATCCCCTTCATGCCTTCTCAAACAGAACATTTGAATGCTTGCATATGGTGTTTGCAAAAAACAAAACTGGTGGTATGTGCAATGCTCAAACATGGCTTTTCACTTAATCACCAAAACGAAGAAGTGCTGGAGAAGGACTGTGCGTTACTTGTCCTAAGCAGGTCTTAGGGTTAGTTGTGGCTCCAAGTAGTGGAGGCAGGGTATGATCAAGCCCTGAAATTAGATTCAGTTTGGTTGTGTATGTGTGTGCAACTTTACCAAGTGCTGCATCCAGTGAAGTGCTACTCAGAACAGACCCATAGAAATGAATAGGTGCAAGTTACTTGTGTTTAGCGTTGGAAGATTCAGGACAGACGGAAGAAAGCGCTTCTCCACACGGCATGTGGCAAAATGACAGAATTCGCTCCCACAAGCAGCAGCGGTGATGGCAACCAACTGGGATGGATCTGAAAGAAAATTAGACAAATCAATGGAGAGTAAGACTATCAACAGTTACTAGCCATGATGTTTATGCTTTGCCTCCACTATAATAATAATAATAATAATAATAATAATAATAATAATAATAATAACAACAATAATTTATTATTTGTACCCCGCCCATCTGGTCGGGTCCCCTCAGCCACTCTGGGCGGCCTCCAACAGATATTAAAATACATTAAAATATCACAGGTTAAAAACTTCCCTAAACAGGGCTGTCAGAAGCGGCATGACTCTGAGCAACAGTTTCTGTAAACAGAAAGAGAGTACTGCTTGCGGGCTGCCCAGAGGCATCTGGCTGGCGATTGTGAGAACAGGATGCTGGACTTATAGCTCAGTTGGCAGAGCATGAGACTCTTAATCTCAGGGGTGTGGGTTTGAGCCCCGCATTGGGCAATAGATTTATGCATTGCATGGGGTTGGACTAGATGACCCTCATGGTCCTTTCCAACTCTACAACTCTATGATTCTGTGATTAGATGGGCCACCGACCTAATCTTCCAGGGCTCTTATGTTCTTATTAATTTTAATGGGTCAATTATGAGCACGACTAATGTTGCATGCAAACCTAAGAGATCTGCTTTGTAGATGGTTGCTCATAGGAGTCCCACAGAAAAATGGCAAGGCTTGTTTATATGACATTTACAGAGGTGACTCAAGGCCAGTTGTATTTATATTACATTTATACCCCATCTTTCCTCCAAGTGGCTCAAGGTGGCAATCCCCTTCATCATTTTATCCTCACAAATGACCGTGCAAGTAGTGGTGGACTTTGGGCTTTCAAATTTCAGGGGCACCCTGTGTGACGCTAAAATCCGGCGCCCCCCACCTCTCACACTCCATTCCACACCACTGTAGAACAGAGCCTAGTGCAGCCCCCCCCCTGGTTGCAATGCCCTAAAACTGCTTCTGCTGTAAGGTACCAGTAGGTTAGGCTGAGTGGCCATGAATGGTCCAAGGTCACCCAGTGAGCTTCATGACCAAATGGTGATTTGAACCCTGGCGTCCTAAGTCCTAGTCATGTGATGTCTCTCATCTTAACAGTGGAAGTATGAATGACCTCCATTGTGTCTAGGGTGATATGGAAGGTCTAATAAAACTCAATGTAGGGTGCAATCCACTCAGTTAAAACCAATTACTTCAAAGTGGGGGTCTAGCGGCAAATTTTACCCCTTGATAGAAAACCAGCAAAGCTGTCGATGAATTCTAATAGGTCTGTTGCTCCCACCCACCCACAGCAGCCATTCGTGGCTTCTCCACAGGCGCCTGCTCTTCCAGCAATAAATGCTTCATAAATACAAACATAAATCAACACTCAGGCCACTCATGGAGAGAAGACCACCATCTTTTTTAGCTGCTCTTGATGTGACTCCTGAATGTTTTTGGTCCTGTGGACACCTCTGTCTCTTGTCTCCATACTTCTGTGCCCACAATACGCCCCCTTCTCTCCCAAGAACGAAGGAAATTCCCTTCTCTCCTCATGTGGATATTTTAGATCGCATTTTGCCTTCGGCAGCAACCAAGCGACCACAGATGAAGTCCGTGGGGCTGTGTAGAAGCAATAGAGAGCTATGTTTAAATCGTCATTAAAAATGCCACCTCCAAGAGGCTCTTCCCCTTCCCATGTTGTTGCAGGACCCCTCTCAGAATGAATAGCAGGAATGGACAGAGCAGGTCCCTCGGTGAATATTGCATTCTGGGTAAGGCATCCGCATGAGTGCAATGCCAGTGCTGGCAACTGTTAACTTGTGGTTTAGCTATTTTAAAGGCTATAAAAACTGTTGTCCACCACTACTATGAATAGGGAAGAGCATTATTTTGCTCTTCTCTTTAAAATGGGGGATTAAGGACGTTATGGAGGAAGACTGCTGGGGTCTGGGATATTCACTCGTGAGATAAGAGACAATGCGGACAGAGAATTAGGTCTGGCTATGGGTAGACACAGGTTGACACAAGCTACTTATATGCTGTGCTTTCTGTGACTTCACCAGGTGTAGAACAGGCATGGGCACTGGGTTCAGCTTCCACAGAATCTCAGTTTCTCTCCCCCCCCCAAAAAATATGATATGGTTATTTCTTGTCTTTATGAGTCACAAGGCTTATGACTGTGGAGAAAGGCCTGAAAGAGTGTGAGAAACAACTGATGAAATTTCAGAAATGAGATGTGGGTCTGATTAAGACTTCCGGCAGTTACGGGATAGAGCTTTAGCACTCTGACAAACTCCTTGCCCTTTCCAGTAATTAGAAGAAACAGTTATGCAATTGGGCTTAAACCGAATACATTATATAGGTTGCAGAGTCCAGCTGTCCTTTGCACAGCGTTTGGGTTATTTTGGTGCAGAAACTTGATCTACTCAATACCTACCCACCCACAGAGAGAGAGAGAGAGAGAGAGAGAGAGAGAGAATCAGAGACTGGGATAAACACAGTCCTTACTATTCAGTGCTTTTTTTCAGCAGGAACCCACCAGAACTCAGTTCCGGCACCTCTCAGGTGGTTGTCATTGCCATTCTAAGAGAATGAGGGAGGAGATCATAGTGAGTTTTCTAGAAAAATAGCACTGTTCCTATACTATAAATACAAGCTGAACCAGGCAGAGGGCCTTCTCGGTAGTGGTGCCCGCCCTGTGGAACGCCCCCCCATCAGAGGTTAAAAGGATCAACAACTACATGACATTTAGAAAACACCTGAAGGCAGCCCTGTTCAGGGAAGTTTTTAATCTATGATTAAACTGTGATTATTATTATTAAACTACCGGTATGATTATGATTATATATATATATATATATATATATATATATATATATATATATATATATATGTATATGTATATGTATATATATATATATATATAATTTAGCCTCGGTCTTCTTTCTGTAAAATGGAATGAACTCAATGATGCAAGTGATCAGGAAAACATGGGTATGGAGCACTGGAAAAATGTTTTGTCCACATTCACAGATAGGCTTCAAGTACCAACGGAGACTCAACATGATGGGAATCGCAGCAAAATGTATAACTCGGTGATTTTGGGGGGCAGGGGCATTTCTTACATTTCCTGTAAACCCTGATGTCTTCATTTATTTATGCAATGCATTTCGACCCCAGCTTTCAGGGCATATTACCATCACAAGGCAAATTACAGGTTTTGTTTTTTTTAACGTATAAAACTCATAAATGTATATTGATGATGCTATCAATGTACGTATAGGAATGTGTCCTGTTCATTCCTGCACACTTTCATCACTGACAGCCTGCTTCACAGGATTGTTGTGAAGCTTTTCCAATTAAAAAACCAGGTTGCAAAGTGCTTTGCTGTGAGAAAGTTGCTGACCTGAAGGCACAGACATGGTTTCTGACTGTATGGGACACATGAGAGATATTTGGATGTGTTCTTTGCTTTGTCCCTAGCTAGTAAGTTTACAGATCCAAGAATTTGGGGGAACTCAAATATGTCTTTTTTTTTTTTGGACAGACTGGTATGGTGCTTGGAGATAACCCAACAATGGAACTGCACACACAGCGCCTACAAAACACCGTGCAGTGATTGATCTGAGATTGCCAGCAATGCTTAAACGTAAGGAGAATATAAGAGCCATTGGAGGCCATGGGAACAGGAAAAGGCTATTTTAATCCCACCTTCCTGCTTTTTCAGCCCGCTCCCTCCTTCCCCAGTAACAAATCGAGGTGTCTGTTGAACTCATTTGTGCACTTTGCATCCACTGTGCCTTTGTAATTTATCCCATATGCTTATTTACCCTTTGTGTGGAGGAACAGCTCTGTCCGCACAGCCGATTCGCCTAGTATTTGGTGGCACTTCCCTTCCAGCTCCAGGTTTCAAATGAGTGCAAGCTGTATTGGATCCTGCTATAATCAAGGCTAGGAGCTGGCATGGAGCTTACCTGTAGCCTCTCATTCCTGTTTCAACAATATAGGGGTGGGTTGGTGGTGGGGTCAAGCACTTCCACGTCTCGTCAAGAGTTAAATTTGTGGCTAAATCTCAAAAGGATCAAATGGGACATGAACACTTTATCATGGATGCTAAATTGTGAATTCATCTGATTTGTTTGGCCAGGCTTGTAGCCAAAATAAGGTCACTGAGAAAGAAGAAGGAGGTATCCAGAGGTTTTTGGGGTGCAATGGGATTTTGTCTCCCTCTCCTCTCCCTGTGACTCCTCCAGATGTGCTCTGGAGAGTTGGGGAAACCCCCCCAGAACACATGGGGAGAAGAGAGAAAATCCTGTTGCACAGAAAGAAGTCCTTGCATGAATGGGGTGGCTTCATGGGATACATCCCATTGTGTTGGATTGTTGTTGCTGTACTTACTATTATTATTATTATTATTACTGTATTATAATTATTATTATTTATTACCCTCCCATCATCACAAGGTCCCAGGGTGGGTCACAACAATGTAAAATACAACATTAAAAAGAGTTTAAAACAAATTATAACCACATATTGCAATCACAAAATTACGGTAGTTGTGTTTTCAAGCGGAATAAATGGGTCATGACTGACGGGTCCCATTGATTTCAATGGGTCCTAAGTTTAACTAACTTAGTCTGGATCTTTTAGCATGTGCTCTCAGAATGATTGGATTTGCTTCATTCTGGTGCCAAAGAAAGGAGTTTTATTTTAAAAAAAATATTTTGAACCAGCTAGTCAGATAATTTTTTAAGGGCACAGTCTAGTTTTTCACGATACACTGCTCTACACTGCGAGAAATTTGATAGTATGCCCCTTAAAAAGATATGGATAGGAGACAAGGTATTTGTGTACACACACACACACACACACACACACACACACACACACACACTTCCTCTTTTTATTCTTTTAAAAAAGTGTAGTATCTCAAGTGTTCCTTTCCATTGTAACAGTTACTGATTACACCATGTTTGGTTTGGTAGTAAAAATAGTAATAATTCCACAACAGGATTAGATTTTGATGGCACAACACTTGAATCCTGAGGCAAATGATTTGTCCAAGCTTAATATGAAGTACTTAGGATATATTGTTTGATGTAAACACTCGTTCTAATAAAATGGTGCCTGAGGTACAGGTCTTCGGCTTGTAATATCCTATTTGTGTTGGCCTGTACATGCTGTGATTCAAAGCGTTTCTTATGATAATAGAAGATATGTGATTTCTTTAAATAAAAAAATTAAAATTAAGTGCAAAGGTGATTCATAGGGTTACCAAAAGCATTATAGCACAAGGCTCTTGAAGCTTTGATAGCTGCATAGAAGAGGGACTGTGAGCAGTTGCTTCTTTCTCAACCCCTCCAGAAACAACACATGACCAAATTTCCCCTCCTGTGCAACTATAAGTCGGCTTTTGCCAACTAGGTGGCTTCCAGATGTTCTGTACTACAACTCCCATCTGTCCCAGAAATCGAACATGTGGGGCAATGCTCAAATCCCCAGAAGCCTGACAGGAACTATAGGTGGCGCCAGTGAGAGGGGCAAAAGGACAATAGGACAAAGCACCTCCCCTCACCAGTAGCTTGTGTGCCCCCCGCACTGCGGTCCCTTGTGGTCAGTTGAAGGAAAGGCACTTTCCACATACAAATGATCACTGAATAATAAACAGGATATTAAAGTCCCAAGGGTGTTTGCTTGAAAGTTTAACGTCCATCAAAATAAACAACTTCACTTCAGAGAAAAATAGATTTTGAGATGGGAGCGGCAGATGTAAAATATACTGTTGTTTCTCTTTCTGAAATCGAACATGTGGGGCAATGCTCAAATCCCCAGAACCCCCCTTTGCCTTTTCTGTGGTTTCTCCAATATTTTTTTGTCTGGCTCCACCCCTGACAGGAGTACTAAAATTCTTGTTGCAGCTGATCAGTTAAGGCCTAGCTATTAGATCCAGTTTATAGAATAATCAGAAACAACTGGTAGAGATCAAAGTGAATCTATCTCAGAGGAGTAAAGTGAAGGTGGGTAAACTCTGTACCCCCCCTTTAAAAAAAAACCTGAACTTGAAGGGCTGTGGATTTGCCTATATATTTTTTAAATGTGTAGAGAGATTCCCTCGATTCATGAGGGAGCGTTCAAACATGCAACACCTACCCCCTTCCACTCACAGCATAAAATGGAACATTCCAGGGAAATTATTATTAAAAATTACATTTATACCCCATCTTTCCTGTAAAGAGCTCAAAGTGACATACATGTTTCTTAGAATCATAGAACGGTAGAGTTGGAAGGGACCCCAAGGGTCATCTAGTCCAGCCCCCTGCAATGCAGGAATTGAAACTGAAGCATCCATGACAGGTCATCCAACCTCTGCTTAAAAACCTACAGGGGAAGGAGAGTCCATAACCTTCCGAAGGAGACGGTTCCACTGTCAAACAGCTCTTCACATATACACACTTTATCCTCACAACCCTTTGAGGTAGGCTAGGATGAGACAGTGGCAAGCCTAAGGTCACCCAGTGAGCTTCATGGTGGATTAAAATAGAATAGAATAGAATATATTTTATTGTCATTGTCCCCCTCGGGGACAACGAAATTACTTGGCTGCTCCATCCACCCAGATAGGGCACTCCACGCAAAGACAAAACAACTACAAAAACACTGATTAAAACCATACACACTGATTAAAACCATACAATGATAAAACATAACAGGTAAGATTAGACTTCAAAGTCTAGGCTTCCCATTCAAGGCCGCGATCGCTCTGGAGAAGAAGCTGTTTCTAAGACGGCTTGTTCTTGTTGTCATCGTCCTGTATCTCCGTCCCGATGGCAAAAGTTCAAAGAGACGGTGACCAGGGTGCGATGGATCTTTCACTATGTCCAGTGCCTTTCTGTGGCACCTCATGGCATAAATCTGCTCTAAGGTGGAGAGCGAGCAGCCAACAATGCTCTCTGCTGAACCCTGCTTTTTCGGGTCCGAGTCTGAAACTACACTACACCCATGAGCACAGCCAAGGGGGGCAGCTGCCCCCCTAGACCAAGTAAATAATAATTAAAAAAACTTAACTAAAAGTAGAAATAATCAGAATATTTGAAATTGAAAGGCTTACTGACGTTGGATGATGTGGCACATTCTAGCGACACAACTGGTATTCTAGCGACACAAATGGCAAACCTACTGAGCAATAGGCCTGGTTTCCACAAACTGAACAATCGTGTCGCAGGTAGCTCCGTTCTGGAACAGGACAAGTGGGTGTCCTGCCCCCCCCACATAAATCTTGGGTACGCCAATGGCCACACTGGCTACGATTCAGCTCGTGGTAGCATCAAACCCTCGTACTGACAGGCGCAACAGTGAAATCCTATCCACGTCTCCTCGGAAATAACCCCCACCGAGTTCAAAGGGACTTGCTCCCCCGCAAGTGTGCACAGGATTGCATCCTAACAGCGCTGCAGATTTGCTTCTGAGTAAACAGTCGTAGGATTGTGCTGTTAAGTTAACCATTGGATAATTAGCCGTTGTTGCCCTTGTACCATCCCCTGTTTCAGCTGCACTAATGAGGGAACTATAAATAGTGTTAGGTGCACTTCAGGAACATATATGATTAAGGCCGCTATGGATTATTTCAAATGGTTAAGAAATTTATAATCTTGAGGAGAAGGAAGGAAGGAAGGAAGGAAGGAAGGAAGGAAGGAAGGAAGGAAGGAAATCAGACCCATTTGGGCTGAGGATCTCCTTCCCCCAATATCTGCTTCTGGTTTGAGCTGAAAATGCAAGCATCAGATAAAAATAACAAGGCGCTCGGTAGAGGACAGATCGCTGTGCTTCTCCTTTGCTGGAGGCTGCACATGCCCAGTGAGGGCTTCAGTGGTAAAGAAGAGCCACGCAGCATTCCCCAGCAGAAGGAGGCTGGAGTGAAGGAAGGCCTGTGTTTGATGTATGAGCTTTGGCTTGCCATTGTGAGTCACCCCAGCACTAGCTGCAGGCAAAACAAAAATCTTTTGTGATTAATTAGAAAAACTGGACAATTATGAATTGACTGCACACAACCAGTCTAGAGCAATATAAATAGTAATGAAGTTGACTCCATGTCTGCGACGAACACATTGTGCGTTTATGAGAGATCACAAAAAAAAGAGGAGGGGGGGGGAGGAAGAAGGGAAGGGAATAAAAAAAAGGGCTTCCATTTAGGCACTGTCAGTTTAAATAACATAATTTCAGCTCTCTGACTCTTTGTTTGTTTCATTTTTTTTAAAGGGGGTGGGGAGAAAGAAAAGAAATCCAGGATTAGATCTGAAATGATAAAACCGAGTTTTCGCTGTCTTTTCTCAAAGCCTGGTTGTTCTCTTGATGTCTGCCCTAACAATATGCTTCATTTCAGCGACCATCCAAAACGATTACAGCAGGAATGAATGAATGAGTCTAGTTGTGTGCTGCTTGTGGGATGCGCTTAAGTCTTGTTCCTTTGTGTTATGTCTGTGGCTTTTCGCAAGGCAGCCAGCGCCGGCATAAGGAGCAGACACAAGGAATCCTGTGGTGGGTTTGGAAGGAAGGAATGGGAGCAGCAATGTCGGAGAGCCAGGTGGTCCACAGTGGCCTGCATAGGGTGGAAAATGTGGGTTCAAATTTCAGTGCACCTGCAAATTCACAAGGCGGCCTTTCCACACAATTGGAAACAGCAGAGATGGTGGAGGCACTTGGCATTTTTGGGCAGCTGCTGGGGTGCTGCTACTTTGCCATGGCCCACCAGAGATGCTTGCTCTTGACCCCCAAGGATCTGATGAGGGAGGAGACCCCACCTCCCAATGGCAGAAGGCACTTTGCCTGAGACCTCCCACCCTACAAATCTGAAGACAAAGGACTTATCCACACTTACCTTTCCTCTGCTCTTTCCATGCACAGCCTAAAAACTGTTTCTGAGCACCCATTTTCTTTTTTTTGCTCCAGAGCTTTCCCCAGGAAAACCCTCTCTTTAGTGATGAATCAGAGCAAGCATCAATCCAAGGAAAGCCCAAATTGACATTTGCTCTGGTTGAGTGCTAAAGAGAGGTTTTTTGTTTGTAGGGAAAGCTTGGGGGCAAAAAACAAAAATGCTTGGACAAGGAGCTTTTTAAAGCATGGATCTGTTTCTGGAAAGAGTTGGGCAAAACGTAGGCATGGATAAGCCCAAAGAGGATTCCTTGTGCAATCATCCTGCATGGCCCAATCTAGCAATGATGACATGGTATTCAATCCACACAGAATAAATGCAGCTGTGCTGCTGTTTACCACCTGCCTTATCTGGAAACAGAACTGGTCCTCCCACTAGGTAAAATGAGGTGAAAACTTCAGGTAGCAGAGGTGTGTGTGAGTCGGGAGGCAACAAGATTTTTGAATGGCAGGGCTGAATATGACCATTCTCATCCTCCCATGAAACAAAACCAAGCTGACTTGGTAGGGGTCTTTAATTTTGGCAGACAGGTCAAACTTTTATTCACAGCAAATCTTTTGCTTTGGGGGGGGGCGGATCAAAAACTTTGTTCATTTCTCATTTGGATCTATGCCTTGCCCTATGCTGGTCTATGGAGAGACCGCCACTGCACCCCCCAAAATCCATGGGGGTGGTGTGGGGAGAAGTCTACCTTCCCACCAATGACCCTTGTGCTAACAAGGTAATTGCTCGGAGAGTAATATTTTCCCCACCCCAGTCTTTCCTGGGAGCTTTCCTACCACATCCTTCCCATATGCAAATCAACCGAGAGATCCCTTTCTCCCAGGAGAGAAGGTTGCATTTCCAAAAATCCATGGGACAGGCTACACCCACCATCACCAGCCCTTGGGGTAAAAGGGTCCTTTCTGGGGAGGAGCTGGATATTTCTCCCACCTGAAACTCTCCTGGACACTCGCGCTCTTCCCCATTTTCCTCCGATTCCTATTGTACCCTCTCCAAACTGGTAACCATGACAGCTATCATTATGCAGTTTGCAGGTTTCCTCCATAGCTGTCAACTTTTGGATTTGAAAATAAGGGATTTTTTCAAACTTTTGGATTTGAAAATAAGGGATTTTTTCAAACTTTTGGATTTGAAAATAAGGGATTTTTTCAAACTTTTGGATTTGAAAATAAGGGATGCCGCGAGGGTGGTGCAATGGCACCAAGTAGCCTCGCCACCCTGCGCTCCAAAGGCTGTGCGCGAACGTGTGAGTGAAAGAGCGAGTGCATAGACGGCAGGCAGGCTGTCTGTCTGGTTGGGCGTGAGGGTCTGGCTGCACAAGGCATGCAAGCTCCGCCCCCAGTCGGTCTCAGACTCCTTATTGGCAGCCGAGCAATGCAGCTGAGGAGCCTCCCTGGCCGGCAGGGAGGGAGAGGAGCTGCTTCTTTTGAAATCTGGGAAATTTAAGGGATATCAACAATCCGGGATAGCAGCGGGAAATGGCATTGGAATAAGGGAGTTTCCCACAAAAAAAGGGAGGGTTGACAGCTATGGTTTCCTCCCCTTAAAAGAGGTGTTCATGCCTCCAAGTTCAGATGACATTTTTGTGCCTGAAACGAAAGGTCAGAAGGATCCCTTTGCCTCCACCCCCCCACAAACACAATACTTGGGGCTTGTTTCCTAATGACACAAGGGACAGGTAAATGGTGACCCTTGCTGTGGTGTTTGGGTAAACACGTGGGGAGGGGTGTGCATGCAAGCAAGCCTGAGTGCAAAGGCTTCGCTTGTGACCTTGGTGTGTTGAGTTGAAAGGTCTGAAGGGTGATTCTAACCATGTTCAGCTCAACCTGCAAAGATCAGAAGTTGAGTGGCCTGCACAGGGACAATAGGGGAGCAGACGGTGTCCCTTCCCCATCACTGCAGCTAACCCCCCATTTATGCACATTGAAGGCATGTGCAACTGCACACGTGTGCATCACCACAAACCCAGAAGTGGCACAAAACCAGCAAAAATGGCACAAAAATAGCATCTAACCACTCCACAAGCCTTTGCAAGTGTAATCTCAGGAGCCTTTGCACCAGCCTTTGAGACCTGTGGAGCAAGGAGGTTTGGAGGTAGCGACTGTGATGGAGTTTGGTGGATTTTTGGGTTCTTAAAGGGTTTTACAAGGGTTTCCAGAGGTTTAGAGGATGCTCGCAGGCTTTTTCAATGGTGTTCCCAATATATGCGATTTCACTTAAATGAGCGGTGCCTCCAAGCATACTGTATCCCCAGTGTAAATGGGGAGTTCCCTGTACTTTAAAATCCACATGTATCACAGAGCTGAGCTTCTTCTAGATTCACCTGCTCCAAACAAATGGTTCTTGCTGCTTCACAGTAAGGAGAGCTCTGACCCATGTTGCTGTTTGCAAACTTAAAAATAATACCTGAACTCCTGAGGGCATTCCTTACCTGGCCATAAACCAGTCATCAGATAGGGCTTTTGTGTGCAGCTAAATTGTCTCAACAACAAGCATGGCGGTGGTGTGACAAACAACAAAGGGAATCCAGCCATAGAGCCACCTCTGAGGTGTCCTTCAGACACCACCAGCCTCCTTGTGATTAACTGTGCTTATCTTCTCTGTAGCCATGCGCCTTCTCTCTCTCTCTCTCTCTCTCTCTCTCTCTCTCTCTCTCTCTCTCTCTCTCTCCCCCTCCTGTGGTCACATTGTTTTCTATTATTATTCAAGCACAGCAGCTCCAGTGGTGAACCCCTTGACCATTCAGTCAGTGGAGTCGCTGCTGCTGCTGCTAATTAAAAGTTCCCAACCTCTCGCCCGAAGGCCAGGCCAGAGCCAGTCAGAGAGGAGCCAGGTCCAAGCTGTTCGGGGACCAATCGATCAGCTGATTAACCCTTATTACTGATTGGTCAGAGCTGATTGCATCTCAGTAAAGAAATCTTCTCTAGCCGCCAGGCATGGAGGGAAGCTATACATTCAGTATTAGGCAAAGGAGGCTGCCTCCGTTCTCAGTGTCTGCTGCATACAGAATCCACTGGAGGAGAGGTGTTTTTTTTTTTAAAAAAAGGCCAGTGGAAAGCTTTTCTCTCCCCCTCCTTTAGAGGTTTATTTTCACAAGCTTGTCTTTCCGAAATGTCTTCACCCCACCTCAACATCTGACTGTAGAAGGGAACCTTTATCAAGACTTTGAAAATGACTGGAGAAACACCTTGGGGTATTTTTTGTTTTTAGATACTAAAATAACAAGAAGGGAGAAAGTGTCCAATATGGCTCTGCCTACCTATCATTCCCACATTTGTAGTTTGCAAATATTTAATGCTTTTTTTTTTATTACAGCAGATGAGCTTCTCGTTCACTCGAACATTCCTACCCTTATTATGGAGGTGTTTTCTGTCATTATGGAGTCCTTTATTTTCTTTGTTTCCTCTCTCTGTCGTTCAGAGACAATTAGCACACACTTTTATACCAGCCCTCCTTAAAGACTGAATAAAGGACATTTTGGATATATCTGATTTTAGCTCTAATGGATTGCATTAGATTGCATTAGTTCTTTAGTCATTCTCTTGGACTGCATATTGGACTTTGCATTCTCAGGACCTTTGCGGTTCATATTACTTTGATTGCAGACATTCTCTATCCTTAAAGTACACTATGGTCCAGATTCTCACAATTAATTTGGTCTCAATGTGCAGAGGATCTTTTGGGAAACAGGGGTTGGATTTGATAACTTGCTTGCCACTGAAAGACAAGATGACTTGGTCCATCTTGGCAAACGGTACATCAGGATGATGGTAGGATAATGGCCATATGTTGATTATTCTGCAAGCATCCAAAGAAATCACCCACACCATCCATCCACTCATCTGAATACAA
Organism: Darevskia mixta; assembly: GCA_034641385.1. NCBI lineage: Eukaryota > Metazoa > Chordata > Lepidosauria > Squamata > Lacertidae > Darevskia > Darevskia mixta. The sequence continues at coordinate 23,383,891 of JAWWNH010000011.1, forward strand.
AACACAGAATTGCCCTAGAGGAGATGTTCTGTGGAAGGCTAAATATATATTAAGTTTATGTTACCTCAAAATGTTCAAGGTCATAGTCCTTCAGTGCGGCACAACTGCTTTACAGTAAACCACAACATTTCATCACAATGCACTTTTTGAAATGGTATTTTAAAGCATTTTTACGCTTCCCGGTTGTTTTAGTAGCTTAACCTTTTGACTCCATGTCCTCTCAGGACTTTTAAGCTGAAACACAAAAACAGAAAGCACAAAGCAAAATAAAGCTGCACAATGATAATAAAAGAAAAGCTCGAATTACCATGTTTGGAAATGTTAAACCAAAATTTAAAGAAAATTATGTCAACAGTGTAATCCTCTACATATTTACTCAGAGGTAACCACCTCTTCAGTTAGTATGTATAGGATTGCAGCCTAAACTCTCTACTAAATTGTATAGAAGTGCTAAGTTAATGTATATAATTTAATAGAGAGTTTAGGTGGGTCTTTCCATGAGAAATGCTGGCATGCCACATTTATGGAGCTCTAAGCTCTTTGTGGAAAAAGCAGGATACAGGTATAAATAGGTAAGGTAAAGGTAAAGGACCCCTGGGCGGTTAAGTCCAGTCAAAGGCTACTATGGGGTTGTGGTGCTCATCTCACTTTCAGGCCAAGGGAGCTGGCATTTGTCCACAGACACCTTTCTGGGTCATGTTGCCAGCATGACTAAACCACTTATGGCGCAATGGAACACCGTGACAGAAACCAGAGCGCATGGAAACGCCGTTTACCTTCCTGCCGCAGCGGTACCTACAGTATTTATGTATTTGCACTGGCGTGCTTTCAAACTGCTAGGTTGGCAGGAGCTGGGACAGAGTAACTGGAGCTCACCCCATCATGGGGATTCGAACCGCCGACCTTCTGATTGGCAAGCCCAAGAGGCTCAGTGGTTTAGACCAGTGGTCCTCAACCCCCGGTCCGCGGCCCGGTACCGGTCCATGGATCAAATGGTACCGGGCCGCCCAAGGAACATTAAATTATTTCAATTTTATTTACTGTGGTGTTAAAATGTTAAATCACTTTATATTCATTTTTGGGTGTAACTGTATTTTATTTTGAAGGCATGTTTAAATATAATTAAATTAAAATTATGACATCAAAACAATCTAAAATATAAACAATCAATGTCCCCCCCTCAGCGGGCCGCGGTAAAATTATCAAACGTTGACCGGTCCGCGACGATAAAAAGGTTGGGGAGCACTGGTTTAGACCACAGCGCCACCCGTGTCCCTACAGGTATAAATAGAAACTGCATAACACCAGAGTTTCCCTTACTAAAGTCAACTTCTAGGACTCAGCGGCATTTGTAAAGATAAAGCACTTTATATGCGCTATAACACTGTGACAACAGACGGCGCTGTGGAGTCCCTTCTTTCATCAACATGATTTTCCTTTAGGAAGTTTACAACGTGTTTAACCGAAACGCTTCTTCAATGTGTGTATAGATCCAGCCCTAAACTGCCTAGAGAGCTTTTGGTATAGCAATATTGAAAGCAAAAGAAAATGTAATAAATAAATACACTTAATATAAGGGATGCTGCAATGGGAAAGTGTAATTAGATGGCTTGAACACTAGGTTGCTCAGCTTCCTAGCTGATTTAGCCACAAAGCCTTCCCTGACACTGTATGTAATACCTGTTCATTTCTCTCTCTCTCTCTCTCTCTCTCTCTCTCTCTCTCTCACACACACACACACACACACACACACACACCAGATCACTAAAAAAGACACTGTAAATGGCTTGCACTTGCCCCATCCTTATCCTGACCATCCTTCAGTCATGTGATGTGATGTCTTCTCCATATATGGTCTTTAACAATTGTACCACAAGGCAGTCAGGTAACTCACTTCCTGTCGACTATCACTCTGTGCTGACGCAGTGGCTCAGAGGAGATCCAGTACTGTAACCCCCCCCCCCAGTTGTTCAATAGTTTTGCTGGATAACTCTTCTGAACTGGCTTCCTGCTTTAAAAGGTGACATAGTAAGTATTTGACATACCCGAAGTATTACTTCTTCTGATGCATTCCTTCCCTGGAATATAGCTCTGCAGGCACTGGAAGGTTATTTATCTGTAACTCCAAAAGTTAATTTGATAATAAAAACAAACTTCCTAGACCCTCCACTTTTGGCTTGAAATTTTTTTTGCACACTGGTGATCTTAATGTAAAATTACAGTGGTGACAGATAGATGTTTTTGATGAATCTCCCCAGTCTGAAACAATCTGAGAATATAGACGTCTGCCTCCCTTTAGTTTTTGCATAACCAGGACTTGCCATGTTTTATCCCAACATGTGGACCTTGAGAATATTGTTTAAAAAACAATGCACTCTCAGGTTGCGACCCACTACCTGTTAGCTAGTCAGGAAATACATGGTGAGCCTGCTGTGATTTACAATGTGTTAATACATTCCTGTTTGATGTGTTATGTAACTTCTTGCTTCTCTGAAGAAGTAAGCCACACACAAATTTAGTAAGCAACTAATAGGAAGGGTGGCGCTGTGGTCTAAACCACTGAGCCTAGGGCTTGCTGATCGGAAGGTTGGCGGTTCGAATCCCCGCGACGGGGTGAGCTCCCGTTGTTCGGTCCCTGCTCCTGCTAACCGTTCGAAAGCACATTTGACGTTCGAAAGCACGTCAAAGTGCAAGTAGATAAATAGGTACCACTGCAGCGGAAAGGTAAACGGCGTTTCTGTGCGTTGCTCTGATTCGCCAGAAGTGGCTTAGTCATGCTGGCCACATGTACCACATGTCTGTGGACAAACACCGGCTCCCTCGGCCTATATAGCGAGATGAGTGTCGCAACCCCAGAGTCATCCGCGACTGGACCTTACGGTCAGGGGTACCTGTACCTTTACCTAATAGGAAGGAACCTCTCTCTCTCTCTCTCTCTCTCTCTCTCTCTCTCTCTCTGTCTCTCTCTCTCTTTAAAATATTATATCCTGTCTTCTAGCTGGAAACACAAACTCTCAAGGTGGCTCAAGCAGGATTAAACTACACAATAAAATCAATAATAAAAAAACAGTTAAAACAAGACAACAGTCAAAGCCAATGGAATAAAATCACTTCCTGACAACAATAAATCCAACAAACATTTTATGCTCTAAGGGCACGTCTCAACAAAAAGGGCATAAACTGCTTTGGGGAAATAGCAAAAAAGTTGGCATAGCTAATATCCTTAGGCAGAGAAGCTCACCTTAGGGACATAGTTTGGGTGGAAAGCTTGGGATATAGCTATTTTACCCCAAATTTAAAAAAAGTAATAACCAATGTACATAGTGAGGGCAGCTCTGTGCTCTTTGCAGCTCCTTACTGAGTTCGGAGCTGGCGTTAGTGGAAGAAATATAGCATGGGAGGAAATGGGGACAATTCCACTGCCCCTTTATCCATGCGGTCATTGTGAGGCGTGAAAAGGATAGCAGTGCACTGACATCTGCCATAGTACATGCTAACTTGGAGACAGGGCCGTCTTTAGCATATGCACTGCCAGGGTACAAAGATCTGCCCAGCGCCCCCAAATTTAGTTTAGCCCCCAAATTAACTTTTATTATGCCTTATGTCACTATTATCATTTGATAAATAGCACTCATGCCTGCACAGCTCGAAAAGGAGGGTTTTTATTGTTGTTGTTTAAAACCAGCTTTTCTAAAGAAGACAAAGAACACATTGGGAGTCGGTGTAAAGCAGGGGTAGGCAACCTAAGGCCCGTGGGCCGGATACGGCCCAATCGCCTTCTAAATCTGTCCCAGGGACAGTCTGGGAATCAGCATGTTTTTACAGGAGTAGAATGTGTCCTTTTATTTAAAATGCATCTTCGGGTTATTTGTTGGGCCTGCCTGGTGTTTTTACATGAGTAGAATGTGTGCTTTTATTTAAAATGAATCTTTGGGTTATTTGTGGGGCATAGGAATTTGTTCCTCCCCCCTCCCCCCCAAAAAATGGTCCGGCCCACCACATGGTCTGAGGGACGGTGGACCGGCCCACGGCTGAAAAAGGTTGCTGACCCCTGGTGTAAAAACTCCACACATGCGCTTACTGTCGTAGGGAGGTGTCTGAAAGATGAGACGGGCGGGCATTGTGCGCATGTGTGGGAGAGCCATCTTGGGCAGCCTTTCATTGTGGTAGCAAGCTTATTTCTAGAGGAGCTGGGAGGGCCCTTGTGAGCATGTATATACGAGTTCTTCCGGAGCCTGTGCGCGCTCCCGTCGCTAGATAGGTCCGTTCTCTTTCTGTTTGTCTCTCCCTCTTTCCTGTCACTCCTCCTGGCTTTGGTGAGCGAGACTTTCCAGAAAGCTCTCCCTGCAGCAGCATGAGCAGGCAGGCGGCGCGAGATCTGTCGTGTCAAAGGTGCCGCTGATCCCGCTGCCGCATAGCAGCTCAATACAATACGCTTAGGTGGCTTCAACGGCGGGCACCTGGTGCCCCCCAGAATTCGGCGCCCGGGTGCCCCGCACCCCTTGCACCCCCAGGTAAAGACAGCCCTGCTTGGAGAGGCTCCTACCGTAAGCAGAATTTGAACTCATTGTTAATGTTACCCTTTCAACTGCTTGTTTTTCAGAACATTTATAATAAGAAAAAAGAAACCTGCCTTCAAAAGCATTTCCCCCTGTGCAAGTGCCATTGACATGAATGGGAGTGACTGCTCTCTTGCCTTGTGCAGAACTTCCTAGTGGATTCTGCTCCAGAGCTATATCTTCTTTCGCTACCTTAGTCTTCCTAGGAATTTCTCGTGCATCAGAATTAACTGTGGATGTTTAAATGTAAAATACGGCTATGGCTTTCAATGCAAGCTACATTTAACAACTGTATATTGATTCTTCTCCCTACCCCCCCTCGTAATTTCATTTCCATCAACATTTCTGGTGTCTTAATTAGAAACCTTTTAAAGAGAGATTTAACATTCTCGCTATCAAAGGATTTAACTGGAGGACACAGCTAGGTGGAGAGACAGCAAGGGTGGGAAAGACACTGGTACCCTTTCAAATTGTATTATGAGAGGACGCTAGTCACACAGACTCAAAGTGTAGGTGCTAACCCCCTTCCCAGGAACTCATAGTGTTGGAAAAATTTTGCCCAGTCAAGTTCTGGGCAAAATGATTGCAAAGGCAGTGGCAGTTCAACTTTAGGCATGGCTGGAGGAAATGGGTTATAGAGACCCTTTTCAACCTGGATTTGGTATTGGGATTGCCTTGGTCACGCTGACCGTTGTAGAAAAAGAGTCCAGGGAATGCAGCCCTATTGGTTCTCCTTGACTTTTCAGCAGCTTTTTATACCACTGACCATGGTGTCCTCCTGAGAGGAGCTCTGTGGGTTGAGTGTTGCAGGCAACGTGTTACCTCCTCGCCCAGACCTTTGGGATAGGAGCCGCACAACTGAATATGAATTGCTTGCTTTGATTATTTAATGTTGACAAATGAATGTTGATTTTAAGAACCCTCTTTTGGGTTTTATTGCTACTTCTTGCCATCATGTTTTAAGGATGCATGTAGTCCTGCCCTGAGACCTTTTGGTGGAGGGCGGGTTAGCAGTACTGTAATTAAAATAAAATAAACTCTTTTCCTCAGGCAGCAAAACCTCTGGCCCTTGATGCCATCTAGCACCTGGGGCAAAAGTATCTAAATCTCCTTACTTGCAGGAGCAAATGGAATGATAAATACGACAACTGACAATTTGACGGACCCAGATCTGGTATCTGAGGGGACTGCCACACGCTGTCTTAAGCTAGGGCCAGCCTTTACAGCTGAGGCAGAATGATGCCCTCGCAATTCAGCAGGTGACAGCACGCTGCAGAATTTCCAGTGGCCTTGTTGCCCGTAACAAAAAGGACTGTTTACCCCTGTGTTCCTTATTAAGCCGAAGTATTTTATTTAATGAGCATGACTCATGCAAGGTGTTCCCATAAATCATCAGCTGGTTTACAAACTCAATAACTAGGCTTCCTGCTATAACTAGGCCGTGCACACCTTAAATTATTAACACGCCACGGCCCTCAAGGCAGATCTTTGATGATGATGATATAAACACTGTTAAGGACAAGGTGCTCTCTCAGCAAAAGATTATTGACTCTAATTACCATTTACCATGGTGTTGGGGGGAGAGAGAAAGAGAGAGAGAGAGAGAGAGAGAAGAGAAAGACAATAAACCAAAGCAGAATTTCACTCTCGGATTTAATTTCACAATGCATTTTTTTTTTTTTAAACACACACACACACGAAACCATCCACCAAAACTTTTGTCAGTTTGCTTGTTTGTTTGTTTTGTTGCTGCTGTGGCTCTATGATAGACTGTAGCTGGCGACGCTTGAAAGGCAGACAGTTGTTAAGAAGAAAAAACAAACCCTGAAAGGAAAACCCCACGCAGCATGAGAGAACGTTCTGTTGATGCTATATACGTTCTTTGAAATGGATGGAAAAAGGCCAGAGGGAACAGAAGAGATGATAATATACTGGAAAGAATCCCAGCTTTAATTGTTTTCATGTATGTAATGTAATGAAAAAAGGTTAGCGCACTAATGTGCTTGACTACAGTCAAACCTGAACTGCAGGTCGGCTTCTACCTCCCCCTTTTTTATTATGAAAGTGGGTGGAGGGCTCCTATTATATGCTTCATTTTTTTATTTTTTGACTGCTCCCTCATTATTAGGATGCTGGAAGTAACAGTGTAGAAGTTAAAATTCAATCAGAATTACCCAGAAGCTTTGCTTTCTATTCTGTTCAGGTAAGAACAACCAAAGCATTCATGCTCCATCTCCTTAGGTTCCAGCTTCTGGCTTAGAGAAGAGGCATAGCAAATGAGGCAATTGTAAGAGTCAGTGCGCACGGCCATAAAACTGGAACCAGTCATTGATGAGTAGCCCTACAGAGTCCCAGGGGACTACTCTTGAGTAGATAGCTTTATGGCTGAAGCCTCCTCCTGGATGAAAAGGAAAACCAACGCTCCTACTTTAAGAAGGCAGAAAACCCTCTTCATGCCAGTGTCCGCCCGTCGCTTGGTCTGCCTTTCAATTTTAAAGTGTGCTTGTGCGTGTGTTCTGAGAGAACTAACAATATCTCATGTGTGAGATGTAATGATTGCCCAGGTTTATTTATGCAGCAGCTTAGGGGTAAAGACAGGCCAGCGTGCAGCATCTGGCCAGTTCAAGAACCTTCCAAGACTAGAGATGTTTGTGTAGAGGATGAGCAGTTGTTGCTCCATTTGCAGAGAGGGATTTGGATGACGTTCCCAGAGTGGCGTTGTTTACCATCAGTTCCTTTCAGATAATAAATAACATGTGAAACCAGGCCTGGTACTCTAACAAACCTACCACAGATGCTCACTTCTATTGTCCATAGACAGGGGTCTATTGAGCTCACCATCCTGAAGCAGTGATAAGCTATGCTAAGAATGAAATGAGTTTTGTGAGATTGGATGCTGCTTTTTCATAGGGGAGTGCCTTATAACGCTTGCACACATGTGTTCCATTTCAGCACCAGATGTTGGTCCATGCTGCCAGATATTATCCTGTCTGCTTTGGTGCAATGTAGGTATAAATGGATGGTCATTTGGTTTGGATTCATAATAATATTTATACAGCACTTCCTGAAGTGTTCATAGCACATCACATACATATCTTCAGCAATGCTTACAAGAACCTATTTTTAGAAACAGGTAAAAATAGAAACGGCAAACCAATAGAGAAGACACTTTCAAGGCAGAATAAATGCTAGAGTGGTGTGCTGGCTGCTTCAAGGGTATTCTCTCTCTGAAACGAAGTGGATCTTGCCCAAAATGACCTGAAGTGGGCTGGTCCCAAAGCTTTAGACTCAGTTTGGAGCTTTGGAGGGTGGTTCCCTCATATTATACTCAACTGGATACATGCTGGACCCCACAAGCTCTCCATAAAAAAGCATCAGAGGGGTGTGTGTTGTTTTGTGACTGACAGCTCTAGCTTCCCGACAGGGAATGATTTTACTAGGGATCTTCTGTTAAAGGAGGGACAATGTTGTCTCAACATTTTCATGGCTTTTTGTGACTGCAAAGGCAGTCCCAGCATTCAGAGGAAGGGCCTCCATTTTGAAAAATACCCGGATATTAAATGCTCCCCTTGCACTATATTATGGGGTGTGCACAAGTGGTACACAGGATGTGGGTGGCGCTGTGGTCTAATCCACGGAGCCTCTTGGGTTTGTCCATCGGAAGGTCGGCGGTTCAAATCCCCATGACGGAGTGAGCTCCCGTTGCTCTGTCACAGCTCCTGCCAACCTACCAGTTTGAAAGCATGTCAGTGCAAATAGATAAATAGGTACCACTGTGGCGGGAAGGTAAATGGCATTTCTGTGTGCTCTGGTTTCAGTCACGGTGTTCTGTTGTACCAGAAGTAGTTTAGTCATGCTGGCCACATGACCCAGAAAGCTGTCTGTGGACAAACGTTGGCTCCCACGGCCTGAAAGTGAAATGAGCGCCGCAACCCCATAGTCGTCTTTGACTAACTTAATTGTCCAGGGGTCCTTTACCATTTTTCTTTTTCTTTTTACAAGTGCTATAGTGTACACTTCCATATATTTTCTCAATCAAGTGTTGGGTCATCTGCTTAATCAAGGATGAAACACATTTATTTATTTTGATTTCTTACCTGCCCTTCACCAAAAAATTCAAGGGCTGGTTACAAGAATAAAATATACAATTATAAAACAGTCACAAGCCATAAAACAAGTGTGAGAACAATTAAAAACAATTCCATACATAAAAACCATTCCAGAACAGTCTCACATATAAAAACAGTTAAAAATAGTTCCAATAGAGATGCAGACTAGGATTAATGTCTCCACGGAAGAGGCTTGTTGGAAGAGGAAGGTCTTGAGTAGGTGCTGAAAAGGCAACAGAGCCAGCGCCTGTCTAATATGTGATTTTTGGGAATTCCATAGGTGCCACCAGACTAAAGGCCCTGAGTCCTATTCTGTACAGCACAGACCTCCTGGTAAGATGATAAGTGCAGGAGGTGCTCTCCAGCAGAGCACAGGATTCAGTTGGGTATACAAGGGGTGAGGTGATCCTTTCAGTACCAAAGGGTAGAATCTAAGGTAGTCATTCCACCAATGCAATCTCAATCCCACACGTCTTCCCAGCAATTCTTCCGGACATGATTCAGCAGGACATGCAGCAGCTTTGGCAGCAATTGACTGGAAAAAACAGCATGGGGAGTTGGAATTAAAGATCCCCTTCCCTGGTTCTGTTGCTCTGGTCAAAACCGGAGTACCCCAAACCTGCTTTTAAAATGTTGGGGCAACCAATCACAGATCTTCTGCATCATGTCTGCTTTGGACCACAAAACCAGACCCTCCAAGTGTCCCTATTTTCCAGGAGCAGTTCTGGATTTTCAGAAGCTGTCCTGGTTTCTGATGTGTTCCCGGAATGTCCTGCTTTTCCTTAAAGGTAAAGGTACCCCTGACCATTAGGTCGAGTCACGGATGACTCTGGGGTTGCATGCTCATTTCGCTCTATAGGCCAAGGGAACCAGTGTTTGTCCGCAGATAGCTTCCGGGTCATGTGGCCAGCATGACTAAGCCACTTCTGGCAAACCAGAGCAGTGCACGGAAACACCGTTTACCTTCCCGCTGCAGCGGTACCTTTGACGTGCTTTCGAACTGCTAGGTGGGCAGGAGCTGGGACCGAACAACAGGAGCTCACCCCATCGCGGGGATTCGAGCTGCCGACCTTCTGATCAGCAAGCCCTAGGCTCTGTGGTTTAGACCACAGCGCCACCCGCGTCGCTTTTCCTTAGGACGTCCCTATTTTCATTCATGAAATGTTGGAGGGTATGCAAAACAGAATGACAGAAGGGCATATCCTGCATCCTGCTAGTGTCTTCCTTTTGAACGGACACCATCTTTTTAAATGCAGCATATGAGTGTAGCTAGAGCTCCGCTTGCTCCATGTGACAAAAGAGATAAGTGGCTTGACGCACGATACCAAGAAACAAGGCAGCTTTTAAGCCTGCATGCCTGTCATTTGGATGTAAAAAAGGCTACTTGTACCTACGCAGAGAAAAATGAGTTTAATATACTGCTTCCATGCTCTGCAGGGCTTGTTGTCCAAACTGTACCTGGAAGATTTACATGAGTAACTCCTTTTGATATTATCGGAAATTATGAAACTGTATATGCCGCACATCAAGGCGGTGGGGGGGGGTGGGCGCATTCTGTTATATAGATGGAAAGTATGTGGCTGAGTGCACATGTGCGCATAAATGCACTTTGGCACAAAAACCAGAAGGCCCAATAATGCCAAACTGCACCCCCCCACCACAAAAAAGCCCTTAACAACTCATATTAATGAAATGTTACAGTTAAGATTTTAATCACAGACAAGTCGGAAAATTCTGAGTTCCCATAGCAACCTTAATCCTGTTTCCTTTTGTCTCTGCATTACCATAGGATCATTTTGTTTCTGTGCACATGGGGGGAAACAAAGTCCTTCACCAATTATAGACACCCAATCCTTAGATCCTTAAAATATGAATATTGGGTTTATATGATGTTGCTATTTGTTACCGAGTCAAATCCTAGCTCTGTTAGAGTGATTGCCAACACTCCTGTTGAGTTCCTTAGTGCTGAGAGGTGACTCTGTTTTTTTTTTAAATAAACAAAATAGGTAATGTTATTATTACCCAAATACACATATATTTATTTTTAACCTGCTATATTGTGAATAAATGCATTACAAATGTCATTATACTTGTCCATGCAAAGTCTACGTCTATAAGCAACCTGTTCATAAATTGCAAGTGTAAGGTAAAGGTAAAGGGACCCCTGACCATTAGGTCCAGTCGTGTCCGACTCTGGGGTTGCGGCGCTCATCTCACTTTATTGGCCGAGAGCCGGCGCACAGCTTCCGGGTCATGTGGCCAGCATGACAAAGCCGCTTCTGGCGAACCAGAGCAGTGCACGGAAACGCCGTTTACCTTCCCCACCAGAGTGGTTCCTATTTATCTACTTGCACTTTGACATGCTTTCGAACTGCTAGGTTGGCAGGAGCTGGGACCGAGCAACGGGAGCTCACCCTGTCGCAGGGATTCGAACCGCCGACCTTCTGATCAGCAAGCCCTGTGGTTTAACCCACAGCGCCACAGTCATGTCTTAAATCAATTGATTAAATGGAGCAATGCACTTATCTTTCCAGGATATCTGTAGTATCAGTATTTCAGCTATAGTAAGGGCACAAAGAAGATATTTGTTATCAATAAATTAACTTGATATGCAGATTTTAAGAAATGATTGGAATATGGAATTGGAGGCTCCTATCTTCTTAGACAATGGGAAAGTGTTTTAGCTTCTATAGCAAAGGTGTCAATGGACCTTAAATGGAAAATACTATTGAGAATTTATTGGACTCCACTACGATTGTATGGAAAAGGACTGTCTAAGACAGCATTTTGTTGGAGAAGTAGCAAGGATTCTTTAATCCCCCCTTTTTACAATGTCTTACACTTATTAAGTTTTAGGAGAAAGTAGTGGATTATATAAACATGACTGTGCAGGAAAAAAATAAAAATTTCAGAGGAAAATATTACTTTGATTCACAACAAGACCACGTGAATAGATTCTTCAAAAGGTGACAAGAACCTAATGAGCACAGGAAAAGGTACTGGGGAGCATCAGTGATATCTAACATTGCTAGAATAGATTTAAGCACATGTACTTAATGTTGGGCAGCAGAACCTTTGTGTCTTTCACTGCAGGCTGCATGTAGATGTAGACTGATGCGCTGTCTAGAGAATGAGAGACATCTCAGAGAACATGAGAGGACCCACATTTGTTTGTACTCAGAAATCTTTGCCACACCAACTGGAGAGGGACTTGCAGTATAACCCAGTGCATGTCTTCTCAGAAGTAAGGGCCATTGAGCTCAATGGAGCTGAATCCCAGGTAAGCAGCTATAGAATTGCAGCCTAAGAGCCAGCTTACAGAAAGACCATGCCCACGATGGCCATGTATTGTACCAAATGTAACTGACTTGTGGATAGGACTCTGAACTGAAAGCAGAGATGTTATATGCTATCCATGAAAATCTTTCAATAAAAACAATTTAAAAAAGAAAGACCAAAGTGTGCTTCACATTTATTGATTATTTATATCCCACCTTCCACTCCCAAACCTTCAAAGCAGCTTACAAACAAGAAAACCAATTAACAATAAGAGCCAGCATTACATAACAGCTTGGAATAAAATGACAACAAGGAGAAGAAGCAGCAACAACCTTTTCCGCATATGCACGGGAAAATGAAAACCATTTTTATCTGGCTCTTAAAATATACAATGTATATGTATATATGATGTATGGAAGTGAGAGCTGGACCATAAAGAAGGCTGATCGCCGAATAATTGATACTTTTGAATTATGGTGCTGGAGGAGACTCTTGAGAGTCCCATGGACTGCAAGAAGATCAAACCTATCCATTCTTAAGGAAATCAGCCCTGAGTGCTCACTGGAAGGACAGATCCTGAAGCTGAGGCTCCAATACTTTGGCCACCTCATGAGAAGAGAAGACTCCCTGGAAAAGACCCTGATGTTGGGAAAAGATTGAGGGCACAAGGAGAAGCGGACGACAGAGGACAAGATGGTTAGACAGTGTTCTCGAAGCTACCAACATGAGTCTGACCAAACTGTGGGAAGCAGTGGAAGACAGGAGTGCCTGGTGTGCTCTGGTCCATGGGGTCACGAAGAGTCGGACATGACTAAACGACTAAACAACAACAACAAAATATACTACCGTTGGTGCCAAACAGTGAGGTTCACATGGGAGAAGGAGATCATGAGGGATGAGCATGATTTGGTGGTAGAGGACATGCTTTGGACTGGGTGGGAGAGCCTATGTCCCTCTTCATGTTGTCAGGCTCTAGCTCCCATCAGCCCCAGGTAGCATGGTCAACAAAGAGGATTATGGGAGTTGAGGTCCAGCAGTATTTGGAAGGCCATGTGTTTCCCACCCCTGCTTTATAGGTAATCGGTGGAGTATCTAAATAATGGGGGCAAAGCTAGGAAAGTCCACTCCTGAAGCTATGGGCATTACTGGGGTTTTAGGTTCACTGCTGATGTATTTCAAAGTCACAGTCAGCTCTTGCAAGCAGCTGTGAGGATTTTGTTCAGTATCACTGAGCAGAAATCAGGACATGTGCTAAATTGGCTGTTGCATTTAAAAACTGGCCTACCTGTATTCATATCATTGTGCTTTCCCTTTGCCAAAGGGGCACCTACTTAGGATTCTCCTGTGTTTGTTTTATATTAAGCAGACTTTATTGCTCAGCTATATGACAATGCAAGAACCCCTCTTCTTACTGACAAGCACAGTAGTGTAAATGATTTAATTTACTAGCTGAAGCATGAGTCTACATATTATTGTACTGATCAGTCATTGCATACTAAAATCACTCATCCTTAATGTAATGATTTTGTATCCCTACAGAGAATCTGAATCATCAGAAAGTCATTAGATACAGTAAAAATATGAAAATCACTATTGCACAGCAGTAAACACTATTAACTGTTAGTTAAAACAGCATTTAATTTAGTCATGCAACATTTTACACATTTCCTTACTCTACTTGGTGCACGAGCGATTGTGGCTAAGCTCAAGCTAATAACGTTCCAAAGAAACAATGAGAAAAGGGGGAAATTAACAAAAAGAAAAGAAAAGGGGGGAGAATGGGAAGACAAGTAATTCGATTTTGGGTGCGAAGTGGAGCAATGTGACATGATTATATCACCTCATCAACTACCTTTTAAAGGATTTAATACCAGGAAATAATATCTATCTATATACTGGATAGTGGCTTAGGATTCATTGATATAGTGATTGGGATTATCAGCAATACCAATGTGGATTTTTGTCACACTTTAAAGATGAACAGATTTATTGTAGCATAAACGGCCTCGGCCCTGTATACCTGAAGGAGGGTCTCCACCCCCATCGTTCAGCCCAGACACTGAAGTCCAGCTCCAAGGGCATTCTGATGGTTCCCTCACTGTGAGGTTACAGGGAACCAGGCAGAGGGCCTTCTCGGTACTGGCACCCACCTTGTGGAACGCCCTCCCACCAGATGTCAAGGAAATAAACAACTATCTGACTTTTAGAAGACATCTGAAGGCAGCCCTGTTTAGGGACGTTTTTAATGTTTGATGCTTTATTGTGTTTTTAGTATTCTGTTGGAAGCTGCCCAGAGTGGCTTGGGAGGCCTGGCCAGATGGGCGGGGTATAAGTAATAAATTATTATTATTATTATTATTATTATTATTATTATTATTATTATTATTATTACTACTACTACTACTACTACTACTATTACTACTACCCACTCCTTCAAATCTAATAGGTATTCTCAGTACTGTACATGTGCATGCATGCACAGAATATGTAAACATGCATAGAAAATGCAAATGGTGGCACCAGCGGCCTGCAATGCAAGAGTCACGATCCCCCTTCATGTGTTCCTAAGAAATCCGTTAAGCAAATACAAAATTTCAGCAGGGAGGGTGAGAGGGTTTGCAAAGGACGATGGAGACCCTTGGTTGCCTGATGTCATGGTAAAGAGAGGCTGAGTACACTCCTTACATATAACGGGCACTGCTTGCCCCAAAGTATCCTGGGAATTGTAGCTTACCCCTCATGGAACTACAACTCCCAGCACCCATAACAAACTACAGTTCCCAGGAGTCTTTCTGCAGGGAGGAGGGATGCCCTTTAAATGTATGGTGCGTAAGCAGCCTGGGGCACCAAAGAACATTCTTGCGGAACCAAAATGGCAGCTGGTTTCATGAACACACCCACCAGCCTCACATAAAAAAGAGAATCGGAGCGTTAAAAAAAAAAGAGCATTAATAAAGAAGAGTGTAATCCCCCCCAAAGAACTGTTTAAGCCTCAGCCTCTCCCCCCCCTCATTTTCTATTTTCTATTTTCTATTCTATAGGAACTCAGTCTATAAGAGCAGTGTAAACACTTGCAATCCTGCACTTCCTAGGATGCATGTGCTATCAAAGAGGGAGGTGTTAATTGCTGTACTAATTACAACATGATTGCTTTGCACTTGTTTTGCACTTGCAGGTGATTAAATTTTTAACGAAGCATATTACTTGGCACGGTTAGCACAGTTAACACATCTCTCTCTCTCTCTCTCTCTCTCTCTCTCTCTCTCTCTCTCTCTCTCTCATGCTTTGGGAGAAGTCCTGCACTGCAGCCCCTTAGCTGGCTACAATGTGGTGTTGTGCTTGGAACAAGCCTCTGTTTAGTCTGTCGGCAGCGATGCCACAGCCTTTTCCCGCCTGCTCGGGAAAGAGCAGCAGCCTATTAGAATCACACTCAGCATGACGGCGCTGTCCAGATGTGAACACAGAACCCACGGAGGTATTAGCTAAAAATTAGGCAGGGCTGTTGGTGCCACTTGCCCAGATTTTCATTTAAAAACCATGCCAGCTCAAGCCAGTCAAGGCAGCCGTTGTCGGAGGGTTTTGCGGGAAGGTAGAGAAATGACAGCAACTTCCATGTGATTTATTTCTGCCGCACAGCCTGCACTCCCAGCGGAACCGGAGCGCAGGAAATGTGCATCTGTTCCATCGGCAGACGTGTAGAATTCTGATCGGCGGCAGCGGCAGCTCTGCACTAATGGCACAGGCTCTGGCTGAGCATGTGAAAGCCAAAGAGCAGGCCATGGGTAAAATGCCCTGCCCTGTGATGTGTACTTAAAGTCCCATCTCAACTGCTGCCGCTCTGTTGATCTTTCATGCTGCACTTTTGCCTTATGGCTCTTAGCTTTGCTGTGCCACTGCTTTCCCCACACCATGCCTGGTGAGAGCCAGTGTGGTGTAGTGGTTAAGAGCGGTGGACTCATAATCTGGTGAACCGGGTTCGCGTCTCCGCTCCTCCACATGCAGCTGCTGGGTGACCTTGGGCTAGTCACACTTCTCTGAAGTCTCTCAGCCCCACTCACCTCACAGAGTGTTTGTTGTAGGGGAGGAAGGGAAAGGAGAATGTTAACCGCTTTGAGACTCCTTCGGGTAGTGATAAAGCGGGATATCAAATCCAAACTCTCCTTCTCCTTCTCCTTCTCCTTCTCCTTCTCCTTCTCCTTCTCCTTCTCCTTCTCCTTCTCCTTCTCCTTCTTCTTCTTCTTCTTCTGGTGAATTGGGCCGGAAAGAGAGACTTGACCAAGGCCACGCAGCAGTGGCGTAGCGTGGGATGCTAGTGCCCGGGGCCATGCAGAGGGAAACAGAAGGAGTACATATACATTCAACTGCTGAACAGCATCCGCGTCACCTAGGAGATCACAGTCGCAGAGACAGAGTTATTCTGTTGTCTGGAGAGGTCACTCCTTGGTTCTCATGGAGAAGCTGTTTTCAACAGAGCCCAGCAATGGAAGCGTGTTGCTGTATTGAGGCAGCACCAGGTGTCGAAATTTTTGTGCCTCTAACAATTTTGCGCCTGGAGAAACTGTCTCTGTAACTCCCCTATGCTATGCCACTGCCATGCAGTGAGCCTGTGGCAGAGGGGCAAAACCCAAGCCCCCCACATCCAACTGCAATCACATGAGGTGAAGAATGTTGTTGTGCATGGATCCTGCTTACTGTTTTCTCACGGGCATCTGTTTGGCCCCTGTGAGAACAGGATGCTGGACTAGATGAGCCATTGGCCTGGTCCAGCAGGCTATTATGCTCTTAAGTACACCTCACTACCCACTGAATAACTCATTTCAATGGAAGTGGAAGACACATCTGTACCTCTACTGGCACAGAAGCAATGATGTTGGTAAACAATGACAAAATAGCTACTTGCACACATTTGCACACATCCTTTGCACTGGATCTGGATGCTGCGGTTAGTGAGACCCTGTCAGCACCTCTGCTCAGAGACCTGCACAAGCTTCTGATTTCCTACTGGGTCAACTTCATTCATTCATTCATTCATTTTATTTGTGTTCCGATTTTCCACATGCACACACGAAAACCATGCTCAAAGCAGCTTACAACAAGCAAACACTGCCCTCCCCCAAAATCATAGCAAAATAACATAGTAACAGCAAAGCAATAGCTTAGTAGCAATTTTACAACATAGCAAAACAATAGCAAATATAGTAAGTAACATGTAAAAAGCCACATTTCAGTGCTACAAATAGATCAAGTAAGTATCGCTTAAACATACAGCACCCAATAGCAAAAATAACAAGGGAGCTTCACCGTTTCACCTTAGTCCTAGAATCACCCCTCCAGCTTCTTTTAAGTTCAGAGTGCTACTATTAGTATATAAGCCCCCTAACAGTTTGGGACCAGTTTACTAGCTGGGTCATTTTACCCCATAAATCCCCACTCAACTGCTTCAATCTGTGGAACTGGCACTCCTGCATTTGCAAGACATTGATCTTTTAGTGTGGGAGCACCCATGGGTGTAGCCAAGGGAGAGTGGAGGAGGGGCAGTTGCCTCCCCCCAAGCTTCAAAAAGTATTGAAAAGCATTAAAAATACTCAATTAACTGAGGTTCTGCCCACCCTCCCAGCAGGAGCCTCCCCCCTTTAATGTCCTCTTTTTTTGGGGGGGGGATTTTTTACCCGTGATCTCCCCCAAAAAGTTCAAGCCTACTCAGACATTGTTGATACATGCTTTTAATTGGGTTTTTAGTTTATTGTCAATTATTTTATTGGAATGTTTTAAATAGGTGTTTATTCTTTTTTTGTAAACTGCTTTGTGGTTCTTTTTTCTTTCTTTCTTTTACAACCAAGGGGTGTATAAATCTTGTGAAACAGAAATAAATAGGAAAGTAGATAAATAAAAATAGTGGGGCACATACAGGAAGTATATCACGTGCTTTCCCCTGTGTTGAAAGGTGGGGGAGATTACCATATATGCAATCCTGTCGCCTTTGCTGCTCAGTCTTGGTATTGGACATTAGCATCACATTTTCCCATACCCTTTTTGGAGAATTGCTGTGGTACCTATGGTATAAAATGAGGACTGTGGTTGAGGTGGTTGCAAGGCCAGCCAGCGAGGACTTATCTGAGCTAAGGGCAGAAACAGACTTGTAGTCCAGCACCTCTACATGCCACTCGCTCTACAGTATGAGACAGAATGAGACTTCCATTGGCAGAGATCTGTGGATAGTTTTTCTCCCGCCTCCAGCATGAAAACATTCAGCTGCAATACAAGCTTTGCACATTGTTATGCTGCAGTAGCGTTGCCATCCTCTGACTTGCCAGTTTCCATCTCTAAATACTTGCAGACGTGGGCCCCCTAAATGTTGGAGAGAAGGGTGATGCAGATTAATTTGTCCAGTGGCGATGGCAGAGTTCAAACTTCAGTACTTAATAGCAAAACCCCCCTGTCTCTCTCTCTCTCACACACACAAAACTCCAAACAACAAAATTGCACTTCTTTGGTGCTGCCTAATAATTGTTCACATATGGCTGTTCACATAATCAGAGGGTGAACAGGTCTGTGCAGAATAAAGATGACAACCGGAATACGTTTTGTGAAAAGCTGGAAATTTGGCATTAACCTTTCAAGACACTGACAAGTTGTTCTTTAATGTTTCCTGAATCCTCTGGCCCTTGGATAGTAGCACACTGGCTCCCTTCTGCCCATAAGACTCTACGGGATGGAGCAGGGAAACATTTGGATGAACAACTTAAATAAAGAGCTATTAAAGAATTCCAGCCACTTAATTTTTTAACCCCCTCCATTTTTCAAGATTTTTTTTGTCATAAAACGGCAAAAGGAAACATTTGTTGGCATCTGTTTACAAACTGAGGGGCTCATCATCTCACACACGCCTCTATTTATCATCCCAGTTGGTGTGTGCATGCTAACCAGAATTAAGTTCTCACTCGATTGGGTGGGTCTGGCTGCTAGAGCTGTTCCCTTTTCCTGGTTTATCTTGCATTATTTCATTTATAGCTCACTTATCCTCCAAGGAGCACAAGGTAGGGTACATGGTTCCCCCCTCCCCATTTCATCCTTGCCACAACCCAGTGTGGCTGAGAGACAGTGACTGGTCACTCGGGAAGCTTTGTGGCTGGGGGGTGGGTGGGTGGGTGGGTGGGATTTGAGCCCTCCTCTCCCAGGTTCTAATCAAGCACTTTAACCACTATACCCAAATTTTCATGCTTCTGTGAAGGGATGGGTTGAAAACTCATCAACAAGCAAGGATCTCTCCTATGGCTTTATTGCTGATGTTATTGTGATTGACAAGTACATCTTTACTGAAAAGAATCATAGAATTGTAGTGTTGGAAGGGACCTGAGAATCATCTAGTTGAACCCTGTGCAATGCAGCAATATGCACCTGCCCCACATGGGGATCAAACCTGCAACCTTCGGAATTATCAGCACCCTGCTCTAACCAAACTCACCCTGCTCTATCCATGGGTGAGTTTCTACTCTTCTCCACCCCCCTCAAGATTTTGAGGCCTTAGGTGTTTAGTCTGCCCAATTAGTAAATATAGTCTTGGTCCTTAGTGTCAAAGCTGTCTGTCTGTCTGTCTGTCTGTCTGTCTGTCTGTCTGTCTGTCTGTGTCTCTCTCTCTCTCTCTCTCTGCGCACACATACATGAGCTTTTTTGGGGGGAGATTGCCCTAAAAGCTGTTGAGGTTTTTTGGGAGATCACAGGTAAAAATCCTCCCCAAAAGAGGACATTATGGGGGGGCAGGCTTTTGTTAGGGGGGGCAGGCTTCTGCTGGGGGGGCAGAACCTCAGTTAATTGAGTATTTTTAATGCTTTTAAATAATTTTTTTTAGGATTTAGGAGGGGTGACTGCCCCCATGCCTCCCTTGGCTACGTGTGTGTATGTATGTGAATACATATATACATTTGTATGTATGGAGAAGGAGAGAGAGAGAGAGAGAGAGAGAGAGAGAGAGAGATGTGTGGTTGGTTTCCAAAGACATATAGCTATTGGTTTGCTTACTATACATGAAATGATTGCCGGTTTTGACTGGCAGGTTTCATTATCTCTAATTTCATTAAGAGCAATATCTGCTAAAAGGGCCACTGATTGGTTTAATTTCCCCCCTTCTTTTTGCCTAATGGATTCAATTATTCCTGCTGCAAAAAGCATGGCATCTTTCAGATGAAAACTTCATATTCCAGGCCATTAGTCACTGTCGGGCATTGGCCCCCTTTGTGCTTTTCACTGCAGATGTCATAACAGAGTGGAGATGAACCGGCAGCTCTCGTGCTTCCCAATAAATTAATGTGCGGCAGCGTAATCCATATCCCAAGTGATAAAGTTAACAACAGTTTGTAAGCCTGTCACATAAGCTAAACAATTCAGATGAATATTCTGTCCCTGGCAACCTCCTATTGTGTGGGAGGGTAAAAACTCTTCCTAGGCTGAACAGTTATTAATGCATTTTAAAAGATACAGCAAAATGTCACAGGGAAGGCTCAATTAATTCATTCTCCCCTTTCAATTCAGTGGCTTGGCTTCTTCGTTTCTCCTCTTTTTTTGTGGAAGAAAGGAACCTGCTCTCTCTCCTCTGCGCAGGCCATGCGCCGGTTCTCTCAGTTCATACATCATTTCCTCGGCCATTTTGCTACACACTTCCTCCCTGGTCTTCCAGCTGGGTCGAAGCTCTGCTCAGCTGTCAGCCGTTCAGGGAGGCTCTTCCGCTGCCGACTCCGGGGTCATCCACCTGCGAGTCTCCCACACTCCACAGCATGTGGTTGTTGCTGCAACAAGGCAGCCAGGGCTTGGCAAAGGCTGATCCAAATTGGCTTGGCTGGGTTGCAAAATCCCAGGCTTCCACTGATGAGATAGCCACTCGTTTCTTAAAGAGGCAAAGGCATTTAGGAAAACAACAGCAGCAACGCATCATCCATGTGAGCGGATGCTGCGTAGTAGAGGGAAACAGAGGGATGGAGGAGGATGAAGTTGCTGGGGTCTTATTAGCTATATTTATATTGTTCAGGAGGATTGAGAGGGGAATACTGCAGACAGCGGGGTGGAGGGTTGGTGCAAGAGGGCAGGGAATAATCTGATGCCTGAAGGTTCATAGTGATGCTCTGTTGAAATTAATGCTGCAGTGCCAATTTACACCTCATGTTCCTTTCACAATGCAGTTCCTGTTGCATGATGGAACTGTGGCTTTCCGACCATTAAATTTCTTTCAAACCAGTGGCCATGGCACTGGACCACACCACTGCTCTGCCACCCTTTCAACGCATGCTTGCTTCTGTTCCCCCAAGAAAAGTGCAGGATAGAACTGCATGCCAGGATGATGCCTGAAACTTCATCCCTTCCCTCCTGTGATTTTTCAGGTTAAGGCAGGGGTAGGCAATCTAAGGCCCGTGGGCCGGATGCAGCCCATGGGCCTTCTCAATCCGACCTGCGGACGGTCCGGGAATCAGCATGTTTTTACATGAGTAGAATGTGTCCTTTTCTTTAAAATGCATCTCTGGGTTATTTGTGGGGCATAGGAATTCGTTCGTATTTTTTTCCAAAATATAGTCCGGCCCACCACATGGTCTGAGGGACGGTGGACTGGCCCACGCCTGGAAAAGGTTGCTGACCCCTGGGTTAAGGGATCTGCCAATGGATTCCCCCCCCCCAAAAAAACCCTGAATAACATGGAGATGAGGACTAAACTTGCACTACATTGCATAGGTTTCTGGAAATGGCTTTTACATCATGTTGAAAATCCCCCCTCCTCCATATCTGTGTTTTATTGTTGTACCTTTACATCTATTTTTATTCACCATATCCATCATTTTTATTGTATTCTGTATGTGTTTATGCCAATAAACATTTAATTGAAAAACAAAATCAAATATAATGCGTAAATTATCAGTTAGGGAAATGTTGAGGAAATGGAATGAACTGCTGTGTGAAGAAGAAGAAGAAGAAGAAGAAGAAGAAGAAGAAGAAGAAGAAGAAGAGTTTGGATTTGATATCCCGCTTTATCACTACCCGAAGGAGTCTCAAAGTGGCTCACATTCTCCTTTCCCTTCCTCCCCCACAACAAACACTCTGTGAGGTGAGTGGGGCTGAGAGACTTCAAAGAAGTGTGACTAGCCCAAGGTCACCCAGCAGCTGCATGTGGAGGAGCGGAGACGCGAACCCGGTTCACCAGATTACGAGTCTACCGCTCTTAACCACTACACTACACTGGCTCACAGAATGCCAACTCCTAGGGGCTGAGACAGTTTTGGCCCCCCATTTTTTTTTTTGAGGGGCTCAATATTCAGAGGATGTTGTGTGCACAATGTCAGGATGTCACACAATGTTGTGTTGGCCCCCCCCCAAATCTTCTGGAGAAGCTGTCGCCTCTGCCAATGACTGTCAGAGCGAAGTGTGGAATTGCAAGCATGCAGTTCTATATCTGTGTGGGGCCAAGTTGATTTCCCCTTGCAAGTGTTCTTAGTTGGATAGAAGTGGTGCAGCTACCTAGTTCAGGCCCAAACCTGTCAACAGGCAGAGTCAGGCTGCCTTCTCAGGCAGCAGATTTTGGGTGTCACCATGAGAAGGGCAGCAAGTTGTTAATTACCAAACGCGTTATTGATGTATTTTTACTACTAGAGAGAGGGAAGAGATGCTTGTGGGATTTTCTGCCTTAGATGACAAAACAACTTGCCTGGCCTTGGGTGCTAGGTCTTGACTATGTGATATTCTGCCGCAGGCAGCAAAATGTCTTGGGCTGTCCCTGAGCTGGTGGCCTTCATGGATTTTTACAGTTGTAAATACAGTTGGGTTATTACCTTCTAGGATTTTAATTATCCTCTTGCACCAGTGCAAAATCCATCAAATAACAGGGAAGAACATATTCGACATCAACAGCCCTGCAGATTACATCCTTTAAAAACCCGAGTCGGGAGATTACATCCGTAGTCTTACACATACACAACTTGGAAGGAAGTCCATTTGATTTGACTTGACTGGGAGCTACATCTATGTAGGTATGAAGCTACAGAATCTTGACTCTTGATAAAAAAAAGACTTTCTCTGATCCCACTTTGGATAGGGTAAATCAGAAATAATTTCTAATCAAATCAATTTGGCTTACCAGGTAAATATGATTGGGACTGGGCTCTAAGAATGGAATTCTTCAAAGGGTACTTAAATCCTTTAGATTTCAATGGGAATTAAACAGTCGGCATGTGAAATAAAAACCAGTCTCCTTAGATTTCTTTTTTGAAGTATTGCTGTCTTTTTTTAACCCCCCCAATAAGATCATTAGCTATTTAAAAACTGAAGCAAATGGAGCCCTCTCACTTGCTTACAGTATATACTGCACAGCCTCCTTCTTTCTGAACCAGCCCACCCCTTGTTTACACATGATTTGTCCTGATAATGTAACTCCATATACAAAGCCTTGATAGAATACGCCACTCTTCACAGTCTAGCAGTTCTCCCTCTTTAAATAATGGCAACGTAGACTCCTGGGTTTAAATTTAAATGTTTAAAACACACTCGCTTCCCCCCCCCCCCGAACACACACGGCTTGCATACTGTGCAGCGACTTGTCAAATGCGAACGCCGACCAAAACCATGGTTACCAAGCATAGAACTATCTTATTTTTACTTACACAACCAGTAAAACAGCTGGAGGCCGAAAGTCATGAGCAGGCATTAAATGTATTACTACATCTTAACCAAGCGGGTGTGTGTGTGTGTGTGTGTGTGTGTGTGCGCGCGCGCACTTTGCTTTCGCAGCTAGGCAAGAGGGAAAGTGCCAGGGGTCGGAAGCAATGATGCATCCCCTTTTAGCAGGCTGTTTGGGCCAGGCCTGAAGGACTTGCGACTCTACAGATGTTGTGCTTCAGAGCCCACCTATCTCAGCCAGCACAGTCAATGGTCAGGGGTGATCATACATAGCTGTAGTCCTGCAACATATGCAGGGGGCGGGCAGTCCTGGCTTAGGCTAACGTAATGCCCACCAAAAGCTTTTGCTTAGAATAAGGGAGGGCCTTCTCGGCAGTGGCACCCTCCCTGTGGAATGCCCTCCCATCAGATGTTAAGGAAAGGAACAACTACCTGCCCTTTAGAAAACATCTGAAGGCAGCGCTGTATCGGAAGGTTTGTAATGTTTGAGGTTATACTGGGTTTTTATATGCAGGGCTGTCTTAAGCCTATCTGGCGCCCTGGTGCAAGCTTCCCTCCGGCGCCCCCCACGCCCACCTTTCCCTCTGGGCGGGCAGAGGAACCGAGAGGAGGGGCGGCTGCCGGGGATTGCGCCTGCCTTCCGGGCAGGGCACGCACACTAGCCGGAGAGGGATGGACGGAGGGAGGGATGGAGGCTGATCACCACGCCGGGCTCACCACTGCTGATTGCCTCCTCCTGCCTTCCCAGCCGCCCCATGCCCTCCTCCAGTCCTGCGCAGTGGTAGGCTGGAGAAGCGCTCCGGCGACCAATTGCGGCACCGAGAGGAGGGGCGGGTGCCAGGGATCACGTCCGCCTCCTGGGCGGGGCACGCTCACCAGATGGAGAGGGACAGAAGGAGGGAAGGAAGGATGGAGGCTGATCGCTGCCCGCCATGGTTCACCACGCCACTAGCCTCTATGGCTAAGACGTCCCTGTTTATATGTACTGTAAGCAGCTCACAGATGGGTGGGGTATAAAATAAAAATAAAAATAAAATAATAAAATAAAATAAAATAAAATAAAATAAAATAAAATAAAATAAAATAGTAAAGTAAAGTAAAGTAAAGTAAAGTAAAGTAAAGTAAAGTAAAATAAAATAAAATAAAATAAAATAAAATAAAAGGCAGCATTCTGTCTCCCTGAAAAGTGAATGCTACAGAAGAAGCTCAAGAGCAAAGGAGAGGACTTAGCATCATAGCAGGAATCCATGGGGCAGATTCCCTCCCATATGCATGCTATTTTTCAACCTGAGGCAGATAATCCCATAAGACCCTTCCCACCCCCAGGAAGTAAAAATACAACACACAAATTTAATAATTGTCAATTGCCTGCCTTTTCATGACACCAAAATTCTGCTGCCTGAGGAGGCTCACTCACTCTGTTTAATGGTAGGGCTGGCCTAGTAGTTTGCCCCCCCAAAGTCTTTTGTTCTGCTCTACCCCTGCCACTTTCCCAAGCCTCTTCCTTTAGAATAGTTTCAGAGGGATGAAGGCGGGAATCTTTTCTGCTCGTATTCTGCGATATTCTGGGCTAAATGACAAATCAGCATAGCCCAAATGGAATGACTACTCTCCCCCCACACACTTCATTTTCTCGGTGACGGTGGTGGTGCTGGGTGGAAGTGCAGACCTTTGTCTCCCCAGAGCAAAATTCGCACTTGTTGCTATGCACCGGCATAGTGGCTTTGTGAGTTTGCACACTGCACAAAGATGTTTAGAGTGAATAAGACCCATGTAAAAAAAACAAAAAACAAAGCTGACATTCCAGCCGCTGAGGAATGTACGAAGCTCAGTTGTCACTTTTGTATCAAGTCCTCTTTTAGCTGCTGCTAGTAGGCAATGCCTTTTGGAAAGCGGAGGGTGCAGAGAAAAATGTAACAGCTAATCAGAATGACTCTGGATTGTTCCTGAAATCTCAAGATAACTAACAAACAGAAGCATTCACTCTGCACCTGATCAATATGACTCCAATATCCGGTCAGGTGCCGCAGGTGTAGAGTGAAAGCCGTCAGCACGTTTCGAATCGGGCAGAAGAAGTTGCATTTCCTTCTCACATGGTGTATCATCTATACGTACCTGTGTGCTTCCTTTATGTCAATGAGGGGCTTGTACGCAGGCATAGCTAAACGATAGGATTCATTGAATCCAGAGCCTAAAGAATGCAGCTATTATATATGGGGCATCTTTTCTTTATCTCCCATTATTCCCTCCACAACATAAAGAAGAATGCTGGGCTCTTATGGGACATACCTCAAAGTTAAAATACTGAACTCTGGCTCTAGGGATCTTAATGGGAAGCCAGTTTGTTAGTCCACCAGCTCTTTATGATGGTCCAGCAATGTGTTCTTCCTGGCTGTTAATGAATACCTTCTCTCTCTCTTCGCTGTTTCCTATCCTGTATCTGCCAGTTTCTCCTGATCTAACTTCTATTCAGGAACTGCCTTTTTCTGTCTGTGGCAAGACTAGTACAGAATGTCCCAAAGCTATCTTTGCGGATATATTCTTGAGGTGTGGTATCTAACATGTATATCCAGGTTGGTGACCTTCAAACATATAATCATGGCATAACCATGACATTAACTGATACCATTATGCCCTAGGTGTATTGCTCGTAATAATTTTTCTCATCAAAGGCCATTGACTGGGACCAAGGACTTGAACATACTTGGTTTTGTATGTTTTGTGACATTCTTCTGAGAAGTCATGTGCTGCCCCCACCTTTAACCAGACACTGGACTTTTTCAGAAGTGGTGCTCACCCTGTTGAATTCCCTCCCATCAAATGTCAAGGATAAAACTTTAGACGACATCTGAAGGCAGCCTTGTATAGGGAAGCTTTTGAATGTTTAACATTTTATTATGTTTTTATATATGTTGGAAGCCACCCAGAGTGGCTGGGGCAACCCAGTCAGATGGGTGGGGTACTACTACTACACTACTACTACTACTACTACTAAAAGAAAGGGTGAGTTCAAGTCTTTATTTGGTTTTGGTAGCACTACGATGTGTGTGTTTTTCCAAGTTCCAGGTATCAGGCCATGATCCTTTATATCTGTAAATAATTTCAGCAAGAATGGGGCCACAAGTTCAGAAAAGGTTTTATAAAAATAGCCAGTAAACCAATCTGGTCAAGGTGCCTTAACTGGTTTTGTCTTTTTTATACTAGCTAATATTTCCTCAAGTGAGAAGGGTTGATTTAAGTAAGTTGCATGCTCTTCTGTTAATTTTGGAATGTTAACTGTGGCCAGAAATTCCTGAATGGCATTTAGCGGTGGTGTCTCAGAAGTGTATAAGGTCTTATAGAATGCATGAAAGGCTTGGTTAATTTTAAGTTTATCATGTGTTATTTCACCTTTGCCTGTTTTTATTGAGTGGATTGTTCTGTTTAATTTACGTTTCTTTAGTTGGTTTGCCAAGATTGTTGAGTTTTTATTATTAAATTCAAACTTTGCTGTTCTATGAGCCTCTGAAGGTTCCAATGTTCCAGAAAAATGGGTCTTTAGGCTCAAGATGGACCTCAAAATGAATTCCTACAGACCACCTCACGCTGTAGTAGTTTCTGTTTCTATTACAGTTGCTCAGCATAATCTACTATCAAGAATGCAGGTGATCCTGTACAAAACATTTACCTGACACAGCCTCTGACTGGACAGGTTACCATTTATATTACATGCACAAGAGGTGGTTGGGATAGAGAGGAGGACCAGGAGTCCCCATGTCCTTTGAGAACTTCATGTCATGCTGCTGAAGCAGCATTCATGCCACTTCAGAGACAGCTGAGTCTGACCTTGCCACTTCTAAAGTAAATGGGTTAAGATCACGTGCTGCTAAAGTAGTAGCAGATCTTGCGGAAGGGCACTTGGTATGACCATGACAAGTGATGCTAAGAATACAGTTAGAGCACAGGGCTCTGTGCATCTTCCAGTTTTTCACTTTGCCACATTGCACCTCAGGCTGATCACAGTGAAAGCAGTCCATAATGACTGCATGTGTACAGAACAGGAAGAGAGGCTCGTTATAATTAAGTGACAAATGTAACATTCAAGTCTTTATAATTATGGCAAATGATTAAGGTAAAGTTTGTGTTTGCATAACACCTGTATTCCTAGCCACACTAGGGCTTTGAACAGGAGAGTTGCCTAATTCAAGACAAACAGGCTTTACAGCTTGAATAAATCAGAGTTTGTGGTAGGTCTTTTAAGGGACTTATATATCACTTCTTGATCTGGCATAGCCCACCTCTTCCAATTCTGCAGAAGTTGATTAATACAACCTTTTTTTCTCAGTCTCTCTGTTCTTTGCTATAACAACATACTGTTTATTAGAGGAAATGTTTTCATAGAGAAGATAGCATCTGGAAGATAAATGTCCGCTTGCAGTGGAGGGTAATTGTGAGCTTTGGAAAAACTAGTTTTCTGCTTTAAAAGGCAGTGTCACATCACCTAAATGGCTGAAGCAAATGCAGTATGCCTGTCTTATGTACTATACCCCCCCAACAATATGGGTACCATTTTCAAACATTTATCATCCTCTGACTGATTTAGTTCCTGTGTTTTTCGAAAGGTCACAGATTTACAGAAAAATAAGAGCAAGGCCAGAACCTGTACCTGTGTTCAAGGAATAATACCCCAAGCCCAAGACATCTCTCATTTTAGATATTGCATAGGGAAAGTGAAAGCTGTTTGTATAATCGCAGCAGGAGATAATAGATCAGGGAAATGCCCTTCGCTGTTCTGAGATTCTTGGGTTGCATCATGTGCAGCCCTTGGACTTCAGTTCCCAACAGCTAGCCTTTAAAAAATGGGTAAAGACCCTAAATTCTAGCACAGAAATAACCTGAGTTTATTTGATTACCTGGTTGAACACTGTCTGCACACCTTGAAATATTTCTGTAGCTCCAGGCTCTGATCATTTCTGGACTGGAATCCACTCTAGGTATATGCCAGGCATACTAATCACATTATGTCTCATATTATCACATTATGTTCTAGTGCTGGAAGTGCTTTATTGCACTCATTTTATATTTATTTATTGTGTCCAAAGAACTCCCCCCAGGTGTTTAGAAGAAGTTCAATGGGCCCAAGCACCAGAATAATTCTAGCTAATTCCAGTTTTGGGCAGCATCCCAAGTCCTTTCCCATTGCAAGATCAGAAGAACTCCCTATCTTTTATTTCCTATTCATGGGAACAATGGGGGTGGGGATGCTCCTTCAGGTATACTGTGCTACCAAACATTAGTCCCAGTTAGAATCCCAGCTTCTGTATCCTTTACTTATCAAAGATTGTGGGACATCTCCAAGCTCAGCCCTACTTATAACACACTGCAGTAGTCTAACCAGGACATACCTTGTCTAAATAATTGACTCCATTTCCATTAATTTTAATAGCTTTTTTGGATACCATTTACTATACACCCACCCAGCCATTCAAGTTTACACTGTTTTATTAAATACAAATAATAACTAGCCTGGGGAGATGGATGTTAGTTCACTGCAGCAGACCTTTGAAAGCTGTTTGACAACCTGCCAGCTGAAGAATCTCTCCTAGCTTGTCTTAAGAGCCTCCTAAATCTCTTCCTCAATGGCCTGCAGACATAGCGAAAGTATGCCTGTAAAACGAGAAAGAGTCCTTTCTCCACCTGGTTTCTTTGCTGCTGCATTTGTCGTTCATTTGGGCATCACTCCTTTTGATTTGGATATAAGAATGGCTGCTCACTGCTTTTCCGGGGGGGGGGGGTGACGTTGAGGCCCCTTGCTCCCTACCTCCATCCCTGAGGGGTCTTGTGTTGGTGGAAGCCCCCTTCCAGAAGCCTAGCATGGAGCAGACAGGCCTTGGGCTTCCAGCAGCAGCTTTCAGACAGCCACCTCCGTAGATCGGCTTCTTGGGGAGGTCATAATCCTTGGCGCGACCCTGAAGCGGCTTCAACCCTCCGGCAGGAGGCTGGAGTGGATATGCACCCAATGCTTGAGCCAAAGCTTCACCTACACCTGCAATCAATAAAGCTGTGGCCATTTTTAATCAAGATTGTTTGAGTTTGTATGGTCAACCCTCATGTAGTATTAGGCCAGGGGAGGGTGGAACTGAGACTGGGACCACAATGGTTCCACATGTGACATTTCCCCAACATGGATACAAGTGATGGAAAAGTGTAATACTGTTACTGTAATGGGTGGAAAACCTCCAGGCGTCCATTTCACTGTTTTTGTGAAATTTTGGCCCCACCGACTTGGATCTGCTCTCAGCCAGCCTTCAGTTACAACCAACCAGCAGGTGGTTGTTGGCTCTGGATCCACCCACTTGCTGATCTCTGTGCCTTATGCTCTTCCAGTCCCAAAGGGACAAACAGTCACCACTGTTTAGAATGGCAGATGCTAATCTACCTAGTTATGCTTGAGATGAAAGGGAAGCAGGACTGGGTCTCCTTGCTCCATCCCTGATGTTGTTTCCTTGCTCACCCTGCCAACCTCAATGTGAGCATCTACAAAGGGGCGTCTTTGTGCTCACACGTAGACACCCCTTTTCAGATGCCCATGTTCAACCCATGGACCTCAAGGGGTTGGCCCAGAGTGTGACATTAGGAGTGGGGCAGGGGGGCACAGCACTGCTCTCCTTTTATCAGTATGTGGAGGGAGCTTTGGTAGCAGGTTTGTGCTGTGGATTGAGTGTTAGGTGGGGAAGATAGTCTATATATCCTTTAATTTTTTTTTGCTTTGTTTCTCATCTAACTCTTTTTTAAAAAAAGCTGCCTAAAAGGTTTCCACTCTCTCAATTTCCCACTCCACCCTGCACTGCACAAAATATGTCCCACTGCATGTTAGAATAAACTCTGCACTGATGATCCACTTGACTTGAGAAGTACAACAGATCCTTGAAAACGAGAGAATTGTCCCTCAGTAAGGTAAAAGGACCCCTGGATGGTTAAGTCCAGTCAAAGGCAACCATGAGGTGCGGCGCTCATCTCTCTTTACAGGCCGAGGGAGCTGGCATTTGTTCACAGACAGCTTTCCGGGTCATGTGACCAGCATGACTAAACTGCTTCTGGTGCAACAGGACACCGTGACAAGTGCCAGAGTGCACCATTTACATTCCCTTCCACAGCAGTACCTATTTATCTACTTGCACTGGTGTGCTTTCAAACTACTAGGTTGTCAGAAGCTGGGACAGAGCGACGGGAACTTACCACCGTTGAGCGGATTCGAACCGCCAACCTTCCGATCAGCAAGCCCAAGAGGCTCAGCGGTTTAGACCACAATGCCACCTGTGCCCCCTCAGTAGAGCCTGCTAGCTGTTCTTTGCAACCAGAAAAGGCTCCCACTTAGGCACTTGCGTAGACTCATCACCATGACAGAATCGTTTTGTTGCACTTCCTTGTCAAAACTGAACACACATTTTTAAGGCACCCATTTGTTTGATGGTTGATACTCCCCAGGGGTGGAGAGAGACCTATCATGCAAACAACTTAATCTAATGTCAATGAAGAGAAGTAAAAAATCCTAGAAAAATAATGCAATCTGTTTGGGGCTATGAAAGTTCACAATGCAGGAGTAGTTTTTGCTACTGAAACTGAATAACACTCTTGTTTGTTGTCTATTGAGCATAACTCAGGTCAAACGAGAATCAACATTCAAATCCAGGATCAAAAGCCTTCTACACACCAGTGGTTCAATTATGAGTTCTGCCAATAAAATCATGGGTCAATTCACTATCATATTTTGATAACAGTGTGAGGTAAAGGAACAGTGAATGAATGGAGAAACATATTCAGTTGATGAGGAGAAAGGAAAAATACCAGTAAGTCCTGTGGTGTCTTCTTTGGACAAGTGAAAACTGTTTATGAACAGCTGCAGTATAACCATACCAGAACAAGAATACAGAAAACCACAGAAATCATATTAAATTTAAGGAACAGAGTAAAATGTGGCCTAGTGCAGTTAGTTAGATGGCACGGGGTGGGGGTAGATTAGTTCCTCAAACACTATTTTATAAAATATGTATATGAACATACATAGTTACATAGAAGATAACTGATGTACATGGTACTTTATCAGTATAAAGCAAAAACAAAACCCCAAGGATTTTCAACTAGCATTTACCCAGAGCAGATCCATTAATTAGGTCCATGAATCTCAATGCATCTACTTTGAGTTAGAGTTATTTGCATACAACCTAATGTCCTCACCCCCAAAGAGCAAATGCAGTTGCGCACACTTAGATGTCATTGCAGTTGAGGACGAAGTTTTAATGAACTTAAATGAATTGTCATAGCGACCAGTTTCCTTGTGTGCTTGGAAGAAATTTGATTTGTTTGCTGAAAGGCACCCTTGTGGAAATGTGCATGTGTTGTACAAGTGACTTAGGGGTGGCAGTTGTAAGCTACATTGCAGCAGGAATGTAGCTAGCTCCGTCGAAGGAAGTATACAACAGCCTACAAATGTAGCTCATTCAATACTAATAAAATCTCTCCCGCCACCTTTGTGTTATATGGCAGAGACAATATTGATCCTGAGACTCAGTGATGCAAAAATATGAAGGATTTCACTTTTATTTCACAGGTTTCTGTTAGAACCCTGTCATTCAATCTTCACAGAACACAGGCCTAATAGAGAACATTGTGCAATTTAAAAACTTGGCTGCTTTTCTACAGAAAAGAGGGCAATATAAGAGTCCACTTTTCTTTCTATTCCTTTGACATTGACCAAAAGCTGTAGGATAGAAGCTTTCTATAAACAAAGAATGAAATTTACATTGCAAATCCTGGATCCAGGAACTCAGCTGGCTTTGCACTCTCAGACTGGCCCTACCCTGTTTACCAGATTGTTTTCTTCTGTCTTGCTTCCCAAAATAACAGTGCTGGAAACAACATGAATATGACTGCTTATTTATCTTTGATCTTGCTAACCCAAGCACTCCTATCAAGCTATTGTCTCCCCCCAGTCTAAATTCCACTATTGCTACATGCCTTTGGATTAGCAGTGGGGAGAGCCAGCTTCAAATCCCCACTAAGTTGTGAAACTCATTAGGTGATTTAGGCCAGTCAGTCACCAACTCTCAACCTAATCTACCTTCCAGGGTTGTTGTGAGGATAAAATGAGGAGAGGGGGAACTACCAGTATGCATGCCACTGTGAGCTGCTGCAAGGAATGGCAGTGTAGAAATCTAATTGATAATAAAGGCATTCATTCATACACATGTTATCATTGCCCAACGGCATGGAAGCTTCCTTCCAAATAAGCTTTTTCCAAGTTATTTTCTCTCATTGTTAAATCTACCACACCTCCTTCAAGTTTCCTTCTTCTTTCCTTCCTTCCTTCCTTCCTTCCTTCCTTCCTTCCTTCCTTCCTTCCTTCCTTCCTTCCTTCCTTCCCTTTAAACAGGTATAAAGGATCATCCACACTTACCTTTTGCCCCACACTTTCTAGGCACAGGTCTGCACTTTAAGGCTCCATGTCTGAGTGCTCCTCCCACCTGCTTTCCCAGGAAAACCCGCTTGCTGAATTGGAACAAATGGCAGTTCTGGTTTTCCAAGGATTGCCATTTGCTCCAATCCAGCAGCAAAGAGTGGGTTTTCATAAGGAAAGTGCTGAAGCATAAAATAAAAAGTGCTCAGGCACGGAGCTTTAAATTGCTAATCAGTGCCTAGAAATGACACACAAAATGATGTCTGGGTGAGGCCCAATAAGTACACCTTGTTTCATCAATAGAAAACTCATCCACCTGTATCTCAGGTTTCTACGATTTCACCAGGCATTTCCAATACACTTTCTAGACAAATATGGACAGCAACAGGGACTAGAAACTTCTATCATTTTTCTCAAAGAAGTTGAGATTTTCAGGTGCTGAAGTTTGTGCTCAGTGCTGTGTTTTTCTTCTTATTTGCTTGTACAGAATTGAAGAATATACACAGTCCTGAGTTTAATTACACTCTTCCACGGTCTTTTCAGTGACAATTCAGATGATGAAACTTTCCAGGAAGACCCTTTCCAGTGCCATTTGTGCACAGAAAAAGTTCTTTATTACAAATGAGGGTTTTAATTGTAAGCTTGGCTAGATAGGATGTAATTTAAAGCCATTTAGAATGGCTCAGCCTTCAAAGCAAGCACAAGATTATTTAATTAGTCATGCAAGCCACTGAATGTTACACATAAGACAAAACAACTAAAGTATTTATTACTTTTAGAGCTACGTTAAACCCCACTTGAGCTAAATTTTCAATAAAGTGCATTGAGTGTTTAAGCACATTTTCTTTTTTAATGTGCAAATGCTCGGTAAATTTTATTTGGAAGCCCTGAAATTTCAAAATAAGGAGTCTTGCCTGACAGGCAACAAGGTCCAAAATTCATCAGCTCTCTAGCTATGTGGCAGGCTGCACTGTATTATGCCTTCTAAATAAAAGGGTTAATTGGCATAGTTTCAACATCCTTCACAAGAGGATGTGATCCCCACCGGATGCTGTTCTTTGATGTATTCAATCCTGTTCTGCTCTGAGTTATGTTTCCCATCTTGCTAGTTTTAAAGGCCTGTGTATACAGTCAGCTAATTGTACTTACTTCAAGTTGCAAGTGGATAGTTGACCAGTGGGACTGGCAGGGCAGAAAGCAAGGAGGCCAACAGCAGACTGACCCAAGAGACATCGCCTGGCAGAGCCACCTAAATCTGGCTTTGTCTCCATCCTCTTCCCTGATGAGTTCTACAGGGACAATGCTGAGACTAAAGAGGAGGAATCTGGCAGACAGTGCCATCCCCTTGACTGGAAGGAAATAAACGGGGTGGGGTGGGGGGGCTGAGGGCAGAGTTGGTGGGCCAGACAGTAGAGGCTCTTACTTGAGAGTAAGAGAAGGGACATAGTTTGACAATGCAGGTGTAAAGGTAAAGGTAAAGGGACCCCTGACTGTTAAGTCCAGTCGTGGACGACTCTGGGGTTGTGGCGCTCATCTCACTTTATTGGCCGAGGGAGCCAGCATACAGCTTCCGGGTCATGTGGCCAGCATGACTAAGCCGCTTCTGGCGAACCAGAGCAGCGCACGGAAACGCCGTTTACCTTCCCTATTTATCTACTTGCACTTTGACGTGTTTTCGAACTGCTAGGTTGGCAGGAGCAGGGACCGAGCAACGGGAGCTCACCCTGTCGTGGGGATTCGAACCGCCGACATTCTGATCGGCAAGCCCTAGGCTCTGTGGTTTAGACCACAGCGCCACCCATGTCCCAGGTGTAGCAGTGGGCAGAGCTCCTACAAACAGGATGGAGGAGTTAATTGAGCCAGGAGCAAGGCCAGAATCCCAAAGTCCAAGATCAGGCCTCAAAGTACATACCATACAACAGCAGTGAAGCTGTCTCACACCCACCCAGCAAGCTTTATAGGCAAGAAGGAACACCCATTTTCCTTGTGACAATTAGCCTCAGAAGAATATATAGTCTGCAGGTGCCCTGTCCATTGGGGTGAGTGCAACTGTACCCACCAGCAGAGGCACTGCCTGGCCCTGCCAGGTAACACCAGATCCACCGCCTCCTCTGAATCCTGTTCAGCCACCAGGCTCTGTGCATTCCCCAGCCTCGGACAGCGCTCCTTCCCCCTCAGGAGTTTGACTTGTGCTTCAATATTGTATCTGTGATATCCTGAATCAGACCTGATTATATAGGGTGATATTCAGCTACGTTTCCTCAGAGTAGACCTGAGTTGACTAGCATGCCTAGGGTCCATCCGCTTCTCACCTCTCACTGCCATTAGATGCTCAAGCTCTGCTCTGAAGGCTGCAGCCCCGCACCCACTTACCTGGGAGCAAGTGCCAACAAACTCAGTGGGACTTCCTTTTGTATGGTTTGGTGGAAAAAATCATTCTGAATAGAGGACAAAAGGCATATAACACAGCTATTGTATTCGTTTGGCACAGTGCTGTGCCATCTGTCTATTGTTAAGGTTGCCAACAGAAAGGGAGCTATAAAATCCTACTTTTTATGCCTCGTATATAACCTGCCCATAATTTATCCATTGTTTAAAAGTCATACAGTTTTAAATTTGCCTCGTTGGCTACTTTTATATTACCTGGGATTTCCCCTTGATGCTTTCTGCTTTTCATTCATGTATTGCCTCCTCCTCCTCCCACACACACAAAGGTATTTCCCAAGCAGGTTTTTATTAAACAATGTGAGACATTTTCATTAGCCTCCTTTTATGAACAAAATGCCCGATGGGCATTAAATTGGATTCTTTGTGAAACTGTGTGAAGATGGTACCAGTTTCTTAAATGCTTTGAAGCAACAAGGTGGTTGGTGGCTTTCCTTTCTTTTCAACAAAGGAACTTATATAACAGTAGCCAGTCTGCAGTGCAAAATAATAATAGTAATAAATGTATCACCACAAAAAGAGGAGATCAATTTGCACACAATTTATATGCATCCAATTTGTATGCAAATTCAGAAAAAATGCTATAATTTAAATCGAAATACATCTAGTTGTAGTGGGGAAGACATTAGGTGACCTGTGTTCGGTCTGCTGACCAGGTGCTGCTAACTATTGATGAGGAACTTCCAGACTCCTCATGCTCTTCCTTTTTATGGTTCCTTATCTTTAAATTAGACTTCCATTCTACAGCCCTCAAAGAGCACACCTTTGAACAGAGGTCCGTCCTCTGACAGGCCTTCAAAATAGATTTTTTGATTGACTTGCCTAAGATCCAGGACAAAGCATTGCCTTTTGGACCCCCACCCCGGACGTCAATTCCGCCTTTGAAATCCCGGTAAAGTCTGGGAAAATCTGGACAAATGGCAGCCCTAAAATAGAGGGCTGTCTTCTGTAAAGTAGGAAACACAGCCACACACTTACAGGAAAATGTTTGTTTTGAGCATTTCAAATGTCTACAAGCAAAAATACTCTGGTGAGAAAATTTGGAATCAGATGCTGTAGACTTAACTCCAGCAATAGCTGGAGAATTTGAAAATCTAAAGAAGAATATTAGTCACATTTGGGTTTTTTAATGTGAAAATCACTGGACTTCTAAAGGGACATAATAGTATAATAATTTTATATCCCCTACAAGCATACTTGCTTACTAGGGCTGTTTGATTAACATGCCACTTGTATTTATTATTGTGGGATATATCCAGCCTCTTATAACCAACATGCCATCTTTGTGTTTCTATAGAAATAATTTAGAAACATTTACCATTTTTGGAACCTAAGTTATACTGCCTGTCTTTTCTTGCTGCTGTATGGAAGAGCACACGAATCTGACCTTTGAAGAGTTTTGTAAGTAAACCATTTTTAACTTAGCAAATGTGTGGTCTCTTTCTAAGCTGAGAGAAGTGGGAAACTTGGAAGTGATTTAGAAGGGGATATTTTAAAGCCTGTATTTCCATGCTATACTTTGCTGCATGCTTTGTGATCTCTGCTGGGGTTCTCTTACCAAAAATTCTTGCCCCAAACCTGGATCTAGGCATCCGGGAAATTCTCCTTTTATTCTACCATATCAAGTATCCCCCCCTTTTTTTACCAAATTACAAAAACCAACCATTGTGGTATTTAAATAATGACTGACTTTGAGGGGATTGACATTAAGCGAAGGAAAAAAGGCTTTCTCTGTAGTTATCCTATGCCAAGGAGATTTGCCTGGCCTATTTTATTTCCTTTCAGAAGCTTGAGAAGACATGCAGCACAATCCTATCATACTCATTCAGAATTAAGTCCCACAATGTTCAATGGGACTTGCTCCCTAGTAAGTCTTCAAAGCATTGTAGCCTGAACTCATTTTCTCTGTCCCCCCCTCCCTAGTTACTGATATTGGTTTCACAGCTCTGAATTCTGCTGCTGCTTCTGGTTCCTTTAGTGAATTTAGATCCCCCAAAACATGCTTCCTTTTAAGAAAGCATACAGTGGATGCTCGGGTTGTGAACGTGATCCGTGCGGGAGGCACATTCACAACCCGCAGCGCCGTGTCTGCGCACACGCGGGTCGTGATTCGGCACTTCTGCGCATGCGTGAGCGCCGAAACCCGGAAGTAACCCATTCCGGTACTTCCGGGTTCGGCGTGGTGCGCAACCTGAAAACGTGCAACCTGAAGCGTCTGTAACCTGAGGTATGACTGTATTCAAAACTAATTCAAAGGTTGCATATCATCTAAAAGTTAATATTGTAGAATCCCACCATTCAATAAAATTGTTTGAGGATGTCCTCCTTTTTATCTATTGTAACATCAGCTCAGTTACTAAGGTGATTGTCTAAATATGAGGATATTGCCAAATTTGTCAATGGTGCAAGAAGAGATGTCCAAAGTACTGTGGCAACAATACTGATTCTAGCTGCAGAGGAAAAAAAAAAAGCCCAAGCAATTAATTCAATAACTTTATGAAATACAAAAGTTTTCAGGTATGAAAGAGGTCCTCTTTTGAGTTTAAAAAAAGCAGGGTGTAGTCTGTTATCTTTTCAGTCTAGTTTTCCTGGATGTTGGTTATTGTTGGACATGACCAGAAAGGAGGACCAATCGCAATATGCTTTAAAAAAAATTAATATCAGTGTTATTAAGGCATGAATAAAAATGCCTTTCTTCAGCATCATGAGATCGGTCCTCCTCTTCCCCACTGGAGGAGCTGCCCTCCAGCCGCTGCCCAGCTTTGCGGGGCAGGAGGAGGCGGGCAGCGGCTGGAGGGCAGCTCCTCCAGTGGGGAAGAGGTGGAGCCTGGACGCGGCAGTTCCCGGATCAGCTGGTCGCTTCGTGCTGTGATGGCCACGGCAGGCGGAGGGTCTGGGTGCGGCACTGCTTCAGCGTGACATAGCGGAGGCAGGAGAGGGCGGCGAGCTGATGCCAAGAGGTGACGCATCCAGCGTCCGCCTCTTCCCTGGTGCCCTCCAGAACTTGGCGCCCGGCGCCCTGCGCCACTAGCCTCTATGGGTAATACACCCCTGACTGTGAAAAGTAAGTGTGTGGGAGCCTAAAGTGTGAGAAACACATTGAACATGCAGAACTTCATGTATGGTTCTTTGGATCTTTGCCATGGTATGTATTTTTATTTATCATAAAGACTCGCTTTGTCTCTGTCTCTTTAAAACCTTTCCATTCTGATCAAAATATATGATGAAAACAAACACGTTCTAAGTTGTACGTCTGCCATCCCCATATAGACCAGCTCTGTTAAGGAGATCTATACTGATGGATGCTTTCTGTGCCCACATTCACCATCGATGCCTATCAAAACTTGCTTTCAAAATGAGATGTTGAAAATACCTGTGTTTGTTTGGATTTATACATGCCGCAGAGCCCTGTAGCCTACAATATGTTCTTTGTGCCATATTACCCATTGAGGCACGATTTCTAGGTTTTAGCACCAAGAGCCCTTTGAGGAGGAAATGAAAGCATCCCATAAGAGGCAGGGTTGTTGTTGTTGTTTTTAAATTATTTTAAAATAATTTCTTTGGTATGCTGGGCTCAGGCCATAACAAATTTTTTACACACAGTATCTGACTGTGAGTTCACCTGTCCCAATAATGCAAGAATAAACATCAGGGAATTTACTTACCAATATATGTTAAGTTTATATCATCAGTTCATCCATGTAGCCCACAGTCACAGGTACGCACCTGAGATCTACAGATACAGTATGTGTTGCTTGTGTGGAGAATTATACATTATTTGGTGGCTGGTAAGACCGTTTTGAATTATGGTGCTGGAGGAGACTCTTGAGAGTCCCATGGACTGCAAGAAGATCAAACCTATCCATTCTTAAAGAAATCAACCCTGAGTGCTCATTAGAAGGACAGATCCTGAAGTTGAGGCTCCAGTACTTTGGCCACCTCATGAGAAGAGAAGACTCCCTGGAAAAGACCCTGATGTTGGGAAAGATTGAGGGCACAAGGAGAAGGGGACGACAGAGGATGAGATGGTTGGACAGTGTTCTCGAAGCTACTAACATGAGTTTGGCCAAACTGCAAGAGGCAGTGAAGGATAGGCGTGCCTGGCGTGCTCTGGTCCATGGGGTCACGAAGAGTCGGACACGACTGAATGACTGAACAA
This sequence comes from Darevskia mixta, assembly GCA_034641385.1. Taxonomy (NCBI): domain Eukaryota; kingdom Metazoa; phylum Chordata; class Lepidosauria; order Squamata; family Lacertidae; genus Darevskia; species Darevskia mixta. The sequence continues at coordinate 23,423,530 of JAWWNH010000011.1, forward strand.
CAACAAGACCGTTTGCTATGCCAGAGTTACAGAGTGGAGTCCTTCTTGCCCTTACCTTTCAGTGCTGGGAGGTGATAGTGGAAGTGTGGGATGTTGCTGGCCGCACCATGCAAACATATGGAGGGGGTGTGTGTCTCTGAAAATTATTTCAATATTTGGGCAGCCTCACCTGGAAGAAGGCAGTCTTTTTGCAGAGATGAGACCTACAGAGGGGGCAGCTTTGCTTTGAGATGTTCCCAGGTTCATTTTCAAGCATATCCCACCAAAAGACCAGGTTAGCAAGTGTTGGGGAAGACCCTGCAAAATAAAAATGAAACTAAGCGAAGATCCTCTGCCTGAGACTCTGGAGAGTTGTTGTCAATCAGACTAGACAATACTTGCATTAGAGGCACAGCTAGTCTAACCTGGGTGACAGTAAATTTCCTATGATGGACAGGCCAACATCTGAGACAGTTACTCTTATGTATGCAGCAATGTGTGGATATTGTTCAGTACCATAAGTTACCATTACCTATTGTATTGTAGCAACCTTTTCTTTTTTTTAAGTTCTTGTTTAGTTATAGAGCAGGGGTGGGGAACTTTTGACCCTCCAGATGTTTTGGGACTACAGCACCGATCATCTCTGTGGGGCACACTGGCTGGAGCTGATGGGAGGTTTAGTCTAACAACATCTGGAGAGCCACACGTTATAGAGGCTCACTCCTCAATACGGAGTTTTTTTCATCCCTTTCATCCTTTAATGGAGAGGTTACCTTTTAAAATGTTTATTATTGGGGCCTATAGCTGGCACAGAAAGCAAATAAAACCCTAGTGACTCTACAAAGCACGCATGAGCCTTTATTTTTATTATTATTATTTTGGAGCGCTCCCTTTGCATTAAAATACTTCTGTTCTGACGAGGACCACAGTGTAATGGTGGTTGCAGTCATACTATTTCAGTGGAAAAGCTCACCTGTCATTTGGCTTCACGGGAGAACTTGAAACCTGTTATTTATGTCATGGTAAAACATGAATAATATATAGGTGTCAACACGTAGTTCTTTTGGATGAGGGAAGCTATATATATATATATATTCAAATAAAGAATGCCTTTCAAGCATTCAAAAGAGACACTGTCTTTAATGGAAGCACGCACATGCGCTAAGTTTTGAATACCTTAAAAATGTATCTAATTGAATGGAGAAAGCATGTGCCCAGTTTTTTTTTATAGAAACTGGAATTGGAAAAAGGCCTCCCTCCCCTCTGCTTTTGCATTCTCTAGACTCACTTTAAATTATAAATAGCACAGTACCCCCTCAAAGAACCTCCGGAAAACAGTAGAAAACAAACCATTAAAGGGTATCCAGAGGGGGCTTGTACCAATCAATGTGATTTAAGGGAAGTTTAGAATAAAGTAAATGCTCTCATATATCCCGGTGATCAAGAAATAATACACAGCCCTCAGAACTAATAGGAGGCAGTAATTCAATCAAAATGCTTGTGTTCACTTCATAAACCTCTCAAAACATGGTGCAAGCAGATTAGGAATGGCATCGAAGCCTTAGCAGTATTATTATCAATATAAAATTATTTGTTTCCCAAGGCAGTGAATGCACTTGTTGTGTTATGCCAGTACCAAGTGTGACAAAATCTGGTCTCTTGCCCTCCATCATGCTTAGGTAATAAGGCACATCTTTTCTGATACCCAAGAGTTATTGATTAAGTCCTGCCTGACAGGAAGATATTAAGTCCAGTCTAGCAGGAAGGCAAATAAATCCTAGTGATGCTTCTTACCTTTTTTTTATATATATAAATTTTTTATTGGTTTTTACAATTTTTTAAGCACATAACATATCGGTTAAATTTTCCATATTTCCCACCTCTCACTGTGGGAAGTCACATATATCCCACTCTCTCACCAGGGTAGTCTTATTCATTGTACATTTAACCTTACTATCAGTATTTAATAACATTGCTTAGGCCTAGCCCAATGCTTCTTACCATATATATAGCCACTTCCCAGATCCTAAAAAACGACTGGCATTCCTCCTCACACCACAGTTCCCCTAAAAGTGTTAACAGACTACTGACAACTGGTAGGCCGCAAGGGTGGGTAGGAAATCCTTTAAAAACGGGCTGTAGCCACGCTGTTCTTTGTCCCGCACTGACCATCAGGAAACCTGCAACTGACAATTTCTGCTGCTTTACACATGAGGAGACCAGAAGCTTGTTTGTAAATAGCAAGAGAGACTTGAGCTAAAGAGCTCCTTTTCGTTTCAATATTCTGCTTTGTCCATTTCTCTTCTTCCTTTCCTTTTTAAGAATACCTAATGAATGTTACGTAATTTGACAGTTGGTTCTTGCGTGGATTGTTTCCAGCTCACAGAGTTGGTGTGACAACCTGCAAAAGCCTGTGCTACAGAGGTATAAGAAGGGACTTGACAAAAAATAGCAAGTTTCTCTGATCTCCGGGAGAAACAGCATGATGGGTGCTGGCTCTGCTCCCCTTGCAAGCTGAATGGGAGCTTCATACTTGAGAATAACTGTGAAGTGATCACAGCTAGAGGTGTTAGGAAGAAGAAAGTAAGTTTTTGGAGGGAAACATTAGTGAAGGGCATCTCTCTAGTAGTTCAACATAAAATGGCGTTTCATGTTTCTCCTGCATCTGCTCACAAAGACCCACAGATGAAAATTGTAAACAAATGCAAATAGCAACTGCCCAGAAATAAAAGGAACTGCTTATCCCTAAAAGAGAATACAAAACAAACATGGGATACTTTGTTAAATTGTCTCAACCTCAGCTTGGGATTTGGCTGGTTATTTCATTGATGTAAAATGATGGCTGAACCTAATTTAAAGCATGGTTCTGCAGAAAAACACAATGCTTTATTGCAAAATTATTCATCACATGAGTCATTGTTAAGAGTCAACAGGAGGCTCCAAATCACCTCCTCCATAGCCAGGCTTTCCTCTCCTCAGGAATTTATGGTCAAACTCTTAAGACTCAACCAGTGACCATACTGTCAGTTGCTTGATTCAGAGAAACAAGAGCCGCATACATAGCTCTCTGAGGTAAACTCTCTTTACCTCAGGGATACCAGCTTGACAGCCAGCTCCACAGACTGACAAGCAGTGTATTAAAAAACAAACTTTTCCACTAGGAAGGCCCCGCGTGCACACCACCTATCTGAGGCTTTAATCTTTTGGGGGGCAGCTAATATATTGTACAGCAAGGATGGGGAGCCTGAGGTCCTCCAGATGTTGGACTCCATAAGAATTCAAGAATGGTTTGCTGGATTTGGCCAATGGCCCATCTAGTCCAGCATCCTGTTCTCACAGTGGCCAACCAGATGCCTGTGGGAAGCAGGACTTCTCCACTCCTATGGTTTCTAGAAACTGGTATTCAGAAGCTCTGCCATACGGTGGCACAAAAAGTCACCTCCTGGTGAAAAAGCTGTGTTTGTGAGCCCATTGTTGTTGTTATTTAGTTGCTTGCTACCTGAAGTTCTCTAAGTGACTTACAACACATTTAAAGAAAATTAATATAAATACTACATTATACCACAAAAACAAATCAATCCCCATAATAATAATAATAGAAACTTTGGCAGCATACTAGTGGCGAAACAATATAATATCAGCCTGTCAAAGGGCCTAGAGGAAAAGGTAAGGGCACCAAAAAGATTTCAATGAAGGTTCCAGACAGACCTAACAGGGGAGAGCATTCCTCACATGGGGAGCCACAACTGAAAAGGCCCTCTCCCTTGTCACCACTCTCAGGCTTCCTCAAAGAGGGTCCTGGAGAAGGGTTTGCAAAATAAGATCTACAGGTCCAGGCAGATTTGTATTGGGAAAGGCATTTCAGAAGTTATTGGGGTCCTGAGTTTCTTTTTTTGAGTACAAGGTGCAGGAGAAATAGCAATGTTTTGACAAACACAGAAGCTTGAATAGATCTAGATGAGACCAAAGGAAAGCAAGTAAATGTCACAGCCGCTATCCCCAGTCAAGATCAGGTCAAGGTAGACACCCACATTTCCAAAGCAATAAAACAAAACAAAAAAGTGGCCAGCATTTCAACCCACAGGATGGCTGGTGACAATGGATCATCTTATCGTCAAGAGATGGGCCAATTGAGAAATACATTTAATTGCTGGAAATAAGATCATTATAGAGAACGTCATCATGCGCATGATATTTTGGAAGAAGTCAGAAAATAAAAGTGCAGTTGAAAGCACAATGTATGGTGGGCTGCACATTCATTTGTCCTTGTGCACATTCAGAAACAATTACGTGTTTTGCATGATAGTCTCATCTTATGTATATTTTGTTACCTTCTAGAAACTAAATATATTTTCTAGCTCCAGATGTGATGCTTCAGGCATTTCAGGGAACAACCCCTGAATGTTTTGAAAAGAATAGCATTTGTGCTGAATTCTGTATATGCAATTTCCCAAACACTTCCTTACACTGATAGGCAACCTAAATAGTGTGCATTTAAAGTTGTAACTGTTTATTATCCATTACAGAGACGTTGTCATCTGAACACACGCATACACACACCTCTCCAAAGAACCAAAATTCTAAGTAGGGGATGACTGCGAAGACATCAGCAGTGTGTTTACCCACATGTTCCCACTCTAATACAGAATTCAGTCACAGTCACAAAGAAGGCAGAAACCACCAAAAAGTCCATCCATATCTAAGATTACCAGGGAGAGAATGAAAAACAGCCATTTTAACACTTCTGTTACCCCATGAGCGCAATCTGCAAAACTGAAGCGCTTTGAATTCCCAAAGCTCATGTAAAATTCCCTGGCATCTCTAGGTGAGGCTGGGAATATCTCCTGTTTGAAATATGGAGAGCTGCTGGCAGTAAGGGAAGATAAGGCTGAGTTAGGTGGACCAGTGGTCTGACTCAAGAAGAGGAAGCTTCTTACATTCCTAATGACATGTTTAATAGTGCAGCCCCATGCACAGAAATAAGCCCCATGTGAAATGCCTTGCTGCCTAAATCTTTCCCTTTAAAATCCATGCTGGGCTCCTTAATTTTGGCTGGGCTGTGTCAAATCGCACCCCCCCCCCCCGATACCTAGATTACAGATCCAAGAGAAAGCCATTCATCATCTGAAACATAAATGCAAAACTTGAAAGCCGTAAACATTCAGTGCTCTTCTAATACACACTGTCCTTGGACGATGGTTTGATGTCCTAGTTGAGAGTCTCTATAGATCAATTCCTTCAGCACTTGACAATACAGTCAGTTGGTTTGCCTCCCCTCCCCACAACAATCTCTCTGGGTGATAGTGTTGCATATTCTCCTCCAAGGAGCCTTTATTTCATGGTTCGTTTGACTTGGCTTTCCCTGATTTTCTGCTAATGACTTTAAATATTGTGCACAGTCCTCTGGGCCTTCATTTGACTAAACTTCACAAAACTTTCACGCTGAACTCCTGAGGATCCTTTCAATACATACTCTGGATGGTGACTTTCGTCTTCAAACTTTTCTCTTCAGTCAGCTTTGAGGCATATTGGAAAAATTCTTCTGTGAACTCACTGATTATGATTAGCCATTTTCTCATGTTCGGAGATCACTTAGGATTATTTTGTTTTTATTCTTTTGCAACTTCTACAAACCCAGCATTATTAATCTCCTGCTAACCCAGAAGCTCACCCCATATTTAAGAAAAAAAAACACATATTCAACCCATAGCTCAGTGGGAGAGAATCTGCTTTGCATGTAAAAGATTCTACCTTCAACCAGTTTTATTGGGAATCTTTAGTAAAAGGACGGGAAAAGATCTGGGCCTGAGACCTTGAAGAGTCACTAGTTCTACTTAGTACACAGAACTCAATTACTGGTATATTGATCACTGGCCAGAGGTGGTAAAACACATTATGTTTGTGCTTCATGAGAATCTCATACCCTCCAATATTTCTCCGATGAAAACAGGGCCATCCTAAAGAAAAGCAGGAGATTACGGGATCAAATCAGAAACTGGGGCAGCTTCTGTAAATCCAGGACTGTCCCTGGAAAATAGGGATACTTGGAGGGTCTGTAATCTAAGCTTTGCTTATCTAAATTTATGTATGCTTCCCTCTCCTTTCCTGTTTTGCCTTCTGCCTCTTCCACATTTGCAAAAGGAAAGGAAAGGAAAGGAAAGGGAGAGGCATGAAATGTAGAGCACATTCTAAGAAAAACAGCTCATTCTCTTACCCACAGATAACAAACTGACCTAGTCCCAGGGCTCCGGTCATTTTATTGTTACCAAAGCTAAATCACACACACACAAGCAGATTCTCAATATAGACACAGCTGTGAAGCTAGCAGGCCATTAACTTTTGCTCAAGAATGATGAAGTTCCACCAGGGAGCTGCTTGAGCTGTGATGGAAACAGAGGTCTCCCCCAGAAAGTTGAGCTAAGAGCTGATATTCCTTGCCATTTTTGGAAGGCAGACAGGTTTGGGCATGCGTTGGAGCTGGCTGCTACTGCTTTATGAACAGAACAGCTTGCAATGAAAAGCTGTCATTTTTTCTCAGGGTGTGTAGAACCAGTTAAACTAGTACATCATACCATAGAACCAGTATCTATCACAGAAGCAGCTGTGATGTATTGGCACTTAAAGACCTTTGATTTCAGCCTAAGGGAGTGGTGAAGGACTTAACAGTTGTGTAGCTGTAAAAACAAAACAAAACAAAACAAAACAACAAAACAAAACCCTAGATTTAATATATATATTTATATCGGGTCCTACCTTAAAGAGGGCACGTATTGCGGTGAGACCTGGCAACCAAACCCTGTGTTGTGGGTGGGTTTGATTGACAGCCACAACACCCAATTGGTAGGTCCCTTGATGCAGGGTTCAATCTGACCAATGGGACGCAAACTAAATGGATCGAGGGACCTATTTATGCCCATGCACATGACCCTGAGCTTCCTCTTTTCAGCGCATGCATTGGAACACCCGCCCACCTCTCCCTACTCTTAGGGCTTGTGTGCTTGTGTCGTCTGTCATTGGGACAGGGGCACGGCAGGATTTTTTCCCACTTGGCTGATTGGCTGTTGCCATTTGGGTTTCGCCTGCCGTGTAGCAAACCGTCACAACTTTTAAGGTTGCGGATAGGCTCAGGTGATAGGGATGGGAGAACGCTCTCGCCATCCCTATGTGAAGGGTATTCTGTTAAAGGAATCCAGGGACTCGATGGTTTGGTCAACCCCTGAGAGGGGGTTGTGCCCATGCCAGAGTCCGGGGGACATTTGGGTGGCGGATAGAGCATGTCCCCGGCTTTCCGCTTATCCAGGTGTTCACCCTTGGCTGACCTATGCTGGAACCCTGGGTCAGCGCTACCTGTGGAGCAGGGAGCTAGTCGAACCAGAGCCTATGCAACCAATCACTTGCTGTAATCAATAAAGTTGTGGCCTAAATTCTGCCAAAAACTAAACCAAAATTCGAGTCTTGTCTGAATTTATTTGGGATAAGGTTAAAAGGTCTGAACACGCAAATAGGTTTTGGCAATTTGTAGTTACAAGTGGAGACCCACATAAAATGCTGTTGACTGTGTGTTTCTGTGTATACCTTCTTTGTAAACTCCCTTTTTTTACTTTTAAGGATGCACACTCACAAGCAATACTCATATGAACATCCTTCTCAAACATGCCACTCACATGAAAACGTCATAAACACACATTTCCACACATGCTTGACCAACACTGCGCTAGAGCTGCCTGTTCCCTTCTCTGCTGAACTGATTCCCACCAACCCTACACTGCGCCATCTGTTCATTGGCAATTCGAAGAGGCAGTTTTAAAAGTAGTTCTGTGCAGTTGGAATGTTTATAGCCGTCCTATAACACATCGACATGAGCCAGTGACTATTCATTCAACTAAAGCTGAAGCTCTCATATAATCAATAGGGATGGGGATTTCAAAGACTGCAATCTGCATTTACCCCAGGTTTCTATAATATTTTGCCAAGTTTATCTGATATTTGGGTGCAAATCGGCAAGACCACTGCATTTCTGCAAATCTATCTAAACAGTATTTTATAACACAATCCTGTTCATGTTTGCTCTCAGAAGTTAACCACACTGAATTTAATGGAATTTATTCTCAGCTAAGTGTGTACAGGATTGTGGTTTTTGTTTGATTTCTCATTTCTTTGAGCATGGTTCTCTAAAATATTTCTCCAAGCTAGCTTTCGCTTCGTAACAGAGTTGCTTGAAATTTGTCCACTGTGATCTTTGGATTATTTCTGCCTTTTATTCCTTTTTGTCAGTCTCCCGCCCCGCCCCCCCCCCCCAATTGTGGCAATAGACTAAAATTCTTGATTTTACCATTCTGATTTTAAATGACCATTTAATTCCTTCCATTTTTCTGGCACTTGTCATTCTTGCTTCTGTTAATAAAGATTTTTAAAAATAAAATACCTCTGTCTGAGAGGTCCTGGCCCTCTTCATCTCCCCAAAGTTCTAAATGCGAGCTGGTTGTGGCCACACCTTTCTATAAACATCAAAATGCCTATTTTGAGGTTACGCCTCACCACAGAAAACATGTTCTGAGGCAGAGACACCAGCTCAGGTCCAAGCTTGGGGGGATGGGACGGGACGGAGAGCGTCATGTCACTCGCACGATGTCATGTGCGCATCTGTGATGTCATATGAGCGATGCACATGCTTCGTCAGGAGGAGGCTGAACGCCTGGCCCAGTACCATGTAGCATCAATGTCGTGCTCAGGGGGAGCCTGCCACTGACGCTGCACCACGTTTGGCTCGGCCTCCTCAGCCCTCCTCAATATTGGGGGGCTGCTATACAATATGGAGGGGGCTGAAGACACCTCAGCCCTAAGGAGTTGGCACCTATGTTCTGAGGCCCCACTGAGGTAAATTTCGGTTAAATGGAAACCCTGAATGAGGGATTCTAAAATAGGCACATTCACATATGAAAGGAAAGGGCTATGAATGCAAATTCTCTCCCTATGATACAGAACGTGGATGGGGTTCTGTATGTTGTTGGATTCCAGTTCCCATTATCCCCCACAGCATACCCAATAATCAGAGATGAAGGGAGCTATAGACTGGCAACATTTGGAAGACCACCCTTGCTTTAGAAGTGTGTCAGGGTGTCTCAGTCTAATCTACCTCACAGATTTGATGTGACCATGGAGGGGCATGACCATGTACCCCGATTTGAACTCATTGGAGGAAAGGCAGGATGTTACTGTGATAATAAATAAAATAAAATAAATACACAGGCCCCTTTTCATTTAATAAGAAAATGTCTTCACACTTAAAGAAAAGGAAAAAAAAAGCTGAAGAAGTATTAGACTGCTGACCTATGAGATGTTTTAATACCCATTAATATTTCATCATTGTTATGCTGAAGAAATACTGAGGGAAAAGATTTTTTTTTTAGTAATAAAAAAAGCTCACCATATTCTTATCATTCTGCCTGTAGGCATAATGCTCTAGCAAAAATCTTTCATGGGAGAGATAATTACAAGACAACAGTAGAGAAATTTGTGTTATAGCGTACATGAATGCTCTGGTGTGTTGGCCTGTCTGCTCTTGGCAGCACTGGGGTTGACTTGGTTTTCACAATTACATTTCCTTCTGGGGAACAGGAAGAGGAGGTGGTGTTCTGTTAAAGTTGCTCATATTTTACACCCCTGAACAAGGGGAATTGAGAACGCTTGAGAAGCTTTCAAAGTCAGATGCTCCCCCACCTCTCTCTATTCACACAAATATTATACACACATAGCTGTGTGTGTGGCTGAAAGTGCTTTAGATCCTTCCACAATAGACAGAAAGTTGAAATTTGGTACACGTGCAATTCTGATGTAAATTTCACCTCATAAATATTGTCCAGCATAGCTGGACATGTAACAGGGAACTGAGGTGCTGGATTTTGCCCTGCACACATTTTAACAATATTAAGACTGGAGGAGGACAAGAATGTTTTCTGTGCCAGCAAAGATAATTGATTTATTGGTAAGTTATCTCTTCTATTCAAAGCATGCACAGTGCATACAAAAAATGAACCATCAACAAGTTAGATATAATTACCTGTCCATGTCATTAAGCAAGTGTCTATACCTGCAAAATTCCTCAGCGGTGCATATTTCCCTCTGACTTCTCAATGAAAACCCTGGTTCTTGCTTTGCTCATCTCTCCCACCTTAACTATCACATTCTCCTCCTCTCTGGTCTTCTGTTGTCGTTGTAGCCCTTGGCCAGTATACCCCGGGTAGGACCTTGAGGTCCTCAAATAATAATATCCTGGAGATCCCGGGCCATAAGGATATCAGGCTGACAGCTACTAGGGCCAGGGCGTTTTCGGTCATGGCCCCAACATGGTGGAATAGTCTGCCACAGGAGACGAGGGCCTTGCAGGATCTGGTATCCTTTTGCAAGGCCTGCAAGACTGAACTGTTTCGCCAGGCTTTTGGGTTGGGTGGAGTTTAATTGCCTTGTTATGTTATTCTGTTGGTCTGTTGGTGGACTGCCTAATATGAGGTGACATTTTAAAATTGGAATTTTACATTGTATCTTAATCTGTGTTTTTAATTGATTGTTTGTGGTTTGTTGAGGTTTTTATGATTGTTAGCCGCCCTGAGCCCGGTTCTTGAATGGGAAGGGCGGGGTATAAATAAAAGTTTATTATTATTATTATTATTATTATTATTATTATTATTATTATATATTTATTTCAGGAAATCAGGGACGGAGAACCTTTGGTCCTCCAGGTTTGACTGTTTGGTGGGATTATTGTTTTTGTTTGTTACTATGGAATTAATTTCTCTGCTTTTTATATTGTAAACCACACTGTGATCCTCAGAAATTTAATAAAAGCTTGCACATGATTTCGTGTTGTTTTGGTTGAGGAAAGAAAGGCATTGCCTTAGCATGGATTTTTGAAGTCCAAATTATTCTCTCCATTTTCAGGTGCTCACAACTCCTGAGAACTTACCCTGATTACAGGGTCCAACTACATGAGATGCAGGGAATTCTGTAGGACGATAGTGCTCCTGAGTGAGAAGCGCTTTCACTCTCTGCCCCACTCTGGCTCAGTTTTGAGGTGCTGCCAAGTTGCAAGCCTTGCGCAGGATTGCGAAAGTGGACCTGGCCCTATCGCTCCCAGGTTTTCCCAGCAATGCCCAATGTCCATGAAAATGTCAGAACTACCTCTCAATAATTGCACCCTAGTTTACTGTGGGACATGGGTGGTGCTGTGGGTTAAACCACAGAGCCTAGGGCTTGCCAATCAGAAGGTCGGTGGTTCGAATCCCTGCGACACGACAGGGTGAGCTCCTGTTGCTTGGTCGCTGCTCCTGCCAACCTAGCAGTTCGAAAGCATGTCAAAGTGCAAGTAGATAAATAGGTACCGCTGCAGCGGGAAGGTAAATGGCGTTTCCGTGCGCTGCTCTGGTTCGCCAGAAGCGGCTTAGTCATGCTGGCCACATGACCTGGAAGCTGCACGCTGGCTCCCTCGGCCAATAACGCAAGATGAGCGCCGCAACCCCAGAGTCGGTCACGACTGGACCTAATGGTCAGGGGTCCCTTTACCTTTGCCTTTACTGTACACTCAACAAACATTGAGCGCTTAGCATGGCACCCCCTTCAGGTTGGCACCCAGGGCGAGGGTTCAGTTTATCCACGCTTAAGGCTGGCTCTGTGCAGGAGATTTATAAGGCTTTCAAAACTAGAGTCCCTTTTTTAAACTACTTATTTAATTGCGGGGATTGTTTTGCGTATGCTTCACCTTGTTGCTGAAATCTTCCTTAAGGTGTGGAGTGGGAAGGATAGCAATGGAGAGAGAGAGAAAAGCAAAGAGGAGACAAGATTTCAAGTGTCTTGTTGATCGGAGTGGAAAGGAGGGCATGGATGTCAGGGTTCCTGCAGCTGAATTACTGGTGGGGAATCTACCCATAAGAGTAAGGGAAAGGAATGGAGTCTGTGCATGTATGTGTGTGTAGCAGTACAGCTAATTTGAACATCAACAAATCAGTCAAATGATTTTTGGCTAATGTTTAACATTGTCTGTTACTTGCGAAATGCCTAAGCTCATAGCAGGCATTCATTTTAGATCTGTTGGTCAATCCAGAAAATCTGGAAAACACGGATGTTTTATATGTGGAGTATGTGTCTGTGTCACTGTGTAGTAGACGACTCCTCACCATCACCACCATTAAGGAAAAAAGCCCCCACCCTTTCATTCTATTCAAAAGGCAGGCCTGTGAGGACTAGAAAAAAGAGAGGATACTGTCTCTTTATGAATACTAATAAGGAAATCAAGGGGGGGACGAATGGCACTTCAAGTTTCATCTTTCCATTTCCTAGAGGCGCAGACTCTGCGAGTTGTCACCTTGGTGTATTCAGTGCCTCTTGAAGCACTAGACTCCTCCAGAGAGAATGTCAGCCCCAGCCCAGGGCAGTTTTGACAAACAGAGTATATATTGATACATGATAAAGTATGCTAGAAATCACCCCAGCGCTAAAGGCTACTATAGTTTTAATATCATCATTTGAATTAACAAGCATTCTGTGGAGAAATAATGAGCTTTCATTATTCAGAACATCATCCTTACCGGGGGAACTCAGAAACCATTAGCTCTTGAGAACTTAATGAAAAGATGATAAAGAATGTTTTTTAGATAAAAGTTTGAACGGGCGCACTTGGTAACTGAAGTAAAATATTAATGTTTCTTTGGATGATGAATTGGCGTTGCGGAGCTCCGGCGTTTCTGAGGGAAAGGTGGTGCACGCAGGTGTTTTTGGACTGTCTCACACCTGCATGGGAACCCCAGCAGAAGCGGCTGAAGGCTTGTCAGTAACTTGTCAGTGAAAGCTGCATGCGAAGCTTAGAAATCTCCGAGATAGATGCCCTGGAAAGATGTGCTGCATATTCAGTAATGCATCTAATTATTCATAGTAGTAGCAGTTTTGGGGGTGGGGAATGGCAATAGCGGGCCTCCAGGGTGTGAAAAATTACACAAGCCACATTCAGAACAAACAGTTTACCTCAGTTTAACATTATTTTATACCTGTATTGGTCTGTACCCAGTTCATAATAGAGCGGCCCCCAAGCAACAATTCCTTGGTTCCCCTCTCCATATCACCTCAGTCCCTCACGAATCGTATTGTTCTAATGACTGAATTGACAGGGAGAGAAAGGACATAAAAAATGATATAATCACAAATTCAAGGGGACCTATAGGGGCCTAACCTATAGAGGGGAGGTTGTTGTTGTTGCTGTTTTAAAAGCATATACCACTGCATAGCCCCAGTAATGTATACATTAGGTCCGGGAGAGGAGTTAAATGAAATAACAGGGTGGCAACTTCTGCATTGCTAAAAAGAGAGAGGGCAAAAGTGGACACAGATCAGTGCAATTCTAGAAAAAATTTATATAATTTAAATTGAAATATAACACATCGCTCCACAGTAGGGTGAGACTGTGGGAAGGACTCAACGCAGCACTAAGCAGATTGCTCTGTCAGTGCAAACATTTCTGCTTGCCTGATGGAACAATTTGCCCCCCCCCCCAAGTGCTGTTCTGGGAGTTCTCCTGACCGCCCTCCTCCATAATAATAATAATAATAATAATAATAATAATAATAATAATAATTTATTATTTGTACCCCGCCCATCTGGCCGAGTTTCCCCAGCCACTCTGGGCGGCTTCCAATCAAATATTAAAACAATACAGCATTAAATATTAAAAACTTCCCTAAACAGGGCTGCCTTCAGATGTCTTTTAAAAATAGGATAGCTGCTTATTTCCTTGACATCTGCTGGAAGGGCGTTCCACAGGACGTGCGCCACTACCGAGAAGGCCCTCTGTCTGGTTCCCTGTAACCTCGCTTCTTGCAATGAGGGAACCGCCAGAAGGCCCTCGGCGCTGGATCTCAGTGTCCGGGCTGAACGATGGGGGTGGAGATGCTCCTTCAGGTATACAGGACCGAGGCCATTTAGGGCTTTAAAGGTCAGTACCAACAACAGTGCCAAACTGCGAGAGGCAGTGAAGGATAGGCGTGCCTGGCGTGCTCTGGTCCATGGGGTCACGAAGAGTCGGACACGACTGAACGACTGAACAACAACAACAACACCAACACTTTGAATTGTGCTCGGAAATGTACTGGGAGCCAATGTAGTTCTCTCAGGACCGGTGTTATGTGGTCCCGGCGGCCACTCCCAGTCACCAGTCTAGCTGCCGCATTCTGGATTAATTGCAGTTTCCGGGTCACCTTCAAAGGTAGCCCCATGTAGAGCGCATTGCAGTAGTCCAAGCGGGAGATAACCAGAGCTATGTCAGTTTGGGGGGCAAGCGGAAAGAAAGGCGGGGGAAGTCCTGTTGTGAGAGCCAGTGTGGTGTGAGAGCCAGTGTGGTGTAGTGGTTAAGAGCGGTAGACTCGTAATCTGGGGAACGGGGTTCGCGTCTCCGCTCCTCCACATGCAGGTGCTGGGTGACCTTGGGCTAGTCACACTTCTCTGAAGTGTCTCAGCCCCACTCACCTCACAGGGTGTTTGTTGTGGGGGAGGAAGGGAAAGGAGAATGTTAGCCGCTTTGAGACTCCTTCGGGTAGTGATAAAGCGGGATATCAAATCCAAACTCTTCTTCTTCTTCTGTTGCACTAGCAAAAGCCCTTGCATGGCTTTCCACTGGTGGAGCTTGGTAGTTGAATCTCCTTGTGGCTTGTGTGTCTGCTTAGTCTGCTCTCCAAGTGATAAGTGTTGGTGGGCAACATCAAGACCCCCACTTTTCCTTCTTAAGAGTCTTCCTCTTAAAATTGGACAGTCTGAGTAGCCCTTCGAACAGAGGATTGTCCTTTGTTAAGAAGTTCACATGGCCATCATATGGGCATGATGAAAAGCAGAAACTAGTTCCAGAAACTAGTGAACTGGAGATAATAATAACAGGCCTGCAGAACTGGCACAGTGTTTTGGATTTTTATTTTTTTTGCAAAGTGCATCACATTCTGAGCTTTAGAACACTGGCCTTCGACTGGGGGATTGGGACCCACTAGTGGGGCATGGCCTGATCCAAGGTGAGTCGCAATAGGAGCACTACCACCATGCAAATAGATTGAAAAAATATTAAGAAAGGTGTTTCCAAATGCATGTTTGGGTTAAAAGTGGGTTCTGGGTCTGAAAAGGTTGAAGATACCTGATTTAGAATATCTTGAAAGTTGCAGCAAAACATGAAGGGAGCGCACTGCAAATTCCTAAGGAGGAGCATCCCTGTGCCCTGTTTGTTGGTGCAAATAGATGTATAATTTTTGCTGTTCTTTTCCCAGCATGACTCTGTCTGTCACAGAGACAATGGCTGCTTGCACTTTAGGAAGCGGAGCCCAGAAAAAACTTTGGGATCACCCCTTACATTTTCACATACCACAATCTTCCTCCTTGAGGAAAAAACACTCTCCCGCATAGCCCATAATATAGGGTTGCCATATGTCTGTGTGGAACTCGCTGAAATGTCTGGGAAAATCCAGACGTATGGCAGCCAATGTCGGCAGTGTAGATTTTGGCAAATTTCATTAAAAATAGCTCAAAAACTTTGGCCAAAAAAATAAAAGCCCCACAATATTTGTGTTGGGGCGAATGGAGCTAATCGCAAACTAGCAGCAAAATTAATTACCACAATCCAATACAGAGTCAGTAGATTTGCCATTAAATGTGAATTGAATCAAATTCCACCTGCACCCCCAGTCAATAATAAAGGTAAAATCCATGTTGCTATGCGAACGAAATAAAAATGCCATTCAAAAATGACTGATCCTGAAGTTTCGCTCAGAAAGCATTGAAATGTTTTGGCTCGGTTGGTGTACTTTTGGAAATTCTCTATGGGTGGCTAGCGACATTTCTGCAATAAAACACACACACCCCTAAAACGTCATGCAATAAAGGTAGAATATATATATATATAAAAGTCTGAATGTTATTGGGTGTGAAGCTCTTAAAGGACTACTGTTCGCAAAGGGTATAAAAGATAACTGGATCTGAATTGTGTGCGCCCCACCAAGATGTGTTAGTCCTGCTGTTGGCTTCCTTTAACCATTACAATTTGCTTTTTTCCGTTGTTTAATTCCTGATACTTACAAGCACAGAGGGATTGCAAGCCGTTTCCACCTGTGGACAATTGGAGCAGGCAGCTTGTCCCAGGGAGAGAACCCAGAGAGGTTGCATGCACTCCAAACCCCCCTTCCCGCCTGAACCTTTCCACTTTGCTGTGGAAGATTTATTACATTTATTTTCAGTGGCAAACTTGAAAGTGGGCAGGTGAAAGGGGGGGAGGGGAGAGAAGGAGGAATAAACTACCACAATAAACAGTCTAAAGACAACAGTGTTTGCATATAGCAGATGCATTTAGGTAAATGCGGTTACCTCGAGAGGTGTTATCTTCTGGGGAGCCTTATCATAATTTTGTTTTAAACTCAAACAGCTGTTGTTTAACTACCACAGACCACAATTTATCTACAGCTTGAGGCCATAAAGGTAGCTTTATTACACACATTGCTTTCCCCTCCTCCTCCAATTTGGTTTAATTTCAGTATGTCAGACATCAAAACGCTATATACAATTTGCATATTACAGAGATGTCGTGCCTCAGATTCCCATACCCGGCTAAATGGGAGAGTTGATTCACAACAGGCCTGCTCTCTCGTTTGATGAATATGGAAGCTCTTCTGCCAACTGCACTGTATGCTCAATGTACTCTGTATGGCTCTACCATTGGGGTTTGTCTGGTGGCTGCAGCTGGTGCAGAATGCAGTGGCCAAGTTGCTTGACAGGTGTCAGAGACTGGGCAGAGGACAAATGGTGGAGACCGCCTCCCCATCCTGACCCTTCCAGGGAGGAGGAAGAGGAAGACAGTATAGATTTACAACAAAGGTTTGAAGGAGGTAGCAACTCAGAGGCAGATGAGGGGAAAAGCTGGGAAATCATGGGAGAGCCAGAACAACATGCAGCTGACACGTTGTCATTAGAAAGCCTTCCACACCCTCCATCTCCCAGAACTTGGTGAGCCTTAAAAGTAGGAGAGCAAAGAGCTCAAAGACAGAGGGCATGTAGCAGTGCCCATAGAAGAAACGATGAGAATGATGAATGAGGAAGTGGGAGAGATAGGTGTGTGTGTGGAGATTCACTCAGGACAATGCCATTATTCAAGAGGCTGGGTTCTATAGCCTCTCTCTGTAAAGATTAAAATAAAAAAGGAAGGTAAGAAACTTTTCCTTGTTATTATACTTTCCTGGGCAACCAGCTGGGAGCCGCTGACAGCATCCTGACAATAGGGGCAAACCACCACCAGCATAGAACACCTTGCTTACAGGATTTTTAGGGGCTGCCAATCTGCTACCGGGCCAAGTTCAAGATGTTGGCACAAACAGCCCTATACAGCTCAGCACCAGGTTACCCGGGAGACCACCTTATCCCTTGCACACCCTGTAGATTGCTGCGGTCTGCCTCAGAGTGTCTCTTGCAAGTTTCAAAGACTCCAGAAGCTCGGAGAAGAGCTTTTGGTGTGGCTGCCCTGGTTTTGTGGAATAGTGCTCCTGTGGAGATATGACAGGTGCCCCCTATCTGCACTTTCTGGAAACAATTGATGTCATCTTTGTTCCAACAGGCTTTCACAGCTGGATAAATGGGTCTTTGCCACCAGTGTCCATTTTGTATGGTTTTAGTTTTGTTTTAAATAAATCTGCTCTTTTTCTTTTTCTCTTGTACATTGCCTTGAGATGATTGTATAGAAGGTGATTAATAAATTAGTATTTATTAATATAACTTCAGTTCTTCAGAGAACAAGAAGTGTTGGTTTTCCCTAGAGATATACAGATGAATCAGAGCTCCTGCAGCCAGTTCTTTGGAACAGGTCCCTGGAGCATATATATATATATATATATATATATATATATATATATATATATATGGGGTGGGAACTGGATACACCCCTACCCACTTCATGCGGACTAGCATCATAGATACTACGGTATATAAGTGGTCCTTAGTTTCACTGGAATAAGTGGGCATAACAGGATGAAGGATTTCAGTTTAAAAAGAAATTGATGTGCATTCCCCCCCCCCCCCAAAAAAAAGTGAGAGAAAAGAATGGCACCGATTCTTAATGTGGAACTATTTGTTTAAGGTATAACTCATCACATTTGCTCACCTGCTTCATTCAGCTTGAAGTGGGAATTTTAAGACTGTTTATATTTCGGTGTCGCAGGAACAAGACCCCTTTGTTGCACTGTTATCTTAAGGGTGGACTACATGAACCTGTTGGCACTAATCAAAAGGAATCATACCATAACTCAATTACTAATTGACCTTTCCAACTCCAACATCCATCACGTAACACGAGACAGCCGACTTGAGCTGCTCTGCGAGAGCATGTAACAAACTGCCCAGCGAGAGGAAGCTCACTTTAAAAGGCAGAAAATAATGAAACACACCCATCTCCCCAACGTGGCATGCTCAGAGCCATCAACCTAATTTCATCTCTCTGACACTTAGCACTTATAGAAAGGCAGGTGTGGCCAGACAAGACAGGAGGAAATTAGTGCAAGGTTTTCTTTACATGAACAGGCTAGCCCCGCGGTGACGACTTTCCGACTTGCCTGTTTGACTATGGTACCTGCCCTACGGCTGGTTAATTTGAGCACAAAGGACTACATCAGATATGGTCCCTGCACTCCTCCCTTAACTGGCCTTTTGGACTCTGCCCAGGCCATAAAGCCACCCTAGACCACATTTCTCACTGACCCTGCCACTCTCTTGACTGCTTTGGGACATTCTTGTCATGGACTTGTTGGACGTAGAGGAATGATGGGACGGACCATCTGGGGGAACCAGCAAGGGAAGAAGGCTCAGAGCCTGGAGAGTGGTGATGATGGGACGATGATGAGTCAGAGGGAGAAGAGGGAGAAGACTGGGAGGTGTTGGAAGCTGAAGAGGGCTTAGTGAGCTGGGAGAATCTGTGGCAGAGAAATGTCTAGAATCAGAGGCAGAAGCTGAAGCAGGGAAGGAAGGAGGCCAGGAGAAAGAGAGAAGTCCAGCTGGTGAAGAGGCATGGGTGTCTCCCCCTCCTCCTGTGACACACCCCCCCCCAGTCTCCCAGAACCAGAGGGGGGCTGAAACAGGCAGAGCAGTGGCAGGCTTCATGCAGGCACAGTCTCTGATTGCTTGGAAAAAGCCCTGTAAGTAAACTTGACAAATGAAAGTGGATTGACTAATCACTTACCCCTCAGGCTCAGTGTTACACTTCTGTAAAATAGGAATATTAACCAGTTGCCTTTGAACTAGCCTTTCTGCATCTCTTTTGGGTGATTTTGGAGTTTTGTGTTATGTAGGAACTCAGATGCAGATTTGCACTTTTATATACAATCTGTTCCAGGTTGATGGGGTGCTGGACTTAAATTGGACCCCACCCAAGCCACCATCTGGTTCCTCCCCTACTGGTGGAGCTCAGAGTAAAAACAAAGTAGATCCCATAAGCCTGAAGTCAGAGGCCCGAGGCTGGGTCTTTTTCAAAGGCATTTGCAGGCTGGGCTGTGGAGTTGGTTTGGCTCAGGAAGGCTGAGGAGTTTATTGAGCTATTCTGAGCTGCTGAATCTGGAATGTTGGTGGTGATGGAGAGAAATCATTAGTATTTTACCTTATTTAATATGGAAATCATGTCAAAGGTAAATGTCAGGAGGCTACAAAATTACCCTTCTTATCTCCCATACATTTATCAGTTGATAAATGGAAAGACAGTGCTGCCAAAATAACTGTGAATGAATAATTTATAAAATGACTGATGCTTCGTGTATATTGTTTCAGGCAGGAAACAGTAGGACATCAATAATCAAAAGGAGCCGGATTAATTTAGCAGAATTCTGCAGCTAATATTTTTATCTAAATGCTACAGTCGTGGACCTCCATCGTCAGGAAATCCCTCCCTTGGCCACTTGCTGCCGGATTCAAAGCCCACACAAGTCAATGGGAGGCTTTGCATTTGCTACAGTTGGTTTTATTGCAGACCCTTCGACAAGGCTGGAGTTTTTCTTTGTGCATTTCTGATGTCCATATTTGTACAATGAGTATGTGCAGTAGTGCCAGTGGCAAGCCTGTTCCTTAACCTCGCGTTATCCTTTACACTGGCTTCAGTGTGTTCCCACCACTGGTTTTTGAAATCACACACACACACACACACACACACACACACACACACAATGTCAGCCACAATCCAAAAGTGTCCTGCAGTTTCTTGTGAAATACTACACTTTGATGCGTCCCCGCAAGTCAGCTTCAGTCTGACTTGAGAACTGTAGCCTTGTTCAATTTATAGTAAAGCTCAGCTGTGTGCATTTGAAAGCTGATCTTCCTTTCTGGAGTGATGGTGATCCTACAAGTCTGATGTCAGTGTGCAGAACTTACCACTACTTGCCAGAAAATACGTTTGCCCCTTAAAATAAAATGGGGGGTGAGGGGCTCCAGGACAGAATTCAGGACACATTATGCTTTTAAAAAGGCACAGTGAGGGAAAGCAATGTGCGTCTCTGTATGTGCGCATGCACGAGAGAGACAGACCAATGACAAGATCAGGGAGAGAAATGGAGGTTAACAGGTACAGTTTAAATCTGCCTGGACTGTCTTGGGGGAAGGAAAGTTAATTTCATTTGACTGTCAAAGGAGGGGTTAAAATGCTAAGAAGGAATTTTAAACTACAGTACTTCAACTCTGCGATGTGCTCACTCAGGCCGCATCAGGTCCTATGGACCAATTTTAAATAGCCATGGTTCCTCACCCCCCCTAATTCCTGAGGAATGTAGTTTACCCTTCACAGAGCTACAATTCCCAGCACCCTTAACAAACTACCCTTCCCACAATTCCTTGTGTGTGCACTTTAATTGTATGGGATATGTGCAGCTCCCATCATCCCTCATCTCTGGCCATTCCTCTCCTAACCTATGACAGCATAAGGAAAGAGCTCAGTGAGTTGATGCTCTAATATCTTCCCAAGATTCTGAAAAGGGAAATAAATAACAGGAACAGCTGAGCATTATCTAATACCACCTCTCTTTCTTTCAGTATAAATAACTCCCCTTCTTCCTCTTCAGACCCAGCATAAATCTCAGGTTCAGAGTGACGCCTCTGGTCCTTTCCCCCTCCAGTCTTCCACATGCACTCTTTTTGCTTATGACCCATTACCGTGCCTGCTTTTCTTTTCCCGGAGACGTGAATTCATAAGTAGAGCACACAATGGATTTACTGACGAGTTCCACTGTTCTTTGTTGCTGAACTAAGCATTTCCAAATTAACACTCCAAAATCCCAGTTACAGAACGCTATCCCTCTTTCTTTCAAGAATCTACATTTAGGGATATATATATGTATATTTGGGGGGATGGGAAAAAAAATCTTATAAGGAATATTCACACTTCTTTGGTGTCAATGAGCCAGTCTTTATTTATCCTCTTCAAAATCTTGTAGTCAAATAATTTAGACATTCCTTACATTGACTTCCATTGTCTAAAAACAAAAACAAAAAGGAAATCAAGAGAGAGCTCTGTAAATACATTTATCTGCCAAGCAGCTCAAAATTCAGTACTGGGAAAATAAAGTAGGGAGATTCTTGTTCTTCAGATAAAATGCTAAGCAGGAGAGACAGTCCCCCTCGGTTTTCTTCCCACATCTTTCTCTGGTGGGTTCTCTCCACCCTGTTTCTCTCTCTCTCTCCTCCCCCCCCCCTTATTGATATTGCTGTGCTTTTTGATCTCTGCAGTTTCTTTGTTTTGGCTTCCCAGGTACCAAGGGAGAATGGCTAGCAGTGAGTTCTCTTTCAGCTTTTCCTGCTCCGAAAGCCCCTCTGGCTTAGCCAGCTGGATCGCACTGAATTAGTCAAGTACTTCATTATCTCCCTTCTCTGCACATTTTGCTCCAGGTAACAAAATGCCCAAACAAGAGAGCCAGTGCCTTCTGCCACACTGTCTGCGAAGTTACATTGTTGTGGCCAATTCTGCATTATCAGCCTCCGTGCTCTGGGAGGGCATCACTTTCCATCCCTCGCCTGCAGTCCTCCCCGATATCCATTTAGTCACAGCAGTTAGCTAACCATGTAGCTGTTGATAACATAGCACGGGGTGCTGGCATATCCAGACACGCACACCGCCCTGCTCTCCAAGCCCTTAGGATGTCTGGGATTTCTCTTTGCAGCGAAGGGCCTACAGCAGGAACAGGGACTAGTTGGGAGAGCCAGACCAATTACATTGTTGGGATAGATGCGGCTGCTATGTGAGAATTGCTCTTGTTAGCAGGCCAGCAGGATGGAAGTTTTGCAGCAGGGCTTTGCGCTTTTTGCTGCAGTGAAGCACCACTAAGCAGTTAACTAGGTCAGGTACAGAGAGCCTGAAATATACTCGGAATCAAGTGTGAATTTCATGCTCTTTAATCAGCTCATAGTAGCAATGAATGAATCTTTCCCCAAAATGTCTGCTATATATACATTATTTACACAATGGGCCCCACGTGATTGGCTAATTCTGGGCTACTCCTGTAGGCCAATCAGGTTGCGGATTCACTTCATCCAGGAGCCTGATTGGCTGCTCTTGCAGGCCAATCAGGTCGCTGGTTCACTTCCACCTGGAGCTGGATTGGGTGGCTCCTGCGGACCAATCAGACTGCTGCATTCTGGATCCTATTGTTCTAGGACCAATCAGACTGCTGCATTTTGGATCCTATTGTTCTAGGATTCAGCTCAGTACATAACAGAGCCGCTGCTTGAAATCGCCTTCCTGACTAGTAAAGACTTTGTCCAGCTGGTATTTTTAATTTTTGTTTTAAAAAAATTTCCCCTCCTCTCGCTGAATGAACGCCATCATGTTAAGCTTCTCTTCTTCATTTACATTCTTCAAGACTGCAGTTTTTCAGCGGCCACTGCTGCCTCTTCTATTTTTCGAACCACATGTTTCCTCTTGCTCCTTCTTCATTCTGCTGAATGCCTCTCTCACAGTGACCTTTTAAGTTACGCTACAAGCCACCTTCAGGCATTTCTCTCCTGTGATGGCAGTGAAATCCCATGGAAGAGGAGAACAGAACAGATCCACTTCTGTTGAGTTCTTTGGTTATCTGGGCTGTGGGGGAAAGAGGCTATCGGTCACATTATCTAGACTAAAAATATGTGTGAACTGCAATATATTAAAGAAGTAGACACCTAGCAAGAGGGGTCAGAAGTAGACTGCATGGTCTGCATGCAGAATGGCCAGGTTCAGTTTCTGTAGATTGCCCACTTAGCACATTGCCAAAACCAGAGGACATAGAGGTTGGACTTGATGACCCTTGGGGTCCCTTCCAACTCTACAATTCTATCATTCTAACTGACCATGGATGGGCAAATTCAAGACCCCTGTTCTCTCTTCTTACCATTCTTTATCTATAAATCATACTTTGAACTGGATTACCTTTTGTAATCATGGGACACGGGTGGTGCTGTGGGTTAAACCACAGAGCCTAGGGCTTGCCGACCAGAAGGTCTGCAGTTCGAATCCCCATCGACAGGGTGAGCTCCTGTTGTTTGATCCCAGCTCCTGCCAACCTAGCAGTTTGAAAGCGTGTCAAAGTGCAAGTAGATAAATAGGTACCGCTGCAGTGGGAAGATAAACGGCGTTTCCGTGCGCTGCTCTGGTTCGCCAGAAGCAGCTTAGTCATGCTGGCCACATGACCTGGAAGCTGTACGCCGGCTCCCTCGGCCAATAGTGCGAGATGAGCGCCGCAACCCCAGAGTCGCCCGCAACTGGACCTAATGGTCAGGGGTCCCTTTACCTTTACCTTTTGTAAAGTAGCACCTCCCCCCCAAAAACCCCAAATCCTAGCATCCCCTGTTCAATCGATCAATAGCAGATGATGTGGAATATCTCTATTGGGATATGCGGCCTAGGACCCTCGTACCTACAGGACCGCCTCTCCCATTATGCCCCGCAAAGGACCTTAAGGTCTACAAATAATAACCTGCTGGAGATCCCGAGCCACAAGGCTGCCAGACTGGTGTCAACCAGGGCCAGGGCTTTTTCAGTTCTGACCCCAACCTGGTGGAACACTCTGTCACAAGAGACTAGGGCCCTGCGGGATTTGACATCTTTCCGCAGGGCCTGCAAGACAGAGTTGTTCCACCTGGCCTTCGGGTCGGACACTTAAGTTTGATGGTTTCCTCCCCTTGGTTTGGTAATGGGCGCCAAATGAATCGGCATTTTAAACTGGTTTCAACTTGTATTTTAACTAATTGGTTTTTGTATTCTGTTGTGATTTTTGTTGTTGTTAGCCGCCCTGAGCCCGGTCCTGACTGGGGAGGGCGGGGTATAAATAAATTATTATTATTATTATTATTATTATTATTATTATTATTATTATTATTATTATTATTATTATTGAGATCCAGGAGATCCATTGCCAGTCAGAGTACTGAGCTAGATGGACACAGACTCTGATATAGCAGCTCCCTGTGCTCTTATGGGGGTAGAGGAAAAAGTACTTGCATGTTGGGAGTGAAGGGAGCAAAATTATTTCCTTTCAATGCGCTGGAACCTGAAGCCATTCAATGCAATATGATTGTCTATAGTTTCAGGACAATGCAAAAGGAAATACTATATATAAGAAAAACAATGACTTAGACGTTGTATGTTTTAGGGATCCATTTTAATTGATTTTAGCTACTGTTTGGTTTTTGAATACTTTCTTAGGAATCCCTGTGATTAAGTGGTATATAAATAGCTCAAATCATTATCAAATAACACCACAATTAGTTTATGGAATTCATGGCCTGGATGTCCACTTATATAGCTGGTGTCAAACACACCTTAGCTATGGGGGAATAGGTCCACCATGATAATTAGAAATGCAGCCTCTGTGATGCAGTGGATTGGAACCACAGTGGTGGAAAGAACCTCAAAGGTCATTTAGTCCAGCCCGCTGCAGGAAACCTACTATGACAGCATTTCTGTTAGGTTACCATCCAGTATCTGCTTAAAAAAATACATTTTCAAGAGGATAGTCTTGTTGTCTGGTTATAAAACTGCAGTGGCGGATATCAAGGACAGTAGGAACCATCTGTTGGGGCCAAATGAGATGTGACATTCAGTGCATCTCTGCATGAAACATGCAGGTTTTAAAATATGCAAATGGAATCATCTGGAAGAGTTGTATTTTGATAGTTAGCAAGACCACAGCAGGCAATCTAGTTTTGTTTGGCCCTTGGTGATGATGGGAAGGTATGAAGCAGGGATTTTCTGGTTCACACTTCAGTCTCTAAACTTCTACATAACATTAACTCTCACTATAAATTAAGGGTTGTATCCAAGGGTTGTCCGCACTTCCACTTGCCCTGTGCCTAAAAAGCCTGAGAGGTTTCCCATTGGTCCTGCCAGTGCCAGATGTATGTATAGGCTAAGTAGGCTGAAGCCTAGGGCCTCTAATTCTAGGGGGCCTCGCCAACCTGCCATCTCCCCAGTGCCACAGTCTCCCCTCTCCCAAAATTGCAAGCCCAAGACTTCATGCAAGGGCAGGGCAACTCCTAAATTATAAAGGCCAAAAGAGCAGGTCTGGAAAGAGTGAGGCATACAATGGGAACCACCAGTGAAAAGGCCCTGCTCTGTGTAGCTCCTGCCCTGTCATTTGATAGGGTGCCCACTTGCCCTCCTTCATGACATGGAATGCTCTCTATTGGAGTCTCCAGGTCCAATATAAAGACCATAAGAAGGGAGAGCAGGGACCTTGAAGTTCCCAACAGCTGTTAAGCAAGCATGCAAGCACACAGGTCACCTTTGTCACAGGAGACCTATGTCCTGGACAGGCCTGCACCCAATCTTGTTTTTGTACAAACTTTGGTTACTTTGTTCCCAGTAACCAAAATTACAAAATATAATCATACAATTATACGATTGCAAGGAATCGTAGAAAACAAAGTGGCACTAATAAAGAAAAGTTCCAGGGTGGCAACAGAAAGCAAACTAAAAATGCTTTTCATCAGAACTATCCAGCAACATCAAGTTATAGGAAAACTGGTGCTATTAACAGTAACCTTTCTAGTTGGTTAATTGATTTGGCAACTTCCATGCACATGACGTCTGATGCTAATCCCACCCCCAAAGAGTTAAATGATAACTCATCAGAGACAGCTACAGTTGCAAATGGAAACAAAATATCTGTGAAAGGAAGAGGAGCAGGTTTGTTCAAGTGTGTTGCAGGTAGAAACACACACTGTTTGTAATGAAGTGAGAGCAGTAGTTGCTCGAATTAACAAATTAGAAAGTTTTGAGAATTTACATGCTAGATTAAAATTGATTAATTCATTGAGAAGGGGATTGTAAAAAAAAAACAAAACACTGGGGCCTAATTTGAATAATAGAGTGCCTGGTATCTGGTGGGCAATCTCCTTTATTTCCACACTGTGGCTGCAGACCAAATCACCTGTCAGGAGAGCTATGAGATTCAGGTGAGGGTCAGATGCCTTGTCAATCCCAGCAGGTATATAACAGGAAGACCCCAGGCCTGCGGCCTGCCCAGCTTTCCCAATTCATCCCTGAATTCATTTACCACAGCCACAAAATTCAAAAGTGATTTCTGGTGCTTGCTTGAACTTTACCTATACTGCCAGAAAGAAATTTGGGGAAGATACTAAAAATTAACTTATGCAAGAAAGAAATAGGTTTTTTTTTAAAGGGAAACAGAATGGAACTGTGAACGATTTATTCTTGTGCAAATGTGCTCCACGCTAACTTTTATGTTGGCGTTAAACAAACTTGTTGTGGGCAGCTGGTTAAAGAGGGAGTTCGTTAATTTCACATAACCTACTTGTTAATTGCTTTCATCCCTGGTCTCTGCACTCTGAACCCTAAAGATAGCTCTGAATGGATGTGTTTGGGGAGTGAGAGGTAATTAATGCAAGCAGGCAGCCATGGCTGCAAGACAGAGGTTAAGGAGGAGAGAAAGGCCTGCGCTGTGCAGGCCCTCCCTGGAACTGATGTCGCTGATATCGCCTTCCTCTCTTTGTGCCCTTCTGCCATAACTTTGCAGACTTCAGGGAAAGCCAAATCAGGGCTGTCCCACCAGCCCTCTGGCACACAATGTTGATCAGTAGATAAAGCAGCCACTGAGGAGCAGCAGCAGCAGCAGCAAGAACAAGTGAGCTTCCCACACAAAGCCCAACAGCTACACTGAGTTTGCTAAATGCCTTCCTGCCTGCCACCACCTCATCCAGCTCCCTGAAGGATCTTGTTGTTGCTTATGATTACGGTGGCCGCCTTTCCCACGGCCTTTTTTCCTCCATTCGTTTTTTTGAAAACTGAGCTTCTTCCAAAAGATTTCCCTAATGACAAGGTGTGCTGAGTTGGACATTTCATTGCATTGCATTACAGACAGCGGAAGGAGGGGTATATGAGGAGGTGATCGCAGCAATACACACTGCCTCCATTAATACTGGTACCTTAAAGGCAGACAGTGATGTGTTCCCATTTTCTCAGGTGTCTGTATACGCGTGCACACACACACACACACACACACACACACACACACACACACGTAGTGGGAACCCCGCCCTCTGACCACCTCCAGGATGAATGGCACCAGGGGGCAGGGAGAATGGGAAGCTACTCGTTCATTTTACAAGCTGCCGTGCTTTGATTTACTCCAGACCCAAAACAGAATAAAGCCAAACAGCTGACCTGCGAGTTATTTAAAACTGTGAGCCTAACACTGAAGCGAGGGGAGGATGAGACAACATGTGGAAATGTTGTCTGATGATTGGCAATGCTTTGAAGTCTTTTAGACAACTCTCTGTTTATTATTTTGAAATGGCCCACACTATTTCCATCGTCTGCTCCCTATGCCCTTGAGAAGCTGGAACTGAGGTCCCTCTCTCCATCTCTACTTTCATGAGAAGGCAGGTGCTGGTGGAAGAAGAGATCAGTTGTTTCAGCCCCTGTTTAGTTTCCTCATAGCAAGGATGGCTAACCCGTGGCACTCTAGATGCTGTTGGACTAACTCCCATCAGCCCTTCTAGGGTTGCCATGTTTCAAATCCTGACAGAAAAGTTGAGCTTTTTTTAAATAGGAAATCGGCAAAAACAACACTGCCAACATGGGCAGTGAATCACCCTGGGATCTTTGAATGAAGGGCAGTAAACAAATTTTAATAATAATAATAATAATAATAATAATAATAATAATAATAATAATAGGAAGGCCACAAGTTTGCCCCCTATGCCTGGTAGAAATGCTAGAGGGAAGTTTGATGGTGCCAAAATCTTCAGGAAGATTTTGGATGCTATACTGGCACTTTTTTTATTTCTTTCATGTATACGGCTTGAAATGTCTGGGTGGTGGTGGAAACTAGAAGCCTTTCCTCCTTCTGTAGCCTACCATCCTAGTCATGTAGCCCTGGGTTGCATAGCAAGCATTAAAGCATTGAATATGCTGATGGTGAATATCCTTTAGTGGACTAGGTTAAGGTTACCAGATTTTTTTCCAATGAATCCGGGGGCACTTTTCAACTTCAGTTGAGGAGGATGGATTTTGTCAGGGGACTGATTTGTAAATCCGGGGACTGTCCCCGGGAAACGGGGACATCTGGTAACCTTAGACTAGGTTCACAAGGTTCCTGGTGAGCCCTGTTCACAGGTCAGTGGTGGGTGGGGTGGAGAACCAGAGGTGCATTTTTATATTGGCAGAATTAGAGTGGATGAGTTAAAGGAATAAATTAATCAAGGCAAATAAGAAGTGCCTATTTGGATTTCTCTTCTTCAGAGGATGCTAGCTGCCCTGGGAATGAACAACCCTGAAACCAGGCATGCTTTATTCTTTGCCATGCAAGGGTGCTTCTTTTTTCACCAGCTTTTGGCCTGATGAAACTGAGTTTGAGTTTTGTCGGAGAGCAACAGATAGACGTGGGACTTAACGAAAACAATTGCAGAAAGCTTCAGGAAAGCTAGGAAATGGAAATAAGGTTGAAGGCACCTGATATCCGGGATCAAATAGCCCCTGAATATCTGGTGAAAGATCTCTCAAGCATTTAGCATGTGCTCAGCTCTGCTGGAGCTTAAAACTTGCAAGCTATAAGGAAAGGGCAGCGGGTGGGGGGGGGCAGACTTTGTGCAGCTATCAATTACCAAAACAGCCTTTTTGTCTTAGCTAATAATTGACCACTAACTGTGTGCTGCTGGGTTTTCTTCCCAATCACTCCTATAGATGTACTCTCTCTTTTAATTACTGCATTAAAATATACAGCCACATGGATTAGATCAGGGTTTGTCCTTTTTTTTTTTTAAAAAAAGAACAATTGGGTCTAACAATGATGGTGAGGGGAAGAAACCTCCAAAAAAGGAGCCCCAGTATATTGAAGAAAATATACTGTATACTTGGGGAGTTTATTTAGCCTTTGTCTTACTAAGAGTAGACCCATTGGGTTATGTCCAGCTCATCTTTACTCAGAGCAGACCCATTGAAATTACTGACCATGACGAATTTAGTTCCATTAATTTCAATAGGTCTACTATGAATTGAAGTTAGTTGAATACAACCCATTGAAAACAATGGCCATGATTAGCTTAAGGCTCGCCACACTCCCTCCTAGAAAGCACCAGTCCGAGCTCCACTCCTTTCCCAGAGAAAACTAGCTCCTGGGTGTTAAATCCAAGCAAATGTCAATCTGGATAAAACCCAAATTGCCCTTTGCTATGATTGAGTGCTAAAGAGCCATTTTTTCCCACGGGGGAGGGGAGGAGAAGTGTATATAAGCCCTTAGTTCCATTAATGTCAATGGGTCTACACTGTGAGTAAAAGTTAGTTGAGTATAACCCATTGAAATTAAAGAAGATGAGTAGGACTTTGGGCTCCTTCACACTTTTGCTTGTCCCGTCACTTTCCCCAGGAATACCTGCTGTTTTTTGCACGCAGCAAAGAGGAACATCACAGGGCGTGCCAAGGGTTATATACCCGCTGGGCTGTCCATCACAAATTGCAACACTCAATTCTCCCCAACAACAACCCAGGGCCCAATCATAGCTGTGGCCATCTATCCGATTCCGCCCAGCACCAGAGGGGTGATTTACTGGCCCCCACCGCAACACGTGCTCTCCATGAAGGAGAACATGCTTTCTGCCGAATTGTGGATAGTGGGTTCTGTGGCGGGGGGCAGCGGGCGGGTCTCAGTTCTAGGACATAGAGCTCTTCCCCTTCATGCAATTGTAATTTTTGATTGCCGAAACAGGGGTAAAGTCAGTGGCCAATTGTCCGTTTGGCTGTGATTCAATGTGTTAACTTGAGAAGGCAAAACATGAGATAGGATCACCTGCAGTTCTTTCCCCTCCAGAGGTTTACAAAATGGGTGGGGAAGCTGTGGTCCTAAATATACTGTTGGACTCCAACTCCCATCAGTCCCAGTCAGCATGGCCAATGGTCTGGGATGATGGGAGTTGTAATATGGCACCATCTGGAGGGCCACAGGCAACCTCACTCCTGTTTCAAAGACTGCTTTCCTAAGCACACATGGAAAGCAAATCTCATAGATGACAGCAGGACTTACTTCTGAGTAAACAGCCAAACGATCTCTCTGCACACATTTTTAATAGTGTTTTTATAACAATATGAAAATTATAATTAAGCATACACACATTCAAAAGCCAAATTTAAATATATTAAACTTGACACATCTGATACTTCCAGTTATACATATGGGAACCACACACTGAAGTATTACATTATTTGTGAAGGCTGATGAAATGCATTCTGGATGGGCTGGCAATGGTAAGATTCTCCATAGGTGCAAGTCAGTATTGGCTCACTGCTGAAAAAGAGCTACATTTATCCATGCCAGTAAAAGAAGAAGGAAAAACACACACACATTCAAATACCCAGTCCCATAATTCTTGTGCTCCAAATGTCAATTATGAAATTAATCTGGCTGGTGTTCACAAAAGCAGTACTACTAATTGCGGGCTCTGCAGGCAGCAGAAATCTCATAGCCTCAACCGTAATGTATTACATAACATTTGCTTACTTAGAATATAATCACCCTATCAATTTCCCTGGAAATTTGTTCTGTGTCATTTCCCCCCACTCGTCTCATCAATACAGACTTGACAGTGCAGCTGTAAACAAAACAACAATATTAATACATATCCATAACTAAGTAGGAAGAAAGCAACAGTGTGGGGTCTTTACAGGGCGATTCTGCACGCGTCTTCTCAGAAAGCGGGTTCTCCTTCATGGAGAGCACGTGTTGCGGTGGAGGCCAACAAGTCACCCCTTTGTTGCTGGGCGGGATAGTATAGATGGCTACTGCTGTGATTGGGTCCTCGGTGTCGTTGGGGAGATTTTCATGTTGCAATTTGTTGATGGACAGCCCAGTGACTATATATTGTTTGGTTTGTAACGTATTATTCCTCTTTGCTGAGTGCATCGGATCACCCGCCCTCCCTTCCCTATTTTTAGGCCTCTGTGTTGACCTTGCTATGCCTGTCATGGGGTCGTCTGCTTTTGGGGCAGGGGTCTGGTAGGAATTTTTTCCATTTGGCTGATTGGCTGGTGCTATCTGGTTTTCGCCTACTGCGTAGCAATTAGTCACAACTTGTAAGGTTGGCGGTTAGGCATTGGTCATGTTATTAAATTGGTTGGTGGAGGGGTCAGGGTTGGCTGTGGTCTGCCCCTCCAATGCTGCTGCTGCGCAGGGAATTCCATTAAAGGAATCCAGGGGCTCACCATGCTTTTGTCCGTATCCCCCGGTCGGGGGCCAGGGCCACGCAAGAGCCCCTGGGAGCATTTGGGGAGAGGCGAGGGTCAGACCCCCGGCTCCCATTCTCTCCCCAAAGTGTTTTTCCCTTTACTGAAAAATGTCAGTTCTGTCCCCAGCGTGACAGATAGTCTGAACCAATGCCTAAGCAACCACTCACATATTTTGTATTTTAATAAAGTTGTGGCCAAAATCATGCCAAAAACCTTAAACTTAAATTTCTGTCTGAAGTGTGATTTATTTGAGGGGTGGTTTGGGGACCTCGACACGCAAGTAAGCCCTACTGAGTTCAATGGGACTTACTCCCAGGCGAGTGGTGTATCGGAGTGCAACCTTAATGCGCTGCACTTTGAGATTTCAAATAGCATGCAGCTTTCAAACCATCACTTTGTCACTTTTGACTGCTGTTCCAGCCATACTTACCCACACAGAAACAGAGGCCACGAGAGCTATTCAGACCTTTCCTCTATCTAGCTCAGTCTGTGCCAGCCTTTTCCATCCAGGTGCTCTGCAGACAAGTGAGGTGCTATGAAACTCCCTGACAACTACTGTGAAAGTTGCTGCGAACTACACCGGCATCATCTTTGAGAGGCCTTGGCTTGGCTCCACGCATAGTTAACGTCTTTCCTGTTAGACACAGAAGAACAGAAGGAAAAGAAACACAGAACACATTGTCTGTCTTATTATCATTACATGGAAAACACCTGGCAAGGCAGAGCGACTATGTGTGTGCAGGTGTGTGAGGAGGCATGTATGCTGACACATTGCACCCTCCATGTGGCCTACCTGTTGATGAAGTGGTGGAGCATCTCCTTCGCATGCTAAATTGAAGGTCACAGGTTCAGTTCCTAGCATCTCCGGGTCAGGCTGGGAATATACCTTGTCTGAAATTCTGAGGAGCCGCTACCAGACTGGTAGAGGACAATACTGAGCTTGCTGGACCAATGGTCTGACTCTATATAAATCAGCTTCCTGTTATCATGTGTAGTGAGCAGGGCTTCACAGCATCGCCTACCGCAGTTGCAATCCCAAGTGCTTCATTTTTTCTTGTAGAGGTGAAAGGACAGGCATTCACAAATATGGGATTACATAAAGCGGTCAATGAAGTCGGAGTGGAGGCTAGGCCTGAGCCCAGAAGCAGTTTAGGAATTCCTGCGTTTACAATATCGCTATCGGTTGGTGGATGCTGAGCTTGGAACTTGTGCACCTACATCCTTTCCCCTTTGTAGAAAGCGCACCACAGTCTCTGCTGCCCCTCATTCCAAGGAAACGGAACAGTGGGACCCCTGGAATTTTGCACCGCTCGGAGATTGGGGTACAGTGCAACAGAAGATAGCAAGAAAAAAGTGCACTGGAGCTCTTTGGGTGGGAGTCACTTGTTTCCCTCCTGTCCTAGAAAGGCCTGGTTCTCTCTACTTCTAGGAGGGCTTTTGACCCAGCGTAAGTCTCCACTAATAAGGCATACACCCCCCCCCCCAATTTCCCGTTCCTCCTCCAGCCCCACCCATGCCACCTTCCGCCCTGTCTGGCCAGCCGGCCAATTCTCCGGCGCCAATATATGGGGGCAAGTTCTGGGTCCTGCAGGGGGAACCAGCTGCTAGTGGAGGCACCTGCTGCTTCAAAATCCTTTCCCTGAGTGCAAAGGCACCAACTGGATTTCATCCTAAGTGTACAAAAAACTATTTGGAGAGGGAGGAATTGCAGAGCACTTTCAACATATAATAATGGGTCAGTTTTGTGTGTTTGGTGAAATCCCATTTTATGTGCTGTTCCCTCTACCCCACAGTTGCTCATGATGTGAGGAGCCAGCTTTTCCCTCCAGCTTTTCCTATTCATATTTCCCCCCGTCACTTGGCTTCCAAAACCCATTGTACCCCGTAGAAAAAAGAACTAAAGCATACACACATGCCAAAAAGTCTCTTTTGGCAGATGAGAGAGGTCGGGGGCTTTTTGTGGAATCCTCTTTACTTCTTCCAGAATAATTTTCTTCTGCAGATTTGAGTTTTTTTTTTTTGCCTTTGTGCTTAAAAGAAAAGGGCGGGGGAAGCCGTTGTGTGTTTAGACTGAATGACATCCTTGTTGTACCCCCAGCAATGAAGACATTGGCTCACCTTCATGTAATTTATTCCCTTAGATTTGCTGAAGAGAGTTCATTAACTTGGTGTGTTTCTTAAATTTTTATTTTAAGAATATGCTCAGGTCAGACTTCGTCGTATGTCAAGGCTTTGCTTATTTTTATGTATATAAAAAGAGGCTTCTGAAAACCCATAGCTTCAATGAAACATATTGCTAAATAGAGGGATCCAGTGCTGCATTAAAAAACAGGAAAAGAATCCCCGAGCAATCTGAACATTTCCTGCTCCTTAATTTGAGACACTCAGAAGGTCGCGAACAGGAAACACAAAAGAAAATGTAAAGTTTATGCTCACAAGGAAAAACAAACCCTTTTGATTTCCTTTGGGAGCAGTGTGTGGATATGCAGAAGTCAACCGAAGTCTTGCCATTCATGCAAGTTCCCTGTTTCATTCATGTAGGCTCCGTGTCTCCGTGGTGGCTTTGGGGTGAGCAACCGGCTGCCCCCCAATTTTGAGGTGCCCCCCTCAAATCCTGCCTGCCTCCTTTAGAGTCGGTTGGTCTCAGTCTGCCTTGTCTTTAACTCAGCAGAATTATAGGAAAGCAAGTTCTCCCTCACCTACAAAAACACAGGCAGAGAGATTTTCCTTCCTTAAGTCAAGCCCACCACATCGGAAGTACATTAGTTCCTTGGTTGGGAGCTGTGCTTATGCCTTTCCCCCTGCATATGCCCAGTTCACTCAGGACACTGGGCGACAGCCATTTTGTTTTAGTAAGAGGGGGAAGAAGAGATCCACAATTTCATGCGTATCGTTTAACAATGAAATCTCAGCAGAGTGGACAAACCCAGGGGCAAAACTCGGCTTTATTCCACCCGGGTCAAATACCTAGTTTGGCACCCCCCCACCCCACGCAAATTTTCACACACACACACACACACACACACACACACACACACACACACAGGCTGGGAGCCTCGTTGGTACCCCTCTGGTGGCTTCAACTGGGGCAAGAAACTCAGCTAGTCCACACACACCCCGTAGCTATGGCTTTGCTTTAACCTTCTCCACTGCTTCAACAAGTGAATAAACAGGGAGAGTTAGTAAGATGGTCGGGGTATAAATAATAAAAGTATAGTAGTAGTAGTAGTAGTAGTAGTAATAATAATAATAATAATAATAATAATAATAATAATAATAATAATAGAATAGGTAAAGGTAAAGGGACCCCTGACCGTTAGGTCCAGTTGTGGATGACTCTGGGGTTGCGGTGCTCATCTCGCTCTATAAGCCGAGGAAGCCGGCGTTTGTCCGCAGACAGCTTCTGGCTCATGTGGCCAGCATGACTAAGCCGCTTTCTGGCGAACCAGAGCAGCGCACGGAAATGCTGTTTACCTTCCCACCGGAGCAGTACCTATTTATCTACTTGCACTTTGACGTGCTTTCAAACTGCTAGGTTGGCAGGAACAGGGACCGAGCAACGGGAGCTCACCCCGTCACGGGGATTCGAACCGCCGACCTTCTGATCGACAAGCCCTAGGCTCTGTGGTTTAGACCACATCACCACGCGCAATAATAGAATAGGATGTCCCTATTTTCATTGGAGAAATGTTGAAGGGTATGCCATCTGGACCCATCTCAGGCAAAAGTGTTTTTTGTTCATACTGGCCTCATATGCTTACTGGCTATGGCTAGAATACCTCTCCCCCCCCCCCCCAAAAGCAGATTTTTTTGTGCCAAGAAAAGTGATAGAAAACTGCAGTGGAAAATGAAGGGTAATGACCGCTTGACACTGAGATCGTATAAGGTCTGTGCAAATTTTGGAAAAACAAATCAAGGTGATTTCTCAATGTACACTTCATCTGGAAGTGACCTCCAACTGTATTTCTGAGGCACTGTATCCCCATAAGAGATTATGAGTGACATGCCACTCAGTTTTGCTCTAGAATATTTGCAGACAAATGGGATAATGCACTTATTTTCATACTACATTATAATTTATGAGCCAGTCTGTTTCCTTAATTTTTTTTTTCTGTGAGAGCAGCTTTCTCTAGGATAAACAGGCTCTTGTTTGCTAACAGCCCAGGACTTTAAAACATAATCCTCTATTTGTTATGGTGCTATATTTAAATGAGGGAATATTACAATGCCACACACGGAGGATTACAGCTACGAAGCAGCTGCCCTATTTTTTTTTTTATACTGTTCCATGCAACTCTTTTTAAAAACTCATTTTTCAAAAAATTAATTAAACTAATTTTGAAACCAATCAGTTAGGTTTGATGATACATCTAGCCCTATTTCCTCCAGTACCCTTTGGGTTGGACCTTACATTTGGAACATAACAAGCTGCCTTCGATGGACCTTTGGTGTGACCCAATATATCTCTGATGACTGCAAGAAAGGAGCCCCTGTC
Organism: Darevskia mixta; assembly: GCA_034641385.1. Lineage (NCBI taxonomy): Eukaryota > Metazoa > Chordata > Lepidosauria > Squamata > Lacertidae > Darevskia > Darevskia mixta. Next base: position 23,459,748 of record JAWWNH010000011.1, read on the forward strand.
AATTTCCGTTTCTCTCCGTTTGCGTGTCGAGGTCCCGAAGCCACCCCTCAAATGAATCACACAACAGACAGAAATTTAAGTTTAAGGTTTTTGGCATAATTTTGGCCACAACTTTATTAATTACAAGATATGTGAGTGGTTGCTTAGGCATTGGTTCCAACTATCTGTCCCGCTGGGGACAGAACTGACATTTGTCAGTAAGGGAAAACTCTTGGGGAGAGAATGGGAGCCGGGGGTCTGACCCTCGCCTCTCCCCAAATGCTCCCAGGGGCTCTTGCGTGGCCCTGGCCCCCAGCTGGGGGGTTATGGACAATAGCATGGGGAGCCCCTGGATTCCTTTAACGGAATTCCCTGCACAGCAGCAGCATTGGAGGGGCAGCCACAGTCAATCCTGACCCCTCCACCAACCAATTAGTAACCAATGCCTAACCGCCAACCTTACAAGTTGTGACGAATTGCTACGCAGTAGGCGAAAACCAAATGGCACCAGCCAATCAGCCAAATGGAAAAATTCCTACCCCAAAGGCAGACGACCCCATGACAGGCATAGCAAGGTCAAGACAGAGGCCTAAAATCAGGGAGGGAGGGACGGGAGATCCAATGCTCGCAGCAAAGGGTAACATTACGCAGCAAACCCAAGCAATTTATAGTCCCTGGGCTGTCCTTCAACAATTGCAACAAGCAAATCTCCCCAATGACACCCCAGGGCCCAATCAGAGCAGTGGCCATCCAAGCACTCCCGCCCCTAAGCGAGGGGTGATATTCCTGGCCCCCACCGCAACACGTGCTCGCCATGAAGGAGAACACGCTTTCTCATTTTTCTGACCTTCAGCTCAGTTCTCTACATTTCCACATCAGTTTGCAATCCTTTTCTAAAGTCCTTGTGAAAATCCAGCAGCATTTTACTGCACATTTCTCCCAACATCTACATATTATTGTTATTTTGCTGCTCCACACCCTCCTCAGGTGCTTCTGTGTGTTCTTGAATCCAGGCCTGAAGCCAGACTGAAACGTCACCCTGAGTCATGGCAGGCAGGCAGCTACACTTCTGGGAGCTGCGGTGGACTCTTACGCAATGTAGCATCCTTCTTGGGTATTGCGGGAACGCCAGAATGGTGGCTTCCTAACTTGGTGGCTTTGCCATTTGGTAAATAATGCAGGAGGACAGGAGGTTCCTTCTCAACCACCAGCCTCTCCTGCGACGCCGGACCCACCGAAAGCTGGCCATGGAAGCTGGGCACTGCCTCTAGCCTTGTCAAGAGCTGATTTATTTTCAAACCGTTTTTCTTTCAGTCCTCTGAAAACGACGACTTTTGAGGTCACTTAGTGGCTTCAAGTTGTTCGTCTTGTTGTTGAAAGAAATGGAAAAATTGTGGAGCGCTTCCTCCATTGAGTAATGTTGCTTAGTTAATGGGTGGGTAAGAGGAAAGACTATAAGGGGACTCCCCTGTTAATGTGAACTCTTGCCGTTTTATGGTGGTTGCACCCTGTATAGTTAAGGCTGAAGCAGCTGTACCCATTACATACTCCTATTTCAGGGGTTTATGACTCAGCTGTAAAAACCTGCTCCAGGCTAAAAGGTAACTGACAGGGTGTTACCCTTGGTGTAGTTAAACCAGCAACAAGAACCAAAATGGCAAAAAGAAGACCTCCTGCTCATTTCCGAAAGCTCCCACAGACAATTTAAACCAACCTCATGTTCCATTAGATAGTTGATTACATCTCCTATCTGTATCCTGACCGAGGAGAAGTGATAAATCGTGTATTTCAGAACAGGTTATAGGAAAAGAGTGAATTTTTTTTTAGCACAAAACAGTCATTTTGGTTTTACCGACATGCAAGAACACTGAATGTACATTTTACTAGTATCCACTGAAATAACTTGAGTTGGCATATGCTCCTTGTCTCCGATTTGCAATACACATAGACCTCCATACATATCATTGTTCCTTAGGCCTGTATTGCTTACTTGCCCATATAAATTCACAAGCCCCGTTGGCATAGAATTGTGCGTGCAAGCACAAGGGTCTGTGTGCAAGGATGTCCTTGCTACTATTCCTAAAACCTTGTTGTGTGCCAAATAATGTGCTGCTTGTTGCATTAAAGCGACAACTTTGAGATTGGATTTTTAGGTGTGGATTTGTTCAGACAGATCAGCTTCCCACAACCTAGTGGCCTCCCTCCAGTTATTGTTGATGTACAACTCCCATTGTCCCTGACCATTAGCAGTGCTGGAGCTACACATTTTGCTATAAGGGGCAAATGTCTGCACTGCTGCTGCCCTCTGCCTGATTTATTTATTTATTTATTTGTGTGTGCTTGTGTGTATACGTGCAAACACACACACACACACACACACACACACAATGTCGCCAAAAATATTTTTCTTGATTTGCATAACTGATTCATGTACCTAAAGGATAACACTCTTCATTAAGTATTTTCCACAAGTATACAGGTTTTCTGTTACCGAGGCCACAAGTCCTATACTTGTTTCCCTTTTGTAAGTACAATTGAACTTCCTGGGTTTACTTCTAAGTAGACATGGATAGGACTCTACTGCACATAAAACAGAGGGAGGGAAAGATGATATGTTGTTGTTATTCAGTCGTTTCCGACTCTTCGTGACCCCATGGACCAGAGCACGCCAGGCACGCCTATCCTTCACTGCCTCTCGCAGTTTGGCCAAACTCATGTTAGTAGCTTCGAGAACACTGTCCAACCATCTCATCCTCTGTCGTCCCCTTCTCCTTGTGCCCTCAACCTTTCCCAACATCAGGGTCTTTTCCAGGGAGTCTTCTCTTCTCATGAGGTGGCCAAAGTACTGGAGCCTCAACTTCAGGATCTGTCCTTCCAGTGAGCATTCAGGGCTGATTTCTTTAAGAATGGATAGGTTTGATCTTCTTGCAGTCCATGGGACTCTCAAGAGTCTCCTCCAGCACCATAATTCAAAAGCATCAATTCTTCGGCGATCAGCCTTCTTTATGGATGATATGGGGAAAGGTCAAAATACTCTTGACTTTCTGTCTCTTATTATAGGTTCCCTTACTCAACAAATGGAAATTTTTGGAGAACGGAAGGCAGAAGCAGAAGGTGAAAAAAACTAAAATCGCAATTAAAGCTGAAGTCTGGAAATAAATGACAAGCGTTACAGTGCCACAGAAGATTATTCAGGGTCTCAAGCAATTGGGACTGGGGAGGGAGGCAACAGAAACAGGTTGAAAACAACAAGCACCACCAACTACAGAAGAGCAAACTTACTGATAAGATCTAAAGAGCAAGTGGTGGGTTATAAAAATAGATGGAGAAAAACCTGTGCATTTAAGTGTTTTGAATAATGCAAGAAGATCTCAGAAAGAAATCCCGGCAGAAGTTCAGGCAGGCTGTTTCACTAAGGTGTGAGAGCAGCGAAGGAAGGGGAATAAGCTGCAGCTGCTGCTAGGGTCACATGCAACCTGTGATTTTCTAGGCCCTCATGAAGTGCCCTGCCTGGCGGAGATGGGGCAGGGCCGGAAGCTCAACCCCTTCCTCAGTCTCGCAGTTGGCAGGGGACCTCATTGGCCAATCCCTGTTGCCACCTGTTGCTCTTGCGTTGCCCACTGCAACTTTGACTCAATGCAAACCTCTCTTTGAATCAGCATTTCCCACCCTCTCTAGACACGACCCTTTCAATGTGGTTTTGGAGGCTGGACAGGACACTTCACGTGGTCATGTGGATTCCCCCCACAACTGTCCTCTCCACTTCCATCGCCCGCCATGTAACCCCAATGACTTGAGTTGCTGCTACAGCCACCACTGCCTTCCCATCCCCGCTGAGCTCGCTAAGATCCCACCACCTGCAGACTTGGCACCAAGTGGCTGAGCCAAGAACAGCTGGCAAGTGGTAGGAGCGGACCTTGCCCAAGTCACTTGATGGAACCACTTCTCCCTCCTAGCACACTTGTGGCAGAAGCAGTGGTGACGGAGGAAGAGAAATAATGATTCCTCCCTCTGCTGCCACTGCTGCTGAGGTAAGTGACAGAGGAAAGTCTCTGTTTCAAAATGTCACTTAGCTAAGTACCAGCAATAGCAGCAGAGTGGAGGGAAAAGGGTAGAATACTCTGAGTGCAGCCCCTCTTTTGAAGCTCTGCTGGATTTTCAAGCCTCCCCATGCCTTGCAAAGCCCACCCCATGGTGATCCTTCCAACCTGCAAACCAGAGACTGAAAGGATCAACGCCAGGCGGCATTGGTTGCTCTGTACCCTCTCTCTTCCTCTCTTGCAAGTGCTCTTCAAGCGGTGACCTGGAGGGGTTCACCACTCAGCTGGTCCAGGCAATTGCAGGGCAGGGAACCAGGTCTCCTGCCCTTCTTCTCTCCACAGCTGCAGGTGGTATTGCTGCTCAGTCTCCCCTCTCTTCCTCCTGGGTAGGATGCTGTTTGCTCTTGGCTTTCCCTCAGTCCAGGCCTGACCATTAGCTCTGCTTACTGGGGCTGATGTGGATTTCAGGTTGTAACATCTGGATGCTACATGTTGAAGAAATCCGATTGAGACCACCCATAGCAAAATATAGTAGTTGGATGGATTCAGAGAGTCCACCTATTATGCACATAGCTTTCTTTGTCTGCCATGCCATTTCAGCATAAAATTATGTGGGATGTAACATCACTGTAGCAGTCAAGTACAACATTTCCTGTTTGCCCAGAGTGGACACACAGGGGGATGTTACTCCAGCCAGGAGGACTTCCTGTCACACCTGTCTGGAGCATCCTCCCCCTGCGTGTTACCAGGTAGATGGGCATGACCCTGGGAGGCCCCATAAAAGGGCTGGTCATGCAGCCATCTTTCTCTTGATGCTCTTGATGCCCTTCTCTCTCTTGACTCTTTCTGATGCATCTTTTGATGTCTGCTGGCTTTTAGCCAGCAGCACATGGGCTCATTCCCCACATGGGATGAACCCACACTCTCTTCTGCAACTACAAGTTAAAGCCTGCCTTCAGGATCATACTGTGAACTGAATGTAAGTAAACTTCTTATTACTTTTAAGAAAAGACTGTTGTGTCTGTATTGTTTTTAAGAGGGAATTAAAGGGGAATTTACCAGGAACAATCCAATCTGGAGAAGCCAGACTGGATTGCTTAACTCAAGAGATTCTAACGAATCTACCAACTAGCTTCCTGAGATATACAGGGAATGTGCTCTGCTACCAGCTCACTAGCGTGAGTGAGGAAGGATAATATTTAATCAATATATCCTCTCCTACTAGCCACAACATTCCCACAATTTGCATGTAAATGAAAGCATGTCTCACTTTATGAAAGCAAAGACAAAACAAGGGAGTAGATTGGTCATTTGAAAGGTTGAAAGGTTGTGGTAAGTCCATTCCATTGTTTCATGTACCTGACCAACACATTGCATACTGATTATATTTGTAGAACCCCTGTTCATTTCAACAGTGACCAGTTTTTTAAATTGCCAAGTTCAATTTGAAGAGGAGCAGTTTGTTATGTTCCCGAAAGCTTCTGATACAAGGTTGGACCATAGGATTGGTCTGTTCACTCAGTTCTGTTCAGTCGTGACTAAATTTTTGTTGTATTGTGTTCTTTGTCCAAAATCACCAAGGGAAGAAATTTGAGCACGGTCTCCTCATGCTATTGTGCATATATGAGGCAACATGAAAGCCCATTGGGATTTATGAGACTGGGAAGTAGGTTGTTATCATAATTTTTAAGAACTGTTGAATGCAGATTCTTAGAAGTCATTATGATGATAGCAGGTTTAGATTACATGTAAACCACAACTCTTGCCACGCCATTGCTTAAATCATAAGAGCTGACCATATTATGCTCCCAGCAATTTTAGCAAATACAAAAATGTTTAGATCAAGATTACATTTTCAAATTGTTGTCAATTTAAAGAATGTGGGTATATAAATCAGATTGAAAATAGCCAACAGTTGTTGTTGGGTTTTTTTTGCTACTGAACCCAGAGGATGAATCTAATGAAGCAAACAATTGTCTACGTGTTGTGACTGGGGAAAGATTACACAGCAAATGGATATTCCCTATAAGAACAAAATATTATTATAATGTACACATTAAACAGATATGTAATATCCATTGTGTCTGCTTTCTGAAAATCAAATTCCTCGCAGAACCCTGAAACTCATATAGATAAAATATACTGGTTTGAACTTAAATGCAATATTTCGTGATTAGATTATCATTTTTACAGCTCAGGTAGGATGATGTAGGAGTGAACTCAACCCAGTTAATGACCATAAATAATGACAGCATTATTCCTTTGTCTTGTCCTTTGCACACACTAATGTGCTCTGACAGCTAGCTTTGCTCTTTTATTAACTCTCTGTCAGCTGTAATCAGTTACGGTGAAGTAAGGCAGCAAAATTTACATGTGCCAAGTCTCACCATTTCTTTCAGAAATATTCCAGACTTCATCCTACACTTCGTTGGGAAGGAGATTGTGGGTGGAGGGCGGGAGGAGAGGAGAGATGGGTTGATATTGGGCGAACGGAATGCTTAGTAGCTTGCAAAAGCTGGCTTGTTGCATACTGAATTTCAGAAAGAAAATACATGTAATAGAAATCTAATTAATATATTTGCCTTAGAGAAGAATGCATATGCAGCTGTGCTCACCTACGGCATTGGTTTTCAACCAGTGTGCCGCAGCACCCTGGGGTGCCTTGAATGATGGTCAGGGGTGCTGCGGGCAACACTGGCCTCTGTCCCTCTTTCCTTTCCTCACTTCCTTTGATGCCCTCTTGCATCACTGCCTCCCAAAGGCTTGCGTAGCTGTTTGTTGCAGCAGCTCTGGCTACAAGTTCCCCAGGCGAATGGTGCCTCTGGGGCTGGCCAGGGAGTGCTTCCCAGGCCCCTGTGGGGCAGTCTGAGGATGCACCTCTCTTTGGGGTGGGGGGTGGGGGACAGCAGCTCAGAGACCGGGGCAGCAGCTGTGGCTGCCCGGAGGACTCCCAAGTAGAGGGGGAAAGAGAGGAGGCTGAGGGAACACTCCATAAGGGAGGGTGTTTGAAAAGGGGTGAGGGGCTGCCGGCTCTGCAGGCAATGGGAGACATAACTGAGCTCCTGAGCCCCACAGGGGTGCCACAGAAAGAATGGGTCAAGGGAGCCATGGGCCAAAAAAGGTTGAAAACCTCTGATCTATGGAAATCTCTCCAACCTCCTTGGAGTACTGTTTTCTTGTAGGATTTTTGTTTTCAAAGAGTACGTTGTTGAAACGTTCAACACAGCTAGGTCCAATGAGATATAATGCCCCATGATTGGCACTCCTGATATTTTGTTGCTGTCTTCCAAAAAGCAGCTGTGTGGTGTGTTTGTGTGAGAATAATGACTTGAACTGAGGACATGCATGTGAGTCAGAACGTTCTGCAGAGGCCTTGGTGTGCTAATATTCTGTGATGCTATGCAGCTTCTGCAAAAATAAACACAGTAACCGACCCGATGTGAAGCTCTACTATTAAAAGTCCGCAGATTAGTATTTGTAATGAAGAACCACCCCCCAGAGAAGAGACATCAGTGCTAATTAATGAATTATGAACCTCGCAGTTTTAAAGCTAATTTTTGTGACACCTATTTCTGCTGGTAAGAAGAACATTTCCATCAACAGATCCTGTCAGGAAGCACTAATTAAAGCTGCTCCTTCTCTTAACTGTGTTTTAAGACAACAGCTCTTTTAAAAAATGGTTGTAACAGCCAGGATTTTATTTAGATTCTCAGCGCAGTCCAATTTGCATAAATTCTAATAAAGCATTATTAAAATCTATTAACACTTGTCTATGGCAATTAATTTTAGGTTTGCTAGTTTGACTGACTGTGTTTCATGGCAGCCAAGATAAAGACGCATGGAAGACTAGCTCAGAATGCAGTGTAATTTCAGGAAGAGGAAGAATTCAGACCAACAGCATTTTAAGAAGGTCTTAAACTGTATAAAGGAAGAATAAATGCAGCCTGAGCTTCCAGTAGAAAATTCTTGACTCTTTATGGAGGGGAGATTCAATCCAGGCTCCCGTCAGATGTTTATTTTACAATGTATATATGATATATAAACCTAGTGAACATTATGATATTTCATTACCAAAACCCCAGCACACTATCCCCTGGAGAAAATAGCATTTTTAAACTAATATTGATTATTTAGTACAAACTGCAAAGATCATAACTTATAATGGAGGAAAAAAACCACCAGGGAAAGATTTAAAATTTTATTTTTATTTATAGGTTCTGGCAGGTTTCTTGGGAGTTGGTCAGTATTCCAGTAAAAATTAATTCATGAAAGTCTGTTTATTTACTACAGGGTAGCCAAGCTTTCTTTATTTATACAAATTACTGCAGAGAGAAAAAAACCAAGGAGAGAAAGTTATACTGCCCTTCTGACTTTGATCATCTTTTATCCCTTTCCTCGCTGTGGTTCAAATAGCACGCTCAGCAGAGCAGGCAAAGCTTGTAGGCACAAGACCAGCGGAAGGAACAGGACCCCCGTCAAATGCAGCAGGGCTAGACTGCCGCATTTTGAACTAAGTGAAGTAGGACAATTGCCATGTAAAGGCTGGAGCGTGAGAGTTATGGGGAGACCGACCATTACGTCCAGAATCTAAAATTACTCATGGGCAGAGCCATAGCCCAACATTTAATAGTCCAAAGTACTTGATGGACTATGCAGAAATGGTGAAACTGACTGCTAAAATAAGAGGAATGATGACTATTTTCATAGAAGAATGGAAGCCACTGGTGGACTATCTGTCAAATTATTGTTCTTATATGAAATCACATGCAGGATTTGAGATATGAGCAATGGAAGAATGTAGAGAATGGATGGGGGGCTTAGAAAATAAACGTAGATGTATTTTAATGCAGCTATTAAGGGGGAGGGACCCAGGTGGCCTTGTGGGTCACCTTGCTTAACACCCACAGAGCCTAGGGGCTTGCCGATCAGAAGGTCGGCGGTTCCAATCCCCGCAACAGGGTGAGCTCCCGTTGCTCGGTCCCAGCTCCTGCCCACCTAGCAGTTCGAAAGCACGTCAAAGTGCAAGTAGATAAATAGGTACCGCTCCGGCAGGAAGGTAAACGGCGTTTCCGTGCGCTGCTCTGGTTCGCCAGAAGTGGCTTAGTCATGCTGGCCACATGACCTGGAAGCTGTACGCCGGCTCTCGGCCAATAAAGCGAGATGAGCGCCGCAACCCCAGAGTTGGACACAACTGGACCTAATGGTCAGGGGTCCCTTTACCTTTACCTATTAAGGGGGAATAAAAAAAATAGGGCAGGAGGGATGGGAAGTCAAGAAGAAAATGTGTAATGAAAACAACAATGAATATGATTGGAGTTACCTAATAATTTGGAAGATTTAATAAAAATCATTACAGAAAAAATAATAATAGCCTAAAGTGTCCACCCAGCTGAACTGGATGTTACCAGTTGGATGATGTGAGGAGAAGATGTCTCAGTCATGATGTGCAGAGCACTGCTCTTGCCTACTGGGCTCTCCATGAACACTGTCAGCACCTGACCTTCAGAAACAAAATGGAAGTGAGCAGCGAGCTGTGGAACTAAGGGCCAATGGGACCACGTGGCCTGCTCATTCATAGGGTCTGGCGATGGCTCAGGGCACCCACTAATATGATTGTCTAGGCCATTTTGCGTATGTTTAGCCTAAGCCCACATTAGGGTCACCACATGCAAAGGAGAGGGCTCCAAGACCTTCATTATGTAAATGTGTAGAAATGGGAATTTTAGGCAGTGCAGTTTCTGTACTCACCCCGTGTAACAAGCCACATTAGTGAACATCTCCTTTCCTATACTCAAAGAGTCCATTGACTTCTGATTACCATAATGCAGGACATTGTCTCTTGAGCAACCTACTACTGTACTATTCTGCCTGCAGTTGCTGGGTCCAGATCCCGAGAGAGCTCATGCCAGGTTGCAGTTATTTGCTAGTCTTGGAAAAGCTTCATGATGAGAGGAGCCCTGCCTTAGTGAGCTTGCTTGCCTTTTCTGCTTGACAACCAGTATCAGCCTCTGAAAATGCCAGTAAACTTCAGAGGCAGCCTCAAACATAGGAGGCTTTCCCATTGCTTAACACCCAACCTGGAAATGCTTCACCTTCTAACTTTCCACTAGTTTTTGTTTCAGCAAGCTTTCCCAGCTGGCTATGACTCTGGTGTTCATCTGCATTGTTTTAAAACTGACTTTATGTTGCTTTTATTGTGTGGTTGTAAATTGTCTTGGAATTTGCATGCAAGGCAATTCATAAATCAATAAAACAAACAAATAAAATAGTGAGCCTGAATGAGGGCCAAATCACATTTGCCGTGCTACTTCCCATACTAAAGTGCCCATTAAAATCCCCCGTCTTAGGCTAAAATCCCATGCAGGTAAGAACTTTGGGGTAAGGCCTGTTGAAATTCTTAGGAATTGCTTTCAAGTAAACATGCGTGTGACTGGATTTCAAGACTAAAAGACTTTACAACCCTCATCTGGTGAGGAGCGCAACAAAGCCTCTCACTCAGGCTGTCCAAATCTCACAAAGGAAAGTGTCCGTGGGCTTTTATTCCACCCAGATGTTGTTGAGCAGCGCAAGAAGCTGAAATCCCCTTTACTGCACACCTCTGAAACTAGGTACAAGAGCTTAGCTCTCCCTTGCAATGGGTCGCTCCGTTCTTGCTAAGATACCATCTAAACCCTGCAAGTATTACCCCAGCCCTGCATAGACCCATCCTTCCACCCCGTTCTATTCATTTGACAAAGTCAGTTTTATGAGTAGGCTGAGCTTGTAAATGCAATTTAAAAATGCATGGAATGTCCCCCTTGTTCTTACTTGCCTGGCGTTGTTATAAGAAACAGATGGAAAGCAATATGCCACCTTTTGCCACTTCCCAAATGAAGCCAGAGTGCAGCAGCAAAAGGTGAGTTCAACACTTACCTGTTTTAAACCAGCGGTTCTGTGTGACACAGCCAGGAAAAGATGTGGCATGTGTGTAAACATAAAAGGTTAAAATGGCAGCCCCGTTGATGGGTTGTTAAGGGGACACTTTGCCTCCCAATGTGTCCTCTACCAGGGAGATCCCTCGTTAAATGATAATAGAGTTAAATGGAGCAGCATTAGGAGCTGGTCCTGAAAGAGATACTGAGAGCCTCCAGGGAGAGGTTGAGAATACACTGTTAAGCTATTTGCTGCTGAAGAGCATTTTGGAGCATTGGAAATTGTCCCTGTAGACAATGTGCGAAGCTACACATGTGGTGTAGTTATCCAAGTGATAAATTGCATTTATCATGTACTTTTGATCGACTCACCTGCATCTTGCCCATTAATCTATATGCGACGGGAGTATATTTTTAATGCAGCCTCAGAGGGATTGTGGTTTCAGATAAACAAGAAAATGCCTCCGAGATGTCAAATTCTTTTCTTGTGTTGTGGATTTATATATATATATATATATATATATATATATATTTATTCGTCTATCCACATTAATACGGGTCAGAGGTTTGTTAGGAAAACGTGAAGCATAATAAGAGGAAGAAATGGATGCACTCTGCATTCTTCATTCATTTCTCTAGGAAGTTGGAAATAAGGGCTGGGATTCATGAAACGTGTCTGACAAGCGGCACTGTATTTAAGATTAGGACGATAAAAAGAGACTCCTTTTACTATTCAAAGGACAGTCAAATCTTGCTCCTGGCTTTGCCATTTCCCCCCTGCATGAAAAGGAAGTGTAGAATGGAATTCTGCAATGGGACTGGAGGAGTTTTCCATGTGAAAAAAAAATGTTTATTATATTTTTGTCCCTCTTCCCCACCTCCCACCCCCAGCTCAAGGATAAAATGGAATAGGGGAGGAGAGATCATGGAGGCCGTGATCTCTCCTCCCCTATTCCTTTTTATCCCCCAAATAACTCTGTGAGGTAAGATAGGCTGCAAGTCAGCGAGCTTCATGGGTAAGTGGGGATGTGAACCCAGGTCTCCCTAGTCCTTGTTTGACTACACGCTCTTGGTTAAATTGGGGAAAGCCATTTCATTGACTGAAAAGGCATAGACTAAATCTGAGCAAAGTGAATGAGGGCTGCATGGGTGTGCGTTGTCATTTAGGGAAGATAGGTAGTTGCCTGACACTGGGCCAGAAAGCTGATCCATCTAGTATTGTCTGCTCTGACTGGCAGTGGCTCTCCAGGGTTTTAGGCAGGAGTCTCTGCCAGCTCTACCCAGAGGCCCCGGGGATTGATCCTGCATGCAAAGTATAAGCTACAGCCACTTCTCATTTGGGTGGGTGGGAGGCAGCTGCCTCCATCACCCCCTTGGTTCAGATCATAACTATTATTATTATTATTATTATTATTATTATTATTATTAAAATTTGTATACCACCCTTCATTGTAGATCTCAGGGCAGTTCACAATATAAAAATACAACAGAATTAGCACAAAGCACATAATAAAAATAAGAGCAAAATCAAACAAATAATCCCCTTCCTCCCACAAATCATTTAAAAAGGTACTGAGGAGTTTGGATTTGATATCCCGCTTTATCATTACCTGAAGGAGTCTCAAAGTGGCTAACATTCTCCTTTCCCTTCCTCCCCCACAACAAACACTCTGTGAGGTGAGTGGGGCTGAGAGACTTCAAAGAAGTGTGACTAGCCCAAGGTCACCCAGCAGCTGCATGTGGAGGAGCGGAGACGCGAACCCGGTTCCCCAGATTACGAGTCTACCGCTCTCAACCACTACACCACACTGGCTCTCAGTGGATTTCTCAGTGGCTCTCACTGGATTTTAATGAGCCAAAGGTTTGGTTGAAGAGGAACGTTTTCACCTGCTGCCGAAAGGTGTATAATGAAGGTGCCGGCATGTTGAATAAGCATGTCTATATAGCCCATTATTTCTCCCTGGTTATTATTTTGCTTTCCCTCCCACAACAACTTAATTATTTATTTTAGGCGTGGGAGAGGGGAGAGAAAGAGATCTCAGAATGTATTTTCTATATGTAAGGACTAGCACCTTGCCGTTCTGATGCGAGGCAGCTAATGGAAGCGTTGCGAAAAGCAGCCAGGAAAGCACAACACATTAAAGCAATTGATTAAAACACCTCAGCAGTACGAAAAGGCAAAGTTCTGACCTTGCATGGCCTTTCCTTTCCCGCAGATCAACAGGGACATCTCATGGGTTTCTCCCTTTCCTCCTCCTTTCGCACAGTTCACAACAGTCAATGGAGACGTGCGCAACAGTGTCTGGGCCATTTTAATACACGGCTGGCTAACCTGGAGCCTGTATCCAACACCCCAAGGTTTGTGTATGTGTGCCTCCAAGACACCCCAACTCCAATTCCCCCCACCCCTTTTAAAGGAGTAATTATTTTCTATTTGCTTGTCTCCCACACACACTTTGGGATTTTTGTGTGTGAGGTGTCTAAAACAATTCCAGTTCCAGGGACTTCTTCTTACCTTTTAAGAGGCCTTTTTGCTCCCTCTTGTCACCATGACAAGAAGGTCTTAGAGCTCAGGAAGTGATGTTTCCCTTCCTGTTTCCCAATACCTCCTGGCAATGGCAGTGCCACACCCCTTTCAAAGTTAGAAGAAAGCTTCCTCCCCACCTTCTCCACTTTGTTTCAGCACTGGTGTAGGAGGAAAGCTTCCTACTCTACTGTTGCTGGTTGGCTGAAGGTGAGTGTACAGCTCTCTGCCTAACAGTAAAAAAAGTTGGAGTTCTTGTTGCAAAATACACTGAAATAAATAATTCGACTGAAGATATGTAACTATTGTCAATACTTATGATTTGCAGACGCCACATTCACCAAAGATTCAAAAGAAAGAGAAATTATATATTATTCACATTCTTTTCAAAAAACGAGGTAAGGAACCAAACATTATGAAGAGCTATTTTGGGCAATGAATGATTCTTTAGAATTTTTATGTATATTGTTAAAACATAACCATTGTTAGATCTTAATTACTGAAACCTTAGTACTTTGATGTATTTTGATATATTATTTGATATTACCAGCTGAAGAAGGCATCTGCGCCGAAACAGGGCCCTGTCCTGGTTTCCGGTTTTCGCATCATATCTCAGAAGCCCTAACTTCAATCTCCAAAAGACTTTTCTTTGTGAAACTATTATTTTCGTTTAAGACTGTAATTCCTAACAGGATTGATATGCCATTTGAATTTACTCACGAGTAAACTCTGCCTAACAGTGGCATGCAGTGAAATTTTCCATAAGGGAACATTTAGGGCCAGAGGCACCAGCTTGTGAGGGTGATGGGCAGGGGGCAACGATGTGATGTCCTGACATCGCGCACGTGAGCCTTGTGCCTCCCTCCCTAAGCCAGGCAGAAGCTTCCTGGTCTTTGGGAAGGAGGTGCTAGACTTTTATACTTTAATACTCTAATTTGTCGGGAACATTTAGGGGACTAGCCTAGTCCCCCTAGTTCACTGACCACACACCACTGCTGCCTAAATATGCATGCCCTGTCCATGTGTCTGTGTGCCTGAATGTGTATATTTGTGGTGAATGTGTGTTGTGTACAGTGGTACCTCTGGTTAAGTACTTAATTCGTTCTGGAGGTCCGTTCTTAACCTGAAAACGTTCTTAACCTGAAGCACCACTTTAGCTAATGGGGCCTCCCCCTGCCGCTGCCCGATTTCTGTTCTCATCCTGAAGCAAAGTTCTTAACCCGACGTAATATTTCTGGGTTAGCAGAGTCTGTAACCTGAAGCGTCTGTAACCTGAAGCGTCTGTAACCCGAGGTACCACTGTAAATGGGTTATGTGTAGAGCTGTGTGTGTGTGCAAAGAACCAAAGCCCACTAAATGTGGTGGGGGGCAGGTGGTGGTGGTACCTAAGAGGTAGAGCACCAGTCTCAATCCCAGGTAGAGCCCTGTCGGAAACTTTGGAGAGGTACTTGCCAACCACTGTAGACAATATTGAGCCAGATGGTCCGACTTGGGGCAGCTTCTTAAGTGTGTGGCACTGAAAACTCCCAATAAACAGCAAAGCAGCAAATGCTAGAGACAGACTATAGTTTTAAGGACAGTGGAAGGTGCTATGATCAACCTACCACTGACCCTAATATCACCCGTCTTGCTTTCTTCCCTAACAGATTTTTAAAAGCACTACAAAAGCTTGTGAACATAGATGACGACAGTACGATGAATGCATGTACCACTTCTCTCTTATATGATTATCTTCAGCATGTTGGGAGGAGAGAACTCCCTCCAGCCTACAAAGAAAGAAAGAAAGAAAGAAAGAAAGAAAGAAAGAAAGAAAGAACAGAAACTGCAGCAGAGGAGCTGTTGTTTGGATGTACCATTCTGTAAGCTGCTAAACTTTACAGATTTGACTGTGGAGTCTTAGCTGCCTTGCACTTGGTGGGAAGAAGACTGCTCAGGGGAGAAAAGCGGAAACAATGTTACTGAGCAGTCCAACAAAATCATGTAGTGAATATTCCTGCCAGGCATCTTTATTTACACTTGTCGTTTCCATCTATAATTATTTTTTAAAGTTTTCTTCCCTTTTGGCTCCAGTTACTTATCACCTTGTTCTATATTTTGCAGCTGTCAAGTTTGTTAAGCTTGCTGTTGAGGCAACTGCACCTTAAGAAAGTGCTGAGGTAAGCTTTTCTCTCTCTTTCTCTCTTTTGTAGTTTAAAAGTGTTTTGTTTTTTTTAGAACATGCATTTCCCTTTTGAAATCTGCCTCGTGCTTTGATAAAACTGAAGAAAATGTGCATATTATAGGTGGCATTTTTTTTCTCCTTTCGGTGCATCCACCAAAAAGCCCATCAGCTCAACCGCAGTTTGTTTAAATAAATAAATAAATAAATAAATAAATAAATAAATAAATAAATAAATAAAGAGCAGCAATAATATTGGGTTGTATCCAAGTAAATTCCAGCTCAGAATAGACCCACTGAAATACTTATTTATTCATCTCACAAGATGATCTTACTGTTTTATACTTTTTATTACAATCAGGTGGTATATACCACCTGATTGTAATAAAAAATATAGAACAGTAAGATTATCAGTATATAAAACCCCCGTATAAGAATATTTTTTTAAAAAAAACACCAAATAAGATAAAAACCAGATTAAAATATATGTCAGCATTCTAAATGTCTGGACAGATTTGCCTAAACAAAAATGTTTCTTTGCAGGTGCTGGAAAAAGTACAGTGAAGGCGCCTGCCTGACGTCAGTAGGCAAGGAATCCCAACGTGTGGATTTCTTACAAATCTGGAACAAGTATTGTATTACACCTGTAAAATTGCCAGTTTTGTAGATGGGAGCAGTGGAAAGTGGGCATATATGGGGTAACACAATGTCACAAGTAAATGGAACTAAGTTAGTTATGCCCCTTAATTTTAGTGGGTCTTCTCTGAGTAGGCCTAACATTCAGTAGTGGTCGGTGGGCTGGCTGAGCTCACCTGACCTCATGTTGGCACATTGCTGCTGCTTCCTGGGAAGTGGAAGGAAGAGGTTGGCATGATGCAAGTGTATCCATGGGAGCACTGGATTGGATCCGCCAGTGCATTTCCACCTGGCCACTGTTGCAATCCCCTTCCCCTCTGAATCCCAGTAAGCAGCAGTAATGTGGGCGATGAAAGGTCAGGTGAGTCCTGCTGATTGCTACTGCTAGCATTGGATACAACCAACTGTCCTTAGAACCTTCACAATGCTGTCTACAAAAAGGGAACTAGGATCGATACATTGCAATACAATACATTTCAAAACAAGCAAGATTAAAAAGCGGTAAGCAAAAAATACAATCTGACAGAATAATAATTTTAAAATCAGAGATTTTGAAAATTAGAGAGGGATGTGTGACGTTCTCGAGGGAGGTACCGTAGTTCCAAATGTGTGTGTGTGTGTGTGGAATGTACATTCCAGTTTTGGACTTTAAATAATCATTGGAAACTGCCCTGGAGTAAATGTTCATGAAGGGTGGTTTAGAAATGCCTTAAGTAAAATCAATTAAAACGTTTCCAGCAGAACCTGGGGAGAAGGTGCAGGTCAAAAACAAATTTGTGAAACACCCTTATTGCACTCAGAAAAGGTTCCACGCAACATGTGTTTTCAGGAAAGTAAATCAGCAATGAATGATGACAAAGCAACAGAACTGAGCTCCCCCGCTGATGAGTATTGACAGTAGCTGCTGCTGACAGCTTTTGGCTGTTTCCAACCAACATGTTTCATTCCCTCAACCTCCATTGTCATGGGGAATAGGGCTATGCCAAACTGTTCGGCAGAGACAAGTGTAATGGCAAGTATTTGTTGTCTCGGTCTCTCTTGATTTGAAAAGGTTTTGACTGAAAGCATGCCTGGAGACTTAAGGCTAAGATTCCTCTCTGTGTTGCAGGCCCCTTAAATGAAGAATTTATATATCTGCAAGCTTTTTTGCTCAGGAAAAAAAATCACAGCATTTTTTGGAGGAACATTTATTCTGAATGTGATTTTAGTTACATTATTTAACCAACTTTGCAGGGCTGTCCCTACCATTAGGTAGAGCGAGGCAACTACCCCAGGCAGCAAATTTGGGAAGAGCAGCAGGGTAACCTCCCAGCTGTTCTTCTTGAGCCTCCTGGCTGTGTTGTTCTGTGTGTCCCTCATAACTATCCTACTGCCCTCTAGTGTGGCGGAGGACACTTTTCTGCTGCTAGTGTTAGATGAGATTCAAGAGTCAGTCCATTCAGCTTCTGCATGTGGAATGGAGAGGGGAGCCATATTGTCTGTTGCCTCAGGCAACAAAATATCTTAGGCTGGACCTGCTACCTTGGTCATGTTCAAATGGCATCTGCATGCACTCACAGCTGAGCATTGTTGTTTTCCTAACTTGGAGAGCAGGAACACCCAAGAAAAAGACAGACACCTCTTCTCTAACCTAGTAAGGTATGGCCAGACATGCAATTTGCCCAGCCTATGCTAATCCCAGTTGTTCACACTAACCATATGGATTGGCAGAGCATCAGAACAGTAGGAAGCACTCTCCTTTTATGTGGCCTCTAATCATATATGATAAGCCACCAAAGTCCACATTGGTCTCAGTGAGTCTGTACTAGCCTCACTGAGATGGATGATGCTGTTCCAGGGTCAACTGCTGCATGATCCAGTTGATATAATAATTCCTGTGTTGGACGAGGCCTAGCACCTAACTAGTTCAGCAAGTTGTGAATTAGATGCCTTTTTAATGCTCATAAGAAGACCATTCTTGAAGCAGTCATCTCCTCTTCTTGTCTCCATCACCTTCTACCCAACATGGAGATTATATTATTAAAAAGGCTCGTAAAATGGAGAGACTCTCTTTAGCATTTCACATAGAGACACTGCAGTAAAGTTAGTTCCTACTTATGAGGAATGTGGAATCTGCCTCATATTGTGTCACACCATTGGTCCAGATAGCTCAGATTAATTGAGCGATATTGTCAGACAAGAGGACATAGCTCAAGTGAAACCAGGGATGTTCCTAGTGGACCAGATATATCAAATGACACCAGCCCCCTATCTTGCGGAAATCCACTATGTGGAATACCGCAGACTTCTTACAGCGGCTAGACTAAACGCCCTTGATTCCGCGGTATTGTGGGGAAGGTACAAAGGAGTTCCATATGCCCAGAGAACCTGTCATTGTACTATGGGCGTGGTTGAGTCTACCAAACATATCCTTCTGTCTTGTCCTCTCTATGTAGAACTTAGGCAAAATCTTATAACTCCACTTTTACGTCAATTTAGCTTTCTACCCAGAGAAAGACAGGTTTTATATTTACTGAATAATATTACTAGAAATACAGCCTCCCTGGTGGCTAAATTTCTTTTTTTAGCTTCTAAGCGTCGCAAGATTTTAATTGATTGTATCGATATGGGGCTATTTGTTTAGTTCCATTCTATTGTGGATTATGTTCCTTTTTTCAAAGTTCTCTCAGATGCTTTTAATTCTGTACAAATGCATTTTTCTGACTGACGGTCGAATAAAAGAATGATGATGATGAATTGTCTACACTGACTGGCAGCAGCTCTTCAGAGTTTTAAGAATCTTTCCTAGCGCTACTTAGAGATACTTAGGATTGAAACTGGGACCTTCTGCATGCAAAGCAGGTGCTCTGGTGTGGAGCTGCCTCCCTTCCCTCATACAGCCAGGAGTACCTCCAGTGCTTAAAAGCCAGAAGTGGAGAACAAATCTCAACAGAACAAAGAGCTAGGTGCAGAATGCACAGACTGCTAGCGTTATTTGCTGGTACAAATCCCATGAAAATACTTCAGAGTCGACATGCCCTAAAAATGCTAACAAAGCCCCATGAATGGAACACTGAAATTTCATGTTCACACATTGGTAATGTGACTTTCCTCTGGGATTTGAGAATGAACTGCCAGGCAACACTTTCAAAACCTATTATGTGGTAATGGCAAAACTGCTTGATATCTCCAAAAGCTAGTCAGATTTGTCATGTTTACCTTGCACTTGAATAATAGTCAGTGTGTAATTTTTTAATTTTTTTCTAGAGAGTGTGGCTTCTTCTTGTTGTTTCACCCCCCCACCCCCGTGTAGCTGGCATTGCTGCATTTTCTGCATTTCACTACTTACCTTACTAATAGCTTTATTTGTGTACAGATTCTGATTACAGAGTCTACTTTAAAAGTCTACATTAAAAAGCAGAGCCAATTTAAATGGAAAACAAGAAATGAGCTGTCGTCACTTTCTTCCGCTAATAGGGTCAGCTGTGGTGGGTGGAATTTACATATTACTGCTGTGACTAACACAGATCCTGGTATGGGAGAGTGACAGTTTGGTTGGGGAAGGGAGGCTGAGCTAGAGGGCAAGGATATAGGCCTTCCTGAAACATCAGGTTCCCTCATTACGAGAAGTGAGGTTACAGGGAATCAGGCAGAGGGCCTTCTTGGTGGTGGTGCCCGCCCTGTGGAACGCCCTCTCATCAGATGTCAAAGAGGTAACCAATTATACAACGTTCTGTAGACACATGAACGCAGCCCTGTATCAAGAAGCTTTTAATCTTTGAGGTATCATGTGTTCTTTTATACTCTGTTGGAAGCCACCCAGAGTGACTGGGGCAACCCAGTCAGATGGGCAGGGTCTGAGTATTATTATTATTATTATTATTATTATTGTTATTATTATTATTATTATGATGCACATGGTTTTAAATCCTGGAAACCAGGGGTCCAAGCCCAGTCTATATGGCACGTCTGACAACATGGTGATTACAGAATAGAAGCTGAATTGATCTAGAATAGTGTGCAAAACAGAAATAATGCATGCTTGTGCATGCATGAGAATCACGACTATCTGTTTGGGTGCAATTGTCAAACCAGCCAATTTAAAATGGATGATAAAATGGAGGGCCCTCCAAGACCCCCTGCCCCCAAAGTTTGTCCATTCTGTACAGTATGATTCTGAATCAACATGTCAGAGCTGAAGGGGATTTAGTGTATTATAATGTGAAATCTTATTCTTATTATTTGCATTTATTCATCACTTACTATGCTTTAATCATGTCTCAGAGGGACTTACAATTGTAAAAACAAACAGAATGCAAAGTTTAAAAGTGAAGTTTCTCAATGCACCTGGAGAGGGAATTCCATGCTTAGGGGCTGCCCTCTCCCGGCCCACAAATTCTCAAGCTTCGGAAGGGAAGGGAATTACTGAGAGGGCCTCCTCTGCCGACCTTAAGGCCCAAGAGGGTTTGTAGGAAAGGAGGTGGTCTTTCGGATATTGGAAGCCTGAATCTTTTAGGGCTTTGGCCCCTAAATTGAGCATCTTGAATTGGGCCCGGAAACAAACAGGCTACCAGTGCAACTGTTTTAAAACAGGGCTTATGTGAGAACTAAATGGGGCCCCAGTCTGTAATCTGGCTGCTGCATTTTGGACCAATTGAAATTTCTGTCCTCAAGGGCAGCCCCACACAGAGCACATTGCAGTAATCCAGCCTGGAAGTTACTAGAGCACGGAGTTCAGTTGCCAGGTCAATTTTGACCAAAAGGGGCCACAACTGGTGAACCAGTTGTAGCTGGAAAAAGGCAGTTCTTAGCCTCAGATGCCACCGGAGGCTCCAATGACAGTGCTGAATCCAGGAGCAGCCCTGGATTTGCTACTTCTAAGGGACTGCAGCCCCATCCAAACCAGGCTGCCTCCCCACTTCCCAGAGGTGACAATTCAGGACACTTAACACATCTGCCTTTCCAGAGTTCAGCTTCAGTTTATTGGCCAACGTCCAGCCCATCACTACCTCCAAGCACCAGTCAACATCTCTCTGGAGAGAGCAATCCATCTCACACTGCCTCCTTCTGCCCCTGTCATGGGCCAAAGAAGAAGGGTCTAAGATGATGGGCACAGGCTCTGGGAAGGCTCATATGCAGAGAGGCAGTCCCTAAGATATTGGCGCATGGGAGCACAAAAACCTTTCTAAATCATGACAGCAAAAAATCCAGACACTGTTTGTCATGAACTGGCAGGACAGCAGGTACGAGGGTCCCAGCGAGGAGCGTAGCCAGGACTGGGAGACACCAGGGCAAGCTAGGGATGGGGATGGAGAGGTTGGTGTTAGAAGCACTTACAGGGTGAGTGGATGGAGGTCAGTGCACAGGAACCAGAGCAGCAGGACCCATCACCAGGGCCAGAGGGGCCCCTATCTCCCCAAACACGGTGGAGGAAGAAGCAGGAGATGCACTCTAGGAGGCTGAGGAAGGCAAGGGCCCACAGCCCAGCTCCCTAGCTGCTCAGGTGGGGCTCGCTAGCTCTGGGAGGAGGTGTGTGATTCCTCAGCTGGAGCAGGTGGGGGTCACATGCCTCATCAAGCCCAGGTACTGCAATCAGCACGCAAAGTACAAAAGGGAAGCAGAGCTGAGGTGCTGTTTGCTCAACTGCTCCTGTTGGTGGATCTCAGCTTAGATACTCCAGAACCTCGACAAGACACTGGACTTGCGGATTGACCCTAGACTGTGTTTCTTGATTGTCCATCTTTGGGACTTGACATACTGACTTGCTACCAGGTAAGCCATGGGTTGAGGACACTATTCTGTAAAGTAATAATGAGTTCCCATAAGTGTTATGTGTTTGGTTCTGTTTTGCCCATGGAAGAAGGGTTTTGCATTTCAATGGCTTCATATTGTTTACATTGGCTGGCAGTGTCCAGGATTTCAAGTAGGGAGTATCTCCTAGCCCTATCTGGGGACCCCGGGGATTGAAGCTAGAACCTTCTGGATGCAAAGCAGATGTTCTACCACTGAGCCAAGACCCTTTCCTGGTTAGTGGCTGAACATATGCTCTGCATGCAGAAGGTCCTAGGTTCCAACCCTGGCTTCTTGACTAAAGCTGGAAGAAGGATTCCTTTCTGAAACCCCGGGGGAGCCACTGCCTGTTGGTGTGTAAGCAAGACGGACCAATGGCCTGCCTTTGTATAAGGCAGCTTTTGGTGTTCCTATATGTCAATAGCCCTCCAAAAGTAAACATTACACTCATACACTCTTTCAATTGTAGAATTGGAAGAGACCCTGAGGATTGTCTAGTACAACCTCCCTGCAAGGCAGGAATCTTCTGCCCAACATTGGGCTTGGCCCTGAGGTTAAGAGCTTCATGCTCTGACTGAGCCATCCCAGCAAATGCTACTGGCAGGAATGGGAGGCTAGATCTTCTGCTGAGAAGACAGCTTAATAAAAACCATAGCTTCATTGGGGCATAGGTTATTTGTTGCTGTTTGTTTGCTAAGATTCTCAAGACCACACATTTGTGACAGGGCATGCAAACAACTCCCAGTGACTATTTATAATAAGATGCTCATTGACTGACGTCCCTAAACCACAAACTTTTCCAAGAGAGGGGAGGAACTCTTCTTATCTTAATGCAAATCTTTATCACATCATGCACTTTGCTTCTTTTATCGTACTGTTATCCTACTACTGTATAAATATCAGCTTTCACACTGCATTTGCCAGACCATGTATCAAAATGTTTGCTTATCTATCATATATAGATTAAACTTGAATGTATCAACAGCTCAGTTTTGAGGCTCACTAAACTCAGGCGTTGCAACAAGCAATTCCCACACTTCTTTGTTTGTGAGTGTATCATTGAGGTGGAAAAAAATATGGTTTCTCCCTATATTTTTGAGATTGTATGCAATTTAGTGGGATGCTTAAAGAACATTTGATGGAGCAAGTAATAAATTTATCTTCCCCATGTCACTGTTGTGGTGCAAGCAAATACAACAGATCTGTACATGTTTACTTGGAAATGATCCCCGTTAAGTTCAAAGAGGCTTATTCCCAAGTTAGGCCCCCATCTGCACTATATATTTGAAGCAGTATTACCCCACTATAAGCAGCCATGTATTTCCCCAAAGAATCCTGGGAACTGTAGTTTGTTAATGGTGCTGAGAGTTATTAGAAATCCTCTAGTCTTCTCACAGAGCTACAATTCCCAGAATTCCTTGGGAAGAGGGATTGATTGCTAAACTATTTTTGGAATTGTAGCTCAATGGGTCGACTCTGAGTAAAAGTCAGTTGACTAGGTAAAGGTATATGACCCCTGGACGGTTAAGTCCAGTCAAAGGAGACTATGAGAGCGCTCATTTCACTTTTCAGGTCAGGGAGCCAGCGTTTGTGCACAGACAGCTTTCTGGGTCATGTGGCCAGCATCACTAAACTGCTACTGGCACACAGAGGACTGTGACAAGTGCCAGCAGTACCTATTTATCTACTTGCACTGGCATGCTTTCGAACTGCTAGGTTGGCAGAAGCTGGGACGGAGCAATCACCAACCTTCTGATCAGCAAGCCCAAGAGGCTCTGTGGTTTAGACCACAGCGCCACCAGCGTCCTCAGTTGAATGCTACCTATTGAACCTTAGCGTGTGATGTATAATACCACTGCATATGGTATTATGTTACTGAATAGAAGGGTCACCCTATGGATTTAAACCTGCACACCCTCCAAGTGTCCTTATTTTTCAGGAACAGTCCCATCCTGGATTCTGATATGATCCTGGAATGTCCCACTTTTCCTTATTTAAAGGTAAAGGGACCCTTGACCATTAGGTCCAGTCACGGACAACTCTTGCTTTACTAGCCGAGGGAGCCGGCGTACAGCTTCCGGGTCATGTGGCCAGCATGACTAAGCCGCTTCTGGTGAACCAGAGCAGCGCACGGAAATGCCGTTTACCTTCCTACCGGAGCGGTACCTATTTATCTACTTGCACTTTGACGTGCTTTCGAACTGCTAGGTTGGCAGGATTTCCTTACTTAGGACACCCTTATTTTCATTGGCGAAATGTTGGAGGGTATGGTAGGATGTTCCTGTTTTTTTTGGAGGGTATGGAGTTATGCAACTCCCAAACC
Organism: Darevskia mixta; assembly: GCA_034641385.1. Taxonomy (NCBI): domain Eukaryota; kingdom Metazoa; phylum Chordata; class Lepidosauria; order Squamata; family Lacertidae; genus Darevskia; species Darevskia mixta. The sequence goes on from JAWWNH010000011.1 coordinate 23,484,088, forward strand.
AAGGCAACAAGTAACCATGCAACCTTTAGAATACATCTGAAGGCAGCCACATATAGGGAAAACTAATAAAACATTAGTTTTATTATGTTTTTATATATGTTGGAAGACCCCCAGAGTAAGCTGGAGCAACCCAGTCAGATGGGTGGGGTATAAATAATAACATTATTATTATTATTATTATTATTATTATTATTATTATTATGGAATAGGATGTCCCTTTTCTCCTTGGAGAAACGTTGGAGGGTATGAACCTGGTGCCCTTCTGCATGCAGACCTGAGCTACAGTCTTCCGACTGGAATAGATTTCAATGTTACCGCCAAATGTTTGATTGCTTATCGAAGCCTCAACAGTATCACTGCATTTTTGTGCAACAGCCCAATGGAAAGGGCTCTGACAGCCCTACCTGAAATTTTAATCAAATGCTGCTTTTTATTTGATATTATTGTCATTCTGGCATTTGCTGCACTCTGAGCAGCAGTGAGCTGAGAGGCTACAGAACAGTAGTCAGAATTTCAGATACGGTCAAAGTAATACTAATGGCTGTAGCAGATTTCCTCAGCTCGAGCTAAGAAGGGATGACTGCTCGAAGCCAGATTTTTGAAAGCCCATCTCAGCTGCATGAGATGGAAAAGCAGCCTCTGTGACATATTGATAGCTCTGGATGACAGACGTGATATTTATTGCCAAGGACAGCAAAATTTATATATGTATTAAAACAAATGCAGACACTGGAGAACGATTGAAAGCCGTGACAGGAAGTGCCAGAGAACAAATTTCTGCATGGAAAGGTTGCCCCAGGAAGTGACTTCAGTGAAATTCTGTTTTATCTGTTTTGATCTGAGGGCGATCTATGAGGACACTGGAGGAATTAATTTTGGAAGTGTCATTCCTTTGCTTCCTGGCCAAGGTTTCCAGAACTTTTAAAGGCAATGTCAGAATGACCTGATTGGAATGTACATAGTTATTCAGGCACTGTAAGGTGCCTTTAGCCCAAATAGTGAAAAGATTATGGACCCCCCCCCCATTTGTACTAATTTTCACCAAGAAGTAAAAATTGGAGATTTTTAGCCTCAGAAAATATGTGAATCAGTATATTTGCTGCACTATAAATGGGTAGCTGTATTTATGCCTATCCCCTAAGATTTCCTTTAGCAAACAGCTGTAAAATTTGTATTTCGTTTTCCAGCCTAAACATTGCAGAACAGCCAAAAACAAATAAAAATGAAAACAAATGGATGCGATCTTTAAATTTAAATGCTTTCAGAGGATCATTAATAAATACGCCACACATGGAAGTCAAGGAACGAATGGCAGACTTGTTTCAATAAGAGGAAAGAGGTATTGATTGAAATGTTTAGCCAAACTCCTGCATTTGTTTCTCCAACACAATAATCTTAGCCCAGTGGTTTTCCAGTGGCAGTCTGGAGAAGTTTGGGTTTCCTGGGATGCTTGGACATCTTGCCCCCATCACCTATACTCTCCTGCAATGCATGTTCTAGGGCAGTAATCTTCAATTTTTTCAGATCCTGGACCCACTTTTAACTCTTAACATGCATTGGGGGACGCATTTCTTAACCTTTTTACCATATATTTGCATGGTGGTAGTGCTCCTGTTGTGACTTACTAGCAGGTCTCGGCCCATCAGTTGAAGACCAGTGTTCTAGGGCAGGGGTGGCCAACTCCCAAGAGACTGCGATCTACTCACAGAGTTAAAAACTGGCAGTTATCTGCCCCCTTTTTGGGGGTTCAGGTCAAAGTTGAGTTTTTTCAGGGAAGAGGTAAAATGTTGAGCCTTTTTTTAGGGGAGCCACAGTTGTTCAGCTTCTTTGGGGGGAGCCAGTGATCTACCGCAGACATCCAGTGATCTACTGGTAGATCACGATCTACCTGTTGGACATGCCTGTTCTTGGGCATTCTCTTGGTTCACAAAGTGCAGTTCTGAGACCCAGGACCAGACCTACCATTAGGTAGAGTAGTGTGGCTTAGGGTAGAGTAGATGCTGGTAGACCTGGGAGTGGTGAATGAGGCATTAGAGGAAAGAGCTTTGTGGGCCCCATGGCCTGTAGCTGTGCCTCCTAAAGTAGCCTGCTATCCTTAGATGTGGAGGAAGACAGGGTCAACGTCGTCATGTCGATGTAATATTCAACTGCCAGCTCAGTTAGCTTCTGCAAATGATGATAGCATCGTAGAGTTGGAAGGGACCCTGAATTTCATCTAGTCCAACCCAGGGGAGGAGGAAGGTGGGGGCGATAGGAGCACCCTGACCCCATTACTGTGATCCCGGGGTTCCATCACAGCTGCCCGCACTGGGCGCCATGCCCCCGCAGGCTGCGCACCCCTCCCCCAGGATGCATGCTCCACCCCTTTGGGTGGCATGCTCTGCCCCCAGGATGCGTGCCAGCCCCGCCCCTGCCTGCTCCCCGCTCCCGGTGCCAAAGGATGAAGCTCCACCACTGGTCCAACCCCCTGCAACGCAGGAATCTCAGCCAAAGCATCCATGGCATATGGAGTGTGCTGTCCTCCAATGGAGTGTGTGGCCTACAATGCTACCCAGAATCCTCCACAGCACACATGGCTCCCTTGGCAAGACAGGACAATGTGGAATGGGTTTCTTGAAGCTAGAAAGCAACTTAGGCTTACTGCATAGCTACTGTTTGCCAGCAGGGCTATTTTGCTATTTTCCCTTGTTTTCCTTTTCTAAAATGAACTCCCATTTGACTTGTAATATGCATACTTGTAATATTTGACTTGTAATATGCATATGCGAGAGTCAGTAAAGGATAGGTGTGCCTGGCGTGCTCTGGTCCATTGGGTCACGAAGAGTTGGACACGACTGAACGACTGAACAACAACAACAACAACAACAACAACAACATGCATACTTATTTGTTGCAGCCATTGAAGTGTATGCTGCATAGCATGCATAGCATTTGTCACAAATGCATAGTATTGGTCACATGCCTTGTGGGTGGTGGTGGTGGTGGTAGAGGAGTTAGGGGCAGATCAGGGGAGGTTCAAAGTGTTGTGGTTCTTTTTTAATGTGTGGCATACAGTACTTTATGGGCAATCCAATGAAAATGTTTTTCTGTCTACACACACACACACACACACACACACACTAAAGCTCTTGCCTTCTATCACTGTGCCATTGAGAGTGTGCTCACTTATGGTTTATGTGTGTGGTACGGAAGCTGTACTTCTCAGGATAGGATGGGGTTGTGCAGAATTGTTAAGACAGCAGAGAGCATTATTGGCTGCTCACTCGCCACCTTAGAGCAAATTTATACCACCAGGTGCCACAGAAAGGCACTGGACATAGTAGGAGATCCATCACACCCTGGTCACTGTTTCTTCGAGCTCCTGCCATCGGGACAGAGATACAGGACAATGAAGGTGAGAACAAGCCGTCTCAGGAACAGCTTCTCCAGAGAAATTTCGGCCTTGAATGGAAAGTCTGGACTTTGAAGTTTTTTTTTTTTTAACTTGTTATATTGTATTGTACTGTTTTAATTAGTGTTTTGTAGTTATTTTAAATTTATGTGGAGTGCCTTATCTGAGTGGATAGAGCAACCGAGTAATTTCGTTGTTCCCGCAAGGGGACAATGACAATAAATATTATCTTATCTTATTGTTCAACTTTTGGCATGCACTCAAAAGGCAAATATCAAAAGGTGCTGTATACAACCAAGTGATTATATCAATATCCACTGTGTTTGAATTATCAGCAATAGTTAGTGGTAATATTTTGGTTTGATTATACAGTTATAGCACAACTTCCCCTATTGGTATCCATGATATTCCAGGCTCAGGATATCCACAACATTTGGATGTGTATGCCAGCTGGCACTGAACCCTTCATCATTAGTAAATGAGCCTCATCCAAAGCCCATGTTCAGTTTCGTAATGTCAGTGCACAGATGATGATGATGATGCATGGGTGACCAGGAATGGCAACGTACAACAGACTTCTTGAGTCAGGAAAATGAGATGTCATCACATCCGTAGGAGTTTTCAAGGAAAACAGCATCATGTATGTCAAGCAATTGACGCTGGAGTTTAGAGCAGAGGATTTTATACAGAGGCAATACATACAGTTTAATTACAAAAGTTGCAGTGAAATCCAGGTTGATCCTGTTTCTCCCAAATGAGTTGACCATAATTTTCAGCTTGGTGTGGCCTGAAAGCTTGAGGAATGTATTTCCAGTAATTGCCAAGCCACTCCATTGTTCCTGTGTATGCATAAACACCAGGCTGTGATCATAGTGGTCATGCTTGAGTTGCCATCTGATATTCACTTCTGCTATAAGAATTGACTAATCTGGTTCATGGTGACGGAAAATTTCCATTTATTCTGTTAGCCTTTTGTTGACTTCAGTGCCCTCATGCAGCTCCAGCTAGAAAGTGAAAACAAAATCAACCTGTTACGAGTTCTGGACACACAAATCACCACGCCTCTCCTTACACAGCAGGGAATCTTGATGTCGTCGTCATCACTGCCAAGACTGGTCAGGTTCGAGAGTGAAGCTGGTTTCTACAAAGCATTTGCCAAACAGAACATACCACATTTTCCTGTGTATAACACGCCCCTGTGTATAAGATGCCCCCTATTTTGGGGGACTGCAAATTAAGAAAATGGGGGGAGATTGCCCAGAGTTGAGTTTATTTTGTGGAGGATTGCCCAGAGCTGATGAACTTGGGGGGGGGGGAAGTGAGTGGCCCAGAGTTGAGCTTTTTTTAGGGGGGATTGCCGAAAATCGCTCACCCACTTGCGCAAGTTGCAAAAACCACCCGCCCAATGGCCCAGCGATAACCAATCAACACCAGCCCTTGCCACAGCCACCAATAATACGCCAAATAGCTGCTGACAATCTCTAGCTCACGGCAGCAACCATTCCCATGTCCCCCCTATGCACTATCCATGTATAAGACTCACAATTTTTTAAAAAATCCTCATCTTATACACGGAAAAGTACGGTATAGTGAAAATACCATCTAGAGTACCCACTTAAAATAAACTTTAAAAGCTTGTCCAGGGAGGCAATATGCATTACCAGCAGTGCATAACCCCTCCCCCAACACTTCTCTGATGAAAATAAGGTACTACTACTACTACTACTACTACTACTATTAATATTAATTATACCCAGCCCATCTGACTGGGTTGCCCCAGCCACTCTGGGTGGCTTTCAACATAAAACATAATAAAACATTACACATTCAAAAACTTCCCTGCCTTCAGGTGTCGTCTGAAGGTTGTATAGTTGCCTATTTCCTTGGCTCAGGGGTTGCAGAACTCTGTACCATCCAACATTTCTCTGATGAAAATAGGGACACCCTAAGGCAGTGATGGCTAACCTTGACACTCCAGATGTTTTGGAACTACAACTCCCATCAACCCTGACCACTGGTCCTGTTAGCTAGGGATGATGGGAGTTATAGTTCCAAAACATCTGGAGTGTCAAGGTTAGCCATCACTGCCCTAAGGAAAAGTGTCTGGGATCAAATCAGAACAGCTTTCATAAATCTGGGACTGCCCCTAGAAAATAGGTACACTTGGAGGTTCTGGCAGTTTGGATGGCCACTTGAGTCCCAGGTCATAGATGATGTGCTAGAGCATGGGTAGGCAAACTAAGGCTCGGGGGCCGGATCCGGCCCAATCGCCTTCTAAATCCAGCTCGTGGGTGGTCCAGGAATCAGCGTGTTTTTACATGAGTAGAATGTGCCCATTTATTTAAAATGAATCTCTGGGTTATTTGTGGGGCATAGGAATTCATTCATTCCCCCCCAAAAAATATAGTCCAGCCCCCACAAGGTCTGAAGGACAGTGGACTGGCCCCCTGCTGAAAAAGTTTGCTGACCCCTGTGCTAGAGTGGCTAGTAAATTGTCTAGTAACCGTGTCCTAGTGCTAGTAAATTGCTTGCTCAAATCTTGCCTGAGTCACAATGCACTTACTAGATGACTTTAGGCCCCAATGCTGCATCTAATCTGATTTCCTCCCTGTAGTTTTGCTAAGGCTGTGGGCTCTGTGAGGGGTAAACTACAGTTCCCAGGATTCTTTGGGGGAAGTTGTTTGGTTTAAGTGGTGGAGATGACCTGAAAGCTTCCTTGGACCCCTCATTATCTGGGGATAGACACAGGCGGTACAACTCTATTAATTCTCCTGGACACCCCAGTGGCTTTTCTTTCGATACTCTCAAACTATCCATCTGGCCTGCCTTGGCAGGATGAGAATCAGGGATGCTGTTTAGAACAATGTTTCCTATTCACAGTGTGTATATTATCAAACAGATCCTTGCAAGCATGCCCCATTATTCCATGCTAGTCTCCATTTTCTGTTTTGGAAAAAAATTCTTCATTTTTTAACCTAGTGTACTGATAGTAATTTAATGTGTCTGAGCTGTGGAAAGCTGTTACGACAGTTTCACAGGCTATTGCTTTCCCCCCCTTCTTCCCCATTTACAGATAAAAATAGAACAAAAATTGTTGATTGTAAGTGGAATGCATTATTCCGCTATCACATCCCCAATGTCAATAAACAGATCCTGTATAATTCTCATTGTCTAAATCATTATCCCTTTTAGATCTGCAATTGGACTGGTCTTTATTATTTTCCTTTCCTCTCTCTTGGAATCATGAATTAAATTGGCTAATATTTCAAGTAGTTGAAGCATATGGTAGCAACGCTTGAGGTTTTAGATTTCAGTTATGTCAACTATGGTATAGTGAAAGAGGTTTCTCTAAGCTATTATTTAGAAAACATTTCAAATATTTGCTTACATATTAACCATCTAAGAATCCCCTAATCAGCGCAACTATTGATCCGTAATACTTACAGAGCATACGTAGATTGACATGCCTAGAAAATATCTGCATGGTTATCAGTGAGGAAAATTAGATGCCTATGAATGTGTCATTGGGTCAGAGTTACTCAATATACCTATGGATGTGCCATTCATCTAGAGATATTTAAGGGGCAGTCTTACCTCTCAGAAGGAGAGAAGCACTAAGAGAAGAGGAAGAGCAGCCTTTGCTTCTGTTAACACTCATAGCCCAAAATATTTTGCTGTTTGAGGTAAAGGACAAGATGGCACCCTCCTCAATTCCATATACAGAAATGAATTGGACTGGCAGTTTAAACTCTGGTGCTGGGATGTTGGCCTCCACTTTACCTGAGAAGAGCAAGCTAGCCACCACTTCCTGGCCTCCAACATCTGCCATCTGTCTCAGTCTGCCTAATGGCAGGGCTGGACATAGGAAGAATAATCGTTTAACCACGCTGGGAATTGTAGCTCTGGGAGAGGAGTAGGGGGTCTCATAATAACTCCTAGCTCCCATAACGAGCTACAGTTCCCCAAATTCTTTGAGGGAAGCCATAACTGTTTAAAATGGTAATATACTGCTTTAAATGTGTGGTATGAATGTGGTCTTAGCTGAATACCTTCCTTTGGCTGTGACCCTATATACCCTCTTACTCTGGAGCAGAGGCCATGGGAATCAGTGGGACTTACTTCTGAGTAGGCATGTACTGGATTGTTTTGTCGGGGTATTTTTTTAAAACTGAACCCATATGAATATTGCCTCAGTTTGAAATGCAACAAATAATATGAAATGGGGTAAGAGTTGGGAGTCAATACTCTTTTGTATTTTAAATAGAATTGAGAAAGGCTATCGTTAAAGGAGTGGGAGCTCACACAGATTGAATCTTATACCCCTAGAAAATAAGCAGAATGGCTGATTTGTCCTACTGCCTAAGATTATATAGTGGTAAATGCATTACTTGATTACTTCAAATAGAAAGGGGCTTAATGTCGTCTTGCTGAACTGCTGGCTCAAAGCAAATAGTAACACAAAAGTAGAGATTAGATTGCAGCACCCAGAACAAAGTTTATTTTTCTCCTCATTAGTGAGATTCCTGTGAATTTTCACTGAAAAATCAAACAGACAGTTTTGGTTAAGCCGTATTAAACATAACAGAGAAAAATAGGGAAATAGTGAGACGAGAATCCTGCTCATTTCCTTTTTTCCTTCCCCCTTTCTTCATGTGTGCATGTCTATTTTCAAATCTAGATATGTTTTACGGCAAGCAAGGGACAAGTTGTTTTAAAGCTCAACCAATGCAGAAGTCTTCCTAGAGTCAAGCTCTCATTCCAAATGCAGAGAAAGCAATTTCCATGCATGTTATCAAAAATGTGTTAAATGAACTAACATTGATATAACTTAAAGCAATTAGGAGCATGCTAATAACAATAAGGAAGCTTCAGCTGTAAATAATTACACTTGCCTCAAGGCTATTCTTTAATTCTTGGGTTGCTGAATCTATAAGCAATAATCAAACTGCAAAGCCAGTTGCATCGTTGATTTGGGGACAAGAGAGGGAGCAGGGAGGTTTCCTCATAATTTTATGAAATTTATAAATACATGTTTCCACCCTGTGCTGACACTGATGGTAATTTTGACCTTCAGGAGCGGTGGCCTGGGAGGCTAACAGCTAGCATGTACTTCCATCGATCTGGCTTAGAGGCACCCAGCAGTTACAGAGCTGTGTTTTTTCATAAGCACAAAAGCTGCTCTCATCAGTGTGTGTGTGTGTGTGTGTGTGTGTGTGAGAGAGAGAGAGAGAGAGAGAGAGAGAGAGAGAGAGGGAGAGAATGTGATGTAATATAAGAAGGGGGTTGCTGCTGTGACTCAATAAACAGGGACATTAAGAGGAAATGCTATAATTGCTGCTACCCACAATCTTGTTAATGAGTAATGTACAGTTCGGCCCCCATGCAATTGTGGCTAAATTGTTTGTACAATTTATTCAAGATGTCACAACTAACATTGAACAAAATGAAGTATTGTAATTGCAGCTATTACAGCCAGGATTAAGATTTCTTTAATTAGAATTAAGAAAATAGAGATAAGGGCCTTGGAATTGTTGGGCTGACAGCGTTAGTGTGGACGAAGCTGGTGGGTGGGGATGAAAGCAGCTTTATTTGCAGCCACCTGTCAGGAATGCTTTGATGGTGTTTCCTGCTTGTCAGGGGGTTGGACTGGATGGCCCTTGTGGTCTCTTCCAACTCTACGATTCTATGATTCTGTAAAAGGAAGAAGGGGTCTTGTTCTTCCCTTTGACGCTTTAGGGCAAAACCACACACCTTGTGGAAAACCAGGGTTCAAGTCCTCACTCAGCCATGAAGCTTACTTGGGCCAACCTTGGGCCAGTTATTGCCTCTCAGTTTAACTTACCTCACAGGGTGGTTGTGAGGATTAAAGAAGGAGGCAGAGAACCAGGAGTTCCTTGGACCAAAAAAGTGGGATACAAATGCAACGAACAAACAAATAAAACCCCCACAGCTTTTCCTGTTTACTTTTAAACAGGGTTTCCCCCACCCCTGCATTTGGTCTGAGTGGTGGTGCTGGGGTAGGAATTGTTTAGCCTTTCCCTCTGTGCCATCTCCCCGATCTAAATGACCCCTGAAGCTTTTATATTGGCTGACTCACCCCATCCCACCCTGCAGGAATTAGGTCAACTTTGGGGAAACTATAGTTTAGATCACAACTCCCACCATCCCTAGTCAGCAGGGCCAGCGGTCATGGACGATGGGAATTGTAGTTCAAAACAGCTGGAGACTCAAATTTGGGAACCCCTGGCTTAGATGAAGAAGACAGTATACAGTGGTACCTTGGGTTACAAACACCTTGGTTTACAAACGCTTCGGGTTACAAACTCCGCTAACCCGGAAGTAGTACCTCGGGTTAAGAACTTTACCTCAGGATGAGAACAGAAATCACGCAGTGGCAGCAGGAGGCCCCATTAGCTAAAGTGGTACCTCAGGTTAAGAACAGTTTCAGGTTAAGAACGGACCCCTGGAACGAATTAAGTTCGTAACCAGAGGTACCACTGTAGTTGGGAAATAGTTAAACATAATTCTGGGTATGGTTGCCAACTCCCTGGTGCCCTGGGTGCCCGAGCACCCACAGAATTCCCCATGAAGGGGCTGGGTGCCCACAAATTTCAGTGCCAGAGCCATGCACGCTACATGGCACCCACAGGCCTGGGACCAAGCTGGCACTCCTGATTCTGGGCCGTCTATGACTGGTGTCTATGACCCAGGTGGCGCTGTGGGTTAAACCACAGAGCCTAGGGCTTGCTAATCAGAAGGTTAGCAGTTCGAATCCCTGCGACGGGGTGAGCTCCCGTTGCTCGGTCCCAGCTCCTGCCCACCTAGCAGTTCGAAAGCACATCAAAGTGCAAGTAGATAAATAGGTACCACTCCGGCGGGAAGGTAAACGGTGTTTCCGTGCGCTGCTCTGGTTCGCCAGAAGCGGCTTTGTCATGCTGGCCACATGACCTGGAAGCTGTACGCCGGCTCTCGGCCAATAAAGCGAGATGAGCGCCGCAACCCCAGAGTCGGACACAACTGGCCCTAATGGTCAGGGGTCCCTTTACCTTTACCTATGACTGTTGTTATGGTATATTTGCATGCAAAAGCCAGGGAGATCCAATTGTCCATGCCAGCAATTTTTAGGAAAATCCGCGTGTTAGGTAAAATTGTGTATGAAAATAAAAGTAACATATGAAAATGCCCTAGGAGTCAGGAGGTGATGCTTTTAAAAAGAAAGGAAAAAAAGGTGGCTACCACACTGCCCTCAGCTTGCTTTGTTTTTCATTTGTGTTTACATGACTGGCCTGAAAAATCTATTGCCTCTCTTCTGCTATCAGGCACATGTTATTGGAAAATATATTGTTTTGCTGCTGTTAAGCAATTAATTTTGAAACTGAATGAAAATTAGAAAGTCAGAGACACCAAAATTAACCCTCCTGAACTTTTTAAGCCCAAAGTTCAAAAGGGGGGGAGTAGGGAACCTGTAGTCCTGCATCTTTTGTTGGACTCCAGCTCCCACCAGCCCCACCCTGCTTGGCTGATTAGGCACAATGGGAATTGTAATCCAGCAACGTCTTGAGGGTCACAGGTTCTACAGCCCCAACCTATGCCTGCCTAATACATTCAAAATTTCTGAGCGCAGGTGGAAATGCTCAATATGAGCGGAGAAATATTTTAAACTGCGCTTCTCAGACAAGACTCACTTGCTAATCTAATTTGGAGCAGTTTCCTGCCAAATCAATATGTGCCTTCTGACAAATATTATTAAATATCTGTTTGATATACCTATTTACAACTAGGGATAATAATTTCACTGCTGCGAGATTGTAAACGCGCAAACCAAACAACACGGGGGTGGGGAGGTGGAGGGGAGCTTCTACTGATGGGTCCCTTCACTCCCGGCATCTGTGTGCCAAAGTTGGAAGACTAAGATGAAGAACATAATTAAGGAAACATATGAAGGCTAGCACGGGGTTTGAGATTAATTAGCTGTGCGTCAATAATCTCATCAATATCCGATTAACAAATGACACATTGCCCAATGAAACATATTGATTCATTCACACTCCACACTGTTAATAAATTGAAGCTGCTTTGCTAAATGAGAGAGCTGACAAAATAATAACTTCCTAAAACTTTCCCTGTTATTTGTACTTAAAAATATAAAGTTAGCCTGAAGTAAACAGAATTTAGCAGCCCTGTCAATTAGTCTCTACAGCTCCTTAATGGAAAGGAAGTGATTTTATCTCTTGGGCTAATATTATCATCACAAATGTAACGAGTGAAAATGTCAAAATTATAATGTGGGTATTCCTGGATTTCTGATCCTAGGTTATGTATTCTTTATGAGTGGATTAAACTTAGAAGAATGCAAAACTATTTTTGTTTAAATTGATGCAATACACTTGTTAGGCAGACAGAGGCTTTTTAATGCAATCCACATAGTATAGGATAGAAGGAACCATTCCTTTTAAAAAGTTAAGCCCTCTTGGTTAGGAATGGGAAGCCTCCAGCCCTAATTAGACCCATCAGGCCATTTTGGCCAAGCCATGCCCACCGGCCATTTGCCCGAGGAGAGTAAGAGCTGTTTGACAGCAGAATGGTCTCCCTTAGGAGGTTGTGGACTCTTCTTCCTTGGAGGTTTTTAAGCAGAGGTTGGGGGGCCAGCTGTCATGGATGCTTTAGCTGAAATTCCCGAATTGCAGGGGGTTGGACTAGATGACCCTTGGAGTCCCTTCCAACTCTACAATTCTAGGATTCTAAGTTTCTCAGCAGTTGGTAACCAGCCCCGAGAGACAATTGTTCACACTGTCCTGCCGATGGTGGCCTGCTCCCTTTGGCAGACTGCTTTCTCCAGTGCTATTTGAAATGGAAGACTCAGCAGTTTGGTCCATCTGCATTTTGCATTTAACTAACTCTCATTAGCTTTTTAGGGTCCTGTGATATGCTGAATAACTGGGAACACCTAATGATTTTATTACCCGTCTTAATATTTAGAGTTCCCAGTAGAGTCATGTAGGGTTCTTAATGGAACCATTATTTACGGGATTAAAATCTCCTGGCAAATTCCTTTCCTTCCACCTCTGAACTCCAATTAGTACACATTCAAAACCCTCGCTTGGAAGAAAAAGAGCTTTATATACTGTTCAACATTTATTGATGCTTTATGTAACGTGGCTTTAAAAAGTGTGCAATAAAATAAAAATAACACCGTTTAGCACTTTCTACCCTGGCTGATTTTGCAAAAGCTCCACTCTTTCATCCAAGCAGCCTTCCATAGGATTAATGCTTTCTAATAATTATGTCAGGGACCAAAATAAGGGTAGGTACTGTCTCAACATTTGCTACTAATAAACTTCTGGCTGGTACTACTTGATCCTGGACAGCTGCACTGACGAAGCCTCAGCTTTTTCTTTTTCACATTTTTGGCTTAGCAAAAGCATTTCTCAGCCAGAAGCCTTGGGAACCAGATAGTTGCATTCAGGTGCAACATTAAACCATGGTTTAACATTGCAGGAATATGCCTAAGCCACGTCATCGACCCAACACGCCTCCCTCCCATCTGTAATGGCCATGAGGAGATTAGAATATTTCACTTCCATTTAAGATCAACAACAGTTTAGCGTGTCATCTGAACACTAAACTGTGTGTAATCTTAACTATGATTAGTGAAAGCTGGTAGTGGATGGTGTGGAGGTGCTTACTAGGAGGGAATAGGCGGTGGGAAAGGTGTCATGTTGAAAACTCAAAGACAATGGATTGGGTCCAGTGGTGCATTTTCAATGTGCTCACCTTACCGCTGGCTTCCTCAAACTCGGCCCTCCAGATATTTTCAGACTACAATTCCCATCATCCATGACCACTGGTCCTGCTAGCTAGGGATCATGGGAGTTGTAGGCCAAAAACATCTGGAGGGCCGAGGTTAAGGAAGACTGCCTTACCGCCAGCAATACCATTTTTAGTTTTACTTCTAGCTACATACCCCCCTAAGGGACCCAGGTGGCGCTGTGGGTTAAACCACAGAGCCTAGGGCTTGCTGATCAGAAGGTCGGTGGTTCGAATCCCTGCAATGGGGTGAGCTCCCGTTGCTCGGTCCCAGCTCCTGCCCACCTAGCAGTTCGAAAGCATGTCAAAGTTCAAGTAGATAAATAGGTACCGCTCCGGCAGGAAGGTAAACTGTGTTTCCGTGCGCTGCTCTGGTTCGCCAGAAGCGGCTTTGTCATGCTGGACACATGACCCGGAAGCTGTACACCGGCTCTCGGCCAATAAAGTGAGATGAGCGCCGCAACCCCAGAGTCGGACACGACTGGACCTAATGGTCAGGGGTCCCTTTACCTTTACCTTTACATACCCCCCATATTTGTCCAATGATAATAGGGATGTCCTATTCCATAATAATAAAAATTAAAATGTTTATACCCCACCCATCTGACTGGGTTGCCCCAGCCACTCTGGGTGGCTTCCAACATATATAAAAACATTAAACATTAAAAAAACCTTCCCTCTACAGGGTTGCCTACAGATGTCTTCTAAAGTTACTTATCTAATTGGCTTGGGGGTCACAAAGCTCCATACCCTTCAACATTTCTTTGATGGAAATAGGGACATCCTAAGGGAAAGCAGGACATTCCGGGATCAAATCAGAAACCAGGACGGCTGCTGTAAATCCAGAACTGTCCCTGGAAAATGGGAACATTTGAAGGGTATGCAAATTGTAGAAAAGCAATGCTTCAGCAGCACTAAAGAGACCAACTGAGGGATGCAAACGAATTTTCAGTCATTTGTTCTGGTTTGATAATGTCTGGTTCTATCAACCCACAGTGCAAATCTCCTCAAAATCACCCTTGTGATGACTTTAATGTAATGTGAGAATTGACATTTCCCTTTGTGTATGGTTTTCACTTTTATTTTTATGTATTTATTTTGTTCATTTTGGGACTTTATTTGCTCTTGTTTTGAAGCATCGATGGCTGAACTTTCACACTCTCTCTCCTACACGCTGAGTGTTATTTGCACCCCACAGCCTTTTGAGTGCTGTTAACTCCTTCTCAGCCAAGATGGCCGACTTTGAGGGTGAGTGCCTGTCACAGTTCACCTAGGTGCAAATCCTTGGAGATTCCGAGTGCTAAATGCTGAATTGAAGTCATTAGGCACTTTGGGTGTTCCTCACCTGTAAGGTTTTGGCTTTTCACAACCTTTTGGCCAATTGCTGTTTAATCAGGCCGGGAGACCTCAGAGGTTTTTGCTAGAGAGAACATATAACTGAAGTACACACTTCTGCAGGAACAGCTCAGTCAACAGCACAGTTACTGACATGAGTCGCAATATTTTGAAAGCAGTTAACAAGGGCAAGGACACACATTTGCCTTTAGGGAATTGTCCTCAGAAAACCAGCAGCAAGAAAACCTAATTAGAAATGTTGTGGGGCGGGGGAGAGAGAGAAAATACTGCTGTTATTAAAACTCCACACAGCAATTCCTGGAGAAAGAGAGAACTTTGTGAGCTTCAGCTGGTGAGTTGCATTTCCTATCAGTTACCCAATAAGATTCCCACAAATAATACCAGGGTAAGTATTGAGGCTTACAGGTAATTTACTCCATGGTGAATTGGGGTTTGGGCTGGGTGTTCAAGCTGCGAATCTCAACTCAGAGTTCAAGGGCCAATGGCAGAGACCCAAATCCTGAAATGTTCTGTGATTGGACATCCTGTATCGAATCAGAACACAGGAGCTCAGAATCCTTAGTCCAGACTCAAGGTCAGGCAAACACAGATCACTGAATACATAACAATACCCAGCTCTACATCTCTTTAGAACCAGTGGAGGCGGTGAAGGTCCTCCAATCCATCCAGTTGGAGGATGGATGGCGGCTAACAGATTGAGGTTGGATCCTGACAAGACAGAAGTACTGTTTTTGGGGGACAGAGGGTGGGTGGGTATGGAGGACTCCCTGGTCCTGAATGGGGTAACTGTGCCCCTGAAGGACCAGGTGTGCAGCCTGGGAGTCATTTTCGAATCACAGCTGTCCATGGAGGCGCAGGTCAGTTCTGTGTCCAGGGCAGCTGTCTACCAGCTCCATCTGGTACGCAGATCCGTTGCCACATACCCAGTTTTCTTTTTTCATTTATTTTTGACCCATGTTTATTATGCCTCCACTTGGTTCATATGCAACAGTAATGAGGGGCTAGTTCAGACAACCCCTGTGCTTATGGCCAACTGCCCAGATTACCCTACAGTTGTGGAGCACAGGTCCTCCGAATTCATTGCAATGTCAACCATTGGTCAATTCACATTGGACAGAATTGTGGTAACATGATCTATTTTGTCCCACATATGGTGCAAAGTGGACTGGAAACACCTCACCACAGCAACGGAATTGTCATGTGAATTTCCCCTAGCCATACTCAGTAGAAATGGTCTGATATGGCACAGAGGTGACCTTCAGGTCCTGCTTTCAGGTTTTCCAGAGCTATTTGATTGGGCAATGTGAGAATAGGCGGGTGGATCCAGCAGGCTCTTCTAATGCTCTCAGAGGGCAAAGTTTGATATGGGAAGCCTTCCTAATTAGGGCATAAGAATTGCCTTGCTAGGCCAGATCAGTCAAATACAGCAAACGATATCTCTGGGAACCTGCATACAGGACATGATAGTTGTGACGATCTGGCAGTCAAGAGGTATACTGCCTGTATTCATGTGTATTCAGTTGAACTGCCTATATACTAATATTGTTTTCAGGTCTTCTAGTGTTCCCCAAATTGCATCAACCCCACACAAGAAGCAGGTTTCAGCAGAACCAAGGTACTTCCGATGTTTGCAGACGTACAAAAAAATCTGGTGTGGTGGTGGTTTGGAAACTCTGCACGGAAATCCTCACAAATAGTTCAATGAGGACTGAGCATGCTAAATGGATCCAGAATCTTGACTGATTCTGTAATATAGGAGCCAAGCCTTCGCCACTCCCAATAAAATATTTGAGGGTACCCCTCCCCAACATTGATGGGCATTGCCATTCAAATGGTGTGTGCGTGCTGCATCATATGATTGTGCAGGATGGGGCTTACCTAGCCCCCCCATATTATATTCAATTTAGCACCCCTGTTCTGGAAGAGAGATGGAAGGCCAGTAGGGAACGGAAATGCAATAGAGTATAATCAATAGGAGAGCTCCACACAATCCGGGGTCCACTTGTCAAGGCAAACATCCATAGACTGACCCAACTTGAATTTATCTATACTTTTTTTAGATCATAAAGTGGCTCCCCCTTCCCTCATTCATAGCTGTCAAGCCTCCCTTTTTTTGGCGGGAAACTCCCTTATTCCAATGCCGTTTCCCGCTGCTATCCCGGATTGTTGATATCCCTTAAATTTCCCGGATTTCAAAGGAAGCAGCTCCTCTCCCTCCCTGCCGGCCAGGGAGGCTCCTAAGCTGCGTTGCTCGGCTGCCAATAAGGAGTCTGAGACCGACTGGGGGTGGAGCTTGCATGCCTTGTGCAGCCAGACCCTCACGCCCAACCAGACAGCCAGCCTGCCTGCCATCTACGCGCTCGCTCTTTCGCTCACCCGTTGGCGCGCAGCCTCTGGAGCGCAGGGTGGCGAGGCTACTTGGTGCCATTGCACCACCCTCGCGGCATCCCTTATTTTCAAATCCGAAAGTTGACACCTATGCCCCCATTTAGGTTTATTCCATGCATATCATTGCAGTTGCTTCCCCCCCCCTTTTTTTGAGCACATGCAAAGGGAGAGCAAACATTTTGTTGTGGTTGTTGTCAGAACGCTTTCCACCATCTGTCACTGTTGTTCCTGGGTGTGTAACTGATGTGCCTCCCCCTAATCCCTTTTTTCGAGTACAGTATGTTCTGTGTTATAAAAACTCCAGTAAATAATTCATGTAAAAAAAAAAACCCCTCTGTAAATATTGTCAAACTGCAGAATAAATGATTTACTAAAAGGTCTCTTGGCTGAGCACAACAGCTTTATTATTATTATTACTTGTTTTGCAAAGCAATCCCTGTCCCCCCCCCTCCACCCTTCCCCCCCCACAAAGTGTCTCAGTTGGGTAAATGCAATTGTTAAAAACCACTTAGGTATATTTGAGTCGGCATAAATAATGAAAGAATCCTTTACAATATTACTAATTAAGCCATCTGGATGCTAGATAAAGAGTTGAGCCAAAGGTGCAATCGTTCTCCTCCCTTGAACTGAAAGGTCAGATCCTCTTGGGATGTAAAATAGTCATGCTTTGATGTTTTCAGTGGGGTTTTACAGAGGTTTGAGGACTGGGGCCTTTGCTTAGACTAAAAAGCACAATTAAAGCTAAATATAAGTCTAAAAGGCACAATCCTACATCCAGATCAGGTTGACTGGAGTGCTGTAGGATTTGATGTAGCCCACTCACCTACCTGGATGATGCCACCAGGTTGCAATGAATTGTGGGCCCATTCAACCTTGCATGCGCTGGGGCTGCAACAGGCCTTTGGGGCCAACACTCTTCTTCACAGTCACAGGTTCTCATGCCATGTGTGTCCCTAGGGCAGTGATGGCTAACCTTGACACTCCAGATGTTTTGGGACTACAACTCCCATCATCCCTGACCACTGATCCTGTTAGCTAGGGATTATGGGAGTTGTAGTTCCAAAACATCTGGAGTGTCAAGGTTAGCCATCACTGCCCTAGGGGATGAAAAAAGTCCAATGCTGTCTCTACAATTCCTATGAGTTTGCCACCCTTACCTGTAGGCCATATAGATATATTATTGTTTGTATTTCAACCTAGCCTTTCTTCCTTCCTCTAAAATTCCATGCAGTTGCTTTTTCCAGACTTCCCACTGTGACTGTTAGTGCATGCTGCCTTTTCCTTCCCCAACATAGAAAAGGAACAAAAGACTGGCTTTTCTACTCTCTGTCTTGTGTGGTGACACTCTGAATGTTCTTAGACTGAACTACGCTGATGGAGGGGGTTGGGATTCATTGAATGATTCTATCTGCTGGTTTTCACCAGCCTTTGCTGCTATCACAGAAAACACTCTACATTAGTGGCCATGGGAGCCAAATCTTATTTGGCCCCCACTATAAAATATTTGAGGGGGCTGGGTCCCCACAAAGTTGATGGGCATTCCCATTCAAATGGTGTGTGTGCATTGTGTCATGTGACCAATCATGTGGGGTGGGGCTTACCTGGGTCCCCACATTATTTTATTCAAGTTGGCACCCTGCTAGTGGCCGTGTTCTCACCAACAACAACCAGAGCAGAGGCTCGGAAAAAGGGTGTTCCCTAAGGTAGAGCAGGGATAGCCATTGCACACTGAGCCAGCTGAGTCCCTAATCTGGAGCTGATGTAGAAAAATGTGGGGAGGTGTTGAGGGACCTATTGCCTTTCTACCTTGGTTGGCATGAGATGGCAGGGCTTTCAATGCTGCAGTTGCTTTGCCAGTTACCACCTTCCCAGCTCCTGGCAGGACTGTTCTGCCCTTTTCTGACGCAGGAAAATGTTAAGTAGGTGGATTTTCCGAGTGAGAGGCAGCAGAAATGCTACCCTATGATTTGCCTGATGCAACCAGACAATGCAATGATCAAGCGCATGAAGCAATGTCACAGTGTTGAGTTTGCAAACATTATGATTTATGTGGAAATATATTACTCTGTGTTAAATAACTTATTAACATGCATATTTCAAAAGCTCATAGTCTGTTGTTGGATAAGTTGCAAGAAGAATGATTTGTTGTGTTGGTTAGCCTTAGGGTTGGTCATGTGTCAGAGCAGAAATTATGGTTTTGTCATGGTAAAAAAAAAAAGAGCATAAAATTTTATGAAGTCATAAGAGTCATAATTTTTGTTCCAAAGAGTTATGGCTCTGTTAAAATTACTGCCTTCAGAAATTTAGTATATATTAGCTAAACAAATACTTTATAATAACATACCACGAATCACAACTGTATTCACACTTACAGCTTATTCCTAAACAAGGGAACTACCACACTTGTTGTGTGAACATACCTACTCATTGACAATCCATAGCAGTTTTTACATTCCTATAGCATCCTGGACTACTTTGGGCAGCAGGTAAACAATTAACACTTTTTATTTTTTTTAAAAAATACAATAAGCCCTCAACTCAGGTACCTTTAACTTGCACATTTTCAGCTTGTCAATAAATTAAAAAACAAAAATGAGGCATAAAGGGGGCAGACATCTAGGAAAAATGACTTTGGCATTTCTGCCCGCCATTGTACCGAATGTGTTCCGACTATACACAATTCTGGCTTAAGGCGCGCAATCCCTGGAACATAACCCCTGCATAAGTTGTGGGTGCACAGATAAACCAAGTATGGAAAAATGAATGGGTAAGCCTGTTCCTCCCTGCAGGGGTGGCCCATCCTGTTTTGCCACCTGAGGCAAAATGGCAAGGTGCTGCCCTCATTCCTGCCCACCAAAGTCTTCCTTTACTGGAATTCCCAATGAAAGCTGCCGCCGCTGCTGCTGCTGCTGCTTCTCCTAGCGACTCTAGCAGTGGCAGGTGGTTCCCACAGGGGCACCACCCCATGAGATTCCACCATCCAAAGTGGTTGCTTCAGTCTGCTTCATGGGCAGGCTGGACCCATCCTCCCTGACAATGTGTTTTTCTATATGCTGGGAGCACATTTCAAGTAACAGCTTTTATATAAAAATATAGTGATTGGCCATCTGCAGACACTCTTGGAGGAAACTGATTATCTTGACCCATTTCAGGTCTAGACCTGGTTTTTGAATGGAATTGGCCTTGCTCGCACCTTCAGAAAAGGGACATGGGGGAGTAGAACCTTATTGCATGATCTCCCAACAGCTTTTGATACTGTAGACCACAGTGTCCTCCTGGATTGTCTGTTAGTTGAGTGTTGGTGGCGCTCTGTTGCAGTGGTTCTGCTCCTACCTGTTCACAGAAGAGCACTGGTTATGTGTCTGCCACCAGGCATTTGTGGCATGCTGGAGGGGACCATTTTATCCCTAGTGCTGCTCAATGTCTATGTGAAGCCTCTGGGAACAGTCTTCAGGACATCTGCATGCTGATGACACTCAGCTCTATTGCTCCATAACATCTTAATCAGGAGAGGCTGTGACTGTTTTGATCTAGTGCTTGGATGCAGAGGTGGGCTGGATGAGGGCCAACAAACTTGAGATTTCATCCTGGTATGACAAACTCTGTGGGTGAGCAGTTCATCCCTTGATGACAGCAGCTTCAAGTGAGGATCCGTGCACATGTGAGCAGACTATCACAGTGATTACATTGACGACAGAACTTCAAGTCTTCTCACATCATCACAAACTTCTTTTCAGTGGAGTCTGTTCACACACTACGCAGCTCCCGATGTTGCTGAACTACAATCCCAGCAGCCTCAGCAAGCATGGCCAATGGCCGGGGATGCTGGGAGTTGTAGTTCACATCTAGAGGGCCCAAGGCTCCCTACACTTGGTGTACAGTTACGGAATGATAAGAAATGAAGAGATGATGCTGGCAGGCCCCACCCTTCTCAGGCCTCATCAGCACCCAGTCATACTGGGGTCTGCAGTAGGAGAGAGATACAAAGAGATAGCAGGGCCTTCAGTTTGTTCTGTTTTGTAATTTACCCTTTTTGTGATAACACTTCTAAAAAGACAGGTGGGTACATCTTCTCCAGCTGACACATCCTCTAGAGGTTAGATGGATTTATTAAATAAAAAAACCACAAAGACATTCTCATTGGTGGCATCCTGTCTGTTCAATGCCCTCCCGAGAGATGTTTGCCTGACACCTTCATTGATTTATTCAATTTATTAGGGGGGTGCACCGGCCACAAGAACTGGTGGCGGGACAGTGGCAGAAGTGCGTTAGGCAAGAAACTTCTGGAACCCAAGACAGACCCTAGAGAAGGGTCCAAGTTGGTCCTCTGATGCAGGAAAAAATGTGAATCTCATTGCTCACCATCTTCTACCTTGTGTGAGTGGCAGAGCTTCTAATACAGCAATGACTCTACCATTCCATTCCGCCATGTTGCCAGAATTATTAGTACTATATAAATGTGCACACATACTGTATACAAGTATGTGTACTCATGTCTGTGTACTGGGGTACAAAAAAATAGTGTGAGAAATGGCCCACAGGGATTAGTTATGTAACCACCAACATAATTTCTCACCTAGGTGGAATTTCAATCCACTTTCAGGGGATTCCCCACATGACCTTGAGAAGTACCTAAACTGCACCTGTATCGCACGACATGCTATAGCCATAAGTGATATAATTTAGAATGGCCCATGCCAAGTCCATTTCATTCCATGTCATGCTTAACATTAAATTGCCTTTTTTGTTATCACCTCCCTGGTTTCTAAAGAAGCAACGAAATATGATTTTAGTATTGCTGGGTTTAGTTTTGTTAAGGACACAGCTGGGGAAGATTTTCACCGTGCACACACACAAAAATCCTGTCACCGTAAGTTGAAGTTTGACCTTTCTCTTTGGAATTTCCTTGATGAGGCAACAGCGGCAACAATGTTCTTCCCTGAGGTAAATTTCCCACTTCAGCATAGAGCATTAGAGAGGTATGTGTGGAATAGCGTAATGTGTGTGGGTCTGAGCGCTGTGCCAAAGTTATTGCTGCATTTGGTTACTGCTGTTGTGTAATTAACTCTCTGACTCAGATAAATCTTTCCCCATGAGAGAAAGTCATATAGGGCAACTCCCGTAGTCAGTGTGACTGCAAAGGTGTGCCTCCTATATTGCACACCTGCTACTCATCAGTTAACAGCTGATAAAATCTGCCCTGTTCTCTCCTCACCAGAGTGAAGTGGTGAAGCATCCTTCTGTCACCGCATGTTCATCATACCATGCCGATGGATGCTCAAGGGGGGAAATGGTTTATCAGCTTGGTTATCAGCTGCCTTTAGCATATTGTGCAAGTGTCTTCCTGGGGAGAAAGAATATATATATATGAATGAGAGAATATATATGTATGAATGAGAGCCCCATGAGACAATAGCTTTATAACTAACTTAACTTGTTGGTATTGACCCAGTTATATCTGGAAGGCATTTTTAAAAAAATGGTGGCTGGTTCCCCCCCACCCCCCAAGGAAGAACAGGAGAGTGCCGTTGCACTCACATTCCACTTGTGGGCTTCCTATAGATATTTGGCTGACCACTGGGAGAATCAAATGCTTGGTCGGTGGTATGATGCAGCAGGTCTCTTCCTTTTACACACTCAGTGACCTATGGGAGGGACTTTGTGTGGTAGAAAAGTGAATAATGGAGATTCCATATGACGTGACTTGCTAAACAAGTATCTTAATCTTGACCGCTTCTTAATCTTAGTTTGTTTTAAATATTTCCTGACCTCTCAACTATTACACTTCCAGCATAGGTTAGAATACTGACCTTCACTATCTCAGCTGGTATATAGCCTTCGTTTTAGTACAGTTTTCCTATGCTGTCAGAGTTTTAGAGCATAGGCTACGAACTGGAAGTCTGGGGTTCAAATTTCAGCACATGAGTGATTTGAGACAAGCCTCAATTGCTTAGGCTCAGAATCAGTTATGCAATATAATGATAAGATCACAGGTTCTTTCTTTCTTTCTTTCTTTCTTTCTTTCTTTCTTTCTTTCTTTCTTTCTTTCTTTCTTTCTTAGATTTCAGGACCAAAAACAAATGCATAAAAACAGTTCATGCAACATACACTATATTTCAGCAAGCAGCAAAACAAAAAGCAGGGTAAAAAACAGAGAGCTAAAGAACAAAAATAGCTCTGGCTAAAATCTCACCTAAAATGCATGGTCAAATAGTCTTAACCGGGTGTCAAAATGACTGTTAACTTGAGAGCTTTTATTTCTATTCATTTTAATGTGGATGTTGTATTTGTAAGCGTTATTTGAACTCAAACCCATCTGGTGGCATAGGAATGCTTTAATAAATAGATACATTTTGTAAGGTCTACTGGCCTAAGAATGTATTTAATTTTTCAGTTTCCTGGAGTTGTGCATACCTCCAAATTGCTCCCTCAGTCGATCTGTCTCCCGGACTCCTAATTTTAATCACCTCTCAAAAGCGAGTACATCTCACAACATATTTGGGGGCTTGTCTGTGATGGAGTCCCCTCTTTCTAGCTGATCAACAGAGGTTTGTTCCTTCAGGGAGCATGCACCCTGCCTCACAGCAAATGAGTAATAGCCACAATGCCTCGCAGTTTATAATAAACTGGCTTTTCTTCAGAGGTCTGCTGCTTTTCATGTGACAAGGGCTTGCCCACCTATTCATATGGTTTTAGCCATGAAACTAGTTTACTTCTGAAGAAATGTTGTTGTGAGCTACTAGCCTAATTGAAACCTGAGACAAATGAGACTTCTCATAGTGACAGAGGTTACTCTTACCTGTGGCAGACGCCAAAGATGCTGTCCTGAAAGTAACTTCCACGTCACGATTGCTATAGAGACCAAAACAGGGATAAAGTTTCAAAAAGGAGTCGGTAGCCGCAGCTCAGGTAAGGTCTTCTATTGATTCTTTAAAAGCATTAAAAACTGGGTTATGAATGCTAGACCTTAAAAAAGCAAACAAACAAAAAACAAAACCCTGGATGGTGCTTTCAGTGAATATGATACTTTTAATTTATTTTATGTGCAAAAACCACTATGTGGACTTGCTGGAATTGAATATTTCAGATGCAGGTTGAAAGCTTTTCTATATTGGTACACTCAATTAACTGAGGAAGAGCGTCTGTCCTAAAACTGTTTCACATCCTCCTTTCAGTTCAACAAAGGTTTTCTAATGCAACAGAGATGATAATTGACTGACAGAATGAACTGTGATGTCTTAGTCAAATGTTGTGGTTTCTTAAAGGATGCTTCCATATTGATCAACGTGTTTAGCAGAACGGCCATCGTCTACTGCTTAGAAAACAAAATGGACAGACCTCATTCAGCATGATCCATGTCTCTACATAAAACAAGTTTCCCTTCCCCTCCCTTGACTTACCCTCAAATCCGCAAATGGAATGGAAATAAATGCTAAAGGTTTTCCTCTGCTACAGTTGTTTTCATGAATTTGCAAAGAGGGGGAAAAACAGATAAATTGATTATTAAGTGTTTCTCAGCTATTGCTCAAGGGGACATTAAGCTTGATAAAAGTCCTTGGTTTCTGTTCCTCAGCTGGGCTCGATGTTCATCTGGGTATAGTTGGAAGTGTCAGGACTGCATTGCAGCTCTTGGGCCTAAGGCTAGAATTGCACACCTGCCAACTGCTTTGAACAATCAGCAACCGATTTTACATATGCCTAAAAAAAAAAGCAAAGGGGAGAGGAAGAGGAAAGTTGTAGCAGAGATGAGTTTTCATCAGAATCTTGTATAGAGGGCCATGTAAACTAGAAGGAAATCGGTTGGCGTGAAAGGATTGCAAAAGCTTGAAGAGTAGAGGGCTTTACATATCCGAGGTCAGAGCCTCCGTAGAATCTCGGGATTCTTCATTTTATGGTTAAACTACAAGTTATGAGCAGTTCCTTGATTCTGCTGAGGATCTCAGTTGTATAATGTAGCTACGGAGGCTGCAGTTTCAAGTGGAAGGGAGCAGACCCTCCACGTGTCACTATTTTCCAGGGACGTCCCTGATTTAGAGAAGACATCCTGGTTTCTGATTTGATCCCGGCATGTCCCATTTTTTCTTAGGATGTCCTTATTTTCATTGGAGAAATGTTGGAGGGTATGGAGTTATCTGACCCCCAAGCCATCTGAAGGCAAGCCTGTATAGGGAAGTTTTTAAAAAATGTTTAATGTTTTGTTATGTTTTCATCTATGTTGGAAGCCTCCCAGAGTGGCTAGGGCAACCCAGTAAGATGTGTGGGGTATAAATAGTAACATTATCATTATGGACTGGGACAGTGATGGCTAACCTTGACACTCCAGATGTTTTGGAACTACAACTCCCATCATCCCTAGCTAACAGGACCAGTGGTCAGGGATGATGGGAGTTGTAGTTCCAAAACATCTGGAGTGTCAAGGTTAGCCATCACTGGACTGGGATGTCCCTATTTTCATCGGAGAAATGTTGGAGGTTATGGGGGAAAGGGGATTGTTGACTACTGAAAATTGCCCTCAAGCTGTCTCTCACCTATTTGGGATGTTAGGCAGGTGGGGATGTGGCCGGAGCATTTTCAACCATGGCACCTGCCCTCTCGATCTTTTTCCCCAGCATGCCCACTTTCGTAAATACATTTGACAAACGTGAAATTGTGGGAGACATGCGCAAGCTTTTCTTCCCAGGCTAAAATCTACTGAGTTGATATGCATTTTCTGTACTGCTGAATTGGTTTTATGACATTGCATTTTTAGTCTATCTGGTTTCAAGGGTTTTGCATCACTTTTGAAAAACCTGTGATAAAATGTTTAAAACAAATGTTTTTAATGCAACTTGTGGCCAATATAACACAGTGCGGTTAGGCACAGGTATTATTACAGTAGCTCTTCTATACCTTGCTATAACTCATTATACTCCTGTGTGATTCCCCTCTGCCACCCCCAGAATATTCTGTTAATTACTGCAAAAGCTGTTGTGGTTAACACAGTTCTGAAGTGGGGTGTGTCATGTGTGTCATTTGCTGTGGTTGTTATACATGATAATAAAGGGTGACTTAAAACTATAGATTTGCATAGGAAGCGATTGCTTATCAGATTGTACCTGGTGAGTCTGACATTAATGCACCCACCCATACTTTAGTCACCTTCCTTGTGAACTGTGCACTCTCCATTATCCTAATGTTCATCTTTGTGACTATGACAGTTTAGCTGGCTCGCTTCCAGGAATGATTCATCGCCTGTTACCTCTTAGGACTGCATCAGTGGTGGTATATTTGTTCATAATAATTTCCTGTTCTCCCTACTCAGATGGCATGGGAATGATTAGATGTTTGAGCAGACAAATTTGCAATCCACCTATCTTGTTTCTGATCTTAGCATCTGAACTGCAGAAAATCTCCAGGGGGTAAAGATGGTGTGAAACAAGGAAGCATAAATGTTTTCATCTCTTAAAAAAAACCCATGTTGCTATTACAGGTTTTCAGACTGTTTGTTTTTTGTGTAATGCAGGGATGGGGAATCTGCGGCTTTTCAAATGCTGGACTCCCATAAGCCACCATGGTCAATGATCAGGGGTGATGGAAGTTGTAGCCTATCTCAGATTCCCCATCTCTGATGGAGAGTATTAGAATTCCTATGTCCAATGTGTAGTGTCAAGTGTCTTTGAGCTATGAATGGACAAATCCATCCATCTTGGTTTCTCTCAGTATCTCATTTCCCTTAGTCTTGAATTCCCTGCTGTAGGCTACCAGCCACCAAGTGGCATGAGCAGCAATTGTGTGAAGCCCATCTGCTTGTGCCACTAAGTCAGGACAGAACTCCTGCCTCCCTCTGCCATGCATTATTGTGGATTGTTCTCCATCTCAGTAGATTAGAGGCAAAACCAGACCAAGGCAGGTGGAGTAGGAAGAACTTTGCTGCAGTACTACATTGTACCTTGGACATAACATGGCACAGTCGCTGTAAATGTTGGCCTCTAGTGCCATGGACATTATATACATAATAACCAAGCGATTGGGGAAATTGATAGGTGGGAGTTTGTGTGAGCCACAATGCAGTGATAAAACTATATTGCTGAAACTCTTATGAACTGAAACTACTTTGTTTCATAGTCTCATGTAGGGTTCATACCCATAGGCGAGTCATATCCTGCCTTACAGCGCCTGTGGTCTCTGGAAAACTGCATCATGACTCTGATGGGGAAATACACTGTTAAATTTAGGTCAGTGATTATGTATTGTACAGTACAATATTCTTGCCAACCACAGAAATAATTTTTTATGTTGGGGTAGTAGTTAAGAGAGAAGTAAGTCTAAACGATCATGAATAAAACTCACAATTCACTTGTCATTCCTGAAATTTTGCTTTTGGATTCTATTTTTTTAAAAAAAGCTAACACGGACAAATAGAAATGTGATGTAATTTCATTTCCACGATTACAAATGTATTCATCTACACTGTAGAATCTACTGGGTCTTAAATGTAGCAGCCTTCTGAGAGTGTTTCCTTAGCACAGGTATGGGCAAAAGAGACCCTGCATATAGATTGTGTTATGCTGACCAGAACACTTTCATTGGTCTACATTTATACTGAGGCTACAATCCTACATATACCCTATTTTCCGGCATATAAGATGACTGGGCGTATAAGACGACCCCCAACTTTTCCAGTTAAAATATTGAGTTTGGGATATACTCGCCGTATAAGAAATACGACCCGGCGTATAAGACGACCCCCGACTTTTGAGAAGATTTTCCTGGGTTAAAAAGTAGTCTTATACGCAGGAAAATACTGTACTTACCAGTAAGTTTGAATGCAGGGACTTGCTTTCTTCATGCACAGAACTAGGCTGTGTGTGATTTAAACTAGTTTGAAAGTGTCATAACTGTTACAATTCCTACTGAGGACTGTAATTATATGGAGATTCTGCAAATGGCCTGTTAGGAATCTCTCTCCATTAAGGAACTAAAATAGCCTGGGCTCTTTGGTGGCAGGGCAGCAGAGTTATGACAATTAAATCACTTTAAATTTATTGCACAGATAAGCTTTAAGATTCCTGAGTTATGCAGCTTCCATTTCTTCAAAGCAACTGAGCAGCTTTTGTGTAAGGCTTTGAAAATATGGCAGTGTCTCTTAACCAAGACTTGATTCTCCTTTGTGCCCACTTTCAAGTGTCCTTGTGGTGTCTTCAGCCATCTAGTAATGTTCTACCCCTGTAGTTCTGCTGTCTTGGGGGCAGGGAGATAGTTTTCCCCCTCCCCCCTCTGACTGGCATGTTAAGTGTGCCCCAGAGCTGAGTGCCTGAAAGTGTGAAAGGAAGTAAGTGCTTTTAACAGGCACAATCTGATTTGTCTCCGTCAAGCTCTGGAGAATAAGCAGCAGGTGAACATAGGCAGTTCTTCCAAACCATGATATTTAAACCCACCTGCCTCTATTGTCTCTGAGTGCAAAAAAAAAAAGCTGTTTGTTATCTGGGTGAATAAGGCACGGAATGTAAATCTCACACACATGTGACGTGTGTTTCCCCCATGTCTTGTCTTGGACCTTTATATTAGTGAACCTTTGCATTTTAGTCAGTAATCTTTATTTAAGAATATTACTTTATAGATGACAAGCTGGCCCGGCCACGCATTGCGGTGGCTTTTTTTGTGAAATTTGATAAGTTAGAGAAAGTGCATGTATACTCACAGGTGGAGTAAGTTCATGTTGCATGGTTTACATGTTTTTGTGTTTCTTCTTTGTTGGTGTAGATGGATTAGAATGAGGTTGATGTTTTGTATTGAATTTATATTTTGTTGAATTTTTTGTTGTTGTTGCTTTGCAGTGTTTAGGAAATAGTATGTTGTTTTTAATAGTTTTAGAGGATCTTGAGGGTACACTATATTCATGGCTTCACTCTGTAATTAATGTTGTTTATGGGCGGACTGACTTTGTAGCTGGTCCTTCTATGTATGTGGCATCAGAAAATTGGAACCGAAAAAATTTTTTTTTGGCCGCTTTGGCTGTGGTGTCAGGCGAGGTGAGGGAGAAAATTGTGGACATGCCTTTTTGTGGCGGCCTGGTTTTATGCAGCCGTATTATGTTGGGTTGGAAAATTTGAATAAAAGAGATTGTTTTATTTGGCCGCCCTTGCTGTTGAGCCGGGCGAGGTGAGGGAGGAAATGGCGGACACGGCTTTTTCTACCGCCTACGCTCTCTTTAGGTGGTAGAGGCGGTGTTGAAAATTAGCAGTCTCTGGAGCTTGGTGAGGTGAGACTGCCAATGGCGGACGGGGCTATGCCGGTCCGTGTGGCTTGATTCTGTATAGGCGAAAATCTGTTGCGCAGCCTGAGGCAAGGAGTTGTCTTTGCGGCGGCCGTTGAAGTGTGTTCTGGCCACTCCCCCGCCAGCAGCCTATTGGCTGAGCTGACCTCAGGTTCCGCTCCCCCTCCCTCCCTGTCTGTTGTTCTATAGTGTGCTGCGTTTTACGTCCACTGGAGGGCGTTTTTTGGTACAAAATCTCATTTTTAAGTATGATAGTTGTGGGTTTTGTTCAATGTAAGGACCTAAGATCCTTCCCATATGCCCATGGAACGTTGTGTCCAAATTTGAAGGCAATCGGCCAAGCAGTTACGGAGAAAGGTGGAGGCAAGGGAACACCCAGCTTGAACATATATATATGTTTCTGGAGTTACACACTTTTGCAGTAAAAAAATAAATGTCAAAAGGCCAAATTTTGATATGTCAGAACAGTTAAAACATTTTGATTTGTTTTGAATTGAACACTAACATTACTTGTCATATAAATGCTAGATTAAAAAGGGTTGTATTTATTTAAAAAAAAATCACAGGAGCATAAGAAGGTACCCTACACCAAATCAGACTGTTGCTTCATTTATCTCAATAGGATGAGTAGCATTTCCCAGGGTTTTAGACAGCCTTTCTTGACCCCACCAGGAGATGCTGAGGATTGAACCTGAGATCACAAACACATGCTTTACATTGAGCTATAGCTTTTCCCTTATGAGAGAGTTGCATAACACAAATAGTCTGCACCACATCTCGAGAGACCCAAATTATATCCAAATAGTACCTACATTACAGTAATATAAGTTTTCAACCATATGCAAAAGTAATAACAGCAATAAATGCCACAGCAGTAAAACCAGGGCTCCCCCCAGGGGGAACTCACAGGAACTCAGTTCTGGCATCTCTCAGGTGGGTGCCATTGCCATTCTAAGAGAACAAGGAAGGTGTTCATAGTGAGTTCTGGCACATCTTTTTCTAGAGAAAGTAAAACACCCATCTCGAATAATCTTTTTCAGATTTCTGTAGATGAAAGGTAAAAACTTTGTTCACATGATGAGGTTTCCATGCCCCGTCCATCTGGCCAGTAGCAAGCAGACTGCTGAATCAGTGCAGCACTGCCAGTTTAAGGTCATTGCAGAGGCATTTTGTATCGCAGGCTGGAACTATGGAGAACCTGCAACAATGGCAGCAGTGAATGAAACTATGCTGTGACATCATAAGCCAAGGTTTGAATGAGGGTCTGTGAGAAGACTTGGTGTTAACCATGGTTTACAAACTCTGGTTAACATGAACTATGGTTAACGGTAACTATGGCTTAGTGCTACATGCAAATGAGATTAAACTCTAATGCTTGGGGTGGGAAAAAGAGTTTATCAGATTCTAGCTTGGAGTATTGCTGCAAACTTAAATTAGTACGATACATGTACCATTGGATGTAATTTGGGTCTCTGTATTAGTGGTGCTTTAGGGAGGCAAAGTTAAGCTCTTAATGTCCACTATTTTCAATAGATACATTTCTATCCAAAGCAATGGTTTTTAAAAGGGATTCACTTTTGGGCTGGATTGTGGCCAAACTCTTTGCAATACATTTTCTGAAGTTCACATTGCTGTGTTATTTAACATGTGGCATATGTTATATGCAAGTATTCTTTTACTTATCATAGTGTAATGTGTTTCTTTGCAGGCTGGAGGGAAATGTGCCATCTTGGGTCAGGACAGGAATACTATTCTTTCTCTCTCTCCCCCTCCCCCATTTCTTCCCTTCTCTCATCAAGCCTGCACATGTATAACTTGTAAAAATAAAAGTTTTCCACAGCCTTTCATGTGTTATACAGAGCAAGAGAAGGGTGCGGGCCCCCATTGTCTTTCTCGGTTTCCAGGTCACCTTTAAGGGAAATCAAATTTTTAAGAAAGTGTCTAACCTAAGCTTTCAGCTAAACCTAGAGGCAAATCAGTAACTTGATATGGAAATGTCATTCTGTTGCGTGTTCAGGAGAGTGAAGTGAGAGAATTAATCCACCCACCCTCAGTCAGGCATCCATCTGGAATGCAATATTCCAATTGCTATCCATTAAGATTTTGCTAAGGAAGACTACATCAGTGGGACGGGAACTTCAAGGGCATTTTAAGCTATATGCACAACATTATACTTTTCTTGGGGCTACACTGCAAGAAAATATATGAGAAAGGGGCGAGAGGTATCGGGGATTTCACTAAGACCTATTAAGATAATTGCATGTAATCGGATTTAACAAAACTTTCTTGAATGACAAAAATTCAGGGATGACAACTAGTAAGACTTTTGAAGCATGGGGAAAGTATTCTACAACAAGATAGACAACTTTTTAAAAAATGTACGTACATACATTTATCCTGAATTTGGATCAATACAGTGACAGTAAACATCAATACCTTTCCCTTGTGCTGGTATCGCTTGGCATGTTTTACATCAGGTTTCTTGACAGGTTTGCAGAGTACACAATAAATGCACAGGAAAAGTGAGATCACTTCCTTTGAGAGTCCTGATCCCCAACCTCCATGTCTTCACTGATACTAGGCCTGTGCATATATAGGCTGGTCCTGCATAGGCTCTCTCTGTGCAGTTGGGAATCCTGCATGTTACCGTACCTTCAGAGTCTGTGCACCCACAGTTTGTGTGGCTGTGGGCTCTGGGCACACAGAGCAAAGAAGCACGATGGGGTGGGACAGCATGTGCAACCCCACATTCCCTTTCCCGAGTTCATTGTGCGGTGCCTTTTAAACACCATGGAGATCATCTGCGAACGGTATTCCCTTCCAGATTTTGCCGTTCTGACCACATGGGACAAAGACAAAATCCGTAACTGGATTTTAGACAGGGACAAAGCGCTGGATTTGGCGCTATCCAACTCGGCCAGCCTATCCACGTGGTTTCCCCGCGTGAAGGCAGTGAGAGCCCTGACTTGATGAACCCTATGCAAAGAAGAGCCTTCACACTTGCCCGCTTTCACTCCATTCCCACAGCATTCCTACAGGGCATATTCTCCAACACCCCTCTCGACCTCCGCCTTTGTCCGTGCAACAGGGGAAAGATAGAGGACTTTACCCACTTTTTCTTCCACTGCCCTCTCTATGACTCAATAAGATCGAGGCTCCTGCTACTAATTCCTCCGACCATTGCCATGGAAGATGACCGCTTGAAATATCTATTGGTGGATGCCAATCCCATAGTCACTTGTGGCGTGGCCATCTATATCCAGCAGGCCCTGAAACTCAGGGCCACCTCGATAGGTTAACCTCCTTTAGCCCTGGACTTGTAAACTTTCCAATAGTTTACATAATTGTTATTGTTTTTATCATACCTGTTTTACCGTATTTACTATGATTTTATACCTGATGTTTGCAAATGTATAAGAATGGCAGGCTACTGCCGGGACTTATTACTTGTGCTATGGCCAAATGGCTAACGCAATAAAGTTTGATTTGATTTGATTTGCCTTTTAAACGCATGAAAAGGAATGCAATGGTGCCCAACAAATGTATCAGACTATCTGCAGAACATCCCAATGATCTTATGTAAGGAGATCAGCAGTAGTGACTGGTGAGGCAGTCCGGGGGGGGGGGCAGGCTTTGTTATTCTCCCAGGTTCCCAGCACAGCAGGTTGCTGTGCTTTACCAAGTGGGAGATGGGTGGGAGGAAGGGGTGGGGAACTTGGCGTGCAGCATGGCAACAGGAGTGTCTGCTGCCATGTGCCACACTGCTCCGAGCTCCCTGGACCTCACCCCTCTTCTCTCCCTCTGTGACCTGCTGTGTTGGGAAGTAGGGAGACCAAAGGAACCCCACCCACACTGCCTTACTGGCCATTACTGGAGGCAGGAAGAAATGATGACGAAATGGCAAGCACATAGCCTACTTTTCTTCTGTTAAACCTTAAGTGAGGTGTGGAGTTGTGTGAATAGATTGTTTGAAAGCAGAGTTTTAAGTGCTTCCCCCGTCACTTATATTTTTATTAGAGATGCTATCAAAATCCAGAAGTGACTGGATTCCTCTTGTAGACTCTTGGATCCAGCCTTGCAAATCTGGGCAAGACTTCTAAGGGCAGTCTAGCTAAGGTCTGATGTAATGACACACTGATGTAGTAATACACATGCTGGGACCTGGGACCAGAAATAATCTGGACCTGGAAGATTTGTTCTGGACCAGAATTGATTTCCTTCGCTAATCGTGACACATTTGTATTATGTTGTATTCAACATTTGTTGAATGTTCTCATGCCTCTTGTACTATTTTATTCTGCTAGACATCTGATGTCTGTCGCTGGAACTGAAAGCAAAATGTGGATGCAGTACTCACAAACAATTTGAACTCTGTAGTGAGTGGGACAGTGGGTGCCTTTTATGGTCAGCAATATTGGCCTGGTGAGTGACTGCATGAAACCTGTTTTCCTTCCATTTTGGCCTTGTTGCTTTCTCAAGTTCTTGGCTTCCATCCATCCATGGGAGAGGAGGAAGATAGTCTGGAATGAACACTGATACACACATGTATATATCTATAACCCATTGTCACTTCATTCCTCATTGGGTGACATGCTGCTGAATTTATGAACTGCTTCCATTTTATAGCTTTGGGTCTGGTGATACGAAAATTCTACATTTGACTTTTGCTGGCTATTTCGCACGCACAGCTCATCACCACTAGCTCTATACTCATGTTCTTTTTATTGCTGGACAGAGTTTCTAGAACATTCTATATTCTTTATTTATAGCATACATAAGCACATGTTATGTATGCAAAAACTTGTGCAGATGTTTTTGGACTATAAGTCCCATCATCCCTGACCACTGGCCCAGCTTGCTGGGGCTGATGGGAGTTGTAGGCCAAAACATCTGGTAGGCAGAAGTTTGCCTGAATTTTCTTCTTTCGAGGAACTGTTCCAACATCTTTTTTTCCTGCTGAGAATTTTCTCCTTGGACATTGTAAGGGATTTTTCAGCCTGTTCCAGGGCACACAGTCAGTTTTTGTGGAGTACTGTTCCAAAACCTGTTGAACCTCACTGTTTCCATTACTGAGAGGATACCTAGAAGACATATAGCCAGTGATTTTTCTTCTTCTAGAAAAATAGGTGTGCGGTACTTATGATGAAGTTGTTCCAGTAAGTGCCACACTTTTTAACGAAAAAAAAGAGGTGTCGGTACTGCGTAGCCATGGTTAACCCCTGAAAAAAACACCACTAAATATAACAGTCCCCTATGGCTGCCATTGTGACAGTAGGGGAGCTTCCAATCAGGGGAGCTTGTCTCCTGATCCTCTTATTGAGGAACCCCCAATAAGTTTCTGGGGAACCCTAGAATTCCATGGAACACCATTTGAAAACAGCTTATCTTTTTTAAATTAGAAAGAGAGAGAGAGAGAGAGAGAGAGAGAGAGAGAGAGAGAGAGAGAAAGAAAGAACTACCGGTAATTAGACTGAAAGTCTTGTTTTAATTTTAGTGACAAAAGTTGGTCTTGTGGTTTTGAGTGGCCTGTATATCTGCTTTAAGAGAGGCAGAAAGAAAATTAAGATGAGAACCACATCAAGTATTCTTTTTGTCTCCCTTGGATCAAGCCCCATAATATTGCAGACTTCAACTTATCCCATAAACATTCCACAAAGCTGAATAAAATCAATAATCCCCATCTTCCTTTTATTAACAGTATATCAAATTCCTTCCCATTTTATTTCACCAAACCCACCTGCCAGTTCCATTTTCATTTCTCCTAAAGATGCTTCTTTCATATTGCGTAGAGTTATGAATTCTTTGTGTAGAAAAGTCTACCCAACTGACTTACTGATTTGGATTTACGGCAGTGTCCCCTTATCTTTAGGCATATTTTGTATTGCAAAAGTTGATTAATGCAGCAGACCAGTCATGCCTTCACAATGGGTCCGGTCTACACAGAAACTTTCATATTGGATCAGGCTACTTTATGCATTCATAGGCGTATTTAACCCCCTGGGATTTCTCTTGTGGGTAACTTTCTTTCTGAGCCTACATCATTGATCAGTAGATTAAACTTCATTATTTTCAACCATTTCCCATTATTTTTGATGTCTTGGGATTTCAAAGAAGTGACTTGCAATAGGCTCTTCCAGACACTGAGATCCAGCACCGAGGGCCTTCTTGCGGTTCCCTCACTGCGAGAAGCAAAGCTACAGGGAACCAGGCAGAGGGCCTTCTCGGTAGTGGCGCCCGCCCTGTGGAACGACCTCCCATCAGAGGTCAAAGCGATAAACAACTACCTGACATTTAGAAAATACCTGAAGGCAGCCCTGTTTAGGGAAGTTTTTAATCTGTGACATTTTAATGTATTTTGATATTTGTTGGAAGCCGCCCAGAGTGGCTGGGGAGACCCGGCCATTTGGGCGGGGTACAAATAATAAATTATTATTATAATATTATTATTATTAGTCCCATTATCACGGAACTTTATCATGCTGTCTAAATTTTGAAAAACAAAACTAAATCCTAAGTACAATACTTAAGTTGTGTTACCTCTGAGTAAACAGCAGGCTTTGCACTTAGAAGATTTCATGCCCCCTTTTTTTTTTTTGTAAAAGAAGAAATTGCTTGTTGTGTAAATGAAGAGAGGCCTACATTGCAGCAGACAGTGGGTGTAATTATGCAACAGGAACAACACATAGCTTAGGATGTTAAAACCGAAGGGCAGATTTTTGAGGATTCTGTGGGTTAAGTTGTTCTGATCAGCTTTGTTCACTGTAAACACCAGGACTGATGTGATGAAAACGATGACAAAGTTTTGCCTTCGTTTGGCTCCCGACACAAAGCTCATCTTGTGCAGCTGAATGACAAATGCTTAAAAGCAAAGAGCAGAATGCCAGTACATTAAAAAAAGAACCCCCCCCAAAAAAACTAGCTCAGGCAAGACTCTGCCCCATGAAAGAGCACTGGTGGAATAATAAAGTAGCTGAGCTATAGGCAGCTGTTGATGGGAAGGATATGAAGTCATCCATTTGCAGGAATGGTTGTGTGGACTGGTGTTAATTTCTCCAAGGCAATAGGGCACAAGAGGAGTATGAGGTGTAGCAGTGACACACACACAGGTCAAATTACATTATCTGAGAATATTCAAATGAAAATGGTAATACGGATACAGATATCTAGAAATAAAGGGTTGGTTTTTTTAGAAATCCAGTACAGTGGTACCTCATGTTACAAACGCTTCGGTTTACAAACGCTTCAGGTTACAGACTCCGCTAACCCAGAAATAGTACCTCGGGTTAAGAACTTTGCTTCAGGAGGAAAACAAAAATCACGCCACGGTGGCACAGCGGCAGCAGGAGGCCCCATTGGCTAAAGTGGTACCTCAGGTTAAGAACAGTTTCAGGTTAAGAATGGACCTCCGGAACGAATTAAGTTCTTAACCAGAGGTACCACTGTAATAAGAAAATCCGAGGTTGTGTAACCCTCCAAATAGTCACACAAGAGAGTAGCCATAGTCTTCTTTCCCACATCAAAATGAAGCCCCTTTCCTCCCATGCAGAAATGTGCACAGAGCAATTTTGCTCAGAGACTTTTAACCCTGTGGTTGCTCTACACCAGGCATAGGCAAACTCAGCCCTCCAGATGTTTTGAGACTACAATTCCCATCATCCCTGACCACTGGTCCTGTTAGCTCAGGATGATGGGAGTTGTAGTCCCAAAACATCTGGAGGGCCGAGTTTGCCTATGCCTGCTCTACACATAGCAAGTACAGGAGCTACTGGTGTGGGAATGCAAACATGGCACATAAAAACGTTGCCTCTGATTTACTCTCCCAGTTTCTTCACTGAATTGTCTACCAGGGAAGAAATACAGGAAGCTGCCTTATATTGAGTCAACCTACCTTAGTCTTATCTACACCATGGTGACTTCCAGATGTTGCTGGACTACAACTCCCATCACCCCTGACCATTAGTCCTGCTAGTTGGGGCTAATGGGAGCTGGAGTCCAACATTTGAAAGGTACCATGTTGGCTGCTCCTGGTCTGCAGCAACAGGCAAATGCTCTCGAGGGTTTCAGAGATAAGGCATTCCCTTCCCTACCTGGAGATTCCAGGGGTTGAAATGTGAGCTTTTGCATGCATACCTCTGCCATTATACCTCTCCCCAAACACTATGGTATTAAAAATGTTCCTCAGACAGCATAGCTTAGAGCAGTGATCTCCCGATGTTGGCATTTTTCCAGAAATGTAATTTTCGACTGGAGGTTTGAGAGGGCAACCATCTTTTGATATATTGCTTTGCTGGAGCAGGTTTTTGTAGCCAACATCCTGAAGAACAAAGTTTCATATACTTGTATACCAAGTTTAACGATGGGCAAATTGGCCAGTTTAGGTTTCTCACAGTTTCTCCTTTTTCCAGTCTTAAATTCAGTTCTCCGCATTTCCATGAGACTGAATTATAAAAAAAAATAATCCTGAAAATTCATAAGCATTTTAGTATAAATTTCCTCTTTTTTGCCTATTTTTTTTGCCTATTTTACATTTTTGGCAGAGCAATTTACTTTTGTGTGTATGTTTATGCACACTTTACCTGAGTTTTTTTCTCCTTGTACCCATTACTTGACTAGAGAACTACTTCGCAAAATTCAGAGAAGTGTGAATTCTGAAGGGTGGCTTTCGGTGGTTGTATTGTTTCAGAAAGGGCAAATTAGGTTGGTCCATCTTTAAATATCTCTCCCATCATTAATCAAGGTTATATATCAACATTTCCACAAGTATTTGCTTATGGGCAAGTAGCATGTGTTGCTCCGGATTTCAGTGGGAATTCTGAATTCTGACTCAAGTAGGGGACCCCTGTCTTTTCAGTTGCAGTTTGTCATAACGGGAGAAAGCAACATCTAGCAAATTGCTGCTACCCACAGGAGGCACTTGGCTAATTTCAATTATGCCCCAGATGACTGTAATGTTTTATGTTTCCTTCCAGTGAGAATGGATGGAAATAATTGCAGTATAAGATGTTTCAGTTATATGTATCCAGGCTTTCTCAATTAATTAAACATTATAATGTAAAGTGGATTTTCCCCCCTGCTAACAGTAACTGTGTATGAAATTGCCAGATGCCTTTTATGGTTCTAATTAGTACCATGCAAAAACTGCCACAGCAGCATGTGGACAGTGCCATTAGGAAACCCAGTTTACTTGTGGACTCCCGGTGCTGATGGCAGGACCCCAGTCATTTCCCTCCCCTGGCCATTCAGTGTGTGCTGCAGCCAAATGCAAACTAGTCATTGCAATGTGTGTATTGATATATACAGTCAATGTCAACTAGGATATAGAGTAAAATAACTGGGAGTAATGAGAATGTATAAACAAATAGTCTATGTTGTTTCATACTGACACATATATGACACTAATCCAGGAGCCAATGCCAGAGGCAAGGGGAGTATGTTATGAACTACTTGAGGTATTCCTTCTGGGACTGCTCATATGGTATGATTTCTGTCTCATTGCTTTGAGACAGACTGATCTATTACCAACAGTAGCTGTGTTTGTGGAGGTAGATGTGGAAAGAGGAGACCAGTGCAGAAGATTAAGCTTCTCCCACCAGGATTTCTCCCCCGCCCCTTCAGATTTGTTTAATCAAAGCCATTATGAAATAGGGCAATAAAGTATTGGTGTGTTGCACAAAATTTGGTAACCCAGAGAGAGAGAGAGAGAGAGAGATCTCAATTGCTCTTTTAAAAATGTAATGTCCAGCAGCAATGTGATTTTAATGCCCTCATCCTAAACTTTTCGGTTGTAAATTGTAAAATGCATGATTTCAGACTTCTAGCCATACAGTGGTACCTCGGGTTAAGTATGCTTCAGGTTAAGTACGCTTCAGGTTAAGAACTCCGCTAAGAACAGAAATCGTGCTCTGGCGACGCAGCGGCAACAGGAGGTCCCATTAGCTAAAGTGGTGCTTCAGGTTAAGTACGCTTCAGGTTAAGAATGGACCTCCGGAACGAATTAAGTACTTAACCCGAGGTACCACTGTACTTAGAAGTTGAAGCTTAATTACATTACGATAATTACATTTGATTTCAAGTCTGTTTGGACAGGATCTAGTTAATTTTCCATACGGAACTTAATTTTTTAAACAACAACAAATAATTTAATGCATACAATAATATATGAACACCATGTTACAGGATGTGAAATTCTAATTACTGCATATGTGCATGGGAAATCCATGTTTGTTTTTTTAACAGTTCCTTTTCCTCCTGGATTTTTATAGTTCTGGATTGTATTCATGATGTGTTCCAGTTTTAGATGTGAGCTTGACTTTATGTTCCAGATATGGAGCAGACTCACTGGTAGCCTTAGGCAAGTCACCATTTCTCAGAGTTGGTTCCTCATCTTTTAAATTGCATTGAGAATGATCTGAAAGGATGAATGAGAAAAAGACTGAAAACTTTGTGCAGTAATACCGTAATAATAAAGAAGTTATTTTGCACTTTTGCTATTAATAACAGTAGAAAACCACTCTCAGTTCCTTTGCTAGTTCCATTTGCAATTTCACCAACATACTAATTCTAAGTAGGAAATCCATGACTAGGATTGCATCCATACAAATGAATTATCTGAACATTGTATCTTTTCCCCTCTTGAAATCTGAGGGAAACATCTGAACTGTTGAGAGAATGAGAAATGGGGAGAGGGGGAGCCAAGGTATAACTCCAGTGCACTTGTTCATTGTACCCATGGTTTGCACAATGCACTCATTTTGTCTAGTTTTTATTCTAGCACAGCCTTTCCCCAACCTGGGTACACTCCAGATATTTTGAACCACTACTCCCATCATCACTAGCCAGCCTGGCTAGTGGTCAGGGATGCCGGGATTTGTAGCCCTGAAATAAATAGCTATACCAAGAACTCTGGCCAGAGTTCTTGGTATAGCTATTTATTTCAGGGATTTGTAGCCCAACAATTTCCAAGAACCCGGATTGAGGAAGGGTGCTCTAGCACATAGTTAAGACATTCCTGTTTAACAAATTGGTAGTGGCTAAGATACTGAACGATGTATCAGGAAGCACCCAGTTTAAACCTTCCCTCCGCCATGAACTCACAACTTAAGCTCTTTCTGCCTCATTCCTCCTTCCCCACATCTGCAGCATGGGGGAATAATATTGCCTTACCTAACAGGGCTGGTGATATATCAAATGAATGCATGTGAACACTTGTAAGTGCCATATAGATGTTTGCTATTATTGTGCTATCCAGCTGTCATACTTGGAGCAGACTTATTGAAATCCATGAACATAGGATCTATGCCAATTAGTTGTGTATCTACTACTACTACTACTACTACTACTATTATTAACCAATATAATATAGAGCCCAAAAATCACCGTTCTCCTAATGATTTGCAGTGTTTTGAAGTTAGCACTTCTGAGAAGCTTTGCAATTGCTGTCCATGTGGCACAGCCTCTCTGTTGTTTGATTTTCAAACAGCTACCTATTGATTAGTGTGCATCATGCACCAGTCTTGGGTCTCATCAGGAGTGTAACAAGGGCGCCTTCAGGCAGTCTGTTTATTGAACATTCATTCTGATTTATTTGCACACAAGTTATTCAGCACCTGCTGTTCCTTGAGCATCCATCCTGATCTGTTTGTGCAGAGATTATGGCTTCTTGTCAATCGTTGCCCTACACTTTCTAACCCATTCCCCATCACTTTCCTTACTGCAAACAGTCTACATTTTGGGAGGAAATAGTTTTGTTGTGCAAGAACTCTAGAATGCTTTAATCCACTTTAATCATGCAAACCTTAATTTGCCAGAGGAATGTCGTGGATCGCTGTCACAAAAGTTGTTTCTCACTCAAAATCAAATTTTTGCTGTTTTGGTGTTTTGATAGTCATTCATTCACATGCATGTTATATTCACAGTCATAGCACTGTGTGGGACAGCAGTGCAGGAGGTATGGAGCAGGCATAGGCAAATGCTGCCCTCCAGATGTTTTGGGACTACAACTCCCATCATCCCTGACCAGTGGTCCTGTTAGCTAGGGATGATGGGAGTTGTAGTCCCAAAACATCTGGAGGGCCGAGTTAGCCTATGCCTGCTCTACACATAGCAAGTACAGGAGCTACTGGTGTGGAATGCAACTTTGAGTCTTAACTAAGAAGGCACAATGACCAGGCCTAAATTATGGCCACCATTGCATCTGCATCTGCTCTGGGGGACTTTTGACTCTTCTCCCCACCCTCAAAAAGAAAAAAAAAGGGGGGAAGCATGCTACTTCTTATGGCAAATCATCATCATCATCAACCTTTTATTGGCATCAAACGAACAACATAAACAAAAACATAAACAAATCAATACAGAATGACCACTTCCCCAGTGGCACAAAACTTTGATAAAAGAAAGGAGGCACAGCAGTATCATCACATCTCTAGGTCTCTAGGGAAATCAGACGTCTGCAGTGTATTTCGACGACAAAAAACCAAATGGAGATATTTAGTCACTAACTTGGTGAGCTCCTGATCTTTCCCCAGTAATAGGAAGTGTATGACCTCCAACTCAGATTTCCATTTGGGGATGCAGAGTTGATCTAGAAATTGCTGACGGAGATCATCATATAGTTTACAATTAAGAACCATAGTGTAAGGCTTTCTACCAGGTGGTCTTCACATGGGCAAGTTCTTTCTCCTTCCACCCTGCCTGAGAACCTTCCCCAAAGGAGGTTTGATGGATTTGCATTAAACCTGGCCAGCGAAAATGCCCTTCTTTCTGGAGGGTTAAGCAGAAATTCAAGGTAATTGTGGTTAATTTCATGTGTATGGCAAATCATAAATAGTTTTTCTTTAAGTCCCCTAAGTCAGTGGTCCTCAACCCCCGGTCCGCGGCCCGGTACCGGTCCGTGGATCAAATGGTACCGGGCCGCCCAAGGAACATTAAATTATTTCAATTTTATTTACTGTGGTGTTAAAATGTTAAATCACTTTATATTCATTTTTGGGTGTAACTGTATTTTATTTTGAAGGCATGTTTAAATACAATTAAATTAAAATTATGACATCAAAACAATCTAAAATATAAACAATCAATGTCCCCCCCTCAGCAGGCCGCGGTAAAATTATCAAACGTTGACCGGTCCGCGACGATAAAAAGGTTGGGGAGCACTGCCCTAAGTTTTACTGTATTTTATTCTGTTTTTTTTCTGAAATGTTATTGGCCTGTGACAAAAACAAAGCAATTCAATGAGGGAATAGCTTTCCAAGGAAGACAAGCCCAAAACACCACTGCATGTGCAGAACTAGTTGTGAAGCTCTTTGCATCTTGATTTCTGTGTTTCCAGAACATCCAGTGCACACCATATGCTGAAAATTCACTTTCTAATGGTAATGCAAGTGGATGCCACTTGCTGTGCCTGTCAGTGTTGCCACATATTCCTTGGTATTCCCTATCGTGCCAACTTTCACTCTTGCTTAACTCTTTCCCTCCTGATGAGATTGTGCCCCCACCCCAAGAACGAAGAAATGGCACTATCTCAGCTATGGCAATGTTAGGACTGCTTGGAAGAAAGACACCCCACCCCCACCCCTGGTATTGTTGCTGCCTTTGGCGACATCTTTCTGAAGTATTCTCTGCAAACAGAACTGCTTAACTTAAATTAGGACGAGGTCAAATGTGTGCAAGCTGAATGATCATTTATTTATCTAGGCTTTTTTGTGTATGTTTTCTCTTGTAGGCAGAAGGACTTCTTTGTTTCTGTTTGTGCATCTCTGAGCAGGGGGAGAGCCATGGATAAGGAGGTAAGTGATTT
Organism: Darevskia mixta; assembly: GCA_034641385.1. Taxonomy (NCBI): domain Eukaryota; kingdom Metazoa; phylum Chordata; class Lepidosauria; order Squamata; family Lacertidae; genus Darevskia; species Darevskia mixta. Next base: position 23,527,081 of record JAWWNH010000011.1, read on the forward strand.
CATTTTGGGGGGATATTTAAGATAATGTTGCTCCGTAATATTTTTTTGCTTCATAATATTATTCATAAGAGTGACAGAGAGGAAGCAAGCAGGCAGGCAATTCCCCTTTTTCTGTTACTGACAAGTGAAGGGGATGATTAACGAGAGTTGTAGACAATGTACTAGTAATAGAGAGAGGGGGGCCCATAGAAGTTAAACAAAAGTGCCTTCAAGAATTTAGAGTATTCCCAGGGATCTATAGTAGAACCTCATTGTGCCTGTCTACTGTTTCTATTTTTGATTAGATTTATAAACACAGCACCACATATTTTCATGTGGTTTTGTAGCCCAGGGGCAGAACGAGATTGACTGCACTGAAACTGTGAGGCTTGTGAATTTCGGGCAAGGGACGGAGTGAAATAAGTAGTGTAATTGTTTTTGTGGAGTGACCGTGGGACCTCCTCTGTTCTGAATTACACATGGTTCAACCCTTTGACCTAACCAACCTCGGCAGAGCCTGGTAGATCTCCTAAAGCTGTGCTGAAAGGTCCTATCAGTGACATGTTGGAACATTATCTGTCATGCGAGATGTGTGCCAACAACCATATTAAACTACATTAATTACTACCGAGGCCCCCATTTGTGACAGTCTCAACTTCGCTTACCCCCATCGTCATGTTGCTTATTGTTCAAAAAGGACGTACAAATGGGCCGTTTGTTGAATCAGAATATGGCGACAGTGTTTTATTTTAAATTGCACTTTTGGAGAACATTCATATTGGTTGCGCCCTTGTTCTTTTACACCAGTGATGATTTTTGTGATGGGGTGGGGGAGGGGGGGAAAGGAAAATGTCGGTAATAGGTTAAAGAGCTCTCAGGATAAGAACAGCAGTAGCATAGAAAGAGTTACATATTCTGTTGCCTGCATTTTTTTTTGTGCATCAGAAGTTTGGTTTTTAAAAGTGAGGAAATGGTCTAGTTTTACAATGAACATGCTAATTCATTATGACTGTTTCTTTAAAAGTTTTTTTTAAAATGCCAGTTTCCTTAGAACACAGTGTCAGGAACTCAGTTTTAATTACTCAGAATATTCATTGGGCCTGATAATTTATATATGTACGTGAACGTGTGTACCCACATCCTAGCAGGGCAATGCATTAAAGATATCCAGTGTAAGTATATAAGGTGAAAGCCATAGCTTAAAATGGGTTTATAGGTTTAATTTGGACAAGAAATTTTATGATGAAGCTTAATTGTTTAACACTACACTGTATACAGGAATGTATAGATCACCTAAATCTAGGCATATATGTACATATTATATTCTGTGATATGGGACCACCAACATTTCTTAATAGGATATAGCTGTAGCTCTTTTGTCATATAAACTTTTTTTTAAAAAGAAAAACTGATGTTGCCTTTTATTTTCCGCTTGAGATGGTGCTAGCAAGTCAGCTACAAAAAAGAAAACAGCAAAACTACGTTTGACCCCACCAAGTGTCATTCTCATTAGCAGTAAACAGTTTGCTCTTCTTTAAAGCAGACAGGTGCAAATTGCAAGCTGTTTCACTCTGCCTGTTATTCCTTAAATAGATGGCGTAATAAGGTGAGGATTGGCAGGGTGGTGGGAGGTTCTGTCTCCACCTGCATAAAGGAAAGTCTTAATACTGTTGGACCAGGAAACTGCAGGAATTAAATACAGCAGTTGATGGACCAATACAATTGAACTGGTTTACAGAAGGGATATGCACAGTGTTGTAAGAGATTGTCCATATTTATCTAGGGTGAGTTCTGGAAGCAGAGCTCTGTTTTATGTTTAAAGGCGAATGCTCTCACTGAAGTGAATGAAAACAGAAGCCAACATACCTGTTCCTGTTTACCATCATTACACTCCTTAGAGTATTTCAGGCATTATTAAGTTCCTGGAATCCTACCAGATTGACAATATATTTTCCAGCTACCATAACTCTTTTGGCTGCATTCAGACAAGATCCTAAAGGCGAGGAAGACTGCGGGGGCAGGGGGGGAGGGAGTCCGTGGATGAATCTGCTGAGCTAGTTTGCTGATGCTTCAAACAGTTGTTCATTTTAAGGACACCTCATTTAATTTCATGGAAGAGACATAACATGCCAGCCTGCGTCTCAATCTAAGGTATGCATTTCCTAAAAGGAACTAAAACTCTGTCATTCCAAAGGCACTCTTCTTTTTGACTCCCAGCCTGCATAGGGACTGCTGTCTGGAAGTGGTAACTTTAACTTTAACTCTAAGCCTGCTGATGAGGTCTGTCTGTATGATCTTCGCCAAGCAGATAAGGGTAGGGAGACAGCTCAGAGCACAGCTTGTTTACAGCGGGACAGGAGAAAACAGCAAGACACAAATGTGGGCTGACGTTTTCATGAAGCACAATGGGTTGATCACAGATTCAATCTGACTGCCCTGAACTGAGCGATGATCCGTACAGTATGCAAAATTCACTTTCTGGCTGGTCTGTGCCCACCAGCTTCGCAGCAGCTTTTGCAGAACCCCTGAGCCATGGCTTTGAGTGGAACCAGAACTGAACACGGCTTTGTTGTACCCAATTCCTTCTGACAACAATCACATTCTTTTAAAAACTTCATAGGTTTTAGTTGTCACTGGTTATAAATGAGGGTTGTTGTTGTTGCTGCTGCTGTTGCTGTTGCTGCTGCAATACTGGCTGTGTTCGCACATAGACATTATTACCGTGTTCCAGAATCCGTTTTACGAAAGCATTCCATTCGTTTCAGTGACACAAGATCCCCAACAGAAAAGACATTGGGTTGCTTTCTTTTGCTGATTAAACTGTGCAGAGACGGTCTCGTCCTTCGAAAGGATTTCTCTCTCTTTTTTTTTTTAAAAAAACAATTTCTAAGTCATCATCACATTCAACTTATGAGTATTTAACACAGTGAGTGGGAAAGATGTCAGAGTGTCCCCTTAAAAATATGCACTGTTAATTTAAGGAGGGAGAAAATGGAAATCATCATTACATTAAAAAAAAGACTTCAAAAGCGTCATACAGCTGCATTAGACCTATAAGTCTCAGAGAAATGGGCCACTGAGTCAACATCCTCTTTGCAGCAACCACATGCACGTGTTTTTGTGTGTGCTTTTTTAAAGGATAATTTTTTTAATTGTTGAATCAAATTGCTGGGAGGGGGCAAGAGTAACACCAAGCTGACGCCCTCTGCTTCTCCTGCCACCATACTTCTCTTCCTTCTTCCCACCAGATGTAAAATCCACAGTATACTACAAGCAAAAAGAGCAGAAGGAAACAAAAGTGTTCCACACCAAACAGATAGTTTCAGGTGATTCAGCCAGCAGTGCAAATTCTAAAAAAGAAAAGCGTGGGAGGATTTCACCAAATATTCTTGAAGGTGGGATGAAATTCTGAAATAGAACTCCCTGCAACTTTAATTTAGATTTCTTCAACATGAGCACTGCCACCAGTTCCCTTAGAATGCCATTAGACCTTCCTAGTAGCTTAGCAGAATTGGCTTAGGTTTGAGATTGACACGAACACTGAGGATCGAACCAACTGTTAACTAAGATTCTTTGTTAAGGGGATATTTTGTACATAAGGGAATGCTGATATGTACATTGGGGTCTTAAGTGTGCTTGATTAGCCTTTCCAAAGACTCAAGAGATACTGTTGCAGACACCAGGTTCTAAGTGGCTTTTGCCACAGGCTATATCCCAAATTCACACATTACCTGGTCCAGCTATTGGATACATTCTGCCTCCATCACCCAAGCTTATCTGGTTGTATTTCTGGATGCTTGGATATTTCAGCTGATTTTTAAAACCTGCTTATATAACCTCCTTCTGGCAAGACCTTTGCACAGGACATTTCCACACAATCACTGGCTCTTCTGTCGAGCTTCACCAGCTAAGTACTGTGTGTGTGTGTGTGTGTGTGCGCACACACACACACACACACACACACACACACAATTGTTACAAAATTGTACACATATAAATGATAAAATATGACATGACTAACAAAAAATAGGTCATTAGGGGTGTAGAAAAATACTAAACATATTATTTCATAGTACATAATGATGAGGTGGTTACAGTACACCAGTAAAATGAATTCTTCAATAAACCAACTTGGAAAACAGATTAATAGGAGTGAGCTAATGAGTAGTGTCTGCTTATCTACACCACACTGCAGTATTTGTTGTATTTCTCATCCATGTGCTGTTACATTTGTATATTTAATAAAACCACACCATACAGTATAAAATTTTTCTTGTTTTTTCTTTCCCCTTGCCATCTTCAATTTTTGCAACAGCTTTCCCCTTATGGCTCTTTACCATAATATATTATACCAGTGATCCATATTCATTAATCACAAGGTTTTTCCAAGCTCTGACTATTACCATTCTAGCTGCTGTTGATAAACATGTTATTAATTCCTTACTTCTTAATTGGTCCATATCTGAAGTATATAAATTAAGTAAGGCTAACGCCAGAGTTTTGGGGATTGTTCGAGCTGTAATCTGAGATACCTCTTTAAAAAACTTCCTTCCAAAATTGTTCAACTTGAGGACATTCCCACCACATATGTTGGTATGTACCTTGGCATCCTCTCCAACATAATGGAGAGCTATTGGGTTTTCTATAAGATAGGCACCTTGGTGCTAAATACCACCCATGCACAATTTTTAGTGAACATTTCCTAGTAGTTGCTGGCAGAGATTTATATGGTGCTTTTGTCCATACATTGTTCCATTTATCCTCTTCAATGTTTATATCCCAGTTTAATTCCCACCAGCTTTTTAGATGACAGTCTGGGGGCTAAAACTTTTGCCTATTTCCCCCCATGATCTAAATGACGTGAGTGTATAAGGGTTAATAAGCCAACTCAAAAATTGAAATTGATAATGCTAATACCCCTACAGGAACACCAGTGGAGGTTGGTACATTAGGACAAGTGGGGAAGTACCCCAACAAGCTCATTCTGCCCTCGGTAGCCCCCACCTGCCTCCCTTCTTACTTATATCCAGTCTAAAGGATGGCACTGGCTGCCAGCAAATGGAACCAAGCTAGTTGGCCCTGCCTTTCATTTGCTGTAGCGCCATCTACTGTTGGTCTTCCAGCCTTCTTCCCTACCAGTCACAATCGGCACCAGCCCCTGTTGGAATTAATCCTGCTCCTCCAGTACCAGAGGCCTATTCCATTGCCCCAGCAGCAGCTATTAATTCCTTTTAAAACAACAGCAACCCAGATACCTTATTTATGTGTCTCCTACATGGCACTGAATCTGTCCCTTCCTGGTTGCTTTACCTCTGGAGAACTTCTTACCCTTGGAGGAACCTCAAATGCCAATGATATTTAAAAGTCTCATCCTGTAAATCTAGGCTAATGTTCAGTGTGATATGTAAGGCATTAAGAATGCAAGTCAAGTATCAGTATTAGTTAATTGTATTTGAATAGGTTCTTTATGACAGATCATAACTGTGAAATGCAATGAAACAGAGTCTATTTGTATAAAAATTAGCAGTATCCTGAACTTTTATTTTTTTTAAAGCAGGGATTTAAAGCCATGTAAACAAAATTTGGCAACTGAAGCTGATTTAAGACATTAAATGCCACAAGGTTAATGACACCCCAAAGCATTTGGAAATATTAATCTTTCTCTTTCTTTCTTTCTTTTTTTGGAATGACTAAAATAATCAGAGAAGCCAACTATTTTTCTCTGTCTCTTATTTGCTTTATTGAATACTTATTTAGTGTTCATTAACGAAAATGTATGTCTTAACCTGCCTGTACTATAATTTACTATCACTTGGATTATAGTTTAATTATTTTGACAGAGTATTATTTGTGACTATGACATACATCATTTTATGCTTTCTCTCTCTACCATTCAGAGAGAAAGACAGAAAATTATAAATGATAAATGATAATAAATATTTTAATTGTTCCATTCATGGCGGCAATCTTGAGGATGCATAGGATGTCGTTTTGCCACAATCTGGCATTGAAAAATAAGCACTGCACTGAAAAGTATAATAGCCCTAGCAGTTTGTGAGTTAAACTTTTCTATTTAGTTACAAACATCATACAATTTATTCTGGAGTGAACTCATGAAGTTTGTAATGTGTCTGTGGAGTGGATAGTTTGCAAAGACTGCCTACATAAAATAAATCATTGGTGGGGAGATGAAGGGGAAGGGTCTATTGGCAGCTCTTGGGTAGGAAAGCCTCCATGGATCCTCTTTCCTGAATGTGCCACCTTCTACCTTACTGCTGTTAATGCTGCCCATTTTTTCTTTCTCTTCCTCTTGTCCCAAGCTGCCCAGAAAATGAGGACAGGGAGCTCTTAGCTGCTGCCTGACAGGAGCAGGAGTCAGGAGCATGTCAACAATAAATCACACGAGTAATTAGAAGAAACAAGGGCTGCTCAGGAGTGCCAGATCTAATGGGTGTAGCAACACTAGTCGGTTGATCTTGCTTCTATGAGTCAGTTGTGGAGACTAAATGTTCCTCTCTTCTCACAGCTGCCCAAGTCTCCTCCCCCAGGTACTTCCTAAGCAATCTGAGACTCAACCGGTGCACCTGTCTTTGTTCCTCCCTCTTCATACCTCTTCTGGTTCTGGGAGACCAGTAGGAAGGGGAGCTGGTCACAGCAGGAGGGAGAGATGCCCTGGCTTCTTCACCAGCTTGACACATCTCTGCCTCTTGGCCCCCCCCTCTCTTGCTTCCGCTTCTGATTCTGGACTTCTCTCTGCCACAGAATCTCCTTGCTGACCAAACCCTGTTATCTCTTTAGCTTCCAACACTTCCTTCTCAGTCTTCTCTCTCTTCTCCCTCTGACCACTCATTGTCGTCCCATTGCCAGTCCCTGGGCTCTGAGCCTTCTTCCCTTGGGTGTTCCTCAGCTGAAGTCTCCCATCATCCCCCTGCACCCAACCAGTCCATGACATCGCCCCTCCATCTCCTTGCTCCCATCTAGCAGAGATGGCAGGGAAGCAAGCAACATCAGCAAGGAGCAGGAAGAAGACCAGAGAGCTCATTGGGCTGACAGTGGACTCTCTGTTGAGACATGGGTCTTGGCAGGTGCCTGAAGCTGCCCACCCCTGATGCTGGCCTTTAGTTTGTGTGGATAAATATGAAATTTCCAACTTGCTACCATCTATGGTTGCCACCTTTAAGCTAGTAAATTATCCATGCAGCTCAGTGGATCAAGATAAGGAGGACCTATGGAATCCCTTTACACCTTCCTTCTTTCCTTATAAGGTACTAGCAGCTTTGTACTCAGTATTGCTCAAGAAGTCTAAGAAACAAACAAACAAACAAAAAGAGAGTGCAGTTTTGAAAGGCCATCGAAATGATTCGAGATGGGGGATGATGGGGCTTGTACTTTGGCCAACATATTTTCCAGCTGATGGAGAAGTTTGAGATGACTCCTGTGTCTGACGGAATCTCTCGGCTCCCACCTTGGGGAGAGGAAGATGGCACAGAAGAGGACTGGGTGAGCAGAGATTCAAGACACCTCACTCCTGCTTTCAGCTCACCACTAGTTGGAACACACATTCTCTGCCCACTACACAAATGCTTTAAAATGCAGTGAATGTGTGTCCAAACCACTTCCAGCACTCTATAGAATTGATGACGATTTTTGCTCCGAGTGTTGACCTGCTAATGCCATTCTGAATGCCTTCAGAATGTTCAAAATGAATCACATACATTATCTCAGCAATCTGTGCAAGAACTCTATAAGATAGGCCAGTAACATTATCCCTATATTTTCAGGTTGAGTCATGGTGGCTGGCTGAAAGTTTTCAAGTGAATTCTTTGGTTCAGGACTATTCTTCAGGGTAGCCCACTTTGGGTATTCAGATACTTATTATTGAGAAAGTTTTGCACACATACGTTTGCCCCAGCTTTTGAAACTTTGTCCTGAAAAAATTTAAGTGTGTGTATTTGATGCATGAGGGGACGCGGGTGGCACTGTGGTCTAAACCACAGAGCCTAGGGCTTGCCAATCAGAAGGTCGGCGGTTCGAATCCCCACGATGGGGTGAGCTCCCGTTGCTCGGTCCCTGCTCCTGCCAACCTAGCAGTTCGAAAGCACAAAGTGCAAGTACAGTGATCCCTCGACTTACGAAAGACCTGACTTACGAGTTTTTCGAGTTGCGAGGGATCAAAGCGGCCGCCGCTTCCGAATTTTTTCGACTTCCGACCGGAAGCCGCGGCCGTTTTAGATAGGGTTTTTTTGAGTTCCGAAGGTTTTTTCGACCTACGAATGCGTTCTCCAATGCATTCCTATGGGGACTCGACTTACGATTTTTTTGAGTTCCGACGCTCCCGTTGGAACGGATTACATTCGTAAGTCGAGGGTCCACTGTAGATAAATGGGTACCGCTCTGGCGGGAAGGTAAATGGCGTTTCCATGCGCTGCTTAGTCATGCTGGCCATATGACCCGGAAGCTGTACACCAGCTCCCTCGGCCTATAGAGCGAGATGAGCGCCACAACCCCAGGGTCGTCCGCGACTGGACCTAATGGTCAGGGGTCCCTTTAATTTTACCTTTATTTAATGCATGATTTAAGATAAAGCTAGCTTTTGGGCTCCGTACTAGTGATGACAGCAAGCCCATTTGCTTAAACTCAAATTCCCCCCAGTCATATGTTAAGCAGAAGTGGGGGTACACTCTTGAGAGCAAAAATGATGCAGAGGTGAATGTTCTTGAGCCCTCTGCCCTTGGGATTGCATGTATGCATTGAATAGTTCATAGACAGATGGGTGACTATAAATGATGAAAGGCAAACAAACACATCCATCCTCACAGCTTCTCTCTAAGTCACTTTTCTTCCAGCTGGGCTCACTTTTGATAGTGGAGAGCAGCAGGGTTGGTGGTTGAGGAAGAGAAATGGCATTAAGGGATTCGTTGTGCAGACGTCAGCCACAAGCAGAGGGAGGGTTGCCCATTCTCATCTGCACACTGTTTTATATGCCATTGGAGCTGCTTCTAACTACAGTTTGAGCATTTGCTATAAATCTGGTCCTCTAGATAAGTCTTGTCCTCTGGTTTTTCATTGTTTGGGGTATAAAGTGTCCAAAAAACCAGCATGTTGGTTACTTTTTCTTTCGCTAATTTTTACAAACACTGTGAGGACACAAGTATAACCTCCTTTGGCGCTGGCAACAGGAATCTGAAGAAATAAAAATGCATTTACCATTATAAACAACACTAGATGCTGTTTCCCCCCTATACCCAGTTCAGTTCACCGAATAGTGAATCCAAGGTCAAGTTTTCCTTTGATGAAGAGCCTTTGTCTTAATTATAATACAAAATAATACAAAAGGAAGTATTTTAATGTGACCTTCATTTGGCATTTGTCTTAACTTTCCTTCTCCTGTTTTTATTTAATTCTTCCACTCTGTTGTTCAATTAGTGTTTGACCCCTTAGCGGAGATGTAAATTAAATGACATTTCAATGCCATCCCATATTTAAAATACTGTGTTAGTTGTGGATCATAAAGGGTAATCTTCGTTCTTAAGCTAATTTATTCATTTAACAATTTCCCTCCAGAAGTTCCAGCAGAAGGCTCTGAAACAAACTAAGCAGAAGAAATCCAAGTCGGCTGAATTTCTGATGGGTGAGCCTTGCTTGATGAGTTATTGCTCATAATTTGTGTAAGGATTAATTAACTAATTACAGACAAATGGCTGTGGGCAAAATTTTGCTCTTGCTTGTCAGGGTGCAATTTGTAATTATTTTAATCATTTATTCTCTCCCCCCCTCTCCTTTTTATATAAAGAGTTAATTTTAACCTAATTCTGTTTTGGTGCCGTTTGATGCTGATAACTCTCAAGTCTTTCAGTAAAAGGAATTATTAGAAGGAATTTTCTGCTTGTCACTGTTTCGGGCGCTCCTCTGACCTTGCTTTCTCACCCCGCCCCTGCTTCCCAATAGGAAAAGACGGGAGAGTTGCAGCAGAAGGCATTGCAAATCCAGCTTTTAACATCAGCAGCACAGATCTTTCAGCATATCAGACTTCAGAGGAGGAAGTTATTAGACGTGACAAGCCGGGTAGCACCCTTGCAGCTCACCAACAAAAACTCAGGCTGCAAGCCCGAGCTGAACCAAGAGGTGAGCTTTCACTCTTGATCACCGTCAGATTGAGTGACAGTGCTTTTGCTCTCGATCTAACCTGTGCATTCCATGGTGTGTACAAGACATTCCATCCTGATGCGTTCCAATAGAAACCTGGGATGCTAAAACTGAGAGGGCAAAATGATTGCTGAAAACATCTGACATATACACGTCTGAAGATCTTTCTTCCCTCTCCTCCTTTTATATTCACATCCTGTTCATAATTATTAGGGAAATGCAGGGTGATCAGTGCCAGAATTCAAGCTTCGTTGAAAGGTGTCCTCTTCTGTCTTGCCTTAATATTTATGTTGCATTAAAAGTAAGGCAGCACTGAATTCAAGAGTGCGGGCTCCAAGATTAGAGGGAATGCTTTTTCATTAGGCAACAACCACGAATTATCCTTTCCCAGCTATTGCCTGAATGCTGTCTGTCAACCAATATTTCCCCCTTAATTTATTCTGTTCTTTTTACCTGTGTGTCTACAAAAGCTTATCACCAGTCATCTAATATAGTAATAGAAAGCCAACCATCTTTTTTTCAATTACAGTCATACCTCAGGTTACATTTGCTTCACATTGCGGCTTTTCAGGTTACGAACGCGGCAAACCTGGAAGTGTTTACTGTGCACTTTGCGCATGCACAGTAGGGGTGCTCTACTTATGGACTTTTCGGGGTTCGAACGGCACCCCAAAACAGATTGCATCTGTAAGTAGAGGTACCACTGTACAGTTTACTAAGTTTCAATATTTTTAAAATATACAATCAAAACACCGTTTTGTCATTTCTCTTATTTTTATCAACTTCCCACCCCGTTTTCCATGGAGTTTTTGCTTTTCCCCTTCCGCTGCACTCTTATCTATTAAATCGTAACCACAGTATTATAATCCAAGAAAGCCAACAATCTTTTGTTGTTGTGACAACAGTGGCATCTCCTTGTATTTAAGTTTCCAAGTTTGTTTAATGCTTAGCATTGTCTTACCTGTGTAATTTAGGCTTGCCATACATCAGGAAAATTCCTGACGTCCTGGTTCCTGGGTGTAAAAATGGCGTCATGGAGGAATTTTGCTGAAATGGCAATATGCCAGGGGAAACCCGGATGTATGGCAATGCGATGGAAAAAGAAGCGGAAACAGCTCAAAAAGCTTAAAATCACTATTTTGGGGGTAGGTTTCTCCCGAAAAAGCTCAATAATTTGGGTTTCCCCCCTAAAAAAATACTCAACAACTTTGCGGGTGTCAGGAATTTTACTTTTTGAAATATGGCACCCCTACTGTAATTGCCATATTGTTTGCTTGTTCATTTCTTTAGTCTTCTTTAGTCTTACCTTTCTTTCGTCAAGGAACAGCTTGCGTAGGGTTCACAAGTGGTCTCCATCCTGGTACTGATCAAACCCAGACCCACTTAGCAGCAGCACAGTGGCTGGGTCATCTGCCCTTTGGCCAAGGGTGGGAAACCTGTGGCCTTACAGGTGTTGCTGGACTTCATCTCCCATCATCCCTAGTCAGCAGGCCATCTGTCAAAGCTGGTGGGAGTCCATCAAGACCCAGAGGGCCATGGGTTCCCCCATCTCTGCTTCCAGCCATGCTCTGAATTTCAGCATGCCCGATGAGATTTGTGCATTAATATGTCTGTTTCATAGGGAGAACCACCTGGAAAAAGTTGCATAATAGCTTTGATTTGACAGGTACTATATTCCACCCCCACCCCCTGTGCGTTTCCCGATTTGACTTGCATTCTAATAATTAATTTGTTTTGAAATGATGTGTTTTTAAAACTAGAAAAATTCCCATAGGGAAGTAGAGCACTAGAAAATGAAGGTGGTAGACAAGTGGACCCAACGCAGTTTTTGCTTCCGGGGGGTGGGGGGGAGCAGTGATTGAGTGAGAGTGGAGGTGAGGTACCAAGTGCATTGCTGGCGCCAAACATATTGCTCTGCTTTCCTTTGAACCACATCAGCGAGGATGAGAGGGGGAGGATCTCGTTGTCTGGGCAGCCCAGGACTTCCATACACACTGCCCAGGCTTGGGGCCTGGGGAGGTCACTTCGGTGCTGCTAATGTAGCGGTTTATCTTCAGCCCTGCAGGCGCAATCCATTGTCTCTCAAGACAGATGAATGCCAGCAACAATTCCCGGGGAAGTGTATGTTCAATTGTAACCTTAGCCATTGCACCTCTATCATCTTCTCTGCTGAGTGAGAGAAGCCGTCCCAGTTTCGGATTTGACCCTGGAATGTCCCACTTTTCCTTAGGACATCCCTATTTTCGTTGGAGAAAAGTTGGAGGGTATGGAGTTATCCAACCCTGGAGTTATCTGAAGGCAATTCTGTGTAGGGAAGGTTGTTAAAAAATGTTTTATTATGTTTTTTATATATGTTGGAAGCCACCCAGAGTGGCTGGGGCAACCCAGTAAGATGTGTGGGGTATAAATAGTAAAATTATTGTTATGGAATGGATGTTCCTATTTTCATTGGAGAAATATTGGAAGGTATGACATCCACCCCCCATCAATATGATACTGTGTTACAATCAGGCCTACCCACCCCCCAGTTCCGGCACCTATCAGGTGGGCGCCATTGCCATTACAGTGGTACCTCTGGTTATGTACTTAATTCATTCCGGAGGTCCGTTCTTAACCTGAAGCACCACTTAAGCTAATGGGGCCTCCCGCTGCCGCTGTGCTGCCGCTGCCCGATTTCTGTTCTTACCCTGAAGCAAAGTTCTTAATCTGAGGTACTATTTCTGGGTTAGCTGAGTCTGTAACCTGAAGCATCCGTAACCTGAAGCGTATGTAACCCGAGGTACCACTGTATAAGAGAACAATGAAGGTGTTAATGGTGAATTCCGGCACCTCTTTTTCTAGGAAAAAACAACACTGGTTACAGGGATTCCTTGCCCTTAAGCATGTCTCAGGTTCTGTCTGGTTCCTTATGGATTGAAATTCCAATAGTTAAAACAGCTGAATCAAAACCGCATTATTGAATGGTGCTTATTAACAGGCTCAGTTAACACCAGCAAGTGTTTTCTGAGCCATTCAACACACAGCATTTCCCCAGGAAAGCCAGCAGGTCTCACACTGGCACAATGCCCTCTGCTGCCTGCAGTAAAAAAGAATTGCCAACAAAATGACACTGTGCGTGGAGCATCACATGTGCAAACAGGAGCAGATGCAGTCAGTTTTCCAAGGAGAGGAAAGGGAGGGCAGGAGCATGGATAGGGAAGGAATGCTCAAACCATCCTAGACAGACGGGAATTGAATCTGCTTAATGCTCACGAACATTATCCGGGACCTGTCAACAGTGACAGTTTTAAAGCAGAGCTAAATGTGGAGATAGGCACATAGCATTGAGACAGTACCACTCCCAGTTGCATCTGGGGAATAACCTGTCTAAAAGCTGGCTCACACCAGAATCTGCCTGCATATGGAAGGCCAGGTAAAAAGTGAGGTGCAAAGCCTTCTTCTGCCTGATACACAAACCTTCCAAGCAGAGGAATTATGAAGCATTCAACAAATTGATTCCTCCCCCCCCTTGCACAAATTCATCACTCTATTCCCAGGTTATATAGGGGAAGTCAGTTAGCCTTTGCACACCTACAAACACTGGATTTTGGGTGCATAAGCCCTCTCAAATGTTATGGCCATGCATGGATGTCCAATGGGGCAGGCATGCCTAGTGGGCAAGGGGAGCCAATGTGGTGTGGTGCTTATAGCGTTGGGCTAGGACCTGGGAGACCAGAGTTCAAATCTCCACTTGGCCATGAAGGTCACCAGGTGACTTTGGGTCAGTCACTGTCTCTTAGCCTAACCTACCTTGCGGGTTGTTGTGATATAAGGAGGGCCAGAGCCATATACATCACATTGAGCTCCTTGAAGAGAAAGGTCGGATGTAAATACAATAAATAAGCAAATGAATAAATTGGATCAATTGGTATCTGGATTGGAATGTGGTTATTGTTATGTTTCTCCCAACACAATGGAATTGTTTTATTGAGCTGCTGCTGCTGCTTCTCCTCCTCCTCCTCCTCCTCCTCCTCCTCCTGTCTTCTGTGAGGTACACTAGATTTTTAAATGAGATAAAAACCACAATCTGGTTAACTCTTGCACAAATCAGAACTTAAATCTTATTTGCTTAAAACTTGGCAAATCTCCATGCACCACTCCACTATGGAAGAAGGATCTTTGCCAGATCAGTGTGTGAACTGATTGGAATAGCTACAGTAAGGCTGCAATCCTCACCCCACTTACCTGGAGTAAGCCCTATTGAATTAGGGCTTGCTGGATTGTCCTGTAAGATGGAAAGCCGTCTTGAAAATATTATTGATGAAAGCAACTCCTGCCTTTCATGGAAATTGTCTTAAGAAGTTTTCACAGTCAACAGCTTGCTCCATGCAAATAGAAATGCTTAGCTTGTTGATCCTTAGACCTTGTCAAGTAACACAAGAGAAAACTAGCCCTGTTTCATGTATTCAGCCATCATGTGAGAGGAGATAGCATATCCAAGAAGAAGCAGTTTAGATAATTTTTCCTAAATAAATCAACTCGGAAGACCATTATAAAACTTGCAAGCTTCTTCTCAAACACGAAGAGTTTTTAACAGAACCCAGAACAAAACTACTTGGTTTTTTAGCACATTTTAGGTCGAGGCTCTGGTTTTCCTTCTTCCGAGCATATGAGAAGTACAGAAAGTGCCAAATAGCTCAGGTCTAAATCAAAGAAAATGTTTGCAAGTGTTCCTAAAGCTGCTTCTGTGTAATGTTAACGCTGTATTAGCATTTAGCTTAACTGACTGATTATATGTGTTGTGTAAAGAAGCAGAACACAAATTTCTCAGTGGACCTCTTCATTTGCATGTTATATGCTTTCGCATATTTCCAAAAGCAAGTGAGTAATTAGTTCTCAATCTATTCATGAATTCACATAATTAGCAAAATGCTTTTGGTGCTTGCTTAATAGAGATGTTAGTGTATTTAAAAATTTTAAGGAAACAAACAACAAATTAAAATGGCTTCATTTGCTGAGCCATTTCTTGGGTTCCATAGCATTTTCTTAAAGAAAGCGGACCTTTGGCAATGGACATATAATCAATAGTTGGTGTTGGGTTTTTTTAATATAGGTGTTGAAGCCAAGCCTTTCTAGGAATTGCATAAAGTGTCTAGTCTGAAAGCTGTCCTCTCTCAACCCAAATGCATATGGATATCCTATGGTTTTTCAGTGAGAAGCCAAAGGTGCTTTGCACATACTCAGAGTCCCCCCCCCCTCCACATGTTGGAGAAGAAAAATTGGTTCTGGAGCTGAGCAACTGCTCTAATGAAACCATCTGACAAACAGTTTAAACCTTCCCTAAAATGTGTGGTGCCCAGGAATCTTCCCAGTCCCTGCCTGAAACACAATCCTAAGTCATATACCTAAGTCATACCTGTGAGATATGAGTGTCACCAAAAACGGCTTTCTCCATTATCAAGGCTCCAAGTTTCAATTGATATAAACAAGCACTGCTCATAAGAGCTTCCTAGTTCAATGGTTACTTCCCAGGTCAACACCGGACTGTTTCCCCTTAACACAGTGTTGCTGGTGTTGATATAACTACCACAAACATAAACTAAATAAATAAATGCTGGGTAATGCATGTTAAAATGTATTCTGCTTTACTTTATTTCATTTATCCCCTTATACCAAAAGTCTCAAGGTGACTTACAATAAAACAAAACAAATCAAATACAACAGATGTTTTAAAAATATATATTATGTCAACAGTAGCTAAAACACTCCAATGATCATATAATAATTCTCAATATATTAATCAAACCTACCTCTGGCTAGCTACCAGAATAATCAGAAACTGACATAGAAAGCTGCCTTACTCTGAGCGAGACCCATTGGTTCATCTACCTCAGAATTGTCTACACTGACTGGCAGTGGCTCTCCAGAGAAGGAGAGACAGGGAGTCTCTCTCAACCCTTTTTGAGATGTTGGGGATTGAACTTGCGACCTTCTGTATGCCAAGTGGATGTTCTGTCACTGAGCCGTGACACAGTAGAATAATGCAAGAAGAGTGATCCAGGCTTCCTTTGAGTTTCAGTGAGGCAAGACACGAGGTTTTGTCTAATTTTGCATTGCATCTAATATCCTGTGAGAAAGCACATCACTGATGTTGATTATGGATTCTGCTGCCCATTGCATCAGTGAAATGCTTTAGAAGCCCTTGAATGTATAAATGGACATTCTGCACATGGATCTGGTGAGATGTGCTCAGGAGCAGTTTTCCAGATGAACATGTGGTGCTGGATAAGGAAGAGGAAGTGCAAAAAACATGGTGCTTACATGGTTCTTGGTGCTGAACAAAGAAACCCAATGCTATCGCCTATATTTCATTTTAATTCTGATTGTTACTTTTTAAAAAACCACTATAGGTTAAAAAACATACTATAGTTCAACATGATTTGCTGAGGATGGATCCTAGGCCTGTTTCTTATGCAGCATTTGCAAGTCCATGTATAGGGATGGAGGACTCGTCCATAGATATGCATTCACCATTTTCTCTTTTAACACACAAGTGAATTATTCTGCCAGCCTCTGAAAAAGAGCATGTTCTCACAGTGCTTTGTGCTAGAGGAAAACAATTACGCTGAATAAGGTAGACTAGCTCTGTTATTGCGGTACATAAGACTTTGATTACATACTGCCAAGATTCATACCAGCCTAGTAGTTGTTGACAGATAAAGTAACAAAAATGAAACTCATTTATTTTTTCTTTATTGAGACCTCAAGGTAAAGCAAATTTTCAGGTCTTGTACTTACTGCATGGAAAGAACAGAGCCTGACAGTCAAAGTGTGCTGGTCCAGAAATCTAAATTAAACCTAGTTTCATATCAAAGTTTCATTTAGTCTCTGAAAAGGAGCTGCTGCCTGGATTACTTTTTTTTTTAAAAAAGATCTAAAACAAATATACTGTGGATTGCTGCAGTATGCCTTGGATATGTTATACCTGTCACATGTTTGATTCTTGGAATCCCCCACCCCCTTAAAAATATAATTGCAGTGTAGTGTACACTGTTTTCATACATCCGTTGTTTAATATGTGGACAGTGTTTTTATTTCATTCTCATAATAAAAACCATGAACAATAAATGTATTACTAATTATAAATTGCTGAACATGTTAATGGTGTTCTACGGAGTAACGTAAACCAAAATGTCAGCTTCCTGCTGCACATAGCTTACAGTTGCAACAGGTGTATGTCACAAGGGGCTCAGAACAATTTATGAGACTTGAGGACCAAATGTGATCCTTTACCAAGGCTGAATTCTTTAAGGGAGGGAGATTTGGGCCTCCCAGTTCTTCACAGGTATACCACTGCTATCAATACAGGTAGGTACACCTACTGATGTCCCAACCCAGCACTAGGATTGGAGGAGAAATTAGACCCAGTTTGCATTTAAAGATGGACCTATCAAATCTGCACTATATGTGAACCAAAACACAGCCATCCTTCACCCAATTCACTTTTCTCTGAATTTTGCAATGCAGTTCTCCAACCAAGTTGGCATCTGTCTGTCTCAGGAGACAATGGAGGAGTGCTCCTTTGAGGGTGAAGTCAAACTGCTGTAAGGTTACAACACCTGCTGTGGCTGTAGAGACCAATATGAGAGAGACATGTTTGGTTGCAGCTGGGGCAGATGAAGGCATCCAGTTTCTTCTCTCTGTGCTCCTCCCAGTCAGTGGTCATTCTTTCTCATGTCACTGCTATAGATACATGCCTGACTGTCTGTTTCCAGGCACTGCAGTTGTCTGCAAGGGATTCTCACAGGGTGGGGTTGGTGTTACCAGCCTTCCTGTCACATCTTTGTTGCACAGACATGGTCTGCCAGTGAACCTGGTGACTGAAGCCATCTCCCCATAGAACACATTCTTGAGAATCCTGACATCTTCCATTCTGTGGGCATGACCAAACCAGCGTAGACACCACTGAGGCAGGAGTGCGCTGAGAATGTGGGAGAGCACATCTTTGTTTGAGACTCGGCCCTAGTAATGTGTTATAAAAACACTGGGGTATTTTGGGGGGTGTTTTCTGCAAAGCAATGCATGTATTGGTGAAAACAACACACAAAAATGCTTAGAGGAAATTGCTTTGCACAAATATTTGTTATATTGCTTTACAAACAATGTGCAGATAAGGAAATATGCACACTAAACTGTTGATGACGTTCCATGAGGATTTTTTAAAATTTATTTAAAGATTGCAAACTGATGTGGAAATGTGGAGAACTGAATTTAAGATTGGAAAAAATTAGAAATGGAGGGCAACTGACACCAGATTTGCCCATCCCTGTTCTACACGAATGGGGGTTCCTGCACGGGTGTCAGCACTGAAAGCTGCTAGGAGTTTAGTACAAATATGACCTGTCACAATCGCTTCTTAATGGCCAGTATCCCTGTGTACCAGTGGTGGCCCCTCTCCGTGACTGGATCAGGTGCAGCTCTCCACTTGCGCCACTAAAAACCCCTCTGGGCACAAGGAGCCCTCTTGCAGGACCAGAGTATGGAAGCCCATAAAGATAATATTGTGTGCCAGCAGCTGTATTTCCTTTGATCAATTTCATTAGTTCCTGCAGCACTCTGTATGGCTAGCTATGGAAATTGAAACTGCTAAATGAGTACTTTTATTTCATCAAAATCATTCTGCGGATGCTGAGCCCAAGTTAATACAATTGCTGTTCAGATTAATGAGGCAGCGTTTGCAGCATCTCCTCTGTAATTAAACACTTCCATGGCTGGCAATAGCATTAAAGATGCGCCAGATGTTGAAAGCTCAGTGGTGAAACTTAAAACTGTTAAAATTGAAGGGGGTCACCTGTGAAACACAATCTCCTTAACAGTCACTTTCAGAGCCCATCTCAAGAATAATTTTGGTTTAGGATTAGGTTTTAGGTAGCTTGTTTCTTTCTTTTTATCAACCTATCATCTACATTTGAGAATTTTCTCATTAGGTTCTGAGCAAAAGTAACATAAACTGAACTTGTTTCCAAAATTACCTTTTCTGACCTTTCCCTAGATGATAATTATGAAACTAGTCAGCTTAGAAGACTTGTTTTTCAAGAAATCTTATAAAGTAGTAGCAGAAATGTCCCTCTTGTGTGCCGGTGTCAAATTTCAAAATTAACATTTTGGTTCATGTGCTTCTAATAATCACTGACCCTTACTTCATGTACTTTCCACAGGAAATGAATGCAGCAGAAATTACTTTGACCCTCTGATGGATGAGGAAATAAACCCAAGGCAGTGTGGGATGGAGGTCAGCAAAGAAGGTGAGGTGGAATTAAGTATGTAATTTTTGTGTCAGAATATTCTTTCCCATTCATGGAAATGAGGTGACAAAGATCACAAATTCGGTTCCATTTAAATATCCAGCTTACAATTTAAATTATAAGTATTAGCCGCTCTAAATGTGATGGAAAGCCTTGGTAGTCATTGATGAAGGACAGTGTGTTAGCGGGCAGATACAAGCAACTCGGTGTGGCCTGGCAATTCTGCTTACAGGTTGTGTTTAAAACTGAGTTTCATGAGTGCAGGCACAGAGTGGAAAAACACCCACCTAAGCATATGAGTTAATTAAAAATGTTTAAAATACCCGGTCAAGACCAGCATAGCAAATTGTATAATTTCTGCAGGCCTGGCTTTGAATAACGCTACTGCAGAACTAAATTATTTTGACTGTGTGGGTTCACGATCAGGATTTTGTTGAGAAAAGACAACAATCAAGTATTTTCCTAGATTTTAAATCTCACAATGGGGGATGTTATGTAGAACAGGTAGAATAGGTGTCTTAAATTTTTCTATTTGGTTTGGTTAGATACATTAAAATAAAAATGTTGCCCTTTAAAAAAAAGACAACAGTGTGGATGAGAGACAAATAGGATCACACAGGGGAAGTATCTGAAAGACACCTAGAAAGCCAGCATAAAATACGCCAAATCCAAACTCCATTCAGTAGCAGGGATACTGTCGGCGAGATGACCTAAACCTGCCAGAGAGAAAACAAGCCTTTAGCACCCCTTTGCCTGTGTAACTTCAGCTAGGTTGCCAGGTCACATGACTCAGAGGAATGGAGTTAGGATCCAGCATAAGTCCCGCCCTGACAAACCAGTGTCCAACCATTCCCCAAGAATGCTCATTTTTCAGAGTGTGTTCTGCCATTCCTGGCTCAGCTGGCTTTCCCCAGCTCAGCTGGCATAAGGTAGTTACGCTGAGCTGGGGTTGAGGGCTTATACTGGTGTAGCCTGGCTGACCTAGGAAACTGCTGGTTGAGCGAGAGATCTGCCACATCCTAACTTCTTCGTTCTGGAGGATCTAGGGTTGGATTGTACCACTAGATTGAATTGCTACCTATATGAGGAAAGACGTAAGAAAATCTCTTCCCATTCCAAACTCAATAACTCCCTTCTATGGTCAACCAATTAAGATGGATAATGCAAAAAGTGGGTGTGAAACCTGGGCCTCACATATGGACTTCCATCATTGACTGTCTTGTTGGAGGCCCACCCTTGTTATAGAGGTACTACTTCTTGATTTCTACCAGTTGCTGCCCTTATGCAGTAGTTTGCAACAAGAGAACCTTTCTTCAGCACACCCCAAACTTCCATGTAGCCAGTCTTCAAATCCATCAGTCAAGGGTGTGCCTGTTAACTTATATGCAGACACACAAGCACACAGTATTTCCATTCCTTGGGCATATTATAAAGGGTGATGTGAAACAGAAGGAACAAAATGGCCAGTGTTTTCAAGTTGACATGCATAGAGGCTTAGGCCAATTTGTTCTTGTGAACAGGTTCCACGTGACCTTTCCTTGCTATTCCAAGACATACAGTAATTCAATTATCAATTTAAATCCAGCTGAACCATATCTCTACCAGCTTAACAGAGAGCAAGAAATGCCACCCTAAAGATGTTCAGAACTTGCCTTTTATAAACCTCCAAGGGCCGGAATTTCCCTTGTTGTGGTATAACTCAAGGCCACCACTGTATGTGTCCTTGATATCTGAATGTGACAGATGGACCTTTGAAAGCCATGATCTTCCCTCGCAGTGAAGCAAGCCATATGGTTCAAAGGTCTGTCAGTCTATCTTGCTATAAAATGTGTAAATACACAGAGACTTAATACAATAAACACCCTAAATCTTCCAGGAATGTTATCAAAGACCCATTCAAATATTATCAACTCGGTGTCCGCAGCCTGTTGGAATGGGAGACTGAACAACGTAAGATGAATATTAAACATTCCCTTGGGTTGTTATGTGGAACAGACAAAAGCCCTTAGAAAAGTCCGTCCAATTTGTTCCTTTTGTTTGACTTACTATATTAGGTCTCCCTGTGTCTCGGGGAGCCATATCTAAATGGCTGTCTTTTTGAATTTCTCTTACCATGTCTCTGGCACAACTGTCACTTGAAAGTCCAATTTACTAAGGGTATGTCAGCCACGGCAGGCAGCCCCAGGTTGGTTAAGATCTATAGAACCACAGCACAAGACTGAGCTTTTCTTTATTCCAGACATAATTACTTTGATCAGCATGAGGCCACAGATTGGAAAAGAGAGCTTTGCATAAGATGTGTCCAGAAGACACAGTTTTATTTTTGAAAAGCCCAATTTATGATACATTTCCTCCTTCCATCACCCCTGCTCCTCTTCTCCCTCTCCCTCTCCTTGTCTCTCCTCCCTCCCTCTGGAAGTTTAAACATGTGAAAAGATATGCAAGGGGTGGTTTAGCCTTTTTGACCTTGGTGTTTCTTTTTAAAACATATCCTTTTCTCATAACCCAGTTATATATTGCACTGCTTCTGGAATGTAGCAAACAAAAAAGCCCAATGGGAATCCCCCAGGGAGTCAAGTCTATAGCAGATCTTACTCTCAGAAGTGGAGTGGTCAGCCTGTACATCTCCACCCAGTTCTGCCCAAGAAAGGAAATGGCAAGGTGACCAGATGAAACCCCCCCCTCATATCAGGGGAAGCCAATCTGGAGCTGTCAGGATGTTGTTCCTCTGGATGACATTAAACCCTGCTGGCACGGCCAATAATTGAAGGTGATGGTTGCCCAGCAACATTGGGAGAGCACCACATTGGCTACCCTTACCTTACACCTAACATTTATCATCACCATCAAACCTTTTATTGGCATCACATACAAACATCCAAAACAAATCAATCAATACAGAATTACCACTTCCCCAGTGGCACAAAACATTTGCTAAAAGAAAGGAGGCAGAGCAGTCTATCGTCACATCTCTAGGTCTCCAGGGAGATCAGACGTCTTGCAGTGTATTTCGACGACAAAAAACCACATAGAGATATTTAGCCACTAACTTGGTGAGCTCCTGATCATTCCCCAGTAATAGATAATGTAACTTAACATTTATAAAACTCCCACATCTGGCTTGCTTATGGGTCTGATCAACTAGTAAACCTGACCCTGTCACCTCCCCCTTACTCCCAGCTGTGCAGGAACTTGGTCTAATGATGATGATAATGATAATAATAATAAGTATTTTATTATTTATACCCCGCCTATCTGTCTGGGTTGCCTAAGCCACTCTGGGTAGCTTCCAACACATATAAAAGATCAAACATTAAAAACCTCCTGATACAAGGCTGTCTTCAGATGTCTTCTAAAGGTTGTGTAGCTTTTAATCTCCTTGACATCTGATGGGAGGGCATTCCACAGGGATGGCAGCACTACTGAGAAGGCCCTCTACCTGGTTCCCTGTAACTTCTTCTCACAGTGAGGGAACAGCGAGAAGGCCCTCAGAGCTGGATCTCGGTGTCCGGGCTGAACAGTGGTGGTGGAGATGCTCCTTCAGGTATACAGGCTGTTTAGGGCTTTAAAGGTCAGCACCAAAACTTGAATTGTATTTGGAAATGTACTGGGATCCAGTGTAGATCCTCTAGGACTGGTGTTATATGGTCCCAGCAGCCACTCCAAGTCACCAGTTTAGTTGCCGCATTCTGGATTAGCTGTAGTTTCTGAGTCAACTTCAAAAGTAGCCCCACATAGAGTGCATTGCAGTAGTCCAAGCTGGTCTGAGAGACCAAAGGTTTTCTGTGACTTTAAGTGCTCTGTTTCTTAAGGGATTACTGATTCCTGCCCTACTCCATATCCCAGCAATAGACTGTTATTGAGATCTGGCCATTCTGTCTCGCTTCCAATATTGCTGTTGCCTTTCCCAGTCATGTGGAAGTTGCTGGTGTCCAGGAGAGTTGTTAAAGGTGTAACTCTAGCTACACTTACAAGGGAACAAACTCCGCTGAACACAGTGAGACTTAAATCTCAGAAACCATGCATAAGCTTGCACTCTAAATGCTTATTACGTGCCATTGTTATATACCCACTTAAAGTGTTTTTGAAATTATCCAGACTTATCTGACCTCCATTACTTCTCTTGTTTTAGTGCCTGTGAAGTTGGATGAGAAACTCCTCTATGACAAACTGATGACTCTTCTAGATGAAGAGAATAGAATTCTGGTGTCACATGGTAAACGTCTTTCATTCACATATTTGAACTGTGTTTGTTTTTTGGCTCATTCATGTCTAATAATGGAATAAGAGTTGGTCCACAACTTCCCGACCATCATTTGGTTTCTCTTGCCGATGTAGGAAGAAGTTATGGTCCTACAGATGTTGCAGACCTTTAACTCCCATTAGTCCTGCCTGTTGACCATGGTGGCTGAAGCTGAAGGGAGCTAAAGTCCGAAAAGATCTGGAGGGCCACAAGCTCCCCATCTTTGTTCTGTCCAACTACTCTGCATTTGATACCTGAGAGGTGAAGTGTGAATGGTCTCTGCCAAAAAGAACTGTGTGCTTGAGATGCTCCAAAATTTGGTCTGTGGTGGTCCATCTTCAACAGCAAATAATGTCTTGCTGTTGTAGTCAATAAGAAATGAATATATGTGTGTGAGACCAAGCCCTATGACCAGGTGAATTTTCATTATTTCTACATAGAAATAATTAATGATACATAGGTCACAAAATAATTGCAAGCAGGCACATGAATCCATATTTACAAGCTATCCAACAAATGCATCAGGCCCCTAAACCATACTGAAAACTAAGACGATGTAATACTGTGTTAAAGCCCAAAGGCCAAGCAATTTTTTGTGTGTTTTGCTTTTTTGCCAGACTCTTAATTTTGCACTCTCAGACAATTCCCTGTTTTAAAAAATCATAAAATGGTAATCATTGCTGCCACCACTCAAAATTATCACTTAATACTGAATATTTAATATTTTATTTCTTCCCTCTAGGCATCTGTCCTATATTACCAATATATCCATTTACTAATCGTATATAGCACAAAATAAT
The DNA here is from genome assembly GCA_034641385.1 of Darevskia mixta. NCBI lineage: Eukaryota > Metazoa > Chordata > Lepidosauria > Squamata > Lacertidae > Darevskia > Darevskia mixta. The sequence continues at coordinate 23,551,533 of JAWWNH010000011.1, forward strand.
GTTCAAAGTACAAGCCTATACTGTAGATGCGTAATCAAAAGTAAATTTCACTGAGTTCAGTGGAAATTACGCCCTGGTAAGGGGCTACAGGACAACAGTCTTAAGTGCATAGGCAGTTACAGAGTGTACAAATTTGGAGGAAAATTAGTGTAGCAGACAAAACTGGTTTATTCACGAGAAATCAGAACACTTGGAATTCAAAACATATCAGATTAAAAAGCTCCATATCCCTTGGTGGCAGGGTTTCAACACAGCTTTGGTACTCAGAAATCGCTGAACAATGTTAACTGGGCAAAAGTTAAATTGTATATAAGACGTAGATATATTGATTCACTGTTACAAGCATATGCTTGCATTTTGCAGGACTTTTGGATTACAACACTACATACTCTTCTGCAAATCATACCATGACTTTTGTTCTGATACTTACAGAAGTTTAAGTCACAAATAATCAAGAGGATTCTTTTGCTCATTTCCCCATATTAGGATCACTAAAAGATGACAGCAACCAGTTTGTTCACATCTCACTTCATCTGGGTTACATGAAGAGAAATCCATGTTTTTAGATTTGTCTACTCCCCCCCCCCCACTTTGTGGGAAAATGTCACATCTAAGTTTTTTGCCTTCCATACGTTCAGAGACAGAACTGACTCCAATATATTAATGCTGGGATGAAACAAGACTATTTTGTTTCATTTCTACTTTTACTATTGACCAAAAGGACTTCAATTTTTGCCTATTGTTTTGGCCCAAGCACAGGACTTTAATGACCTTGCAGACAAGAATTCTGCATTGGCCTGCATTTAAAGGTGAACCGAGTAATATGTGCAAACAAAAGAAATACTAGGGTAAAGTGTGCATATAGAGTCAAAACAGTGCTTTTTTCTAACAAAATGTTTAGAGGTACTCTCTCATTATCCTACTCATATTGAAATACTGCCCCACAATGAGGCCAAACTTAGATTCACAAAATGTTTATGGGTATGTATACCCCTGCGTCCCCCCAGAAAAAAAAGCACTGGGTGGAAATAACATACTGAAATGAATTCTGTTAGGGGAAATTGTATACAAAAATGTGTATATTGATGTGGAATGCGGAGAGCCAAATTTAAGATTGGGAAAAAAGAGAAACAGAGAGAAACTGAAATTGACAGATTCACTCATCCATCGCTGAAAGGCATGCTGAAACTTCATTGTTCCACTCCACATGTTTATGTGCCCTTTTCTTGTCTTTGCTGGTTGCTTGAAAGTTTGAGTCAAATGACTGTGCCAAACATGATACTGATGAGTCAACGCGGCAAGGCGTTACCATTCTTTATGCTGCACCACTGTATACATCCATAACATTCCTACAGCGACATTTTAAAATTAAACTTATTTTGTCGTGTATTGCAGCTTGTTGGATCTGAACAGTATCTCAGAACTATAAATTGCAAGAGAGGGAATTTCTCCCGGTGAAAAGAATCTGCTGCATTCTTTCTTTTTCTAGAGAAACCAGATGAAGACGCTTTCGATTCTGCATGGCCTGCTGGCTTTACCAAGACAAGTGGACTTTGTGAGGAAGGCGACGATGAAGACACTCGCCCTTACATTGAGCAGTTTGAGAAAAGTGTTCAAGATGAGATTATTCTCCTTGACAACTTTCCACTGAAACAGGTGAGCGCTGAGTACCAACACCCCTCAGGGAGAGTACACCCAATGGGCTCTTAAACATGCTCTGTGGCGATGGAAAAATGAGCGTCTTTAGGCGGAGAGTCAAGGGGGATGGGCTGGATGAGAGCCAATTAAAAGACAGAGGTGCTGTTTGCAGAGGATCCTCCCCTTGAGGGATCAGGTTGGGATCATGGAATTGCTCTGGACAGGACAAGCATGGAGGAATGGGGCACCCAGTTATGGTGGTCACAGCTAGGGGAAAGTCTGACAAAGATGGGTCATGTAGCAGAGGGAGAAGGGGAGAGGTGAGGTCATAGTAGAGAAGCCAACCCACCACTCCCACTGCTGTGTCCTCTCTGCTGCCTCACCTCCCTCTTCTCCCTCTTGGTTACTGCCAGTGACGTCCCCATTAGGAAGCCAGTTAAGCAACCCTGTTCCATTTTTCTCCTGCCCTACCAGCTGCTATTGAGAGGGGCTGCTTTATCAATGAACAAGCGTCTCTGTGAGTTATACAATTCTGAGCTCCAAGAGAGGTTGGGTTATTAAGGGTTTAGGTGATTTAGGTGATTGCGATGTTTAACTGATGCGTTTAAAAATTTTACATTGTAATATTGCATGTTTTTAAGATGTTTATATCGTTTTATCGCTTGATGCTTGCCATCCTGCGCTCCTTTAGGAGGAAAGGAGAGAGGAACATTTAATAATAAGTAAAATAAAATAAACAAATGTCTATAATTGTGAGTTGCCTGGGGGACCTTGTATAGGCATCACATAAAATAACATAATAACAACAACAAAACAATTTAATAATAATAATGTTGTGAAGATAAAATTCTGTCCCTTAAATATATCACTAAAAATCTTTAAACTTTTCAAGAGCATCATTATGTTATGAAAAATAATAATTATGACACTGTGGTACACAGTCTAACAAATACCTAGAAGCAATAAATTCTCAGTCTAATGCCCTTTTATGTCATGAGATATACGCAGGTTTGATTTAAAAATTAAAAAAAATGCAGCCGTCAGTAAAAGCTACTTTTTACCACAAAATCCCATGCCATAGCCTATCACAATAGGCATTTGAATGTTTATGAAGTCTCATCTGTAACCATTGAATACCTTTCCTTAACTGGCAAGGGAGGGTTTGAATCTACATGTAATAGAACATATAGAATTTAATTAGCTCTTAATAGTCGCAAGTGGAAGAGATAATTATTTAATTGGGTTTTTACCTTTTTATGGTAGTCTTAATTGATTTGTCACTTGCCTTCAGGTACTGACTCAAAGGTATTACATTACTTAACACGATACCTTGGGGGTTCCTACCTCCTGCCCCAATTGTCTGTAATCTTCTCCACTTGGACATACCACTACCACTTAAAATAGAAAGATATGCAAAGATAGAACAATCTAAAAATAAGCTAGTGGTAAAATATATATTGCTCTGGTTTTGACAGTGGGAAACACCAGAGATGCATAATGTTAGCGCCTTTATCTCTCCCTGAACCAAACAATTTTGCCTCTATAGTAGTATTCAAAGATCCTCAAACTCTTTTATATTCAGATAATCAGATAGTCAGGCAGATATATCCTCTGTGTTTTGTTTTGTAGTTTTGAGAGGATCCTGTATTCCACCAGCCCTTTGATGTAGTTTTCTCTCTGAATTCATTTTCAAAACCCTGCCTTTTTATTCACAAATATCATACAAATAAAACAGACATAAATAAACATCTACAAATATCTATATATGTGAAAAATGATACTTCTAATTATGCTTTCATGCCATTAATGATTTTGACATCAAGATTTGACAGTGTGGTTATTGAGAAGTTCTGTTCAATTCAATGAGACTTAAACCCAGGTATATTTGCAACCTAAGAGTACACTCTAATCCTAATTACCTGGGTTTAAGCCCACAGAATTGCCTAATGTCTGAGTAGACATGGTGTAAGGTATCCACCATTTTTCTGTCCATTTCGGTTTAACTCAGAGCTTATCCACACTTCCTCTTATCATAGAATCATAGAATTGCAGAGTTGGAAAGGACCTTAAGAGTCATCTAGTCCAACCCCTTGCAATGCAGGAATCTCAACTAAAATAATAATACTAATTTATTAAATTTGTATACCGCCCTGTTCCCGCAGGTCTCAGTGCAGTTCACAGGATAAAATCATTATATAAAAACACAGAATACATAATCAAAATAAAAAGAAGAACAACCCAATAACACGCTCCAGGACAGATGGCCATCCAATCTCTACTTAAAAACCTCCAATGAAGGAGAGTCCACAGCCTTGTCCTGCTGCTTTCTCCAAGGGAAAACCACTCTTTAGTGTTCAATCAGGCAAAATGGCAATTCAGGTTTTCTCTGGATTGACCTTTGCTCTGATAAAGAGTGGGATTTCCCTGGCAAAGGAGTAGGGCAAGCGGAAAACCACTTTTTATTGCGAATTTATTAAAAGAAGAATTAGAATCACATTAATAATAATAAAATGGTCATCAGCACATCCATCTTAGTTTGCACTTATGGCTTGATATATTCTTGCCAAATGTCAAAACCAAGTTCAGTTTGTAAAAAGTACATTAAAATGTAGCAAGGGTTCTACATTTTAAGGAGGTGTTGGCTGTTTATCTTTCACGGCTCAGAGTATAAGTCTCTTAGTGACCACAAAGGCTCTCAAAATCCATTTTTGTTATCCTTCCATTAACCCCCATACTACAGGAATATAATTTCAATGCACACGAACATCCTCAAATATCAAGGATTTTGCCAATTTAAAATTTATACAGACAACAGCTTCAGACCACAAAGAAAAAAATAACTGCATATGCTCGCATCTTATGCCTCAGCAGTCATTTCCAGCATCACATCTCCAGCATCTATCTGTATTAGACAATGCCTTCCTAGGCATTGCATAGTTCAATATGCAGTATCCAAAGCATGCTTTTATTAATAGTAATACTGTTAATATTAGTATATGGAAGACATGAAGATTTCCTCAGAAAGTTTCCTCCTAAGTGTTGATGAGCAACATAACAATGATTATTCTACATGTACAGAACATCAGCACAATAGCTTTATACACACACACACCAGTCTGCATGCTGTATTCTAGTGAATATTCTGACTACATAAATTGCTTTCTCGTGAGGGAAATATTAGTATTTTTAAACTACTTGCATCTTCTTTATCTTGTACAACCCTGAAACGATCAGTGTTATATTACAATTTACATAACTGGATTTGGGATTTGTTGAAGAGAAGTGATAGAAATGTGTACATGCTGATTTTCTTTTTCTGAAGAGGAAGTGTTGTTTTTTGTAAATTCTTATGATCGTGCAATAGCTATATTATATGTACCAAAAAGATTCAATTGAAATCAATGTAAGTTTGTTCCCAAGGCAAATAGCAGCTGTGGGGGTTTAATCAAGACAACAGTACATATACAGCAAGGGATAAAACCTTCCCAATGTGCCAGTCTCAGTTCTGGTCCACCCACCCTGCCCTAGTCACAGGCACTATTTCTGTTAAGAACTAGACACACACTCACACAATTAGCATAATGCCCAATTTGGGTGTGTAAGAAACTATATCAAAGACATGCATATTATAGGTGGAAGGGAAGATAGTCTTTTAAAATTATGTCAATGTCTTTATGAAAATGTGCAAAAAAGCTGTTATACCAAAAAGATATGCTTATTAAAATTCTAAAAGTTCAAATGTTCTTTTGTATAGGGTTTAAAACATAAAGGCATTTTCCAGCACACAGAGGAGTTCAGAAGGCGGCTTCCTAAAATCTTTCGAAGGTATGTATTACCGGTAGTAACAGAAGTCTTTACCCCTTTCATTGCTTTCTACCTGAGAATCCTACTATATACACCAGTGCTATTAATGTAAAGCCTGTCAAGTATGGGAGTTCCTCTCTCTCTTCTGGTAGCTCAACAATAAGAATTAACGGAGCATTTGGTAGATTTATAGTCCTTTTATTACAGCATTATGTTGCAAGCACAGACAGGCAACCCTTCACAAGGATATCAGTTGCTTACTCTGACTCCTCCCCACTTCCGCAGCAAGAAGCGCTCCAACGGGAAGTTCCTCCCCCCTGTGTCTCCTTTGTTCTGTGACATGCTTGGACCTTCAAGTTCGGGGAGGGAGGGGGTTCTCTCTCCACAGATGTCAAAGAGAAAAACAACCACCAGACTTTTAGAAGACATCTGAAGGCAGCCCTGTTTAGGGAAACTTTTAATGTTTAATAGATTATTGTATTTTAACATTCTGTTGGAAGCTGCCCAGAGTGGCTAGGGAAACCCAGCCAGATGGGCGGGGTATAAATAATAAATTATTATTATTATTATTATTATTTTATTTTATTTTATTTTATTTTATTTTATTTTATTTTATTTTATTTTATTTTATTTTATTTTATTTTATTTTATATTGATGTATCTCCCAGCTGCTCCCTTCCTTCTGGTTGCTTAGCTACTATCTCATAGCTGGGTAGTTCCTCTCTCAACTGAGCAGCTTCTGTGTCTGCCTGTCTCTCTGCTTCTGGAAACGCTGGAAGCAGGGTGTGTGTGTGAGAGAGAGCGAATAGTCCCCCTCCTCTTCTGTTAGGAGGTGATCTCCCTGTGATTGCATTCCCCAATCTTCCGATCCAGACCAGTCCCTGACATCAACTTTAGTATTTAACTTTTGTTAAAAATTGAGTGCAGTTGACCGTGGCTTAAACCATGAGAAACTGTAATGCTGGTTTCTATGGGCCCTAGTGTAGGGTAGTAACGCTTGGTGTGGTGGGGCAGAGCTGTGGGGCCCACCTCCCATCCCTGGGTGACACTGCAGCTTGTCTGGATGGGGATGGGACAATGGCGAAGCTGAAGCTGTGTTGGGGTTCCACAGACACATTGGCAGAACCAATCAAACACTCCCACTGGTCCATCCATGCAGTCTCAGGGCAGTCTTGACTCCAACGCAGCCCTGCCCCGTCTCCATCCTGATTATATGCTGTGTAACTGGTACCAGGATTGTGGCTCTACTGGTATAGGGGCGGCTGCTGATACTGAGGAATATAGAAGGTGCGACATGGCTTGCTTCTTTGAAAGATTAGGGTTTTCATTATTAAACATACCACTTGCTTAAGGGGTTTTGTTCTGTATTACCGTGTCAAAAGCCTCATCTTTCCCACCTAAACTAGCATGCTGCAGTATACACATCTCTCTCCTGTACTTGCGGTGCTTAATGGATTGGAGAGCACAATCCAATTAGGAATGGGACAAGGTTTCTTAGGGTAAGGAATTACTCTCCAGATGATTCTGTGATTGTGAATTCAGCTAGAACAACATAGTAGCAGCAGCGCCTCATTTAGAGAAACCTAAATGGCTGGGTACATTTTTAGCATTCCTTATAGGTCTTAGATACTTTTGTGTTCAAAATTAGAAAATGTCTTCTGCTGTGTTTCAGAACAGTAGGTCACCTCACCTCCTTTATCTGGCCTGTCTTCCCCATAATTGTTGTAAGTCGCTTTGGGTTGCCTTGAACAAGATAGAGCAACTTAACAAAATAAATAATATCAATGGTTGCCTTTTTATATAAAATAAGCACAGTCTAGTACCATAGAGCTGGATAGGTTTCTTCGCTCTTTACCAGAGAGATGAGTGGAAGACCATCTGTATTCCTGGGCTGTCTCCCCCTTTATTTTTGCCACTCAGTGCTCTAGCATGGTACTCTTAGCTGTGCAAATAGTACTATAGTGACACCTACTGATGAGAAAGTCAGTTCTGCAACTTAGTTAACCTTCAGCAAACAAAAAGTGGGGAGGCAAATATTCAAATCCAAATCTGCATCATCATAACCCTCACTTAACCTACAGCTGAAAGATAACCAGGTATGCTGACCCTGTAATCTCCATTGTCTTTCCAATAACAGAACTGGCAAAATTTGAGAAGATAGCCAAAATGCATTACTACGGCAATTCAAAATGCGTATGAGGTTTCATCAGTAGGAAAAGAGGCTAAATTGATTGCTACTCACCAGAATTCAACTTCTGGCTATGTGAAAGAAAAAGGAGAAAAATGTTGCACCCCTAAAAGAGATCAAACAGTGTAATGAAAACTGTTTACCTTCATAATTGTGTATTAGCTGCTAATAAAGGCAATAGATACAGTAGTTTAAAAGTAATAAAATCCACAACAAAGTGTATTTAATTTTAAATTGAATTGCAAGCAAATGGGTGTCCTAATGAACCCCTGTGTCAATGTAGCTCTAACCAAATTAAGTGAAATAATTTCCATCATGAGGAAACTAAATAAGTACAAAGTTTCAAACGGACCATTCTTCCTAGGAAAAGAGATTTTCTCTTTTAAATAGTAAAGTTCACAATACAAGTTGACTCAATTCCACTTTTAGGGCAAATTAGGTTAAGCTCTGTCTAACCTTCAGGTCAAGTGAGAAAGGGATGCCGAAAAAATCCTGAGGTGTTTATTTAGGACTGTGTTTCCCATACTCGTGATGGCTGAAGCATTTTCTCTCTCCGTCCCCTGCAATTAAAATTTGAGGCACACTTTACTATTACATTAGTAAATGCCTACTTTTAGAATATGTACTTGTGATACACCAGGCAGCTCCTTCTGAGGTCATGCTTCATCTAACCTAGAGGTTAGATTACTGCAATATATTAAACATGGGGCTGCCTCTGAAGACAATCCGGAAACTTCAACTGGTGCAGAATTCAGCGGCCAGGTTGCTCATCGGGGTAAGGCAATTTGAGCATATAATGCCAAACCTGGCCCAACTGCACTGGCTGCCTATTAGTTCCCAGGGCCAGTTAAAAGTGCTGGTTTTGATCTATAAAGCTTTCAATGGTTCAGGCCCACAATCCCTCAAGGACTGCCTCTCCCCATATGAACTGACCCAGACCCTGTGATAATCATCTGAAGCCCTTCTTCATGTGCTCTTTCTGTGAAAGATGGAGGGTGGCAACCTGAGAACGGGTCTTTTCTGCCTGGCGCCATCATTATACATCTTTAGCAAAAACTTTGCTCTACAACCAGGCCACAGACTGATTTTTAGGAACACAGATACTTTGTTTATCTTGTGCCAGCTTTAGGGAAGCTTTTTAGTTGAGTCAATGTGCAGAAAAAAAGGCTGCAAAATCTCCCCTTGTTCATTATTCGTCTTTGGAGATGATTCACACAATCATTTTAAAATAAATAAACAAAGTCAGCCCTTCTTGGTCAAACTAGGTTGAGTGTGAAGCTTTACAACAGGGGTCAGGATTTCAGAATCCTTTCAAATATTCTTAAAACCCTCCTCTAAGCCCCCTCCTCCTCTACCACTCACCATGCGAGAAGTGAGGTTACAGGGAACCAGACAGAGGGCCTTCTCGGTAGTGGCGCCCTCCCTGTGGAACGCCCTTCCAGCAGATGTCAAGGAAATAGGCAGCTATCCTATTTTTAAAAGACATCTGAAGGCAGCCCTGTTTAGGGAAGTTTTTAATATTTAATGCTGTATTGTTTTAACATTTGACTGGAAACCGCCCAGAGTGGCTGAGGAAACTCGGCCAGATGGGCAGGGTAAAAATAATAAATTATTATTATTATTATTATTATTATTATTATTATTATTATTATATCAAGTATCTATTATATCAAGTATCTATAAGTAGCTTGAAGCTACTTATTCTCAATGGAAGTGGATGGTCACACTCTAGTTTGGTCGTGAAGATAGCTGGCCTGTTTCTATGCACATGTGGGTGGGGTCTCCATTCATGCTGTGCTGTTGTTCCAGCACCAGTTCACTGGTGGCTTCTCTTTCCAAGTTGTGATGTTGCCGCAGCACCAGTTCACTGGTGCATTTTCTGTCCATGCTCTGCTGTCGCTCCAGCACCAATTTCCTGCTCTTTCTGGTGTACAAGCCTGTTTGGGCACCCTGGGTCCTATGAGTGAAACCTCATGGCCATGGGCCAGTAAATATGAGCTTAAAGTTCTTGCTGGATTGTGGCCCATTGTGTTTTTGGCACCAGTCTAGACTGACAAATGGAAGTTGTGCCATTACCAAAGTTATCCCATTTTATTCCTTCTCCACTTGTCGAAAGCTAAGTATCCATCTGCCCTGAACAGCAATACAGTACTCCCTTCACTGCTGCATTCTTTGTAACATATTTAAGGAATGCATTAAAATGCATGTAGGTTTCAAGGGTCAACACTTTCTTTAATTTATGCATTTTATTAAATTTCCTACCTTCACTTTCCCTTTGCCGCTGAAGCATGGGAGAAAGTCGGGCGTTGAAAGCAGCACCGAGTGAAGGGACTGCAGCCAAGTCTAGTAACCTTGCAGGACTGAATAATGGATCTAATGGAGCAGCAGGTCTTTGCTGGGAGGTGAGTCGTGTGTGTGTGTGTGTGTGTGTGTGTGTGTGTGTACTCTTTTTCCTAATGTAAATTGCAAACTGACTAGATCAATTATATTGACTCCCTCGTATGAAATCCCTTCCCTTCCCATTTTTAAAAATAAACGCATTAGTTTTTCATCAGGCTTAATCGTATGCATCCCAGCAGATGCAACTGTATGCTTAAATGGAATGTCTAAAAGCATTAACGATGAATCATTTGGGCAAGGCTGGAGTTCTTCAAAACACTTCCTCGGCACTGGCCAAGCAAAGTCTTTCTGGGGGAGATGAGGGAAGGCGGCGTTGCCACCATGTAAATGAGACAAGCTTGAGATATGATGAATCTCCTATCTCCTTTTCCTACTCAACTGACACTCGCTTTGAGGGAAGGTTGTAAATGCAAGAGAGATTGTGGTATAATTCCTCAGACTGGCGTTTTTGCCCCCCAGTCACTATTCGATTATCTTCCAAATTGCTGTGTTTCAGAGAGATAAAGATTTTTTATGGCTTGCTGACTTGAAACAACTAGGAGAGCCAGAAAGAGAGAAGGCTAACTGGCCATGCATAGTAATTCCATTGGTAAATGACAAAATCTTTGTTTGTATGACATTTCCAAAATTACTACAGAAGATGAATCTGAAATATAAAATGTCACATTTGGCATGCAAAACTATCAAAATATATTTCAGTATAAAATTCATAGAGGCGTTTAATTTAGAATGTGTTTAATAACTCAGACTGCCTGCATCAGTAATCCTGCCTTGAGGTTTTAGAAAGATTGTCTTATTTCTTCATTCACATGATGTTAATTTTTCTCATGTATGTATATATATATATATATATATATAGTCAAAAATATTAAGGTTAAATCTCCATTGTTAATTAATTTTTTTCTCTCATTTAAATGAAAATAATTGTCATTCAGATTAGTTTGTTAAGTACGGTTTGTGTTGAGAAAAACAAAACAAAAAACCCAGAAGAGGTTTAACTGCTTCAAGTGTTTATTTAACTGCTTAATTTAAACTCCACAAGCTTTCTATCTATATGGAAATATGTTGTCTCTACCAATATAAATCCAAGGTCGGATTAAAAAAAAAAGGAGGGAGATTATTGGTCACTATGGGCTTGGATCATGAGGCTTTGAAACACCTTGGCAAGCGAAGCATATTAAAATAATATGCTGTGTACTGTGAGGCACCTTCTCTCACAATTGGTTGCTTTACCTTGAAATGAGCAAGGAAATGCTCCAAATCGCTGCTGTGGTGATTTGTGGTGCAGCCCTAACCCCAGTTGCTACCCAGGGAACGTAATAGTGGGGCTGCTGCCACATCCATAGCCTCACTGAGCCTCCTGGTCAGGAGAGTTCATGTGCAGAAGGCAGATTGCTGCACCTGCAATTGTACTTGGTTGCTACCGTGTGATGGCATTAGGCCAGCTCAGGATCCAATGGGTCCTGGATTGGCCCCTCCCCTTCATCCTCTTGAATGTCCTGCATGAAGGCATGCAGCAGGTTGCAGGGAGCCTACTGGAGGGACACCTGCCTGCTGCCTATTCAAAGGGAATGCAGTGTGTGAGAAATTCAATGTGACCACAGGGCTTTCTTGAAACTTCCCCCACTTCTGGCGGTTCCCTCACTGCGAGAAGCAAAGGTACAGGGAACCAGGCAGAGTGCCTTCTCGGTAGTGGCGCCTGCCCTGTGGAACACCCTCCCAGCAGAGGTCAAAGAGATAAACAACTATCTGACATTCAGAAAATACCTCAAGGCAGCCCTGTTTAGGGAAGTTTTTAACCTGTGATATTTTAATGTATTTTAATATCTGTTGGAGGCCGTCCAGAGTGGCTGGGGGGACCCGGCCAGATGGACGGGGTACAAATAATAAATTATTATTATTATTATTATTTATATTATTATTATTAGCCATCATGGATGTAGAACAAATTGTGAAAAGCAGTATTCCCTCATGTCAGGAAAAGTGTGCTGTTGCACAATGCTTGTGGGTAGCGGAGAAATGCAGATGTGATGATATCATCTCACCCTCCTCCCAACTGCATGTTATCAGGGAGGTGTGGCACAGTGGTGTACAATCCTGACCCCATAACACAAACCCGGGGCCATAATCAACTCTCAAATCCCCTGCAAGATTAGGATGCCTCTTGACCCAACTCTTTAATTTCAGGATCAGTGAAATGATTGTGTAAGAGACAGGTCAGCATTGCTTCCTTCTAGTAGATGGAATTTGTACACCACGGTGTACACGGTGTACACCACGGTGTATGAATGGTCCAAAGCTGTGAACGAGGAGATACAACAGATCATCTAGAATTCCTTACCTGTGCAGGCAGAGTTTGCTGACTGTAGCTTTATTCAAACGCTCACAAGAAGATGTGGTGGCTTAAAGTGGGGAGGGCTTGAACTTGCACACGCAAGTCTTCAACATCCCTACATGCACTGGGCACATGCATTTGAAACCCCCAGAAGATCTGAAGGGCATTCATAAGCATGTGCCGCTCATTGCTCATATAAAACCTGGTAAGGCCATGGGAAGAGGAGGCACGGCCTTGACTGGAACCAGATCGCTTTTGATTATGTGCTCTTACTATTGCAAGCCGGTGTGTGTTCCTCTTCTATTTTCTCCCCACTAACACCCATCTTTTCTTCCATTAGATTGACTGGTCTCAAAAACCCCAGCCCATTCAGATCCAGCTGAAATGCTTACGTGGTGTTAAAGACAAAGTGCCACAAGGCAGCTACGTTCTCAAGGTTTCCCTCCGCGGACAGCTTGGTGGTAAAGTGCTTGACTGGTCTAAAGCAGAGGGTCAGCAGTGGGCTGGAACCACACTGCCCGTCAGACACCATGGGAATTTCTATGATGTGGAGATCTGTTTTGACCAAAGTGTACACACAGTAAGCAAAGTTTCTTCAATATGCTCTCGTTTGCTTTGATGGTTGAGCCTTTAGAAAATAAAAAACACACTCAGTGATTTCTCCTTTGGGCTACATATACGTATATTGAATACATTCCTTTATGTTCCTGTTAAAGGTACAGTTTAGGTACGTGCAGGCTCGTCTTTCCTGCCCCATCCGCCCCAATGCAACCTCCTCCACTCATTTGAAAAATGCCAAATGATATAATGTACTATATCATGCAGCATTGTCAGCCGAGTTTAGATTTCGTCTGCATTTTTCTTATCTATGCAGCTTGTCAGCTATGTAATTCGATTTGGGTAAAGTAGCTTTAGAATAATAAATGAACGAGTGGGTGTATATAAACACATGAATGCTCAAATCCTTGTCTGAGTTTTGAGCTTCATTGACCCCCATTTGCTAAAAAAGCAGCATTTGGATTATTTTGGAATAAACCCAAGCACACTTGAGGCTCTGTTTTGCGACTGAAGTGTACATAGATATTCCGATCCCCGTTGCATGCTGCGTGGGGCAGAATTGTTATGTGTCATTTGCTCTGGCGGCATTGAGACAAATGTCTGCAACTGGTTGAATCATTTGATTTGGAAGAAATTTGTCTGATAAGCATGAGCTTCCTCACTGCTCCTGAATGATTTTGATTCCTGCGGAAAGAGTCTTGTGCTATTGCTGTGGCATTTAAAGCCATATACAGTGCTTTAGTGAATAAATTCATGGATAGGGAATATGTGACCCTCCAGATGTTGTTGGACTACAACTTCTATCACGCCTGACCATTGTCCCTGATGTTGTAGTCCAACAACATCTGGAAGGTCAGTGGTTCCTCACATCTGGAATAACAGTTGCTCGTTGGTTGATCGGAGAGGAGAGCAGAACAGCCACTGTGAGCTGATGCATTGATACATTTTATGGTTTTGTGCCATAAGACGTATACCCATCCTTTGAAGGATTAATGACATTTAATCACACGTCCTGTCAGATATGAAGGACACATGCATGCTTCTTCCATTGCATTGCATTTTAAAATGCACGCAAGCAGTGCTCAGGTCTGGATTGGGCCCCTTTGAATGGAAATATGCTGGAAACATGCACACAATGGTGCTACTCATACTTCATAATATTTATGTCCAGTGCTATTTTTCTAGAAAAAGAGGTGCCAAAACTCAACACGAACACCTCCCTTGTTCTCTTATAATGGCAATTGCGCCCATGTGAGACGTGTCGGAACTGAGTTCCAGCGAGTTCTGGGCTGAAAAAAAGCCCTGTTATGTCTTTTTTATGGAAAAGGTCAAGGGAGTTACTGACTTCATGCCTTGATTTTGGGCTTCCCCAAGGCTGGGGATAGCCAACCCTTTGGGCCAGTGGGCAATTGAATTTTTGAGAAAGTGCCATGGATGCTAGTCATAAAATGGCTGCCAGGAGGTGGGGATTTAACAAAGATGGCTGCCACATCTAAAAGAGCAATAAAAGACAAGGCCACAGAATGGTACAGGCATGACTACCACATCAATGGGGAAAAGACACCTATAACAGCGACTGTTGCACTCACTTATAGAAAAAAAAACCTCCTCTGTTAGGATGGAGTGAGGGTGTCCAGTCAAGGCCTGGCCTGATATATCTATATATAACCAGGACCAGTATGAGGAGCAGACTGTGATGTCAGCTTCACTCAGTGGTATATCACTGGTGAAACAGCCACTGCTCCTGAGTCCCTCTGCTAGTGACTTCCTCCAGCGACAGTTGCTAGCAGAGGGACTCAGGAGTGGTGGCAGTTTCACCAGTGATATATCACTGAGTGAAACCGCCATCCCACTTTGCCCTCATACTGCGCAGAGGGAGGAAAAAGCTGCATTGGCGAGACACCAATACAGCTTGTTCTTCCTTCTGCATCTTTAAACTGCTTGGCTGAGGACTGTGTGGTTGCTGCTTCCATCAGCTGAGCTGATCCCCCAGCACTAGGGATGGCTCTGCAGGGAATGGGGAGTCCTCTCATGCCCCAGCTGAGCCGTACAAACAAGCTGCATTGTCCCAGCCTGCTAGGCGCTGGGGTGAAACTGCCTCACCTCAGCTCCCATGGTGAGAGATGCAGCAATTTCACCTGGTGCCTAGCAGGCTGAGGCCAATGAAGCTTGTTTTTTCAACATCGCGGTATATTGCCAGACCGCGATGTTTGGCTGGTGGTATACCGCAATGTTGAAATATGATATTGCCCAGCCCTAGTCCAGTCCTAGCATCCAATAAAATGTGTGAAAGTTTCAGGGTGTGTGTTCAGTATAGGAGAGACTGAGCAAGTGCAAAAAGAAACTGAGCAGGAAGTACAAACAGTCCCACATCTATGACCTTTTGAGGTCATTTCCTGAAACCTTTCCCGGGTGCCATAGGAGATGCTGCCAGGGATATTGGTACCCAAACATTTCCAAAGCGGGATTCTCAGAGCGCTATTACCTGGTGGTAAGACCTACTGGAATTAATGGGGTAGTCTTATGATCATAATTTGCTTTTCTGGCCTCAGTGTAATAACACTTTTATAGCTTTAGTGCATGTAAATTTTGTTTTCATCATTTCCCTGTCAAAATTATTGTATTCTTTCTATTTATTTATTTATTTACATTTATAGGCCACAGTGTTTGGTGCAATCTACTTTGGGCAGTTTGCGTATCCTGAAAACACAATGCAATTCAAAACAAATCTAGACAACTTAAATAACAGCAGCACACAATTATTTAAAAAAGAAAGGCCAGTTAAAAATAAATAAAACAGCAGTATAGATCCCAGCTGCTAAAAAGAGAGCTATACATTCTAAAACAGCTCTTTAATTTAAGCTCATCAAATAAAGGTCTAAATTAGGAAAAGCAGCTTAAAATAAATAGGTTTTAAAAACCCGCTTAAAGATTTTGCTGAGTTTTGCTCTTCCTGAGCCTTTTTGCTGTGCTTCAGATGTGTAATCTTTACCTGTGTGATTTCTCTGCTTTTTCAACTTTTGCTGAAATAATTAAATTACGGTAAAACCGTGGATTACTTTACACACTGTAAGTGTAGGATAGCAAAACTATTGTGCATTTTGTAGCTATGATCCCTATAAAATAGTGCTCCTTCAGGTATACAGGACCGAGGCCGTTTAGGGCTTTAAAGGTCAGCACCAACACTTTGAATTGTGCTCGGAAATGTACTGGGAGCTAATGCAGATCTCTCAGGACCAGTGTTATATGGTCCCGGCGGCCACTCCCAGTCATCAGTCTAGCTGCCGCATTCTGGATTAATTGCAGTTTCCGGGTCACCTTCAAAGGTAGCCCCATGTAGAGCGCATTGCAATAGTCCAAGCGTGAGATAACTAGAGAATGCACCACTCTGGCGAAACAGTCTGCGGGCAGGTAGGGTCTCAGCCTGCGTACCAGATGGAGCTGGTAGACAGCCGCCCTGGACACAGAATTAACCTGCGCCTCCATGGATAGCTGTGAGTCCAAAATGACTCCCAGGCTGCGCACCTGGTCCCTTCAGGGGCACAGTTACCCCATTCAGGACCAGGGAGTCCTCCACACCTGCCCGCCTCCTGTCCCCCCCAAAACAGTACTTCTGTCTTGTCAGGATTCAACCTCAATCTGTTAGCTGCCATCCATCCTCCAACCGCCTCCAGGCACTCACACAGGACATTCACTGCCTTCACTGGTTCTGATTTAAAAGAGAGCTAGAGCTGGGTGTCATCTGCATAGTGATGAACACCCAGCCCAAACCCACTGATGATCTCTCCCAGCTGCTTCATATAGATATTAAAAAGCGTGGGGAGAGGACGGAACCCTGAGGCTAGAAAGGAGACATGGGTAGTCTGTACCTAAAGGTATATGTGTGTATATTCCAAAATGTATTTGGGACGCCTGTTCTTGGTGGATGAAAGTTGGTTTGCAGCTTAAACTCATATTGCCAAGTTACGATTGACCCTTAGAAAAGAAGTTCACATGAGCAAATTGGAGTTTAGTCTTTTCCTTCTTTAAAATGTTGCGCAGCAAGTGCAGAACGACTGAGATAGGCGAAATGCAGTGCTCGTTCCTTGGGATTTGTTACAGGAGAAAATACCAGACAGCTAATGTGAAGGGTAGAGTTTTGTTTTCATTGGCTATAATGCAGAAACTGGGGTACAAGACAAATAAGGTGAAAAATAAAACATGCATGCCTGATGTTGAAAGACAGCATGCTTGTAACTAATACATTAGAGATATTGTTCCAGAGCGCTACATCCTTCCAAAAATAATAGTTCTCTCATGTCGACAAAGCTAGTGTCGGCATGGGTTACCTGCTGCATACAGAAAGTGCTGGTCATGTAAGCTAGAACTGCCTGGGGGCTAGTCTGACTTGAACGTCCGACCTTTCCCCCAAAATATTTTTTGTTCATTAATCAGTGCTTCTTGCCTAAGCTTGTTAGTTTCCTTTCCTTCTCCCTCTCCCTTTCACCATCCCCTTGGCTTAAATTGTCAGGTTCTCTTAACTCTTGAGTGATAGCAGCGAGGTTTCGTTTGAATGGTTTCCTGCAATCCTCTACAAAGGCATGACGGTTGGCTGTCCTTAAAGTAAAATGTCGGGTGTACATACATGTACAGCAGCATACAGCATAAGTGGGATGGGAGGAGAACTTGATTTGTAGTTGATCGCGGAAGCTTGCAAGGGAGGATCAGTTGGATTGGGGACTTGGGGGGCCACTGTGGTGGTGTAAGCTTCACGGGAGTGGGGGGGGAATCAGAACTCAGTTTCTTCCCCCAAGAGATCAATGCTTTTGAACCCATGTGGATTCCTCCTTGGTCATACAACCTGTGCTTTTATATGGCCACACAAGGGACTCAGCTATTGCACAGTAGTCAGGAAACAGAGTTTTGGATGCAACACCAGATGGCACCAGAGAGCAAAAAAAAATTATAAGTGATTTTCCATAGCGTTTTTTCTTCTGTTATAACGATTTAATTTCTGACTTATTTATAGCATGTCCCCCCCCCCCCGTGTGTAGATCCACCCAAGATGTACATGCCTGTGATGAATCATTGTGGCAGTTCACTTCCTGGGAGGGGGCTTATGAAGACCCAATCATAGGGGAAGGGGGAAGTGAGAGACTGTTCTCATATGGTTTTGGATCTCATGGTTATGGAAAGAGATTTTAAAAAATCCAATGGAAGAGGGTGTGTCCGCCAATTCCAGTCACACCTACCATACAGCATTATAGCTCTTTCATAGGTTGAGGTTCTGTGGTTTACCATACCCATTCATCCTTTCTCAAACTTAGCAAAAGTATGTATAAAAAAAGTTCCCAGACAGCTATGAACATAGCAACAACTACCCAACAGTAGATACCCATGACAACCACTCCAAAATGTACAGTTGTCTAAAATCAGGCATAGGCAAACTTGGCCCTCCAGATGTTTTGAGACTACAGTTCCCATCACCCCTGACCACTGGCTCTGTTAGCTAGGGATGATGGGAGTTGTAGTCCCAAAACATCTGGAGGGCCGAGTTTGCCTGTGCCTGAGTCTAAAATAGCAGAAGTGATTGCCATTCTTTTGGGAGCTTGTTTTAGCTATTCCAGGGTCTAGTTTGGAAGTGGTAATGTCACAGAAGAGTCTGCTAATTGGCCATATTATAGTAAATGGAAATCCAATTCAATGCACTGTTGCATACTGTGAAGTCAGTTAAATTAACAATATATTTATATATCTATATATGTATATGTATGTTGTGGTTTTGGTTCATAAGCAGCACAACTTTACTAATAATGCAGGGCACTGTTATTAGACTTGATTGGATTGATTGTCATAAACTAAACAAGTCTGATATATATTTCTTCATTCTGAATTATGGGCCTAACATTTGGTTTGACACCAAGAAGTGATTATTATGCTTGTTAGTTAACTGACTGCTCTTTTGGGGGGTGGGGGTGTATATTTACTGATTCATAAAAGTTCTTAGTCACCTGTCCTAAAAATAGCCCAAGGAGGTATACAACATTTTTTAAATAAAAAAAATCCAATATCTAATATATAGCCAATAAAAATGCAAAATAACAATAAAACACAGTTATGTTATTGGTAATATTGTATTTGGTGTAGTGGATAGGTGGCAAATTCTATAATATACACCATGGTCCGTAATATACATCAAGGTGCCATTTTTTTAATAGCATTTTTTTTTTACAAGAAGAATAGAAGGTGTATCACAGACAATGACAGCTGTCCATTGCTATCTTCTCTTTGAAAACCTATAACATGTTCACAGCACTGGCCATTTCATATGCCTATAAAGTTCGCAGCCACTGATGGGAAGGGATTTATATATCTTTAGATTTTTAAAAAGTATATCACCAGAGTTAATATTAATGTGCCAATATGGCAAGGTAGCAGTGCTCTAAGTGCAGCAGTGCACCATTTTTGCTTTACTTAAGGGAAATCCAGGGTGAATAAAACGGCAACTTTTCAAACATGACATTTAATCCATGCATGTAAATCAAACTGTGGGAGGAATCTATTATTCATTATTAAAAGGGCACCATATTTTTATTATACTGAAAATGAAACCCAAATGCTGTGAAAAATTTAGTGGCTTCTCTTGAAGTTTCAAGACACTTATCATCCAGCCATTGAGCTGGTGCTGGCACTCATTTTAAATTATAGCTACCAAAATAATAAAGTTTTTGGCCTAGGAAGGAGTTGGAGAGAAGCCTGATCAATTCCACCGCAAAAGGTAAATTTATTTTTTTAAATGTAAGGCTCTCTAAATCCATATCACGGTACAGGTCCTCGGTTATGCTCAGAATGAGATCAGTTTGAGAAATATAGTTCAAATCCATGTCATTATTAGTCACACCCACAATTTTCCCCCTGAAGTACTCTGTGAAAGCTACATATATCAGAAACTGATTAACATGACCCAAGGTATTAATTCTTAAAATATGATGAGACCAACATTTCCTGAGTCTCTATTTTCTCTATGTCAGCATCTAACTAGGAGCTAAGATGCTTTTAATAGCAGCACAATGAAGTCTTATTAGTTAAGCTAGAGATTTTTTTATTATTATTCATATTCCTGCACTATGCTCTAACACAGCTTACACAATACAGGTGAAGGAAATGTTTAGTGCAACTGAAACAAAGCGTTTGAAATGTTGTAAAGAAAAGATAGGGAGGACTTTCAAAACTCAGAAATACTTAGGCTGCAGTCCTGGACTCACTTACCTTGGAGTAAGTCCCATTAAACTTAGAGGGATTTACCTCTGAGTAGACATGCATAGGACTGTGTTGTAAAGACTGCTTTTCTCCTGAATATAACCATTTGTGGGTGGAGTGATGAGCAGTTTCACATTTTGTTCTGGTGAAGTAAAATATTACTCATGACAGACTAGAGTTTATTTAGGAAATCTATAAAATTACACGAAGCGAAACTATTTACCTGTAAAAGGTAGATAGCCGTGTTGGTCTGTCATAGCCAGATTGCTGGCTGCTGCTCGTGAGTGTTTGTGCTCTCCCCTCCTGCCAATTTCACCTGGACTCTGGGGGGTGGGGCCTGCACTCACCTCGACAGCTTAAAGGCCGGCAGAGAGGCCCTGGAACACCATTGCTGGCTGCTGCTCGTGAGTGTTTGTGCTCTCCCCTGCTGCCAATTTCACCTGGACTCTGGGGGGTGGGGCCTGCACTCACCTCGACAGCTTAAAGGCCGGCAGAGAGGCCCTGGAACACCATTGCTGGCTGCTGCTCGTGAGTGTTTGTGCTCTCCCCTCCTGCCAATTTCACCTGGACTCTGGGGGGTGGGGCCTGCACTCACCTCGACAGCTTAAAGGCCGGCAGAGAGGCCCTGGAACACCATTGCTGGCTGCTGCTCGTGAGTGTTTGTGCTCTCCCCTCCTGCCAATTTCACCTGGACTCTGGGGGGTGGGGCCTGCACTCACCTCGACAGCTTAAAGGCCGGCAGAGAGGCCCTGGAACACCATTGCTGGCTGCTGCTCGTGAGTGTTTGTGCTCTCCCCTCCTGCCAATTTCACCTGGACTCTGGGGGGTGGGGCCTGCACTCACCTCGACAGCTTAAAGGCCGGCAGAGAGGCCCTGGAACACCATTGCTGGCTGCTGCTCGTGAGTGTTTGTGCTCTCCCCTGCTGCCAATTTCACCTGGACTCTGGGGGGTGGGGCCTGCACTCACCTCGACAGCTTAAAGGCCAGCAGAGAGGCCCTGGAACACTGCTGCCCAGGATTCTCCTGCCTGAATGCCTACAGGCCCTCTCCATGCCTTTCACCATCTGGCCCAGGGCAGGGCCTGTTGGCCCTCAAAAGGACGGCTGCCACAGCCCAGGATTCTCCTGCCTGAATGCCCACAGGACCTCTCCCTGCCTCTCACCATCTGGCCCAGGGCAGGGCCTGTTGGCCCTCAAAAGGACGGCTGCTACTGTTGCCCAGCAGAACTTATAACAGCACCGAGTTATTTTTAGAATGTTTTTAAATGGTTTTTTGTTTTGTTTTGTTTTTAATTCTTTCTGGTAGGGTGGGTGGATTGGATTCTTAGTTGGTTTGGGAATTTGTTTAATTTTGGTATACTTGTAATCTTTATTGTTTTTGGTTTATATTGTTTAATTGTTTTTTGTGGGTTTTTTTTTTTGCTTTGTTTTTTCTGTTGCTTTTTATATAGGTGTTTGTTCTTAAGGGGTGGGATCAGGGCTGCCCGGGAGTGGGTCCCAGCCGATAAAATGGCTGGGACAAGTTCTACAGGGGGGGATGCACTGGGACACCCGATCTCAGTGATCACGGGCAGGAGGAGGAGTCACGCTAGTACCAGACCATGTCATTACCGAGGAGGCAGGCTTAGTCGTTGTTTGAGGACTATCCCTGCCTCCGGGTCTGGCCCTGACTGGACGGGTACTGGAATCAACAAGGGATACCCACATGACCTGAAAGTGTTGCTGTGTAATGCCAGGTCAATGATGAACAAAACCACTGCCATCCACGACCTGATTGTGGATGGGGGACTTGACCTGGCATGTGTGACAGAGACTTGGTTGGATGAGGCAGATGGGCCAGTCCTTGCCGCTGCTTGTCCACCAGGTTTCTCTTACGCACAGCAACCCAGGCCATCTGGGCGGGGAGGGGGGGTTGCAGTGATTTTTAGGAAGTCATTAGTTTGCACCAGGCGTCCTATTGGAAAGACCAAGTTTTCTGAGTGCATGTTCTGGAAGTTGGGCAATAGGGGCAGTACAGGATTCCTTTTGGTGTACCGACCTCCCCGCTGCACCAAGGATTCCCTGCCCGAGCTGCTTCAGGTCGTGGCGGATGTGCTCCTGGAGACACCTAGCCTGGTTGTCTTAGGAGATTTTAATATCCACGCCGACACGACCTTACAAGGGGCCGCTCGGGACTTCGTGGAAAGCATGGCCTCCATGGGGCTGTCCCTGAATAAGTCTGGCCCAACTCATAGCCGCGGACATGCCTTAGACCTAGTGTTTACCTCTATGGATGTTGGTGATCTGACACTAAGTAAAAGCGATACAAAAGAAGTGCCATGGTCAGATCACTTCCTGGTGCAACTAGACTTCTCCGCGACCCTTCCCCTCTGCCGGGAGGTGGGACCGATTCGGATGGTCCGCCCCCGCCACTTAATGGATCCAAATGGTTTCCAGAGAGTGGTAGGGGATGTTTTATCCCATGTTGATGGCCTTTCAGCTGATTCCCTGGTGGCCCGCTGGAATGTGGAGTTAACCAGGGCTATTGACTGTCTGGCTCCGAAGCGCCCTCTCCGATTGCATGGAGCCCGGACAGCCCCGTGGTTTTCTCCGGAGCTGAGGGTGATGAAACAGTCGCTGAGACGGCTAGAGCGCCGGTGGCGGAAAACTCATTCTGAATCAGACCGGACACGGGCTAGAGCTCAACTTCGAGCCTACCAAGTGGCAATGGCAACGGCAAAGAGAACTTTCTTTGCCGTTTCTATTGCATCTGCAGAAAACAGCAGCAGGAGACTCTTCCAGGTGGTTCGCAATCTAGCAGAACCACCTCCGTCATCTGGGTCTGATAGGGACCCCAAGATCTCCTGCAATGCTTTTGCAATGTTTTTTGCAGATAAAGTCGCTCAGATTCGGAAGGAGGTAGACTCCACCGTGGGAGCAGAGCCGGGGCGGGAGAGTGCTAGAGCCCTGTCTAGTCATGTTTTATGGGATCAATTCCAATCTGTTACCTCCGAGGATGTGGACAGGCTGCTTGGACGAGTGAAACCGACCACCTGTCTTCTTGATCCTTGCCCATCCTGGCTAATAAAAGCTAGCCGGGAAGGGCTGGGCGATGGGCTCCGCGGGGTGGTGAATGCCTCTCTCTGTGAGGGAGCCTTCCCAGACCCACTAAAAGAGGCGGTTATTAAACCGCTTCTTAAAAAACCATCTTTGGATGTGGCCAATATGGCCAACTATCGCCCAGTCTCAAATCTTCCATTCTTGGGCAAGGTGATTGAGCGGGTGGTTGCTGAACAACTCCAGGCACGCCTGGAAGAAGCGGACCATTTGGATCCCTTCCAATCGGGGTTCAGACCTCATCATGGGACTGAATCTGCCTTGGTCGCACTGGTTGATGATCTCCGGCGGGCTAGGGACAAAGGTGAGAGCTGTTTCCTAGTTCTGCTGGATCTCTCAGCGGCTTTTGACACCATCGACCATAACATCCTTCTGGACCGCCTAGAGGGGTTGGGAGCTGGGGGCACTGTTATACAGTGGTTCCGCTCCTTCCTCCTGGGCCGTGTTCAGAAAGTGGTGGTGGGGGATGAGTGTTCAGACCCCTGGACTCTCACTTGTGGGGTACCTCAGGGCTCTGTCCTCTCCCCCATGCTTTTTAACATCTATATGCAGCCGCTGGGAGAGATCATCAGGGGGTTTGGGCTGGGTGTTCATCAGTATGCGGATGATACCCAGCTCTACCTCTCTTTCAAATCAGAACCAGTGAAGGCGGTGAAGGTCCTGTGTGAGTGTCTGGAGGCGGTTGGAGGATGGATGGCGGCTAACAGATTGAGACTGAATCCTGACAAGACAGAAGTACTGTTTTTGGGGGACAGGGGGCGGGCAGGTGTGGAGGACTCCCTGGTCCTGAATGGGGTAACTGTGCCCCTGAAGGACCAGGTGCGCAGCCTGGGAGTCATTCTGGACTCACAGCTGTCCATGGAGGCACAGGTTAATTCTGTATCCAGGGCAGCAGTCTACCAGCTCCATCTGGTACGCAGGCTGAGACCCTACCTGCCCGCGGACTGTCTCGCCAGAGTGGTGCATGCTCTAGTTATCTCTCGCTTGGATTACTGCAATGCGCTCTACGTGGGGCTACCTTTGAAGGTGACCCGGAAACTACAACTAATCCAGAATGCGGCAGCTAGACTGGTGACTGGGAGCGGCCGCCGAGACCACATAACACCGGTCTTGAAAGACCTACATTGGCTCCCAGTACGTTTCCGAGCACAATTCAAAGTGTTGGTGCTGACCTTTAAAGCCCTAAATGGCTTCAGTCCAGTATACCTAAAGGAGCGTCTCCACCCCCATCGGTCAGCCCGGACATTGAGGTCCAGCGCCGAGGGCCTTCTGGCGGTTCCCTCGCTGCGTGAAGCCAAGTTACAGGGAACCAGGCAGAGGGCCTTCTCGGTAGTGGCGCCCGCCCTGTGGAACGCCCTCCCTTCAGATGTCAAAGAGAACAACAACTACCAGACCTTTAGAAGACATCTGAAGGCAGCCCTGTTTAGGGAGGCTTTTAATGTTTAATAGATTACTGTATTTTAATGTTCTTTTGGAAGCCGCCCAGAGTGGCTGGGGAGACCCAGCCAGATGGGCGGGGTATAAATAATAAATTATTATTATTATTATTATTATTATAGTCAAAACAAAATAAAATAAAAAAAATTCCTTCCAGTAGCACCTTAGAGACCAACTAAGTTTGTTCTTGGTATGAGCTTTCGTGTGCATGCACACTTCTTCAGATACACTGAAACAGAAGTCACCAGACCCTGATATATTTACCTGTAGTTCAAGCTTTGGTTTTTTTTTCAATATTCAGAATGTCATGAGTATTAAGTAGAATTGAGTTCTCCCTTTTGCATTTTCTGCAGTGTCGATGAAGTACCCAAGGCTGGGGCCTGGCTAAGGACAGGCCAGACACCAGGCCACAGGTCAAACTAGGCCCCATGAGACTGCTTAAGAATGGAAAAATCTTGAAACTTAGAAAAGTCTTGCTTCAGCTCTTTTCTGCTTCTGTAACAAAGCTTTGCAAAACAGGATGCAAGGGCCCCAGACCACAGAGCTACTGACATCCTGTCTGTTGCTGAGAAGTGCGAAAACAGGCTTAACCGCAGGCTGAGAACATCCTGTCAGTTGCTGACAGGTGCAAAGATCTGACCACAGAGCATCCGTTGGAACAAACAAGGCTAGGTGAAGACAGCGAGGTGTGAGACAGTAGCTTAGCCACAGAAACCACAGAGCTGACTGGTTTCCTGAAAACAGGCTTACTGGAAACGGGGGGCCAACTGAGCCATAATTACGCAAATAGCTTGAAAGATACAAAGGTGAACACAGTAAGGAATGCTGGGATTGGTTAGAAGAGATAGTGGCAAAATGCAAGAGAGCTTCTGATAGGCTGTTTATGCAAAGCTATGCTGTATGAAAATGTATAAGAAGATGCTTCACACGCAGAGACGTGTGCATTCCCTTGAATGTACCTTTATTGCAATAAATAAGAAGTTTTACTTTTAAAAAGCTGCCTGAGAGTTTTTCTACTGGTCTGAAACTTATTTCCAGAGTCTCAAGTAACTGCCGCTTCATTTCTGGTGCCCATGTGACTCGGATGACCAGAGGCAGCCCTCTCTTGCCTTGCCTCTGAACAGGATGCAGGTGGTCGACAAGCCCCCACGTCTCAGCGCGCACTGGCAGTTCTTTTTTTCCAGGGGGAAGTGGAAGGCATTCTCGAAACCTGCACCCTGCTGTAGGGCAAGGCAAAAGACAACAAGAACCGAGAAAAGACACAACGCAGAGTAAGGGACAGCCGGCTGGGTAAGTAGTGACCCTCTTTACGGAGAGGAAGTGGAGACCTGATCACTCTCCAAGCGTGGTTGTTATTGGTCAGCTGGAAAAGAGGTCCTCTGACTGAAACACACGCCTAGGTAGGAGGTAAAGGGATTAATACCCTGCGGGCGTGGGACGCCCAGGAAAAGAGGTTCCACAGGGAAACCTTAATCCCAGGCAAAGGACACCCCAGAAAGTGGTCTGGTGGTGGATCAGGTTGAAGTCCTGATTAAAATGAAAAGGGATAGGATTGGGAGGTAATATTGTGTGTGTGACAGAGTGGAGTGTTTGAAACTTGGTATGTAAGAAGGAGGACCTTAGCGGAAATCCACAAATGAGTGTGTCTCTCGGACTGAGTCTGAGAGTAGACTGCCTAGTACTGCATCTCCTGATTACGGGTGACTGGACAGGTCAGAAACGGCGGGCGTGTTGTTGTATGTTGTCTGTCTGAAACAAACCTGTGGGCCAGGAGACCCCTTACTCCTGAGCTTGTCTCCCCACCCTTTTGTGTCTTGTATTGTGTGTAAGTGGAAAAAAGGTGACTACAAACTGGAGGGGGAGGGCCCCCCCATGGAGTCAGAAGACCCCCCCTCCCAGAAAGAACAATTAAATTGGGATCCAACATCATCACCAAGAAGAACAGGGGGCCATTAGGATAATTCCCCCCTGGCTGCAAGAATGCAAACAGACGCAATGCAAAATTATGCCTCTCAGAGCATAGGTCCGAACAGTAAAGAAGGGACAGGACCCCAAGAAGCCCATTTACAAGGGGTCTGAGGCAGAACAGATACAGCTGCCAGACGCAGGAGAGATTTAGCCCTCAGAGACCAGGAATTACCCCCATCATTTCCAAAGCCAGAGTTGAAGGGCAAAAACTGTTCACCTACAGAGAAACTCCGGCTACAGTTTTGGATTATGAAGGGAGCTGCTAGATGCTAGAACGTTCCCTATGATTCTCAAATAGCCCTGAGGCAATCAGTCCTGCCCTAGTTGGGCAGTGGACATCAGAGTAAAACTAGGGGCTGCTGCTGCTGTTGTTTTCCTTACCATTCCCAGAGACAACCTCAGCTGCAACTGCCACGGCTCCAAAAGGATTTCCTAAATCCTAGCCAAGTGGTCAGCTTGCTGGCACCCCTAGCCCTGATATAGGAAGTCCTGCCACCGCTGCCCAGCCCAGATGAAAAGGAAAAGGGTCAGCACCCCCAGAAGGGACAGATTTAGAAGAGATGTTCCCAGATTTAAGGAAGAGGTCAGCTACCAGGGAGTAGCTACTGCAGGCGTGACCCTTGGACCAGTGACCCAGGAGAGCCAGAGGGGCTCAGGTGCCTGAGGAAAAGGCTGGATAAGAGGTCACCTGTTAGGAAGAAAATGACTTAAGGACCGGTGACCCGGAAGAACCAGAGGGGTTCTGAGGCCCGAGGAAGAGGCCGGGGAAGAGGTCAAAGTTGCTAGGAACCAGTGTGCCATATGTTGCTATATGCGAAAAGGAAAGGCACAGGAGAAAGGGAGAGAGTGTTTGTAGGAAGATGGTCCAGCGGGACCATCCAAAGAGATTTCCATTGGCAGGCATGGAAAGATATCAGGGAGATTAAGATAAACTGGGTTCCATGTTTATTAAGGCTCTTAAGAACCCATGGACAAAATAAAATTAAGGAACCAACTAGAGCCTAATATTTTGTTATAACCACACCTGTGCAACCCCAAGGCCAGAAATCAGTGAACATTGTGGGAGCCACAGGTGATTGGTCCAGGGAAGCATTGGGGAAAAAAAATTGCAATAATGGGTGGTAGGATTTGAATTGATATTGACTGCAAAAGACTTAGAAATTTGTGAGAAAGGCACCATTGAGCCTGGAGAAAGTCAGGTATTTAGGCTTCAATGTGTCACATCA
The DNA here is from genome assembly GCA_034641385.1 of Darevskia mixta. Taxonomy (NCBI): domain Eukaryota; kingdom Metazoa; phylum Chordata; class Lepidosauria; order Squamata; family Lacertidae; genus Darevskia; species Darevskia mixta. The sequence continues at coordinate 23,579,421 of JAWWNH010000011.1, forward strand.
ACAAGAACTTTGAGGCCAGAGAGAGAAAAAGAAGCCATGTGTTTCATAAAAGAACCCACCACTAGGAAACAATTGTGAGTTGTGAGGTTTCCTAAGGACTGCAGAATTTGGATGTCAGGCTTCACTGTTTTAATAAAACCCTTATTATATGAAAGTACAACAGAAGCAGAGAAACACCCTTTTGTGTGGAGAGCAGAATAACAAGAGACTTTTTTTTATAGATTTTAAATGATGCCTAATGGAGACACTGGCCATGGGATTGCCAATCCCAGAGAAAGCCTTCCAGTTGTGGGTGCATGAACAATATAAGACTGCAACTGGAGTCCTAACTCAGAAACTAGGAAGATGGAATAGGCCGGTAGCCTACATTCCCAACCAATTAGACTTGGTAGCAAAAGGATCGAGCCTGTCCATTCTGAGGAAAAGTGTTTCCTGAAATCCCTTGGATCTGGCAATTCATTAATTGTTTTGTATCTTAATTGATGTTTGTTAAGTAATGATATTTGGTATTTGTTAAGTGTTCACCAAAGGAATATGGCAGATAAACAAAACAAAAAACAAAAAAAAACTGCCTGGTTTTAAAGGGCTGCTAATAACGCAAGCTTGAAAGAGCCAAAAAGAGGAAGGAGCAAGGGAAAAGTGGGGGGAGAGCAGGGGAGAACGATAGAAAGAATTTTCTCTCTCTCTCTCTCCTTTCACAGCAGCCTTTCTCTACCTCGGGAAGGGGAGAGAGCTGGAGCTGCGTCAGGCTCTTGGTGTCTCCCACTAGCTAGGGATAAGGTGTGTGTCTTTCAAGCAGGCTGATGGAATAGTACGTTGACTGCATTGGGCTACTGTCATTCATTGCTAACATGCTGACAAAAGCAGCATCAAAAAGAAAAGGGGAGGATTGGATAATCCTCTGGGTTGTGTTTATTTTACTCTCTGTAAGCGCCTGGAATGAATATGCCTTACTGTATAGCATTTTGAATTGAGGATAAGTGGATAAATAGGTAAAGATGGGTTTAGGTACCCAGTAAAGTACAATTGCATATCATGTCATTTTTTAATAATTCTATTCACACATCTTGTCTGCCCTGTATGGAAGTATAGAAGTTTTTGTTTTTGTTTTATTCTGAGTTGCTCAGTATGTCTATGGAATAATGGTGTCATAAAGGGAGACTGCCTCCCAGCACATCACTGAAGGAGCAATTTACAGCAGAAATTTGGGTGTATGTTCTTTCCTATCCACAAGGATACCCGATAATGGTCATTGCTTGTATTACCTGGGCATTGTTTTGAGGAAAAATGCTTAGTTCTTGAATCCAGGTCACAGGCTCATTCATATTTGTCCTTGGGTGGGATTTATGAACAAGGGAATAATTTCAGGTCATTTAAAGAAATAACTGGCAGAAGAAGGAAGGTTTAGGATTGTTCTCTCATGACCTTATAATTCTCATGACTTTTTAAGAAGTTTTTTTAAAGGAATTTCCCTTTTTTTACTGTGTATTTTGTTTTGGATGCTTGTTTTAGTTGTACAAAAGGGGGGTCTCACAACCCCCGGGAGTCTGGCTCCTAATGATCAGTGTACATGTGAACAGAGTACAGTAAATGTATGCAGACGAAGGTCTAAGGGAGGCAAGTGAAAAATGGGATGGTGGCAGCGGCTACGTGTGGAAGCCCCGGCATTGTGGGATATGGGGAACTTGGAACCCCAAAAGAAGAAGGGAAGAGAGTGGATGCAATTGATGTGGAGACAGGTGACAGAGATTTGGATGTTTGCAGAATGAAAAAATGGGATGGACAAGAGGACGTGTACACATTGAAATAAATGTTTATCATCAGCAGATTTTATGTGCTTTCACAGTCTTCTGTGCCCGTGTTGCAGAAGCACATCTGAAGGGTGATACTGTACTGCAATAGTCAGAATCTCTCCTTAATGCCCTGACTGCAGGCCCACCCATTTTACTTCGGCGAAGAACAGTGAGTTGGTGGTTGTTGGGAACGTGCATTACATCACCATGTGGAGTGTCTCTCTCCCTCCCCGTGTTTTGTTTCCTACATAGGTGGGTCCTTGGGCATACCCCTTTGACGGCCTCTCTGAATCAGCACCTCAGCTACTACCTGGCGGTGACTGTGCTGGAGAGGACCGTTTGTCATCTTGCTGACCACGGACTGCGATTGCTGGGGGTTGCTCCTTGGATTCACCATTTTCTCAGAGGTCTGCATGCACCAGGAGTGTGCTTAGGACCGTGACTCTGACTTAGAATTCACTTTGTACCGGGCTCTACTTGGAAACAGAGCCTGGCCACAGGAAATGGCCCGTCAGTACGTACGTGACGGTGTGGCACGCCGTATACAGTTCTCCTATCCACACCCACTGCGGTAAAAGGCCGAGGTGAAGTCTCACCCTACTGTGCCTGAGCTACAATCAGCCTCCCCTGCTACAAGAAGCTCCTGCTGTGACACACCCGGACGCTGTCACTCAACGCACGAGCCACCGGAAACGTCCATTCCATGCAACAGAGACCATCTCCATCAGAACTGCATCAGGAACATTGGTCTGAGATACAGGAAGGTAGTGTCAACAGAGCACCTGAGGTGCGAACGATGTTGGTCTAGGATGGTGAGATTGGGAGAATAATTGTAAGGGAGAATCCTGTTGACCCCTTGAAGTTGACCCAAAGGGGAACGGGACTGTTTTCCTTTTTTCTTGTGTGTGTGAAAGGGAGAAAAAGGGGGGAGGAGGAAATTGGATGGCCGAGGCCCCGGGAGGAAAGCCCCAGGTACGGATAACTCCTCGGAGGGTAGCCTTGAGACAGAAAATTGAACCATCCCCCTCACCAAAGGTATTGCCCCAAGCCACACCTTCACAAATCTAGAGTGGATGGGAGGTGAAGTGAAACCATAGTGACACCACACACGCAGCCCCTACAGGGAAGGATTTACACCTGTGGGTGCACTGAAGTAAACGAGCCAACAGAGTTTCCCATAGGGTACGTCCTGAAAAAGCGCCATAAAGGTCGGACCCACCCCAGAGGGAGAGTGGGAAGACTGTGTAAAGTGATAGACCACGAGTGTTGGCATTGGAATATAACCAACCCCGAGGCGCAGGACATCCTGAACTGGGAAGAACAGTGGGCATTGCAACTATCTGACCAAGAACAGGGATCACCTAAAAGGAGGGCAAGAGGAAACTTCTAAGATCCCATGCCCTGGCCTTGGTGGGTCCCCATCCCGTTGTCCTGATTGCTGCTGTGTATACATTGACCAGTACCAATGTGTGATCAGAGAGTTGTCCACCAGATCAGAGAGTTATATGTATAATCAGAGTTAACGTGTTAAGACCAATGTCAGAGACATCAAGAGAGAGGCAGAGCTGTTCCACGAGGTCAGCCTGGACCACGTCAATTCTGGCCTCCCTAGCTTATGGAATTGGCTCAACTCTTGGTTCCCAGGATGGGGTTGGTTGAAAGAAATCTTATTAATAGGATTGCTTGTTGTTATAATTTTTCTTGTTGTTACCTGTCTATTGCCATGCCTTATCCAAATGGTGCGCCGCATGATTTCTCGCTCTTTGACGGCCGCAACCCAAGCGCAGATACTCACTCTGTATTGGGAACGCGAAGGTCAGCCAGAAGAGAATACAGAACAAGCTGATCCTCTTGGCTGAAAGGGGGGAATGAAGTACCCAAGGCTGGGGCCTGGCTAAGGACAGGCCAGACACCAGGCCACAGGTCAAACTAGGCCCCATGAGACTGCTTAAGAATGGAAAAATCTTGAAACTTAGAAAAGTCTTGCTTCAGCTCTTTTCTGCTTCTGTAACAAAGCTTTGCAAAACAGGATGCAAGGGCCCCAGACCACAGAGCTACTGACATCCTGTCTGTTGCTGAGAAGTGCGAAAACAGGCTTAACCGCAGGCTGAGAACATCCTGTCAGTTGCTGACAGGTGCAAAGATCTGACCACAGAGCATCCGTTGGAACAAACAAGGCTAGGTGAAGACAGCGAGGTGTGAGACAGTAGCTTAGCCACAGAAACCACAGAGCTGACTGGTTTCCTGAAAACAGGCTTACTGGAAACGGGGGGCCAACTGAGCCATAATTACGCAAATAGCTTGAAAGATACAAAGGTGAACACAGTAAGGAATGCTGGGATTGGTTAGAAGAGATAGTGGCAAAATGCAAGAGAGCTTCTGATAGGCTGTTTATGCAAAGCTATGCTGTATGAAAATGTATAAGAAGATGCTTCACACGCAGAGACGTGTGCATTCCCTTGAATGTACCTTTATTGCAATAAATAAGAAGTTTTACTTTTAAAAAGCTGCCTGAGAGTTTTTCTACTGGTCTGAAACTTATTTCCAGAGTCTCAAGTAACTGCCGCTTCATCGAAAAATGACTCTACTTTTTGGCAAGGAATTCAGGTCTCAGGAAAACGTTGCCCCCACTTACCCTCAGTGATGTCATTCTTCTCATTATTCATCCCCTCTCTCAGATTCTAATCCTTAGCAGCAGGTACAAAGCATCTGAAGAACATAATAACTTACAATAACTAGCCTCTTTGACCAAATATACCTAAGCCTGAGAATGAATTTATCAATAATAATCTGTTCACTGCATAACCTCTGAATGGGTTGGACCATTCATATCACTAATCCAAGAAATAGCAGCCAAAGAAATATTGAAGTAGATGATTGGTAGACCTGAGTTCTCAACCTTTGAGAGATATTCAAACTTTAAACATATTGCATATGTAACACATGCTCTAGTTAGAAATAAAAACATGCTTTGATCTTGGTTCTTTTCCCACTTGTTCCTGTCTCCTCCTTTCCAGTGAGGCCAGGCTAGCACCTAGATATAAAAGTTCAGGAGAAACCGAGGCCAGTGATATGAAGGCCATAATGCAGTCAGGGTTAACAATAGCCATGCCTTGCAATGCTGCTCCCTGCTGGTCATAGAAGAGAGACAAAAATATTGGCAGCAGATGTTTTGAGGGTGAGGCAATTGCCACCAGATGTGGAGGCTAAAGCACACAGGATGCAACAATTATTTTCCTTTATCTGAAAAAGACAAGGGGTTATATTTTTTATGGTGCTCTTGCCCATTTCCATTGCACTGCCTGTGAGATTACAGCAAATTCTGCTTTAATGACCTAATACTTTGTGAGAATAAAGCAGAAACAGTGTTGGGGCCTATGAGGCATTTGTCCCCACTGCTGAGAAGATGGTTGGCTCTTATGCCATGATGGTCTTGAGAATGTTTCTGCACCTGCAGCTGTGTCAGAGTTGAACTAGATGTGACGTGGGAGATGCTTCTGCAAAAAGGAAGGGTTGGACTGTTGAAATAAGGGTAGCGAGATCGTAGCTAAGAAGCTCAAATCATATATATGATGGACACCCTTCTTTGGAAATCAAACCGATGTCCAGACTTTAACATTCAAAAACTTTACTTGCAGATGAATTGATGAATTCAAACATAATATGTACAGTCAATATTTATTTGACCAAACTGTGGGAGGCAGTGGAAGACTGGTGTGCTCTGGTCCATGGGGTCACGAAGAGTCGGACACGGCTAAACGGCTAAACAACAACAAACAACAATTTACAGTCATATGCTTACCCAAGCATGGGCTTACAGTCTGTTCTTCTAACCTCAAAACTTCCAAACAACTGAAGTTTCCTCCCTTTTCAGAGCTCATCACTCAGCCTTCTGTATCTCAGTTAGGCCATACCTTGCAGCTCCTATGAGAGATTTCCACTTTCACCTTCTCCTGCAGTTTTGCTCTCTTTCTTCCAAGCAGAGAAGAAGCACTCCAACACTCCATTCCACTTGGCAGTGTTCACAGTGGATTATAAAACACAGCCTTCTTGCTTCACATAAAATGGAGTCTCTCCTTCACTAGATACCTCCCAAGTGACCAACGTTGCGAGTCACATGAGAACTACCAGAGAACTCTCTGGGATTCAGTTACCAACCAATCAAATTTCAACACTACCATACTGAATATGTACCTCAGTCAGCTTTGTGTGTAGAAGGTCTCAGATTTCATCCCTGGTGCCTGAAGATAGCACTGGGAGGCCCCCTACCTAAAACCCTGGACAACTGCCACCCAAGCTTTCCTTCCATCCTATATGCATGGATATATTTATTGAATTGAATTCATGTTTGATTTCACCCATGCTTACTTCTTTTTCCTTTGCCTTTTTCTTCCATTTAACTCCTATTCTTTAGCATTTCCCTCATGCAATAAGGTCTGGACAGAGCTTTGTTTAATAATCCCTTAGTGCCATGTTCATGGAAATTATAGCTACCTCATCTTGTTTGTTTGCATTTGTTTGCACTTGACTTATGAAGAATATGGTCCCACAAAGATGATTTTTAGAGGCATTAAAATGAAGATTTTATTGACAAGGAGCAATTGGCCACAAATTCAGTAATATTGAAATTTGATTGTATTGTTATGCTATATAGTTTTGGGACTTGGTAGATGCCGATCTAATTGTATGGCAGATGTTCAAAAAATCACATCATTATGTGTGCTGGGGCTTTGTCATTTTGGGACTGTAAAAATAATGGGCTTTGTGCAGTACTCTCTGAAGTTCAGCTCCTTTGGGGGGTGGAGAAAGAAAACAAAGAAAAAAGGCATAGATTTATCTCTCTTTTAGCCACAAAAAACCCAAGAGCAAGTTGGACTTCTTGGTGGCACACTTTATAGAAAAATCCCCAAACCGAACCTGCTAATTTGAAATATTCAAATAGACCTCATTCTCTCTCTTGAGCATTTCCACATTGTAATGCAGTGGCATATGGGGAAGTAAAATATATTATGACAACAAAATTAATATAAAGCTGTTGATTTCGGAAACAGTATCAAGAGATGATTCTTAGCTCAATATCTTTAATTCAATTAAACGCAGTGCTATTCAGTACAAGGCAAGGAAGGAATTGCATGTCTTTATTTTCAGTTGCTGGTGCATAATTTGAGGAGACTTTTGAACATGAATAAATGGAGCATAAACTGGGATTTGGGGTTAAAAAAATACTTCAGGCTAATTTAATCCAGGTTTCTGTAACTACATAGGAGAAGTTAGTAAGACAGACAAGAAAGATGAACTAAGGGAGAGATGGTAGTTCTGAGTGGCGGAGCATGTGCTTAGAAGGAGACCACTACCTCTCCTTATCTCCTCCTCTTACTCCCAGGAATATAAGGAAATATCTTTGCTAACTTTATTTGAGAAGAGGGAATGTGTGATCCTTTCCTCCATTGAAATCAACGAAGAAGCACATGCCGAGTTTTAAATGGAACTTGTTGCATGCATGAGTCTGGGACCCAAGTAGCCAAATGCCTTGATAAGGGGCATATTCTGTCAGTAATTTGATAACTAATGTTTTTAACTTCCCCATGGGTTATTTATTGAAAAAATGGTAAATCTGGTTTAAATGAAACTCGATCCTGTCAATGGCTTAGGAGCAGATGCTACAGGGTTATGGCATTGTTCAGCGGGTGCTTCTGTTTCATCTTAAGCGTTCACAAACCATTCATGTAAAGTAAGACTATACACAGGAGTGACACTGTGTATACACTTTGAAGAGAAAGGAACCTTGAAATGTTGTTCTCCCCTGTTATCAGTGCTTAGTTGCATTTCCCCCCCAGCTGAAGCAATGTAAGTATAACCATTTGATTATCTGAAAATGCTGTTTCGGCAGCTCTGTCAAATGGCTGGAATCCAAAGCTCAATGAGGGAGCTTCAATGTGTAGGGGGGTACCTAGGGGTTGGGTAGATTAGCCTCCGCCAAGGGTGCAGACCCGAGGGTGGGCGGGGCCACAAAATTGTGCTTCTCCACTCTGGCTTGAAGTGGCTAGGAGCCTGACCGCAATCTCCCCGGGCCACTCCTCTGCTGTTCTGGGCGGCAAGATCTCCTTGCCAAGGGCACAAGGGAGCCTAGTGACAGAAGCAAGCCAGCAGTACAGTGGTACCTCTGGATACGAATTTAATTTGTTCTGGGGGTCCGTTCTTACCCCGAAACATTCGCATCCAGAGGCACCTGTTTTGTGCATGCGTGCACAGCGGTAGCCCACTTCTACGCATGCGGCGGAAACCTTTCCGTTTTGCCGAGTACGTAGCCTGAAGCATTCATATCCAGAGGTGTTCGCAACTAGAGGTACCACTGTAATCACACTAAGCACGTTGGAGTTAACTCTTTATTAGCAAACAACAACAACAACAACCCCAGAATCTGCACAGGAGTGTCAGGCTTAAGGACTACAGCAGTTCACCTCTGGCAGGTCTTGCGCCCATAGTGCAGTTGCTGAGAGTAAAGGTCCCCACCTCCTCACAGAAATCTACATACCTGCCTCTCCAGGGTTTTCCCCAAGCAATCAGAGACTGCTCCTGCATGAAGCTAACCTCCTCCTCCACCCTCTGCATGCCTCTTCTGGTTCTGGGAGACTAAGGAGGAGGGGAGCTTGTCACAGCAGGACAGGGAAACACACGTGCTTCTTCACCAGCCAGACTCATCTCTGCCTTTTGGCATACCCCCTATCCTGCTTCTGATTCTGGACTCCCCCTTGCCACAGGTTCCCCCCGCTCACTAAGCCCTGTTATCTCCTCAGGTTCCAACACATCCTCTTCCCAGTCTTCTCCCTCTGACCACTCATTGTCATCCCACCACCAGAAAGCTCTGAGCCTTCTTCCCTTGGGGGGGTTCCCCTGCTGGTTCCTCCCACAATACCTCTGCATCCAACCAGTCCATGATACCTAGGTACAGCTCTGTCAATGTGCTGTAGCTTAGTGCTTAGCACACCTGTTTTGCATGCAGGGGGGCCCTAGATTCAATCCCCCGCATCTTCAATGATGCCATTCTGAAGCCCTGGAGAACTGCTGTCAGTCAGTGTAGACATTATTGAGCTAGATCAGGCTTCCTTAACCTCACCCCTCCAGATGTTTTTGGCCTACGACTCCCATGATCCCTAGCTAGCAGGACCAGTGGTCAGGGATGATGGGAATTGTAGTCTCAAAACATCTGGCGGGCCGAGGTTGAGGAAGCCTGTGCCAGATGGACCAATTGTCTGACTTGGTGTAAGGCAGCTTCTTTTCTCAATGCCAAGGAATAATTAAGCCACACACTTCCATGCCCCTTGCACATCTGGACAGTTTCTTGAAAGGGAAGGCAACAAGCAGCTCCAGCTTGCACCAAGCACTTTGAAGTTGCTGTTTTAGGTTCTTTTGACTGAAAGAGGCAGGGGGAAGGGAAGAGAAGCAACATACTGTGCCATTTAGAGGTGAAACAAAATGTCTGTTCATCAGTATTGCTATCAAATGATTTCTGATAACTACCCTGTCAATATTTTTAGACATTTCTGCAATATCCACAATTGAAAACATTCAGAAATAATGAATAATTATACCAAGATCAGACTTAGTTGGTCTTTAAGGTGCCACTGGACCTTTTAAAAAATTATATATATATATATATTTCATTCAGAAATAAAATAGAATTAAAATGGTCTAATGATTGACCCTTCCAGAGAACCTGCTGATTGAAAATTCATCCTGATTTGTTTACAGGGAGGCTGGGTGATACTAGCTGTTTAGTGAGCATCCATCTCAATTCGTTCATGGGGAGTTAGACAATGTTGTGTCCAGCAAGTATTATCCTACACTTTTCAGTGCATTTCCCCATCACTTATGGCAAAAATTCGAATCTTTTTGGGGGAAGTGGGTTTGTTGCACAAGAGCTCCGAGTCGACTCAAATTGCACGACTTGAATTTACTGGTATCTGATGGAATCCTACCTGGAAACAGCATCAGTTTGGAAGCTCCTTGAGAATGTTTTCAGGATTTGCTTTAGAAGAACTTGCTTACATTTACCGTCTCAAATTTATGTCTGCTATTATCTGACATTGTTTTCGAAACCTTTCTGAAACTATGTTGGCATTCTTCCAAATATGCATATCGTTGATTCTTCCTCTTTCCAATAGAATGTTCCAGCCAGACAGGATGGGAAGCCTGGGGAGATACTTCTGTTTGAACTCTTTCTCCTTCGCGGGACCAATACTTGCATAGACCGAGTTGTGGGCTGGGGAGCATTTCCTTTGTGTAATAATAATTTGGACACAGTGGATGGGAAGTTTAAATGTCCTTTCCTCAGAGGCCACTACAACTCTAAAATTGATAGGTTCCAAAAAATTGAAAAATGGATTTCTTCTGACTTGGATCACTGGCTGTGCAACCTCTATTTCCAGGTTTGTAGGAAGCAGCATTCCTAATCTGCATCCACCCTAAGGATGCAAGTTTTATGCTTACAGCAAATCTACCTACCTATCCTATATAATAAAGTTGCTGTGTCCCTGCGTCCAGTCCGTGTGTCACGGAATTGCGCTACTGCGCATGTCCGTGTCCCACACGGATGCAGGGATTGGAGCGTCCGTGTCCGCGGACACGGTGTGTCCGCGAGGCAGCGGCGGCGCACGCGCGTTGTCAGTTGCGCCAGCGCCGCTGCCTCACACGGACGCAGAGGGCCGCCCCATCCTCGCCGCCGCTACAGCCGCCCCCGGGGAAAACGAAGAAGGGGGAGGGAGCCCCTCTCCACCCCCCAGCAGCTGCTGTTCTGCCTCCTCCTGCCTCCTCCTCCTCTAGCGCCCGTTATTGAACGGGCTAACTTCAACTAGTTTGTTATAATATAGCTTTAATGTTATTTTAAGGTTGAAAAGCAACATTCATGTGAAGCAGTTTCCTTCTTACAGCAATGATGGAAGGGATATGCTTCAGCAGTGCACCTTGATGAAAGTCCATCTTTCTCAGCCTTTACACCAGGGACAGGCAACTTGTTCAGAAACCAAAGCCCTGTTGAAAATATGTTGTGGCTATATTAGGCTGTAATGCAGTATTTAAAACTGTAAGACTTGAAAATTGCTTTCATATTTGAACTTCAAAGTCAGTTTTAAAGGACCCATTGAGGCTTGTGGCTGTGGGGGAATAATTGGATCGTTGGATTCGCAAATTGACGGACAGTTGTGTCTTTAAATTATTGCACTGCACACTGAGAGCATTTAGAACAGGAATTATGTGAATTAAGAAGAAACTAATGACTGGCGGACCCCTGCAGTGGGCGTTTCCACAGAATTGTAGATCAACCTTTTTGATTGAAAGTTTGAGAATATTAGAAGAATAATTTTGCATATGGCTGACCTATTCATATAACAGGGTTTTCTCTTATCAGATAATTAAACTACCGCGGTATTCAGATGAGCAGAACAAATATGAGGCAGCCCTACAGCTTTCTTCAGACCTTGCATATTCAAGCATTGCTGAGAAGGATAGAGTCTTGAAGAAGGAAACAACAGGCGGACTACAAGATAATGGACTAAAAAGTTCATGCCTACCACACTGCCATTCAAGTTGTTCCTTTGCCTCAGTTCAAGGTTAGACACTCTTTGTTTTTTGTTTTTAAATAAATCAGTATCTCTCAGGAAACAGCAGACATATCAGGTATCATTTATTGTGAGGGGCACGTCACCTTGGTTTTCATATTTTAAAAATTCTCTTCCACCTTCACTCAATGTTGGATGTTAGAAAGTTTGACTGACTCCAGCTTTTCACTTATTTAGTGCTCAGATTAAGGAAGACATGGATAATTGTCTGCACTATAAAGGCAGTTATAATGCACTCTCTCCTTTTCCATGGATAGCGCCTCAGCCATTCAAAGAAGGGAGCCACATCTGTGGTAGAAAGCACCATTCTCAGTTGAGTGACAAGCTCCATCCAAGTGGTAAGATGATCAAGGATGGGAATGGGGAACCTGATGTTCTCTAGATGTTGCTGAAGTCCAACAACCATCAACCCAGCCAGTGCAGGCAGCGGCTGATGAAAGTTCTAGGCCAGCAACATCTGGAGGGCACCAGGTTCCCTTTCTTGACCGAGGTCAGCCTTCCCCAGCCTGGTTCCTTCCAGGGACTACAACTTCCCTCAGCCCCCACAAGCATGGTCAATGGTCTGGGATGATGGGAGTTGTAGTCCAAAACATCTGGAGGACATCAGGTTGGGGAAATCATTGGACATGAAGGCCAAGATTTGTCCATGGATTTGAGAGTTGGGGGGGGGGGGATTGCCACCATAATATACCCAAGGGCAGTTTCAGTGGCCATCAGGGTCTTCGTCCTTTATTATGTCTACATTAGCCCATAAATGCCCTAGTTTTGAAACTCATGTACTTATGCCATATGGTATTTGTTTAATTGTCAGCTCCCAACATCCCATCTGTCAAACTCTGAATGCTCACGCTCAGAGTGTGCTCCAAGAACACCAGGAACCAGACAGGGATAGTCGGAAATGAGGTTGCGTGTGTGTGTGAGAGAGATGGGGTTCTTGCTGTTTTCTACTCTAACCCAGGAGCTGGCTTTCAAAGACCTTTAATCAGTGTATTTTCCCAATTAGATATATAATCCTTCCCTGAAAGTACATGTGTATGTATTGCATATGTCACACTATGCCATGTAAATGTGCAGATATAGATGCACAGCACCGTAAGATAATTCTGCAACTGACATCCGTGTGCAGTTGTGCATAACAAAAGGTAAGATGTGCTGAATGTCGAAGCCTTACACCCCCCCAGCTTGCAACCACTGACACAACAGAAATCCTTCAGAACAATTTTCTTTATCATTTGTATTTATTTATTTACTTGGAGCCTTCTTTAAAGATATTATTAGCTGTTAATATCTCCCTGTGGGTTTGTTTTCTAATATATATCAGTGCCGTGCTACAGTATGCCGTTTCTGCTGGTGATATGTTGCTAAGAGATTTAATAATGGGCAAACAAACACAACATGTGGTAATCCATTTCAAATTAAAAGTTTATTAAACACCAGCTTGATGACTTTCTGGCTATTTACAATTAAAGGAGCAAACCTTAGGGAACTGGGGACCACGTGACAAAATGTACAGCGTTGCCATTTCCAACAGAACAAATGCATTTATGATCTGCAGCAAGCTGTTGCCCATTGATAGAACTTATAAATACTGCCTTTAATCTGTTAGGACACAACATAAAACTTTGCTAATGCTGAAATGCAAGTCAGAAAACATAAGAAAAGTCTCTTGCAAATGAGGAGGGTGCTTATAGTCTTTAACAAGATTCACTGAGGTGTTAGAACAGTCCAGTGCTTTTTTTCTACTCATATTGAAATACTGCCCCTCAATGAGGCCAAACCTAGATTCACAACATGTTTAGGGGTATGCGTACCGCTGTGTCCCCCCAGAAAAAAACACTGGAACAGTCTTATTAGGGACTAATCACTATATAATATGCTTCATAATGCTGGCAGAAAACACATTTTGATACCTACATAATCTTATTTGTATGCTGCCTTTCCACAGTTCAAACCATGCTCAAGGAGGCTTGCAACGTGAAAAAAGTACATAACAAAAGTAGTCATAAACAATAAATAAAACATCAGAAAGCTATCATGTTTAAAGAGAAGTGAAGCAGATCATTCAGGAAAGTGTTTTAAAAAACCACAGGGTAATGTTTAATGTAAGGAGTGGGGTGGTGATTATTCATTTCTTATCAAGACACAACACAATCTGAAGGCAGCCTTTTTGTGAAATTCAACATGGGCCCCAGACTAGATTCTAACAGCAGGTGTCTTGGTTGTGAAAAAGACATTGACAGCTCATTCACACTTGAAAGTTGGCAGTGAGGGGTGGAGAGAGATTCTATATCTGAAAAGTAATGTGGTGTTTTGCAAGGAGGAAGATGTTTGAATGATCCACTTTGCGTGTGTTCTCAAGTCTGAGCACCTTTTGATCTCTGATTCAAATTCCGTCAGGTGATGCATTTATCATAACATGAGTAACACCACTGTCGGATGCATCTCCCTGTTGTTCCTTCCTGTTGAAATCTGAAAGCATGTCTATCCAATTAAACTGCAAGCAAGTAGCAGGGAAAATAGAGAACCAACACAAAAGCAAGGAGGTGATTTAGCAGAAGTTGACCACATGTTTAATAAAGTAACAGACACAAATCCAGCCCAACAATTTATGCTGGAGAAATATATGTCATTAGGTTGAGTGTAGATGTGTAGAAAATAGGAGTGGACACAGTTTCAGTCAGTTTCTGTTTGGTACAGCTTCTCTCTCTCTCTCTCTTTTCGGTCTGAGGGGTTATGAACCTTTTGCTCTGCACTTTTTATTGCCTGGTCCCTGTCAGAGCACTTTTTCCCTCCCTTGCTACTTTCCACAGGAAAACCCGATATTTATTGCTGATTTGGAGCAAACAGCAATTTGGGTTTTCTGCAGCGGGTTTTCATGGGGAAAGTGGTGGCGCACCCCCCCAAAAAGCATTTGGAACTGGATCTGGAAACCCCAGACGTGTGCCTAGAAATGAGGGATGTAAGGGTGGATGAATTCAGCTCTCCACATTTCTGCAGCAATTTGCAGATTTTAGTGATTAAAATCCTCAGGAATTTCCCTCCAGCCTTTTAGTGCAAATTTCTCCCAATAAACACATTTTTGCATACGGTTTTGACTAATGTGCACATTTTATAAGCAGTTTCTCCCAATTTAATGAATCGGTTATTTTCACTGATGTCTAATATTTGCATTTTTGTAAATGTTGCTCAGTTGGAGAACTGCATTACAAAATTTGGATAAGTATGAATTACTAGTAATTATGCTGTGTATGGCAAGTGTAGAAGGTAAGAGTCGACCAGTTTGTCAACTTCAGTTTCTTCCAGGTGCTCCAGAGGCTGCGCGCGAATGGGTGAGTGAAAGAGCGAGCACATAGATGGCAGGCAGGCTGGCTGTCTGGTTGGGCATGGGGGTCTGGCTGCACAAGGCATGCAAGCTCCGCCCCCAGTCAGTCTCAGACTCCTTATTGGCAGCCGAGCAACGCAGCTGAGGAGCCTCCCTGGCCGGCAGGGAGGGAGAGGTGCTGCTTCCTTTGAAATCCGGGAAATTTAAGGGATATCAACAATCCGGGATAGCAGCGGGAAATGGCACTGGAATAAGGGAGTTTCCTGCCAAAAAAAGGGAGGGTTGACAGCTATGCCTCTGGCTGGTTCCCTGTAACCTCACTTCTCGCAGTGAAGGCCTTTGGAGCTGGACTTCGGTTTCCAGGCTGGAATGTGTCTTGGATTGCAGATCTGACAGAAATAGACTGGTAGCATTTGTTATTGTGATCTTGGGCACTTCTGGTGATTATTTTATTTTTTATTTTTGTAAAGGTGTGTGCTTAAAGGTGCAGAAATACCAACATGCATGCTGGAAATGGGAGAAGGAAGTGGAAGGCGTGAGAGGAGTGACAATGGGAAAGGGAAGACAAACACAGCAGAGATATAACCTTCCACTAAGCTCCACCCACTGGAGTGGATGGCAAGTGTCAAGAATAGCAACGAAGATCCATGATTGGGGGGGGGGGATGGAAACCATGGAAGCTAATCACATAGACAGAAACATTGGATCTGAACAACCCTTTTGTGGGATAAAGCCCCCATGTGGAAACTTCCTATGACATGTCATTGATTTTTGAGCAAACAAACCAGCCAAAGTGTTCCATTTTAAGGGAAGCACATGCTGCCCATTGCAAATTAAAATAATGCATTCACATCCATGTGTACACACACCTCATTCGCTTTAGCTGGACCATGCCATGGCTCGTCTTTCTCTGGTGGCCTTGCTTTTAATGCACCCCATTTGGTTTCGGTGAACAAAGTTCTCATCTACTGGAGGGGTAGTAAAAAGCTTTAAACAGTTGTGCGGGTCTTTTAATGGTAAATTTGTTTTGACAGAGCTGTTTTGCAAGGGCCTGGGCCATCCCGAAGTGATGGTGGCTGACAGTGCTTTGCTGTTCTCGGAGCAAGGAAACATGTGGAAGGAATTGTTCTTTTACATTTCACAGCTTGTTATTTCCTCCGCAGGGCAACCTTTGACCTCTCCGAGAGATTCTGACACCCATAAGGGAAGTATTCCCACTGTTGAAAAGGAAGTGGGAAAGCAGTTTAATGCTGCAGAAGGTTGGGAACGGTGCGTGTCAAAAGAAACTCGGGCGAAAAGAAAGGACCAGCTCTTGAAATGTTTCCAGCAGGTCAGAGCTTTTATCGCTCCGGATAATTTGCTAACACTTTGAAAATAGATTTGCTTTGCATATGTCTTTCGATTATGAAAACACACATCTCCACACCCCCAACGATACCGTCTGTCAATTATTTCACTAGGCAGGCGAAGCCACGGACAAGTTTAAATCAAATGTGAAGGATCAAACAGAGCCCTGCAGAAAAGGTACAGAAAGGCCATGCCGCTCTCTCTCTCTCTCTCTCTCTCTCTCTCTCTCTTTCTCTCTCTCTTTCTCTCTCTCTCTGTGTGTGTGTGTGTAGGCTCAATGTGTTTGCAATTACAAGGTGTGTGTGGAGTGTACTGACAAGATCAGATTAGAGGTGGTGTTTCTACGACATTTTTACACCCCTTTGCATTTTATTTGGCAGTTTATATTTGCAGATCATGATGTCTCCTGCTCTCCCCTTTCTCTCCCCACACCAGTATTATTAGAAGCATCTCTTTGCTAACAGAGGTCTGCTTCCCCAAATGGCTTGCCTTATTCATGATCTTAAAATCATTTTTGCAGCTCAGATGAACGGAATAAACTCTCATCTTCCAGCAGCCATGGGAAAATACTTTTTCAAACTATTGTACTTTCTCTCTGTGTGTGGATCAGAACACAAATTTGCAATTACGTCACCTAACCCATAAACTGAACCATGCCTTTAGGCCTGTCCTGTACTTATGAGGAGTGGTCCGAGGGCTTCCTTCTGCTAACCTTTTACAGCTGCTTAGAGCAGCTAATGCTTCCTCTGTGGCTTAGAAAAAAAAATGCTCCCAGGAAGTGACACTCCACATTATGATGTATGGTTACTTCCAGGGAGCACTTTTTTTAAAAAGTTTCTTTTAATTGTGCGACCACGGTGGATTTACTAGCTATTCCAAGCAGCTGTAAAATGTTGAAAGAAAGAAAGAAAGAAAGAGAAAGAAAGAAAGAAAGAAAGAAAGAAAGAAAGAAAGAAAGAAAGAGGCACAACTCAGACCACCTTGTAATTTGTTTTGGAAGTGAGTGAGTGGGGAAATGAGGGTAAAACCCAGTGGATTTTTGAGGACCCCCCCCCAAAAAACCCAACACATTCACCCACAAACGGAACAAGACAGAGCTGGTTTTATGCACATACGTGAAATTAGCACGGGACTGAAATAGGTTGACAACTGATCCACTCCGTACTCCAGTGAGCCACCAGACATGGCTTGTGGGCTTCATTCAGGACGTTGGGTCACATTGCTGGTTCTGGAATGGATCTCATGTTCAAAGGGAGCTAAGAGGGTAGTGTGAAGCTTGTATCAGCTGGAAAGGCCCTAGGAGAGATGACATTTATGCTCACTAGCTGACTTATGAAGCAATTGCTGTGGAAATGCAGCAGGCTTTTCCTTATTCCACTTCCCATTCTATACAACTTCAAGGGGGCTATGGCTTCCAGCATGCGGCATGCTTCTGTGTGTCTGCTGTATATATAGGATGTAAACGTAATTACTTGATAAAACGCCAGAAGCTGCTCCTATCAATAATTCCTTATAGGCAGTGTTTCAAAGGGGTCAGTGACATTTGCTGAAATAAAGGAGTTTGCGTCCTCCATTTCCCCATGCCTAGATAGATTGTGCATGGGTAGGGTCTTGGGTTCGGGCAGATAATATCATTTTATTTATGTCGCAAAAGAAATTGGTGTCTTGTCATTTCAGTTGCTCTAGCCTGTTTTCTAGAAACTGTTCTCTAATAAGAGCCCAGCGTACACATCACATAACAAAATCCCCACCACAGGAAACAACAACAGAAGCAGCAGCAACAATTATTGTTATTATTTTAAAATGTGTGTGTCACCTTGAGCTCCTAGGCGGATTGCAACATACAAAATAGGAAATACAATAAAAACAATCCATAAACAAAATTACATAAGAACATCAGCGGTTCGCCTGGTGCCTTCATTATATATTTTTAGGCGCCAGGCGAAAAAGTTCTTCAACCAGGCCTTTGGCTGATTAATATTCTACAGCCTTTAAAATGTGTCTGTGGGAAGGAGGAGGGGGTATTGTTTTGCTATTTTGTTTTACTTATTTACTTGTTTTTATCCTGTATTTTATTCTGTGAACTGTCCTGAAATCTTATGATGAAGGACAGTATATAAATCTAATAAATCATAATAATTATCTGTTTCCCCACCCAAATTACAACTCCAAGAAGCAACATTTAAAAACTGTCAGCAGAAGAAAAATGTTAACTCCAAAGCCCTTAAAAAGTATCACTGTTAAAACTAATGAAACTGCTAAAAAACAAAAAAGACTAAGGCGGGGGAGACTTTGCTTGGTGCCAATAAACTGCCACAGAAGGCACCAGGTGAGCTTCCCTGGGGAGAGCATTATGTAGTCAGGGGGCCACCACCGAAAAGGTCCTTTTCCCTCATTGCCATCCTCCACTCTTCCAATGGAGGAGGCCTCCTAAGAAGGGCCTCTGTATATGATCTTGATATCTAAGTAGGCTTATATGGGAAGAGGTGTTCCTTCAGGTACTGGGGTCCTGAAGCTGCGTTAGGCTCTATGGGTTAATGTTAGCACCTTGAATTTGGCCTGGAAATGTACTGGCAGTCAGGGCATGCAAAGACAGGTGTGGCAGGTTGTGAATGCCTGGTCTTTGGGTAGTAAATATGCAGCCAGATTCTGCACCTGCTGAACTTTCTGGACCACCTTCAAAGGCAACCTCACATACAAAACATTGCAGTAATCTAGACAGGAGGTTTCCAGAACATAGTTTACTGATGCTAGGATATCCCCATCCAGATAGGGATGTACCTGGGGCACTGGTGGCAAAGTGAATTCTATGCAACATAGGCCACTTTTGCCTCCAGGGACAATGGTGGATGTAGCTCCAAACGTGATCCTCCGGGTGAATGCAACCCTCTCTAGATCTGATCTGGACCAAGGAACCATCTACAAACAGCATCTTCATCTTGTTTGGCTTGAGCCTCAGCTTGTTGGCACTCAACTAGTCCATTTCTGTAGACAGGCACCTGCCTTAGAACATCCACCACTGGATCTGATGAAGAAAAAGAAGGGAGAAATAGAGTTGTGTGTCATCCACATAGTGATGACAGCATGCTTCAAACTCCAGATGTCCCCACCCAGCAGGTTCTTGTGGATATTAAATAGGATGGAGAATAAGTTTGTCCTCGTGGTACCCCAAGGGACCAAACACAAATCCCCCGGCACCATTTTCTGGGGCCAACTGTTCAGGTAAGAATGGAGCCACCACAAAGCAGTGCCCCAGCTCCCAGCTCCCAACTTGGATAGCTGTTCCAGAAGGATACCATGGGTCAATTGTATCAAAAGACACTGAGATGTCCAGGAGAACCAATAAAGGATCACTCCCTTGTCTCCCATCATAGCTCAAGATGCATTCTGGAATGGTACAGTCCTCAAAGGACTGTACCACGCCCTTTTACCTGATAATCTGAAATCTGCTTTTAATCTTGTAAAATCAGTGGGTTTAAGAAAATGCAGGAGGCCAAAGAATGTAATGATTTTGGAGTTGACTTACTAAAATAATTACAGCAAAGTGGCAATGTTGGATCTTTTCCCCCTATTGTTTTTCTAAGAAAGCAGAAATATTTATGTTTGGGTATGGTTTATAATTGTCCCTAGACTTGTCAGTGGGATTTTCATTTTAATTACAATTTCTAGTGCAGCTGTTCTACTCCTTCCATCATCTCATAGTTGATAGGGCATCTAATTAGCACTTTATAGCATTTTGCGGTCAATTATAAAATGTTATAAAAAAGAGAGAATGCAGTTTAGCAGAGACGAAATGTGCAATTCTAGTTTTTTTTCCATGGGGCTAATTTGCTGAGTAGTAGTGTGTATATGAGAGGGAATTTTTACATAGAATTTTATAAGCCACATTTCCTCTCTAGCAACTATGAAAAACTCCTATGATAAAAAAAAAAGTAGTCTGGAGCCGTTAGATGTCTTTCTGATTGCTGGGCCTATTAAAATCTTCTTAAAGTAATAGATAGGTTTAATTCCTCAAGCCAAAGAAAAATTATAGCATCTTAAGTATTTTCCACATTTATTATACTGATGTGCCTGTAGAAAGAACAGGAAGAAAAATCCAAGAAAGAAGCAAAATCTCTTGTATTGCAAGTTTTAAATGTACCAAGCTAAGGTTTACTTAATTAGAACCTCCAGGCAATAAAGGAAGCCTTTTTTAAATTCTGTGAATCTTAATATGCTAAATAATGCAAAGCTTCAACTCTTCAAGCATGAGACACACATCTGGCCGCTTAACATTTAAATTACGTGGGGAGGGGGAGGGGAAGAGAAATCCCTTCCACTTCTGAGGTAATTTTCTTGAAGAAAAGAATGGGAAATGTATTACAACAAAATTTAATTTCATTTCAGATTTTCATTGTGTTTAATTGCACAGCATTTTTTTTTAGAGCATCTCTCTCTTTTATTTATGGCACATTTTCTTTTCTCCTCCTGTAATTTTTTTATTGATCTTTAATTTAAGCAGCTCCTCACAGTTTATGGCTGCTGAAGAAGTACATTGTGTTTTACCAGGAAATCTATCTAGAGTTAAAAGTAATGAGCTCAGTGATACAGAAAATAAAGGGAAGAATACAAGCTCAAAAAACCCTCCACCAACCAAAGCACAACCGCCCACAGGAAAATCATTCAGCAACAGTATATTCAATTTGTTTTCCTCTCCAATGTCTCACTCAGGCATACCAATCCTTCCTTTTCCCTTTTCTCCATCTCCAGGCTCTCTGTATTTTGTGGGAACTCATATGAGAAATTTAGGTTTACTCAATGAATATGGATTAAACCACCCTATCATGCTGGTGCCACAAATACATTTTTTAAAAAAAAAATGTATTTGTGGTTGGGAAGGTGATGGAGAAACACACTGAAAAGATGTACAACAACCACTGCAAAATAAATCAGGATGAATTCAGGATCAATGCTAGTTGTCATATAACGTCCCTGCAAACAAATGAGAATGAATGTTCAGTAAATATCATAGTCTAACCTTCACGTAAGCATTGTGCAATCAAATCAGATTATTTATTTATTGCATTTTTACCCCATCTTTTCCTCAAAAGAGCTCAAGGTAGCATACATGGAGTGGCTGGGGCAACAAATATTATTTTTGTCCTCAGTGAATCCCCACAGCTACCCTGTGAGGTAGGTTAGACTGAGAGACAATAACTGGCCAAAGGTCACCCAATGAGCTTCATGTCAAGTGGAGATTTGAACCCTGGTTTCCCAGGTCCTAGTCCAACACTCTAACCAGTACACCACACTGGTTCAATAAATAGGTCATCTGGAAGAGTGCTTCCCCCCCTCTTTCTATGTTCTGTTGCTAGAGAGGCAGAAGCACACACCAATGGTTTTTAACCATGGAAGTTATGTTCTACCTCACTGTCCGAGACATTGTGCCATTGACCTGATCCAGCAGACTTGTCTTAGGTTCTTAAGTTCTCTAAGACCTAGCTTTTTAATTAATATTTTACAGACTGACCTAATTTTCTTTGAAGAAGGAAGGAAGTGTTATAAAATGGTGGCACAACAGCACAGATGGTGGAGGTGTACCAATGTAGTAATTTGCTAATATGATTATGGAAACAAGTATATTTTCAGTCATTTGAATTACATATTTGTTGTGCTTTCTCTGCTTAGGAAATGAGCCATATCCAATCAACTCTGGTTCATCTGATAAGAATTGTGATCTGGTCCCAGTGAAGGAAGCTCATGGTATATATAGCAAGGTAAGGATCTATCTATCATCTCTATATCTATCTATATCTATCTATCTATCTATCTATCTATCTATCTATCTATCTATCTATCTATCTATCTATCATCTATCTATCTATATCTATATCTATATCTATATCTATATCTATATCTATATCTATCTATCTATCTATCATCTATCTATCTATCTATCTATCTATCTATCAATCATCTATCTATCTCCAATTGCCTTATAAATTGCAGTTATTTCAAAAGGCATCCTTGGCTTTCAGTGGAGTTTTTGTGTGTGTGTGCTTCTGGAGGAAAACTGCTGACATTTTGTGAACTCAGCAATGCCAGTAAAACTTTTTTATGGCTCAGAACACACCTTTTTCCCGCTCTGCCAAAGACTTTGGCTAAATAAATCCCTTAACAGCTCACCAATACCTGCCAGTCTTTGAAGTGGTAATTAGCTGGTTATTTTCTTTGCTGAACTTTTATGGTTTATTGGGTATTCTCACTTCTGTTTCTACCTGCTCCCTTCAAAAGGGTGTTTGGGTTTTAGAGTCCATCATAGGATGATAGTGAAACTGATCAATTCTCTTCTGGAAAAGGACCAACCCATCAAAACCATTTTTAAATTCTTGTACTTTTTGCATTCTTTTTGCATTCTCCTCCCCCCAAAAAATCTCTGGAATTTCATCACTAAACAAATACTTGTAGGCATGGTTTTCCTCCTCCTCTTTGGCAATCACTCGTAGTCAAGTAAGATTGTCCTCCATAAACATGGCCTTAACAGTGAATCCGTACGTGACTGTGGGGGCCAATTCTGGATCCACACGTCCTTCCACAGTGGGGACATAGGTTTCCGGGTGGGAGTTGATCATGGTGAGGGTTTGCAAAATGTGCCTTCCTCTTAGCTCATTTCTCCTTTTTGCCCGGAGTTCATGCTACTTCAAAGTCTGTAGGCATGGTACCAAACACCTAATATTTAATATGCTACCAGATCAAACACAAGGTGCTAGGGATGACCTGTAAAGTCCTATACAGCTTGGGAAGTTAATATTTGAAGGGCTATCTTCATAAGAACATAAGACTGTCCTGCTGGAGCAAGTCAACAGCCCATTCCGTCCAACATCTTGTTCTCATCTGAAGTTTAGGGAAGTTTTTAATGTGTGACATTTTAATGTATTTTAATCTTTGTTGGAAGCCGCCCAGAGTGGCTGGGGAAACCCAGCCGGATGGGCGGGGTACAAATAATAAATTATTATTATTATTATTATTATTATTATTATTATTATTATTACTATTACTATTATCTCACAATGGCCAACCAGATGCCTATGAGAAGCCTGCATGCAGAACCTGATAAGAATGCCCCCTTCTTCTCTATTAGGAAAGTTCCATCCAATACAAGTCTCAAACCAACCCATTGCTTGTATGAGCAATAAACCTATTATTTATGATAATGCAGTATTATTTCATGAAGTGAAATAGTTCCAGAGCAATAGTAGTAAGTGGATGTATGCTACATTGTTTTTCTTCTGTTAGCTGCTCCAGGAATATGATTGAAGGGTGGTATAAACTTAAAATGAATTAATAAGTTGGTTTAAGTTAACTTATTAAAATTGTATTGTTTATATTGGCATTTGTTAGGTACCTCAAGCATTTGGGGAGAAAGCTTCATCAATAAGTATGCACATAGCTAAGCAGTTAAGTGATGTTTATTTCAATGGGGTTTAAGTGCACCTCATTTTTTCTCTGAGTCATGTCCACTGTACTTTTAAAACAAAACCCAGAAAACAAAAGCACGCTTGCTGGAGGAAAATGTAAGAAGTCACATTTGGAGAAGGAGAGATGTTCAGAGCCTTCTAAGGGACTTTCATGCCTCAGCCTAATTACTGCTATTTTTGTTCTTCTGATGTTTTGTTGGCCTAAAGAGCAATGCAGTGACATCTTATTTGATGCTGTTCAGAGCATTGCGCTGTGTGTAATTAAGTTATTAACGTATTGTTATTAAAGGGCACAAAGTGCTTATGCCCATGCGATCATTGTGAGAAAGTAAAAGCTTCCTGGAGCCACACCCTCATGCCTTTGACATAAGATCTGGTTCTGAGTCATGTGCATGATCAAACACAACCCAGTGGAGTTCACGTATAATCCGTTTTAATGCCTTTTTGCTTTGCATCTTGAACGCTATAATTCTGACTCATAAGCTTGCAGAGAGTGTGTCAACGCTTTGCACAGGCAACTACCGGTAGTTTTGAAATCTCAGACTTCTTGTAGACCTGCATGTGCAACACTATGCTGCATTCAGATGACTTTGCCAAAACCTCTAATTGCCGCAGGCTCACACGCTCCCTCCCAGTGGTGCCAACTCCCTGGGGCCTTGGGTTCCTGAGCACCCACAAGATTCCCCATGAAGGGGCCGCACACCCATAAAATTTCAGTGCTAGGGCCATGCACGCTGCATGGCACCCACGACCCCGGGCACCCACGGTTGCAATACCAAGTTGGCACTCCTGCGCCCTCTTCCCCTCCCCTCTTCCTCTGCATAGAAGGGAAGATACAGGATGAGGTACATCCACTTCTAACCAAGGCAAACCATAGTTTGCTGTTGCATCTGAACGTAGTGATCTATGGCTCACCAAAACTGTTGGATTATGATGAGAATTAGGATGTGCCGTTAACTATAAGTCCTGTTTTCCTTGTATGTGGATGATATCCCATTCATGGGGCAAAAAGGGGCAGTAATAAATGGGTATACCTAAGACAGGAGGAGTGAGGCTACAAAACCAAGAGTATCTGACAGAGGGTCCCACTTTCCTATTTACATACCATCCAGCAGTGGTAGCTTGCATGGGCATAGCCAGGATTTTTGTTGGGCCTGTTGGGCCGGGGGAGGACTTTTTCGGGGGGGGGGAGGAGAACTGATGTGATTGGTCAGTTAAGTATTTCTATTGTTCTACTTGATCTAAAGGGGGGCATCTGCCCCCCTTTAGCTATGCCCATGGTAGGTTGCGGTGGTGGGGGAACAGAGGCCCTGGCTTACTCCAAGTTGTGACAATGCTGTGCATGTTAGGGCAGAGGTTGGGTGAGTTGGGATGGGGGCAGCCCCACGGGTGCACCTGCGGGGGCACCGCTGCCTAACCAAAGCTCCCCTGGCCTCACTTCTGCCTCACCACATCCACATGGCAGCAAATGCAGCACCACTGTTGCTGAGAGAACATGACTGCCTCCACTCTCTGCTCCCAAATGAGCCACCACTGTTGTCTAGAACCAATCCCCAAACATTGCTGGACTACAACTCCAAACAACCCTGAGCATTGCCCGTGCTGGCTGGGGGATGGTGGGCTTGCAGTTCAAGAATATTAAGACATTATTAACCAACTCCAGGGTTGCAGGTGGTTGCACTGTGGCCTAGACCAATGCCTAATTGTCTCTGCAATTATGTTATATGCCAATCATTTCACAGAGAAAAATCAAGTTTCATCACTGTGCAAAGCCACTTTGTATCCTATCTGCTCTAAAGATATATTGCCCGGGCTGAACATTTAGGGTTTTATTCCCCATTTCTTAAGCCGATCCTTAGACCAAGTGACGTATTGGGTGCACTTACAAAGACAAAGATGAAAGTGTGTGAGTCAATGCTAACCAAATTCCTTTGCTATTTGTGTGTTAAAACCATGTTGCTGCACTGAAGAGTTCGCTAGATTATTTCAAATATATAAAGTAGTTCCCAAACAAGGCCATTCAAACAGGAGTTGTAAAATCTCTAGTGCATTGTTTTGGCCACTTAATCTCCCTTATTTATGACTGTTATTTTTAGACGAACCAGAATGATCCGAGCAACGTGTGTGGCCAAGGAAGTCCTGGGATCGGACTAGACGAACCAGCTTTCCGTGTAACATCTTATCTGGAGGAGTTGGAGAAACACAGATTCTCCGTATGGTGAGCAAACTGATTTTTCAGTTTGTTTTTGGTTTACTCCTGTAGAACTATGCAAAACATGTTGTTGTTTTTTCTCTTCAGGTCAGGGCGGGGCGGGGGGGGGGATAGAAGCAAAACTATCTAAGGAAACGTGACAGTTGAAATAAGTGGTGATTTAGTACCGGGGCTGTTCATTATTTCTGGAATCAGAAAATACGTTTCATTTCTTCTGTTGCTGGAAGTGATGCCGTTTGAATCAGCCATAAAAATGAGTTCCTGGCCATTTGTGGTTATTAAAGACCCCTGGGCATTTCTTTTTAAAAGAGTAGCTGCACAAGTAGCTGCTCTAACCACAAGATTCTTGCCAAATCCTTATTTTATATTCTGCCAGCCTCAGTATTTTGCCTGGAGTTTTCAGTTAGACACAACATGCTGCCTTCTCTTTCCCTCTCCCTCTCTCTCTCTCTCTCTCTCTCTCTCTCTCTCTCTCTCTCTCTCTCCTCCTGGCTCCAGAGTGCCTGCTCCACCTTATGAGAAGCATCTTACAAGAACTCCTAATCTCTTCAAAGCTAACAATTTGTGCAGAAACATTTCCTAGACACTTATTTTTTTAAAGAGAGAGAGAGAGTGAAAGAGAGGAAAGGACCACTATGAGTAGGTGATGACATGTCCTGCATAATAAGGCATGCATATCTATATCCCCAACCCAAACCCATGTTGCAAATTTCAAAACAGAAGTGACCGAAGTGGCAAAATGCTGCCAGCCCCTTTTTCTGCCTGATTTATTAGACAAGAGGTACATGCTCGCCTTGGCAGTTATGATTTCAAACAATCCTCACTGGCCCCATGTGGAGCACTTAAGAGCACAATTAAGGCTATTGCTTTCGGAATCTGATTATGAAATGATGAGCGGGCAGGAAGAAGTTTAATAAGGAAGTAGGGGTGGGCGAATCTGTCAATTCCTGTTTCTCATTTTGTTCCAATCTTAAATTCAGCTCTCCAAATTTCTACATCATTATTTGCTATTTATTTATTTATTTAAAAAAAGATCCTCGTGAAAATTCGGCAGCATTTTAGTGCAAATTTCTCTTGATATACATAATTTCCCTAATATTTACAAATCCGCTTCCCCTGATAGAATGCCTTTTTGTACACATGACTTGCCTGGAAAAACTGCATTGCAAAATTCGGTGTGAATGTCAAAGGATGGCTTTGTTTCAGTTTGCGCATTGAAAGTGCTAATTATGTTCATTCACCTTTAAATTTGAATTGAATCAAATCTCTTATAAGAAGGGATCTTTGCAAATAATATTTGTTTGATAATCAAATATTATTATTTCTTATTTATGTGATTCACCCTGCCCTGCCCAGCTCTACCCCTCTCTTACTTGCTCTACCCTAAATCCCACTGCTTGTCTATTGACTACTGGCCCACCTTAGATTCACCAGCTGCCAGGAAGGTTGCTATTAAATCAAAAATTGGGAACTCTATTCAGTGGCCCACCCATACCCTGCCACAGCTGAGTGGCTTGTTGAATTGTCACTCAGAGCTGTTGCTTGTAGAGCAGGAAGTTTCCATTTCTAGCCCTAGCGGAAAAGCAGGGACCAGTGGCTTTGTGGGGAGGGAATGATAGCTTAGTGACAGAGCAGTGCGTGTGTCACATGTGGAAAGCCCCAGGTTTGGTCCCTGGCATCTCCAGTTACCAAAAGTTTGGGCAGCGTGTGATAGCCAAATGATTCTCTTTCAAAGACCCTGGGGAGCTACTGCCAGTCAGAGTAGATAATGATGGGCTATATCAGGGTTTCTCAAACTTGGCTTTCCAGCTTTTTTTTGGGACTACAACTCCCATCATCCCTCACTAGCAGCACCAGTGGTCCGGGATGATGGAAACTGTAGTGCAAGAACAGCTGGAGACCCAAGTTCGGGAAACGCTGGGCTATATGGACAAACAACCCTGTATAATGCATTTTCCTATGCACCCCATCCCTTAAAGGCTCATATCTAACATCTCTGCACCCTAGAGGCAGAGGCTTAGCAAATCAGTGTGTTGCTGCACAAAAATTCTACGCAATGATGGGTAGCAATGAGATCAACAAAGGGTAGGCCCTAAGTTGTCTATTATTTATCTTCTTCAGTTCTCTGCTCCCGCACTGTCTCCCCAACTTGTCTCTGAAGGGTTGCTCCCTTTCTCTGATCCCAGACCTTCCCCTACTAGTTCTTTAACAATATATTATGTTAGATGATTAGAGACAAAAAATAAAAATAAAAAATAATGGGGCTCTAGGTCTAGGAGCTTTTTAGGTTTCCATAAACATCAGAGTTTTAGATACTCTGAGATGCAATCTGAGCAATTTCCTTGATCTTTTACTGGAGCTGGTAAATCATTTATTGGGGTAGCCTTTTTACAAAATCCTGCTTTAAAAAAAACACAACCCCATAAAGTCTATTTATCATAAAATGCTGTACTACCAGCCATCTTCAAAGTGATACATGTACTGCATTAATTATCAGCTAACAATGGCCTTGAAAATGGTTTGGGCTTTTTCAGTATCCTGGCGCCCCACTATCTTTGCCTTGTAAAAAAATAAAATTGAAAATAACATAAAATTGGAATACAGGAACCAAGAAGTGTGTATTTTAAGACAGGGTTTTCCTGAAACTTTTTTTTTTGAAGTGATTGCAAAATACTCTTATCACTGCCAATATTTGTCTCCATAATGCTATAATTCATAGCATACTTCAATAATATGTGAAGCCCTAAGTGGACAAGCCTTGAAATCTTTATAAAATGAGTCTGCAAACCCTAAAGGACATACAGGGCCCAATCTATTGCTCACTTACTTCAGGGGCACTTAGACATTGAGCTGGATCTGAAGGTGGGCTCAGTGGAGTTCAGGGCCGGCACAACCATGAGGTAGGTGAAGCAACCACCTCGGGTGGCAGGAACCACAGGGGCAGCAGATTCCAGGGGAGATATTTACTCCCCCTTGTTCCTGGTGTCATTCTTCATACCCTTTTTTGTCCCTAACGGTGAGGAGGGGCACCATTTTGTGGTTTGCCTCAGGTACCAGAATGTATTGGTGGAGTTCCACTCGCAGGGAAGAAGAGGGCGGGGTAATATATTTTTGCCAATTCTGCCTTCCCTCTGCAGCCCCCTGAAAAAGTGCACCAGATGACTGAGGAACTTTCCAGAACAGTGCAGGAGGTGGCTGTGGACAGTGGCGGAGGAAGGGGTGTGGGGGATGCGGTCTGCCCCAGGTGTCATCACTGAGGGGGGTGACACAATGACAAAAATAGGAGTTTTTAAAAAAAAATAAAAATAAAAAAAAATTGGGATCATGAAACTTTTTAGTTCAGTCAACAAACATAATAATAATAATAATAATAATAATAATAATAATAATAATAATAATAATAACTTTTATTTGTACCCTGCCCTTCCCAGCCGAAACCGGGCTCAGGGCGGCTAACAATCATAAAACCACACAACCACAAAACAAAGAGTTAAAAATACAAATTAAAACAATTTAAAACTTAAAAGTTTAAAAGCCACCTCATTATAAATAGCTCACCAACAACCAACGGAATAAAAACGTCAGGGATTACACTCAACCCAACCCAAAAGCCAGGCGAAACAGCTCCATTTTACAGGCCCTGCGGAAGGATACCAACTCCTGCAGGGCCCTCGTTTCCTGTGGCAGATCATTCCATAACGAAACGCGGCTGGCACTGGGCGCCACACCATGGGGGGGCAGCACTTACTACGGAGCCTGCAGCGTGCCTGAGCCACACACCTCTCCTGGAAGTGACATGGTGGCTTGGGCACCTGCAGGTTCCGCGCTCCCTGAAATGGCAGCGTGGGACTTGCGCCTGCCCTCCGCCTCTCCAGCTGCCCTACAGCTGAGGGGGAGGCGGTGGAGAGGCTCCATGCAGCGCACCCTGCCCCTGACTGTAGGACGCATGGGACCCGAGCATCTAGATACACCGCTGGCTGTGGAGGAGGCTGCAGGGGAATGAGGAACTGGTGGAAATTGCAGAACTATCCCTGTTCTCCAGTGCGGAACCTCTGCTGGGTTCCAGTTCCATCCGTGAGCAGGAGCCCTTATGCTCATGTAGGAGACAAGAGTCTTCGGTGCCCAGAAATCATTTCATTTGATGACTGCAGAAAACTCTCACCTTCTCCGTTTTTTTGCCTAGCAGAAACTCAATTCTTTCTCCATTCTCAATGATACAGTATTCAGCTATGTAAAAATACAGTTCAGCTATGATTCTCCCCTATATTTTCCTGGTCACAATATTTTTTTAAAAATTTTGTTCAGTTGTGTTTCTCTTGTATGCTGCCTATGGCCAATGGGAATTGTCAGCGTGCAGGTTGTGGGGGCAGCAAAACTTACCTGACCTCCCATCACTGGTGCAAGAGGGCAGGGAGGTCCGCACAGTGCAAATGCATCAATGGCACCTCCTATGGGTGCATTTGCACTGTGCCAACCTTGCTGCAATCTTACCCCTCTCCCTCTCCCTCTCAATAAGCCACAGTGACATTGGTGATGGTTAGCTCTGCCGACTGCGACGGTCACAACCTCCAGAGGGGTGCCAGGTTGGGGAGGCTGGATTAGCCATTGTCAGTGAGGCAGTTCCATTAAACCATCATGTACTCAGCAGTGTATGAAATCCGTCTTAAAATTGGCACTGAAATCACAGTGTTTAAAAACCATCAGGTTTATTTCCACCTGCTTCCCATAGGGGACACATGAATCTGAGAGCTTGAAGGAAAGCAAGAGTTAATTGTAAGCGCGGCAGTGCCGCGGTGACATTGTTTTTAACAAAAACAATAAACTTTCATTTTTTATAACACACAAGTGATTTGACATTGAAATAAATGCAGATGCTTCTTTGCACAGTGTATTCCCTGTTGTGCTTTCTTAAACACCTTCACATATGGTTTGCCTCATTCTTGTGAAACTGCTTGTTGTTTATGTCATACAAACAGAACAGATTGATTTTACACTGAGTAAGTAGGGAGCAGAATGAATTATCCATTGGAAGCAAATGATTGCCTGTGTGTTCAAAATATTTGAAATTAATCTTGGCTGCTTGGGAAAAAAAATTCTTAGGATTCTTCCTGAGATCTATTTTACATTTTATTTAGACTATGTGGTGTTTTGTTTTCTTCTTTAAAAGGGGGAAAGTTTCAGTGTTTCAGCTTCACCTCTGGTCAAAATGCTACCATTTCTACAGATGTCCATATCGTAGGTAAAACTGCCTGAACAGGAATAAGCAGTCAGATTTGGTTTTGGTCTTGTGTAAATGCCTGTAAAGCATGTTACACTCTTAAAGAACTTTTCCCCTGGCTCCCATACAAAATTCATTCATTCACCTATAACCAATTCTTCCCTTGCCTTAACTTTGCTCCTCACCTCTATATGCATGTAAACTTTATAGATGATCTCATACACAGGATAATATATTAAGGTAGTTTTGTCAGCAATCTTAGGTTTGTTAGGGTAGTGATAAGAATGGTGATGATCACTCCCCCCCCCGGCATGCATACCTAAGTTTTCTTTTCCGGAAACTGCCTACACAGGACATGTGCCCTGTTCCCTATCTGCTTTATGAAGCTCCCACATGTAAAACACATTTTGATAAAAGAGCTTTTTTAAAAGAGAAAAAAGGGTGAAAAATAGTGTTTCCCATTGAAAATTCTATAAATAAATTAACATTTGATAAATAAATGAGATTTTTTTTTGTTTTGTTTACACCAGTTGATGAAAATATTCAGGTCTATTGGAGTATGTTATTCAAACAGAGGTGCCTAAACTAGGTTCATAACATTATGAACCTGGTTTAGTTTATGAGTTGAGTTTCTGCCATATGAACCTGGTTTATGTGCCTCTGTTTAAATAATATGCCTCAATGGACCTGTATATTCTTCTCCTTCTCCTTCTCCTTCTCCTTCTCCTTCTCCTTCTCCTTCTCCTTCTCCTTCTCCTTCTCCTTCAATAAACAAAAAAGGGACACCCCCATGTAGTCTATTGAAAGGAATACTCTGAGTAGAGGTGGTCTTGGTGAGAACACAATCAAACCTAGTCTGAGTATCTTACCAAGGCAGTTGGGGAGGATTGAGATGAGCAAAATTTATAGAACTGACTGTCTATAATCCAACATGACACAACAGATAAGGTTTCAGATATCTTGCAACTGGGAGAGATGGAGGGAGAGTGATTCTGCTGTGCAGATGCCATATATATAATTTATATGATGAAAGGACACATGTACCAATGTGGAGTTAAAGGAGATTCACAATTTTCAAATGAACAATAAAGCAGATAAGTGGCATATTTTAGTTGTGGTTCACTTTCATGGCTGAAACTATCACTTTTGTGCATTTCAAGGAAACAAACGAATGGAACTAAGTGCCATAATTATTGTTCATGCTTGTTGCTTTAATATGTACACAAAGCATACTGGGAAATAATTTGGTACCTAAAATTTCTGCTATTCATTCTTCCCTTTGGTGGCTCCCCCCTTCAAATTTTAACAAAGAAATATATACACTGAGTCAACCTCAAACTACAGTTGAAATATTGGTGAACATGCTCCAGAGATACCTAGACTCTCATTCCATTTCAGCTATGGACATTCTTAGGGGCCCTGGGTATGGGGAAGGTAATTATTCAGCCATCGCTTTGAGATCCTATGGATTTAAGGGAAGGGTTGTTCCTCAAGTGCATCTATGTGACTATGGAGTAAGGAGCTGGCTTAGAGATGGTAGTGTCTGTCCTTAGGATGCCCCAAATGCACAGTCTGTCTTGCTAATGTGACAACAGATCATTTTGTTTACCAAAGCTAGTTCTCTGCAGTTTGTTCATGAATAACTATCCAGATTCAATGACTTCTGGTATCCCCTGAAGGTTGACTTCCCTCTCAGATCCACCAGTTAGCCACAACCCTCAGTGGTACACAGGATGACCAATGGCAGATGAAGCCTGTAGGAAGCTGCCATATACCAAGTCAGACCATTGGTCCACCTAGTGCAGTATAGTCTACACCGACTGGTGGCTGCTCTCCCGGGTTTCAGGCAGTGTCCTCACAAAGCCCTACCTGAAGATTGAACCTGGGACCTTCATGCAAAGCAGATGCTCTACCACTGAGCTATGGCCCTTCGCCAATTTCCTGAAGTCGGTGGATGGGACTGTAACCATCTTTAGGTGTATGGGATGGGATTAGACCTCACAAGTCCCATGCAAGTAAGTGAATCGTTGTAATGAATAAATTGCTGCGTATCATCCTCAGCTTTTCATCCCCAAATTGGCAACAACTATCTGCTTCAAAGGCCCACTGAGAGGATGGTTGACATGAGGGTGGTGATGCATTTCATGTGAAACCAAATAAGTGATGCAAATAAACAATAAGGAACAAGAAAAATCATGTTAAGCCCAACATTTCCCTTTTAAGAGAACTACAAAACAAGAGTGCTGTAAGGAGCTTCTGGCTCTTATTAAGGGGTACAAGATTAAGCTACAGCACTGCAAATATTTGGGGAATATTAATTTGCATGTGAGTCAGAGTTGTAGCTCAGAGTCTATTCATTATGAAGAAATCCCATTTACTGTAATAGGATTATTCCAGAGGATATGCTAGTACCTGTAGAATCATAGAACAACAGAGATGAAAGAGGCTTCAAAGTCATTTATTCCAGCTTGAGGGAGGTTTCTATTAGTACAAACATTCCTATCGGTTCAATATCATCCAGATGTTCTGTAATGTCCCATTTCACCCAGGTTAGTATGAGCTGTAAGAAGAGAGACCACGAGGAGCATAGGGTTGATGTCACTGCTCAATAGCAGATCACACAGTTTGTATGCAGATGGCTCCTGGCATCTCTATTCAAAAAGAACACAGATAGTAGAATTGGCCAGGCTGTCTACATGAGACCTGCAGAGAAGACAGCTAGATGAACCAATGGCCTGATTCAGTATAAGGGAATTTCATATATTCATGAATGCTAGAAGTACCTCCAGGACAAGTGTCTTAGAATTCAGTTCCCACCAACCACCCAGACAATAGCCAATGGTCAGTTCAAGGAAGCAAGCGAACATTCACATGCTATAACGGAAGGCGAGAAGATCCCCGGAATCATCTAAGAGAACCCCTTCTTCTCCTTAAATATGGCAGTGTGTTGGCAAAGAATAGGGATCCATCAAGCTGTGCTCCCCCACCAAATGGCCCCTTTGTGGTGCAATGGGTCAGTGCACCTGCCAGTTAACCAGAAGGTTGGGGTTCGAGCCCACTCAGGGACAGCTGTGGGCAGGATTCCTACATTACAGGGTGTTGGACCAGAGGACTCCTGGGGTCCCTTCCAGCTCTACCATTCTGATTCCAAGGGATGTGCTTCTGTACATTATCATTACTACATCTCATACAACACCATCAGCACTCAGAGCCATCTATATAATCCTGCAGGATCAAGAAACACCTTAGGGCAGGGGTGTCAAACTCAAATTCATCGGGGGCCGCATCAGCAGTTTGGTCACCCTCAAAGGGCCGGTGACCCTCAAAGGGCCGCCCTTCCCCTCTCCACTGTGTGGAAATTTTTTTTTTTCTGGTTTTCCTCCTCTAAAAGGCTGGGAGGGAGGGAGGGAAGAGAGAGAGAAGGAAGGAAGGAAAGAAGGAAAAAAGAAGGGGTGAGAAAGAGAGATGGATGGATGGATGGAAGGAAGGAAGGAAGGAAAGAAAGAAAGAAAAATAAAGGGAGAGAGAGAGAGAGAGAAGGGAGGGAGGGAGGAGGGAGGAGGAAGGAAAGAAGGAAGGAAAGAAAGAAAGGAATGAGAGAGGGGGAAGGAAGGAAAGGGTGAGAGAGGGGGGAAGGAAGGGGTGAGAGAGAGTGAAAGAAAGAGGGAGAGGGAAGGAACGAAGGGGTGAAAGATAGAGAGAGGGGAGGGAGGAAGGAGGGAGGGAGGGGTAAAAGGGAATGAGACAGAGAGAGAAGGAAGGAAGGAAGGAAGGAGTGAAAGAGAGAGAGGAGAGAGGGAAGATGCTGCTTGCTTCTCCACCCCCCCCACCCGAAAAAGAAGGCTTTTGCGAGGGGGGGGCGGGAGGAGCAAGAAACGTCTCCGCTGTAGCGGAGGAGATGCTGCTCATTCTCCCCCCCTCCACCGCTGCCTGCTGTTCGAAGGGATTGGCGCAGCGCGGGGTGGTGGTGGGATCAGCAGGCTGGTGCGGGGGGCTTCCCTGACGCGGCAGAAAGCCGCGCGGGGCACCCCCGAGGCGGCAAAAAGCCGCGCTGGGCCAAAACGGCCGGGGGAAAAAAAACCTTGCCGGGTTCACCCGGCAAGGAAAAAATGGTGCGGGGGGCTTCCCCGACGCGGCAGAAAGCCGCGCGGGGCACCCCCGAGGCGGCAAAAAGCCGTGCTGGGCCAAAACGGCCCGGGGAAAAAAAACCTCTGCTCCCTTCCTCTCGCGCGCGCTGACCTTCGCCGCCCACCGCCAATCAGCGCACGCTCATGGGCCACATGACGAGGTCTCGCGGGCCGCATTTGGCCCGCGGGCCTTGTCCTTGACACCTGTGCCTTAGGGCTTTCTAGCTTATATTGGTTGTACACCATCTAAACCTAGATCTAGGGTTCCCCTAGAGTATGATGGGCATTTCCTGAGACCAGCTGCTCCGGGCTGTGGGTCCTGTGGGCTGGATATGGAACCTCTAGCTTATCAGAGTTGTGGACCCCCAGGAGGGGAGGGGCTTCCCTACAATCCTTAATTGTGTGCCGTGGATAAAGGGGCAATAATGTATCGTGTCCCTCACCCTGGACAGGGGTATTGGCTCTTGAAGTGCAGGTCAACTGATTTCCTTTACATTAGCTACCCATCCCATATTGTTATTTTCCCCTGTGTAGAGAGCCTTGCAATTCCTAAATGTATCCCAAGTTCAACCCATACCCCACTCCTTTCGTCTTTATTTCCAGTTCTGGTCCAAAACTGATCTTGGAACATGTGACTACTTCGGGTTAGCAGGGAGGAGGAAATGCTTTTTTTTGTCTTTGCAGATCTGTCTGAAATGTCTCTGGCAGGCAGAAGAGAAACTGGGAAGGAAGGAAGAGGCTAGGCAAATGGATTATACGAACAGGATGTGTTTAAAGGCCTGCTTGTTCAATTGTGAATAAAACTATACTTTATCTGTCTCTTGATTTAACAGGAAGCCCTGCAAACTGGGAATTTGCAGCAGTTGTTCACGAATGTTACAGAGGTGTGAATTACATTCTCTAGCTGCGCTTTAAAGAGACGAGGGAGCGCACTGGTGTGATTTAGGCAGGCGGTCGGTCAGGGGGCGGGGGAGGTCCTAGTGCTCATTCCTAGATCTTGCCCACTTTTGATTTTTAGTTTCCCACTGAGGTATAATGATTGAAAACACTCTGTGCAGTTTGCTTTTGCAGGATTTAGCTTGGCCGTGTGAGAGACAAAATCCTCTGGTTCAATCATCCTTGCTTGCAGCATGCCTGCGTGCTGTTCTTTAAAAGTTGTTTTTTCTCTGAGAAACAACCACTTCCCCTTTAACTTTTCAATCAAAGTGTAAAAACTAATGGTTCCCTATGAGATATACTGTATATGGTGGAGTATTTTATAGAGCTTTAAATTAGCCTCTGATGTTTATCCTAGGCATTGCTTGCCTGTAAAGCCCCAAAATGCCAGTCCAAGCACCTTGAACAGCTATGTATACCATATGAGATGGAGATGGTTCCCTAATTTTATTTGTTTTGACCCTCGACTCAAAATGTACTGTCTTGAGTGTTCTGTTGTGTTTTGGCACTGTTTTTTTTCTGATTGAAGTGCCCAGATTCAAAATCTTCTAGTTTGAAGAAGCATATTACCAAATGACTATTAAAAAAAAACCCACAAAACATTTTAACACAGGTTAAGAAAACAGGACGGTCTTATTGCAGTAATAACACTGGACAGAAACTAAAATGGAACTAAAAGATAAAGTTCAAATGTGGACCCTGAGACATTGACCAAGTCCACACATAATGCTAAGCCATGTTTTATTAAACTATGGTTTATTAAACATGATGTGCTAACCTTGCCCAGCAGCTTGACTATAGTTTGTTTACTGCCCTCAATTGATGATCTAAAGTCATGGTTTGTTCAGAGATGGATTTAGAGAAGCACCACTGGTTCTACTGCACTGAGCACGAAGCCTAGGGGGTGCCGCAGGGCATCACAACTATGACGTAGTGAATTCAGCAGAACAGAAAGCAAGAGGCTGGATGAGGGTGCCAAACTTTGGCCTCACACAGGGTGCTGCTGAAATTTGAAAGACCAACGTTCGTCCCTGATTTGTTGTTGGCTAGTGAACCTTGACTTGACTTAACTATTGCATGCTGTTATGTGTGAACTCAGCGCCTTTCCTTAACCATAGTTTGTTTCTCTACCCAATCCCAGATGCATTCAGGCTTCCTCTTCCCCTTTCCCACCCCACAGTCCACTACTGTTAGGAAGGCTCCTTGTGGGTATGGTTAAAATTAGGCAAAGGTTTCCTGCATACGTAGGTCTTGACTAATTTGAACAAAACCAAGAAACACAGCTTAAAATCATGGGGACAGGGAGATGAGGAAAGGGAAGGGAACTAGGTAAAGCTGGAAAAGTTTGGCTCCTGCAGCAATTCAGAGGGTTGGAGCATCTGGGGGGGGGGACTAGAGGTGGAGCTGTCCAGTGAATACAAAACCCAAGGGAATGAACAAAGTGGAGATTATAGGGAAAGGACTTTCTGGTGGGCATGATATATAATACAGAAGATGATCTCATTAAGGACAGGGCTGGAAACGGTGGGCATTACCTGAAAAAGGATTCAGGTGATGAGTTGCACTTGTTCTACCCCACCCTTCTAGTGCATTCACGTTACTCAGGGCAGCTTACATTGATTGAAATCTAAGCAATCCCACAAAAGGAATACAGCAGCAGCTTAAAAACAGAAACTGGCTCAGCAGGTAAAAGCATTTTAAAATGTGCTGTCCACTTGATGGAGTTTCAGATGTGAATTTTGGCTCCTTTGCAGACGGATCCTATGATTCAGTGCTCCAGGGGGAAGACGCATCCCAGAAATGACTCTGGGAGTTGTAAGGGAGATAGTTTTTGAATATCGGTTAAAAGTGTTGAACGTGGGACTGGAGGACCAGGTTTACACAACAGCCCATCCCTACCGCTACCTATGCAAAGCCTATGCACAACAGCCATTCCATTTCTTGCTTGAGAGATGCTCATACAGAATCTTTGCATATGAGGTGCATGGTACCCACATGAGACCTGACATTTCCTCCATTCATCCCCACCCGTTTATGGAAGAACATTACTTTCAACTAAGAATGCATATTTATTCTTTTTTCTTAACCTCTGCTTCAGTGCATTCATGACAAGATCGTATGGGTATGTAGCTGCGTTTTAACAGTTTTTTAATTTCAGTTGTTGCTTGAAGCACTGTGCTGGAAATTAGACACTTTTAGTACTTCAATTATTGTTGATTTATTCCTCGTTCTTGTAGATACAGTGAATGTAGTTACTCAAGGAAGGTTATCTAATTTTGAATGCCAAGCACCAAATCTCAGTGTACATCTTGGCAACAGCAAGAAAGACTTATTGACTTGAAATTTGTCATGCCAGCATGAGTGCCTTGTAGCATTTTCGTTTACTGCTTTGCATTAAATGGGAGAAGACAGGAAAGAAAAAAAAGCCATTTCTTTTCCAGCCTGACACTGGACTTATCCGGGGTGCTAAATTATGTCAAGCCTTGGTTCCCAAATGGTGACCTTTGCTGAGCCCTATCTCGCCTGAGGTGAGAAGGATCTCAAGGGATCTTTCTTGAGGTGAATATGATATTTCTCTTTGTCTTTTACTTTACCTCCTTGGGTTAAATGGATTTGAATTTAGCTCAGGTTCAAGCCTCCCAAAAAGGAAAGCAGCTTGTTTTTCACTCTGAATTAGTTCACAGAAGTTCACATTTCACTAAGGGACATCTATCCTTTGGCACATGATTGCATACATAACCATCACTCCCAGTGCAGTTCCTATGTAGCTGCAGCTTCCTGTCACTCAGCTGTCATAATGAGCTCTGGGCTTGGGGCTCAGCTGCATTGCTCGGCTGCCAATAAGGAGTCTGAGACCGACTGGGGGCGGAGCTTGCATGCCTTGTGCAGCCAGACCCTCATGCCCAACCAGACAGCCAGCCTGCCTGCCTGCCGTCTATGCGCTCGCTCTTTCGATCACCCGTTCATGCGTGCAGCCTCTGGAACGCAGGGTGGCGAGGCTACTTGGTGCCATTGCACCGCCCTCGCGGCATCCCTTATTTTCAAATCCGAAAGTTTTGGGAAATCCCTTATTTTCAAATCCGAAAGTTGACAGCTATGGCTTGGGCAGGTCCATGCTATGAACTGTCCAGCTGTGTGATGTAGCCTACCTAAATAGTTTTCCCCAATCCTACCGGTTTCTGTATGTCCTTTTCTTCCCCATGCTATCTCCAGGCCACAGAGGAGTGATTCAAAATGTTACACTAAATGGTGATGTGTGTGTCAGGATGGATGGATCCACCCATTTTGGATTCCCTCAATTTCCTCTTTTCCCCCAGTCCTTTCCACATCAGTTTGAGATTTAAATCCTCATGAAAATTAATCAGCAAATTTCTCATGATAAACATATGCTTGTATGCAATTCCTCTCAACATAGTGCATTTTTAATGTTATTTTCACCAATATTTGCATTTCAACGCACACTTTGCAATTTTTTTTGGTACACACATCTTGGCTGGAGGACTGCGTTGCAAAATTAAGAGAAGCACGGCTTTTGAAAGATGGATGTGTTTTTGCCCACGCATTGTTTTAGTCCACATTCACACTGCACATTTAAAGCATTATGATACCACTTTAAACAGTCATGGCCTTCCCTCAAAGAATTCTGGGAGCTGCCGTTTGTTAAGCATGGTGAGAGTTTTTAGGAGACCCCCACATTCCCTGCACAGAGCTGCAGTTCCCAGAGTTCCCTGAGAAGAGGGATTGACCATTAAACCACTATTGGAATTGCAACTCTGTAAGGGAATTGTGGCATCTCTTAACAACTCTCAGCATGCTTAACCAACTGCAGCTCCCAGAATTCTTTGAGGAACAATTTTTCCCTCATCCTTATATGTGTGGCAGATAGAAAATATATGTGCACATGCACCAAGCCACCTAAATGAACACCTCTCATTTGAGGGACATTTATTGCTCTCATCAACCTGAACATATTCCAATGTCCGTTTCCTAACAGCGCATTTTACCAAAAAGCATCCTACAGCTTTGCTAAATCATCCCCCAACCTCCAAATCTGGCTTCTTTGTATATGCCACATGTTTTTCATTAGCTTTTTTTACTGTTTCCCCCTTCCTTTTCTGTAATAGCTGACACATATTTTTCAATTGCCTGGGAAACAACAACAACAACAACCCTGTAAGCTGTTGCAGGACACTATTAATAGGTTTGCCTCCAACTGAATTATATATGGGTGGCATGGCACATGTTTAGTCTTTCATCCTTATCTGTTTGATCATTACTTCCAATCTGCTGTGTGAGAAATGTGACTGGCATGTTGTCTGGAGTAAATAGATGCTGCAGGTTGAGATCATTTATGCATGGCTTGAATTTTGATGAAATTTTATACTGCCTTCTGGGCTAAATATTTAACCTAAGCCATTGTCCCAATAATTTGGATGAATCAAGCCTTTTGAGATGGAAATGTTACCTTTCATTATCTCCCGTGCTGTTTACTATAAAACCTTCTGTGAGTGTTAGGGAGCAAATTAAAAACAAAACAAAAAACACCTAAATTTGTTTTGGGTACTTTCCTCTCTCTTTTAGTTCTATGAGTTACGAAAAATGAAAAGCGGAAGTATGGAATGGAAGGCTGCTCACTGATTCCTCTTGAAACAGGTCTCCACCTGTTTTTGACTACAACTCCCATCATCCCTAGCTAGCACAACCAGTGGGAATTGTAGTCCAAAACACCTGAAGACCCAAGTTTTGGAAGCTCTGCTCTACATGAAACATTCCCCACAAGGAAAAGCAGGCTAGAAGATTTCACCCTTATGTGCTCGCTTTCTGTTTGCAAGGGTGTTGGTTAGTGGGAGAACATTAAAAGGTAAAGGTAAAGGGACCCCTGACCATTAGGTCCAGTCGTGACCGACTCTGGGGTTGCGGCGCTCATCTCGCTTTATTGGCCAAGAGCCGGCGTACAGCTTCCAGGTCATGTGGCCAGCATGACAAAGCCTCTGGCGAACCAGAGCAGCGCACGGAAACGCCGTTTACCTTCCCACCAGAGCGGTTCCTATTTATCTACTTGCACTTTGACGTGCTTTTGAACTGCTAGGTGGGCAGGAGCTGGGACCGAGCAACGGGAGCTCACCCCGTCGCAGGGATTCGAACCGCCAACCTTCTGATCAGCAAGCCCTAGGCTCTGTGGTTTAACCCACAGCGCCACCTGGGTCCCATTAGAACCCAGGGAGAACATTAGAATGTTATAATTCCTAGCCTGATCTCATTTCCACTTCATTCTGCTGCATGAACAGACCCAACCTAAGAGAATGGCACTCCTGTTCTACACCAAATGAATTTGACCCAGAACACTCTCCCATGGCTATATATTGCAGAGAAAACCAGGAAACAAACAGACTCTTGTGTCCACCATTCCCAAATGCCTTAGTGACGATGCTCTGATAGGTTTCTGGTGGATATCAAATCCCTGAGGAAACATTATTTTTTTTTGAAAACCGCAATCTTAAATGGGATTTCAATGTCAATTGCAATTCTTATCTGATCCATCCTCATGGTAACCCTGTGAGATAGTTCATTAGCTGCCCCATTCTCTTGCTGAAGAAGTCGAGGACAGGCCTGGATCTGAGCCACAGTTTCTCATGCTTTCTCTGAGCAACACTCTGTCAATTATGCTCTGTTTTCCAAGCTGTTCTCTACATTTATGCAAGCTCACAATTGGTTCTGCATGCAAATTGGGATTTACATAAGAAGCAAAGCCCCTTTTACATGTGTCGACACACAAAATATCAGACACAGACGTGCATGCAGGTCATTGATTTTTTTCACCTACCATTCACTGCTAGAGATGCTTTTTGGAATACGTGGGCATAGTTGCTTTGCTATTTAATTAATTGGCAGTGTGTCTGCTTCTTTCCTTTCCTTTCTTTTTTTTTTTTAATAGGAAGTCTTTACGCCAGAAGCAATGTTTGAGATACTGGGAACATAAGCAATTAGCAAATTATGGTATGTTTAAATGAAAATAGTTTCCTGGCCTAGCACAATGAAGAAGGCTTGCAGCCATGTTGTTTCTTCATTAAACAAAATGACAAGGTAGCAATAAGTATCTCCTATAGTATAGACAAAATTAATGACACAGCAATCATATGATAAATCATCACAGTTGGTGTGTTCTGCAGCAGAAAAACACAGTTTTGTGTCCCCATCACACAACCACATATTGAATTTCACAGCAGGTGTGAAGCTAATCAATGTCGGCATTGACTACAATTAGAGTGACTTTAAAGAAAAAGCAGATTCCTTTTAGGAGTGTGGGGGTAGGGTGGGGAAAATACATTCACCATGCAATTTTTTTTTTTAATAAAAACTTTTTCATTTCTCACCACTTTATGGAATAGGCAGTGCTCCTCACTTATTCTGATATTCTCATTCATTCATTCATTCATTCATTCCAGGGACACTTGTATTAGGAAAAACTGTGGAGTAGTTGCTCTAGACCAGGCATAGGCAACCTTGGCTCTCCAGATGTTTTGGGACTACAATTCCCATCATCCCTGACCACTGGCCCTGTTAGCTAGGGATCATGGGAGTTGTAGTTCCAAAACATCTGGAGAGCCAAGGTTGCCTATGCCTGCTCCAGACAGCAGATTCCAAAAGGGACACAATTTTCCTGCCCCAACCTCTTCCATTTTAAACATGAAGAGAAGCCTGGGGAGGGTTTTATTTCGGCTTTTCACTCCTGGTATTATTGTTGTTGTTATTGCAGGCAGCTCCCCTTTTGCATGGGGGTTGCTTTCCTGGCCTCCGCGCATCAGCGGAACATGCATAAACCTGCCCCACCTTGTTACGCCCCCAACCGCTTCCATAAGTCCCTGCCCCAGCCCCATTTTCAGGTTACTTCAGGGTCTGCGGCGATGAGCGTGTTCGTGGTTGTCAATCGGATGCACGTAAAATGGTCTCTGCCTGTATTAGTAGTAGTAAAAAAAAGGTAAAGGTAAAAGATCCCTGGACGGTTAAGTCCAGTCAAAGGCGACTATGGGGTTGCGGCGCTCAGCTTGCTTTTCATGCCGAGGGTGTCAGCGTTTGTCCACAGACAGTTTTCCAAGTCATGTGGCCAGCATGACTAAACCACTACTGGTGCATGGAGGACCGTGACGAGTGCCAGAGCACACAGAAACACTGTTTGCCTAGTAGTAGTAGTAGTAGTAGTAGTAAAAAAGTGGTGAAACTTACCTAGGGCTCCTTACAGCGCCAGCAGGCTTCTTACAGCGTCAAGCAGGCTTCTTCACACTCGGCCCTCCATATGTTTTTGGCCTACAACTCCCATGATCCCTAGCTAGCAGGACCAGTCGTCAGGGATGATGGGAATTGTAGTCTCAAAACATCTGGAGGGCTGAGTTTGACGAAGACTGATTTAAGGCATGAGGATGGGCAAGACAGGTGTCAGCAGTAGACCTTGACAGAGTACTGGTCCACAGCAACTGCACAAGGATGTCAGATACTGACAATAGCCTGGAGCAGCTGGCTGGGACTGTTGGCAGTGCACACCTGGCCTTTTTGCATCAGCTTACCAGGAAAGGGAAAGGAACATGGCAGGGAGGTCTGTGCTGTGCAGCTGCATTGGCAGACCTAATCTTGTGTTCCCTCTGATGCATCCACACAGCACTAACCTTTTTGCTGCCCCTTCTTCTCTGTCCAACTGCAGTGATTCTGGCGTGGTGCTTAGATTTCCATCCTCCACTATGTGCAAGTTTGGTATTAATCAGTGCTCATAAGATTAACTTTCCTTTATATTTGTTAACTGTGATTATTCTGAGGGAGACAGCACGCCCAATCGATCATTAGTCATTTTTAGTACACTGTTCTGCCGGACTCTTTCTCTCTGTGCGAATTTTTATGTCCATTAAAACATGTCTATATGTAACTTTATTGTTTCTGACACCTAAATGTGTAGAATTTATTCTTATGAGCTGGAAGCGGTCGTTCAGCTCTGACATTTTAAGTATGACAATAATCCAAGTAATTGTCACTCATTCACTTAACTGGAGACATGTTTACTTCCTGAGAGAACTAATTAGAGTACAGTGTTACTATCTTTTAATTGCAAAAAGTGTTTGCTTTTGTTTTCAGTTTTGCATTATGCCACTGTTCTTCACAGCTCACGAACCTTAAAGAATCTTTTCGTAAATGACACTCTACTGCCACCTTCTTTGTCCCTAGAACTCTTTGATATCTGGTGGAATCTCAGTATTCAAACATCGTTCATCCAATTAGCTGAGCTTCCTCTGTTTGCCAGCTAGTCTGAGATGTTTGAAAAATCCAGTCTTTCCGAATTCTTATATGAAATGACCTCATCTGCACTGCTTGCATTAAACTGTGGATCAGAACTTCAACATCCACTGGATGTCACAATTCTCCAAATGTTGTGATGCAATTGTTGTCAGTTTAAATATATCAAAATATGCATTTAAGTAAAAATGATGACAGAGAAAAACACACTTAGATGCTATTTTGGGAGAAAACAAATTTAAATACATACCTTGTGAGGATTTTTTAAAATATAAAATGGCTGAATAATGAAGATCAGAATTTTGAGTGAAAGGATGCAAAAAGTGATATTGACTAGAAATAGGTATTTCCACTCATCCCAGAGCTAGTCCACAGTAACTTCACTCTGTGGAAGCAGTATCATAGCTCTCCTAGACAGTATCCAATGTATACTTACTCAGTAAATCCCATTACACTTTTCT
The DNA here is from genome assembly GCA_034641385.1 of Darevskia mixta. Taxonomy (NCBI): domain Eukaryota; kingdom Metazoa; phylum Chordata; class Lepidosauria; order Squamata; family Lacertidae; genus Darevskia; species Darevskia mixta. The sequence goes on from JAWWNH010000011.1 coordinate 23,624,191, forward strand.
AAGTGAATAGCACAGGCTGCTGAAATTCCTGGTGTTTGGTACATTGATCACACCCAATGCACATTTTTTTTGTTTTTTGTTTTGTTTTGTTTTGTTTTTTGCTGTTGGTCTTAATATGTTTTAGTGATGTGCCCCTCAAATCATTATTTCTTTGCATCCTGGAACAGAGTCTTTCATAAATCATTCAATGGGACTATGATTATCAGAGTCCAGAACTGTGGAAATAATGACACTTTGTTTATTACCACATTTTTTGGTTCCATCCTTCTTTCAAGGGAACAGTAGTGTTTAAGTCCTAAATACCCCCTTGGGTATTAAGATAGGCAGAGGGGCTCTCTTGGTAGTTCCTACAGCCTCAGAAGCTGTGTGTGTGTGTAGGTGTGTGTATGCAACCCAGGGCTGTAGCTAGGGGGTGGTGAGGTGGGCCCCCGCCAGGCGCACAGGCAAGGGGGGGGCACAAAATTGGCTAAAATATGTCCATAAATATGTCTATAAATAAAAATATCAAGGTGAAGTGCGTGAGGAATTGCATGGGTGGAGGTGGGTTGGAGGAGAGGCGGAAAGAAGAGCTAATTTGTCCATGGTTAGGGGGCGCAATCTGGACAGTTCTGCCAGGGGCGCAAGATCACCTAGCTACGGCTCTGATGCAATCTGGGAGAGGGCATTATTTGTTGCAGCCCGTAGATTGTGTAACACCCTCCCCACAGAGGTGTGTCTGACATCTTCATCACACAGTTTTCAGCAAATACAGAAGGCACACCTCTTTACCCTGGCTTTTGACACTTTTAAGATTTACACTTTTAGGTCCCACCTTATATCAGTGATTGTATGTTGTTCTAAACTGTTCTAACATTGTGTTTTAATTGTTGTCGCCTGCCCTAGGACCTTAGGTTGAAGGTAAATAATAATCATGGTAATAGCCCGGATTTTCCCCAAAACTGCTGTGTGGTCGAGCTAGTGAGAGGCCCAGAGTTACCCAATGAGCTTTGTAGTTGAGGAGGGATTTGAAACCAAATCTCTACAGATCAAGTTCAATTCTCTGTCCACTGCATGGCACTGGTTGCTGGAAGCTGGTGAATCTGCCCCTTGCAGGAACCTCTTAACAATACATGCTTTTCGAAAGCATTTGATGAGAATGCAAACACACTCCTGAAATGCAAGATTAATATCTTGTAATCAGGCCCGATTCTCCAATCTCAAGGAAGATATTTCCCCAAACAAACTATGAGAGCTGCCGGCATTTATTTCACTGAGACTTGTGTGGGTGTACTGCTTGAAGAGATGGGCTGCTGGAATGATTATTTTTACAGCCCTCTAACTCACTCTACACTTCCTCCCTACTATTAAGAGGTCAGCAATTTGGAGACAATATGAAAAGCACATGGAAAGATTCCAGCAATCATAAATGGGTTTGCTTCAGTTTCTGTGAAACAAGCCCTTTAAAATAAAATAAAAAAAGAGCATGAGTAACTCGATTAAAGGCAATTGGCACATCAAAGCATGGAAGATACAGTGAATACGCTATTAAACATCATGAATTAAGTTTTCTTTGTATCATTATGCATATCTAAGCCGCTTGGCTCTAGCTAATTCAATAAGGAGTTAAATGTCCTGATTTCATTCCAAAAGCAGCCAATGAACTATCGCTAGGATAGATCCTAATGCACTAACAGGGCAATGCAATCCTATGCATGTTTATTCAGATGTAAAGCCCACAGTGATTAAGGGGCTGTACCACCTAGTAGGTTTGTTTAGGACTAGAGTATTCCTGATTTTTAATATATAACATTAAAGAGGAGGAAATAGGAGTGCTGGCTTCCCATACCTGGCATCCTCCAAGATGTTACTGGATTGTGGCTCCATCTACCCTCCTGACCGTTAGCCATGCGGTCTAGACCTGATGGCAACTGGAGTTGTGGATGGAGGAAGCAGCCAGTTTCAGTTTTTCTCAGTTTCTCATTTCCCCCCCAGATTTAAGTTCAGTCCTCTACATTTGCAGATCAGTTTGCGGATCACTTTAAAGAAGCTCTCATGAAAATGAATTAGCATTTTACTGCGAATTTCTCCTAAGATGCACGTTTACCCCTAATATAATGCATTTCAGTTTCATGAATATATGCATATTTATGCACACTTTCCCTTAGTATAAGCTTTTTTTGGTGCACATTACTGGCTGGAGAACTGCATTACAAAATATTTTTTTAAAAATAATATTTTTAATTAAATTTTCAAATTTTACCAATTCTTTTAAAATACAATCCAAACAAATCTCTCATATCTGTTGACCCTTCCATGGTGCTCTTTTATTCCCTTATAACGCTGCCATGTTACTTACATTTTATCCATTACAGTGGTACCTTGGTTCTCAAATGTCTTGGTACTCAAACAACTTGGAACCCAAACACTGCAAACCCAGAAGTAAGTGTTCCGGTTTGCAAACTTTCTTCGGAAGCTGAACGTGCTCTGTTTTGAGTGTTACGCTTCCGTTTTGAGTGTTACGCTGAGGTCTGTCGGTTTTTGCTATTTATTTTGCGTTTTTGTGGCTCTTTTTTTTTGTTTTTGTGACTGTGTGGAACCCAGTTCAGCCACTGATTGATTGATTGATTGTGTGACTGCAGCACATTGTTCATTGCTTTTATTTTATGGATCAATGATCTCATTAGATAGTATAATTCATGTTAAATTGCTGTTTTAGCGGTTGTTTTTAAAAGTCTGGAACGGATTAATTCACTGTGCATTACTTTCTATGGGAAAGCACGTATTGGTTTTGGAACGCTTTGGTTTTGGAACGGACTTCCGAAACGGATTAAGTTTGAGAACCAAGGTACCACTGTATATACATTAATTCTAAATTATCAAACTATAAATTCTCATCTGTTGTTTCTCATTTTGTTCTCTAATTCTCACAGTTAGTTATCTCAGCATATTCCATCGTGCATTACAAAATTCAAAGAAGTGCCAATTCCAAGCGGGAGCTGTGCTTTCGTTTGAGTATTGTTTCAGAAGGCGCAAATTTAAGCAGTTCCAGCTTTAAATGCAAACTGAATTGCATCTCTCCCCCGCATTTCTATTTAGGAGTTCAAAGGCATCTGCAGAGCAGGAGGTTGGGAAAGGCTCTATCGACGTATCACAATTCATAGGATTCATTCAACAGTTCTTGCCTTATTTTCCTGCAATGATTGTTCTTGGGGCAATCTGAACCTATTCTTTTCAGGTCCCTCCACTTTTCTTCTTTGCGCTGGGAAATTTGGTATCACATGTGACCTCCAATAAATGTCACGAGGAACTCTTGACATGAGCAGTGGTACATTTCATGACCCCCACACACAGAAAGATGTATAAATCACCAAGGGAGTTCCCCCCCCTTTCCTCTGTATTTCTTCTTCCACCTCAAGAATGTGCTGAATGCCTCAAAAGCTCTGCAAGGAAAGAAAAAGTGTTCTATGGCTTTGTTGAATGAAAATGGAATGTATATTGACAGCAAAATAAAAATAAAATATGGTGCCCCCTTTTTTAAAAGAAAGAAAGAAAGAAAGAAAAGAAAACGAATGCATTTTAGGAAAAAAATGGGCTCTGGGAACCAAGTCTGAAGGGGCAAGGAAAAAAGGTTTTTGTAAACTCCTTAGAATCAGATTCATAGCTGAGTTTCCTTTTCATTATTTTCTTTTTGAAAGAAATATTTCAAAAAACAAACAAACTCAAAAACCCACCTCTTTTATAGGAAATTATAGCCCAGTTTGCATGATGGTATCTTAACAAATAGATATAAGAAATATCAACTCCAATATTAATAATATTACTTAATATATACTATTTTAGAGTGTCATCTACATGGTCACAGGTAGATGATTAATACAAGACTGCTGTATATCATGACCATAAAATGCGTATTTCCGTGAAATAATGAACAGATTGATATTTCTTGCATTTGCCGCTGCTACAATATAACATTTCCAGAAGATACAAGGGAATGTTCCCATAATCTGCCTATGTGCTTCCAGGCCCAATTCAAGGAGGTGATGCTCAAATCCAGTTGAGTTCAACAAACTAGCACTTAATGTGATTATAAATTAGACTGTAGGTGACTTGCTCTACAGTCTAGTTTATAATCACATTAAGTGATTATACACCAATTGCCACACACCAATCAGAACTCGGCTTCAGGAGATCATGCCAAGAAAAGAGGTGATTGCATCTGGTACCAGATGTCCCATCTGGGCAGGAAGATCTGAATTGAAGAAATGTTTTCCTAGATTGGTCATTGATGCCAGGGTCATATAAATGCAGTTAGAGGCGCTAATATGGGAATGGGGAATTTTTGAACTACATTTCCCATCATCCCTGACCAGCCAAAGGGAGTGATTGGGATTGGAATTCAGCAACATCTCGAGGGCAAATGATTGTATATATCTTTCAAAGGGAGAATGCCGCAAGTGGGATCTGCAACAAACAGTTAGGGGTGGGGGAGAGATTTGATTCAGTTCGCATTTAAAGCCAAATTTATGAAAGCCACACTTCCCAACACAACATAAGAATAAAAATACAGCCATCCTTTGAAATTATCTGAATTTTGTGATGCAATTCTCCAACGAACCAGTGTTTACAAAAATTCACATTCTAGCTAAAACGAACATATTAATGAAGACAGCATACCAAAACGTGTTATATTGGGAGCAATTGCTTGCAAAAATTTGTACAATAGCCAAAACTACACACAAAAATGCATTAGGGGAAATTTGCACTGAAATACTGATGAATTTTCATGGGGTTTTTTTAAGAATAAAATTTGCAAATTGCTGCGGAAATGTGGAGAATCGAATTTAAGACTGAAAAAATGAGAAACCGGGAGAACCAAAATGGGCAGATCCTTCCATGCCTCAGCTAACTGAAACAAGCAGGAACTGCAACCAAATGTTGCATTCTGGAGTACTGGGGGTCAGGATTCCAACCACTCCTTTCTGTCCTCCCTGCGCTGAGTTTTCTGTTTCTTCCACCATCAGTTAGCATCACATGGCCATTGTGCATATTCAGTTCAGAGTCAGCTGTTTAGGAGGGACCCCCAATAGATTCCCCCCCCCCAAATCCTTTTTGTTCTTCTGCAAACCTTGGGCTTCCTCCAAGGCCACTGATACCTCTCTCTTGTGTACTGAGGTGGTATTCTGGCTACATGATCGAAAAGGCACTCGTAGTCTGAGAATTGGAAACAGGAAAGGGTGATGCTATTCGTTTCTAAACTACCTGGGTAATATTGTATTGAAGCACAGGACAAAGTTCTGGGCTTCAAGGCTTTGTTTATAAGGAAGCAACTCCCCAAGAGCAATCGAGCAAGCTTGTGCATTGTCTGAATACCATAAATACAGCCAGTATCTATTGTGTCATATAACAAGCAAACAAAAAGAACACTGCATAAAGGCTTACACAGTTTCCTCCCTCTTCCCCTTTAATGCAGAAGACCTGATTCCTGTAAACAACCCCCTAAAGGTACTCTCTACCAATCACAGCCCACTGCAAAATAGATAAGGTTCTCATTATGTATCCACCATGTCTTGATCGTAATTTCTATCATGGGTGACATTCTGGTCCAGTTCTATCAGGTACATTCTGTGTGAGTCCTTTAGAATACTGTGATAAAACCCTGCTGAATATAGGATCATTTTGCCTTAGGGAAAGAGAGAGAGAGAGAGAGAGAGAGAGAGAGAGAGAGAGAGAGAAAGAGAGACTGTGTGTCAAAGTGCGCACAGTTCAAGGTGGATTTCTCATCAGATTTTGCAGTGCTGGGACATGTTAAAAAGAATTTTTTAAAAAAAAATCAGAGTGGTTCAAAAGGAATTAAATCTAGTTTTCAATGGCTGGGTTTTCTTCAGAGCCATCAGCCCAAATTACACTCTGAAAGAGTTGACTAACTACAATAGCTCGCTATAAAATGGAGAAGAAAAACTTAATGCTGGCATTCCGTGATGCATTTTAGTTTACTGAAATTTTTCCCAAGCCCATTTATCTTCCTCTTACCAATTGAACTTTCCCCGCTAAAGAGATACATTGAAAAAAGCTTTAAGTATAGCAAAATCTGTTGTTATTCAATTGATTCTTAATAACACTTGTATCTCCTCTGATAGAGGCTCCCTCTTTACTTATTTAATGCTTCTTAATAAAACAGCACCGTTGTCTCCATTTTGAGAGACAAGTCACAAGAAACATGGATAAGATTTGCATTTAAAAGCTTGCAAAATTTGCTCCAATAAATTATTCCCCCTGAACATTTGTTTCTCCCACCTAACAACAGCAAAATATTATGTTAAGCATGGGTGAAACCAGTGTTAATGTATCTGACAATGGTTAGAGTTCAATACAAGTAGAGGATAATGCCATGGACTCTAGGTTCTTTGACATTTCTCCAGTATTAGAACACCAAATCATTTAAATGTACTTGGAAAGGTGCCTGGATTTGATTTCAAGGCTGCTAATTAGGCAGAACCAAACTCATTGAGTATTCTGTTTCAATATTTAATTGCATCCACTATTTTTATTTTATTTTACAAACTTTACAATCTAAACTTTACTCTTAAAAATGAGAGCTGCTGTAGCCTAGTGGCCTGGAAAGTGAGCTAAGAAATGCCAGTTCAAATCTTTCATCAGCCACCAACTCATGGGGTGACTTGAAGCAAGTCAGCTTCTCAGCCTTAGCCCCTCAGTTGCAACAGAGTATTGACAATTGTGACCTATCTGATAAGATTGTTGTGAGAATTTATCTCAGATAATATTTATCTGTTTGCTTGTTTTATTATCTGTTAAAGGAATATATATGCTGCCTTTCATTTCAAGAAGAAATACCACAAACGCATAAAAGCAAACAGCAAAATAGGAAGTAAAACTGAATTATAAAAATATTAGGGGCTGCTGCACAAACTGCAGCATGATGACAACCTTACAGTTTTATTATATAGTAAGCTATATTAAAAATGCTGTTAAAATGCCTAGAGATGCATTTTAAATAAAAGGACACATTCTACTCATGTAAAACATGCTGATTCCCGGATCGTCCATGGGCCGGATTGAGAAGGCGATTGGGCCACATCCGGCCCACGGACCTTAGGTTGCCTACCCCTGGTCTAGCTTTTCTTCACAGAATTGCTCTACTTTTGCTGTAAAGTTCCAACTAATACTGAGGGGATCTTTCATGACAAGCAATTCCAGAGTCTCTTCCCCAGTGCCCTGCAAGCAAAGATGTGCTTTTCCTTCAGGTTGCAGCTGGTGTTTGAGTGAATAATCATTTCAGGATTTCAAACAGTATTTAGTCTGGAGGAAGATGGAAACTTCCCCCCCCCCCCAGATAAATGTCCTTGGGGAGATAGTCTGTGTCAAGGTAGGGAAGGTATGACATACCGTATTCAAGGGATTCTCAGAGCAGAAGCAAGTCTGCTTATTGTTGTTCTTTCCCCTTCTTTTCTACAGAATGTTTCGCTGTATTTTTTTTTTAAGGAAAATGGGGAAATTCTGTAGATGTTTTACCCCCCTAGGATATTTCATTTTGTGTGTGTCTGGTTGCCTTAAATTGGAAATGTGTTTATTGCTTTGTTGCATCTACAAGCCTCTTTCCTGGTACTGGGTACTATTTTAATTCCCTAAATAATATGTTTAGCATTAGAGGTGTTTCCTGATCAAGGTCAAAACCATCTGGCCACTTAAGTGCGTTGCATGCAACCTTCTTGCATCCAATATCTGGTGAACTCAGTCTTAAAGAGAATTCAAAGAAACAAAAAAAAAGGGGGACAGAATTTTAAATGGATTCTATAGCTGGTGAGTTTTTGTGCTGTGTGCGCGCACACACATACGCACATTGATACATGGTTCATTGCATTCTACAGCATTCAAAAATTGGGTGGAAATGTTTCAGTCTGCCATCTTTATTCAAAATGACACCCAACACCAAAACATCGAAGAAGACAGTCACCTTCACCTTGGGAACCCTCATGCTGAGTCGGGTGGCAATATTTCAAGAGGTGTTCAGGTTGGTGCAGTTGCGACTCATCACACCAAATTGGGCAACGGTGTCTTCAGAGCCATCCAAATTGGAGCAGGCTGGACCCATGATGCCAAATTTAGTGAAGGCCTTCCAAATGGTGTAACAATATCTTCAGTGGCTTCCAAATCAGAACGCATTGGACCTGGCATGCCAAAAGTCATGCCAAAGTCACATTTTGGTCTGCCATCTTTATTCAAAATGGCAGCCATGATTCAAACACTCCCACTGCAGAAACCCTTGTGCTAATTTTGGCAACAATATCTTGAGATGCAGCTGGATCTATAAAAAATGGACAAAGCACTTTTTGAAATGCATAGTAGAAGATTATACCAGGTGTTCTCCAAAGTTAGTAGAGAAATATATTTTTATTTAGACAGGCCTTCAAATCAGACCATAAGCTGATTTGAAAACGTGTTGCAATTGGTTTCTACTGCCTGTTTTGTTGTTTTCAATTATGCTTTACCTGACTTGTTTTTATTGTTTTTTACTTGTATTTTTATTGCTTTTTGAGGGAACTCCCAGGGAGGGTATGCTGACGGACTGCTGGGTGCTGAAAACTGCGCTTTCCACCTGTACAGGCCTGCCTGCTAAGACAGAAAATCACTTGTTCTCTAGGGAAGGGAGAGAAAATTGGTTCAGTTTGCATTTGAATGAGAACCTACCTAATTTGCACTTCCGCCCAAAAATTCATGAACAATGGCTTTTAATTCAGTCTATGACTGATTTCACCACTGTTCTATGAAAATTAGGAGAGTTGTCAGCCATCACTATTATCTCATGTATGTTTCATGGACATCAATAAACTACTACCCTTTCCAATCTTTCATTTTAGAAAAGGTGGGTAGAGAAGAGCTAGCATCATATGTCTGCCATTGCACCTTGGAAATGTTTCAGCTACAATAATTTAAAAAATAAAAATAAAAAAAATCTGCATTTTAGGTCCACAGGTGCAAGCATCCCCCCACCATGTTCTGAGTTGTTCCTGTATAATTCCACTTTAAGATAATTGAGTTGCCCAAGTGTAACTGAGGGCAGAATTTCTCCTTCAGGATCTTTAACAGAGTTGATGAAATATGAGCTAGAAATAACACAGCTTGAGTTTTAGATTCCATGCTGAGTTTACATGCCTAGCATTTAGGGCGGGGGGGGGATATACTCATAAATTGAGAAAATGCACTCTGGAACTCATTGGGATTCGGTATTATATTGTGCTCCGTGATATCAGTTTTACAGGCAATGGTGTTTTTCAAAGTCCATTTGCACTTGAAGCATTATTTGGTGGCTTGACTCTTCTGTTTTTCAGCTCAGCTTGATTTGCATTCTAATAGGGCATCTGTAGGGTCAGATCCTTCCGCATTCTTCAAGTCAACAGATGTATGCCTTTTCAAGAAATCGGGCATAGTCCATGTCATAGCAATCTCTAGGTCATAATCAGCAATCTGCCTTGGGCTTGAACATGAAACAGAAGTCCATGTTGCAACTAAGGAATCATGCATTCCTGATACCCAGCACCAGTTCAGGAGTCTAACCACAGTGCTCTGGATCAAATGAAGTTTCCCAACACTTCTTAAAGACAACTCCATACACAGTACATTACAGCAAAGAGGCACGCAGGTGGCGCTGTGGTCTAAACCACTGAGCCTCTTGGGCTTGCCAATCGGAAGGTCGGCAGTTCGAATCCCCGCGACAGAGTGAGCTCCTGTTGCTTTGTCCCAGCTCCTGCCCACCTAGCAGTTCAAAAGCACACCAGTGCAAGTAGATAAATAGGTACCGCTGCGGTGGGAAGGTAAACAGCGTTTCCGTGAGCTTTGGCTTCCATCATGGTGTTCTGTTGCACCAGAAGCGGTTTAGTCATGTTGGCCACATGACCCAGAAAGCTGTCTGTGAACAAACACTGGCTCCCTCAGCCTGAAAGCGAGATGAGCGCCACAACCCTATAGTCGCCTTTGACTGGACTTAACCATCCAGGGGTCCTTCACTTTCACCTTTTACATTAAAGGTAAAGGTAAAGGACCCCTGGCAGTTAAGTCCAGTCGCAGATAACTCTGGGGTTGCGGCACTCATCTTTACAGGCCAAGGGAGCTGACGTTTGTCTGCAGACAGTTTTTCCATGTCATGACTAAGTCGCTTCTGGCGCAATGGAACACTGAAACCAGAGCAGCACACAGAAATGCCGTTTACCTTCCCACCAGAGCGGTACCTATTTATCTACTTGCACTTTTTGGCGTGGTTTCAAACTGCTAGGTTGGCAGGAGCTGGGACCGAGCAACGGGAGCTCACCCCGGCACGGGGATTCGAACCGCCGACCTTCTGATTGGCAAGCTCAAGAGGCTCAGTGGTTTAGACTACAGCTCCACCCACATCCCTGTTACCTTTTACATTACAGCATGCAACTAAGTCATGTGTTGCTGTGGGCAGATATAACATATGAAGGGATGGGAAAAGTACCCACAGCAGCCTAAGCTGTGCAAAGGCACCCCAGCCACAATGGTCACCTGTTACCACCTTGCTTCATCCAGGTAAACAGCAGTGACCCTATTATCAAGAGGATGACTCTGGGCCCACGCATGTGCTGCTACTTCCATGTGCACTTAGAGGTCTCCTCTCCCTGCATCTGGAGCTTCCCTTTATCTCCCCTACCTCCTTCCTCTATCATCTGACAGCTGCTGTTCTCTGGCCCATCCAGTGGTGGTGCAGGATCAGTTCCTCTCCTGACCAGCCAGCATACACTGGTGATGCTATCTCAGGTCAGCCACAGCTAGGCTACTTGATGGGAGTGGTGCTCATTTTCCAAGCTTGCATTGGCAGTATTCACCCCTGCGATACGTGAGAAGCCCTCTGTTACGAACCAAAGTCAGAAGGGACAGAGCACACCATTGTTCTTCTTTTTAGGGGGAAAGATTTGTGCATGTCAAGAAATTGGGTTAAATAAATAGGGATCAGTGTGTAGAAAGCACTGGTTATTGCGTGTCTTCATAGGATACTTTTAAAAACAGCAACAACAGCAGCAGCAGCAGCATTCCCCGCATGCTTCAATAGCAAGACCTTTAGGCTTTTTGAATGTTCAAAGTACAGCACCAATATAAAAATAATGCTACAAGTGTGTTGACATCCTGCTTGGCAGCCTGAGCTGCTTAGTCATTTTAATCAATGGAGATATGCACAACAGTTAGAAGTTTCCAAAGGTCAAAGAAGCGACTGTCTTTTCAGCTTTGAATCAGCAAAGATTTTCCAGTTTCTTGCAGACATAATGCCAAGCTTGCATCTGTGTGTCTGCCTTTTTTCTTTGCTTTGAAGAAGCAGAGTAATTAACTAAAGGGCAGATCACACCACATTGAGCAGTAAATGATTGCATAGTGCAACTTCCTCTCTGCTTTCTCTCTCCTATGACAGCCAGTTTCAGAGCAGCTCTCAGGCTGGTTTATATATATAAAATGGGCCAATGAGCATCACAGAACCATTAAACACTTAACTCATTGATTGTGAAACAAAAATCTATACAATAGCGCTGGCACAATTATTCCCTTCTGAAATGGACCTTATTGCTAATACAGAGAACAAATAAGCTATGTAATTAAAGAAATCCTGAACTCTTCCAAAAGGTTTTTGTGTGTGTGTGCTTTTGCATCATTATCAGCATTAATTAATTTGTTCAGGGTTTTAAAACTGTGGTGGCTTAATTTTTAACCAACGGCAAATTTTGTTGTAAGAGTGCCATTTAGAACCTTTAAAAGATCAGACAACAGCTGACTAGCCAAAGCTTCCCAAGGTTATCTCTCATTTTATGATGAACAATCTTCTATCTACTGCTTTTTATAAGTGCCCTTTTATAACTGGCTTGCATTTGTGAAATCCTCATTCATTTATTTTATTACTACCATTAATTATAATTTTGAATGTTAGTTTTGGAGGCATGAAGCTCTGTATGCATTGATGGGGCCTCCTGCTCCCCTCTTCAGTAGCAAACAGCATGGCTCTCCTGACCTCCATCCAGCTGCATTGCTGCTGCACACCACGAAAGAACAAGCTGCATGGGCAAGGTGGCAATGAGGTCAGCAGGATGCAAGTGCACCAACAGGAACACCGGATTGGCTCTGTCAGCACACTTGCCCCATGAAACCTTGCTGCCACCTCTCCTTCCCCTTCTCTGTCCCAGTCTGCAGCAGCATTGCAGCCAGATGGAGGTCAGGTGAGCACATAGCTGTCAACCCTCCCATTTTTTGGCAGGAAACTCCCTTATTCCAATGCCATTTCCAGCTGCTATCCCGGATTGTTGATATCCCTTAAATTTCCCGGATTTCAAAGGAAGCAGCTCCTCTCCCTCCCTGCCGGCCAGGGAGGCTCCTCAGCTGCATTGCTCGGCTGCCAATAAGGAGTCTGAGACCGACTGTGGGCAGAGCTTGCATGCCTTGTGCAGCCAGACCCTCACGCCCAACCAGACAGCCAGCCTGCCTGCCGTCTATGTGCTCGCTCTTTTGCTCACCCGTTCGCGTGCAGCCTCTGGAGTGCAGGGTGGTGAGGCTACTTGGTGCCATTGTACCACCCTCGCGGCATCCCTTATTTTCAAATCCGAAAGTTTGGGGAAAATCCCTTATTTTCAAATCCGAAAGTTGACAGCTATGGGTGAGCAGCATAGCCTCACCATGCCAGTTGTTCCTCCTCTTGATGGTTTCCTTCTGTCATTCTGCATACTGCTAACTGCTAACACACAATGCTTTTTCAGGCTTAGACGGTTTGGTTATGTACCCACTCATTCCTCACCCACTGCCATCCTTGGCAGCCACCTTTGTGAGTCGCCTAAGAACAGGCAAAGGGCGTCTCAGATGCAGAGTTTACTTTTCATGTAGGCGAGACCCTTGACACCTCTCTTTCTACAATCAGCAACTCCTTGTTCTGCTCTGTGCCCTAAATACACCTGAATAAAATTGGGCAGACTACAAATCCAAAGCAGTGCTGGATTGTCAAATAGGCAGAGTTGGCACTGACCTATAGGCCCCATGCCTTTTAGGGGCTCCACAACAACAGATCAAAATAATATTGATTTGATCTTGAAATAAAATTACAATTAAGCTTTCTTAGTTCAATGTGACCTCACTAGAGTGCATGCACAAGCCCACCCCACCCACCCCTGAGATTTCTACTGCCTAGGGACCTCCACAGGGTTTAATCCAGCACTGATACAAAGTATATAAGGCATTGACAAACAATGTGCACATTCATATTTATGCTAAGAGTCCATTGTGTTCAACTATGTTCATTGCATCGTCTTTCCTATCTCTGCCATTGCAGCTGCCATCCTGCGGTTGAAGCAAGAGTGTCCACCAGCATCACAAGGCACCTCTACTTTGGTGTATATGCCATCTTTTCTGAACTTGGAAGGGGACACTGGTATTCCTGGGACCTGTGGTCCATTATGTTGCTAGTGGTTTTACTCTGGTTTGCCCGACTGTATCTTCATTATTTCAGTCAGTGGGTCTTACTTCACGCTGTTTCAGTTCCTGTCACGAAGTAAGTATGGAAATGAAGTTACGTTTTGGAAAACATAGCACTAAGCTACATAATGTCACAAAAAGAGGCACCATAACGTTTGTATCACCTTTGGGTCTATAGGCAACCAGCCCCATTCTTATTTACTTCCCATTCACTTGGTTAATTGTGAAGATTGGAATGGTGGTGTGGACTATCTATGAAAGCTGACAGCAGAAGTATCTTATAGGCATCTCATTCAGTCTCTGTCTTCTTCCCACACTACTGAAAGGAAGACTAGCCAATAGGCAAAGAGCTTAAAACCAAGCCTTTATGGTCTGTAAATCAATCCAGAATTTCTGAAACACACATTCAGGCAGCAAATCCTATACTTGATGTTTTGATATCTTTCACAGTTCTGGATTTTTTTCTCCCTTTGGTCATGACTTTTGACAAGTGTCATGAGCTTGGGGCCAGACGCCCCTAATTCAGGGGATGAGATCAGGTATTTGGAATGAGAAAGGGAATTGCCCTCTGGTCCAGCCCTAGGTGTACATGCAAAAGTACCAGCACCTCTCCAGGCTCAGGAAGTCCTCTGACTCCAGCTTAGAAGCGCTAGTAGAACCACGGTCTCCCCCACTATGTCAGAATCAATGACTGCTAAAGTAGCTGGGTCCCTTTAGATCCTTTCATGGAAGATGAATCTGACTACTGAGATAAAGCTGCAGCTCCTACTTAAAGTTCAGTTTGATGATGACTGCTGCTGAAGCAATGTTTCAACTCTGCAGTCTAAGACTTGCATGGAGCTGTCCAGGGTTTCCACTGAAACCTTGCCTTGCAGGGTCACAACATAAAGGTAACGGGACCCCGACCGTTAGGTCCAGTTGCGGGCGACTCTGAGATTGCGGCGCTCATCTCGCTTTACTGGCTTTGGGAGCCGGCGTACAGCTTCCGGGTCATGTGGCCAGCATGACTAAGCCGCTTCTGGCACACCAGAGCTGCGCACAGAAACGCCATTTACCTTCTCACTGGAGCGGTACCTATTTAGCTACTTGCACTTTGACGTGCTTTCGAACTGCTAGGTGGGCAGGAGCTGGGACCGAGCAACGGGAGCTCACCCCGTCGCAGGGATTTGAACCGCCAACCTTCTGATCAGCAAGCCCTAGGCTCTGTGGTTTAACGCACAGTGCCACCCGCTCAAAACAGCACAATAGGACCACAGCTCCCGTAGATCAGAATGTCCTGATGTCAAAGCACGGGAGATAAATTTACTCAATCTGCTAAGAGACGTGCCTTCTGAAAGAGCACTAGATGGCCCCCACTGATTTCCAGGACATTTTTTCTGAGTGTGCCTTAAGAGGCACATGTTTGTGTGTGTTAAAAAAAACCCACCCAAATTCTGTTCAGTTATGATTGCATCACAAATCCAGAGTTGTATCTGTGCTCCTCCACCTATAGGAGGTTCTTTGTTCCTGGGGAGGCATGGAATGAAAACACAGAGATGTGATTTCTGTAACATTCCCATTCTCCTGTGTCACTTTCAATGTCATTCTGAAGCTCCCCCAGCCCTCATAAGCAGATAAGAGGCCTGCAGAGGGAGAAATCACATCCCCCTTCCACTCTGCTGGATCAAAGCAACCTTTCATCACTGGAGAGGCACAATGAGATACATCTTTCGGCTGCTTTCTTTCTTATTAAAATGCACAACATAAATAATTGTGTGAGTGATGTATACCCATCAAGTAAGATAACCTACCTTTCTCTGGAACCCTCTGCTCCCTCTTTTATTTCCAGATTCCAGTTCTACCCTCATACGGTGGATTTGTGCTACCAGAACTCTTTGGTACGCACTAGTGAAGAGTTGGCCATAATTCTGGTGGGACCTTTGACCTTGAACACAGTGATGCTTCTTATGGTTCTGATGAGATGGGGCTGTCAGCTGTTGTTTGGCTCATTCCCTTCTTACTTGTCAAAGCTGATCATTGCTTGGGGACTGTGGACAATGCTAGACCCTTTGGCAGTGTTTGTAGTGGATGCCTTCCTGGGGGTAAGTCACTTAAAATAACTTTGATATGAGTCCTTGATGTAAAAGTTTGTTTTCTTCAATGACTCATCAAATGATATGAAATTCCACCCCTGGCGACAGCATACAAAAGTCTTCCTTCTTCCCCCCCCCCCAAAAAAGAAAATTTTATGTTATTAATCACATTTTTGATGGAAAGACATATGATCTCCCTTCTCCCCACTGCTCCCCAATAAATAAAACAAAAGCTAAAAACATAGATTTTTTTAATAAAAAAAAACTTTAAAGTGAAATGCTCCGATGATTGCAGCAACCTTAGAGAGGATGGCAATATAACAGGAAAGCTAAGGAATATTTTTAAAGAAAGGAGCTAAAAATAATGTAGTATAACTTCTGTCTCCCAACCCCCTCCCCAAAAGCAATAGCTGCATGGCATAAAATGCGTAGGAAAAATGTGGGTTTTTTTGTTTTGTTTTTAATAAAAACTTTTGACAGTTGTAATGACAAACCTTTGCTCTCATTCATGTCTACAACTTTTTCAGGCATTATATTGGTATTGTCTTTCTGCAAGTGGGGAAGTAAGGTTCTACACACAATGTCACTGGGTGGTTGTATGGAGGGCCCGGTTGTGCTATTTCTCCCCCTCTCTCTTAAGGGAGAAGGAGCGCAGAAGTGGGCACTAATTGCATGGGGTTGTGGGTGCATCTGCTCCTCCACTATGCAAAAAGGAGGCGCTCCCAAGGCAATCTTTCCAATGCTTTCAGGAGGAAGAGAATTGGCCGGTGGAGTGGACCAAGCTTGGAAGGTTTTAGCCCTAATTCACACATTACTCGTGTGCAAAGCACTCACGGTTTCAAGCTGCATCAAGGCTGCTCGTTTCACTTGTTGTCCTAGACACTGGTGCCCTTTTGGGATCGGTATGGTGGGAGGCAAGGAGACCAACGTTAGGCGGAGGCAGCTAATTCTAGTTTGGTCCCCATCCTCCCCCCTGCTCAGTTTTAAAAGGGCAACGCTGAGACTAAGAAGGAGGAAGCTGACTTGCAGTCTCACCCCCTGTTGTTGTTTAGTCGTTTAGTCGTGTCCGACTCTTCGTGCCCCATGGACCAGAGCACGCCAGGGACTCCTGTTTTCCACTGCCTCCCGCAGTTTGGCCAAACTCACCCCCTAGTCTGGTTTTAAGTAAGAAGGCAGGCAGGTGGAGGTTGGCTTAGCGCAGGCTGAGGTTGGTGGGGCAGTTATCCGGTCACCTTAATGAACCAGCCTCCATGGGCACCAGCACTTCCTTCCAATGACTGCAAGTTGTTCGTTTATTTGCATCTTACTTCGCAAAGTGGCGCGAAGTATGAACTCCACTTAAAAAACCAATAAAAAGGTCACCTAAAACAGCATGGAATGTCCATGCCTTCCATGTAGAATGAATACCAAGAGCCACCACCAGCACCGTCCAAAGGTCCAGGAGGATAAAACATGTATCTGCATGATGGCACCTGGAAGATGCCAAAGCAGGCCTTTCTAGGGAGAGTATTCCACGTGGAAAGGGCTACCACGGAAAAGACCCATTCTCCTATTGAGCATGGTTGTCTGTCTGGGGACACCAGCCTTTGTGCAAACAGTTACTCATGCACAGATGCTCCACATGACTGGAACATCTAACCATGGCTCTTTTTGAATATCTGCTGGCACAAAGGAGTTTGCGCGCACCAGCAGTTACTCAAAGGGCAGAACTAGCACAGTAGTTTGGGGTCAGGGGTGGGATGTGAGCGCAGCCCTGCTCCAGCTTGAAACTGGGAGTATTCTGCATGCAGGTAGTGTATGAATAGTGCTTTCAGGATAGGTAAGGAATCAGAAACATAAATTTGTTTTATTAACTGGGGGGGGGGTCAGATTTTCCCCAGGACTCTCAGCTCAGCTTGCCAGTTGCCTCCCTCCACTAACTGCTTGGGGTCTGTGGTGGAGCCTTGGCAATGCACATCTTAAACCAGGCAGTCAGGACAAAGCAACCGCATCCTATACCCTGGGAACCAGGTTTAACTAGCAGATTCTTGAACTGCTAAGACTTGCACATGTTGGTAATAAGCGCCATCAAAAAAACCCAAAACATTCTTCACCGATTTACTCGGGGAAATACTGGGCCACATCTTTTCAAATTGCTGTTGATGTCAACAGACCAGGTTTCACCCTATAGATATTGTATTTGCTCGAACATGCATTAAACACTTAGCAGAACATCAGAGCCCCTGCTTCTGGTTAAAGAAAATGATGAGATGAATTTGGATAAATTGCCATCCTCTGCAGCAAGTTCAGGCAGAAACAGATCTGAGAATTGAATGTCTGTGACCGCTTCTAATTTGACTTTGATAAGAGAAGTTCTGAAAAATATGTCATGCTCTGCGTTGAAAATTGCCAACATTTTCCACCAAAACTACCCGCACAAGGAACGCATTTGACTGAGTGCCACGCAAAAGGGGCATATCCCATTTCAGAATGAAACCGAATCCCTTACATGTGTTTTCCATATTTGTACTTGCAATTTTGCTTCCCGCCGTTGGCATTCCTTCAGCTGCTATTTCAGATTTACTTGCCAATCAATTTATTTTAGATCAAGCATTTTAAAATGTTATGTTGTGGTAATGTGACATGAGTTATTTTAATGATCTAATATCTTTTTTAAAAATTCTAAGTGGACTTAGCGCTTATGAAAGTTGACAGATTGATAGCCCTGGAAAATAGGGACCCATGTTGACTCACTTTCATTTTTTTTATTATTATTATTAAAGGGGAAAGTACAGATCACTTGACAGTGCACTTAAAAAACAAAACAAAGAAAAGCAATGACATGTGATAATAAACAGTATGAAGCAGAAACCCTGCCCTGCAAATATCTGAGGTTCTGTTTCCTCCATAAATAATTAGGCGCCAATGTGATTATATAATATTGCTTGGCTTTATTCTGTATATTCTGTTTATAGATTATGTTGGAAAGCGTTCTGGGACTGCTATGTAAAATCAAGGGTGGCCCATAAATAATAAAATAAAGAGAATGATTGGTTTTGAAAATGCAGGCCCTCCAAACAGGGCCAAGGCAAAACTTGGCAGGTCAGGAATAAACCTAAGGGAGAATCCAGCGATTCAGAGGCTGAGCCTGTCAGAATCTGTACTGGCTTTTTAGGAGGACTGGGGCAAAAGTTCTCAAATCAGTATTTGCAGTGGTTAAAGAAAGGATGAAATTGCCTCCCCCCCTTTTTTGTATGTTTGTAGTGTGATTTGTGACACTCACCCAGGAGTGTCTCTCCCCAGGTGGGGTGGAGCTGCAGTAGCCTCCCAGCAGGGGTGTCGCTGCTGCTTACAGGGAAGGGGAAGCGCAAGCCAACTATGTACTCCTGTCCATGCACCTGGACACACCTGCAAGCCACTTCTACAGCTCCTCTGGTCTCCATTTGACTGGTATTGACACTTCCCCTCCTTAGTGCCATGCAGTGATGCTACATCACATTGGCGTGTCATTCTGGGGGTATTTGGGGAAAGTGAAATGGCACATGCCAGCAAAACGAGACTGAAAGATGGCTGGTTGGGGGGTGTCACTGCCTGACCACACTGAAAATCACTGAAAGGGCCCTTCTTTTCATGTTCTGTAAAGTGGCCCACAGGGGTGAGATGGGGTTGTTTTGGCCTTTGGGCCATAGTATTGGTTATCAGAGAGAATATAGTTTCTTTTCAAGTCAGACCATTGAAACACTGAGTGGTTGAGCTCTTAGCAATTGCACGACTTCTCAATCCTAAATATGGACAACTCCTCCAGCAACAGGTTAGAGAAACCACCTACCACAGCGCCATGTCACTTTAGTGTTGCTGTCAACCTTTAACTATCCCTGTGAACCACCATGCTCAATGAAGTAGAAATGATACCACCACCTATTTATTTATTTATTTATTTACTTATTTATTTATTTATTGACTGACTGACTGACTGACTTACTGACTGAATTACTTACCCTCTCTCTCTCTCTCTCTCTCTCTCTCTCTCTCTCTCTCTGTGTGTGTGTGTGTGTGTGTGTGTTTCAGCGTCTTCACTATGCTCCAGGCAAACCCATTGCTGACTGTGCCAAGATGTACTGGCTTTTTTTAAGAATCGAAGAATCTGGCGTTCTGGGCATATTGATTACCCTACTGCTTTACACAATGCTGTTTCTCATTTCGTCTACATCCCTGTACCTGTATTTTGTGAGGTAAGCTCTTCTTTCTTTTTCACGATGTCAAAATGTAAGATTATTTCCTATGTACCCAAATGGCCCGCCATGATTTCATCAAACAAAATGGCACAAGATGCCGGATTTGGTGTAGCAAATGTACCGAGAGAGAGAGAGAGAGAGAGAGAGAGCGCACTTCTTAAACTTGCTTTAAGTTTAAATTCAGGCTTTTAAATAGCTATTTACCTGGAGTAAGTAAGAATAACAGCCACAATGTGCTTTCCCCTCCTGCCCTGTTTCAGGCTACTGATGGCCTGCAGGAGGGCTGTGCAACATGTTGTGGACTAATACTTTTTTGGACTAATTTAGGGGACTATCCAAACCCCAGCCATCAACCAGCTGGGGCAGAAGGTGGGGGCCAGGGTAATTGCTGAAACAGCTTGGAACTGGGGCAGCAGTCAGGCCCACTGACATAATGCAATGGCACGGGGACTAGCTCGATATCCAGTAGACCTCTACCCACTTCCAGAATGCCACAACCCAAATAATATTTGTAACTAGGATCATGAAATGTGGCATTCTAGAAGTGGGTAGAGGTCTACTGGATATCAAGCTAGTCCCCGTGCCATTGCATGTACCCAGCTAAGTCACACTCAGAGTAGACTCACTGAAATCAACTGACCAGATGCATCTACTGATTTCAGGGGATCTTCTCTGTGTATGACTCAACTGGATACAACCCTTTGTCCATTTGTATGCATGAAATGCAAACAGAGCACAGATAGTGAATGAACCGTGATACAGTTGTAAACCAACGGGTATAATATCAGTGCAATTTATGAGTAAGGCATGTTCGCCAAAGCTTATGGCAAGTGATTTGGTGCCTAGATTTTGTTCATAAATAACAGTCCTAAGTTGTCCTTAGAATGCTAATCCACTCTGTTAGGTTCCCATTGACCTGAACTTCCTTTTTTAAGGTGGGTGTGGAACAATGCATGGGTTAACATTACATGAATGTTTCTGTCTCTTTCTCTTCATTGAAAGTAGCAGTAGGATGGGGAAAATCAAGAGTGGAACCCTTGCACAGATCAGCTGTGGTGGGAAAAAAATGAAGCTAATCCTAATATCAACAGAAATGTGTGCTCTAGCTAAACAATATGATTTTTTTTTCAGACTGGCAAATGAGATTGCTAGAGAGGGATAGTTTGCACACAAGTAAATCATTCCTGTCTTTATATTATCAGAAGCACTATTGCATCAAGCGGGGCGGGCGGAGGGAATACGCAATTTAAAACCCTACAAAGGGAATTCAAATCTTCTACATTCCTGCAAGCTGTACACAAGTCCAATGTACTGGTAGTCTAGTTAATTAGTTTTTGAGATGTTAATGCCTTCTTAATCATTGACTTAATAGTTTCGAATGGCTTCATAAGTTTTAGCTGCTGTCGTTTATTACTCAGGAAAATTAATTTAAATTAAAACATTTGTAAGGCAGATTTTTATGAGAATATTATGAACATCTTCATTGTCTGGGGAACAGGTGTGGGATCATCAAAGATTCTTTCCCTTCTGGATCAATCTTTGCATAATGTTTTACAATAAAGGGAAAAAGGTACTTCATTGGGACAATGCATCTTTTAAAATTCTTCATAACAAAATAATAAACCAAAGCATGCATGACAAAACTGGTTACATTACAGAAGCTTTCCCAAGCATTTCGCTCCGTGGAAGATACAAAGCACACAATATAATTATACCTGGATTTTTAAAAAGAAACACTTTTCTTTTATTGTGCACGGAAATGTCTATTGATAAATGCATTTCTGAGTGGCTACGGAAGTATCTTGTTGCACATTAAGATATTTAGGCTTAATGTGCACATAGACATTTTTGTATGCATCAACTTTGCATCTTTTGCCCATTTACACTTCAACACAAATCTCACTGAAATGCTTTTTATACATGAAATTAACTCGCAAACTTTACCTGTTTTGGGTGGCAAATAACCAACTGTGGAACTGATCCGTCAAAAATACTTCTGTTGATTATTTTCCAGATTTGCCTCCCACAGGCTAGAATGAAGCTGATAATTAAGGCTGCAATCCTATGTGTAGTTTCTTGGGAGAAAGTTCCATTGAACTCAATGGAAATTACATCCAAGTATCTATATACAAAATTGTGCCGTAAGATAATTAGAACAAAGCCAAGATCCTTCCAAGAGCTTAGTTCCTTTACAGGTCTAGCTAACCTTGACAAAGGTTAGTTGCAAATCAATTAGGATATCAAGGATCAAATTGAGGAGAATGAAAGACATATGCAGATATGGTTCAACCGAATGAAAAGGGTTCAACATTTCTGCTTCCAACCATAATGATGTGAATGAATGAATGAATGAATGAATGAATACATATATCTGCCTGACTTAGGAACTTTAGTCAGGTTTCCCCACTCCAGTTATCAGGGAATGGGGATCCAGTTCTCTTCATGACTTACTGACTCTCCTTACAACTAGAAAAAGAACAAAAAATTTCTGATTTGGCATTTGTATAATTTCGATGTGATTCATTCCACAGAGATGATAGGTTTTAGCTAATGATGGCATCAGGCAGAACTCACTGGGGAGAGCATTCTCCAATCAGGGAGCCACAACTAAAAAGGCTCCCCGAGAGATTTTGTGAGTTATCATCTCAGTCCTTGCCAGAGACAGACAGGACTCATCACCTTCATAAGCTTCATGAGTGGTTTTGTTGGTCATACATTTTTTAAAAAATTGAATTTAAATAAAAGGAATGAGAAAAATAATAATATGAGAGCTAGTTATTTCTCTTCTTTCATTTGATGTGGTTCCTACTTCAGCGTACCTGTTTAATGATAATACTTCGTTGTAATATTGCTTCCTTATTTTCTTTTGGCAGTATAACTTTCACAGTAGTGAAGAGTGCTTTTTTCTGCCTTTCAGGATGCACAATGAAGGCTGGTTATTGGATATATTCAAAAGGATTCAGAGTGATGAGGCAACTTTATTTGTTCCATTTGACCTGGAAATCTCCAACCAAGAGTTGAGCTACATTGTGAAAAAGGCAGAACAGTGGAGAGGAATCAATGGTGAAAAACGAAAAGTGAGTAGAATAATATACCATCAGAGCTTTGCAGCATGTTGGTTCAGGGGTATCTTTAACTTCTTTTTTTATTAAAAAGTTGATTCATCTTTGAATGATATAGGGATGTTTGAGGAATTCATTTGTTAATTCTGGTATGAATTGACCCGATCCACATACTGTATTTACTCAAATGTTATGCACATCTTTTTTTGGCCAAACAATGTCACAAAAATTAGGATGTGCTTTAGATTTGATGGTGCCAGCAAATACTTTTTTGGTTTCAAGGTTTTGAAAGTTGAGGTGTGCATTAGATTCGATGGCATCTTAGATTCGCGTAAATACAGTAGTATACTATGAAAGTTCAGAAACTGGGTTTATAAATTAGTCAGTGAAATGTCCAGTATTAAGACCAGCGGTATTAAAAGGCATGATGAGGACAAGTTGACCACTGAACTGATTCAGGGATCTGGTCAGGAAGAATCACCTAAAGGCATTTATCAGGAATCAGGACATGGGAGAGAAAACAAGATAGTGGCTCAAGGAGGCCAGTTCATAGTCCACTTACTATAGATCAATACACACTTACCTGGTAGTAAGTCTAACTCACCTCAGTTGGACTTTTATCTGAGATGCATTGGGCCACAATGTTAAAGTAGTTAAGTAGTTAAGAGAACCTGCGAAAGCTTTCAGTTTTCAGGAAATCCCCTAAACATGTAGACCAGCCCAGAAATTTGTTGGTGGGTTAGGTGGGGTAGTGGCATTTCTGTTGTTTGACTGGTTAATATGGAGGCAGTGGGAGTGAAAAACTAGTAAATGTGTGGATTCTGTCTAATAAAATAAAACTGCAGCTAAAAGGATGCAAAGTCTGTAAAGCTTTAACTGAGAAAGATCAGCAGTTTGTATAAATATATGGCCTCACTTGTCACTGCTATAAACATCTGGTGCTGTTCTAATTATTTTCCAGTTTCTTTCTCAATGAGAGTTTTGACCCTGGAAAACATAATAAAAAGGTGAATGTGTCAATTGAACAAGCAGATACTGTACACTTAGCCGTTTGTAAAGTCATTAGTGCCTGAAATTCTCCTTTGTGAATTTGGATGCTTAATATTCTCTGGATGCTCTCTCAATGCTCAAATATTCGGTGCATATTTTAGTATTTGGAATTTGAAGTCCATTGATATCTGGTTTAAATGTTTAATATCTGACCATCAGCATTTGTGGAAATCAGCATTTGTCAGTATTTAGCACCTGGTATGTAACAGGAGATTGTGGTAGTTTTCAAACTTTCTACCTTCAGGGAAAATTTTATCTTTAGGAAATGCTCTCCACACAGATTTGCCTGACAAAGGACTTTAACCTCTTTCAGAATAAACTCAGTATGCACTCAGAGCTTTCTAGGAAAGATCTAGGAGATTACAGGAGAGTTCAAGGATGTCCATATTTTTTGAGAGAGGAGCAAAATGAAGCCAGGAAATTCAAGTCCAGTCAGCCAACTTCAGTTTAGATCACAATACAACCACTGGGTTGCATCCAACTATGCATGTTCATTAATTTCAATGGATCTTCTCTGAGTAGGACTAGCATTAGCTACAGTTCAGCATCTGTCATCTGAAGGGCAACAAAATCCCCAATAAAAACCATCTTCTCTTATTAAACCAATCATATTCAACCTTATTTCTACTTTGTATGTAATTAGAGTTCTGTGAGTGGTATACAGGTATATTAGTGATGGGCAAATTTACCTTGTCACAATCCAATGGTACAAATTAACATGAAAACTTATTTAGTTCAAGTATTTAATGAATTCATATGCCACTGTTCAAATATGCAGTCTTCCCATGGTGGCTTACAGCATACACAAATAATATATGTATAAGATATCCCAAAATGCACTAATAATAATAATAATAGCAGGATCTAATTTTTAAATTTCTTCTATTTAGCCCGAAGCTCTCCAAATACTTTGGATGACACCAAAGAATATCTTGGAAAAGTAGCATGTGTACTATAGCATAATATGGCAGGACTTGTTCATTTCCATCTCACTGTCCCGGGACCTTAGAGCAACAGGCAGGTAATTAATGAATTAATGGATTAATGGATTAGGAAACATCTGAGCATGTGCAAAGATGGCAGAGACTAGCTGCTTTGTCATCCAGGCTATATCAATTAACTTGCAATCCAGCTAAATTTTAAATTACAAAAAGTTCATTGGATCAAAGTCAAGAATGATAAACTTTCAATATACAGCTTACAAACTGACTTAATATTGACTTTTGGCATAGCTTGTAACGGATTCCAGAAAGTACATACATACATGCATACATAATTTTATTTGTATGCTGTATTTCCTTAGTTAAAATCATGCTCAAGGAGACTTACAATGTGACAAAAAAATGCTTCAGTACAAACATAAAATTGCCACAAACAATAAATAAAACTTAAAAAGTACACAACCAAATTAAACAATTTCCCAAAAACATTAATAAAATCTAAAATAAAGATACAAAAAATATATATCGTAAAACAGCAACAGCCCCCCCCCCATACCTCCTAAACAATACCCCAAGCAAAGATTCTGTTCAGTTGCTTCAGCTTTTCGCAGCCAAGATGGTCTCTGGCCTTGCATCAGCCTCAGCTTTTGTAGCTGGAGTAAGTCAGGGCCCTGCCCTCCCAGGCCAGTTGGAAAAGGCCTGCAAAGAAGGCGTCATGACTTCCAGGACTCACAACCAAGATGGACATTTGAAAGAAGTCCTGTTAGAAAATCCATCTCAGATGAACTTTCCCCAGAACAGAGCACAGCTCTGGAACCTTCTCTAGTCTGAAGGACAAATCTATTTACATCATTACAAATCTATGGACACTGATCTTGACCTTTTCTGTCCCTTCCTTGTATTTATTTTATTGATTTATATCCTATCCTTCACAGCTTCCCAGGGCAGCTTGATTATTGTGCTCAATAATGCATGACTAGGTCTTATTTGGAAGCAATCCATTGTGTGATGTTCCTGAACAGAGACACTGTGGAAATCTGTGTTTCCGGAGCATTGGAAAGCACCGAGGTGAAATCGGGAAGCAAAGCTCCATCAGCATTCACAGTGTTCTCCCATTTGTTCACATTCCTTCTTTGGATCCTTCCCTTCTCTGTACCTTGAGACCCTCCCTTAATACCAATGCAATTCTTGCAGTGCTGAAACAACACTGGAACAGCTATTGCTGTTGCTGTAGCAGCTTGTGCCTCCCATAATAAGGTTCCCAGGGCAGCGGAGGAGCCTGCCTTTTATTTTATGCTGCACTTGGCTTGGCGGTTTGGCCTCCTCTGCCCTCTCAAACTTCGACTCCCTGATAAGGAATATTGATGGTGCTGACAACATCTTCACCCCCTAGAATTGGTGCACCTGTCTACAGGTAACAAAAGAGATCACTTCCTTCCATGAAAAAAACTGGGCTCTGGAGTGCTGAACCATGGCTGGTGGGTTTTAAACCAATGCAACGCCAGTAAGGGGACTGTGGGTGTCATGGGGACAAAACCAGCTTAATTTATATATTAAATATTGGGATTTGGCTGATAGTGGGGCGAATAACTGCCAAATCTGAAATAGAGTTAGGTAAAGACTAATCAATGGAATGTGAGCAAGTAATTAAGTAGTTCAGGCTGCAATCCTGTGCACACTTACCTGGGAGTCAGCCCTATTTCATTCAATTGGACTTCTGTATAGGGTTACACGTCATGCCTTGTTGATTTCAGTGGGATTTTACTGTGTCTCTGGAGTATTTCTTGTCCGTATCTGCTTGCTTCTGATTTTTATTCTCTAGATTTAAAAAATTGCCTTGTAACGGCATACTTTAAAATATGCTTAATTTCCTTTTATTAAATTGATAAATGCAGCAGTCGAGGATACATTTACAGTATAATGAGAATTTAAGGCTTTTCTATTTCATAATTTTTACATTGTTCAGACAAGCAATTTGTCATTGGCAGAAAGACAGCCATATCATAATTTTCAAAAGTATTTTTAGCCATCCATTAAATAGGAAAAAAGGTCACTTTCTGTAGTCAAGAATCACTCTATTAAAGTAATTTGCCAACATGCAAATGTTGTCATATTCCCATCATTAAGTATTTATCAAAAGGTTTTTTTTTTAATTTTTAAGAGAATATATATTAATAAATGGGCAGCTAGCAGCTGGAACTGGAAGTCATATTTTGCAACTCTAATGTTTTTTACATCCTTAATTAGATAGCATAAGGTTGATATGATTAGGTCAGGATGAAGTGTTTTTCATTAAACCAAATTTTAGAAGTTGTATTCATGATTCACCCTTGCAATTAAATAATGGGACAATGAATTTTATATCATCGACCTAATTATTCCCCCATGGAAATGTATACATTTAATCAATGTGTGCCTTAGGACCTTCATTAGCAACAATGGGATAATAATATTTTGAAGTACATAGATTGCATGTCTACAAATGTATTTGTGTTCTAATTGTTGGTGAATGAGGTGAATATTGAATGGGATTTCAGTTCGGGACCAAATTCATTTACACTGCAATTGTCCTCATGCCTACTCAGATGTAAGTCCCACTGAGTTCAATGGAACTTAGTCCTGGGTAAGTGTCTGTAGGATTGCAGTCTCACTGTGATGCATATCATGGGGTAACCCTAGACCAATATGACCTTCATTTGTCAGTGTGCCTGAACTGTGGCATTTAATTCCCCATTCATACATCATCATGTCACATGAAAACTAGCTAGGTTGTCTACCAGTTCCCAAGGCTGTTACAGGTATCGACACCTTGAACAGTGTTGGGGAAGCTGTGACCCTCCCAATGTTTTTGTTGTTTAGTCGTTTAGCCGTGTCCGACTCTTCGTGACCCCATGGACCAGAGCACGCCAGGCACTCCTGTCTTCCACTGCCTCCCACAGTTTGGTCAAACTCATGTTGGTAGCTTCGAGAACACTGTCCAACCATCTCGTCCTCTGTTGGTCCCCTTCTCCTTGTGCCCTCAATCTTTCCCAACATCAGGGTCTTTTCCAGGGAGTCTTCTCTTCTCATGAGGTGGCCAAAGTATTGGAGCCTCAGCTTCAGGATCTGTCCTTCCAGTGAGTACTCAGGGCTGATTTCCTTCAGAATGGATAGGTTTGATCTTCTTGCAGTCCATGGGACTCTCAAGAGTCTCCTACAGCACCATAATTCAAAAGCATCCCTTTATCCCAAAATACTGGCAAAGTTGGCTGGGGCTGATAAGTGTTGAAGTCCAGCAACATTTGGATGGCCACTGCTGCATACTTGGAGAAAGAGGGCAAGGACTGAGGCAGTGGTGCGGTCAGGGTGCTGCAAATGCACTGGTAGCCTCAATTTGGTGCTCCTGCTGGCATGTTTGCACAATGCCAAAACTTGCCGCCATCTTGACTTCTCCCCGTCTTCATTCCCATATGCAGTCGCAACTTGGCTGGAGGGCAGTCAGGCAAGTGCATGCAGCTGGATCCCAAGCACTTTTGTTGGAACTGAATCCCATTTGGTTCCACGGAGTTCCTAGTAAATCTTATCATCTCATATTCTTCGGAGGAACTTTGTCCAATGAAAACACTGAGATGAACCTGAAAATATCAGTGCCTCAATTCAAAGCACAAGCTCTTCATGTAGGCAGAATTTCCAACTCAGTTTCTTTGAAATCCTTGAACGATATGGCTTGAACGTTGCCTCCTCAAAGATAACAGGACAATTGCTCCTGGAAATGAGACTGATTCATGAGACCAGGGCTAATTTTCTAATTCTAAAATGATATTATAGCAAACCATAAAAAATTAGCCGGCAGTAATTTTTTTGAAAAGAAAATATATTTGTAATTAGGTTGAACACACAAAATTACTTGGGGGCCTATTATCGACACAATTTTTGGCACTTTACACTAATTTGCATTTATTACTCTCAGGCCAACTTGTTAATATGTTAATAAATAAGTCATTAATATATGTTATTTAATTGCCACCTATTTATTCCTCCCCCATAATGCATTAATTACCTGTTAATAGTTAAGGGCAAAATCCTTGCGTTGGAAAGGATCTAATGTTCCCTTCCATCATTCAGTTTCAAGAGATATCCTTGTGATAATCAAGTCCAATAAATTCAATATGGCTTTTCAAGGATTTGGAGAACTTAATAAATGGGTCCTCCAAATCTACGTTGGGCATGTTCCATGCAAATATCCAGACAGGGTACTGATTTTTCTACTGCATTTTTTCCTCTTTTGCTGCCAATGGTGCACTCCAGCTTTTGTTAAGAGAGGGAGGGAGGGAGAGAGAGAGAGAGCACACCAGGCTCCTAGCAGTGATATTTGCAGAGAAAAACTGAAACCCTAAAAATAAAGAATGCAATGCTTTGCCAAGTGCAGTCAATCTTTATTTATGGATTTCACCACTTTGCAAAAAGAAATTAGAAAAGGAATGCCATCACAGCTGAATAAAGTATTACAAATAATTTAGAACCAAAAATTAAAGCTATGCAAAATTAATGTACAGCAAAAAATATTACCCTATTTTATTTTATTTTTAAATCATTTGGTTACCGTGTTTCCCCTATTTTAAGACACTGTCTTATATATTTTTTCCTCAAAAAACACAGGGTGGCTTATTTTCAGGGGATGTCTTGGGTCCCTGAACGCCAGGAACAGGAAGGAGGGGCTTAGGAGGCGACGGGGACAATGGCAGCACTATGGCTTATTTTCGGGGTATGGCTTATTTTTTGCAAATGTGATAAAAACCTGCCATGGCTTACTTTATGACTACGTCTTTAAAAAGGGGAAACAGGATATTTTCATTTAATTTTTGCAGCAGTGTAGCAAATGTATTTGCTGAATATGCAACCTTATAGAATAACCATATGATTTTCTTGTTAGCTGAACTAGATTGTTTCCCTTTTCAATCATGGGGCATAGGCATGGGGCATAGGCAGTTTGATCCAAGGAAAGCAACGAAAGCCACACACCAACATGGTGCCGGGCACAATGTAGAGAAGGGTTTGTCCTTTGGGTTCCCTCAAGCATGCTGCCATCTTTGCTATATAAACAGTGACACTCACCTCTTAAAAGTAAGAAAAGGGGGGAGGGGCAAGGAAAAGAAAATGAAAACCATAATTATAAACAATCAGTTACTAATATTAGCTTTCATTTCCCTGTGGCCCAGTAATCAGAAAAAGTAAATATCTTTAAGAGGTGGGAGAATAGCTTTGAGTGGCACCTGGAATTAACTAGACCAGTGTGGCAAAGATCTCTGCCATTAAATTCTTGGTTCAAAATCTACAAACACTTCTTCTTCTTCTTACATCTGTGTATAAGGGAAAATAGAGATTAGGAGAAGAAAATTAAATGCAGGCTGGACAAAAAACAAGATTCATTTGCCCATAAAACATGTTAGGAAGTTTAAAAAACATTTTAACAGATGTGCACACACAAAGGACTACTTTAATAAATTATCATAATGAAGAATGAATGTTGCCCACCAGTAACCTAATGGAAACAGTCTTGCAGATTGCAGCTGCTGTTTGACTCTGCACAGTCCTATGTTGGTGGCATGATTTCCTATTTTATGAATAAGGAGGAAGGGAACAGAATAAAACCTGGCTTAAAATGGTTATATAAAATACTCCAAGCTATGGATTCCTGCATCCCCAGATCAGATGATTGCATGGTAGTATGTCTGTGGAAGAAAAATAAATATGAGAGAGAGAGTGTGTGTGTCAGCAAGCAACAGCTCTCAGGAGCTGCTCACAGCATCCTTTACTTTCCACATGATATCCAATACAATGTGCAGCCGTTCCACACTACAGACTCGGGCAAAATGAAATGTCATGGTGAAACACAACAGGGTTTTGTTTAGGGGAAAAAACATTTGTGAACTTGATGTCGTTGGAGACATTTTCATTGCTTGCCACTCATTTAAATTTAAGGAAAACTATGAAAATGTTAGGAACATTTAGGTTTCTAAAATTTGCTGGTGATTCTTGAAAAAAAAAGAGATACTTGAAAATCCATAATGAGCACATTAATTATGTAGGAGCAGTGATGCAGAAGAACCTAATTAATTGTCGTCTTGTCAGCCTTCTGATTCCCATACCTGGAAGGGAGGTGTTAATTTCCACAATACTTAACCATATATGCAAACTGTTTCACCAGAGCACTTTGAGTGGTGGCAAAGGAGAAGTGCACTCTTCTGTCATTTCTTTCTCTCCTCTGCAGTAATTAATGGGACGTTCTGTTGACATGAGCTAATAGCTTTTGATCAGGGCCTGCCTATCTGTTGGGCAAATGAAAGATTTGTTCCAGTGGTGGAGGCAGCAAGCATACCTGGGAGAACAAGTAGCCATTGCCAGTGCTGATGCCAAAGGCAGCCAAGCCCAAAGAAGGGGGAGACCCATTGATTGCATCTACTGGTCAACAATTATATGCTAAATCGTTTCTCCTCATTTCTGGGTTAGAAGGTGAGGCATTGTGCTGCAGGACTTTGTGAAATGGGGTGCAGATGCATACTCAGATCAAGGTGATAAAAGGATAGGGCGCTGGTGGGACATGGATCTAGGGAAAAATGGGAAGGGGAAAATATATGCTAGTGAAGGATGAATAGGTATGAAAGAAAATATTAGTGCAAACTTACAACAGTAACAACATGCCAGTAAACTACTCAGTGTCAGCCTTCAGGGAATCCGATCCCTCCCACAGTGGGCAGCCAAGAAGCTATCCTAATAGCTTTTCTAAACTGTTTAGTCACCTTGAGAATCGTTGGTTGAATGGTGGTCTAGAAATAAATAAATGGGTTTCTGCTCTTGTATGAAGACCACTTGTGATCATGGACAAACCTTGAAAATCCGCATTGAAAAACATTTAGTTCCAAATCTTCTTCAGTCACAATTCTTTCAGGTGTGCCTGCCATCAGATGCTTGGAAGAAATAGCTCAATGAAAATCAGGGTTTTGCTTGCTTGTTGTCAAGGCTATAGGAAACGCATATGCTCTCAGGGTGGGGGCACTGAACACATTTCATCCAATATCATCTTACTTACATTAAAATTTGATTCATAGGCATCCTGTCCACAGAGATTAATTAGCAAGCAGGTCTGAAGTGTGCAAGTGAAAATATGATAATTAGTTTTCTGACAATGCTAACATTTCAACACTTCAGATTGCGTGATGGTTTTGCATTTAAGGAAAGCAAGCAAATCCCTCCTAAGCAGACGTCTGTTGGTTTGACATATACAGTGGTACCTCGGTTTATGAACTTAACCCATTCTGGATGTCCGTTCTTAAACCGAAACCGTTCTTACACTGAGGTGCGCTTTCCCTAATGAGGCCTCCTGCTACCGGTGCCCTTCCACCATTCGGATTCTGTTCTTAGACCAAGGTAAAGTTTGCAAACTGGGACACTACTTCCGGTTTTGCGGAGTTTGTAAACCGAATCATTCGTAAACAGGGCTGTTCTTAAACCGAGGTACCACTGTATACATGGAGGCTCAGCCTGACAGGGAAACTTAGGCAAGCCCCAATGAGGAAGAAGAAATGCTCCTCAGTAATTGTGCTCATAGTCAATAATAACTTCCTTAGGTCTAATAATGTTCTTCCTTAAGGCTGCAACCCTG
Source organism: Darevskia mixta (assembly GCA_034641385.1). Lineage (NCBI taxonomy): Eukaryota > Metazoa > Chordata > Lepidosauria > Squamata > Lacertidae > Darevskia > Darevskia mixta. The sequence continues at coordinate 23,656,627 of JAWWNH010000011.1, forward strand.
TGCATATCTACATGGGAATAAGACCACTGAACATAGTGAGACTTACTTTCAAGTAAACTTGCTTAGGGATCATGTAATATTATAATTCCGTATATTATTTTCTCTCCTTTCTGTACTAATCTCCAGTAAACAGGGAAATCCCTCAGGATATTTTCTGTTTTAAACAAAATATGGCTGGAACTTTAGAATCCAAGTATAAAAATAGCTACCCTCCCACTTTTAATAGATGCAACTTTTGGAATTGATTGTTCTAGCAACTGAAAAGCCAGTCCAGGGTCCATTAGGTCAATGGTTCAAGTATTACACCATGGACTATTATAATTTCATATATTACATTGTTTTCCTTCTGTGTGACAAAACCACCAATGAACAATTCATAAACCCCTTAAGATATTTTGTTTCTATTTGTTTTACCAATGTTTTAAACACTTTGGAATCCTTATATAAACATAGCTAATGCATATGTGTTTCTGCCAATCTATCATTACGAATGCTTGGAATCAATTGATCCAGCAAATCTGATCTAATTCTGACTCTTTCAACTCAAGAGCTAAATTTAAATGAACCAACAGGAGCAGGAAATACAAAATTATAAAAATCAGATCTACTGCTCAATTAATCCCAAATTCTTTAATTTAAGCAGATCTAGGATCAATGAAATATGCATAACAGCAGCTCAGACAAATTGGGTTAGGGTTATTTGGTTGCAATATTTATGTAAAAATAAAAATAAAAATGTATTATTAATATTAGCATACATAAGAGGGATTGTTTTTAAGGATAGAACGGCATTTCTAGAAGCAGAGCTAAAACAGAACATGGGCACAAAGCATGAGTTCCAGCACCGAGGGCCTTTTGGTGGTTCTCTCCCTGCGAGAAGTGAGGTTACAGGGAACCAGGCAGAGGGCCTTCTCGGTAGTGGTGCCTGCCCTGTGGAATGCCCTCCCATCAGATATCAAGGAAATAAAACAACTATCTGACTTTCAGAAGACATCTGAAGGCAGCCCTGTTTAGGGAAGTTTTTAATGTTTGATGTTTTATTGTATTTTTAATATCTGTTGGGAGCTCCCCAGAGTGGGAGGGGTGGGGTATAAATAAATTATTATTATTATTATTATTATTATTATTATTATTATTATTATTTGTATTATAACATTAGGTTATCATGCCTTGCCTGCCATTTCAGAACCTGAGTTGGTAACATAACAACCAGAATCTCTTAAATTTGATCAAAGACCCAAAGAGACGCATATTGTGGGTCTTAAGAATTCCACCATGTTCTTTGAAAGACAATTGGTACTAGAACCACTTGTTATGCATTTCCATTAATGAATCACATCCTATAAATCTCAAAGTGATACACACACACACACAAACACACACACACGGTCAAATCTAATTCAGATAAATTTGAGATTAAAAAATCTCGCTAAAGGCTTAATGAAAAAAGAAGGTGCTCAGTAGGTGTCAAAAAGGCAAACTAGATGGCACCTATTTGATCTGCAGTGGGAGGGAGTTCCAAATGTACGATTCCGACATCGTAGAAACAGGCTTTCTGAAAAGATGCTACCTGCAAGAGTGTGTGTTTAGATGAACCATTAGAAACAAGATTGTAAAAAGAGGAATATTTAGCTCCCTCTGAGTTATGGCTTTTTCCTGATGAGGTTGAGGACAACTGTTCATCTCCTTTAAAATGTTTCTGGCCATAATACAGGATGGCATCATAAATAGATTGAGCAAGCTGCAAAGTAAATTATTTGAGTGTTTGGAACAGGCAACTCTAAAATCCAGTGAATCCCAAATTCTTGAATTTAAACAGATTTAGGGCCGTTGAAGTAAATCAGAATGCATACTAGCATTCCAGGCAAATGGGGTTATGGATTGGGCTGTCAGAAGCTTTGGAAAATATTAGCCATGTACAAAGCAGCATTAGTGATATACACAGCAGCATTTAACTGAAAGATCTGGAGCACATTCTAAGTTTTCAGATAGCTAGATGTTTCAATAAACAGAAATGCTGATTACCTGAGATGGGAAATATAGAGATGGACGGGTGGCAAAAACCGAATTCAGATAATGATCAGACATCCAAGATCAAGATTTGCATAAAAGAATAATTTGTAGAAAAGTGAAATATTCATTTGAAGTGAAAGGTATGAGGAATTCTGTTTGTTTGCAATAATAAAGACAGCTCCAGGAATGTGTATTGTCCATAAGAATGAGTGAATCTGTCAGTTTCAATTGCTCTAACTTTCTCATTTTTCTAATCTTAAATTCAGTACTCCACATTTCACAGTTTGTGATATTTTTTTAAGAGTTATCATTTTTTTAAAAAATGTGTGAATTTCTTTTAATGCACACATATGCAATTTCACATATGTACACACAGCAATTTCACCTGATATAATGCATCTCTGTTATTTTCACCAATGTATGCATTTTTAATGGATATCTTACTCTGGCATATGCATTTTCGCACCTTTTACTTGGATCAAGAGCTGCTTTGCAAAATTTGGAGAAGTGCAGATTTCAAAGGAGAGCTGTCTTTCTGTTTACATAATGTTTCAGAAAGTATGAATTAGGCAGTTTGGCCCTTAAATGCAAATTGAATCAAATGTCTCCCCCATCCCATTTTGATTTCCACTTTGAATTATAGTCCTTCCTACAAAGATGAGAGTATGAAGCAAAAAGAGGGGGGCACTTTGTAATAATGAAAAGTCACATTAGAATCTTAGCTTCCACTTTCAACCTTATCATCTTTTAGCCTGCTTAACCATTGCATTAGACTACATTTGTTCTTCTGACAATTTCACCATGACAATATTTCAGAGGAAGTTACCTGGGTAAGCAACCCCCATATTTCCATTGAACCAAGCAAGGAGAATACACAGTGTAAGATCTCATTCAGGAGCATTATTCAGATTAGTGACTACATTCCACGCGTCTAACCTTGCAGCTGTCCAAAGGGTTAGGTGGGCTTAACATGAGTCTGCAGGTTTTGTCTGTGGTCTGGTTTTAATGAACCTTGAAAAAGTTGCCTGAGGTTGGTAGGTCCCCTGACAAATATTAAACAGCTGGAATAAACAAGCTGTTCTCGAATGCATAAAACACCCCACATTTTGTTCTGCAAGAAAAATAAAACAATCAAATGGGTGATACACAGTATTCTGACAGACTTGGCAGTAAACTCATGCCTTTCCAGGGCAGGGAGACTTTCTTTCACTCAAAGCTAATCAGCTTCATTTAAATGAATGAATGAATTGAATTGGTACCGTTCCCCTTTAATTTACCTTGTTCCTAGACAGTTTAATAAGGGCATTAGACTGTGGCAAGTGGAGTGCAGTTCTGTGCAGGTTGCCTCAGAAGTAAGTCCATTGTGTTTAATGAGGCTTCCTCCTTAGCTAAGTGTGCATAGACTGGCAGCCTTAGCCTGCAACCCTGAACATTATTAATGAGTAAATCCCACTGGGTGCTGTGGGATTCACTTCGGTGCAAACATGCCTAGAAGAAACATGCCCCAAGGGTCATCTAGTCCAACCCCCTGCAATGCAGGCATCTCCATGACAGATGGCCATCCAACCTCTGCTTAAAAACCTCCAAGGAAGGAGAATCCACAACCTCCTGAGGAAGATTGATCCGCTGTTGAACAGCTCTCACTGCCAGAAAGATCTTTCTGAGGTTTAGTCGGAATCTCCTTTCTTGTAACTTGAAGCCATTGGTTCAAGTCCTACCCCCCAGAGAAAACCAGCTTGCTCCAACTTCCATGGGACAGCCCTGTAAATGAGATTTGGTGAGTTTTATGGAAGGCCTTAGAGTTGATTCAGAACTGTAGGCCACCTGCTTTCTTCTTGTCCAGGCTGTTAAATGCTTGTAGTCAACTGGTTACGTCTGGATTCAACCACAGTTCCAAAACTGGGTAAGAAATGTGTATACATCAGGCATCCCCAAACTGGGCCCTCCAGCTGTTTTGGGACTACAACTCCCATCATCCCTAGCTAACAGGACCAGTGGTCAGGGATGATGGGAATTGCCTGGTATACATTATATGTGTGTATGTATGTACCTGTTACCTTTATATTGTGCCATTCCTCCAAAGAGCTCATCTTATTCCCAAAAACAACCCTATGAAGTTGGTCAGGCGGAGGCCGAAGGCCTTTCCAGCCTTCACATTCTAACCACTATGCCATACTTACTGCCACCAAAACCTTTATGAAAAGGAATGGAAAGAACCACTTTGGAAACAATTGTGCGAATCAGATATCCATGAACATTGTCTCGCACATGCGATGCCAGTGTTTGAGAAGACAAAACGGTGAAGCTGAGGGGGAAGTGCAAGTGGAAGCCTTTTTCTCCCCCCTCCACAAACATGGTTTCCCCTTGAGCTTTGGGTCCTCAGTTTGTTCCTATCTGTTCCCTCGTTTCCCCCCTATTATCTGCCACATTTCAGCCCCCTTCCTGAACACATGCCATCGATCAAGGGTCTTGTTAGCAAGCCCAGCAACTAGTGTGGTGTGCATACTTGTAAATTATCCCAGGAGTTAATTAAGGCCTAGTTTCCCCATCACTGTAGCCTCCACAGCACTTGAGCCCATGTAGTTTGTGAATGTTTCGTATAAGAGTCTCGAACAATTAACACTTGAAGTTATGCCTTTTGCCTTCTTTAGCTCCGCGGCTATGGTTTGGTTCTCCAGTGGATGCCCAGATGCAAACGTTAACAGTTACATTGGATTATGTTACTAGCATCACACCTAGGGGTGAAAGACCCTCATAAATCCTCACTCCTGCAAGCCTGAGATTGATTAAAAGGATCTGTCTTGAAGTGATTTTCAGTTCCTTCCTGAATTTGCTAGTCCCTTTCCAAAATCAAGCCAACGTACCAACAACCGCTTTAATAGGACACCTTGAATAAACAGTACAAGCAGGAGAAGCTGTGCATGAATAATTATCTGCTAAAAGAATATTATTCAAATTCATGCAACTGGTAAGGAAAGATATTCATCAGTAAGAGCACAACTTTGCTTTTATGACTCCTATCACTGCACCATATCTAACGACATTTTTGCTTGCCAGTGCTGACACTAATTTGCTTGTACCAATTGCAGGTAATGTACAGGCCAAGGAAATAAGCATGTACACAGGCAACTCCTGATTTAGACACGACTGATTGATGCGCTAACGCACACACGTGCATGGTGCCAAACCTCAAAGTGACCCCCAAGGTCACTAAAATACCACTAAGACGTCACTGAAAGGGTGGGATGGGGGCAGAACAGAGGTGGGGTGGAACACTTTTCATGGGCTGTGCCAACAGGCACGGGGTCTAGAATGTAACCCCCGTGCAAAACAAGGATCGCCTGTATTTGTTGTCATTGGTAAATATTCAACAAACCAAAGCGGATTTGCAGGCACTAGGTTGTCAGGGATTGCAAAGTGCCATGCAGCTACTGAGCCCTGAAGATCAGGTGACCATCCATGTGGGCAAAAACAGCTCACCTGCCATCATGGTGACAGCAGGTGATTGACAGATGGAGGCTTTATGTTAGATGTTTATTTAAGAATGGTTATTTTTAGAAGTGCCCTTTGATTTCATATATTTTAGCATACGAAAACTTTGAGTTAGAAGTGAAAACTGCATGCAAGGAAAAAAATTGGTACTGACTAAAAGAAATAGCTTCAAAACAGAGATCTTGGTGAGCAAGACAATTTCAAGGAATTCCATTTTGCTTTTGAGAGGGTTATATATCTCACAGAACATTGATCCACAGGCAAAAGGTCCATGCCTTCCCTCGCATTGCAGTTGATCTCCCACATTTCAATTAATCCTGCAAAATGAAATTGCTCTTTTCTACAGGAATTGGCTGCTGTTCTTCCTTCTTTTTTCTAATCTCACCCTCTTTATGTTCAAAGCCAGGTGTCCAAATAGCATGGCCAAGTAAAGACCTGTGATGAATCAGCTCTGAAAACCACAAGATGACACATTGCGAGGCCATTTCCCCCCAATAGCCAGCACCCAAAATGTCCTGACATTGATTGGACCATTGTAGCTGAGTTCATGCACTGGGTTGATAATGATTACGATGGGGAGCAGAGGCACAAAGAGATGTATTTGGACTCAGTCGCCTTATGAATTCTTGTTGTTGGTTGCTGTTGCTGTTCATCTCCAATTTTTCAAATGAATTTTAAGCATCACCTGTTGGATAAATACTGTCCCGCCACCACGCCTCCTAAGTTTGTGAATCTTGATTAAGAAAGAATTAAGAAAGAATGCTCCAAAACAGGCATAGGCAGACTCGGCCCTCCAGATCTTTTGGGACTACAACTCCCATCTTCCCTAGCTAACAGGACCAGTGGTCAGGGGTGATGGGAGTTGTAGTCCCAAAACATCAGGAGGGCCAAGTTTGCCTATGACTGCTCCAAAAGGGTTATTTCACTAATTAAATTGTAATGAGAAGAAGAAGAGAAGAAGAGTTTGGATTTGATATCCCGCTTTATCACTACCCTAAGGAGTCTCAACGCGGCTAACATCCTCCTTTCCCTTCCTCCCCCACAACAAACACTCTGTGAGGTGAGTGGGGCTGAGAGACTTCAAAGAAGTGTGACTAGCCCAAGGTCCCCAGCAGCTGCATGTGGAGGAGCGGAGAAGTGAACCCGGTTCACCAGATTACGAGTCTACCGCTCTTAACCACTACACCACACTAGCTCTCCACACTGAGGAGTGGTGGAGGCACACACCTGACAGTGGTTTCACTGCTGCCTAGCCGAATGGGGATGGAAGAGTCAAAACAGCATCACCTGTTAGGAAGCAGCCTTACACCATATCAGTTTATTGTCCATCTAGCCTAATATTGTCTTCTCTGACTGTCAGCAGCTCTCTGGGGTCTTAGCAAAGACCTTTCCTGTTGCCTCCTACCTGATCCTTTTGAGCTGTAGATGTCTCCTTCATAATCCAGCCCCAGTTTCCCAGTTGTGCATGGACTGACCCGAGTTATCCAGCTCTTCTTTCTGCATTCACTTCCAGTGCTTGAACCGGAGCCTTACAATGCAAACCAGCATTGCTCGCCTTTCGAGCCGAGAGGGAGGGGTGCAGTGTGATGGGCACCTGCCGAGCTAAGGATCGGAGATGAATAGAGCCCATATTGATTTGGGTATAATGGAGTGTATAAGAAAAATGGACCAGTTTTGTCTCAGGTATTTTCCTGGGGTATTAAATTGGTGGATTAGTTGCAAACAGCAGTCCTGATAAAGTCTCCTGTCCATCTTGATGGTTGGGCCTTTCTATTAAAATGACACATAAATAACCTATTATGTCCCCCACCCTCGGAAATTCAAATGCACCTGTCAACTTGATAAAGTGCTTGCCTGGAGGGAAGCATTGTTTACATTTTCACTCCATTCTTCAAAAAATAAAAAAAAATAAAATTAAAAATGGGGTAGATTCTAATTATTTTTCCTACTGTAAATTAATGCTGACTACGATGCTTAGCAACTCTCTTTATTGTTATATCTTTGGGAAAGTTACATAATAGAACTGATCCATCATGTATTATGCAACAAGCATTTTATGACAGGCTTCCTTGGGATCTTATTTTGCCACTCTTCATAAATAATCACTTTTGTTTCCTTCTTCTCCAGCAGCTGGAGGAGACTCTGTTGGCTGGTGGCTCAGAATGGGTTTTGTTTGCAGTGGAAAATGGAATTCACAGACATTTACCAGCCAGTGATCTTTTGCTGTCTTGTATAGAGCCATTATTGAAAGTGCGCTCCACTAATAAAGGGCATTGCTCTAACAGGCAGTTGGTTAGAATAATGCTAGAACAGTTATGTGTGTGTGTGTTTCCCTGCAAATTCAAGCATATTGAATACAGAGATAACATTTTCTCCCCTCCATCGTATATTGGAGATAGCAGTTGCAAAGTGGATAAAGCAGTTTAGACTCAGAAAGCACAAACAGACTCACCTCATTCACAAAACCGAAAGGTACTCTTGCGGCAAATTTTGCTGTCTGTATTAGCACAAATGGGCATAGAATCATAGAATCATAGAGTTGGAAGAGACCACAAGGGCCATCCAGTCCAACCCCCTGCCAAGCAGGAAACACCATCAAAGCATTCCTGACAGGTGGCTGTCAAGCCTCTGCTTAAAGACCTCCAAAGAAGGAGACTCCACCACACTCCTTGGCAGCAAATTCCACTGTCGAACAGCTCTTACTGTCAGGAAGTTCTTTCTAATGTTTAGGTGGAATCTTCTTTCTTGTAGTGCATATCACTATGGCTTCACTTAGCAGGCTAATAAGAAGTCAAGGTCTTCACAAAAGGATATTCTGTACCCTCCAACATTTCTCCAATGAAAATAGGGATTTCCTATTCTGTTGTTGTTGTTGTTGTTGTTGTTGTTGTTGTTGTTGTTGTTGTTGTTGTTGTTGTTACCCCACCCATCTGACTGGGTTGCCCCAGCCACTCTGGGTGGCTTCCAACACATATAAAAACTTAATTAAACAATAAACATTTTAAAAAAATCACTTCCCTATACAGGGCTGCCTTCAAGTGCCTTCTAAAGGTTACTTATCTCCTTGGCTCGGGGGTCACATCCATACCCTCCAACATGAAAATAGGGACATCCTACAATACCCTCCAATATTTTTCCGATGAAAATACGGACGTCCAGGACTGGTGCTGGCAATTTTGGCGTCCTAGGCGAGGGGGCAGGCCACGTGACGTCATTACGTATGACGCACGTTGCGGAGCGGTGCCCCGCCCCCTGCCCTGCCGGGCGCCCCTCGCCGCCGCGGTTTGCTTGCTCCGCCACTGGCTGGGGCGGCGGTGGGCGGCGGCGGGGGGCAGGCTGGCCAGTGCCCCCTCCATTTTGGCGCCCTCGCCGCCGCGGTTTTCGCCTCAACCTGCTTGCTCCGCCGCTGGTTGGGGTGGCACCGGGCGGCGACGGGGGGCGACGGGGGGCGACGGGCAGGCTGGCCAGCGCCCCCTCCATTTTGGCGCCCTAGGCAATTGCCTAGTTCGCCTAAATGGACGCGCCGGCCCTGCGGATGTCCTCAGGAAAAGTGAGACATCCCAGGATCAAATCAGAAACTGAGGCAGCTTCTGTAAATCAGAGACTGTCCCTGGAAAATAAGGACACTTGGAGGGTCTAATATTCCTGGTTTATGGATGGTTTCTCAATAGCCTGAAAATCTTACTTCTCAGTTTTTTAGAATGTGACATTGATCAGAGCTCCACCTGCAGCGGCATGGGAGAGAGTTGCGTGCCCCCCCCAAAGCTCAGCAACTCTGAGGTGCCCTTTAAAAAAAAGCTCAACAACTTTGGCTCCCCCCCCCAAAAAAAATGGGGGGCGCTGGGCAGTTCTTTTGCACCCCAGCGCCACATATGCTAAAGACGGCCCTGAGTATAAGTGGAAAAAGAACGAGAAACAGAGTAGGAATAAAAGGACAGTTCTAATAGTGCAGTGGCGTAAGAAGTGGGATTCCTCAAGGATCACTCTTAGAACCGGTACTTTTTAACTTGTTCATAAATAACCTGGTGTTGGGGAGGGGTGAGCAATGAAGTGGGATGTAGAAAGATTCAGGACAGACAAAAGGAAATGTTTCTTCACACAGCACATAGTTAAAGTACGGAACTGAGTACACAAATTGCAAAAGCTCATTTGCCCTGCATCATGCACCACCCACGTTTCATAATTTTAGGCCCTCATTAGTGAGGTTGTATTTCTGATCCTTGGGAATGTGACTGAAACTTTTAAAGTTACGAATACATAAATATTATCAAATAAGCACACATTTTTATTTGCCCGTGGCTTAAACCTGAAAGCTTGGAACCTGCAGAGACATTTCCTGCAGAAAAATTGTGCCGTTTCTCAGATATATGTGTGCTGTTTGCATGAGTACCTATCTGTAGTGAGTAGAAGGGATTCAAACACTGAACTCTTGCTTGGGATTGATAAAGATATCTGGCAATACATGATTTATTTATTTCACACAGGGAAATGTTTTCCCTGCCCTTCAAATAAGTTCCCAAGGTGACTAAATCAATCGAATCCAGAGTAAGTAGCATCAGGAAGCTCATTTGCTCAAAGCCACCATGTTCTGCTTTTTATACTTCAAGGGGAAATACAGCCTTACCTTCCAATTCTCGAATGTTTTTCAGAAGCCAAACATCCGACACAGTTTCCACTTGAGTGCAGGAAGCTCCTGCAGCCAACTGGAAGCTGCACCTTGGTTTTCGAACAGTTTTAGGAGTTGAACGGACTCCCAGAATGGATTCAATTCAAGAACCAAGGTTTCACTGTAAGTGGATCTTGGCTTTGAGACCAAGTGGAGCAACAATGGAGAAAGGGTGTGTGGCCAGAGAACACTATTCGGCCACCATTTGGTAGCTTCCCCTTGCTTTAAACCTTGATCGAACACCTTGGGTTAAAAGGTCATATGGTGTGTGTGGAAATTTCAGGTGGTCTGGAGAGCAGAAGAAGAGTTTGGATTTGATATCCCGCTTTATCACTACCCTGAGGAGTCTCAAAGCAGCTAACATTCTCCTTTCCCTTCCTCCCCAACAACAAACACTCTGTGAGGTGAGTGGGGCTGAGAGACTTCAGAGAAGTGTGACTAGCCCAAGGTCACCCCGCAGCTGCATGTGGAGGACCGGAGACGCGAACCCGGTTCACCAGATTACGAGACTACCGCTCTTAACCACTACACCACGCTGGCTCTCATCTAGTAAACTAGGACAAAGAACACTTGAAGGCTTCCCACCAAAACTCTCTCTTGGAATGGACAAGGGAACCCACTTTCTACTCCGCCATGGGACCTTCTGAAACTGCTAAATGCTATCTAATATTTAGCATGCATGGAATGCAATTTCCCAACCTTTTATGTATTCACTAAATGACTTTTTCCCCCTCCATCATGAAGGAAAACAATGACTACGAAAATGTTGTTGGTGTGGGAAAATGCACCACATTTGGGAGCTGAAATTTAAATCCATGTGAGGTTTGCTAAAGAATGTGGGCAGGTTGACATTTACCATCCTTTCTCTCACCTCTTCCCTAACAAATTGGCACAGAGCTGAGAAGAGAAGATTTGCACTAGAAAGCCCCATTCGAGTGTTATCTTGGTGTTCATTCCTTGTAATATTTTGCAATTATAACAACTTAAATCAACTGCAAGTGCATTCACATCAGGCTTAATTTCAGGCTGAACTGCCGCAGTGCAATTAAAAGCATCATGCTTCTGTTTTAATTAAACAACCCTGTGAAATATTCAGCGTTTTGAACCTGTTCTGGCCTGCCTCTTATCACCAAATTATTGCCCTTAATTTGTTTTTCTGCTGAAAGATGGATTTCACTTTAGGATTACTGGATGCTGTACTGGCATTTTGTGGTCTCTTGTCAGCTCTTGTGAATCTAGATCATAGCTGTCTTCAATGCCTCTGACATGTCCTATATGCACTGTCTCTTGACTAGTCTGTCTCAGCAGATTTATGAAGCCACATTTGGCCTATGAGGAGATGAATGGACATTTTTGATTAACTTCACGACAGAGATTTCAGATGACAGCAGAGTCTTCTGCCTGGCACTTACTTCAGGTTATTCAGGGCACATTAGAGATAAAGCATTCTACTCCTTAACAGATATGCATTCTGAATTATTCAATACTGAATGGACATATCACTTTAAAGATATTCTGAAAGACACATTTCTCAGTTTACAGTGGATTTCATACTCCTGTTTAGAAAAGGAAGGTTGTTTTAAATGAATAGTTGTGCCCTTTCTGGGAAATAAATATTTTCTTCTTCTTCCTACCTATTCTGCATTCTGCAGCTGCAAGGATATTCACAATGTAAGCCTATGCAGGTCTGCTAAGTAAATCCTATTGAGTTCAATGGGGCTTGCTCTTATGCAAGAATGTGTGGGATCTCACTCAGCCTATGGGCTACACAGTTAAAGCAGTACCATACAGTGGTACCTCGGGTTACATACACTTCAGGTTACAGACTCTGCTAACCCAGAAATATTACCTCGGGTTAAGAACTTTACCTCAGGATAAGAACAGAAATTGTGCTCTGGTGGCGCAGCGGGAGGCCCCATTAGCTAAAGTGGTGCTTCAGGTTAAGAACGTTTTCAGGTTAAGAACGGACCTCCAGAACGAATTAAGTACGTAACCAGAGGTACCACTGTACTACTTTAAACAACCATGGCTTCCCCCAAAGAATCAATCCCTCTTCTGGTGAGGAAACTGGTGAGGGAATGTGGTCTGAGGAGAGGGTGCATGGCTGGGAAGGGGATGTGGCTTGGGGAGGGTCACATGGGCCAGATAGATAGGTCATAGGGGGTTGCATTTGGCCCTCATGCCTGAGGCTCCCTACCCCTCCTCTAGGCAAACTACTCTTACTCTTCCATCTCCAATATAGAGATAATACCATATTGGCCCGAATATAAGCCACACCCGAATATAAGCTGCACCTTTAAAATTGGAAGGGAAGAGAAAGAAAAAGAAATACCAAATATAAGCCACTCCATTCCTTGCTGCTCCTGGCTGCATACTGGGGGGGGGGGGGAGCCACGCTGTGTTGCCGGCAGCCTTTCCCCTTCCTTGCTCTCTCCCTTCCCAGCCTTGGAGGAGAGGACGGAGGACTACGCATGGAGCTGGCACCGCTTTGCCATGCTCCTGGTTGCATACCATAAGGTCGTGAATATAAGCTGCACTATTCATGGTCGGAATTTGGGGGGAAAGTGAGGCTTATATTCAGGCCAATATGGTAATACTAGGCTGCTTCCAAGGGTTGTTGTAAAGAGTACAACAACAGAATGTATATGATGTATTTGGACACAATGAGACATTATGTTCGGTAATATCATTACATATAATTGAGTGGATATCCCAAAATGCATGTCAAGTGAAATCTGTATATTTAGAAGCCGGAGCTTCAAGGTTATATTTTTAACCACAATTTCCAAGAATCTAAAACATTATCACTAACAGATTTGTATGTATCATGTCTTCAAAACCCAACTACCAGAGCAAAGTGGTCAATTTTTGTTGTTATGCTTGGTACATTGAGAAATAAAGTTTGGCAGCCTTAGAAACCGAGATCCTGCAAGTTTTCTGATTACTCATATGCAAAGCTGATTATGAGATTCACAGCTTTGCTAAAATTATCACATTTCAATTCCCTGCTGTAATTTATTTCAGCATTAAAACACAGCTAGGCAACTTGTATTAACTTCAAAAATAAATAAATAAATGAGATGCCTGACTCTAGTCAATCTATAATGTTTGCTAACGTCGTACATCACATTTATTTATTTGGGCCTTGACAGGCATGTATACTTTGCAATTGCAAGTATAATGAATATGATTAATTTTGCCTGTGGTATGTCTTTTGTAGGATGAATCTTATTGATCCCGAGTTTCTTTTAAAAATTAAGTTAATTTGAATAAGGTAAAATAGCTGAATAGGGACCGAGCTCATGGCAGAAATGAAATAACCATGTGATCTCTCCTTCACTAGGTCATTGTCTGTGATTATATCTGGAAAGACCATGCCAATAAGTCTGGTGTCTCCAGTACTGGCCTCCATCTTCCAAATGAAATCTTGAAATCTATTGGAAGCTCAGGAGGGATCACTGTCCATGTATCTATATACACAGTTCATCTTGGGGGCTTCCAAGAACTGTACAGGCACTTCCTTAGACTGCCTAGTGGTGCTATTGTAGAGGTAAGTCCCAACATTCTGGATTTTAAGGTGATGTAATTGTTCCAGCCAAATGCAACCGTAGGCCATTGCACAGTGTATTCAGGATCATTCTGCACGGGGATCTCTAAACTGGTCACTTGATAGCATTCTACACAGATCAGTCTCTGTAGTAAAGAATTCATATACCGCCCTATACCCGGAGGTCTCAGGGCGGTTCACAGAATAAAATCAAGATATAAACCCACAAAATACATATTAAAAATAAATGTTAGGGGACCTTTTGGAGCAGATCTGGGAGAAAGGGAATTGTTGTGTCAGGAGAAGTATGGTCATGTTCTGCTTGATGACACTCGTTGTGTGTTTGTGCTCCTACCACACATATAGTAAGAAAGTTGTCTATGCATTATTATTTTCTATTTATCGTCTGCGTGAACAATTTCAGTTTGGGATTAGGATGGAGCAATATGTTCCATGGGAAAATGTGTTTTTTGAGAGGGAATCTGAATTCTGAGAGAAAGAGGGAGCGAAGAGGGGAGGAATATATAGTGATGTGTGCTTGAGAGAAGGGGGGAGGGAGGGAGGGAGGGAGGGAGGGAGCTGTATGCATGTGCTGGAAGGAAGTTGCAAACTCAGTTTCCCATGGATTGGCAGTGGCCTTCTGGGGTTTTAGCCTCTCTCAGGATTGAAGCAAGGATTTTCTGCATGCAAAATTGCCACCTTCCTAAAAACAAGTCATTGTTTCATTCACAGTTCTTCCTTTTTAAATTGTCTTTTGAGTTTTAGCATTTTAAATGCATTTAGAAGCCATGAACAGAGCATTTAATACTGGTGATACATTGTGATAACACAAATATGGAGATTTTTATTATTATTATTATTATCTTGGCTTCTGCTGCCTTCAGTTGATTTCTTATTAAGAGGGCAACGATAAGCCACTTTTAACTCAAGAAGAAATCAGTTTCTTATTAAAGGGTAAGTAAAGCTTAATGTTGCACAGAAACTTTTTTCTTTCTTAAACCAAAACAAAACCACCCTTAAGATTGAATCACTCTAAACACAGAGAAGATGAAAGGGAGATCTTCCCTACCCTCCACAATTGCTTGAAATGAAGCAAGCAGTAATAAGATCAGACAGTCTGGGTAACTAGCCTATTACTTCATGAAGCCGTTTACATCCATCCATATGCTGCGCATGATGCTTAAGCTCTTGTGTCTGCCTTGGAAAGTGAATAAAATCATCTGGGCTTATTTGGAATGCAAGATCAGATACGGTATGCTGAGTGACACTTAAAAAGAATGAAGCGGTAACTGTAGCTTATTTTCCGAAACAATCTTGACACTAATGCTAAATTATAGCTTGGAATCATCTAGCATTTTTACCTTTATGAGGAAAGGCTTTTTACATATTTAACATAATTCTAGGGGAAATATACTGGCATTATGTATAAAGATATGTATACTGTAACCAAAGGGCATGTATATTCCCCAGTAGAACACTTTCCGCAATGTTATTGCCATTTGGTGTCATTTCCTAACAAATATAAAATATGATCGGTAAACAAACTAGACTTTAGATTTAAGCTGACAGCTGTTCCTTCAGAAGCAATATTCAGATATTTAATCTAAGGAACACCGGATGTGTTGTGGCTGTTTGAGAAAACTGTACTTTTATAAAAATGAAGGGCTGCACAATTTGGCGCATTGTTCTTGGAACTGGTAAGGACATCTCAAACAGCTCTCAAATCGCTTACACATTTGTGGCTGGTGAGTGCTTCCTGGGAAAATAAACAGATTGCCTAATGCTTTATTTTGAAAGCAATTCACTGTATTTAGATTTGAACTCTTACTCCGAGTACCACGAATGAGATAACCCATGAACAAGGCCATTGATTATACTGAAATGTTGTGCGTACTGAAAGCTAGCCCAAATGTGTTGGTGGTTACGTTTGCTCACATGCAGTGGAGCCCCAAGTTAAACGCTTTCTGCACCAGAAGACTGAACATTCATGGGAGGGAGGACTTCTACTGCAATCCAAATCAGACAAATCAGAGATGACTAGATAGCCTAATGCAGGAGCTAATTGGCCCTTACTTGGATCAATCAATTGACATATGAATGGCTGAGACCTTCACAGAGAGGATACCCTGAACAATTTCAAGGCATAAATGCAAATGATATGTAAGTCTGTAAGTCATAAATGAAGAGTTGCGGACCCAGTAAAGAAAAGGGGAGGCATCACCTTCTGATGAAAGTGAGATGACATTGTAGATGGCCACAAGTATGTGCTAGTTGCAATATTCAGGGATGGCCACACACCTGTATTTTGGGGCTTGTAGCATTTCTGATCAAGGTGGCGATGTGGTGGATGACGCTTGCTATGAAAAGCATGGTCAAAATTAAATTAAAGGGTTCAAAAAAGCTTAGATACATGGTGTCACTTTCAGTAGACGCTAGTCTGCAGTATTTTTTTTTTTAATGCCTGAATCACCAAGGTGCCACAAACTGCTTCAGGGGTCCCTGCTTCAACTGACACAGCCATATACAGAGGGAATGTGTGTTCACTTTACCTCAGACAAGCCAAAATCCTTCTGAGGCACTCTACTTCTGCTCAGCATTCAGGATTCACCAAATGCATACATACACCTAATTTAAATCAGCTCCAAATCTCTGGGACTAGAGATCTATGAAGGGACTAGGCATCTCTAATAGACTATTATTCACATCACAATCATCCACTGACATGGTTGTGGTTTTGGTAACACAATGCGTTGTGAGATCTGTTCATTTGGAACAACTTGAAATGTAGCTGATTCTTTTACACTTTGTGCATTTTCCAACATGTGCGCATGCAAATTAACAAATGCAAAAGTAACTGCTACATTTATTTCTCTACTTAAAACTCCTGTTCTAATGTTTATATTTGGGAAATACAAAATGGATGCACTTCTGAAGCGATTTCATTCCATTTGATTAATGGTTCCTGAGTGAGGAGGAGCCTCGACTTGATTCTATGTCTGTTCCAGAAAGCAAACATAAATTGTGATGGTAAAAATCAATGTGCCAGGATATTTAATTCCACATGGGCCTTTTTACGGATGAGGAGAAAACTTTGCTTAGACTTTGTGGTTCATTCCAAGTTTGCTCCAGCATATATCCACAATCCACATTCTTAATGTTTAAATGCTTCAAATATTTATTTAGCATATCTTATTGCTGATTCAAGTTTTTTTATATAAATAAAAAGCAAAAAAGTCAAAGATAATTACCAAGGCAATATTAGCTCAGTTTACCTAAACAAAAATATAACCTTTTCAAAAAGTACCTTGCAGCTACATAGATTGACAAAAGCACATCAATTATAATTTTTACTCACTTTTATAATTACACTGTGAAGTGAACTTTTGGGCTAAGTTGATTAATTAAAAGGTTACTGCCATTGAGTCACTTTCAGAAGCAATGACTTGGCCTTTAATTAATTCAATATTGAGACTATGTCCAATATTTATGTATATGTTTATGTTTATATTTGTATACATGCTACAGTTTATTATATGCAAATTTGTTAACAGCTTATAAAATGTGATTTGATTACTATTATTATAGTTCTTAACATTTAATATTTGAGTAATATATAATTATTAAGTTAATTGAATTAAATATAATTAGTAAGTAATGTATAATTATGAATTTTGAAGGTCAGTCTCTGTGTGAATTAATTTTTTGACACCCATTGATTTCAATGCAGCATTAAGCACAAGCTTATACTCATTTAAATTTTTTAAAAGAGATGTGGTAGAGTTTGTGAATTTGCTGAATCTATTAAAAGATCTACCCCATGTCACCAGCTCCAACACAGTTTGTTCATTTCTCCCATCAGAATGGTGCATTCACCTTAATTGCTTATTGTCTTATATGTCCATTCTCTACACCTGATTGACCACCCATGAAAGATCACTCCCGTTTGCTTATCTTTATATAGGTAATGAGGACACCAATTGTGTTTGTCTTGACATACCACATCAGTCACTCTCCAGCAAAGCCTGTAGCCCTAAATGATCCTTGATGTAGATTCTAGGTGATCCTAGATGTAGCATGACAATGGGTCATGACAATATTGTTCTACATATATTTGAATCACTCATCTGCAATATTTTTCCTGCATCCAGTGTATTCCCAAAGCCAATAGCTTCCCCCCTTTATTCCATATACTTTTCTTACCCACTTCCCAACAGTATCCTACAGAAAGAAAATAGCTGAGCATGAGAAATACAATTCCATTCTACTATATTTATTTCTTAGAGCTGAAGCAAAACCTAGGTGAATTCACCTTTCATGTGGAGTTAAGTCTTCATTTGCCACTGTAAATGTTATTAGTGACTCTCCCTGTATGCACACTCCCTCTATAGTGTTTTGGCAGGGCTGTTAAAAAAATTGCTACAAAACCCAGGAGCGGAATCCAACCATGAAACCCAAATTGTACTTTAGAAGGGAATCTGGGTTATTGCCATGACAGTACCAAATTTCACACACAAAAGAGCTGCTAATCTGTAATTTAAACAAATAAATAAATTGTGCCCAGAGTCTGCTTCCTTTTGCTTCTTTTAACTTGATATCGCACTGGACTGTGCCACAACCAATGAGTCTGCACACTGTATTTTTCAGGCATTTGGTGACATTAGTGGAATAAATTTCATACGTAATGAAGGGGGTGCATTTGTTCGGGAGCACATAAGTGAAACGGATAATGCACTGGGAACTTCTGAGAACAAGCTAAGGGAAAGAAGAAAAGAATACAGGTATTACTTTCAGTGACTGCCGCTCTCTTGTAAACATGGAACAGAGTGCGTCAAAAGTGATTGCGCTGAGCAAAAGCCCTCTGTTAGAAAAATCCTCCTCCTGTTTTGAAAATCTATCTGGCTTATGAACAAAAGCATCTACAGCCCTGCCATTCATGGTGGCCACAGTGGAAGGGGAGGAGGGCAGGATGACTTTGAGGTTGGCTTAGCCAGTGTGGTGTAGTGGTTAAGAGTGGTAGACTTGTAATCTGGTAAACTGGGTTCGTGTCTCCACTCCTCCACATGCAGCTGCTGGGTGACCTTGGGCTAGTCACATTTCTTTGAAGTCTCTCAGCCCCACTCACCTCACAGAGTGTTTGTTGTGGGGGAGGAAGGGAAAGGAGAATATTAGCCGCTTTGAGACTCCTTCGGGTAGTGATAAAACAGGATATCAAATCCAAACGCTTCCTCCTCCTCCTCTTCTTAGCATCCAGTGGATCCTGGGCTGGTTCAGCACTGACTCCTTCCTGCCCTCAGAATAGCCCCAATTTGTGGACTTTCCACTGGTGTGGATAATGCCAGTGGGCCACCCGCCTGCTCACATGTTTGGTGGCTGGCTGGAGGCCAACTGAGCTGGGCAGAGAGGCACCCCCAATAAGGGGGATTTACATTGCTGCAGTATTGCTGCAGTATTCTGTGCACTTTCCTGTGAGTAAGGCCCATTGAGTAGGGGTTACTCCTGAATAGACACCCCTGGGAGTTGACGTAGCTTGTACAGTAGTGTTTCCAGCAGCCTTTCCACTCATTATGGTGACTTTAAGTCCATGGCCAAGGAACATACAGTGGTACCTCGGGTTGCATACACTTCAGGTTACATACTCCGCTAACCCAGAAATAACGCTTCAGGTTAAGAACTTTGCTTCAGGATAAGAACAGAAATTGTGCTCTGGTGGCACAGCGGCAGCAGGAAGTCCCATAAGCTAAAGTGGTGCTTCAGGTTAAGAACAGTTTCAGGTTAAGAACGGACCTCCGGAATGAATTAAGTACGTAACCAGAGGTACCACTGTATGTGAAATTTGTAAACACCATGACCAAGGCTGGATTATATGGAATACGCTGTATTCTGCAGAACACAGGAAGTTGCCTTATATAGAGTCAGACCAGTGGTCGATCTAACTCAGTATCTAGCAAGGCTCTCCAGGTTTCAGACAGGGGTCTTTCCTGGAGATGTGAGGGATCAAACTTGGGGTTGCAAAACAAGTATTCTACCACTGGCTGTGACCCTCCTAGAGTAAGACTCCAGCTAAACTGACCTCCTGCACTAGCTGTGATATATGAGAGCACCTCCATTGCAAAACATGTCAATTCAGCTACCTGTGATTTATAGCATACTCCGAAGAGGGAGCCTACAATCTCTTCATTTTTTTAAGGATCTACAACAGATGTGTGAGGGTCTGAGATAAATGAGATAAATGGAATTGTAATAGAGTTAGAACTTTATTTAGAGTACCACATAGGGACCTTGGAGCTCCTCTAGTACAACACCCTAATCAATGCAGAATCTTACAGCATCCATGGCATATAGATGCCCAGCTTAGGGATAAGGAAGCAATTCAGTTCAGCTCACATTTTATAGTGAATTTACCTAATCTGCACTTTCCCAAGCAGCTATCATCTGAAATTTGCACTTCTCAATATTTTGTGTGCACCTCTCCAGTCAAAAAACATGTACGAAATGCATATTTTCCAAGCGTTTTTTCCTATGTTATTTTCACCAATGTATGCATTTTAATGTGCACGAATGTGTTACATATGGGGAAAATGCTTACAAAATGTGCCTATTAGGCACATTGCACTCAAAAAATGTGTCTGTTAGGAAATGTGCACTAAAATACTTGCGATCTTTCGTAAGGACTTTTTGAAAACCGATGTGGAAATGTTGCAAGTGTAATTCAATTGGAAAAATGAGAAACAGAGAAACTAAAATGACCCAACTGGCCTGACCATGGTGTAGCCACTCCTTAAATGCTTCCAGCAAAGCAGAGCCCACTCTTGGCAGTCCAGCAGGGAATTATGCGAAGGGTGTCTGTACACTCCACACACAGAGAGCCAAAACAGCTGGAAATTATAGGGTAAATTTTACTAGTGAAAATATTAAAAGAAGTGTACATTGGTGGGACAATGGTGGTTGGCAACTGTTATGGTCTAAACAACTCATTTCCTTTTCATTTTTAGGTGAACCTGTTGTCTTCAGTAGCTAATTAATCAAGAAGAGCACTGCAAATGCATCTTGATTCATATGACAATCTTCATCACAATCTACTAATACTTTTTTTTTAACTGTGTACATTTATTATTGTATTGTATGATGCAGAAGGTAGTACCCTCCAAACTTGTGACTGACTGCAGTTCAGATTTGGAGTGCTTTCTTATTGTGTTTTTATTGCAAGGGCTTTTTTCCTATTTTAGAATTCATTATATTGACCCTTGGAACCACAGAATGTACTTCGAATTTATTTCAGGGTTTTCCACAATGTACATGGGGAGCTGTTAAGCCTCAAAACACATGACAGCATGGTTTGGTTCTGAAAAGTAAGCGAGCAAGCAAACAAATATGGCAACTGCCAGGAAATCTTCCCAGATGCTCAGTAATAGGAATAAGCTGATTATTTTGCCCGGAAAAAGAAATAGAAGGGAATAATGTGATAATGTTCATGAACAAAACTTTTCAATGTTTGCTTTTAGAACTTGACCTTGGAGGTTATGTTTAAAAGCATTGCATTTTGGATTTAGTTGCTGGATTTTAACTTAACCAATATAAGCATCAACTTACAATCAATATTGTCAGTGTAGATGAGACTGAGCTAGATGGTTCTATGGTCTGACTTCCTAGGGTCCTACTGCATGAGTGAATTTCCTCTCCTCCCCCTGCAGCTGTCCCCCTTGGTTTGCCTCCCCTGAATCTGCTCTGGATATTCCTTTGGGATACAACCAGGAGAATTTGCTTGAGAGATGTATTCTATAAACAATTTATGTAGTTTGAAAACAAAACTAACCTTATGGATGGTGAAAGCATCGCTGTATCCTAAGGTACTGTCAGCCTTGAGATTTGGACATGTAGGAACATCGGGTTTTGGAGGTACAAGTCCAGGGTGATGGGAAAGGAGTCTGGAGAGAGATGTTGAGTAGATTAGCAGGGGTCTTAAGCAGGGCTTGGAAAGTCATGGTCTTGGTGAGTCATGGTTTGGCTTTCTATGATGTGCGAAGCAGGTCGGAGAGCGACTGGAAAACACACAATAAAGCTGAAAAGCAGAGGGCTTGGAAAGTGTATGGAGAACACCATGGACAAGTTTGTTGCCCAAGCAATGACCCAGGCCAGATCAAGTCAGGGGAAATCAAGTGGCTAGATGAGTGCAGCTATACCAGAGCATGGTAGGATAATACAGATGTTCCAGCTTCTTCCAGGGGACTTGTCCCATGTGACTGGCACAAACACAAATCAGAAAGCTCCTTCTTCTTGTCCCTGTTGCTCCTGGAAAAAGGAGCTCCAATCAGTGGGAAGACATGGCATTCGGATCATTGGAAGAATCTTTTAAACCTCCCCCAAATCCTTGGAATGGCTGTTTTATAGTGAACACAATCCAATGATTCATCAAGTCCTTAAAGGTAAAGGTAAAGGGACCCCTGACCATTAGGTCCAGTCATGTCCGACTGTGGGGTTGCGGCGCTCATCTCGCTCTATAGGCCGAGAGCCGGCGTACAGCTTCCGGGTCATGTGGCCAGCATGACTAAGCCGCTTCTGGAGAACCAGAGCAGCGCACGGAAACGCCGTTTACCTTCCCGCCGGAGCAGTACCTATTTATCTACTTGCACTTCGAGGTGCTTTCGAACTGCTAGGTGGGCAGGAGCTGGGACCGAGCAACGGGAGCTCACCCCATCACAGGGATTCGAACCGCTGACCTTCTGATCAGCAAGGCCTAGGATCTGTGGTTT
Source organism: Darevskia mixta (assembly GCA_034641385.1). Lineage (NCBI taxonomy): Eukaryota > Metazoa > Chordata > Lepidosauria > Squamata > Lacertidae > Darevskia > Darevskia mixta. Next base: position 23,679,095 of record JAWWNH010000011.1, read on the forward strand.
AACCCACAGCGCCACCTGGGTCCTCTCATCAAGTCCTTACCTTACCATATTAATTCCCATGAATGAGAAAAAATAACAAACCACACTTTTAAAGTTTTACAGTATTTTTTTTGGGGGGGGAGCATATCTAGTTCAACTGATATAGATTTGAATATAGATTTAGTTCTGTGTTATTGTTTCCTAAATCCTGCATGAATCCCATGGAGGTGAGGGGGGGAAAGCCATTGATAAGATATGAACAGGACAGAATTTGGCTCGTAACTTGTACAGATTGTATTCTCCTCTGTAGTTATTAGCAACCTCATCCATATCACTTAGTTATAGTCACATAGTAATTGCCTGCCTATGGTGGCATTCCTTTTTACAATTTCCTCCTGTATAACTGAATATATGTAGTCATTACTGAAAAGTGTAAATAAAGAACCCTTTTAGTGCCATAGTTTCCCTAGGTACCCACTGTGCTCTTATTGTCTACAACATACTCCCGCATCTGTAGTTCTGGTCTATTATAGGATAAAGTCATAAGTATGAATTAAAAATTAAAATGCTTGTTGTAGACTGGCGAGCAAGGTCTATTAAAACATTTCCAGGAGAAAAGCTCCCACTGCACCTAGATGGATGGCAGTGAGCACCAGTTAAAGCAAGTGGATGAAAAATTAGAGATTTTCATCATTCGGTTAAATATAGTGCTAAGTGGTATGTGCTAGCATTAAAAGCAAATTACTTACCACTTCACCAATCACAGCATGGGAGCGTTCTATTGGAAGCAGTATTTTTCAGGAATGCTAAGGCATTGGTTTTATTAAATAAATCAGCTGGTTACACTGATGGAGCGAGCTGAAGGAATAGCAGGATGGAAAAGATGTATGTGGATTATAATCTAAGAGGGAGAGAGGGAAGGAGAAGGAAATACCTAATTAATTGGTGCTCAGCCAATTAAGTACCATTATACCTATTTCACTCCCAGCAATGCAACCCCTAGACACTAACAACAGTGTGTAACGTCTACCTTTTTGTGTTTTCATCAAGAGTTTTGATACTGCGCTTGATCTGCAAGTCCCAAACCACACATTTTTGTTTAGCATTCTATCTGTTTGGATCTGATCCACACATCCGTGAGCACAATTGTGATTTATGCGCAGGCGGCTGAGGAAGAAGATCATCATCATCATCATCTGTGTGCTCACCAAATATGAGGTCAACATGACCAGCATTGACAGCAAATATCAACTTTGGAGCTAGGGAGAGGGCAAAGTAAGAGTCTGGTTTGAGCCCTCCCCTGCTCTAAGCCCACCCAAAATTGACTTGGCACAGACAAAACTGACATAGCCATCCGTCTACTAGTAGGAGATGTACTCACAAACCTGATCCAGTAAGGCAGGGATACCATTTCAACAAAGGAGCGCAAGATTTCAAGCAGGGTTGAAAGGTTGACTCATACAAAAGCAAGCTATATTCACTAGAACCTCATTGGACCAGTTTGGTGGGACCTAAATAAATATTAACACCACCCCCAAATTGATTCAGGGCCAGATCCAAGCTGTCAGGTGTTTCTCAGGGTGGGGTGGGGTGCAGCGCTGTGCACATTCCTAATATTTAAGTACCATTTTGCATGGTGGAATTTTAACCACCCCAAACTGCCATACATCTTAAGCCAGGTTTGTGTGGGTCCATTCTCATGTGTCATGCTCCATCCCTACCAGGCTTTATGTGCTCCAACCCTCTTAGGAGCAATGCTCAACACACACACACACACGACACCACTTATCTGTCTGTGACTGTCTAAAGCTTCTCAGCAGCATGCTCTCTCTCAGTGTTTTGTCACACTGTGAGACCAAGAATCCAATATGGGGCTGTGTGGATAGGAGCTGGTTTTATTCTCAATGCAACAGAGGTAGGAAGTGCTTTTACCTTCTCTCATATCAGTTAATAGTTGACATCCAGTCTGCAATTCATGCCTGCAGAGCCAACTTAATCCTCATTCCTCTGTTTTGGGGTTGCCTGATATATATATATGCAAACCTTGGGGTTCCTACAAGTCTGCTAATCTGTGGATGGTACTATTTCAAACACATATGAATCCATGCTCAGAAAATGTAGTTGCTTTTCATATATAAAAGTATATATAGGAAGGATTCCATGGGGTAGACATTTTATACAACACTGCTTTAAACAACCATGTATGTAGGAAGGGAGAAAATTGTATTTGTTATTTTTATTACTATGTAGTGTAGCCATTCCTCTTTCTTTCTTTCTTTCTTTCTTTCTTTCTTTCTTTCTTTCTTTCTTTCTTTCTTTCTTTTTCTTTCTCGAAGACTCGTGTCTGGTTATGCCAATCCTGTGACTTACACTAATAGGAAATAATGACACAAGGCTGACTTAACAAGACATAATAGGCTACCTTAAAAGATTGTTCAATAGGAATGTGCACAAACCTGGCTACTTGTTAAGGAAGCATTTGATGTCCCTTTCCTGCATTGTCTTAACTACTGTCGTACTCGTGCACATAGCTGCTTCTTACGTGGAGAGAATGATAGAGCTTTTCTAGCCATTTCTCACACAACCTAAGAAGATCAAAAACAGAATTCTGACCATTTGCAGGATGTTAACACCTGCAACCAGAGAACTTTTTGTTCTGAGGGAACAGACACCAAGTACTTAAAAAAAATAAATCACTCAATAAATACTATTATTATTATTATTATTATTATTATTATTATTATTATTATTGTAAATTATTACCCACCCTTTACCAGCAGGTCCTAGACTGGGTTACAACAACTTAAAATTAGAAAGCAGTTAAGACATTGATGCTTCTCAGAGCAGCTTTCAACAATTAAAATACAATTTGGTGAAAAAGCACTATAAAACCTGTTAGCATTATGCCTCCTATTCTGTAAGGATTCCCCAGCTGGGAATGGTCCAGGACAGAGATGGGGAACCCCAGACCCTGTAGGCCACACCATACATCCTTCAGGACCAGTGGTGGCTGGTGTCCGTTGGGACAGAAGGCAAGGAGACCAAGAGTAGATGGAGGCAGAGCCAATAAGAGGCAGAGCCACCTTCTGACTGATAGGAAGAAAGAAGGTGGGCAGGTGAGGGCTATCTGAGAGTGGGTTGAGGTTTGCGAGGCCTAATGGCCTCCACTACTTTGGACTTTCCACAGGCCAGAGGCGGTTTTAGGGAGCTGGTCCTGAAGGAAGAACTGTGAGGGGAGAGACTCCATCAGGCAAGGCCTCCTTCCACCTGCCTTGCCCCACCCTCTAGTCTCTGCTTCTCAATTTGTATTGCATTATTTTATGTACTGTGGCTTGCCGTTGTTTTATTGATTACAGTTTAGAAATTATTTATTATAACTGCTGAGTGGATTTCTGTTTAACTTTTATATGTTATTATTCTTATTTAATACTATTCTAATGATTGTTGAATGATACTTTTTTGATATAGGTTAACTATTTTAAAGTTATGTTTTATTATCACATTTTTGTATTGCATTAGATTGTTATAAGATGTACATTTTTTTGTTTCTTCAGCTTGCAAACCACCTTGAGTATTGTAAGATAGAAAGACGGTATACAAATTAAAAATGATGATGATGATGATGCTATAGAACAGAGCGCAAGAGGCGGGGGCGCCAAATTTTAGCATCGCTGAAATTTGAGAGCCCAAAGCCCACCACTGCACAGGCCACATACCTTCTTGAGCCACACCTGTATTGCATACCTGCTCACCACGCACCCCTCTTCCCTACATGTCCTCACAGTAGGAATGCCTAAGAGGACTAAGGTTGTCTGTTAACAGTTACCTTGCGAATCTTCACCTGGCTCTTTCCAAATGAGGATTCCATTGAGCTTTTCTGAAGCCTGAGGAAGAAAATGGCTTTCATGGAAATCTTCAGACTAGACCAAGAGCACCAGATGAGGGACTACGTTGTCTGGTACGATGTGATTGAATTTAAATTCATTCTCCTAGTATTGAAATGGGAGCTTGTGTGTCATTAGGTTGTTACAATGGTAATAGTTTGGATTTCCTTTTATCGTCTTTATGGGGATGACACAGATTTATTTTCCCTCATCTGCAAACTCAGTTGTGCAATTTCAAAACTGACATGGCGCTTATCAGAAGTTAATAATTGGCTAGCACAAACCATTTGTTTGATAACACGGAACTGTTCGTTTTGGGTTTCGAGAAGCTAATAGGCACAGCTCTTTCTCTGACATTTGATTTTAATGGTTGTATTGTTGCTCCTGTCTCTGCAGTTAAATGTCTTGGTTGTTTTGCTTGACTCCAGGTTTTCTCTAAAGAAACACAATTTTAACTCCTCGGCTGCTGGCACAGTGTATTGCCTTTGTAATTCGTTCATGTGATGTTCTGTTAAATATTCCCAGCATAGAAAAACAATGGTTTGCGATTCCAGATCAATGGCATGGGAAACCATCCAAGCCACTGGGAATCCATCCAAGGGATCCTGTATGATTCATGACACAATGCCTTGTAGCCAGTCATAACTGACTGTGTGATGATGTCATTCAGAGCAAGGAATGACAATTTAATATACTTTTTTTTTAAAAAAAGTTGAAAAAGAAATATATATATTTTTTTACAGAACAGCCCAAACTGTTGAAAAAAATAGTGGGATTTTCTTGGTTTAGTCCCAGTGATAACCAGTGCTATTTTTCTAGTCACCACGAACTGAGTGCTGGTTAATTCCGGCAGGGGAAAAAAGCCCTGCTTGTTAAAATGCAGTGTGTCGGAAGAGATGGAGGCAAACCCAGCTTAGTTGAAGTTTTTATTTTCTGCATTAATGATGTATCAAAAGGTGAGACAAGAATCAGTAAAAGAATACATCTTCCATTCGATGATACAGAATTTATATACATACACAGGGCAGCTTCTCAAATCTTACACTGCACTCTTATAAAGCTCTACTCAGTGGTAAATACCATTCAGTTCAACAGGTTAAATATGAAAAGGACTGCAGCCTAAATTCCAGCTATTAAAGGCAGTGGGCTCTGCATTTATTTCAAATATTTCATTCCACTGAAAGCTATTGTTAGTCATGTTCTTCCTTCGTGCACTTTTGTTTCATTGTTCAAGTCGTCTTTGCGCAACAGCTTGCTCTTTTCTCTCTCTCGCCAAACAAGACTTTCCGTTGTAGAATGCTCACCTCGTTATAAATGGCCATAAAGCAATTATGCATAATATGCTGCTAGCTGCAAGATACTAAACCTGATTGAACAATAATAATTCAGTGCAATGCGCTATTTTCTGACTTCCAAGTTAATGTGCATAAGGCAGACAAACCATTGTTCTGTTGTAATGTTTTAGAACACGACTGACAGCAATTTATACAGAAACAGGCAACTGAAATAGGGCAAACGGATAATAGTAAAGAGAGATTAGTTTAGGATGGACATTAAGGGATTGTCTTGTCCATGTATAAACAAAATATTTCATATAATTCTGTTGTCACTTCCTTTCTGAATATTTATTGGCTCAGCTTTGGAGTCTTCCAAGTGGAAAGATGTTCTAATAATCTTTCTCCTTCTTTGAAAGTAATTAAGACTGAATAAATAGTGCTCTATATTTACCACTATGCAGTTAAACATGCTTACGATCATGCCAAGTGAATTAGTTAAGGCTTCAGTGTTTTATGGCTACCATTTTGTTCACAATTGGAGTATTCCACTCCCGCAATGTCTGCTGATGAGAAGGCCATCCTAATCTTGTGTTAATCCCCTATGCTGTTTTCATTTGAGACTGGGAGAAAATTCCAGTAACAAGCATTCAAACAGCAATTTGGGTTAGAATTTTCTTTTCCACGTTTTAGAGAAAGAAGAGTTTGGATTTGATATCCCGCTTTATCACTCCGCTAAGGAGTCTCAAAGCGGCTAGCATTCTCCTTTCCCTTCCTCCCCCACAACAAACACTCTGTGAGGTGAGTGGGGCTGAGAGACTTCAAAGAAGTGTGACTAGCCCAAGGTCACCCAGCAGCTGCATATGGAGGAGCGGAGACACGAACCCGGTTCACCAGATTACGAGTCTACCGCTCTTAACCACTACACCACACAAAGGACACAGTACTTGCTTTTGCCACTCTCTATTACCCTTAAATTGGATTTTATTATTATTTAATGCATTTCTAACCCACCCTATTGCTTTCGCAAGGCAGCTTCGCATCTATGAGGTAGAAGCTTGTGCAAAAACAAATGTATTTGTGAAAATACAGCCCGTTAATTGCTTTCAAAAATTTGTACGTTAGTCAAAATGGCATACACAAATGTCTCTATTAGGAGGAATTTGCACTAAAATGTTGAAGAATGTTCATGTTTGTTTGTTTTAATCTGCAAAGTGCTGAAGAAATGTAGAGAGCTGATTTTGAAATTGGAAAAATGAGAAACTGAAAGAAATGAAATTGACAGATTTGTCCATCCCTACTAGCTGCAAATGATATCGAGGGGTGTACTTATATTATCAATGTGTTTTCACACACCTGTTTATCACATTCACACTTTATCATAAGTATAATGTGCCTTGAAAGTCTTTATACACATTTTATGGTCACCATGGAGACCCCTGAAAATTACTGTTCTTATCCTGATCATTAATGCAGGTTTTGCCACATCATACCGGGTCTTCCCTTGATAGTGTGCCTAAATCAAGAGACAATTGACACAAATTATTGGTGGAAATCCCAAGATAATAACCAGATATGATTTGCCTATTTGAAAAGACATGTTGTCAGATATTATCAGTGCTGGGAAACCACTTATGGTAGTGCTTGAGAGAGTCCTATTATGTCATGTCTTTGGAAATCCATATGGACCTTTTAAAATTCATTGGTTTATCAATGCCATGTATATTGTCTCTGCACCAGTTTGCTGATTTTGCTACATACACAGAAAGCTTATATTATAGAAAAATGATTAACTCCGTGAGTAATCGCCAGCTACAGGTAAATAATGCAGATGGATAGCTTCATTAAGGAATCAACATGGGGTCATTAGAAGGTTCTGGTCTCTGCCCCCAATCTTATAGAAAATATAGTTCTCTAAGCCACCATTGTGAAGGGGCGATAAAATATCACAAGTAGACTCACATTAAGCTGGATAATATGCAGGCTGCTTGATTTGTATTGAATATGTGTCTGGTGGCTGAAACCCACTGTAATGAACTTGCCCACAAATCACAGCTTAATGGGAATCTACTTATACATATTGCTTAATTAAAAGTTGTGAGCTTATTAACATGTGTCTTTGGCACTGAGCTTTGGGGATGTAATCTCTGTGCAAATAAGACTAGGTTGTAAAAGTTTTATAGATTGACAATGATATTAAATTCCACACCCCAATAAGCCGTTATTTTCCCAAAGAACGGTTCAAAATCTGTAAATGTACACAGTTCCAGTGTGTTGGTTGACTAGCTTCTGTAGTACGTAGGACCCAGGGTCATATATGACTCAGATATCAACGTTGCCCAGTTTTGCTGCACCTTTGCTTGGTACTCGGGCTGCAATCCTATCCCCGCTTACCTGAGAGTAAGCTCCATTGAACACAGTAGGACCTACTTCTGAGTAGGCGTGTATAGGATTACTCTGCTCTTGTCTATTACTTTACACTGCATTTGGTAACTCTGCTGGAACTCTCATCGTAGTATCCACTAGTAGCAACAGCAGTGAGTACCGTGTTTCCCCTATTTTAAGACACCGTCTTATATATATTTTCCCTCAAGAAAACGCACTATGGCTTATTTTGAGGGGATGTCTTATTTTTTATTACGTAAGCCCAGCCCAGCCTTTTCCTTGGCGCCCTCCAGAACTGCGCCTATCACTATGGCTTATTTTCGGGGTACGGCTTATATTTCGCAAATGCGAAAAAATCCTGCTATGGCTTATTTTATGACTACGTCTTAAAATAGGGGAAACGGTATTTTCATAAAACCTTATTTTCCCAAGTTTATAACAAAACTTAAAATGGAGGGGGTGGATGAATATATGTGTTTTCAAGTCTCACACTGCTTTTATGGATTATGAAGACATAATTTCGATTTTCCTTTGTGTGTGAGGGGAGTATAAGCAGAAACAGTTGGCTCCAGAGGAAACTGAATGATGATTTAGTCTTCATTGAAACCCATGGGACTAGTCCCACTCCTACAAGAGGTAGTCAAGTCATGATCAAGGTATCTGCCCTTCCAGGTAAGTAGTTGCATGTATGTCCACCAACGTGAATGGGTTAAAAGGGGTTTAGGTGAATTGATGGGCAGCCAGGCTATCAATGGCTACTGCTAGCCTCAATGGCTATGTATTGCCTCCAGCATCGGAGGCAGGATGCCTCTGAATATCAGCTGCCTGGAATCTCAAGTGGTTGTTGCACTCAGGTCCTGCTTGCAGGCTTCTCATAGGCGTCTGATTGGTCACTGTGAGGACAGGATGCTGGACAAGATAAACCTTTCAGCTGATCCAGCAGGGCTCTTCTCATGATCTTATGACTTAAATTAGTTTTGTCTTATTTAAAGACTAAAGGGTGACTAACTTCCTCTGGATCCACTCCTTCCCATGAGGACAATTTGGAATGACTCATATTTGGGCAACAGATTGGATTAAGCAGTTGTTACAATTTTACAGATGTGGTTCATACACTTTGTACTCTTGAGACAGATGTTTCCAGTGGCTGTGTCAATTAAGGAACTCCATCTCTTCGAAATTCTCCAGAGTCCAAGCCGAAGCATCTTTTGAAAGTACAGTATGGCCTTTCTGTTTCTATTGGCATTGCAAGATCTGGGTGAGATCAGCGGCTGCTTGAATTTACAGCACAATTCTAATTACATTTACACAGAAGTAAGCCTCGTTGAGTTCAATTCTGAAATGCGAGCTTTCTACAGTCATAACCTGTTTGTATGTTACTCTGATGCTATTTTAATGGATTTTATCTTGCTCTTTTTCGTTTGTGATCCACTACAAGCCTCACGAACGTGTGATACTCCTAAGGAGTGACAAAGCAGCCCTCTTACTTTTCATGGGCATGGTATTTCTTCAGCCTTTTCCCCTTGTGGGGTGTAAATCATATTATGGGCCAATATGGGTGCACTCTAGGAATAGGGAACCTGATGCTGTGGAACTTAACTCTCATCAGCTCCAGAGATCATGAACAGGAATGATAGGAACTGTAGTCCTGTAACATCTGGAGGGCCACTGGCTGCCCATCCCAGGGAGCTGATACAGCCACCCACTCCTACTCTTTGGAACTGACCCTGCATGTAGGAGTGAAACCAACAGGAGGATACCATGGTAAATAGTATCAAATGCCACTGAGACATCCAAGAGAATTAACAGGATTGCTTGCGTGTGTGCACACATACACACACACATCATTATCTAGAAGAACGTCATCTATCAGGGCAAACAAGGCCTAGTCTTTGTGCAACCTAAGTTTCCCACTTCTTTTAACATCTAACATCTCTTCTTGATATATTTAGTGCAAAACCCCCAAAGGTCCCATCTTAAGTGAGACATTCCGGAATCACAGAAGCCAACCGTGGCTTCTGTTTGCATCCTGGAATGTCCCGTTTTTGGGGTCCGGTGCTCTGGTGCAAGTCCTCACAGCAAAGCACCGGATGAAAAGATGCTCATTCTGGCACTAGTCAGTCTCTGCTGACGTCCCAATTTTGGGTGCAAAAAATATCAGAGGGTATGTTAGTGTGCTTTTAAAGCCAAAGAGGTGGGGGAGATGCGGTTTACAGAGATGTAGGAAACTGAGTAAAAATAATGTCACTGATAGCTTGAGAAAGAAAGAAAGAAAGAAAGAAAGAAAGAAAGAAAGAAAGAAATTGTCCTTTATATTTTTCTTTTGTTTTAACTTTGAAGGATGCTGCTTGTCATTCCTTTTTCAGCATCCCACATCCTTGCAGCAGCTGGATTCATTCTTAAGATAGGAGCTTCTTTAGCCAGACAGATGTAGCACTCATCAGAAGTTAATTTGCAGGGATATTCACATATGCAAATCATGTCACAATCCTGAAATGCAACCACGTAATGAGTGGAAAATATTATACCCATAAATCATACGACCACGATCAACAACATTTCCATTGAGCCAGGAGAAATTTGACAGTCTTTATAACTTCTGCCGCTTTTAGCCAGTGAAAACCTCTGCGTTTTTGGAGACTGTGTTACACTGGTGATCTTAAAAAAACTCCTCAAGTCTGGCATAATGAGTCCTCAAGTGCATTATAACTTACCAGTAATTACATTTCAACATTTCTGCTTTCAGCAGTTGCTGTTTTATTCATAAACATTTAAACACTGGATCAGGTATAAAATAAGAATGTTGGCAACAACAAGGCTTAATTTCATTAACTATTAGGTAAACTCCGTCTTGCTTCTTCAAATAATCCTTGGTTTGAATGCTAAAGATGTAATGAACTTCACGGTTCATAGCATCTGACATTGCTTAATTAATGGGTGCATTTATAGTACATAGGCCTTGGTAATTGATTTATATGCATGATTTGCCCATACAGCTGTTAGTTCCTGTAGGAAAGTCATAATTCAAATGTAGACATATTTTCTAGATATGAGGAAGACAGACAACAACAACAGCGACCAACTACTTTCAACCTGACAAACTCCTTTCAAAAGCATGCTAGAAAATTAATAGCATAGAGAAACAGTGACTATCACGGGGGGAGGGGCAAACCACCTGAATCATCCATGAACTGGTTTTGAGTTACTGCAGAAAATTCATCTCAAATAGAAGCCATTTCATCACTGAAGCAAAGATCATTCGCTTTGTGGGGCCAAAATTATTTTGAGACCATCAGCACCTACAGCACAGACAAATATAACCTGAATCCCAATTACTTATGTTGAATGTGGGTCACAAATATTAAATTTATTTATCTATCACAGTTATTTATTTATTAAATTTGTATACTGCCCTTCATCCAAAGATCAGAAGGCAGTTCACAACATTTAAATTTAGTGACAGGCCAAATGATCCCCAAGCCGAGTTAAAGCTAACACCTCAAAATGTAACGTGCATGTGTACATCCATTTTTCAACACTTGATTCAGTGTCAGAAAGAAATGACGCCATGGATATGAAAAAAATGAACCAAAGACACCAGTTAAATCAACAATAAGTATGTTAGTTCCTGAAAGGCAACCCATGAAATTTAAGCCGTGGATTGCACACAGATCAGGGAATTCAATAGATCCTATGGGTTACATGTTTGAAATCCCAAATTGTGTGTGTTGAAAAGTTGATTCCTAAAAATAATGGGAATCAGAGTGGGAGGAGGTCATTGTGACGTTTTTAAAAATAAAATGATGGAGAAGAAAAACAGCTGCTTCTGGATTAACCATTATGGCTGAGCTAATACTACACAGTTCCTGGTTCTTTCTAGGTTCTACCTAGTAATCACATGCTGGATAACAACCAGCAATTGCATGAGACATTATCCCTTCACAGAACCTTTTCCTCTCCTCAGACACCTGACACTGTTAAACTTATTTTGAAGCTGCTTAAAGGAAGCATTCGCTAGTTTGGGGCTAGAGGAATCAGCTATCAAAGCGCTTACAGCACAGACAGTTTGATGGCGTTCACAACATTGGTTCAGTTTCCTGATGCTCCCAGGCAATACTTAAGCCTTTCCCTTGCTAACGCCTTTGCTTGCTACAGCTGCGTTTTGAATGCTTTCATTAATCAGTCTGTTAGCAACAATAAATTGTCACCTTCCATACTTTCATGAGAGCTTCTGCACTGAACTCTCCCTGGGAGATACAGCATGGCAAAAGATAGTATTTCCATTACAAGCTACAATCTGGTTCCTGTCTTGTTTTCTTCATGTGTGGGTCTAACATACTTGCTCTTTTTAGCTGATCGTAAATTGTCCACAAGTTATCTGACTCCCTTGGGTCTAGGAGAAGGGCCATGACTCAGTGTTAGAGAGCAGACTTTTCAGGTAGAAGTCCCAGGCATCTCCAGGTAAACTGGGAAATATGCTTGTCTGAAACCCTTGAGAGCCATTGCCAGTCAGTGTAGGCAATGGTCTCACCACAAGGCCACTTCCTATCTTCCTATTGTGTGGGGACGCAGGTGGCGCTGTGGTCTAAACCACTGAGCCTCTTGGGCTTGCTGATTGGAAGGTCGGCGGTTCAAATCCCTGCGACGGAGTGAGCTCCGGTTGCTCTGTCCCAGCTCCTGCCAACCTAGCAGTTCGAAAGCACGCCAGTGCAAGTAGATAAATAGGTACTGCTGTGGCGGGAAGGTAAACGGCGTTTCCGTGCGCTCTGGCACTCGTCACAGTCCTCTGTGCGCCAGTAGCGGTTTAGTCATGCTAGCCACATGACCCGGAAAACTGTGGACAAACACCGGCTCCCTCAGCCTGAAAGCGAGATGAGCGCCACAACCCCTTTGACTGGACTTAACCGTCCAGGAGTCCTTTACCTTTACCTTTGTTGTTGTTCAGTCGTTCAGTCGTGTCCGACTCTTCGTGACCCCATGGACCAGAGCACGCCAGGCACGCCTACCCTTCACTGCCTCTCGCAGTTTGGCCAAACTCATGTTAGTAGCTTCGAGAACACTGTCCAACCATCTCGTCCTCTGTCATCCCCTTCTCCTTGTGCCCTCAACCTTTCCCAACATCAGGGTCTTTTCTAGGGAGTCTTCTCTTCTCATGAGGTGGCCAAAGTATTGGAGCCTTAACATCAGGATCTGTCCTTCTAGTGAGCACTCAGGGCTGATTTCTTTAAGAATGGATAGGTTTGATCTTCTTGCAGTCCATGGGACTCTCAAGAGTCTCCTCCAGCACCATAATTCAAAGGCATCAATTCTTCGGCGATCAGCCTTCTTTATGGTCCAGCTCTCACTTCCGTACATTACTACTGGGAAAACCATAGCTTTAACTATGGTTTACCTTTACCCTTACCTTAAATCAAAAATAAATGAATGAAGAATTCCTTTGGGCAGCAACATTCCATCACTCTCAGAGAGAACTGTCCAGAAAAACAACAACATGGCTGCTCCCAAACAAACACTTGCTCTACTCCAGCCTTGGCCAAGCTGGTGCTCTCCAGATGTTCCCACCAGCCTCAGCCAGCAGAGTGATGGGAGTTGTAGTCCATCAACATCTGGAAGGCACCAGCTTGGTGTACTCTATTCAAAGCACTTATGAGGGGAAAATTAACCTGGAGAGATATTACTAAGCAAATACTCCTAATTAGGTTTTGCTTACAGCAATATGGATCTGTATTCTCCAATTCTCAATGACTTTATACTTGTCCTTCCTCACAAAGGCAGGACACCCTTTAGGAAATATTTCATTTCAGTCCTCTTTATCATTTCTGGCAGCTTTTCTGTCCCCAAAACAATTTATAGCCAGTGATGACCAGAAATGTCTTCATCTTCTTCTTTGTCTGTTTAAATCTCTCTTCTAACTTTATGCCTTCCCTCTGCCCTTAATGGATGAGAAGTTATGAAAGTGTCTCTGTGTTTGGGGGGAATCTGGTTCTATTCTTTTGTTCCCTTCATAGCTGAAATAAATTTAATTGCTTTGGACCCATGGGGCAAGGTGGGCAACAAACACTGAAATTGTCCTGTTTCGTTTCCATTTCCCAAGCGTTTGTGTTGTGCCTTCTTTACAGAGCAGTCGTTCTGGCATTTTCCTTTGGGATGCTCCACATTGTCATTCAGGGCTTCTGCATCAAGTAAACTGGTTTCTAGGGAAGAATTCTTCTGCCCTGTAAAGGAATTACAGCTAATTCTGTATACAGCATATTTAAAAACTATTAAAAGGCAATCATATTAGTAATCCTACAGATGATTAAAAAGCCATTTTCTAACATTCTTACTGGAGGGTCCTTTAAAAAATAATAATTGCAGCAATCAGTCACAGCTACCTTTTGCTTATTTGTTGTGTCATTCGTATACTCTGAGTACAAGTTGCAGGATGCTCTCGCTCACAAATTTTTGGAATGTATGTATGTGACTGTTTCAAAGAACAAGGAAAACGTCTTAGAATTAAATGGTATTGAATAATTGTTTTGTTGTTCTGCTCTTTTTATAATAATTCGCTCCCGAGGTTGTCAACCTTTTTGAGCCCACGGCTCCCTTAACCAACTACATTCTTTCTGTGGCACCCCGTGGGGCTCAGGAGCCCAGTTATGTCTCCTCTTGCCTGCAGAGCTGGCAGTCTCTCGCCCATTTTCGAACACCCTCCTTTGTGGTGTGTTCCCTCAGCCTCTTCTCCTCTTCCCTCTCCTTGAAAGTCCTCCGGGCAGCTGCTGCTACTTCCCCGGTCTCTGAGCTGCCCCACCCGCTGCTCCATCCCAGAGGCACCAGTCACCTGAGGAGCTTATAGCCAGGGATGCTGCAACAAACAGCTGTGCAAGCCTTTGGGAGGTAGAGACGTGTGATAGGGCATCAGAGGAAGGAGGGGAGGAAAGAGAGACAGAGGCCAATGTTGCCCGCAGCACCCCTGACCATCATTCAAGGCACCCCAGGGTGCCATGACACACTGGTTGAAAGCCACTGATTTCCTCCATTTGTGATTCTATTGCTTGCTTTTCATTTTCTTGATTTCTGAGCCAGTCTAGGAACACTTGGGTTTGAAAATGTGTGTGTATGTGCCTTTACCAAAGGTGTCATGGGCTTTGAAGACACTTGAACTCAGGATGCAAAGGAGAAACGTGCTAAGAGGAAGGCACACTTGGCAAATCCCACCCGGAAACCAATGTCCCTACTGTGGAAGGACGTGTGGATCCAGAAATGGCCTTCTCAGTCTCATCCATTAAGGGCAGAGTAAGGGCATTAATGAAATCGAACATTTTGCAAAACCTGAGCGATCATGTATAATGGAAACGACAGCCCTGGCCCTCCTATGATTTTGTCATTTCCCAAGCTAGATAATTTTACTCCCACTCCACCTCTGTGTTATTCCTAAAGAAGAGGCATGCCCTTGATAATCACATCAGTTACAAATATGAAGCTATGATTGCTACAATTAAAGTAAAACACAGAAAGAGAGAAATGAGTAACGAAACAGCAATAACATGCCGAGCAAATGGTATTTATCCAGTCGAAGAGTTCCCACGTATCTGAGAAGGAGCAGAAGACTGTAATGAGGAGTCTAGTGCTAAACATCGCATAGAGTTGAATTTTAAGCCATTACAGTAGCAATATTATTACGGCTTTATTTTTTTCAATTTCAAACATGAACATATTTCTCAATCTTCTCTAAAAATGACCTTTGGGAATAACAGTAGTCTAGCAATTTTCTTATTTATCGTGCTGCATCAGCTTATGCTTCCAATTAAGAAGAAACTATATTGGAAAATGTGAGGAAGCTCTTCCAAGGCACCTTGTTTAGATGCCTTATTAAAGGATCTAGAAAGGGGAAAATCAAAAGCTCAGGCCATGATATGACTTGCGGTGCTATGACTGGAGTATAAGTACAAGGGTCTTCCATTTGATAGAACAACTTTGCGCTGTGTTTTCCCAGGCAACTTGACTTCCTTTGGTTCTGCGTTTGAATTTGATGTCTCGGTCAACATTTAAGGCTAGCATCTTTGAGAGCTCCCAGTTAGCAGATAGGAGCTTGTTAATGTAGCAACAGCAAGGAAAGGTGAGCACAACTAGTTAAAAATTTGCAGCCATAAGACTGCAACAGGGATTCACTCCTTTAGCCTGAATATAACCATGCCTATCAGTTAGGGGTAGATGAACTTAACCAATTTCTTTTTTCAGTTTATCATTTTTCTAATCTTAAATTTGGTTCACCATATATCTACATCAGTTTGCCTTAAAAAAAAAAGTCCTTGTGAAAATTCATTAACATTTTAGTACCCATTTCAGCTAGTATACATATTTTTGAATGCAAGTTTGAATGCAAAAAATTGTATATTATTTTTGCTGTATGCCTTCTTAGGCATGCTTTCTCCTAATATATGCATCTTTGGTTGGGGAACTGTATTGCAAAATTCAAAGAAGTGCATGTTTTGGGAAGTGCAATGAGGTAAGTTTGCATTAAAAGGTGAAATGAGCCAAATTTCTCCTCCAACCCTACTATTAGCTACTACTATTAGTGAGGGATCTCAGACAACTGGTTCAGTTACAGTATCAATTGTGCTCAGTTCAGTATCCTGCTTCTTCTCATTGGCTCTGAGCATTTGAGCTCACTCTCATTTGTCTTCTTGAAGATACCTTTCCTGTCCATGTGTTCACTTACCTAGGAGTAAGTCTCATTGAATCCAGTGGGACTTATTTCTCAGCAGACATGAATAAAATTGCATGGTTAGATAATTCTGGGGCTGTGTGTGTGTGAATGATAATCACACACACAAAATCGTGGAGAATATCACTTGCGATTGTGAAAAAGAGGATGTTGGATTTAAATGGGCCTAAATCTGGCAAGACTCTTCTTATATTCCTAATATTTTGAGAACATTGTGAACAGCGGTCTTCTTTTTCAAGGATGCATGTGGACGAGCAACTGAAAAACATCAGAAATAGTATCAGAAATATGGTCTTTTTCTTTGTTCTCTGATGAGAAAAATGCCATATTTCTGTTCATTTGTGGTTGCAGATCCAAAAGATGCCCTTGAGATCTACTGAGTTCATTGTGATTTCAGGCAAATTCCCTGGAAGGAAAGCAAACAAACAAAACCCAAAGTTAGGTCCTCCACTGTTGCTTTGCTAATGTGTGTCAAAACCTAATGGTTAAGTTTCGTTAACCCCACAGTGTACCCATTAAAAAGTTCTTGTATGTTAATTTTTTGCAAGGCTCTTCTAAGCCAAATTTGGTTCCAAAATAATACTCTCTGAAGTGGAGACCTTAGCCTTTCCTTGCTGCTCTTGCACCCCTATATCAAAGCAATCATGGCAAATGAAATTATAAGTAGCCCTCTTAAGTGTCATGGCACCAGCAGGGCCTGTGAATATTGGAATGAATCTGACCTTTTACATACTAATGTTCCATAGCTGCTAATAATAAAAAAAAGTTTTTTTCCCAGAGATGGGAGCCGAAGAAATATTACTAATACTTTAGAAAGATGTATGTTTTCTGCCTGCAATGAAACAAGAAAGGTCAAATTCACTCATCTCTTTTTTTATTGTCTAACTTCTCACCCCTTTGTTGTACTAATGAAATTTAAGATATACTTCATGATATAACTGTGAGAAGAAAACGGGGGGGGGGGGACCTAAATTACCTTCATCTGGCTTCATTCCAGTATGCTATAAATGAGGTAATTGTCCTTGACTATAAAATCTGCATTTTCAAGACTTAATTGCTATCATTACATCTTTTTGTAATTC
This sequence comes from Darevskia mixta, assembly GCA_034641385.1. Taxonomy (NCBI): domain Eukaryota; kingdom Metazoa; phylum Chordata; class Lepidosauria; order Squamata; family Lacertidae; genus Darevskia; species Darevskia mixta. The sequence continues at coordinate 23,696,406 of JAWWNH010000011.1, forward strand.
TATTAATTTAACTGAATGGAGCGTTTGGTTTTATGGTTAAAAATTTGCATTAAGGCATTGTACATCTAAATAGAATTTTAATATTTGCATCAAAACCTCGGTACAGTTATCCCTCAGGATCTACATAATTTCCAAAGGATAAAATAGCAAGCAGGAGTACTTTAGGTCAACAAGCTGGTTTTCTTAGGTGAATATTAATAGAATTTGCTATTACTGGCAGCATGCAGTCATGTGATAAATGTTTTTGTGTTGGTTCCGAGAAATGGTTTAAGCATACCATTCTGGGCTTTTTCTTTTTCTTTTTTAAAGGGCATAATAATTAGCGGAAAATGCATTACTGAAGCTGAACTCAGAATTGGGTTGTTGCTTATTTTCTTGCTTAAATTTCAACATATGTATAAACGATGCTTCAAAGAAGCCACTGGATTCTGCGTAGGAGGTTCATAGTGCTCAGAAATAGCCAGGAAGATGAAAATACCGTAGCAAAAGAGAAGGGTTTTATTTTGTGCTCACCTGCTAGTCAATCCCTGGCTCATTCTGCAAGCTACAAATATAATTCAAGGCTTGTTATTTTCTGTATCTATTATGGAAATGTTTCCCGCATGCTCTTGAATACCCTCTTGGCCATTGCAAAAACATGTGGCTTTTTTCTTAATTGACTTTTCTTTGAATGTGGAACCTTTCTGCAAGATTAACCAAAGTACATTGATGCAGTAAATGCCAGATAATCTTTCACCCAAGCAGCTCCACACTTCTTGCCAACATAAACTTTCCAGGCAAAGAATTGCCCTCCATTTCTTGTGTAGCAACATTAAGTGGCTAAATACAGTTTCACTTGGCCGAACCTGTGTACGATAAGACTGCGAGATATAGTCGTACTTAGTTGTGCTTTAGAACATGGATTCCTGCTCTGTAAACCAAAATGATTAAAAGGAATAATGAGGATTCTGCTATTGGGGGGGGGGATATAATCCCAGATATATAGCATATAATTCATGAACTCTCCTCTCAAGTTGGGATCAACAGGTGAATGCTATACGTTAGATTCCTCACCTTGTGAAGTTAAATTGTTGAAGCTATTTTCTGTTTTTAGTGCTGCTGTTTAGACCTGTTCCATCATTATCTGCTGCCCAGAAGGCAGTCACAACTTGTTTTGAATCAAAAGGCCATTAATGGATACTGTTCACATTTTCTCGGTCCTTTGGGGATGCCCCTCCATCTCCTGCTTTTTATTTTAAGGTTAGGGTTTAGATTTGTTTAATGTAATTTGTGTATTCATAAACTGCCTTAAGCCCAATAGAAATGGAAACTTTTTTTTTTTGTAAATAAATACAAATAAGTGTATCTGAAAAGCAAAATTGTCTATATACAAATACAAAAAATGTGATCATACTGGCTCACTTAAACTAACGAATTTCCAAGAAATAAACAAAAATAAAAATGTATGTGCTGCAATCTAGGAAGAAATAAGAATAAGCGTGTCTTGTTGAAATAACAGAGGGTGGGAATAATATGTTTATGATCACACCCATTTACTTAATTAAACTGGAATAGCTACCACTTCCTGGTTCAGTACTCATCATCATTAAAGCAGATTAAAATTCCAACCTCACACATTAAACTGTCCATCTGTCTATCACTTTTTCTTGTAGGGGTATGTGCATTAAGAAGCCGTTTCCTGTGCGTACACCTCCCTAGGTGCATGCTGGAATCAGTGAGAGTTTAATTTGCTCCACAGAAAATTTATGAAGAACCTATAACATCATAACAGCTTGTTTGGGTGTTGCCAGACGTGTCATTGCTCCACATTTCACCCAAGGATAGGCTGCCATCAGCCTTTTCGCTTAAATTGTATTCCCATATTTTTCTGTGTATAACACGCCCCCATGTATAAGGCGCCCCCTAATTTTGGGAACTCAGAATTAAGATGGGGGGTTGCCCAGAGTTATTGAGCTTTTTTGGGGGGTGACCCAGAGTTAGGGGGATTGCCAAAATTGCTCACCCGCAAGAAAGATCAAAATGCCGCTAGCACGCTTCACAAAAGGCACCTATCCGGTGTCCCCTCACTGACAAAAGCAGCAAATCAGCTACCCAATTGCCAAAGTGACAGCCAATCAGCACCAGCCCTTGCCGCAGCCACCAATAACAATCTCCGACTCGCGGCAGCAACCAATCCCATGTCCTCACAATGCACTATCCGTGTATAAGACGCCCCCTCCCTTTTAACATTTTTTTTTTACTTAAAAACAAACAAACCCTAGTCTTATACATGGGAAAATATGGTATTTTTGTCACGGCAGCTCAAAGACACTTACAATATTTTAAGCACAAACAATCTGAAAGACAATTCTGTTTTTAAATAACTACATTAAACCATCCCACCCAATAGCCAAAGGCCTGATGAGAAAGGAATGTTTTTGCATCCTTTCAACACTGGATCCTTTAAAGTTCAAGAAGCTTATGAAGCCTTCACAGGGTCGTTGCAAGAAAATATTACAGGCTATACCACAAGCATCTGTGTATCAAACAGAATCAAGGCATTTTTCACTTAAGGCGAATTTTTCAGTTGTATTTGAATTATTTCTCACCATTTCTTTCGTTTGTGGACATGACGTCTTCAGACCCTGCTCCATCTCTTCTCAACATGAGTGATCCTTTTCTGTGTGTGGTGGGAGCATAGTTCTCAACGAATATGTTAACCTGAGTGGTTTGAGAAGTGTAACCTTTCAAAAATACTAGAAAATGTATTTGCAGCTATCCAGAGTTACAAAGCATAGCTCACATAACATAACGGCCCTCCAGAAATCTGAGCCTAGGTGTTGAAAAAGTGAAGGCATAATAGCTCTCACTGGAAATGTTATTTCTTTTGGTTACTTGTCCCGTACCAAAATTAACCACTGAAGCTTTGAGAACAAAGTGTGGTTTTTAAAAAAACTTTTAAAATATACCCTTATCTGAGAGTTTTGTTGCTTAAATATGTTAATATGACATATAAATCTGTGTGGGTTCCTGGGCTCCTTTGGGAGAAAGGGTTGGATATAAATAAACTTTAAATAAACAGAACTGACAGTTTTCTTGTTTAAATGTATTAATATTTTACATTTCAACTTTTTTTCAGGTAGCTTCTCAAGCCCTTGGAATTACTTATGAGTGGCCTGTAGTAATCTACTACAGGAGCCAACCAAGGCTTTCATTTCTTGCCTGTCAAAGTCAGAGAGCTATGAAAAGATGAGCCAAATCAGATTTTGGATGCTCTTTTCCTAGCTTCATTTTAGTGAAATACAATAAAGAAGCATGGGTTCATATTCCTTGTCTTAGGTCTACATTCCAAGGTCTTTGAATTGCTTCACATCCTGGGTGGCGTTTCTATGTTGTCCTTTAAATGCATTTTTCTTGTTTGCAGCTGTTCACTCCTATGCCTTCCCCTCCCTGTGCCTCTATCCCCCCCCCCCCAATTCTAAGGCATCCTCTTCTCTGTTTAGTGATTAAAAGGCAATAAAAGATCATGGTCCAAAGATTCTAAAGAGCAAACACAAGTGTCATATATTTCTACTCCTGCCACTTCTGAGGGTTATTTCAGATGGAAGCTTAATATTTCAAATTGTCTGTTGGCAACAGGTTCTTGCTGTGTTTTAAGCCTGTTGGAAAGGAAAACTCAATGCAAAAATAGACCCCCAAGATCTTATTTTGATGTCAGTAAGGTCAGGTGGATGCTGCGAAAAGTCTGCATGCACGAGCATCCCGCACTAAGCACGTGTCTGGAAGCAGCCCGAGTCTTGTGTAAAGGCAGAGAGCCAAAGTGCACATCTCCTTCTGGAAATGTACACACCCTCCTGATATGGAGACGGAACACTCTCTCTCTCTCTCTCTCTCTCTCTCTCTCTCTCTCTCTTTTGCACGGAAATATGCAGGCTCACATGTAGGCACCCAGTGATAGCAGAAGAGAAAGCACAAGTGCCAAACTGGAGAGGATGTCAGGCGTGGAGCGTCCTACCCCCCTCTGGTAGCATCAAAGGCAAGAATAACAAGCAGTTTGTATTTTATAGTCCTTTTTATTCAGTCATCTGGTTGCAAAACAATAATCCATGTCTCCGCACAAAGAGGGACATTGGCTACTCTGAGCCCCACCTCTTCCGTCCCTAACAACATCCTGAGCTCCAACGGGAAGTCCCAGGAATCCCACCCCTCTGCCTTCTCTGTTCTAGGATGAGGAGGGACCGACGGGCCCGTGGAGATGGAGGATCCCCCATACTCTCCAGGGAGGTCTCTGCCGGCTGCTCTCTCACCTCCCCTTCCTCCTCCACTATCTCGTAGCTAGGCAATTCTTCTTCAAACAGTATAGCACCTCTCTCTCTCCTCCTGAAACTGCTGTAGGAAAGGGGGGGCAAAGCTTCCCCTCCCCCTCCTCTTCGGAGAGAAGCTGATGAGACTGAGTGCACACTTCCCAGACTTCCTGTTCCGACCATTACCTGACAGATGATAGGGCAACCCCATTTGTCGAAATCTGTGTCTGCCTCAATCGCAGAAGGATGCCTTGTGGGAGTCTGATCTATAGAACAAAGGGGGATACAACTAAAGGGTTCTGAAATGGTCTAAAACCCCTTCCTTATCTTCCTGTAATCTTGCCCCTCCCCGTGTTTCTCCACCCTTCATCCAAGTTTACTACTAGAACTGATTTTTAAAAAAGCACCCAGGGTGTCATAGCTTGGGAAATGAAGTTGTGGGCTCGGCATCACCACTCAGCTGTGCACACAGATTTTGCTTTAATAATCACCTACCTGTGTGGGCATAACAAATGTTTTATACATGATTAGAGCAGATCTGGGTTTAAACCAATAGGTCTCCTGCCATCACATCAAATTTAGCATTAGGGATGGATGACTCTGTTGAATCTGGCTTCTCCCAGTTTTCCAATCTTGAGTTCAATAGGCCACATGTCTGCATCAGTTTGTGATTTTAAAACAAAGTTCTCATGCAAATGTATATTTCTCTTATTATACACGTTATGCCATTTTGCCTAATATATGCTTTTTATGCGCACTTGTTCCCTGATATATCCATTTTTGTACATGTATTTTGGCTGGAGAACTGCGTCGCAAAATTTGGATTTTAAAGGATAGCTGCGTTTCATTTTGTGTATTGTGCGCATTAGAGAGGAAATGCAAACCAAGCAGATTTATCCACCACCCCAGCTTTGAGTCAGTTCCACTTCCTCTGTTGTAATGTTTGAAGCAACTCTCAGTGTGCAAGGATTTAGGCGTCTGTAGCCTGCCAGTTTAACAAGGTAGAATTGTGGATATTCATTAATCTTTTGAAAAACTTGAATATCGTTGACTATCCACTATGCTACTGAGGAACAATGAAGTGAGACAGAAACCAATGTAATGCAAAACATCTGTCAGGTTTAAGAAGACAGTCTCCGTTCAGATGGTATCTTCAGAAAGACATATAAACATGGTGGACTTTGGTATGCAAAAGTGATGAAATGCATTGTAACAACAATCGCTGCTCTTTGTTTAGAGTTCATGTCAGATTTGACACGACTATGAGCAAAATAAATCGGGCTTCCTCGCCTCCTTGCAGATGTTAAGTGTGCGATCAAATGCAGAAAGCAAGAAAATTGCTTCCAAATCTCATCGCACCACAGGAGTAGGAAATCACAAAGTAGCTAGAGCAAAATGTTGATGTTAACTGGCGTATATTTTGTTACGAGCGACATGGTTTAAATGCATATCCACTATATTATGTTAGCGTTCCTCTCCATGACTGGAACTTTGGGTGACTGAAATCATGTAGTAAGTGCGCATTGTGCGAGAAGCTCCCACTTCATGTCTCTACCTCACTGACAGGGCGGATGAGAGAATGTTGTTCTACATCATCTGCACCCACCACATGATTTCAGCCATCCAAATGTTACAGGGAAGGTGACAGAAAATAACAGCAGTTTTGCTCTTGTTATATAACAATAGCCCTTGCAATGCCAATTTGAAAGGGCAACAAGGGGACTGCTTTATTCTAGGTGACCAAATAGTAAGGATTGAGGAGAAATTCAATCCAGTTCTCATCTATAGGCAAACACACCAAAGTTGCACTTTCAGAAGCGATATGCAAACCAAAACAAAGCCAACCTTTGAAATTCAGATTGTCACCTAGTTTTCCAGCTAAGCAATGTGTATAAAAGGGCATATACTAGGGTCAAAGTTTAGGGTGGTATTCAGTTTTTTTAAAATGTGAAGGCAGAATGACTTCCACTTGTATAACAGGACTTCTCGTCCTCCTCTTCCCCCTGCACGTCCCCTAAGAAAGTGAGCTCTGCTGGGCGACAACACAACCTCTTTTTCCGGCAATCTGAGTCACTACATTTCCTCAACTCATCCTTGTTATACCTTTACCAAGCCCTATTGTTTTGATCTACTTCAGCTGCATTCCCACGAGGCAGAGTGTGCAGGGCCGGCGCGTCCATTAAGGCGAACTAGGCAATTGCCTAGGGTGCCAAAATGGAGGGGACGCTGGCCAGCCTGCCCGCCGCCCCCCGCCGCCCCAACCAGCGGTGGAGCAAGCAAACCGCCGCGGCGGGGGGCACCCGGCCGGCCAGGGTGCGGGGCACCGCTCTGCAACGTGCATCATACGCAATGATGTCACGTGGCCCGCCCCCTCGCCTAGGGCACCAAAATTGCCAGCACTGGTCCTGAGAGTGTGGGCTCCATGGCTCTGTGGGGGCTTTGTTCTTTTCCTCCTTTTCTGTGGCCTTCTCTCTACTGAGAATGCATACCAGAAAAGGAATGGAATGGGAGTATTTATAACCCAGAAAGCCTTCTATCTCCAGAGATTAAAACAGCAATGATCTCTCTGGCACTCTGGGTGGACTCTTTTCTACCTCTGTGGGCCCAGGATCTCTGGGTAGCCTTCACTGACCATTGTAGGCCTACCAGCTCATGATTATGCACCATGGAAGACGAAATAATGGCAGAAGCACTGCATTTCAGCTTCCAGGCAACCTCACTTTCCTCGGCTGTTTTAGTACCTTCTCTGTAAGTCTGTTGGATGAAATATCTCTGCCAAGCGAGTTTCATGGGCTATAAGAATTGAACTGTACACTATATAGGGAAACGTGATTCTACAGAATGGAGGGTGGGACGGAAGGTTTGCTATTGTTCCGCTTTTGCAACTGGAACACTCACAGCTGCTTGATTGTGGCAGCTGCCACTATTTCCATTCCAATCCTTGTATATAATCATCTTTATCATTTCCCACCTCCTCATTGCATAGTCATCATTGTGCATGAAATAGCTGTTTTTATTGTACTGGTGGTATTTTTTTGTTTTTGCAACAGTTTAAAAGTATCTCACTCTGCCATACAAGCTAAAATGGAGCTGTGGCTCAGCCACCTGCAGATGAGTTCGTTTCAAATTCAAATTTCAGATTTATTTATTTTCAAACGCAAAACTGAAATGCTTTTACTTGTTTGTTTACTTTTGTTGTTGTTGTTGTTGTTGTTGTTGTTGTTGTTGTTGTTGTTGTTGTTACTAAGGTCAGTGTTTGCATATCACCCCTTTTCTTAAGGGAACCGGAGTCAGTCTGCAAAACAACAACAACAACAACAACAACAACAACAACAACAACAACAACAACAACATTCCACCATTTACAACTGCTTTGAGGTCTTTACCCACTTTGAGGTCTTTTCTTACAATTAAGCACTATATAAATATTATAAAATAAACAATAAATACAGTAAATACAACAATTGTAAAATCATCTACAAAAAAAAGTAAGCCAGTATAATGCACCGGAACATTACCACACTGCTGGACTCAAATCAAATTTATCTCCCTGCAGGCCATGTTCATAAATATGTCTTCCACTGACACCTAAAAGTGAACAACGGTGAGGGGGATGGACCATAATTCCATGCTGGCTAAAAAGGTTGTCCAAATTATTATATCTATATCTATATCTATATCTATATCTATATCTATATCTATATCTATATCTATATCATCTATATATATCTGTCTATATATCTATAGCTATCTTCATCTTTCTGTCTATGCATTACTATATTTATAACTGTATGCACCATAAATTAAGGGGACAAAATCCCCCACAAACAGTCCAATAGGGAAATAGCACATTGTGGAATGCTGAGTGCCAATAGGAAAGGAAAAATGGAAAACACATGCCGAGATGTTTAGAACCCTGAACATGACCACTTCTGTTAGAAAAAGAATACACTTGCAACATTTTGTGGCAGATCTCCTAAGTAAGGTTTTGTTGTTTCCAGGGGTGCCAACTTGAATAAAATATTTTGTGTTTAACAGTTCTGAATCATGCTGTCTCCTTCAGAGTCTGCTGAATCATAAATGCAAATCCACAGACATCGGGGCCAGCTATCATTTCACTCCTATCCACCTTAAAAGTGCACAGTTGCCTTCTGCTTCTAGCCAGCACACAGATCCTCTGCTAAAAGAGAATTAATAAATGATTATGTTTTAAAATTGAATATTGTGAGAAAGTTGGTTTAGTTACTATTCTCCCCCTCCACTGGCCTCTGTTTAGTGCTGATCAATTCCCCTAATTCTCCCACTGCCATAAACTACACTCCTTGGCGCTGTATTTTTTGAAAGGAAACTGCTTACAATAGCCATTTACAACTGTATTCTCTTTAATTAGTCAGCGCTATGCTGCAGGCACAGCTCCATTTGCTTTCAAGATTTGAGAATGTTAATAGTACAGTAGATCATTTTAATTATTATTGGGTTAATGCTGTGTCTCAAAGACCACCGCATGCAAACCCCATGGAAATGGCCTGAAGTGACCCAAAGGTTGTGTTATATCGTAAAAGCTATAGTCCCGTTGCTTCAATTTAAGGTTTACCTTCTTCAAATGTCATTTTCTGCTTTCCCCCCGTAGACCCCAAAATAAAGAGACAAGGTGTTGCGAATCCCCCTTTCTCCAGTCAGCCACTCCGTTACTAATTTATGATTTTTTCAAGGTGCGCAGGATATAACATTATCCCCTTCCACCTTATCCTCCGAGGTTCGACTTTGTAACCGATCTCCCTTTAAACTGAGGGGATCCCAGTAACGTGAGTGCTCCCGTCCAGCTGCCGTGGCCTGTTATATTTCCTGCTCTGGGTTGTTAAGATGAAAAACCCCTATGCCTACAGTCTAGGGCCTCCTTCACTCTGGATCCCTCACTGTATCTGCTGCCTAGCCACCGCTAGCAACTCTGTGGCATGTCCAAGGTTTCCACCCTCTAGCCCCTCCTTAGCGCAACTCCAAGACACAAACTATCCCCCTCAGGTCAGTTTTGCCTTTCCACTGAGTTCACTTTAATGAGAGCCTATATATAACATGCTGGACCAAACAGATGACGATACTTCTTTGCACAATAAGAACAAGACTTTATTTTCCAAAAAGCATAACGGTTTCAGTATTTCATTGTTGTTGAGCTTAGTTTCATTACAGCTTAGTTCTCTACCAGTTTCACAAACATTAACTAAACCTACCCAAAACCTCCCTCAGACTCTTCTATCTCCTCCCTCTCCTGCTCCTATCTAACTCACTCCCACGAACACTCCACACTTTCCGAACCAACGGCTGCTCCCTCCTTTTAAACCTTAGAATGTTCCGCCTCCTCAGAGCGAGCTGCCATTCAAACAGTGTTATAATAACTTAACCCATAAAATGCTGGGAGAAACTACCGGTAAACAGTCTTCTTGCCAAAAGGGCTGATCCATTACACAAGGCAATTCAGTGGAGTTAACAAAGGGCCACAACTTTATTGAAGGCAGCTCTTGTATTTGCGAATGGAATAATTAATCCATTTATTTTAAATCTCAGTGCCCCAATGAAGGGAAAGAATGGGAGGCATGAACTACTAGACAGCTCATTCAGAAACACCAGCACTAAAAGCAATTTCACCTTGGCTCAGAAGTGAGGATCAGATCAAACCCAGTTCCTCTTAACCACACCTCCTAGGGTCTCCTGAGTTAGTCCTGTCTTTCTTTCCATGCCCAGCCCCTTTAGCAATTGGGAGGCAAGAGTTAAAGAACAGACTTCTAGGGAGTCCCCCACTAGCCCTGGACAACTAATTTAAAGAACCAGCCCCACCATTTGATGATGCCTCAAGGTGTTGTTCATTGAAGTCTCCTCTACCATCTTTTACCTCCTGTAATCTTGTCACTAGCGAACAATCTGAGTTACATTTGTGATTTCATAACTGCCTGCCATGCCCCAACACCATGTGAATTATGTCCCCTGCCCACCACAAAGCTTTCTGAATTTCCCACAATGCCTCAGAGTGATGCTTTGCCAGTGGCACTCCAAAACATTGTAGGAAGTGTAAATGGCAACTCAGAGCTGACCCGGTGCCACTGGCAGAGGAAGGGGAGTGTGGACGGAGCGCACCACCCCGTCAGCTCGATCCCGGCAGGGTGCCATCGCGGCTGCTCCTCCCGCCAACACTGGGCACCCCCCTCAGGCGGTGCACCACACCCCCAGGACGCGCGCCAGCCCCTCCCACGCCTGCTCTCCGCCACTGCCTGGTGCTAATTTAAGTGATGCTGTTGCCTAATACCTCCATTCCCCACCAGCTTGGCCCCCTGCAGAGAAGAAGGCTCACCCAAGGGCATTATGAAGATGGCTCTGGTTCTAGACCTAACTTAAAGCATTTTCAGTGTCACAGTCCAGGTCTAGCCTGCAGCTTCTTCTCTTTTTCAGCAGTTATAGGTTTAGGGCACATTCTGCAGTTTGTATTGCCGGAGTCGCATTTTGAGTCCTCCTCACTTCCAATTCCTCCCCACCCACCCCCACCACCCCACATGAGTTCCCAGCGTTTATCCAGCACTTTCAAGTGTCCAGATCACTTCCTGCATATTATCTCAGGCCTCCTTGCAACAACCCCATAATATATTTCGCTATGATTGTCCCCAAACAGTAGATGGGAGAACTAAGACTGAAAAGACCACCAAAAGGCCACCAAAGTGGCTCTGTGAGATTTGAACTGCGAACTTTCTCACATACAACTTGCAAGGTTAGCTGCGTTGGCTCTCAAAATGGCATGGGTTGCAAAAAATTAATTTTATTCCATGGGTATATATATTTTTTTTTTAAATGAAGGATTTCCCTCTGTCTGTGCCTTCGGTCAATGCAGAAACTTGAATCAATGAAACCATAAAAGGATGTCAATGTGTGAGAGAAGGGAGAAATTGATGACAGTCTGAGCAAAAGTTATATATTTTTTTACTCCCTTTGGTGATGAGTGGGGGCTGAGGGGAAAGGGGAGTGTTGCACAGCCATTCTGCTCAGCTCTAGGCTCATTAGTATCCAGCAAGTTTCTCCTCTAAATGACAAAGAGTTTCACTGTCACCAAAGAGAAATTGCTGCTGACCTTAGACCCCTTTTTGGAAAGTAAAATAATGGAGCGCAGGAGCAGGGTTTGATATTTGACCGAATCCTACACAATTATCATGCATGTGTATATAATAAAATTAATTCTGTGTCTCTGGCTTGTAGCCTGGGGCAAGCGACGTACAATCAGTTTTGTATGTATAATAGATCACAGAGTTGTTCATGAATAATACAAATGCACTGAGCAGATACTGGTGAGTGAGAATGTTTGTCTTTGCTTGGAATCGAAGTGAACATGTAATATTGTGATAATATATATTTGATGAATTCAGGTCTGACTTGCCTTTGCCATAGCCTGCTAATTCCTCGACAAGGGTTGCCACAATAATTGAGTTTCCAATAACATTATGATTATTTCCACATGATAATTTAATTGTGGATATTTTTTTAATATTGTAATATTGTAGATTTGTGATTATTATGCATTTGCATGCAGATCTTGGTGGTGACTCGGAGAACATCCCTACATTTATAACTTAATTTCCCATATTATTGCATATATTTTGGGGGAGGACAAACTCATTAATGCAAACTAAAAAAAGAGAGGTCTTTTTCGTCATTCTGCTTTTATTATAAATGTCTGAAATCCTTGCTCATTTTTTAGACTAGACTGTCGTAAGTAAACAAAAGGCGATCCTAATTCGTTGTTGGATTTGTTTAATGTAATAACGTAATTATCGAACACGGCAGATTTGTCTAATGTAATTGGGGGGCAATCAGGCACAAAAATTTTCTTTATAGGAAACCAAACTTATGAGCCACCAACTTTATCCTGTGTGCGTTTTGTTTCCTCTGTGTGCAAAGTCCTTCCTCTCTAAGGCCCATTCAAAACCATTTAAGATAATCAAAATCCTATGCCAGGTATAGAGACTGAGAGCTATGTATCTGATAAGGCAAATGGATGGAAGGGTAACATTACGGGGCAACATTTAAATCTGAGACCGTGCAGCACTTAATAATTGGGCTCATGTCTATTGGTCTACCAGCCAGAGATTACTTTTAAGCACTGAGAGCAACTTGTTCACAAATGATGGAGGACCCAACATTTTCAGACAGGCTTTGCCAGCCAGTTCATTTCCATATGTACAATCTAATCCTCCCCGCCACCCAGAGTTCTCAAATCTTTGACTTTCCTGCCCCTTTAGATCCCAATCCCACTACTGCCCCCTTCCAAAGCTCTCTTACCCATCCATCCCCTTGCTCCTCTCCTCCACACCCTCTCTTCCTTACATGCATGTTTTCCCCCACAGCATCCCTTTCTCTTTAAACCCGCCTTTCATGAACTCAGTGTCTTCACTACCTTTCTGTCCTCTACCTTTCTAGGCCTCTGCATCTACTTCTCGTCCTTCTCTCAGAGCAGCGCCAGGGCTGCTGTGCTTCTAAAAACAGTGCTACAGCATCATGCACTACAAAAAGCTCAGGCATGGTGCTGATAACGGCAAGGTTGCCGATTCAGTGCCCATCCTGGCCACCTGCATATTCCTGCATTGCATGGGGTTGGATTAGATGAACCTTGGGGTCAATTCTACAATTTTATGATTCCATGATTCTCTGAATTATGCTATCGTTATCACTTTCAACCAGGGATGGTCTCCATTTAATGGCACCTCTTCCTGGTGAAACGTTGTCTCTGCTTTAGTTTGGGCTCATCCTAAACTCTTGGACAATGCCATGCCCGCTGATAATGTGGAGGTGAGCTTGTCCCCACCATGTTTGGAGGAAGTGGGCACACCTCTCCTCCGGGATCAAGTAACGGTAGTTTTCCTTGGCTGCTCTGCAGCCAATCACTGGGAGCACTGCATTACCCTATTTAAGGGTGATGCCATCAGACAACTGCAGCTTCTTTTGGCAAGCCCAACCGCATGCTCTTGAGCAACATGGGATTAGCCAGTTGCCCTTGAGAGTGCTGAGTAGGAGTTTTTTGTGCCCCTTGATTAGCCAATTGGGGCACCCTTTTTCACCTGCTCTATACATCTATGGATTTTGGGGTGCATAATGTGGGCCTTTTTATATGTTATATGTAATGTTTAATATATTATTTTAATATTGTTGAAGTCAGGAGTGCGCTTGGCTCTACCCCTTCCAGTTCTCTTTTGATATGTGAAATTTTGGAGGGTGCACCATGCCCTCTAGCTACCCTGCCTCTTGGCTCCCTGTCTTCAGGTGTCTTCCTACTATCCAGCTATCCAGCCTTCAGCCTCCTTTCCTGCCCAGCAACAGTCCTACCTTGCCTGTTATTCCCAACAGCTTACAGTTCTGCCCGGCCTTGGATCATGTGTAAGGAATTCTCACCAACCGGGCTTGTATTTCTCAAAATGGCCTGTTTGTCAATATTCTATAGCAGTCGCTTGTGAATCACAAATCTAAAAAAATAGAAATCACAGTCCCGTTCTGAACCACCTTATACTCAGAGTCAGAACAGTATTACTGAGATATTGTGGTATTTTGAAAGCTAAAAAGCTAAGTAGCATTGTTTATTTATTATCAGCAGTATTGGTAGTAGTATTACTTCTGAAAACAATACTCTGAGCAGGTGGGATATTGTGATATCACATCAACTTAATGGGATTCCAGTTTGGAGAGGTAAAGTCCAATATTAAGACTTGTAAGACTGCCTCCCTTCACTGTAGATTCACTTCTGTTTTGCTTCCCTCGTCAGTGCTAGATCAAACACAAGGGGGTAAATCCAACTGTGCTCCAGAAATGTACAAGTATTTTCTCCTTCCAGACAAGAGCAAAACAAGAGTTCTGCCCCCCCCCATGTTCCCATGTTTGTTTAGTAATATATTTGAATATAATGACAATGTCATACATAGTGATGCCACTGGAAGGAGTAACCATACTGGTGATATTTGGGAGGAAATAATTCAAATGTTATTGCAGATCCTTGCCCAGTGAAAGAGTTGGGGGTGAGATCCTTTTCCATTCCTTGCTAAGGGCAGAGCATCTTAATAAAGGGGGGAGAGAGAGCAGGCAGAGAGAGAGAGAGAGAGAGAGAGAGAGAGAGCATGGGGAGAGGGAGAGAGTGAGACTATTTCCATGAGCTCAAGTGGGATTTCCACCCACTTTTTTTTCTAAAGCAACAGTCTCCTATTCAGCAAATTGCTTTTGTCACCAAAAGTCATTGCATTAGCTCTTTGGGATATGGCAATTTGGGGGTGGGGTCAGTTGTTCAAAGGGGAAAAGAAGGTCAAAAATTTCACTAGGCCAGCACAGCCGCCTTGTGTGAGCCTAATGACTTATTTGGATCCCAGTCAATACATCTTATATGTCTTTAAAGTAACTCTAGGGGCTGGGTGTGTCTGGCCAACAGAACCCTTTTATTTTGGCAGTAGGGACAATCCCTTAGGAAAGAACCTGTTTGTGCTTATAGATCATTCTTGCTGGATTGGGACTTGTGTAGACATTTTAATACATACGGCAAAACCGCTGAGAGCATGAAACGCAATTTAATTCAAGAGCTAACTTAACAAACAAACAAACTGCCCAATCAGCAGTCCTGTTGAAGAAAATAACACTACTGAAGATTTCATTTTTAAAAAAAATCAGCAAAACAAAACAACATAGCTGTTGCTGCAGAGAGGATAGTGCACTGGGAAGATGGAAAGCCCACCCACCCACAAGACAGATGGATGCCAATAATGGAGAGCCAGCATGGTGTAGTGGTTAAGAGCGTTAGACTCGTAATCTGGTGATCTGGGTTTGCTTCCCCGCTCCTCCACCTGCAGCTGCTGGGTGACCTTGGGCTAGTCACACTTCTCTGAAGTCTCTCAGCCTCACTCACCTCACAGAGTGTTTGTTGTGGTGGAGGAAGAGAAAGGAGATTGTTAGCTGCTTTGAGACTCCTTAAGGGGAGTGAAAGGCAGGATATCAAGTCCAAACTCCTCCTCCTCCTCCTCCTCTTCTTCTAATATTTTCTGACAGCCTTTACTTATGCGGCCAACTCAATACCATCTGCACACAAGAAGGAGGCATCAGCCAGCTTGGGGGAACATAGGGTTGCCTCCAACTAAACTTGATGAGAAATCTGGTTGGGCCAGTTCAGACATATGATGGCTGAACTTCCAGCCAGTCAAAGCCATTTTGAGTTTCTATGGAGACAGCATTAGAGCTGGCACTTCAATACGAGAATGCACCAAATTCTTATACAGTCATACCTCGGGTTGCAATAGCTGCGGGTTGCACGTTTTCAGGTTACGCGCCGAACGGGTTACTTCCAGGTTTCAGCGCTCACGCATGTGCAAAAGCGCTAAATCGCGCTTTGCGCATGTGCAGAAGGTGCTGAGGGGTTGCGAACGTGCCTCCCGCACGGATCACGTTTGCAACGCGAGCGTCCACTGTAGTGGTAATGGCTTAAAAAAGAATAAAGTCACTCACCAGCACAGGAATCTGGAGCCATTGGTTAGGGACCACCAATGTGCAGGCATTTATACATAAAATGTACCTTCATCTAAGTTTGACTCAGTGGTAAGACAGTTCCAAGCATTCCCACAGTGTTCACGTGAGTAATGCAACACGTTTGAGCCAGATCCAAGTGCTAGTTATGTGTATGTGTTTGAAGAGTGTTTAACATTTGAAGTTTCTTTTCAATTTGTTGAGAAATACCCAAATAAAAACATGGGGTTCCTTGAAAAGCAAAAATAGTGGTAGCCTCTCTGTCATGTATCCCCAATGTCTATCAGGGACAGAGGAGAAATTTGATTAAGTTTTCATTTAAAGATGAATCTCTGACAATTGCATTTTATGAAACATAGCCATCCTTTGAAGTTTGTATGTCTCTGAATTTTGCAATGCAGGTGGCCAACCAAGTAATAAATGCAAAGATGCATATAACAGGGTAACATGTACATTTTTATAGTGAGAATAATGTACAAAACATGTTATGTTAGTCAGAAATTGTATTTGAAATGTATATATTAGGCAAAATTGCTTACAAAAATGTGTATATTAGGAGAAATTTGCACCTTAAGGTCTTTCAATTTTCATGAGCAAACTGATGTGAAAATGTGGAGAAATAAAGATCAGGGAAAAATAAGAAACTGAGCAAAACAAGTTGGCAGATTTGTCCCTCACAGGTAAGGCAGAAGGTAGATCATGATCGACTGATAGATCACTGGATGATTTGCAGTAGATCAACAATTGTTTAACAACGACAACAACAGGACTTTCCCCACCTAAAGTAGGGTGCTGAAATGTAGAGAGCAAACCTGGACTATTTTGTGAAAGGACCAGGAGCCCAGTTCAGTGCTGATATTGAAAATGACTCCCTAGGCTCAAAGACAAGCTGTCCTTTAATTCTAATGGTGTGTCCTTTGCACTAGGCTCTGATTCAGGTTCTTGGGATTCTTGCAAAAAACAAAGTAGATCCAACCAACCTGATGTCTGTCTACTCCTGCATTATAGTATTATGCTAGAGAAATAAGAAGGCAAAAACAAAACACCCCAACAACATAAAACGAATGGCACAGCTCTGGAGCTGTGTCTCTAATTACTGGTTATCAATCATTGTCAGTTAATTATCATTAAAGCTGCTTTTTAAAACATTTCCCTCCTGAGAGCCAGGCGTTTTGTGACCTTCACTTGATTTTTTTTTTTTTTAAATAAAAAACCCTAGTTCCTTTCGTTGTTCTGTTTGGAATTTGTGTGTGAAGAAGAGAGACAGAGACAGGGAGACATCAGAGGATGCTGGTCCTTTAAACCAGCAATTGCAATGAGAAACATTACGACTTCCAGTACAAAATATTCACTTCACAGAATAACATTGATATGTTCAGTTGGTTCTTTGAATGAGGACTCTCTCTGATCATCTTTGGCAACTGAAGGCAGTCCGAAGTTTCAAGGGGCACATTTTTTGCAGGGCCAATTGCCCTGCCAAGAAGGAACACTGCAGATTTGTATGGAAGAGCACCCACACATACAGGGCTCATGTCTAAAGCTGCATCACGGCTTTCGTAAGCACACAGTATGCAACACTTGCTGCTCTAGCGCTTCACCAGTCTGCTGCTAAACCCAAGGCTTCTATCATCTTTGTTAGTTATGTTTCCCTCCAGCTCTGCCACTCTAGAAGGCGGGCTAGTAGCTGCCAGTCATTAAAAGTCGGTAACCAAAGCACCTTGAGCTATCAAGTCATATAAAAGTCTAGAGGTGGTTGTGTCTTTGATTGATACCTCACAAAACCGTGCTTCATCTGCTGTAGGTTCAAAGGCGCTTAAACCACATCCAGAGAGGTGACAGCCTGCAGGTGCAAAGTCACTTTCTGTCCCTCCACCATCCAAAAATGTACAGCCAGTTTCATCACACATTCTTACATGGGGAGGGGGGTTGTGAGGGCATAAGTAGAGCAAAATAGTAAGTGTATAGCTAAACTGACTGAGATCTTACTTACTTACTTAAGAACGTAATAACAAGCCATCTGTCCAGCATCCTGTTCTCACAGTGACCAAACAGATCCCTGCGGGAACCACTCAAGCAAGAGCACACTTCCCTTCCATGGTTTCCAGCAACTAGTATTCAGAAGCATTGCTGCCTCCAACTGCAGAGGCAGAGCATAGCCATCAGGGCTTCGATAGTCCTCTTCTCCATGAATTTGTCAGATCTTCTAAACCATGGTTGGTGGCCATCACTGTCTGCTGTGGGAGCAGGTTCCATACTTTATGCATTTCATGAAGAAGGAATCTCTATGCTGAGCTATTCCCTTCTTTTTTAAAAGCTGGATCACTTAAGTTGCATCATGACATCATCACGTGTCCATAGATTCCCCACCATCTTCCCCCCAGACAATTTCTTTCCCAGCAGAGAAAAATGTATATAATGACATCATACTCACAAGTTGCTAAACTAGCAAAAGGCACAACCAGCCCACAATAAAAAAGGATAACTCATCTTTTTTTTCTTTTTTCTTTTAAAAAAAGGCAGCTAAGGAGAAAACCTACACTACTTCTCATTTACATATGGTGACATTTTACAGAAATATTGTAACATTAGCAGTGGCGTAATGAAATTCTGCCTATCAGCCATGGAAGGAATAATGTTACTGTAAAGGTAACCTGTTCGCAGTTTGTTATCAAGAAAATATTCATGCCAGGAAGCATACATTTTGGAAGGAGCATTAAGACTGTGTGTGTGTGTGTGTGTGTGTGTGTGTGTGTGTGTTTCCCCCTTCTCCTTTTAATTCCCCCCCCCCCGGGCTATCCATCTTCCCCTACAGATTTACTGCATGATCACTCCTTTTACATGCTAATTATGTGCAGGTCTGGTGAATTTGTTAGTGGTGACACTTCAGAGACCCTGTGGGACTGCAACTCATTATGTAGCAATGTCCAGATATATCAGATATTATTAGCTGTCATTAATCTGCTGTGGAAACATAGAGCGCTCAACCTGAGAGGGACCAGGAAATAGAGTACAAATGAAGTCTGGTGTGGCCCTGGCTCCCGAAAGGTCAAAGGGCAAAGCAGTGGGAGGGAGAGGCAGAGCCCTTTAAAGATCCCTTTGTGATCTTGCCTTATCAAAGAAAACCTCGAGGGAGATCCACAGAAGCACCGCTTAAGGAGGTGATGGGTGGAAATCTGTGGCGATCTGTAAAGAAATGCTGACAAAAAGATCATAGGGGCACAGGATGCTGGGAACTTCTCCTGCACAAGCTGCATTGAAAGGAATGGGAGCCAGCCCTGCTCTTGCAGAACTCATATTCCTTTCAGTGGGGCTTGTATACAGAACTTCTCAATGAATTTATGACCCTTATCTGCTGATGGGATGTGAAGTTGTGTTTATTCTGTTTATACATCACTTCCCACACCCAGAGGCATCCTGAAACAATCTACGATGATAAAAACAATAAGCACAAAATACATATTAAAAACTTAATACAAATTGCAAATATTAAACACTGTAAGTGTTCATCCAGAGAGTGATAGGGATCATCTAAAACAACACAAAATATCTACCCCCAGCTGAAGACAGAATAAAGTGGATTTCAAGGATCATTCTCAGGGTTTCATCTCTGCTACTGAGCTATATAACATATATAATAATTGTTAAGCATCCATGAGGAGTCAAACTTTCAGTGTGGCACCACCAAACATTAGGCAGACACATTCATTATACTCCTTTAGCCATCTGCCAAAATCTTTTTTATCACAGTAAGCCTAACCAGACATATAATTTAGTTATGCATACTTGTGTGGTTTTTTTTAAGAAAAATTCTGTCAATTTGGAGCATTATTCAATTAAACTATTATGCTAGCCATTGACTTTTAGCTGTGCAATGCAGCTTCCCTGCCCTCTCCTCTCCCTGTGTGCCCTCACACCTCCCCTAAATCTGCTCCAGAGGGTCAGGGGAAAACCCAAAGTAAATTTAGGGGGCACATGGGGGTGCACAGGAAGAGGAGAGGGTGGGAAAGTTACATTGCACAGCTAAAAGTCACTGTACTAGTGGAACTGTTTAGGCAAATACCACCCTTTAACTGTTTTGTATTGATAATTCTGTTGCGTGGTCAGGCGGAGTCCCCCCGAACCCCGGGCAGCTCCTGAGGTAAATAACGACATGTGACAACGTTCTATGGGATTAAATTGGCCACAACTTTATTAATATTCAGATGTAGGGAGACCTTGGCTCAGGCATTGGGCGTTTATCCTTCCCAGCCCCCCAGCCGGGGTTCTGGGTAATTATCAGGGTTATCCAGCATGTGTAGGGAGTGGGCTAGCTCTGGGGAACATATGTTCAAGCAGATAGCCCGCCCCCCTGTTCGCCACCGCTGGAGGGGGAGGGCAATGACAACCTCTGGGCGTATGGTCAATGCCTCCCCCAAGACCCCTTTAACGGGAACCCTGGTATCACTGCCGCAATGGGGACAGGGGTCACTGCCCCACACCCCCCCATTTTAGGTAGATGACTAAAGGATTCCGTCCAAGGCCTGCAATCACCAAAGTTGTGATGAATTGCTATGGGAAAGGCGAAACCTGCCAATGCAGGGAAAGTCCTTTCCAGCCCTTCAACAGCGAACTTGACATAGCAGCGTCTGCGTGCCTGTGTGGCTGTGGAAAATAAAAGGTTAATCTGCATAACAAGCATTAATTGAGGGAGTGGAGGGTGGGGAAGCTCTGGATCCCAGGTAATGACTGACTCCTGTACTGTATGTTCCCTCCCTCTACCTGTCCAATCCCCCTGGCAACACCTCCCCAGCCAGGATTGGGCGGCTGCTGGAGTAGGTGGAGACCACAGGTATCCAGCCTGGGAAGGCGGTGCCAGACCCAACTGCCAGGAGCTGTAACGTGATCCCAGGGGGCTGCTCACGACCATGCAAAATGCCAAAATGCGCACCCCATTTGATGTGGGGAACGGTCATTACTGTTTTATGTTATAGATAAATGCAGTACACACACTCTCTATCCTGTATACTTCAGATCTACTCTTCCTCATATCCGATGTAAAACAGGGTATAATACTCAAAACACAGTTGTGTCAAAACAATCACAAGAAGCCTCTTAACGACAAGAGCGGGGGAAACAGACACACTTAAAATGGATGGAAAATTGGGAGTAAATAACTGTAAATGGTTATTAAAAAGTAAAAGGCAAAAAGAAACAAAAAGAAAAATTGTAAACACCATCTTTAAAGCACAGAAGAGGATGTAGCTTCCAGTCAAAAAGGTAACTAAAACAAATGTCCTATCAATGCTTTTGTAACAGTAAGCTATTCACAGTTTATCTCTGTTGTCTTTGTGCTTATGTATTTAGAGTTGATAAGGTGGCATGGTAACCCAGAGTTAAGACACAGTTCAAAGGTCTGCTTCCAGACCTTTATTCAGAATTAAATTGGGCAGTGGTTCTTCAGTATTTCAAGGAGAGCGTATCTAATGGTGCTAATTGTAGGTTCCTGGGATCTTCTGCATGCAGACCAGTTGCTCTGTCTCTTCGGTCCTTCTTGCATTTGCCCAGGGGCTGCATTGCTCTCCGGCACTGATCCATTCACTTTGTTATGGGCAAGGAAAGCTTGTCCGATCAGCTTGGTAGAATGTGGCCAAACACCCCAACACATCAAGTAGGCTTTCGACGCGAGCCGCTAATAAAAATTCTCACAGATGTTGGGAATTACCCCATTCTCTGAGACTTCTTTTTCAGCCTGAAAATAATCCAAGCAACCTTTTGGCATGGGTATCTGGCACATTAATTAAGCCGGGTTCTCCTCCCACCTCAGACCTTGTGTTGAAACTTTGATTAACCACTCCTGCATTTAACAACTACAGCCATTAGGTAAGCATGTCTGCCTCGCAGGTGTGCAGTCCCTCAGTTGCTACGTTCAAAATTCTGGCATTAATCAAAGCTAATGTCGCCCACCGATGCCAGAACACATGCCCATCTTCAATCATGAGCAATGGGGGAAAGCAATTCTGCCGTGATGTATTACTGATTTTCTACGGCATGATGCTGAATTGCAGAATCTGGAGTTTAGGAGATAATCTAGTCCCTTTGCATTTGGGTGAATGTGTGTGTTGTTTTCCTGGTGGCATGAAACCAAATAAATGTCCTTTCCACAAGGACTGGCAGTATTCCTTTGGCCATGGAATATTTGCAGGATTCATTTGAAAAATAAACATTCCCCAGTTCAATGCCACAATGCACATTTTCGCACTTGGACGACTTACATTTTTATATATCTCAATTCCAGGGGGGAAATAAACTAAGGCAGCAACAATATACATACGTATTTCGAAGTAACCTCAGCCTCAGCTGGGCAAAGTGATACTTGCTTTCTTTGTTTAATAAAATGATTTGTAGGATACTGTTGAGCTATTGCTCTGAAATGGAAAAAGTGAAGATTGGTGATTAGATTGATCACAAGATCTTGGTGTCTGGAGGCATATAAATAAACAATATGAGACCAAAAAGAAATCATACTGTGTGCTATGCTACATTATTGAGATTGAATCACATCCAATGTTAGTCCTACTCAGAGAAGACCTATCGAAATAAATGGCCATAACGAACTTAGATGCACTAATTTGAATTGATCTACTGTGAGCAGAACTGTTGGATACAGCTAGGGACAGAAAGCTCTCCATTTTGATTCTCTCGGTTTCTCATTTTTCCAATCTTCAATTCAGTTCCCCACATTTCTGCAGCAATTTGCATGGCGGGGGGGGGGGAATCCTCATGAAAATTCTCCAGCATTTTAGTGCTAATTTCTCCTAGTGAGCACCTTTGACTAATGTACACATTTCTGTAGGCAAGTCATCCTAACATAACGTATTTTTGTATGTTATTTTCTCTTACTTACTCACAAAACTCAGATAAAGGTGGAAGCTTCAGTTTCCCAGCCGAAGCACTCTTACTATAAGATGCAAGCCACCTTGGCTTTATTTGGAAAGGTGGCATTTAAATGTGGAGAAATAAATCAACAAATCAAAGCCACTGGTTCCTAAGCCTTTTCATTCCCACAGAAGTAAAAGCATCAAGGATTCTGACCATATTTGCTGGATTCCCTTCCCTTCTGGACGTGGTATGAATAAGCGAGCAATTTCTGCTCCCATTTCTGTTTTCACTCGACTTCAGAGAGCCAGTGTGGTGTAGTGGTTAAGAGCGTTAGACTCGTAATCTGGGGAACCGGGTTCGAGTCTCCACTCCTCCACATGCAGCTGCTGGGTGACCTTGGGCTAGTCACACTTCTTTGAAGTCTCTCAGCCCCACTCACCTCACAGAGTGTTTGTTGTGGGGGAGAAAGGGAAAGGAGAATGTTAGCCGCTTTGAGACTCCTTCGGGTAGTGATAAAGTGGGATATCAAATCCAAACTCTTCTTCTTCTTCTTCTCCAACATCCCTACTCATACACGTGTAGAGACAGCTTGTATTTGCATTTAGCATAATGTGTGAACTTGGCTACAGTCATTGTGGTCCCCCCCCCCATGCTTTGAATCCTGTTGTGAGTGGCAGGAAGAATTTCACAGATTGCTCCAAACCAAGTTTCTCTCTTTTTACTTTACTAAATTTTCAGCACTCCCCACCCTCCCCACCGTCAAAGGAAGTGGGAACGAGTGAGGCTGCCAACAGCCCCACATCCCTGTGACCTAAACACCAAACATCAGTGGCTCATTATGAGTAATTCTAGGTGTTGTTTATGCCTTGATGAAGCCTTGGCCTCCTCACTCTTTCCTTTGGAAAGCTGACAGAAATCAGGCCAATTGAGTAATTGCTATAATGCTCTTTCCCCTCATGAAATCGGCACTGAATCTTCCTTTGTTGGCACCGCCGTCTTATACACAGAGTTTTCCTAATGCCAAGTGAGCTGTATTTTGCCAGCATCTTCGAGTGGAAGCACTAGGCTGGGTGCAGGCAGGGACTGGGTGAGGGAAGAGGAGGGAAACAAGATGTTGTATTAATTGAATGCGCACACACACCGTACTGAAAGAAGCCTAATTGGAATGGCTGCATTCCGTACTAAATATTCAAAACTTTCAATCTTGTCAAAGTAATGGAATAAAGCTAACTTTACATTTGCCTCTCCGTCCGCCCCCTTTCAAGCACACTTTAGCTTTATCCTCACCTACTACTTTCCAAGCCAATGAATTGTAAAAGTCCCCTGATGTAGCCATGCAAAACATCAACCTTTACTTCAGCGCCATCTTCATCCTTTGGTGCATGAAATTAAATGGCTACTGAAGTTAAGTGAGGAATGAATCAGGCTCTGTAAGATGTAGAAAATGTAAGTCCAAGAAGGTGTGTGTGTGTGTGTGTGTGTGTGTGTTTTAACACACACCGAAGGAAAAATTTCCTTCACAAGCCCTTTCAGCAAATGATAAAGCGTTGGGCAGTTAGGAACTACATATGCTTTTATAAATTATAACTGTTTTTAGGGGATATTCTGCTTACAAGTAACCCTTGTGGTTTGGGAAATATCCACCACAAGCAAGAACTTGCACATGAATTGCAGTGAGATATAGAAGCCAATGGCGGTATTCCACATAACTAAGTCAGGGCAGTGGCGTACCGAGCCGCTTGGCTGCTGGGAGCGGCAAGCCAAGCGGCACCTCCGGGGGCAGGGCGTCACTTCATAGCGTATGCGTCGTGACGTCACGATGCATGCGCTATGGAGCGCAGTCCGCCTGGACTCCCAAGCTGCCGCTGTGCAGCCCTTCCATGCGGCAGCTGCTCGCGCGGAACTCGTAAGGCTGCAGTGCAGCGCTGCAGCCTTACGAGTTGCCGGGCGCCGCACGGAAGGGCTGCCGGGCAGCGGCTTGGGAGTCACACTCACGGGGGGGGGCACAGATTGTCACTGCCCCAGGCTGGAACCCGGGGCTCAGCACCCCCATCGCCCCACCCTTCCTACGCCACTGAGTCAGGGCTATTAATTTCAGTGGTTCTACTCTGAGCAAAACTTATCTGAACAGCAGTTCAGTGTAAGTACACCCATGAGGCAAGAGGTAGCAAGGATCCACAAGGGTCCCAGCATAGATCTTTATTCCGGTTTGCCTCACGTGTCAAAATGTCTTGGGCCGGCCCTGTTTGGGTGTCACAGAGAGTTGGAAAGTTTAGGATTAAGTTACAGAAAATGCCCACAATGTTTAAGTTTGATCTTTTTGTTGTTGTTTCACCCCAAGACCCCAAAGTTTCTTCCTGCCATCCATCCTCTCCATTCCTTCCTAAATTGGTAATCCTAAATAAATAAATAAATAAATAAGTTGAATACAGTGAAACCACCAGCGACAACAAACTATTTTTTATTATAATATATGCTTCCTATCTAATGTAATTAGAAGTTTCTTTATGAACTTGTAAAATATAGTAAATATTTTAAAAACATAGTAAATATCTCAAGACGTTTCCACATAGCCATATTCGTTTTCCACATGTCTCAATAAACCCTAACTGGTTATCAGAACAGATGAGGACAAATGATATTAGGACAAGGTTTCAAATCTGATTAGGCTAGACCTGGAATATTTTTTTCCTTTTTTCCTTTTTTGTGTGTCTGTGATTCCATTATAATAACCAGAAGGCAGGGAGGAGCCTTTGGCAAGAGGTTTCAAAGGCATTTCTCTTATGCACATAAAATAAATGTTTATGCTAATTCAGAAATTGGTCCACACCTATAATTCCTTTCTATAACCAAGACAAAACCTCTGGGCAAAATTTCCAACAGAATCAGTTTTGGCTGTAGAGTTGTGGTTTCAGTAAAAAGTCATAAAAAGAATTTCCATGCGTAATTTCTTTATAGAGAAGTATCTGAAGGCAAGTTGCATGTCAGATTATGGGCAGATTTTAAGTCTAGGGTAAAAAGGCTGCATTGGAAGAAAAAAAAGAAAGTATAACAAAAGGCAATGAACAATCTCAAGGGCAAATATATTTGTATGGCTTCTGTAATAATGTCTCCCACACCTGTGACTGGCCACTTTGTCCTCCTGAATGGCTTTGCCAGCACAGATGGGGGGGGCACCACTGGAAAGATAAGAGGGGAGAGATGGGAATGAATTGTATTTGGGGAAGGTGCAACATTTCGACTCGGAGAGAGGTTACCAAATGTCCTTCATGTACCTAAGAACTGCCTAGGAAGGGACCTTGTTTTGTTTTGTTCTGTGCAGGGATGGGGGATATGCAGTTTACCTTTAAAGCTGAATTTAAATTCAATTCCAAAGCAGTTTAAGGATGGAAACACAGCCATCCTTCAAAATCCACACTATATCCAAATTTTGCAATGCCCTACTCCAGGGGTGGCCAACTTCCAAGAGACTGCGATCTACTCACAGAATTAAAAACTGGCAGTGATCTACCCCCTTTTCGGGGTTCAGGTCAAAGTTGATGAGCTTTTTTTAGGAAGGAAAGCCCTGTTTTGGGGGGTTCACGTAAAAGTTGTTGAGTTTCTTTAGGGAAGAGGAAAGCGACACTGAGCTTTTTTTTTAGGAACGAAAGCCCTGTTTTTGGTGGTTCAGGTCATTTTAGGGGTGCAGGGCAAGGATGTTGAGCTTTGTTTAGGGGAGCCAAAGTTTTTTAGCTTCTTTGGGGGGAGCCACTGATCTACCGGTGATCTACCACAGACATCCAGTGATCTACCGGTAGATCACGATCTACCTGTTGGACATGCCTGCCCTACTCCAACCCACCAATGATTAGAGAAATGCAAAGATTAAGGGGGAGTGTGCATAAAAGTGAATGTACTTGTGAAGATAACAGAGAAATGCATTATATTGGGAGAAATTGCTTGAAAAAAATGCATACATTGCTCAGAACTGCACACAAAAATATTAGGAGAAATTTGCACAAAAATGCTGAAAAATTTTCACTTGCTTTTTTAAAAAAAATACGAATTCCCGCAAAAACGTGGAGAACCAAATTTAAGATGGAAAAGATTGACAAATTGAGAGAACGAAAATTCACAGATCCTCCCATCCTTGAAAATGCAATTATCTTTCCAACATAAGCATCTGTTACAGAAGTATCCACACCTAATCACAGATCCATTTGCATGTCTACCAACCAAGGGCAAAGAACGCCATATTGGATAGATCTTGAAGTATGGGAAGAATAATCAACGCAGCCATATTTTCAGCAGCTTTTTCTTGTATGTTTCCTACCTTGGACCTTTGGGAGGAAGGGTGGGATATAAATATAATAAACAGATTAATAGATAATGTGCCAGCTACAAAGGGAGCACTCCTATTGCAAGAGCCTCTGAGCCAAGTGGGTTAGGATCTGGGGGGGATCTCTGGCTGAGCCAGAAGATTCCTGATGCAGCCGGACTGTGGCAGCTTAATTCCCTCATCCTTGGCTCAGCCTCATATAATGTTGACATATCTCCACTGTCCCAGAGTCAAGGCCCACACAGTGACAAGCCCCACAATGGGGCATTTCTGGGGCTTGGTGTGGACAGGTAAATTAAGCTGGCAAAAAGGGTGCTGTAAATCCAGTGCTATTTCAAAGGGTTTTCCTCTGCTAGGCTTAGGCTGACCCTGCCGGCAGTAACCTCACTGCTGAAAGGAATTTAGATCTGGTGTAACTTTTATGCTGGTTTAAGTTATGCTGCCTTGCTTTATGCCAGCTTCTTGTCTATAGGTTTAATCCCTAAGTGAAGGTACAGAACATCAGGAAGCATGAACATATTTTCAAAGGATTGGGACCAACAACAAAAAACAACCCCTCATTATGCAAGCAATCAACTGTCTTCATCTCATGTTTCTATCCTTACACATTTCCAACAAGTGGCGTCCATTTTGCTAACATGGCCCCAAATGAAAAACTATAGCTGAAGAGAACTGAAGGAAAGCGAGGAAGGAATCAGGAACCTGAAAGAAAAATACAAATGAAATACAGACATGAGGGTCCCAAGAGATAGGTCAACTATGAGCATATATCCATACACATTAGCACCATTTGGTAAACGCCCACTAGTTAGAAATAAATATATTTTAAAAGCTAATTCACAGGGGACACCAAATATTTTTGTTCTCCGTCTGAGTTAGAGCTGTGTATTCCATTACAGATCAGTGCCTGAACCAAACTGCTTGCTGAAGCAAAGGCTGCAAGCCATTCATGAAGTGGTTTGAACTGTCAGATACCCTTTGCAAAGCCCAAATGAGTGCTTAGCAAAAGTGTTTTAATCTTAAACATTGTTATCTAAGATGACACTTACCATACTTTGCTGAGCAAAAAATGGCTTTCTAAAATTTTCCACACAATTTATGGGTGGCAAAACTGGAGAAGCTGCTCTGCTGAATATTCTTAGGGAAGAGATGAAATTATTCAGCAGTTTCCCCCCTCAGAAAACTCTATTCTGGGTAGTTTTGGATCATTTAATGTTGAACGAAACTCTTTTTTTTTTTGCCAAATCATTTTTATTAGATTTTCCAATCATAAAAATCACATCATATATTTATAAATATCAATTAGTCCATATAGTCCATATAGTCCAAATATATCCAAATGGATTGCCGAATTATTACTTCTTCTTTTCTTTTCTTTTTTTGACTTCCCTTGCTTCAGACAATTAGGATTTTAATCATTTTGTTAAGTCTGCCGCCTTCCGTAGTCCTGATGTCATCCATTTCCTTTCTGTTGTTATCCATCGTTCTTTCTTGTTTTCTTTCACGCCACTGAGTACTTTCGCAAGTGAGATAAAACTGAACGAAACTCTTACCATTATTTCACATTGGTGGACAAAGTCAAAATGTCAACCAACATTTGATGATCTCCTTCTACCGGTCCACAATAGAAAGTGTCCTTTCATACTGCATCACGGTATGGTACGCCGGTTTGACAGCCACGGATAGAAAGTGCCTACAAAAGGTGATGGATACAGCACAAAATATTATGGGCTGTCCCGTGAATCCGCTGGATGACATCGTGGAAGACCGTTGCCTCAGGAGTGAGGAAAATCCTCAGGGATGATTCACACCCTGGCCGGCACTTTCTTGATCTCCTGCCCTTGGGCAGAAGATATAGAAGCATGATTAGTCGCTCCAACAGGGTAAAGAACAGCTTCTACCCGTGGGCTGTTAGGCTACTGAATGAAAAGATAACAACAGGGCAACTGACTTTCGGGTTAGGTGGGTGTGCATCAGTAAACGAGGGGAATTAAGACTAAGAGAGCTGAGTGGAGATGCTCGTGTAATCTCACTGTATACAACTTGTACAAGTGACAATAAAGTATTTCAAATTCAAATTCAAAGGAAGCAGTAGGTTAAGAGAGGAGGACTGGAAGGAAGAGAGGAAAAGCCTATTGGTTTCCTCAACAATATTGAAATAATATGAAATGTGAAATGAAATGGATTTAATAAAACCACGTTGGCAGCTGCACAGGCCTATTAATTAGGGTTGTGCACTAGACTCAGCTGAGTCATAACTCCAGAACTGAATTGGACCTATATGGAGGGGGGGGGGAATCTGGACATCACTCAAGTTGGAGGGGGAAAGCTCCAGATCACTGGAGGTCAGGTTGGATGGCTAGAAGGAGAGACAGGCATCGGACACAAAACCACAAAAAGATTGGAAGAGACCCACCTGACCG
Source organism: Darevskia mixta (assembly GCA_034641385.1). Lineage (NCBI taxonomy): Eukaryota > Metazoa > Chordata > Lepidosauria > Squamata > Lacertidae > Darevskia > Darevskia mixta. Next base: position 23,725,814 of record JAWWNH010000011.1, read on the forward strand.
GCTGCATCTTCCTGGGAGAAGGTAGGAAGTCCTGTCCAGTCTCTCCGTTTTCTTGCCTGATTCCACATCTCCTGAATGTGGTCACCCCAACCCAGGGGCCTCATATCAGGACCCCAGGGTGATTCAGCAGGGGTTGTGCCTCTGCACAGCCCTATCAATAACTTCTTTATGCTATTTAATCTGATGGACGCTTTCTCCCTCTTTTTTCTGAATGTCCTCTCTTTCGAACCAATACTTAAATTATTCACTTTCCTTTTACATATCCAATGAGGCAGATGCACCATTTACAGTTTGTTCTTTCCTAAGACATTTTCAGAGCTTTGGGCCATTGCTTTCTTTAATCTTCTATTTGAATAGTTGTAATGACTTTGGTGGCAGGAAAATAGGAATCAGTGACTACATTTATCTTAAATAACTGTTATCACTTTTCTTGATGATCCTGGAATGTTCCAATACTGTGTGATCTCCTTAATGTAATCTGTATAGACAAGACTTCAGTTGTCATTTTGTCTGAGAAAAGATCACAGCCCTTTTGGATTATATGAAGTGAGAACACAGCTTGTCAAAGGGAAGAAAGCAAATATCACTTTGAAGAGGCTTAAAAATAAGATGTCTCTAACTGAAACCGACAAAACAAGAAGATGTCTGTCCTGTTAACCATTTCAGTCCAAAAAAGGGGGGAAAATCTCTAAGGTTTCCTGTCAAAGAAACATGTGGTCACTATGATTCATTTGTGAGCACACCCCAGAGAATGAATTGAGACACAACTGTTTGAGTGAACTAGGGCAACAATTTATTAGCTACTTATAAAAGGATCTACAACTAAACACAACTGGGCTGAATTTTTTTTACTCCCAACATAACTAGCTTCTAAGTAGGGTAAGCCATCCAGGCTCCTGCATCTGGGAAAATTGGTCAGTACCTCAGAGGCCACATGTTTAGAGGTGTTGTGAAAGGCCTTTCTGATCTACTCAGGTCCTACAAGGAACCTATACCCTACCTCGCCCCTAGATCCCATTGACTTGAAACACCAAAATCTCAAATTTCTCATCACCTCCATGTGCACACCAAATCTCTACCTATCACTGTCTTTCTCTGCACAACCCTGCCCATAGCAACCAAGCGAAGTCTATTTGTAGTGGCAGCCTGGCCTTTAGCTGCCAGTAACAAGCTTTGCCATCCAACCACACATCACCACACAGAGTAGAGAAATTATTAGAGTCAATTCTATGTTCAGGCAAATATATATAAAGCTGCCAGGAGTTGAGTAGCACAGGCCTTTCTAGTCCTGCCTCCTCAACCCAACTCTGGCATAACATGCATCCTCACACCAAATTGCCATACCTTTCCATGCTCTGGAGGTGCTCAGAAATTTACCTCCGACCTCACTATGGCAGGCAGCAGAGGACTCACTTTTGTATTTATTTTAATTGGGTAAAAATCTGATTTTTTTTTATAGACATGTGAGATAAACCAGGATTTTCTAAACTTGGGTCCCCAGCTTCTTTTGCATGACAATTCTCACCATCCCTAACCACTGGTCCTGCTAGCTAGGTATGATGGGAGTTGTAGTCCAAAAACAGCTGGAAACTTAAATTTGGAAACCCTGAAATAAAATACTATAAAGCGAGCTGAGTTTCCACATTTTAAAAAGTGCTGCTTTAATTAAAGAGAATACATACTTATTCTGAAAACCCACTCCTCTCAATGAGTATGAGCAACTGGACAATTATTCACCATTCCATTTTATTCCAGTTCCATCTTATTCCACAAATTCCATATCCCAGTTTCTTAAATTCCAAAGAATAATATGGAAGGGTCATAGGTTAGGCTTACAGCATCTGATCTCCATACAGAGGGCCCTGGGCTCAATCTTCAGGACCTCCAGGTAAGGTAGAGTTAGAAAAAAACTACCTTGCCTGAAACCCTGGAGAGCCATGGCAGCCAACATGACAATATTGAGCTATAAGACTTCCTAGGTTCCTCTGTTGAGCTTAAATAAGAAGGTGTAGGCATTCCAAGTATGCTTGACTTCGTTAAGTAAGCGACAACTTGCCAGACACATTTAGGACAGCCAAGTGGATCTGATCCAGAACTCTGCCAGTGATCTGATAGGCACATGGATCTCCGGAGTGTGTAGAGTTCCCTTGAAGCGGGCAGGAAAGTCCGAACATGAAGAATTGCCGTTTAGCTCCTAAGCATGAAACACAGGGCCAGGGTACCTGTCTCCTATCAATACCTTGCTATGAGGAACGGAGTTTTCTGAATGTATAGTTGGAGGACAATTAAAATGCCAGAGATACTAATAGAAGTTAATGGATGGAAGTCACCCAATCTCCCAGTCAATGCCCTTAATTCAATGTTATTTCTTTAACAAACTGTGCTGTCGGTTCTCATTAAATTGTTCAATTTGGCACAGGCAAGTTACAGTGCCCTTGAAACCACGCAAGAAGTGCTTTTCATATGCCACTTGACAGTAGCTACATTAAGAGGTTTTGCTTTTGTTTTTTTGGCATAATAGAATTGCTGTTAGTACCTTTCCTTCTAATGTTCCTTCCTGCCTTCAAAAGTCCTGTTGTCATGTTGTTTTAGCTCCTCACCCCCCTTCTTGAATACAATATCAGAAGTGTGTGTGTTTGCGTGAAGACAATTAATTTTGTTCTGTTTCAAAATTATCTGAATCTTTGGCATGGTGTCTTTTGGATGACACAAATGAGACCTCTTTATTTGAACACCGTGGACAAAATAAATGTATTATGCCTTGATTCCAAATCAAAAAACTCAGGTGTTCTCAGAGTTCACGTTCTCTTTTTCTCTCCCACTTAATTCTAACCTCCACAATTCTTCCCATTTATATGACAACACAGGTGAGGAGAGTGCTGCTGTGCTCATGTCCTCCTTGCAGGCATCCCATTGGGACTTGGTTGGCTATTTTGACTGACTAAGCTGCTGGGCTAGATGAGCCTTTGATCTGATCTTGAGTTCTGAGGTTTGGGAATGAACAAGTGTCCTAAAGTTTCACATTTTGTTCAGAAACAGGTTGCAACTATGGTTGGATGTGAAATGCAATTCTCTTAGCATTTAAAGGTGAAGCTGCTTAATTCTCACTTCCTGAGCAATATGGAAACCAAAACTCAGTTGTCCTTCATGGAGTCATAGGTAAAGGTTAAAGGGACCCCTGACCGTTAGGTCCAGTCGTGGACGACTCTGGGGGTGCTGTGCTCATCTCGCTTTATTGGCCGAGGAAGCCGGCATACAGCTTCCGGGTCATGTGGCCAGCATGACTAAGCTGCTTCTGGCGAACCAGAGCAGCGCATGGAAACGGCGTTTACCTTCCTGCCAGAGTGGTACCTATTTATCTACTTGCACTTTGACATGCTTTCGAACTGCTAGGTTGGCAGGAGCAGGGACTGAGCAACGGGAGCTTACCCCGTCGCGGGGATTCAAACCGCCATCCTTCTGATCAGCAAGCCCTAGGCTCTGTGGTTTAACCCACAGCGCCACCCACGTCCCCCTTAAGAGTCATAGTTCTTCAAATTTTGCAATACAGTTCCGCAGCCATATGGTGGGGTGAAAAATGTGAGCCCCTACCCCCCCCAAAAAGTAGGAAAAGTATGTCAAGAAGCAGCAAGAGGAATAAATGGACAATAAACATATAAAAACACACAATGTAGGGTAGATATTTTTCCGCATGTTTCAAATGTGCTGATTTTGAGGCAGATATTGAAATTGAAGACCATTCAGTACAGCCCTAATTATATAATTACTAAATACAATTCTTGTTATGAGATACACTGTATGAATCAGGAGGACACCAAGTAATTCAAGAGTGTCATTGACTACTTTCCGATGAAAGGGTGATTCCAATTTAGCTACAAAATCTTTCAGCTGCAGTACAGTTTCCTTGTGGACCAGAGGAAAAAAAATCTCATTTACTTTGGGAAAGACGCTACACACTAAAAGTAGCAAGCCATGCAGCTTTGAGAGGCAATCTACTCTGGGCATTCTCCATAATAATGAATGTATATCATTCTCTAATTAGCCCCATTAAAATAATTAGAGATTCCCATGTCATCTTCATCAAAGGCAGCATTTGAAATAAGAAGAGAGAAAGAAAGAAGAGAGCCCACACAAGTGACCTGAGTAGTTTGGGGGCTCATGATACCACAGGAAGGATGGGAATGTCACTCATGATGAAGATTAATTATCATCGTTTGATCAAGATTGATCTCCATAGCATTATGTGGTTTTCTTTGATCACCTTTGCCTGGTGAGAAATGCACCTTCTTTAACAGCCGGCAGGTTGGGAAAGGTGAGAAATGTTCCTGTTGGGTGGGGTTTGAGAATAATTTCCCTACACCCAAAAAGCTGTTTGCAATAGAATGGTTTTTTGCATGCATCCAATATGCATGTAATAGATGCTAGGTTAAGCAAATGGTTTTAGGCCCCAGGGGCCGAATGTTTTCCTCTGGACATCTCTGTGTGGCCCTTGAGACTGTCCCCAGGCCATGTTGCTGCCTTCTCCAGGCCTGCTCTGCTCCTTCTGGGTTGCTTTTGTCTGGCTGCAATGTATGCTTGAACCTTAATAATGCCTCTTGCTTGCTCGCTTGGATGGGTGGATGGAAGGAAGGAAGGGTGTGTTTGTAGAAATCCTTGGCTTTTCTGTGACTAGATATAGCCTGCTGGAAAGGTAAGAGTTCCATCCATTCTTCCAATCACTTTTGCTGCTGCCTCAACCAATCACCAGCACACCACCCCTAGAGTAAATGGCCCTTTCGGCTGAAGAAACACCACAATGCATTTGCTCACGATGGAGACAGTTGATCAGGGCCAAGTTTTCTATGCTAGCTATGTTGAAATGAGTCCTACTACTTTCAGTAGCTATGAAAGTGGACTAAGAATCAGGAGATCATTGTTTCAAATCTATTTTCTGTCCTGAGGCAGAAAATAAGGTAGCCTGAGGCAAACCTACTTCCTCATCGGCCTACCCTACAAGGCCACTACCGCCACTTTTTCCAAATACAAAAGTCTATTCTCCTGAGTTTGCAGTGAAAGAATGGAGAGAGGGTCACTAAACTCCAGTAAAGTGGTCTTAGCAAGCTCCTTATTTCACACTGTTTATATTTTATTTCACAAATTCATAGAGGTAAGGCCTCTCATGGAAGTATATGCAAAATGGGGGGGAGGGTTATGGGGGTTCCAAACTGAATTGCGTAGGCTTTACAAAAGCAGTGCACCACACCCTCCAAACTATTAATGTGCAATCAAGAATCAAAGGAGGAAACCAATAGAGCATGCCTGTCACCAGTTGTCATTTTGATGATCAATTCACACCTCCAGCACAATAAGATCAACCCTGCAATTGCACTAATGACCCCCAATCCCTAAAATGGCCAGAGGATTAGGACAAGGATAATGTGTTGCAAAGGTGCTAATGAAAAGGAGGGTGGATGATGTGGAGGGAGATGGACTTGTTTCCCGGGAGGTGGCGACAGTCAGGGTGAAATGAAACTTCCAGCCTTGTTACTCCAATGAGTCCTGGCTCCCAGTTGTTGCTTGTCTTCAATACAAATTGCCTTTGATGCTGTCGTTTCAGCTGGGTTAATGTTGGCAAGCCAACAGAGCATGGGAAAAGCACTAGGCAGCGCACACACTGTTCTGCAAGTACATGCCCAATACTATGCTGTTAAGTGTCTCTTTTTGGTCTTTTCCTTCTCCATGTAGTGGACTCCTATAGGGATTCTGTACATTCTGTACATTCGTCAAGAGTGGATCCTGTGAATGATAGCCTGTTTCTGCACATGGACCATTGTTATCTGAATTGTGTAAAAAGTTTCAAAAGCACTGGCTTCTTTCAACCAGCCTTTCACATAGGGACACTGTTTCAGCAGTTTCTTCTGCAGCACGACGCTATTGAGAGTCAACATTTGCTGTGAAATTCTCCCCTCTGTACATCTCTTAATTCTGTGTGAAGCCTAGAAACCTCACCTGCTTCCCCAACACACACACACACACACACACACACACACACCAATCCCTTTCACCTCCTTTCTTGATATTACGGTAGAAAATATATGGAGTAATTTTTTTCCTGTGTTTCTGAAGTCTGTTCAGATTTCAATTATCCTGTTGTAACATCAGAGAAAAGTCACTAACAATGTCTGAACTGGATGTACCTTAAGACACTAGCATCCATTTTCTACATTAAAGGGTTTCTCCAATGCATCACACACACACACACACACGGAGAGGAAGTCTGCTTTATGCATCTCTTTGAGTCCTGAAACATTGGCTTGTTTTCTTTCACGCTTGCCAGATTGCCGAGGAAAGTTAGGACAAGCACTGTTGTCTCCGAGGTCACCTTGCTATTAAGACTTCAAATAGCAGAGCGCTAATGTATGCACACATGCAGAGACTACTTTAACCCTCCGCATCACACTGCCACTAAATCGATTCATTGGCTTCTAATAAAACAACACAAAACTGGAGAGCTGCTCCCCCTCCCACCCGTCCAGCTGCAATGGGGTGGAGCGGGAACATATGCCTGCATGAAGAAAGGGGTGGGGAGGGGAGGGCAAGAAACTCTCTTGAGTGACCAAACAAAGCAGAAGAAAAATGTCTTTGGCAAGGCATGGAATGACTTAAGCACTCCATTGTATTGACTATGAATGAGTCATCATTGTACATGCCTAGTGCGAGGGGATGCTCTGTGTCCTTGATTAGCCACCTGATTAACCAGATTACATGGGGGAAGCCATGAAGGTAAATAAGGCCAGCCTTCTGTCACTTCCTCCCTCGGGCTAGGAAAACAAGGTGCCTGGAGCCTGCCCCATTGTCACCGACTGAAAGAGGGACAAAGCTCAGCAAAAACGCTGCAGTTGCAAATGACAATAAGTCTCAGGAGGGGAGCCCGCTTGCCTCAAATAGCGTGAAAATCTCTATCTGGTCAGCCACACAGCAGCGTATGAAAACCTTTTGCCAAAAGAGGGCCCTGTACCCTCTCCTTGCTTCACTGTTGTCATTGTGTTGTTGTCGAAGGCACAGATCAAGGCCGGCTCAGTGAACTATGCTCATTGAGAGTACAGGCCGAGACATATCTGCCTTTGAGTCTGTCAACATATTAACCTCCCTTCTGCCATTTTTCTCCGTCAGTTGGTTTCCCCTGGCTTTGAATCTTGCTCTTGGAGACAAATTATCTTTCGCAGCTAATTGGTTTATAAACAACCCACCAACCGTACACTGACTTGACTAAAAGTGTTTTCTTTTCTTTTTCTTTTTTAAAGTGTTCCACAAAGAGAAGTCTTTGTCATAGGCTAACTCAGCACGCCAAATGGCAATATTAGATTGGATTCTAAGGTGCAAAAAGTCATTCTGTGAATGGAAGGCCTTTGTTCAAGTGGAGACTCCCCCTAATGTTGAGAATAGTAATTTAATCCACTGAAATTGTAAATGGTTGTACGCATTATTATGTGTTTAAATATGATTGGTTGGTAACTGAATTCTAGAGAGTTCTCTAGTGGTTCTCATGTGATTGGCTAACGTTGGTCACATGGGAGGTATCTAAGGAAGGAAAGACTCCATTTTATGTGATGCAAGATGACTGTGTTTTAGAATCCACTGTGAACACTGCTAAGTGGAATGGAGTGTTGAGGTGCTTCTCCTCTGCTTGGAAGAAAGAGCAAAACTGCAGGAGAAGGTGAAAGCGGAAATCTCTCATAGGAGCAGCAAGGTATGGCCTAACTGCGATACAGAAGAATGAGTGCTGAGCTCAGGAAAGAAAGGGAAATACAGTTGTTTGGAAATTAGAAATTTTTGAATGTAATGTCTGGACATTGGTTTAATTTCTTAAGAAGAGTGTCATTCGTGTGTTTGTGTGTGTGATTTGAGCTTCCAAAATGCATTTTTGCTACCCTAACTTCAATGCCTAATACCAAATATGGCCCCCTAGGCATCTCTGCCCAGCCCTCAGAACTTTCCCTCTCCTCAGGATATACACCAAACCAGTCCTGTTCCACATCCTCCTCCAGTGCTTTTGCCTGGTTGGAAGGTATCCTTGAACACATGTCTCTTGCTTGCCTGGATGGAGGGTATGGAGGGAGGGGTGCAGGAACACACCTGAATTTTGCTTAGCTGGAATGTAGGCAGAGGTAAGAGTCGCAACTGTTGCTCTACCCAATTCTTACACCTAGCCCATGAGGGAATATAAGGTAAAACCATCTCATGGTGGCTTACAATAAAAATAGAATAAAATACAGTAGAACTTACCTCTGTTCCAATTCGCACTTTCCAAAACAAAATGCAAATTGAAACATGCACGTATCCGAATTTTGTAATGCAGTTCTCCAGCCAAACAATGTTTCCAAAAATGACTATATTATGGGAAAGAGTGCAAAAATGGGAATATATTAGTGAAAAACAAAAATGCATTATATTAGGGGAAATGGGTTGGAAAGGGTGTACATTAGTCAAAACTGCATTGAAAATTGTACTTATTGGGAGAAATTTGTCCTAAAACGCTGGTGAATTTTCATGAGGATTTTTTATTTTTTTATTTCCCCCCCCCAAAAAAATGCCAATTGCTGTGGTGGTCATGTAGAGAACTGACTTTAAGATTGGAAAAATGAGAAGCCGAGAGAACTAAAATTGACAGATCCTTCCGTCCCTAGCTGCTGCTTAAGTTTTTCATTGCCTTGCAGCTATTGGACACAACAGAGCATCTTTCCAGGCCAAGCATTGACAACCTTGGCATAGCTGTTGATGCTATAGCTCTGGAAAGTTTCATCTATGAAAAAGATGCTTTGCCACCCCACAGGTTGCCTGTTAAATCTGTATTGTCAGGAATGCTCTAAGTAATACTAAAGCTGACACGGTGCAAGCAAAGAGCTGACAGCTTCACTCCAGTTACAGCTGATTAAAGGCTGCTAAGGCCTGAGGGCCTGTCTCGAAAAGAAGAGGACCAGGCAGAATTCTGCCAGAGCACTTCCAGCTTGCATATTTTACCTAGGATGATGTGGAAGAGCTCCAGGTGCTACACTGGGTAATCACCTGTATAGCCACCCTTGGAACGGATGAACAGGGAGGCACAAATGAGGCTTCCAAAATGCTCATTAAAACCAATTGTTTTCGCACAAAATGTAAAATAACAATAACAACAACAATAATAGGAATCTGCTTACAATTTGAATGGCATTTATTGGAGATGAAGATCATCTCACAATTAAAACTAAACTTATGAAACCCACACCTTCCAACACAATATGAGAATTGAAAGGTAGCTATCCTTCGCAATTTGCACTTGTATTATTATTATTATTATTATTATTATTATTATTATTATTATTATTATTATATTCTTTGTACCCTGCCACTCTGGGCAGCTTCCAGCATATACAAAAACATAATAAAACAGGATGCAGTTCTCCAACTAATGTTAATAAAAATGCATAGATTAGGAGACAGTGTGCAAAAATGAATATGTTAATAGAAATAACATTAAAAATGCAGGATGTGGGGTGAAATTGCTTGCAAATATGTACATATTTATCGAAGCCACAGACAAAATTTTATTGATTAGGAGCGATTTGAACTAAAATGCTGAAGGATTTTCATGAGGATTTTGTTTTTTTTTTAAAAAAAAAAATGATGATGGTGATTATGATGATAATTGGAAATTGCTGCAGAAATGTGGAGAACTGAGTTCAAGATGGGAAAGATGAGAAACGGAGGGAGCAGAAACTGTCACATCCTTCCATCCTTAGTAATGAACAATAATGTGTTTGAAACCAAAGAGCAAGAGCATAGGAGCACTTAACACTTCAATGCAAGGCATTCAAGCAACAGGAAAATGACAGCATCTGTGGAAGAATATGCTATACACACAACTTTGTGTAATGGAGTCACTTCTGCTTCACTAGAAATGTGTGGATTTGGTAAATAGGAATTCTGTCTGACTTCTTTGCTTATCAATATAAGAATATTGCTTGAACAATATGAGAAAAGGTGAGGTGTAATATTTTAGATATGCATAAATAAACACACGGAGTCCTTTTTCTGACTTGCTCCCAGGTATGTGTATGTATCATTGTGGTCTAATTGTATATCCCACCTTTCTTCCAAGGAATTGGGGCACCACAACCACTACCCCATTTCATCCTCTCAACAAACCTGTTGAAGTATATTAGGCTAAGAGGTAGTCACTGGCCCAAGTCCACTGAACAGTCCTAATCTGAAACTCTAACCCAGACTTTCCCAGCCGAGTGCTCTCGAGATGCCAATAGGCTCTCAACCTCTATGGGCACAAGACACCATAGTCAATGGTCAGAGATGGTGGGAGTCATGGGCCAACAGCATGTGGAAGCTAATTGGGGAAATGGAGCAGGCGTCTCTACGTCTTAAACTACCCTGGCCCTTACTAGTCTGGGACGATGAGGAAGAAAACAGTTAACTCCAGTGACTAGGTGATTCAGAAAACCAGCTATATTGGTACTAGATGTCTGTTTTCTGAAGGACCCTTCTTTCTTTGACAGCGTTTTAATGATAAGCCTGATATTTATTTTTCTGCATCTTTACTGACAAAAAGTTGCTGTTCCCAATTCACACAATCCCTCCTGGGGGTTGGGTAGGTCTAATTCACACATGGATATTTGATTTTGGAAAATCCCTGTGAAGTGACCTGCCCACGAATGCTAGATGTTCACTTCAAGAGCGCAAGCCAATGATGGTGGCATCTATGTACTTCTGGAGAACTTCCAAGTGTCAGAATCTGTTTCTCCACATTGACCCCAACATCATTGTTGTCCTTTTGAATGGACTACAAGCCAGATTTAATGAACCCATTTGACTAGGGAAAGGGGTGCCAACTTGAATAAAAAAATTTTTAGGGGGACAACAGGTAAGCTCCAACCTGCATAACAGATCATATGATGTGGCACACACCAATTGAATGGCAATGCCCATCTACCGGGGGGGGGGGCACCTCAAATATTTTATTGGGGGAACAAATCTACCCCTAGGCATTGGCTCCTATGACTAGCAGGATCCAGCACAAGGACTCCTGTTAGCGCAAATAGGGCTTTCTCCCCCCTGCCCTGTATGCCCCCCCCAATCCACTCTAGAAGATCAGGATCAGAATAACCCTCAGAACAGTATTGGATGGGGGAAGAGAATAGATTGTTTTGTTAGACAAGCAGAAAGTCACCATTCCAAATAATAGATTAGCCACCGTTACATCTAAACAGCAGTCTGTGCAGGCATGCAAACTTGGGTAATAAATTACCACAGTTATTTTTAAGAAACTTTCCTGAAATAATTAAAGTTTCTTTCCCCCATTAATGTAACCAGGAGCTTTCCATTAAACTACACAGGCACAGTTCTCGTCTCCTAAATTTCAGTTCTAGTTTATTAGTGCCGGAGGGCAGATTTTCAAAACTACTGATTAAAACGAGAGTGAGAATATTTTGGCTTAGCACTAATACTTTTGAAAACATTTACCGAAATAGCAACTTGTGGGTTGAAATCGAGAACTTAAAACAGGAGTACAGCACGTCAAAAGGAGAAAATATCTGTGGTGCCTCTGTGTTGAGTAATCCAACGCTATGTGTTTAAAATGTTGCTCTGAAGCTTTGTATAAAAGGTGATTTCTTTTTTAATTAATCTTAGATAATGCTGCCCTAGCCACTTTGATTTACATAATTGGAAATCAGACTTTGAAACACCCTTGAGGAACACTTACCAGATATGCAGCTACCTGCAAATGAAAAGTGTAAAGGGGGTGAGGATGGGCGGAGGATTAAAAACTTGCTCTTCCTTTGCAAAATCCTTTGGTGACTAACCAAGTTTTTGTATTTTGCTCAAGCCGATCAACAAAACGTTTTATAATCCCTGTACCCACATCTAGACTGCAAAAGCAAACAATTCGATGTAGAATTCCACACCAGATTATAACACTAGAAGCAATGGAAAGGCAGACTTCTAATATCTGGCTGGGATAAAAACAAAATATGTAGTCATCTGCAAGGAGTTTGCACTAGTCCAATATAATTTTTGACTTGTTCTCTTTGTCCCCCATGATATATTGGATTTGGAAAAAGAAGCTTAAATCTCCCTTGAAGCCGTGGAAATAGATATGTGTGTACATATATGTATGTGGGAATGTGGGAATGTGTCTGAATGTGCACATGTGTGTGTGCACACACACACTTTTAATTTAAATGCAAAGTACTTCTTGTGCAGCAATTATGGAAAGGTAGTATAAAAATAAGTTGCCCTGGCCCATGCAGAAGATTATCGACATATACGGTGATATGCCCAGTGCTACTATATAATGATTTTTTGAATCAAAGGAAAGAGAGAATGATCAAAGTTGCAACACTATAGTCCAGCCACGGGGGATATTTTGGCACTTCAGACATAGGAGGCAATTCCTAGGGGCCGTGGGGGCTTTGCTCCCCCAATAAAATATTTGAGGTGGCTGCCCCCCCCCTCAGTTGATGGGCACTGCCATTCAAATGGTGTGTGTGCACTGCATCATGTGATCGATTATGTGGGGTGGGGATTACCTGGGGACCCACAATATTAAAGTTGGCACCCCTGTCTTCAGATGTTGCTGAACTACAAACTTCACCATCTCCAGCAAGCAAGGCCACGGGAAAAGTTCTGCAGCATTTGACGAGTCAAAGCTTCCCTATGCCTGCTGTATTCAGTGACCCTGGCTGAGGGGCTATAGGACACAAGGAAGCCCTCCTCCCAATACTGGCAGAATGTGAGATACACTGCTCCCATGCTAGATCTGCTGGTGCAATTGTGCAAGCTACATTGGCCCATTTCTGCTAGTGTAGAAGCCGTAATGGAGTGAGATGTGAGTAAGACTGTTGAGGAACAAAATACTTAAGCCAAACCTTATTCACATTGTGACACTGAGGTGTCCCCCAACAGCTGCAGGAGTTCTACCAACCTAGTGGATGGAAGAAGAAGAAGAAGAAGAAGAAGAAGAAAATCACTGTTCCCCATTGCTTCATATCCTACTATAAAGAACAGATAAATAGAATTGATACATAGCCCAATTGAGTAAAATTAAGCAAACTTGTCAGATTAATTAATACTAATTAGTATTGTCAGATTAAGACCACAATGTTAAACACACTTGCTAGGCAGTAAGCCCCATTGAACACAGTGTGTTTACTTCTAAGTAAACATGCACAGAATTGTGCTGCATGAGATGAAGGCAACACAAAGAGGATTCTTCTGTAGAATTTCAAGCTTTTATTGAATTTTGGAGTATTAAGCATAGCTTTATACTTGGTTTTCAATATAGCAAATGTTGACTTTTATTCATTTATTTTGGATTTCTAGTCATTACAGTGGGGATAGTCCCTGTAGGACCAATTTTGTAAGTTGCTGCTTCGGTGAATCATGGGATCAGGCTATTTGTGAGGTGAGAAGGACTGTGGTAAAAGTATATACAAAAAGTTTCACACTCAGCCCCCTTTCTCTTCTAATACGGTGGTCGTGTGCAAAGGACACTCTTCCATTGGAAGACGTACACTATTTGAAGCACTGTTTTCCCCAAGTCCAGGGTAAAGATATTGAACTATAAGATTTCCCCAGAGTGGCTGGGGAAACCCAGCCAGATGGGCGGGGTATAAATAATAAAATTATTATTATTAAATTATTATTATCAAGAAGCAGATCAATTGCCTTGTAGCTGCCCAGCAACAGCTGCTTACCTAGACAGCAGATCCAGCAGGTAATCACTTGGTCAAAGTCATTCTATGCATTCTATTTCTATTTAAATTACAGCATTCACTCTTCTCCCCCCAAAAATGTGCAGGCATGGCCAAACTTGGCCCTCCAGATGTTTTTGGGCTACAACTCCCATCATCCCTAGCTAACAGGTCCAGTGATCAGGGATGATGGGAATTGTAGTCGCAAAACATCTGGAGGGCCAAGTTTGGCCATGCCTGAGTCCTAGTGTATGCAAATTTTAGGAGCACTAGACTAGATGGTCTGAAGTGCAAGACAATTTCCTGGGAAATTAGTAGGAACGATTCAACATGATTAAGGTTTCCATCCTATACCCACTTTCCTGGGAGCAAGCCCAATTGAACTCAATGGAATCTACTTTTGAGTAGACATGTATAGCACAGCACAGCAAGTGTAGTTTTTCATGGGTGATTGATAAAGAGTGCCTCCTCCATTCAATAACAGATCAAGAGTAGTTCAGCCATTCAAGAGCATTCATGAAATAAGAACACTCCCTCCCCACCCCCACAAATCCCTGAGTTCACATGGTATATTTGGCAGTAGCTTGGCACACATTTACTTTTCTACTCATCTCCTTTGCCTATAATCTAGATTTATGGTACGTCTACCCTTTTCCTTCATCTGCAAGGTCCTGGGACATTCAGGTAGCCAATCTGCCCTTAAAATATGTCTCTGAGGAAATGGTGCTAATTAGTATTGGAATTTACAGCCTTCCATTTTATTGACTTGTCCTACTTTCTTCAATAATTAAGTAATGAGTAAAGTAATGAGCTATGTTAGTCAGTCATGCTGTTCAATTAAACAGCAAATCAATTATTGAAAATAGTTTTGGACAGTTCTTATGTTGTCATGATGTGTTTGACAGTTTGTAGGTCTGCCTATTATTTTATACGGATGGATTCATCCCCGACGTGTCAGAAAGAGCCACTGCATCTCCCATCTCTTGAGCCTGCCAGTTCCTTTTAATGTCTGCGTATAACAAGGAAAGCCACACATAAAATCAAAGCTTAAAATACTTCTGATTATTTCACATTATCACTGAAAGCAGGCCTATGCAACATGTGGGCCACCACACCACCTGTGATGTGGCCTGCTTGATAACTGCCATGGTTTTTTTTGCAGAGCTTGATTTATGGCAGGGAAAGGAGTGTCCTTAGGAGAATTCACAAAACCTACCGCTCTTTGAGTTGTCCCAATTTCAGCCTCATCACCTTCTCCAAACAGTGGCTAAGAGGACTGTAGCAGGAAATTAGGAGAGTGGGGCTTCTCTACCATCTTAAAATAAAACACTGGTCCCTGGTTTTATTTCTTTATATTCTACCTTTTCCTCAAGTTTCTTTCCCTCATCATTTAATTCCGACAACAACAAGGTAGGTTAGGCTGAGAGGCAGGGACTGGCCCAAGGTCACCCAGTGAGCTTCATTGCTGGGTTGGGACTTGAACCCTGGGTTCCCAGGTAGTAGTCCAACAGCCTAGCCACTACACCACCGTACATAATCTGCACTCAGTTTGATGAGTCGCAAGCTATATAGCCCCGAATTTGAATGCCTCCATGTATATTACCTATGGGGTGTATAACTGGCTGGTCTTCTTCTTCTTCCCCCTTCTCTTCCTCTTTCAATTCATCATCATCATCATCATCATCATAAATTTCAAGAGGATTTATTGGAAGAGAGTCACCAGAACACATGGATTCTACAAATGGATCCCCATCATGCCAGAAGAAATGTCTACAGCAAAAGGGGGGAAGGAGTTTGTTGCATCTAGTTTGGCTGGATTTGGCAAAGTGGCCAGCGTCTCAGTTCTGAATGGCTTTGTTGAGTACATTCCTAAACACACTGGAGATTACTTCTGGGTAAACACATTCAGTATTGCTCTGCTCAGAAATGCTTTAGGATTTTTTAAATTCAGTCAGCAGGAAGGGACCTGCCAACTAAGCCTGTAATGGCCCTAAGGTGTCACCCAGTGAGTTTTACAGCTGCAAAGAGATTTGAACCCCACCCTCTCAAGTTTTGTGTTTTAACTATTACACCACACTAGCCCTTCTTCTTAATTAAACTAAAGTTGGAGCTCACAGACAAAGACTTTCAAATCCGTATGCATCTCTGACATCCACATGTCTAGATTTTAAGAATTAGTGGGGTCAGGATGTCTCTCCATAGCTGCAACATTAATGGGCAGTTGCATATGCTTCTGTGTATTGATTCCTGTGATTATGGACAACTGTATTAGAACTCATGCATGTGAGCCCAGATGGCCACTGGAGAGCAAACATCAATATCAATTTTATTGAGATCGCCTAGTCCTTGCCCACGAAAAATCTTTTAACGCAGGGAATTAGAAACATAAAGGAACATATGAATAAAGAAAATGACTGTGGAAACATTTAATAATTCCAGATGCATGCCTAGGTGCTTGGACATCTGGTAGTGTGGCTTTTGCACCATGCCAGTTAAACCTAAAGAAACAAACCCAAATTAAAATGATGCTATAGAAGATAAGAGGGCTGGATGATGACAGTGGAAGATCTTCCCCAGGCTGGGTCTTACTGAGTTTTGCAGATACCTTTAGTTAGATGCCTTGGCCTGGCTCCCACATTTGTGAAGATTCATCCAGACAGAACCTTCTGCCATGGTGCATGACCATTGGAGATCATGAGGAGGTGCTGGGCCCATCCACAACATGACAGTGATGTGAATTAGAAACACTCTGAGCATGAATCAGAACAAGACCTAGAACTGGGTGAAGAAGAAGAAGAGTTTGGGTTTGTTATTATTGGGTTTGTTATTGGGTTACAATTTTCTTTTCCACGTTTTAGAGAAAGAAGAGTTTGGATTTGATATCCCGCTTTATCACTCCGCTAAGGAGTCTCAAAGCGGCTAGCATTCTCCTTTCCCTTCCTCCCCCACAACAAACACTCTGTGAGGTGAGTGGGGCTGAGAGACTTCAAAGAAGTGTGACTAGCCCAAGGTCACCCAGCAGCTGCATGTGGAGGAGCGGAGACGCAAACCCAGTTCACCAGATTACAAGTCTACCACTCTTAACCACTACACCACACTGGCTCTTTGTGCAGAGCACAAAGATCACTTAAGACAGGAGTAGCCCATGGGGTGCCCTCCAGATGTGATGAGACTACAGCTCCCATCATTCCTGTCCATTGACCATGCTGGCTGGGGATGATGGGCATTGTAGTCCAACAAATCTGGAGGGCACCATTTTGACTACCCCAGACTTATGGTATTTGCTAGTGGATCCCATGAAAAAAGGCCACAACTAGTAGCAAGCATATCCTTACTTAGACACCTTATTCATGTCTTCACAAGCTCGTTGTCATGTGGAATATAAAATGGGAATTGGGCTTCTAAAACACACAGCAGGAAATCCCATTGTAGGTGTTCCACAGCTTAGGAATGCCAGTCACTTCTTTCAAATCAGAACGAATGAGACATGCCGTTGCTACACAAACAGCAAGCCAAAACAAATCAAAGACAATTCAGAAAAGAAAGGCAACATCCCGTTTTGATTTCCAAACAGTTCTAATTCAGCATTTGTGCTCTTAGCGGAGCATACGCAAAGAATGCAAACATGCCCATATGAATTAAATTACAATTTACATATGAATTACATTAGAAATACGAGCCACACTAAAGAGATAATTAGTGTTATCCTGGGTTACATGAAGGCTAGTAAAATTAAATAAGAACAATTTCAAAGCCATGTTTGGTTTTGCCTTTTCAACAAAGCTGGTTTAATCAGGGATAATGGATGAAAAATACACTACATATAAAAATGATGAGCAACATATTGGAGAGTATTAAATGCTGTTGCTGAGATAGCCATCATATCTATGTGTGAGAGAAAAAGGGAATGTAAGTAGAACAGTTAATGTTCGTAACAACCAACCATTGTGCACATTCATCAGGCTTCATGGAGAATGTATCCATAGTCATTTCATGAATTGTGCACATTTCTTGGGCAATATACATAATCCCCAAGAGGACTAGGAGAATGTGCATAAAGCAAGTGAATTTTGTAGGTTGACTAAATAAGATTTAAAGGAGCATTAATTTGTGATTCAAGCTGACCAGAAGAGCAACAAAACAGGTTGAACTACAAACAGGAAGCTTTTGATTAGCACTGGGAAGACCTTTGCTTAATGGCGTTTACTTGTGAATAGACATTATTTGGGCATCACCATTTCCTAAAATAGCATGAAAACACAATTAAAAACAATGCAATTTGTTTAAAAATAAATAAATTTATTTATTTGGTTTTTTCAAATTAAAGTTTTACAATCACATATCCAACATACACCATAAAAACAAGATTCCAAAGAATCTCCTGGACTTCCCTCCTCCCCTTTGTGGGTCCTATTGTTAGTCATTTCCTCCTGCATCTTTTATAATAATCCAAATCCTTTACATCTCCATTATATCCAAAATTCACCATTAAACTACAAGTGTTATTCCAATCCTACCTACGATTTCAACTGTTTACAATGATTTTTAAGACAAATTATAAATTTCCTTCATTCCTTATTAAAATTTTGGTCTCTCTCCCCCCCCCCCCCCCGGTGTCATTGAGTGGCAACTGTACCTGAGAAAGATACCCGGTGATACAGGAATTATGTTTCTCTTCCATCACCTTTACACCAGCATATATTAATTTCTCCTGGCATGTGTACGTTTAAATTTAAATGGTCTCTGGCTAAATTTTATCTCCTGTAAATTTTATTTTGTCTACTTCACATTTTTCTCTTGGGTTGTTTCATATGGTTCATGTTTTAATCATAAGCTGCCTTGAGGGTCTTTGATAGAAAGACAAGAAATAAATACCTTTGTAAGTAAATAAGAATTTACACTTTACTACAATCTGACAGGAAACCATTAAACTGGGGAAGGGGAACCTGTTGTCCTCCAGAGGTCATTGAACTACAACTCCCATAATCCCTTTGGCCATGTTGGCTGGGGCTGATTGGAATTGGAGTCCAACAGCATCCAGCAATGTCCCCATTCCTGCCTTAAACAGACAAATGGAATAAGCACTGCATTGAGAGCAGACCTTGAGTTGCCACTCATGGTTTGATCCTGAGCCTTGCACCCTTGTTGGCCTGTTTATTTGGCCATAACTGCCAGGGGCCCACAAAACAGTTTCTTAAGAGTTGAGAAGTCAGCCATACTGAGAGCAACGTTTAAATGCCACCCACCTAAAGGCAGCATACCTGTGTGACAGAAGCCTCAGCCAGCTTTTTCTGCAGAGCTATGGTTTATGAGCGCCCAGGCTAATGAGTTAAAACTCTGGTGACCATAAAACTGAAATATAATTGTGACATTAAAGATGCCTATATTCGAACTTAATTATTAATTAATTTAATGAGAGGAATAGGGGGGTGGTATAAAACTGCTAATTAAACGGCTCTGTAAAACTGCAGACAGCAGAGGATTTACCCAATGATGAATCCCACAACAGCATTTCAGCTATATCAATATTCTGCTAATATACTGTATGCAAGAGGTCCTTGGTAATATGCCGCTCACAGTTAAACCAATGGGGCAGGCGTCTAGAGTGAATGAAAATGAAGGGCACAAAAAAAAAATCTCCAATGACATCCACCTTGAAGACTTTCCCAATGCCCCTCCTGGTTTGCAGCAGTTGCTGAAATTGGTTAAATAACGTTTGAAGTGCAAGGTTTTATTTTATTGTGTTTTATTTTATAGTGAACACAACCTTGCCCTTGCAAATGTAAATGCATCGACAGATGTACCCAACATAGACTGTACTGCTTTTTAGCATCAGTATTTCCACCCCCCCACACACGTTAGTGCTGTTGTGGACTTAAATGCAACACATGGCAACAGAGATGGTAAGTGCCTGTGCTTAAAATATTGCTCACATGGGATATCTACTCATAGTAGCTGCTCAACACAGGCATTGCGAACTCGCACAAGATCACAGCTCCCTCTTCAGTGAAGAGAAAACTAACAAGTTGCAACACTTTTCACAGAAGAGAACAGAAACAGTAAGGCTGTGTGAGATTTAGGCTGCATACACACCATATATTTAAAGCACACACACACACACACACACACACACAGAGAGAGAGAGAGAGAGAGAGAGAGAGAGAGAGAATCCTGGCTACTGCAGTTTGCTAAGGGTGCTGAGAATTGTAGTTCTCTGAGGGGTAAACTAAGTTCCCATTATCCTATCATCTTTTCTCCACCACCTCCATCCCTATCCCTTTTGCAAGTCAATGGAGGCATCTCCACTGTATCCCCAAAATCCATTGGGGTGGGGTTGCTGCATTTCCACCACCACCAATGACCCTATTGTACCCACTCCAAAGTGATAACGTCTACCATTATGGCAGAACCACAGAAGCTATTATTCTGAAAATTGGTGGGCTTCATACCTTCAGATGGGGTGACCATGCTTACCAATTGCATCCATTTCTTGCAGAAAAGCCCCCCTGGGATTAATCTGCCTATGATTTGGCAGGTTCAATCTACCTTGGAGGGACTCCCCTGCCTGTAAAGTTCAACCACTTTGGCCAAAAGTTATAGCCATCTTTTTGCTTCCTCATTAGAGTGGGGAATATTGCATACAAAGCAGTTCTGAACCTGGAGCAAAGATTGAAGTGGTGAGAGCACAAAGTGACTCAGAAACAGATTATATTTTTTAAAAAATGCACAGATATAAGGCAAACTTTGGAGCCTATGCAATCCCCTAATATATACATGGATTTCCGAGCTGATGGCTGTACATATCCCGCCTTCAGATACTAAACACCTAAGTGAACAGGAACATTTTCAGATGGTAATAGGGAACAAAACACATCTTGCCAGGGAGGGAGTTCCATAATTCCTACCTCCTCAGGTATTTTATTTAAGGGTTGTGCCTAGGAAGGGCATGAGTTAACAGGTGAGAGGAAGAGAGCTCCCATTCTGCAGCTTTCAGCCAAGAGTGAACAGTTGGAGAGTGGGATGGCGGGGACACAGAATGATGGCCAAATAATGTCTAAAACTGTCCAAGGGAGACCACGGATGTGCAGGGCTAGTTCCTTGGATGGCTGCTCTTAGGTGGATACTGGGTAGGGGTAGCATTTTGGGATGGTGTGGGGTATCTGGGTCAGAATTCTGGAGCCTCTGCCCCACTGAGGATAGAAAAAGGAACAACGACTGGTATATAATTGTTAAGGATATGATTTTATTTAATATATAATTTTAGTATCTTGTAATTCATCTTTTATATTGTGTTCTGTATTTTATATTGTTTTCGTATAGCGTATTTTTGTATTGTGAGCTACTCTGAGTATTATTGCAACAGGAAAGCACAGTGTGAATATAAAATTGAACCTTTTAAATGTAATCAAGTGTTATCTTGATAAGTTTGAGAAAGTTGTCATGACATAAAGAGAAATGTGAAATCCAGGGTATCACTCAGTTTCAATCCACAAAGTAGTCAAAGGGTTACAGATCAGGGTTGTATCCAATGTACCACTAAGTAACTTGTTCCATCGGTGCAAGAATCCATGCACAAGGGAACCTGTCCCCTCCTCCTCCTGTGCATCTGCTAAAACCATCCTGGGGTAGCCCCAGTCCCTCAGAGCAGATGTGGTGAATGTTGTAGATACTAGGAGAGGATATATTGATTTAATAGTATCCTTCCTTACTCACGCTTGTGAGTCAGCAGCAGAGTGCATTCCCCAATATATAGCAGGAAGCTAGTTGGTAGATTCATTTGAATCTCTTTACTTAAGCAATCCAATTTGGTTTTGTCTAGATTGGGTTCTGTTCCTGGTAAGTCCCCCTTTATCCCTCCTAAAAAGAATAAAGACACAACAATCTTCTTTTTAAAGTATAACAAGAAGCTTACTCACATTCAGTTCACACTAGTCACACTTCTCTGAAGTCTCTTACCCTCACTCACCTCACAGAGTGTTTGTTGTGTGGGAGGAAGGGAAAGGAGATTGTTGGCTGCTTTGAGACTCCTTAAGGGGAGTGAAAGGCGGGATATCAAGTCCAAACTCTTCTTCTTCTTCTTCTTCTCTGATGGCAGGCTTTAGCTTAGAGTTACAGAAGAGGGTTTGAGTTCATCCC
Source organism: Darevskia mixta (assembly GCA_034641385.1). Classification (NCBI taxonomy): domain Eukaryota; kingdom Metazoa; phylum Chordata; class Lepidosauria; order Squamata; family Lacertidae; genus Darevskia; species Darevskia mixta. The sequence goes on from JAWWNH010000011.1 coordinate 23,747,671, forward strand.
ATATGGGAATGAGCCCATGTTCTGGTGGCTGAGAGCCAGCAGACAGCAAAATATATCAGTATCAGGAGAGCATGGCCTCAAGAGAGAAGACGGCTGCATGACCAGCCCCTTTTATGGGGTCTCCCAGGGTCACACCCACCTACCTGGTCACATGCAGGGGGAGGAAGCTCCAGACCAGGTGTGATAGGAAGTCCTCCTGGCTGTGGAGTAACACGCCATTGCATGTGCACTCTGGGCAAACAGGAAGTGTTGTACTTGACTGCTTACGTTACATCCCACACGGTGGGCATGGGGGTACATGGAAGTTCCAAGTGTAAATGCTTGTGCAGGCCAGTTGATACCAGGATTTGGAATAACTAAATTCCTTAAACATCACTATTAAGTTTCTGGTTCCTACATCACGCAGCCCGCTTGCATGAGTTGATGCCCTTCCATGGTTTTAGGATCAACTCAGAGGCATGGTGAAACAATGGGATGTGGGTGGCGCTGTGGTCTAAACCACTGAAGGTCGGCGGTCCGAATCCCCGCGATGGGGTGAGCTCCCGTTGCTCTGTCCCAGCTCCTGCCAACCTAGCAGTTCAAAAGCATGTCAATGCAAGTAGATAGGTACCGTTGCGGTGGGAAAGTAAACGGCCTTTCCGTGCACTCTGGTTTCTGTAATGGTGTTCCGTTGCACCAGAAGCGGTTTAGTCATGCTGGCCACATGACCCAGAAAGCTGTCTGTGGACAAACACCGGCTCCCTTGGCCTGAAAGCGAGATGAGCGCCGCAACCCCATAGTTGCCTTTGACTGGACTTAACCGTCCAGGGGTCCTTTACTCTTTTACCTTTACCTATGGTGAAACAAAGCAAAAATCCCTCCTGAGATTAAATGCAAGCAATCCTTTCCATTTGTGATGGTTGAGTTTTATTTACTTTTAAATTTAGCATCTGCTTTTTGATAAGCTTCCAACAACATGCTACAAGCGTGTGTGACATTTCATTGCAGCAGCAGGGAGCTCTTGCCCCTCATTATATAGATGAATGTATGCTTGGGGGACAACATCACTATTTAACCTAATTTAGATGAAAATGTCAAAACAATGTATTCAGAAGACTACTTCACCTGAACTGTAGTGAAGTCTTAGTGACCATCAGAGATCTGAAGAAAAAAGGAAGGAGACTTTTCTAAGAGGAGACGACAATCAGAATATATCCACTGAGAAAAATCACATTGCTTCCAATCTCCATTGGCTGCCAACATTTCACTACCACTCAGGTGAAGTGCCCTTGCCAATAAATTCCTTTGACATCCTCAACTAAATGAGGAGAACATTCCAACAAATCATAGGGAAAAGCCTCTGTGGTTCACCTAGCTATTAAGGACCGTTGCTTTCTGTACATACGCAATTGCTTAATCCGGCCAGTTACATTTCAAAAGACAGTCCTTATTAGGGTTGAGATGAACATGCCGAATTCCCCCTTCCTTGAAATATTTCTTTATTTATTGTGAAGGACAATTGTTAATTAATCCATATTCAGGTAATGGAAGCAACTGGATTTGGGTGGGTTTTTTGGGGGGGGGGGTTGGTTTTGTCCCACAGCAGTTTTGTGCCATTTTTTAAAACTCCATCTTGCTGAGTTCCTCAGAAAAGATCTACAGAATCATTTAGGCACCCAGAAATATATACTTAGGATGTGAAGCACAAAGTGGGAAATTCCACATTTAAAGGATTTCAGTAAAGGATTTACACTAAGCATTTTTTCTTGGTTCTTCCTGTTAGTTCCCTATCTGTAATAATATATATTGGAAATAATACAAAATGTCACATTAATATTTAAGTTCATTAAAAAGAATAAATAAATCACTGTTCCATTTCATACAGAATCCAGTGTCTGCTCCACATGTTAAACTACTTGTACGAAGTAGTAGCTCACATAATATTGGCTATTATGATTCAGCCCTGGAATTATTTCCCAAACAAATATTTCCATCCTGAACTAAATGTTCAAATTATGGATATGCAGGGAGTGGGACGAAATCTGTTCCACATTTGAGCTCTTGTGTTCTTCATTATTCCACATTTTGGGAGTTACTGCTCTCAAGCAGAGTCCAGAGATTGGGAAGCATACTTCTGCATCTCATGTTTGGAAACTACCCAACAAATCATAAAAAAATATTTGCCCTGATCTAGTGATGATTTGAGACCAAAGAACTGCCCCAAAGGCAAGAGCTTCTCCATATAGTGGGACAATTAAGTGGCAAGTGTACTCACATATGAAGGAGCTCTAGTGTGTGTTGGGCTCTAGATCAGAAACAGAGCCTGGAAAGTTTATTGCCAGAAGGAACTAGCTATAGTTCAAGTTCAACGTGTCCCAAAAGGAACTAATTCCAATTCGCATTAATTCCTTTAAAAAACAAAGGTTCACAATTGGTCCATATTCGATTCAATATATATATATATAATGTTTAGTGGTATAGGGGTACTCTCATTTTCCTACTCATATTGAAATACTGGCCCTCAATGCGGCCAAACTTAGATTCACAAAATGTTTAGGGGTATGCGTACCCCTGCACCCCCCACCAGAAAAAAGCACTGCATATATATATAGAAATAAAATAAATCAGAATACTACAACTAGAAATTGTTTAAAATTCTATACCAAAATGAATTCATGTTTTACCCAGGTGTATCTGAAGAAGTGTGCATGCACACGAAAGCTCATACCAAGAACAAACTTAGTTGGTCTCTAAGGTGCTACTGGAAGGAATTATTATTATTATTTTATTTTTTATTTTGTTTTGACTATGACAGACCAACACGGCTACCTACCTGTAACTTTCAGTTTGTTAACCTGCACTAGTTCAGTCCGAGTCTTGGATCAGAGCAATGTTGTATTTCTGAATATGACAAAAAGTTGAGCTTTGCAATGCTGAGATAACCTTTATTTCAAGACTTTCATTTATAAACACTGCCATTCTTTAAGAGCATCTGTCTTCTAATTAATCATGACAGAAAATACAGAAATAAACAACCCCCCAAAAAGGAATAAAAGGAAAGAAAGTAATCCGAGAAAATTGATGTGCTCATTTTATCCTTCCTTCATAGTTGCAGTCCCCCGCCCCCGCTGCCCATTCCTTCTAATCAGATCTGCTTAATTTTTGTTTACAAAGATTTGACTCACTTAGCTTGAGAACTTCTCTTACACCAAAGACAGGAAGGCGGCCACCCCTTCATCCAAATCTATCGCATGCAGAATAGCAAATGGATTTCAGCTACTAAAGCAAACTGCCATGACCTTTGTGGATATTTTGCTGCAGGGAACATTAGCAGATCATTCAGAATGATGTCACCAAGGAAGGTTTTTAGTCTGGTATCCCTTCATGCTTGGCATGTGCTTGGAAAAAAATACAATGTGAGGCTTTTCGTCTGTTCAAAGTCACAAACTGCACGGGCACTATAAATAGCAAGTGTGTCAGTGTTTCTTCTCCCCGAAACTCCAAAAAGTGTTAATCTTTTCCTTGGACTGTCATCTCTGATTTATTTCTAAAGGGAACTAAGATAAAGAAAACTGCTAGACATGTTGACGTTGTTCTATGCCAAGCTATATAACTAAAGTAATTGCTTTTCCATGAGTTCTGCGGGGCCTCCTCATGAATAGGAACAGAACAAAACTAATACCAGAAAGCATCATTAGAAAAGTTTTCTAAGACTACCTAGAAAAGACCCTGATGTTGGGAAAGATGGAGGGCACAAGGAGAAGGGGACGACAGAGGACGAGATGGTTGGACAGTGTTCTTGAAGCTACCAACATGAGTCTGACCAAACTGCGGGAGGCAGTGGAAGACAGGAGTGCCTGGCGTCACGAAGAGTTGGACACGTCTAAGCAACAACAACAGCAACAATACTAGGCATTTCCTTCCAAGTGGGGTCACTCATTTAGCTGTGCATGTACCCAGACTGGTACTATTCAGATACAACATTTGAATCTCTGAATGAGGTGGATCGGACAACACCTTTATCTAGTGCTGCTATGAAGGGTGGGGTTGGGGAAAGATAACGGGCGTTCCAGAAAAACAAATTGCAACCACCTTAACCGGAAAAATTGGCAGGGGTTGGGGAGGTGGGTGCTGTAATTTCACATTTGAGGTGGTGTCCCCACAATACATTTCTTTCCCACTGTTTAAAATTTAGCATTAACAGTGGTATACCGATCAAAAAAAGCTGCAGTTCCATAATGGAACAGGTACTGCAGTATGAAAGGGACTTTAAGCAGGAAAACTAACAAAATAATCCCCATGCCAGGGGCGTTGACTTGGGCCCCAGATGATGGGTGCCCAGTGGCAAGCGCAACGTCACGTGACATCTTCCAGTTTCTACTGGAAGTCATGTTGGAGGACTGGGAGGGCCTTGGACATCCCTTCCGAGGCCTCGCAGGACCTCGGACGTCACATCCGATGTCTCATGACACCTTCAACATGACTTCCGGTTTCTACTGGAAGTCATGTCAGAGGCCTGGCAGGAAGAAACCGGAAGTCGTGTCGGAGCCCCACAGTGTGGGTGCCCAAGACACCCAGGGCCCCCTATAGTTGGTGCCAGTGTCCCCATAATAATAATAATAATAATTTATTATTTGTACCCCGCCCATCTGGCTGGGTCTCCCCAGCCACTCTGGGCGGCTTCCAGCAAACATTAAAATACATGTCCAAATGCAGCCTTAGTGTGTTAAATCATAAATCAAAACATGGCACCCTTAGCGTTTTCTGCCTTTTTCTTCCTCTTCCTCTTCTTCTTTGACTAATTGGTAACAAACATCCTTATATCTTAAAGGAAAAGGTAAAGGACCCCTGATAGTTAAGTCCAGTCGCGAACGACTCTGGGATTGCGGTGCTCATCTTACTTTAAAGGCCGAGGGAGTCGGCATTTGTCCACTTCCGCAGACAGTTTTTCTGGGTCATGTGACCAGCATGACTAAGCAGCTTCTGGCGAACCAGAGCAGCGCACAGAAACACCGTTTACCTTCCCGCCGGAGCAGTACCTATTTATCTACTTGCACTTTGACGTGCTTTCGAACTGCTAGGTTGGCAGGAGCAGGGACCAAGGAATGGGAACTCACCCCGTCGCAGGGATTCGAACCACCATACAGAATTGAGAGGATGAATAGTGTCCTATATTTTTAAGGTCACTTTTCCTCCCAAGTACCACAGTTCCTTGCTCTCTCCTCCCATATTTACTCCCTACATCTGCTGGTTTGTGGGGGTCACAAATACATTTTAAAGTCAAGGAAAGCATAGTGCATTGAATTGTAATAATAATGATAGTAAAACATGCCCTTTTTTGCATTGCCTATTTTTTCTGTGTTTTTTAGTCTCTTCAATGTAGCTACTGGCTTAATGAATCCCTTTTCTTAAAAAAAAGCCCCTGTGCCTATGAGATTATCACGTAAAATTTGTCATTCTCCTTGTGCTTAAAGTACATGATTAAAGCAGTGGCCCTGCTGAGGGAAATGATTCTAGCTCACAACTAGAAAGGATCAATCCGTGTTTGCTGAAGTCAGACTGGTTTAGTAGACACTGCTGTTCTGGGACGCTGCCAGGCCCCTAAGAAATGTGCATGAGCTTTGAAACTCCAAACTAGTCTTGCACAGAGCACAGCAAGGGCCCCAGAAAAGGCTTATCAACCTCTAATGTACCTTTTAAAGATGCAACAGCTGTGCAAAAAATATAGAGCAAATACATATGCACGATATACAGAGCAAATACTTATTGCAAATTGCTCTATTCCAATGTTGGAAGAGAGCAGGGTGGTTTTTATTTTGGTTACTGGGCAATGGCACTCATGGCAGAATTAAACGAAGGGCTGTGATGGTTGACGCTGTAATGGTTGACGCTCTTCTCCAGTGAACATCTGAAGCAAATGAATGAATCTCCTTCATCAATACATGGAATAGAAAGTGGGGAATGCCCCATCCTGTGCTTGAAAATATCTCCATGTATAGGGTTGGCATATTTCAAAAAAATTGGAAATCCGGACAGAAAAGGACCTCTCTCTTAAATTCCAGCTCTAGAAATGTTAAATGGCACAGAGATCCAGATGTACTTTTCCAAAGCCCAGGCAACTCACAGTCTTCCATAACCTGGGGAACTATCTCTTAGAAAACAAGGATTAATAACCATGTAGTTTAACAAATGGGGATGATTTGAATGAGAAATTCCAGAGAATTGCCTTTTAAAACCAATGAAGCCAAATGTCAGAAACTATAAAGAATTTTATTTGGGAAATAAAAGGAGCAGAGGGAAGGAAGGGAAAGGGAAGGCAAAGAAGTCACACACTGAGAGACTTGCAAATTAAAGCAAAAAGTCAATCAAACCTTATGTAATTGCATCAGTGCGTACAACCTGGGTTTCAGAGAATGGGCAGAGTCCCACGCAGAAAAGAAGCTTATATATTGATTGATTGATTGATTGATTGCATTTATATGTCATCTTTCTGCCAAGGCACCCACAGTGGTTTACAATGTTAAAGCAAACAAACTTTAAATTTTAAAAGGCAAAGTTGGACAGGGCAAGGGGAGGGGTTGAACGGGTGCTGGTGTAATGTGAACAAATGGTTAAAATTACACAATGCTTTTGCTCACTTCTTGAAGAGTATGTCCCCCACGTCTGGACGTGCTGAGATGAGGGTGCCAAGTGCGGTGAGTTACTATAACAACTCCAGCGAAGTTGAGCGTATGACTTGCTGACTTATTCACCCTCCCATTGGTTCAGGAAATACATCTATGTGTAGAGATGGATATAATGGTCTTCAACTGTGGTGTCCAGAACTGGACACAGTATGCCACGTGTGGTCTGGCCAACCTGAGTGTGAAACCCAGGATATCTGCCAGGTTAAGGAGCTCCACAGAAGTGCCAAATTGAAGACTCTCAAGAGGCACTGTTCACTTAATAGAGGTTTCGTTACAGGTAGTCAAAGCAAATAGAGGCTTTTCTCTCAAGCAGGTGCATTACAACCCCCCTGAGATATACAATGAAGAGCAGCAGTGCTTTTTTCTGGGGGGGGGGGGGAACTCACCACAAAGTTTGCCAATTTGTTTATTTATGGTGGGCCCAGTCACAGTGCCACACACCCCGCACTGGCTAAATGTAAGTTATAATTAATAAAGTGGAAGCGGGTGGCGCTGTGGTCTAAACCATTGAGCCTCTTGGGCTTGCAGATCAGAAGGTTGACAGTTCAAATCCACACAACGGGGTGAGCTCCCGTTGCTCTGTCCCAGCTCCTGCCAACCTAGCAATTCAAAAGCACACCAGTGCAAGTAGATAATTAGGTACTGCTGCAGTAGGAAGATAAACGGCGTTTCCGTGTGCTGTGGCACTTGTCACAGTGTCCTGTCACACCAGAAGCGGTTTAGTCATGCCAGTCACATGACCCAGAAAGTTGTCTGTGGACAAATGCCGGCTCCCTCGGCCTGAAAGCGAAAATGAGTGCCGCACCCCATATTCACCTTTGACTGGACTTAACCGTCCAGGGGTCCTTTACCTTTACCTATGATTAATAAACTAAAGCAGACAATGATCTGGATTAGAAATGGCCACAGTTTTATTGATTACAGATATAGATGGACTTTTGGCTCAGGCATTAGGTGTATATCCCATTCCAGCCCTGCCAGACAAAAAATAATTATTATTTAATTTTAAAAAGGTAAGGGAACCCAGTTCTCCTCAGTTCCAGCTCAAAAAACCCCTGAAGAGCAGTTTCTGTGTGCGTAATAAACAGAACTTTAAGCTATTATCATTAGAGTCCAGTGCCAGGGAATGACTGAACTATATAATGACACTATCCACATAGTTGATTTTAACACTCTCAGTTTCTCAGCTGTCTCTCAGGCCATTTCCCATAAATTCTGCATTCTGTAACTATCAGTGGAATGGTTCAGAATTGCCAGTCAACTGATTACATCTGCCATACAGTGGAGGGCAGACTCACTGACTGATTTAATGTTTTGGTAATTATTCTGCAAACTTTTAATTGGGCAGGGGGTTGCAGGCTGTTCATGTGAAATGGTTCTCTGTGCAAGTTAAGCAGTTTTACAACAACAACAACACAGCAACCCCTGGTTTCCCCCACAGGTTATGCTGGAGCAGTCAAAACTACTTTTATTTCATATTTTATTATGTATTTTGTGCTTTGATTATTTTTATTGTGTATTTTGTGATTTGTATACTGTAACTTTGTGTTGTGAGCCCCTCTGAGACTGACCGGTATAGGGCGGTATACACATTTTAATAATAATAATAGCAGCTGCTTTACACAAGCAATCTGCCACATGGAGCTGCTGCCTTCTTCATGTGCTTCCAAACTGCAACCGTGATGCTGCTCACATGCTCCCATTTGCCCCTAATTAGGGTGTGATATCCATGGGGGCCCATTCACACATGCAAGCAACCTAGTGATGAAAATGCATGTCTGAACCAGTCCTTACCTTCAGGTATTGCCTTACATAGCAGTCCTGAATCTCTGACTTAGATGTAAGACTGGGCTGGGCAGATGTAAAAGAGAACAGGGCTTCTGCTCCTTTAATAGTTTTAAAGAAGAAATGTCAACATGTGTAGCTTGTCACACTACCTACACCTGTTGACATTTGTCTCATCTGAATGAATACCTGGAAGTCTTCTTCTTCTTCTTTGCCGATCACTTGTAGCCGAGTAAGATGAACACGAGTTCCATGAACACAGTTTTAACAGTGAGTCCGTAAGTGACTGTGGAGGCCAATTCTGGATCCACACATCCTTCCACAGTGGGGACATAGGTTTCCAGGCGGGAGTTGATCATGGTGAGGGTTTGCCAAGCATGCCTTCCTCTTAGCACATTTCTCACTTTCGTCCTGAGTTCGAGCATCTTCAAAGTCCACGGCACCTTTGGTAAAGGCTGTTCTCCAATTGGAACTCTCGCAGGCCAGTGTTTCCCAATTGTTGGTGTTTATACTACATTTTTAAACATTTGCCTTGAGAGAGTCTTTAAACTTCCTTTGTTGACCACCAGCACTGCACTTTCCATTTTTAAGTTTGAACTAGAGTAGTAATTTTGGAAGATGATAATCAGGCATCCGCACAACATGACCAGTCCAACGAAGGAAGTAAGACCTAATTGTCAGATGCATGTTCATTATGACTGGTAGATCTCATATTACAGCAATTTTGAGAGAGTTGTTAGGGATTGCATATTTGCATCTGGGTCCAGCTCAAAACCCTGACTTTGACATATATAGCCCTAAATGACTTGGGTCCTGGATACCTGGATCCCATGCAAACTAGTGTGAAGCCATTTTAAGCCATTCCACCCACCCTTGGCAGTTTTGTTGGGCGCTGGTGTGCAAGAAGGCCTTCTCTGTGGTGGCACCCAGGCTTTAGAACTCCCTGCCTCTAAATGTACTTCTTGTGTCAACACTGTATATGTGTCAAAGACATGCTGAGGCATGCCTTTTTATCTAAAACCAGTGCTTTTTTTCTATAAATATGTTTAGGGGTACTCTCATTCCGTCTGAGACTCAGGAAACACCATGACAGGAAATGAGGGTAGCAACGGAACTGACGTTTCACCGTGCTAGAGAAGAAACTTGTTTTTTTTTTTTTTTTAAAAAAGGTTTCTTCTCCCATTAGATTCACAAAATGTTTAGGGGTATGCGTACCCCTGCGTACCCCCCAGAAAAAAGCACTGCCTAAAACTCTGAGGAATTCCCAATTTACCCACCTATGTAATCATAACAGTCTGTGATTTTGTTACAGGTAGGTAGCCGTGTTGGTCTGCCATAGTCAAAACAAAATAAAAAATAAAAAAATTCCTTCCAGAAGCACCTTAGAGACCAACTAAGTTTGTTCTTGGTATGAGCTTTCGTGTGCATGCACACTTCTTCAGATACCATACCTTGGTTGATGAATGGAATCCGTTCCGGAAGTCCATTCGACTTCCACAAACGTTCGAAAACCAAGGCGCGGCTTCCAATTTTCTGCAGGAGCTTCCTGCACTCAATTGGAAGCCACGTCAGACGTTCGGGTTCCAAAGAACATTCACAAACCGAAACACTCACGTCCAGGTTTTGCGGTGTTTGGGAACCGAAACATTCGAGTCGCAAGATGTTCGTCAACCAAGCTACGACTGTATTTGAATTGTTTTGAGGCTACTTTTCCCAATTAATAAACTTTTGTTTGCTTGTTATTTTGTAACCTGCCCTGGGTAATATATGCATGTGATAAACAAACACACACTTGACAGCTTGCTTGTGTGAATGGACCACCACAGATATCGTGTCGCATGCGTGAACCAAATCTTGCCAATTTCCCCCTGAAAACATTGCTTATATTTCTGCGCAAGTATAGCTTGGATCATGCTGCTAAGCTCCAGTTTCCCTCTAATATATTGCAGCGTTAATTTTGGCTGGTGGCTTCGCGTCACTCTGTGCTTTACGGAACCATCCCGAGTACATTAATCCCACATAAAAAATAAATGACTTCTATGAGAAAGCACTTTTATAGTCGGGTGTGTTAGTACTAGCAGCTGGAGTGTGAAACAGTCAGAATACTTGTGTGCCAACTCTGCATAAACAAACCGTTTCTCGATGCTTCCGCTAATATTATTTGGCTTCTGAGTTCTTGCCAGTTGCGTGTTCAATGACACTGATGTTCAGCTTAGTGAAGGCTCTTTCACCATGAAAGAAGTGGGGCTGGTGTGGGGGGAGAGCTAAACTGTTTGAGGATAGATACACCTTTTATACTTCCCAACAGCAGGAAATAAAGGAACGGAACAAAGCAGCGATTACAAAGGTTCCTCTCACCTAAGACACAGGCACTTCACTTTCGATCCTTGGCAAACAAAATATTAAAAGCCAAACAGTTAAAAAAAAAAGTCAGATATATATAAAAAGATCTTCCCATTTTCTCCCACCCACCCCCGAACATATAGCATTCACCCCTAATGTATTTTCTGAAAGCCGCCCAAGTAAAACTATTTATTTTAACTAAAGTAATCAAGATTAATGTCAGCAGTTATGACACACGCTGTTTGCTAAAGAACACATAGAACAATTGCTCAAGGCAAGCTTCATTAAGAAATCAGATAAAATTAGTAAAACTGATTATATTTCAAAACTCAGCAGCGGCAGCAGCAGCAGCGGCAGCTCAAATTGCCATTCAGGAGGCTCCAATTAACACAATTGGTCTTGTTCACAATCAGCTTTTGTAATCTCATTAGTCTATTATATTTTAATCATTGGGATAACTGCACAACCAAACTTAACTCTCCTTTTGGTGCTTTTGCACTGATGGAAAAAGAGTGAAAAGCACAACGTGCACAGGGTTTTTTTTCTTTTTCAGAAGATGATGCGATTAGGAGCCGACCCGGTTTACATATTATTGCCACGCATGCAGAAGCCATGGTCCCAGGACTCTGGGTGCGGCAGGACTCCACTAACAGCAGGCATCTAATTTGGCACTAATTAAGGAGGGATTCATTGGAGGGCTGACATTGCTTTCAGTGGCAGCCGCGGCTGAATTAGAGATACGGTTTGGGAAGACAAGAAAGCAGCGTGCACTCCATAGACACGCAGACATACACCTATGCAGTGCCGCTCCACGGTACGAAGCCTTGTTGCGGAGGTATTGTCCCTTGTTATAACACAAGGCTTTGTGTCCTTTAGGTATCTGGCAGTCTGCAGTACCTTATGGTACCCGTGTTTCCTTGATATTGAGCACCGCTTGCTGCAATGAGATTATGTTCTATTGATGGGAACTGGGGTGTAACGCAGCCATCCACAGAAAGCAATAGGTTGTCCTATTTCCCCGCTGCAAAACACTATGTATTTTTATGAACTGCCTCTATCTTGCACACCAGGAATGCTTCTGTGGCTAAAGCTATAATAGGATTTTCCTAAATGATATAGAAATACAAATATCCTGACGGAGCATTTCACTGCCTCTCTCCCTCTCTCCATTTATTTAAGCAAGGCAGGATTTTCCTCCCATCTTTTGAAAGGCCGTTTTCAATTTCCTATTTTCCCTTATGAGCACTTCCTGCAAAGGTGTCAATATGCACTAATTGTGTTCTGCTTGGCTCACCGGCAAATCAAAGCAGCAAAGAGAGTAGGCCAATATGCATTCAAATCCCTTTACTTGCTGGCATCAATCTCAGCTGGAAAGGAGACGCAAAAGCAAATATCTATATGCTGGGAAAATCGGGATTTCTTCCTGTGACCTCAAACAGAACTAATGTAGACTGTATTTGTTTGAGGTTGTTTTTTTTAACTTTCTGAAATGATTACAATGCAGCTTCTTGCAGCCAATATCCTGGGAGTATTTTGCTTCAGAGAACATAACAAGAAATAATACCACAATACAAGCAGAAGAGTAGATATTATAATCACATTAGGAGGTTGCTCAAGCAGACCTTGCTAGCACCAAAGCAAATCCAGCAGTTCAGTTAGGCCAAAGAGCAGAAAATATGCTCACTGATGCTCTACATCTCAAACCATAGCAAATCAGAACCAATAATTCAGCTATTTAATAGGGGCAGAGCAACAGTCCAGGTCAAAATCTCTCTCTCTCTCTCTCTCTCTCTCTCTCTCTCTCTCTCTCTCTCTCTCTCTCTCTCTGTGTGTGTGTGTGTGTAGGGGTGTAACATTCCCCGCATGCATATTTGTCCATTGGCAGATCTCTGCGTTTCTGTATTTTGTATAGTACCAATGTGGTACCTGCTGGGTTTTGAGATGCAGGGAAACAAGTTCAAGTTTTTGCTCAATCCTGAAGCCAGAAGCAGATCAATGAATGGGGGCCCCTTGTTGAAGGCTACCATCTTTAACTCACCCCCCCCCCAACCAAATGCAGTGCATCTAGAAGTTTCATTGTTCCAGAGCATTGTGGGTAAAAGAAAAAAAGCATGGTGTCTGCCATATTTTTGTGGCAGTGGCCATTTTTTACCCACAATGCCCCAGAATGGCTGGATTTTTAAGACACTGCATTTTGAGAAAACTAAGATAGTAGACATAACCATGGCAGCCTGAAGAAGAAGCTCTGGCTGGTGTCAGACCTCCGTGGCAGACCGTGGCAGACCTCAGCAGTTATCACTACTGGCAGTGGTTCCTGAAGCTATCTGATAATGCCAGCTGGTGGTGCCCAGTCGACACAAATCTGGATGAGCAGATATCCCCCGTTCCACGCCTTTATTTTCCATGAATTTGTTCGGTTTCTGCATTCCTGAACCCTAGCTTAATTTGGAAAAGGTCTAAACATTGCTAAAATCATTTCTGGACTTGCAGTTCACTCAACTTTGTGTCAGCTTTCTGAAGCGATGAACTCTTACAGATTGCTTCAGGGCCTCAGCCAGCAACATAGCAATTCATTCAATTAATGTGAATATCCTGCTCACTTTTTACTAAGGTAGATGTGCACATTGGGTGTGTGTGGGGCAGAGGAACAGCCGCTCCTCCAGTCATAAGTATACCCAATTGGTTGATGCCTTTTCCATCAAACCAGCTTCTATCCCATTTGAAAACCTAAGTCACATTAACTTCTCAGTTAAGGTGCGGTGTGTACATTTGAAGAATGAGCTTGCTGTGTTTTAAGGTACAAATGTGTGCATAGCTTAACTGTTGGACACTGACACATCAAGTGAGTTTGCCTGATTCCCTTTATATATGGCGACAAGTGGCATAGAACTGTAGAGTTGGAAGTGGACCCTGCGGGCCATCGGCAATGCAGGATTCTCAACTAGATCATACATGACAGATGGCCATCCAGTGATGGAGGAAGGGGGTGCGGGGGGTGCGGACCGCCCCGGGTGTCATCACTGAGGAGGTGTGACAAAAGGAGGTTTTTTAAAAAATTGGGCTCACAAAACTTTTTAGGAGTGATGCGGTGGCTTAGGCGCCTGCAGGTTCCATGCTGCCTGAAACAGCAGCGTGGGACTTGCGCCTGTCTACTGCCTCTCCCTCAGCCACCCTACAGCTGAGGGGGAGGTGGCGGAGAGACTCCAAGCATCAAAGAGGCTCGCCCTGTCCCCATGGGCACAGATCGCCACGCCCCCGGCTGCAGGACATGCCCCTGCACCAGGCACCCAAGCGGCTAGCTACGCCGCTGTGGCCATCCAACCTCTGCATAAAAGTCTCCAAGGAACGAGAGTCTACCACCTCTTGTGGGAGCCTGTTCCACTGCCGAACAGCTCTTAACATCCAAAAGAGCAGCAGAAACAAACTTGCCAAACCATCTGGTAATGACATCCTCCAGTCAGGTTGGGAACCTGCTTCAGAGTATGCCTGGCAAACTGGTTATTTTGGCTTGGTCTTTCAGAGTTAGAAATCTTTTGTTATCTCACCTACGTGCTGCTAAATATACATCAATTTGGTCTTAAGGTTTCCCAAGGGACGTTTGAAGATCCTAGCAAGAGTTTTCCATTCCCCCGCTCTCCCCATTGTGCTTCCCTAAGTGGCAGCATTCTCTGAATTTACATTTTGTAAAATCATCCGGCAGATTATCCTCAAAAAGATCAGACAATACGTATCCTAGGAGAATAAGCAGCGGCAGTGGGGGCAACCCAGCACACCTTCGGATCCCCTGGTCCCATTCCTAGGATTCAGTTTGTGTTCCCCAGTTAAGCACCATCAATAGTAATACCTAATAGCATTCTCTAAGCTCAGCCAGGGAAAGAAAATGGGGTTGTTATCTATCAAAGCACATTTTAGTTTTTGACAAGTAAAAAGCAGCATGGGGAATGCAGCAAGGCTGCAATGAAAGCCTAAAAGAAAACTCATATAACATCTGGTGTCATTTATCCCCTGTTGGCCTTTCATAGTGCGATATGATGAGCTTGTTCTGATTTAAGATCAGATGATCTGGTTTGAAAGAGGGGAGAAAGTGTGGCGGGTGGCGGCGGAGGGGTGGGGGAGAGGGATGCAGTCAGTCTGGCAGCAAATGGGGGATACAAAATCTGCTCAAATAATTGGAAACACGACAGATTTTCCTTAACTGATGCCAGTGGCGTCTTACTTTATCCATCTCTCTCAGCTGAATTTGTTAAGTGCATTATCTTATTGGTTTTAAAGTTTTCATCTCACTTATTTGCAGGGGGGAAACGTGAACAAATCAGTCATGATGGATTGCCTAATTTTCCTGGGCTGAATAAACCCAGTTTTATAAGACTGTTGATTCCTGGGTTATTAGTTAATAGAAACATTTATCAATTTCTATACCACCACCACCCTTTCTCTCTCACACACACACAAACCTCACAAAAATACTACACACACACACACACACACACACACACACACACACACAACCAAACAACGCAAAATCAATGATTGCATTAGAAACCTTCCTTCAGTTTCCCACATAATAATCAGCATTGGACATTGTTATGGGTAATTGCATCGTTCTAGGGAGGCTTGAATAAAATTGGTTTCTCCTTCCTTCTTTTGTTATTTCCCCCCCTTTCCTGTACAAATGCAAAACCCAGTCAAAGTGAAAGGATATCATTAGATCAGCAATTACATGGAATGGCCTTTGATCAGGTCAGGGTGGGGGGCACAGGAAGGGAAAGACCACTTCCTACATAGCAAGAATGGTGCTAGTGTGTCTATTACTAGTTACAGTGGTACCTCGGGTTAAGTACGCTTCAGGTTAAGAACTCCGCTAAGAACAAAAATCGTGCTCTGGCGGCGCAGCGGCAGCAGGAGGTCCCATTAGCTAAAGTGGTGCTTCAGGTTAAGTACACTTCAGGTTAACAGCGGACCTCCGGAACGAATTAAGTACTTAACCCGAGGTACCACTGTACTTGAACTGAATGAGGTGTTAGACCTTGTAACCCTAGCTGCTATTGATACTGAACACAGAACAATTAGAATTGTTTACTAAATCAGTGGGGGAGGGGACTTTGGAGTGGAGCGTGTAAGATTGATAGCCTTTCTTTTAATTGGTTTGGCCAAATTTCTTACCTTTCTGTTGGGTGGCCCCTTGTAATGGGAATTGTAATGGGAAATGATGCAAGACCTCTCCTAAAGGTGACACCTTCTCTGCACAGTGCATACAACTTATTAAGATGTCTATCTTACTGTGGTTTATATATATTTTCCATCTCTCTGTCTCTGTCTCTGTCTCTCTCTTACACACACACACACACACACACACACACAGCGGGTAGCACTGTGGTCTAAACCACGGAGACTCTTGGGCTTGCCAATCAGAAGGCTGACAGTTCAAATCCACATGATGGGGTGAGCTCCCATTGCTCTGTCTCAGCTCCTGCCAACCTAGCAGTTCCAAAAGCATACCAGTGCAAGTAGATAAATAGGTACCGCTGCGACAGGAAGGTACATAACATTTCTGTGTGCTCTGGTTTCCGTCACAGTGTTCCGTTATGCCAGAAGCGGTTTAGTCACATTGGCCACATGACCCGGAAAGCTGTCTGTGAACAAACGCTGGCTCCCTCGGCCTGAAAGCGAGATGAGTGCCGCAACCCCACAGTCGCCTTTGACTGGGCTTAACCGTCCAGGGGTCCTTTACCTTTTTACCTGCAAACCCCGACCTTTCTTCTCACTAAAACATGCATGCTGATCTAAAAAGAGAGAGGGATGGAGAGAAGTGAAACACTTGGAACAAAAGGGAGGAGGGAATAAAACATAGGGCAATAATTTCAGGGCACACGAGATGAAGGAAATGGCAATGAATGAAGAAAGAACAGGGACAGGGAGTATAATATTTGTGTTGTTAACTGGTCAGGTAGAAAAGTGAAGGTGTAAATCTTCACCAGAGTTAAGCAAAGTTGTCTGTGTATTGGGTCTTGAACATTTCAAGTTCAGGATATGCCAAGATCTGTTCAATACATGATGACACGGCTGATATCAACAGAAGCACAATGGAGGCCATTTCAGACAAACCACTTATCACACAACTTTCTCTCACATGACAGCCTTCATGTGGCCCCTTGCGCAGCAGGTTGCACCTATCAGCTGGGTCTCACTAGCCGATGAACAACAAGTATACTTATCATAAAGGATGCAAAAGTTATGGTCCACCAGACTGAACACACCCATACCTGTGACTCAAAAACAACAAAGAGGGTTCTGGCATCCTACAGACTAACAGATATACTGTGGTAAATATGGACAAATTGGTCTATTTTCAGTCTGAATCACTTTTGCTTATGTCCACCCATAAGTCACTTCCATCTGTTTATGCATTAATCAGTATTTGTATTAGTCCTTTGAAAAACATTCATTGAAATATATATTTAAATACATATTTTTAAAGATGCTGGGTGTTAGAGTAAAACTATTGAAACCAATGTGTCTACTCTAAATTGAATACCACACATTTTGTCCCCAAATTGAACTCCCTCAAAAGCACGTTTTAAAATGTATGTTGATACATTTTGTTTCCAGCCCACGGCTGCATTTGGGACATACAAAAGAACCATATTGTAGTCTGTAAGTTAATCTGGGCAGAAGCAGCTCTTGGACACTCATTATGCTAGCTTCTTTAGAGGTGGGTCTCTGTTGCTTACCAGGAGGGGAAGTAGAGGGGAAGGATGACAGGGAGGTCAGCATGGTGCAAACACACCAGCAGCAGTGTCAGGCTGGCTCTGCTGGTGTGTTTGCACTGCACCTATCTCTTGGTAAGCAGCTCACCTGCCAGGAAGCTAGCATAGCATCTCTGCCCCATACTGCAAATTGCTTCTGAGTCTGGCAGGTGCAAATCAAAGCAGTGTATCCTGGAATTCACAATTCTGTACAAAGTACAATTCTGCAAGTACCTTTTATTATCACATAAACTGTTGTGGGTTAGACTCCACTTCATCAGATGCATGGTGTGTATGTATACATGTGTATTTGCTGTGTGGGTATGTATGCATGCACACACTGATTTGGTGCACATGCACAGGCTAAGAAACTATGGTCTTTATTCCAAAATGCTAGGGAGGTTAGAAATTCTCTTTGAAAACTAAGTGGGCTGGACAAAATTAGAAAGAGTCCCCATCTTCAGTTAGAGAAGGAAATAGGCACCCTAGGAGTCTCATTCAAACAAGTCTGAGTGCTTTACCAACAGAATTATAATGCTGTTTTTATGTGATTTGTAATCCATATTATTTTCTAAGTATTATACTGGAGTATTGTATTTTCCTTCCTCTTTCTTCAAAGTTTATATTATTTTTCTGCAGGAAAATGAAGGAATAATTTTATGTATCATTAGACCAATCAAGTCATTTTCATTACAACTGTGGCTCTGCAGTCTTTATCTGATCGTACTCCCCCCCACCCCACCCCACCCCACCCCAGATCCACAGGGTTGCTAAAGTGAAAATCTGAACCTAAATTAGATTAACAAATTACAAGGTACAGGGAGGGGGAAAGGTAATAAGTGAGGTCAAATGGCAATGAAACAAAGCGGGGGGGGGGGGGGGGGTTACATACTGGCATGCAGTTGTTACAGAACACCTGGACTGCATAAGCAGCTATTTGTAGAGTTGTTTGTGTGAAGAGCCCATTCACACTCACCCAGAGACCACTTTGAAAAACGCTGCAGAAGATTCTAATTTTCTCTCTGTCCTTAATCATGAACTTAGTGTTTATCCATTGTCAAGCATTTATCTCACTCTTCTGGCATAGAAGCCTTCCTGGTGGTAGAAAGGGCTGCTTTGCCCTGTGATGCCCTGCCCTGCTTTGCCCTGTTACTGTTCTCAGTAAAATCTGAGAACAACCTGAGGGTATGCAATAATGGTCCTGAAAAATTTCAGTAGGATCCAAGGGATATGGGAGAAATTAGATTCAACTTGCACTTAAAGGCGAGCCCACCTCATTCACTCTTTCTGAAACACATCTGCTCTTTGAAATTTGCAGTTCTCCAAATTTTGCCGGGCAGCTTTCCAGACAAGTAATGTGTTCAGAATTAATATATATGGGTAAGTGTGCATAAATTGCATATATTAGTGAGAATAATATAAAAAATGTGATATATTAAGGAAAATTGCTTTACAAGAATGGGTATATGAGGAAAAAATTGCACCCCAATGCTGGTGGATTTCAAGAGAACTGCGCGCGCTCGCTCTCTCTCGGAAGCGGATGTGGAAATGTGAAGAACTGAATTTAAGGCTGGTTGTTTGTGTATGAGTGTTGTTTTGTTTGTGTTTATGTGTATAAATCCAATAAATATTATTTGAAAAAAAAAAAAGAATTTAAGGCTGGATCTAGACACATCCAAAAAATGTTTCAGGAAAATGCATTGTAAACCTCAAAATGGGAAACCACGTTGCCGAAAGATGGAATTCTACAGCGCCATCTGGTATCACAGTGTTATAATACATTTTAAATGCTTTAAAAAAAAACAACTAAAAAACTAATGTAGCCAAGTCCCTAGCATTGGGAAAAGGATAAACTGAGAGAAACCAGAATTGACAGATCTGTCCACATGCCTAGACATCCTTTAAAATTCCTCAAATGTTTTCTTCTGGAAGAAACTCCCAACTTTCCAGCGTATTTCTTAATGGGACAAGGACTTTTCAGATTTGTTGGAGTGAGAGATGCAAAAATATCACCTTTCCTGTGAGTAAGAAGTTATGGCAACAGCATTTAAGAAGATCTTCATTGTCACCCTAATCCAGCAAAGGTTTATCCTAATTATGCCCAACTAAAAGCAAACGGTCTTGAGTAAGCTATGAACGATTTGTTTTATTGGTTTCAGTGGGATTTGGCCATGAGTAAACTTTACTTGGGCTAGGGTGATGATGAGTAAGAAATTAAGTTTGTGTTTTAATGAGAGTCTACTTTTTTGCCCTTCTCAAAACAATGTGCAAACAGAAACACAGTAGTTCTTCAAATGATTTTGAAGAATTATGCCATGGAGCATAGGCTCTCTAGTCATTCATGGAACCTCAGCAGGAATGGCTTATGGTCAGGGATGAGAGTAACTGTAGTCCAGCAACCTCTGGAGGGTCTCAGGCTATCCACCCCTGCTTTATAAGGAAAGTGGATATGAGGTGATATGTACATATGGAAATTATGAGAGAAACATCACGATGGCAAAACAACATAACCAAGCAGCTCCTTCACGATCTCAAGATTTGCAAGCTACAGAAAAGAATCTTAAATATATGCAGTCTTTTAGTAGACACAATCCATCATGGAATACAACTGATTTTATCGTTAATGATGATTTATTTTGTGTACACTTGTTAATAAATAACTGCATTGACATTGTTTACAGGGATCTTTTAGCATTCGTGTTCTGAATTGAATTGAATTTGCATTAAATTTTGGATTTATCTGCAAAGCAATACATTCTACAGCCTGTTTTCTTTTGGACTCCATTTTAGGAAAAACCACTAAATGGGCCTCAAATGCTGTGATGTGAAATGTTGAGGGCAGCTTGTGTTTAAAAGAACCTGAACACCACATGGATGTTGCTTCCACACAAAAATGGCTACCCATACACAACGATGTCCAGTGGCCATTTGATGTGGCGGCCACACCTGAATAACCATGAAGGGCTCCCCTGATTAGCCACGATTCAGGAATCACAAGCATGTCCATAACTCATTTCTTGCTCTTTCCAGGGCTTTCATAAGTTCCAGGTAAATGACTATAACCTCAGTTTCAACAAGATATTTCCTTCAGAACAAAAATGAAGGGAGCTTAAAAAAAAAAAAATCTTTATGCAAGTAGACTTTGCTGTTGAATCTTATCTTTTTGTTAGTTCAAAGGTTTCTGAAGATATAAATTCTTCTCAACTGCCCTGAGGTGGTGGGAATGTAAATTGAATACTTTACAATTTGTAGACTGTTCCTGCAGTAATGTGCATCTCCTCCGTGAGCGAGTGTTTGGGGATTTTTCAATTACTGCAGTCGGAAAACTCTGAGATATTCTTTAGGGCAGAAAAAGCTCCTTCTCAAAGTTGAGTCACTGATGTTCAAATTAGCTGCCAAAGGCACTATAATGATCTGTGCTCCAGATTTTGCTAAACAGGGGGAGGGGGGATTGGCCTATTTCATCACAGGAAGGAGGGACCTTTTCCACCATCACTGAAACTATCCTAGCCTTTAGCTTCTATTTAAGAAGAATGAGATAGATTACCATCAATACATAAGACACTGGCCAGGTCCATGATTAAGGGCATAAATAGATGTTTTGAAACAGAGGGGGTTGTCACCAAACCATGTCAAATTCCTCTGTCTTTGAAACGTCTAGTACACTGCTGGACGTGGGTGGCACTGTGGGTTAAACTACAGAGCCTAGGGCTTGCCGATCAGAAGGTTGACGGTTCAAATCCCCGCAACGGGGTGAGCTCCCGTTGCTCAGTCCCAGCTCCTGCCAACCTAGCAGTTCGAAAGCACGTCAAACTGCAAATAGATAAATAGGTATAGATAAATACCTTTCGGCGGGAAGGTAAATGGCGTTTCCGTGCGCTGCTCTGGTTCGCCAGAAGCGGCTTAGTCATGACCCGGAAGCTGTACGTCGGCTCCCTCAGCCAATAATACAAGATGAGCGCCGCAACCCCAGAGTCGTCCGCGACTGGACCTAATGGTCAGGGGTCCCTTTACCTTTACCTTACCTTTATGTAATGGCATCATTGCACAATGCATCTTGTTGCCCTAGTCCACATCACCAGGGCATGTAGCATAATGATGTCAGGAGGATACAAAGTAATAAATAAATAAGTTGTATTACATATTATGTAGTGGCAGAGGAAAACCTAACACAAGGCTGCCATTTTTGCAGTGGCCCTGTGACTTCCCTATGACATAGTTCCTGTCTTAAAAATTCAAGAGGAAATGCTAGCATAACAGAGCCATCTCAGGTCAGGCCACCAGGTTTCAGCAACCAAACACTACTGTTCATAACAAGCCATGAGCTCACTGGGTGAATAGTATGTCGTAAAAGGTGGTAGTTCCGAAATTATGCCTAACACAGTGTCATTTTCTTTAAAACGCTACGATCAAGTGGAATGCACAGAAGACTATGAGAGCGAGCAGAAATAATGCCAGCTGCTACAGTTTAATGCTTTTAAACTAGTGCAATTGAAATCTTATTGCTTACATTTGAGGATTGAGGTCAATAGCCAATATAATTTAATAGCTAATGAATTTCCAATAAGCAGAAGACCTTAGTGATTCATAAATACAGTTAAAGCCACATTCTCTGAACTTTAGTTATCAAAAATGCCTACTTCTCTTGCATCTTCATGTGATTCTCACAGGTAAAACAAATGTGGATAAATCTGAAGAACCTAAGAAAAGCCCTGCAGGATCAGACCAGCATCTTGTATCCCCAGGTGGCCAACCAGATGTTTCTGGGAAGCTCCACGGTGGAGATGAGCACAATAGCCCTTTCTCACCATTTTTGTCCAATTATGCTGTCTCTGATTCAGGAGGTAGCATGCAGCCATCACGCCTAGTAGTCATTGATAGCATTTTCCTTCATGAATTTAGCTGATCTCCTTTTAGAGCCATCTAAGGTGGTAGCCATCTCCAAGTTCTGTGGCCAGCAGATTCCATAGTATAACTTGCACTGCCTGAGTACTTCCTTTCATTTGTCCAGAAACTCCTATCATTCAGCTTGGTGGCACCCATATCAGAAGGGATCACTAAAATCTTATTAAGAGTGGGCCAATAATACAGGAGCTGGAGATCTGGGGCAAATTTCAAAAGGCACCTCATCAAGAAATAGGGAGGGACCCAATTTGCAACCAAATACAGTGGTACCTTGGTAGTTGAATGGCTTGGTTCCTGAACAAATCAGCTCCCGAATGCCGCAAACCCGGAAGTGAGTGTTCCGGTTTGCGAACATTTTTTGGAAGCCAAATGTCCAATGTGGCTTCCGATTGAGTGCAGGAAGCTCCTACAGCCAATCGGAAGCCGTGCCTTGGTTTTCAAACCGCTTGGGGAGTTGAAGAGACTCCCAGAATGGGTTAAATTCGAGAACCAAGGTACCACTGTACAAATGGATTGGAGGATCTGTTTGGTCTTTGGCTCATTATCCATTTAATTGCTACAGGCACCAATGGGGATAAGCGAAAGAGAAGCAAAGAGGCAGCACTGTGCTGAGAACTGGACACTGCAGAGAGCGGTCGGGTTTCACAATATGGAACCTTAAATCTTCGAAATTACTTTAAGCAATGTGCTGGAACATTTTGAATGGATTAGGAACATCACTATCAGTTATTGTGGTTCATGCAGGATGATATGGTTAGAGTTACCTGGAGTACTATCATGTAATATCAGCTCAATTTATTAAAGGCACCCATTTGTAGATCAGTTGTTGGATGAGTAGCACATGTGAAAGATACCAAGCACTTGACAAGAAGTGATTAATCAAAGGGCATTTCCATACCTATAACTGTAAGTGTGCATTGTCCACAGTGATCCGCACACTGCAAGTGTTGGGTACCAGACCAAAGGTTTGCATACTTTGCTTTCAAGTGTGATCCTCCATTCACCTCAGCCAATAGTACAGAGGGCAGAGCTAATCCTATTCTGACATGGTGGCCTCCAAACAAGGTGTCTCCTGTCATCTTCCTTCTCTCTCACCTAGCCCTATTGCAATGTGTAGTTCACTTGTTTCCTAATGTGATTTCATCACTTTTTCTAGATCCCAGTCGCCCAACTGATGTAAGGGATCCACCTGCAAGCACATTGCACTTTAGTGCTGGTCTCATCAGCACCCTACTTTACGGTGCATAGATTGCCTTGTGGCAACACAGTGTGCCTACTTTCTTGTTCAGCACACATAGCGCATAATTCACACTCCAGTTTGGACACAGGTCCATTTTTGCATGGCAATTTCATGTGCGTATGGATGCTAAGGCAGCTCTTGAATCCACAGTAACAGCAAAAATGTCTCACTTGATTTACACCTGCAAACACATACAGTCTCTGCATTATCCATTTCTGATGAGACTAGGCCAAGAGATTAAAATCCTGGAAAAATTCGTAAAAAATAATAATAATAATCCTGAGTGACAATTCTAATTATAGGTGGCAACAAAGAAAACATCTCTCCACAATGGTTAATTGATATCTGCACCGTAAAGTAGGGTGCTGATGAGACCAGCACTAAAGTGCAATGTGGTTTTCGCGTGGTTTTTACTGCACGGTTTAATGTACTTTGGTTGTATCCCACTTTGATATATTTTTATGAAATAGCAGTATAAAAATATGTTTATGAATGAATAAATAAAAATTGGCACTGCTACTGCTCCCTAGCATCTGCCTTCTGACTTTGCCTAATGGTAGGGCTGGCAAAAAAATAAGTGGAGGATGGGCTGGCAGGGTGGGGTAAAAGTTGAAGTCATGAGTCAGAAGAGATGTGAGTATAGAGGGTGAACTGGGTGTAAGCTTGTGGAGAGGGCTGATGTGAGAGGTGGAAGATTCAACAATGCAACGATATCTGAATGGGAATATGCATTTTTATTTTTATTTCTATCCCGCAAGACTTTGACCTGCCACAGACTTTGAGCTGCCACGGACTTCACATCTAAATAAGATGACAATAATAAAAACTTCTGGTGCTTGCACAATGTTTTCAAACCTTCAAAGTGACTGCAATATCTACTGCACCGTTCAAAGCACATTCGTCATCTCATTGCAACCCATAACAACAGCCCTGTAAGGTAGGAGAGTGAGTTTCAGTCACTGCATTATGCAGATGGAGGTAGGGGACTCAGAGACTTATGGATAACCAAAGGTGACCTAACTCTTGACAGATGAGGTTCAAACTGAGCACTTCTTGCTTCCTGGCTCCTGGCCACGACGCTACACCAGCACCCAGAAATAAATGAGGCAATGGTCCAAAATGTGGTGCTCTGTGCAATTTCCCCCTTTCTGGTGTGCTTCTTTCCTCGTATCGAGAATTATTTAGTCACAGGAATTACCTGCCTTAATCCAGGACAGGATTAGGCTACTTTGATCATGCATTACTTTCCTACCGTGCAGGCACCAATTTTTGTTAACACTGAGCAGTCAAGATTACCGAAGTGCTGAGTTACCCGGTTTCCTGTGCCTGTCAGTATTTCTCCTTGCCAGCTCCTTGCTTCGCAAAGATGACATAAGCAGTAGCCCTGGCAACCATCCCGGGGTTCTGGAGCTCGGTTCCAGCTGAAAGCCAATTGCAGTCACCCTGCATATTTCCAGTGTATATCAGACAGACATAGGCTCGGCTTTAATCTAGTTAGCACCAATGAGGCAGTTTTCAAACGTTTCGGCAAATCGAATCATCCCTAAGGACCACAAGTTAGAGGAGCAGGGGAGGGGTGGGGGAAGCGGGGAGGAAAAGGATAACCATCTAAGGTAGCATTAAAGGCAATCACTCTGGTGTGTGTGTTTCTCTTTACCTGGCTGTCAGCAAGCCTGTTCGGCTAACACACTCCCTTCTTTCTTCCCCTCCTAGCAAGCTCCTCCCGCCTCTCTGCTTTCTGCTCTCCGAGCATAGCCAGCAATGGACAGCGACAAATGGAACAGCTCATCTATCTGAGGAAAGAAGCCTCTTTGATGGTTCCCCAGTGGATGTAATTGTGCTCATTACTGCCCATTTACATTTCATCACTCGATTATCACAAATGCCTCATTACTGTTGATAAGGGTTTGCCATCGAGCTGCTTGCTAACTATTTATTTCGGAGCCGCCACTGTCATCAGGCAGGCCCCGTTGGCAGAGCGGGGGGATGGAGGATGTAAGGGGTGTGTGTGTGAGGAAGGGGAGGGTGGAAAAGGAGGAGGTGGAAAGGGGTCTCCGATCAGATTTTATTAAAGGCTGTGATTTAAATCGATATTTAATAAAGTGGCTCTGCCACGTAACGCAAGCAATTCCCCCGTGCGGCCCTGAATCATGAACACGAGGGGGCCCCTCACAGCTTGCTCGCATAACTCAATTGGGCTTTGTGCACCAGGCTGGCACCTGTGTCTCTGAGGTAATAGGTTTATGAGCGGATGAACAGAGCTGATGGGGCCTAAATGGATTAACTAGGTGTTTGCAAGCCTGGCGATGAATGCATCAGGAGGAGGATCGCAAATAAACCTAGCCCGCTTAAGCAGAGGACAATAGGGAGTGTAGGCAGACACCACGCATGTCCTGAGCCTCACAGGGGCAAAACACCGCTTGGCTCTTGCCGTTTAAGCCCACCCCATATACTGGGAGAAGTTATAAGGCCAGCAAGGTCTAACAAGCGTGTAGGTGCCAGGTAGCATGGAGTCTGGCTGCCACTGCTTTTGTCACTGCTGAAGGAAGGGGGAAACAGATGAGGAGGGGGACGATCAGCAGTGGATGACGTGGTGGAATGGCAGGACTTACCTGGCCTCCAACACCTGAGTTGTTTACTGGGAGGGAGAGGTGGAGGTGGGAGGTGGCAAGGAGGTCAGCATGGAGGAAATGCCCCAGCAGGAGTTCTGCAGGTGAATTTGCACCATGCCAGCCTCCCCACATTCTCACTGCTCCCCCTCCTGGTAAGCAGCAGCAACTCAGCAGCCAGGAGGTCAGGGAAGCGCTACCTACCACCCCAGCATGCCATTTGCTCCTGGGGACAATGTGCCCAAAGTTATGGCTGGTCTGCGTGTTTCTTGCAAAGGAGTTCCATCCCTATAAAGGCAACGTGTCAAGAGATTTGAGCGCACAAAAGGGTTGTCCAAAGGTCAGTGAGAAAGCCAAAGATAGGGCAGTTCCCAAATAGGCTTAAAGGGCTGGATGCCAAAGTGCTGACAATGGGTACCAGGTGCAATGTAACACACACACACACACACACACACACACACACACACTAACAATTGCCAGGTCAGTTGTTGTAACCGTGAGGTCTCAAGCAAAGCTTGATTAATATATCTGCCACACTTTAGTTAAGGCATGCACCTGATTATAACTATATTTAAACATTTTTTTTCTGTCAAGCTTGTCAAGCTTATAAATATTTTTACCATCATCAGTGCCCTTCTTCCTGAGCTGTTAGCTTTCTATGCAAAAGAACACCTATTTATGACAACCATCACAGTTGTCTTATCTCTGACTCAACACATCACTGACCCGTGGGGGTGGGGTGGCACTCGATCTGACTTTTGCAACAGAGTGGGCAGGAGATTGCATGGAAAAAAATTTGGGGTGTGTGATAAGCCCATTGTCACAGTCAGACCATTTCCTGGTGAGATTTGAAATGATGGTGACAGTAACCTCCTGCAGGAACAATTAAGCCTTGGAGACGAATGAGATCTGAAGGATTCCAGAATGCTCTGGAGGGTTTCCAGACTGACAGGGCTGGTGGTCCTGATGAGGCCCTGATCTCATTATGGGATGATGCGATGGAATGGCCCATAGACCCAATCACTCCTAAATGCCCTCTGCAGCACTGCAGAGCTCAGGACGCCCCCCTGGTTCCCTAGGGAGCTTTTGGCGATGAATCAGGTTGAATGATGGCTAGTGCATAAGTGGCACAAGCCGGATTATTATAATAGGATGTGTGATTTTAGAAGCGTGTTTCGTCATTTCTGCAGCTTGTAACCTGGCTTGTGTATAACAGTGCAGAAAAGCTGTGTGCAAATTACAAATGAATAGTTGCAACGTGAATGTGATCAAACACAAGAGGGAGCACATAACTGTGCTGAAATAATAATAAAAATAAAAACAACAACAACAACAACAACAACAACCCTTCCCATCTTGAGCGGCTTCCAACAAAAAATAAATAAAACAAAGAGGGGTGGAATCAAACATTAAAAGCTTCCCGAAACAGGGCTGCCTTCAGCTGCCTACACAAATGTATATAGTTGTTTCACTCTTTGGCAGTGAAGGAAGAAGAAGAAGAAGAAGAAGAAGAGTTTGGATTTGATATCCCGCTTTATCACTACCCGAAGGAGTCTCAAAGCGGCTAACATTCTCCTTTCCCTTCCTCCCCCACAACAAACACTCTGTGAGGTGAGTGGGGCTAAGAGACTTCAGAGAAGTGTCACTAGCCCAAGGTCACCCAGCAGCTGCATGTAGAGGAGCGGGGAATCGAACCCGGTTCCCCAGATTACGAGTCCACCGTTCTTAACCACTACACACACACCCTCCACCGCACCTTCACAGAGGCGCCCATCAGCACTTTTCGGTGTTGTGATAGGTCTATTGAAATCTAGCTTGGGTGGAGGTATGCCAGAAAGTTTGCCAGCCTGGCAGTTTGGGAATAAAATTGCTCAGGATAGCTCAGATAATGCAGTTGATGCTCATTGTCTACATTTGGGTTCTATGTGTGGGGTCAGTTTCAAATGCTGAAGGGCGAGGATGCAGACAAGGTGCTTGTGACTGGCAGCCCCTTTCCCCAGCTCCAGCTTTTCTGGAAAAATATAGCCCAGCTGCAGTTATTTGGATGCAGTAAAGCTTGAGATTTTATGGCCGCAATGCAGTATATGTAGGGCAGCCCTTGAAGACAGAGTATTCCACTCTTCATGCTGGTTTAATGTTTAGTCGCACTGTGTTTTGTATGATTATATTTTATTATGGGGGGAGTTTGTTATTAGTGGAAATTAGTGCCTTGTGGAGGAAGTGGGGTGTCATTTTTTTCAAATAAGATAAAAATAACGACCATGTGGAAACAGCAGGAAGCACAAGATGCAGCCACTTGGCTTTTCAGCTGAGTGTCTGGCCAGTCACATCGCTCTGGTTCGTACAAAACTCCACAAGGCCTCTTACCTGCCTACAGTAAATGTCTATTGCAATTAACTCAAAACAGCCAAATCAAAACTCAGACATGTCAAAACAAAATAAAAAATAAAAAAATTCCTTCCAGTAGCACCTTAGAGACCAACTAAGTTTGTTCTTGGTATGAGCTTTTGTGTGCCTGCACACTCCTTCAGATAACTGACACGTCGTAAGCCATTCAAATTAAGGGCATGTTGAAGTAGGCAAAAAGATGGGGGTGCCAGAGACCAGTTGAGGTGCACCTAAAAAAAACAAAACCCCTACTTGACTCCCAAAGGCACCATGTCCCAAGGCCATGATGCCACAAAAGAGGAAGAGGAGGTCTTGGGAGGCAACATAGCCTTTATATCGCACAGTTGCCCCCATGCTGATTGGTCCAAGCAAACTCTGTGTTCTTCCTCTCCCACTAGAGCCACCAGGTGCGGGAAATTCAGAGAAACACTAACAGTGTGTTCTTTTAAAGAGTCCAGTTCTTGTTCACTTCCTGCTATCTCCTGTTCCAAAGGACTGAAAGAACTGTTGCCTGTGCACTGTAACTGGATTTCTGTAACCCCGAGCAATTCTGCATTTGGACTGCAATGGCTATTTGTGGCTGATTATCGCGTCTCTTATGGAAATACTTCCCAACTTCAATAGTCTTTAGCAATCATGTTTGCCCTGATGCTGCACATTTGAGACTGAGCAAACCTGTGTTTTAACATACCAAGGAAGTAGCAGTGTGATTTGTTTCTCCTTAATGCTCTTTTCTAATGCCGCGTGTGCGGTGCTGAAATCTGTACTCAAGATGTATAGGGAAATTACATCAGATTTATTTACAGGGAGTCGTTTATGTTGAACTAGAAGGTTTCTAGTGTGTCAGCAATTCTCCATTGCATTTGTTTGTTCCTGGGATATCAGGCAAAGAGTACAACCCTATTAAACCTGTACATTACATTTTGCAGAATGGCAATGCTTTCGTTGTTGTTGTTGTTCGGCAAAATGAAAAAGGGAGAGAAAATCCTTTACCACTAAACATTCCCAATGGCAAGGTGTAAGTGGGTAGTCAGCGCTAGAGACAAAACAAGTTCTTGTTTGACTTCTTACATCACTTTCCATCTCGAAGCAATTGTGCATCTTCCATGATTATATGTAGTGCAACATAATAATGGGTTCCCCCCTCTGTACCCCCCTCCACCTGGCTGAATATTTACCCCCATCCTAATCACTCTTAACTAGGAAAAGAATAAGAAATGGCAGTCACCAGCCCAAAGCCAGGTGCAAGGAAGGCCGTCTGATAGTCTCCCAACATCTAATAGTCTCCCAACATCAGCAGCGGGGACTTATTGTGCCACAATGTGTGGTGTGGTATGCAGCCGACCACCATTTAAAGTTTTCCACAGTGCCCCAATAAGGCTTCTTCCCAGGGCATTGTGGGGAATATAAAATGGCTGCTGGATCACAGCTGCCCACAACAAAGGAGAAATGGATGACAGCAGATGTTGGGGTGGGGCCTGCAGTCTTCAGCTGATGGAGAGTCACAAGAATTGGGAGGTGGGGTCGTAAAAATAAATATCTCAAGGGTCAAACACCAGGATGAAGAGGTGAAATATCTCCAGCATATTACAAAACCTTTGCAATGAGAGTGCTAGATGCACCTCCATGGAAAGGGCGTACCACAACTTAGGGGCTGCCAGTGCCACAGAGAACGCCCTCTAGGTAGACGGCCATCCCCCAAGCTTTTGAAAGCAGTGGAACATTCTGTCTTAATGCTGGAGAGGGTTTGCAGGGAAGGAAATAGTATTTCAGATGTCTGGGACCTAAGTCATCCAGTGCTTTAGACAGCTAGCCCCAAATATCTGAAAGACCTCCCCCTAGCAAATAAAAGGGAATGCACTTTTCATGTGCAAAGGGGGACAGTTAAAAAGTTTTGTTTTCATGTTCATTTTTTTATTTTTACGATTACAGCTGAGGCTGAGAGCTCTGTATCACTCCAATGGGAACACATGTTCAAAATGGAATATTTGGGAGGAGAGGGGAGAACTGTGGAAAATACAAAGGCATACCTCCCCCCCACTGACCCCCACCAACATTTCACCAGACTTGCAGTACAGTCTTATGCACATCTATTCTGAGTTCAATTGGGTTTTCTTTCATGCATGAGACAATGGTGTCATGGGCACCTCAACTCCATAATAGTCTGGCATGGCTTGGCAGCCTGTGATGGACCAGGAGAAGGAGGAAGAGGAAGAGGAAGAGGAAGAGGAAGAGGAAGAAGAAAGAGCAAATGGGGCTCGAGAAGTCTGGCACCCAGAGATGGAGGAAAGAGGTCCTCCCCTTGTGATTCTGGGTCTCGGAGACGGAGAAGCAGAGCTGCTGGCTCTCTCCTCCACCTTTCTAGTACAGCACCGATCCTCACTAGGGAGGGGAGAGGACTTCGAGCAGCCAGAGAGAAGGGCTGAATAAGAGGATGAGTTGGTGGAGCTGGAAGCAGAGGGGCAGGACCTATTCTTGTAGCTGACATCCAAGCACCATCTTTGTAGATGGAACCAGATGCATAAACCCAGATCAGGCAGACGTGTGCATGCAGCAGACGTCTAGGGTGAGCGAGTCCTGAGTCCTCACCTTTAAAAGTTTGGAGTGTATATTTTGAACAATCTTTATATACACAATTGTCAGACAGAGAACTGGAAGCTCTTCTCATTCCTTTTTCTTATCTCTCATTTTATGACTTCTAATTTTTGGTTTATTATCCCTGCTAATTCTATCTATATAGAATGTTTTCCTATTTGGGGTTAATGAAACAGGAAGGTGATGTGTATAAGATGAAGGGCCCTGCATGAAGGGGCAGGGTAGGGTGTGAGGCTGGGGGAAGAGGGGGAAGCTCCCAAGTGAGAGCTGGGAGGGCTCACGCTCCTTTGCATGGAATAAGGGTTAAGATACAACCTTAACAGAGGACTCTTCTGCTTCTGCTTCTGCTTCTGCTTCTCCTTCTCCTTCTCCTTCTCCTTCTCCTTCTCCTTCTCCTTCTCCTTCTCCTTCTCCTTCTTCTATCTTCTCTCTTTTGTTTTTATTTAGATTGGTTTGGCTTTTATTGTGTTCTATGTTGAAAACTTCCAATTAAAAAATGGATTATAAAAGCTTGGTGGGAGGGCGTGTCAACTGCCGATACATCTCTGTAGCTTCTCTTCAGTTATAAGCCTCTTGGCTTGCTCCTCTACCTTGGGATCTTGATTTCTGGATCCTGTGCTTCTTTGCTGAAACTGGACCGCTACCAGCCTGATTGAAGACATCTCCCTTACTTGCAATAAAGAGTTGCCATTGTTGTGTTAGGGCAGGGAGCCTCCATGAGGCGGAAGCCACCATTCTACATGGCTTCATATTTCTTTCTTTTTTATTAAAAAACTTGCATATTCTCATGTCTGAAAAAGAGTGGGTTGGAATTATCTAGGCTTAAAATAACCATGTGTTTTTGGTATTATCCGTGCCAATTGCTGAAGCCATTTGGAATCTTAAACCCTGTATGGAATAAATAGTTGTGTCAACATGGAGACCTCTTGCCAACCTATATGCTGTGAATTGTATGTGTTAACATGATAATTGCTTCCATATATAGGAGTAGTTGAGCCAAAGCAGCAGAATATGAGAAAAGAAACTTGCAGGGAGTCCAAGCTCTGTTAGCATTGGAAGCTGTCTTATACAGAGTCAGACCATTGCTCCACCTGGCACAGTGATCTCCACACACTGACCGGCAGTGGTTTCAGACAGGAGACATTTCCCTTCCTAACTGGAGATGTCGGTGATTGAACCCTCTTGCATACGAAGCAGATGTTTTGCAGCTTGTTTTCAAATGCTCAGGATGGAAGGATAAATAATAGGAAATAAGACTCACTGCTTTTTAATGCACTCTGCAATGTGTGCAAGGTAATGGGGGCTGGTCTGCTAGGATGATTGAGACATTGCCTCACCAACCTCAGCCTGTCCTCAGCCAGCTCCTGCCTGCCTGTTGTCTTGTTACAACCAATCAAGGGGTGGATCTGGCACCACCTACTGCTGATCTCCCTACCTTCCTCTTTACCCGTCTCAATGGGCACCAACCACTACTGGTGTACACAGAATCGAGGCTTCTTACAAAGCTGTTCAGGCCAAAACCCTACAGTTTTTCTCCTGCATGACCTTTCTAAAGTTGCTGCTGTATATCGTCACCTGCAAGTCACCATTTACCTCCTGCAGCACCACTTATTATTTATACAAAAAGTTCTCCCAGCATCACAGATCATCATTCCTACGAGCATTCTGGTTTTCCTTTTTAAAGAGATGGCTGGCGATGCTGCTGAACTCGAGAGTGGTGGCTTGCTTAACAACAAAGGAAGGAAGAAAAGCCAAGGGAGTTACTGATACCTCCTTGTTTCTCTGTGATTCTGATCGTGGCATCACTCGGCTACCTGCGTTGAAGGAGTGGCATCAAGAGATTCTACCAATTGTTGGTGAACAATTGATATTTCGTGCCCACTAATACTCCTCCATCACAATAAGCAATATTTGAAAATTCGGATGGAACTGAAGCCACAAGTAATGCCAAGGTAGTTGGCCGAAAGAAACAGTTCATGTCAATCAAATATGGAAGGTTAAAGAAATAGTTTTAGGCTTTATATCTGGCTTAAATACCTGGTACTGAAGCTTTTGGAAATTAAAACTGCCACCTTGCACTGCATGCCAACTTTTATCCACTATACTGACCCTTTGAGGCTGTCCTGGAAAGTTCTACCACCATTTAAAGTGGGGAACATATACTGAAACAACACAGCTTATTGGGTTGTTTTTAGAAACCCATGTGAGATGTAGCAGGTGAGATATTCCTTAGACCCCCAAGAGGCTATATTGCTTTGTAGGTCAAACCAGCACTTTGCATTGCACTCAGAAAATGTTATGTTCTTTACTGCTTGTGTTGTTTCTTTTGGAGGACTGACATGTCTCATATTCTTGACTGCTTGCGGTGTTTCTTTCGTACGGCTGATATGAATTGAAGGGGTGCGAAAAACAAAGGCAAACAAAGATGAAAACCACCAAAAAATCCCCACTCTCTGTTCCAGGTTCTACTACCCATAATTTTCATTCCAGTTTCATTTGGGTCAGGTTTCCTGTCAGTGTACCCTAGTTCCAGTGATGCATCCGAGGTATTCTCTGCCACTGGGCAACACTTTATGCTAAGCAGTAGCCAGAAGGTGACAGTGAGTGACAAATACTAATCTTATGCAACGAGATGAGAACAGCAGTGGGTGAAGGGCTGGTGCAGGAGAATTGAAGCCTTAGAAACAAGAATTACAAATCACTAATTTTTTTAATCCTCCTATATTTTTCACACACTGCATTTTTTTATAAATTACAGAGGGTGACTCTACTTGTTTTCCTGACTTTCCCTTTTTATGGAGATCATGGCCAGGCTATGTACTTTAAGAGGTAATTCTTTTCACCAAATCATGATGCCCGGTCCTGAAGTCTATTTAGCAACACAAACGGACCATTTCTTACAGGTGGTAAAGCTGCCTAATAAAAATTAGCAAAACCTAGAGGTGAAAGCTTCAGAGGTATGAATCACAGGAATTATATCCATAATCCAAAGAGAGATGTAATATTGAAAGCTGGACTCTCTTTCCCTCTTACAAGCTCAGATTCTCCCTCTTTTATGAATGAAATAGATGGCTAAATTTGATAAGGGTCACTAATGGCTAATAAAACCTGTTCCAGATATCAGATCTGACTTGCAGGCTGTCATCAGCCATTCTGAGAGCTCTAATTTTGATTGCTCATTTCTCAAACTTCCCCAGCTCTACAGTATCCTTTTTGAGGTGAGCCAACCAGAGCTGGACACAGTATTCCAAATGTGGTTGCACCATAGATTTGTATAATGGCATTATGATATCAGCAGTTTTCAATCCCTTCCCTAATGATTGCTCCTTAGGCACCTGATCATTGGTTGTGTGTTGAGGTCCCGCATTCACCCCCCCCCCAAATAACACACACCACAGACAGTATTTATGGTTTGGTTTTGGGGCATGATTTTGGCCACAACTTTATTGAAATACAAATTGATGTGAGTGGTTGCATAGGCATTGGTTCAAGCTATCTGCCCCCTAAGGGACAGAACCTGACAGCCATCAGAATGGGAGAGCACTCATTGGGGTTGAGATTATGAGTGGGGTCATGACTCTATAACCTGCCCCACATATGCTCCCAGGAGCTCTTGCGATGGCCCTGGCCCCCAAGCGGAGGGATACGGACAAGCAAAGGTGAGCCCCTGGATTCCTTTAACGGAATTCCCCGCGCATCACCAACAATTGGAGGGGCAGCCACAGCCAGGCTTATCCCCTCCACCAACGAACACAAGGAACCAATGCCTAACCGCCAACCTTACAAGTTGTGACTATTTGCTATGTAGTAGGCAAAAACCAGAAGGCACCAGCCAATCAGCCAACTGGAACAAAATTCCTACCAGGCCCCTACCCCAACGGCAGATGGCCCCATAACAGGCATAGCAAGGTCAACACAGGGGCCTAAGAAATAGGGAGAGGACGGGTGGGAGATCCGTTCCACACAGCAAAGAGGAAGTGACCCAGCGTGCTCAGGAGATATAAACCCCAAGAAGCCTGGGCAAAATTGCAACATGTGCTGGGCCAACAACAGCCCCAGGGCCAATCAGAGCTGTGGCCACATTCCAAAGACTCCCCAGCAACAGTGAAGGGGGCGAATTTGCAGGCCCCAACCACAACGCGTGCTCTTGTTTAGAACCTGATTTGTCCCTGAATTAATCCTTTGCTGCTATCAGCACATTCAGTCCCCATTCTCCTCCAGAGGGAATCAAGAGTATTTGTCACCATGCAGAATTCGGCCCATTCCTGGAGCCATCTTAAGAGCTGGCCTGATGCCAGCTCTATGCTTTATTGATTTGAGGAATGAGTGAAAATGAGAACAGTAACCGTAAGGTTGAAACGGCAAAGGAACAAACCTAGCGAGTAAGAGAATCACTTCCCCATTGTCCCGTTAGAGCAACAGAACAAATATTGCAGGGAAGTATGGAACGTTTCCTTCCTGGGCTAGTTTCTGCTTGATATGTTTACTAGCAAGAGTACCAAAAATATGGCCCCCTAAGTGTTCCTTATAGTACCCCACTGTGGTACCTCTGTTCCAAAGCCAGTCATAATCAAATCAATCAATCCAATATACACAAGCCTTTTTTCCTTCACACATCATCCCAAAGTGCCTCACAGAACAGAACAAAAACATAAACTATAAAATAAATTATACCCAGCACTGTAAATAGGCTATAATGCGAGAGGAACAAAGAGAATCTCAGTGTAATAAGAAAGGCAAAACTCTGAGTCCAATCAAACCCCAAACTACTAAATGGCAAACAATTCATATCCTAATTTCAAATCGGCTTTGAAATTGGTTCAGGTTAGGTGATGGTCCGTGGTTTCAAATATTTATTTATGAATGTTCCACCCCATTTTATTTTATTTTAAGGAATGGGCTTGAACTGAACTGTTTTTTGTTCAGGGAATCCAATACACCTTTGCAAATATGCTTTTGTTATGGAGTACTAATGCAATCGTTAGAGGTAACAAATAACGAAGTGGTTTTAAATTCAAGCCAGAGAAACAGAAGCGTGCATGTTCAAAGTGTTTGCAATTACTGCAGCATAATGTGGACAGATAAATGTTGTGCACTGCTGAAATTTCTTTTTCCATACTGGAACTCAGGTCTCTAGGATTCTTGTGCTGCTGCAAGCAATCCCCAGGAGACTGGCTAAAAAAACATAACCATGACATCATTCATTTCTGAAATCAGGCCCCTCAACAAGTACCATTTGAACACAGCTGATGTAGTCTTAACGATGACTGATGCATGTTCATATATAAGTTCATTCTAGTAAATAATAATAATAATAATAATAATAATAATAATAATAATAATAATAATAATATATTATTTATACCCCACTCATCTGGCTGGGTTTCCACTCTGGGTGGCTTCCAACAAAAGATTAAAAAGACATTAAAACGTCAGTCATTAAAAAAACTTCCCTAAACAGGGCTGCCTTCAGATGTCTTCTAAAAGCCAGATAGTTGTTTCTTCCCTTGATGGGAGGGTGTTCCACAGGGCGGGCACCACTACCGAGAAGGCCTTCTGCCTAGTTCCCTGTAACTTCGCTTCTCGCTGTGAGGGAACAGCCAGAAGGCACTCGGCGCTGGATGAATGGATTGTGTAAAAGGATCCAAAGTGATTTATTTATTAAAACGTTTATTTCCCACCCTTCTTCCGAATGAGGTCAGGGTAGCAAAATGATAAAGAGCTTCTGCATGTAAGAAGGCACCTCATTGCATGAAATGTTAGACAGGTCACAGGCCAAAAACCATTCCCACAACGCATCTGTGGAAAGCATGCATCGCAGCAATCAGCTCTGTGTTTCCTCTGTGTCGAGAAAAACTGTGTTGCAATATATGGGACTCTTTTAGTCATGCTGACTTAACATCCCCATCAACTTCCACAGGCCACAGTTTCCAGCCTGCATCTTCCTGCCAGCTCCCACATCCATTTGAAATGCAGCATTGTCCAACATTTTAATGGAGCAATCTGGCAGTGAAAGAAAGCACAGACTCAAAGCCATCAACTAAACAAAAAACAGAGATATACACAAAGGGAAGAAAGAAAGCAAACATGTCTATGACTGAATAAAGAGCCAAACTTCTGATAGGTCTTCCAATCCACAAGCTGGTGCCAACCATCCCTGGGCAGAAAATTAGCCAACGGGAAATTCAAAACGTTGAAAGTCTTCCACATTGCCGCTCCTCCGTGCCCAGGAAGCAGAACTAATATAAACAACAAGCATCATCACCCCAGTCCACCATTTGGATTCTAAAGTATTAATAAGCATGCCTGTCGAGTTTCATTCATATATATATATATATATATATATATATATATATATATATATAGTGTCTATGTTTCCACAGCAATAACCATGCATTTATTACTGTCCTCCAATGATCGACGTGGCTGAGTTCATTCTGAAGGTTTGGAAATATTCTGCAATATGTGCTGTGACGTTAGGCTCACAGATGTATGTTTCTGTGGCAGGGCCAAAAGTGGCTTGCACAATTGTAGCCACAAGCCTTATGGCTTAAAAAGCTCCCGATTGTTCTTTGCAAGGGAGGCTTGCTAACAGTGCCAATCAGCTTATCAGCTGTGACAGCAAGCCTCCAGCGATCAGCTATGCTATATAGAGTTCTCCATCAGGGCGGGGCTTGCTGGAAGTGCCGGCATCTCTTTGCATCGCCGGTGATGCAATGGATCGTCCTTTGGAGCTGCAGCTTCAGCTATACCCACCAAGGAATTCTGTTTTGTTTTGGCTCAGCGTTGTGACATCAGGTGGTTGCCAAGTGGGAGGCCCCTCTCACCTGTCAAAGAGGCCTACCGTAAAGGCTAGTGAGCTTCAGGTCAAAAAAATGAAAAATAACATCCTAAAAATTATAAAGCTGACCAAAATAGGTTAAGGAGTCATGTCCACACCATACATTTATCCCTCTTTAATGGGCATGGCTTCCCCCAAAGAATCCTGGGTGGTTACATATTTATATGACCACTGTTCCTTGAAAATTTCCATTGTATGGTGAGTTATTATATGCTGAA
Source organism: Darevskia mixta (assembly GCA_034641385.1). Classification (NCBI taxonomy): domain Eukaryota; kingdom Metazoa; phylum Chordata; class Lepidosauria; order Squamata; family Lacertidae; genus Darevskia; species Darevskia mixta. The sequence goes on from JAWWNH010000011.1 coordinate 23,786,006, forward strand.
GAAGATGCAAACGAAACAGTGGCTATACTGGATCACTGTCCGTTGTCTTTATTTTACAAGAAGAAAATATATACAATACTTTCATTGGCCGTTGTGTTGCTCATTTTTGGTTTCTGTTCGAAGAGTGCAACACACAGGTTTTTTTGTCTTGCATATATACACTTGTCAGAAATGCTGCCTTATGACTCATGAGCACCACGACCCACTTCCCAGACTGACCTTCAGGCTGATTTGTACTTGCATTTGAAAGCCCTTTGTGTAAGAGTTGACTTTCACAAGTGATGTTCGTGGACTTCAGATTCTAAGGTTCTACGGTCTGAACTAAGGCTGCAATCCTCTGCACTCTTAGCAGGGAGAGGATGTCTCAGTGGGACATGTTGCGTGGCAATGTCCCGTCCTCCCCGTGGAAAATAAATGACACGTGACACAATATATAAGGTTAATGGGCAGAAAAGGCCACAACTTTATTGGTTACAGATGTGGAGCGGTATTGGCTTAGGCATTGGATCCTAACTGACTGTATCCGACCCCAGCCCGTGTGCTGGGAGTCCGGGAAGGGTTAACCACCAGTAAAGGGAGTCCTGTGATGCACATCAACTAGGAACTCCCCCTGGGGTCACCGATAGGGGCGTGCCTTAGGCTTCGGACAGGGCCACGCCCCCGGAAACCTTTAATGGAATACCCTTCAAATTGCAGGGCAGGTGATGGTGCAACCTCCCCTCCTCAATTCTACAGAAATATTCCAATGCCTAACCGCCACTCGAGCCTTGTGAGCAGCGTGACTGCCCAGAATTCCACCTCCTTGCAAGGGCGGAAGTGGTTTTTCTTACACTGTAGGCCCCTGAGATGGCTTTCACCAACTCCTTTCCCCTCCCACCAGATGTTGCGAGCCTACAACTCCCATCATCCTTCTCCACTGGCCATGCCGGCTGGGGCTAATGGGACTTGCGGTCCAAAACAATCTGGGCTGGGGAAGGCTGCCCTTAGTGCCTGCCTGTCAGGGTAGAAACAGGCTAGCTCCTCTATGAAACAAATTATTCAGTACCAGAGAGGGAGAGAGAACAGTGAAGAAAAGCGCAGAAGGGAGGTTCAATGCCAGCCGTGCTTCTGGCACCCTGACAGCTTCCTTTATTTGGCATCTCGTAGCATTGTTGTACATGGGGTGTAACCCTCAACCCGTTTGCAGAATAGATCTTATCACTGCCTTTGGCTCTTTCACTAGAGGACTCCCCCTTCCTGCCTCGTGGATCTCCCAGGGGCTGTCAGAGATGGCTCTGGCTGGAAACAGATGGACACAGGTGGTACCACCAGCTGCAAGCGCTTCGGCTCCTGTTGGCTCTGCTTATTAGAACATGCACTGTATATTTAATACATTGTGCCTCATTGTGCTGAGGCTGGCAGAGCTGGAGAGGGAGGCGAGAGTTATTTCGGTGCTATGGTCTGCTTTCCTGTGAAGGAAAGGGAAGATAAGGGCTTCTCCTTGTTAGGAGTAATTAGAAGCCGGGAGTCAGGGCGGAAATACGGTTGTTCAGGCTGGGGAGGGGGAGACACACAAGCCAGCTGCCCTTAATTACAGCAAAGTCACATTTGGGGCCCTAGGACGTAGCTATGTCCGATCTTTGTCGCAGAACACTGAGTGCTGCGGAGTAAAACTTCAAGGTGGAATGTTCAGGGGCTGCATTTTTTGCTTCAGTGATACGGGAAATGAGCTGAAACTCTCCCCACATCCTCAGCAGTCCCAAAACAGAATCGCATTTGGAGATCTGAGGGTGATAAGGCAGTTCGCTTGACTCTGCTCTGTGATTCTTCAATGGCAAGGCGGGTGGGAGAATGTGCCTTCTTGGACCTGGAAATGGGGACTGCCTGAAGAGGAGACATTTCCAGGTGCTTTTGTGCTGATTGATGGTGCTGGGAGTCAACAGGGGCAACTCTTGCTCTCTGAAGCTTGCTGTGGGAGTCCCACTTCGTTCCCACCCCTCTTTCTATTTTTTCCAAGTCTCCTGCATGAGAGGAAACACACAGGCAGGCTGGTACACAGCCCGCTCCTTTCCTTCTGGTTCCTTCTTTATTAATTTGGTGCCATGTACAAATCGCTTCCCATAACATACCTCAAAGCAATTTCACAGCAAAAAAACAACAACTGTGGCTTAGCAAGGCTCGTTTAGGCAAACATGTGGAACTGCTTCTTCATCGGTTTAGGAATGGCCACATGCTTCCCTTCAAGAATGGCAGAGCAAGTGTTAATAAGCTTATGGGATAGGATGGGTTTGTTGCATTTGGGGGTCTCATCTTTGTACCACTACAGAAGCTACTACAACACCTGAAACTCCCATCATGCTCCAGTCTCAGTTCTTCCTCCTACCTCGGTTCTCCCGTTTCTTACAACAAGGATGGGGAGACTGTAGCACCCCTGGATTGTAACTCCCATCATCCCCGACCATTGGCCATGGGGCTGAGGGCAGTTGGAGTGCAGCAACATCTGGAAAGCCACAAGTTGCCCATCGCCGTTGAATTAACATTTCCTGAAATTAAATCAAGTCGTTCTGCAGCACACAGCTTGATTACTTGTTGTTCAGTCGTTCAGTCGTGTCCGACTCTTCGTGACCCCATGGACCAGAGCACGCCAGGCACGCCTATCCTTCACTGCCTCTCGCAGTTTGGCCAAACTCATGTTAGTAGCTTCGAGAACACTGTCCAACCATCTCATCCTCTGTCGTCCCCTTCTCCTTGTGCCCTCAACCTCTCCCAACATCAGGGTCTTTTCTAGGGAGTCTTCTCTTCTCATGAGGTGGCCAAAGTACTGGAGCCTCAACTTCAGGATCTGTCTTTCTAGTGAGCATGCCGGGCTGATTTCTTTAAGAATGGATAGGTTTGATCTTCTTGCAGTCCATGGGACTCTCAAGAGTCTCCTCCAGCACCATAATTCAAAAGCATCAATTCTTCGGCGATCAGCCTTCTTTATGGTCCAGCTCTCACTTCCGTACATTACTACTGGGAAAACCATAGCTTTAACTATACGGACCTTTGTTGGCAAGGTGATGTCTATGCTTTTTAAGATGCTGTCTAGGTTTGTCATTGCTTTTCTCCCAAGAAGCAGGCGTCTTCTAATTTCGTGACTGCTGTCACCATCTGCAGTGATCATGGAACCCAAGAAAGTGAAATCTCTCACTGCCTCCATTTCTTCCCCTTCTATTTGCCAGTGATCCCTTCATGGATCACTGCCTTGTCGTGGCGAAGGGGCTTGAATTTCTCAGGGAAGCTATGGACAGGTCAAGATGGACAGGTCATAGTGGAGAGTTTGGACCAAACATGATCCACCTGGAGAAGGAACTGGCAAGCCACTCCAGTATCCCTGCCAAGAAAACTCCATGGGCAAAGACAGCAGGCTTGATTACTAGATGTAATCAAAGACAGGCCTGCTGTTTTGGACCAGCTTTTTCCAGTCGGCATAAAAACTGTTGTTACCCTTTCTAGCTTTGCCTTGTTTTCATCTGTTTCACAGGCTTAAAAAAAGAAAGAAAGCTCATCATCAAGAGAAGGGGGAAAGGCAACATTAACTGTGGACCTAGCTTCATGTCATGAACTTTGGAATAGAGAGATATAGATTTTTTGCTCAACAATTTTGGTGGAGCTCAACAACTTTGCGGGTGTCAGGAATTTTACTTTTTGAAATATGGCAACCCTAATATAGACAATCAGTCTCTTTCTGGTCTATGTCACTCATGAGTTCTGCTGTGTTCTGTTCCCACGTTAATCTCTTAAATCTGCTTGAAAATGCATGTTTAAATGCACATTTGTGAATAATAATTTATGAATGTATTTTCTCCCAAAATATCCATTTCTACATTTCTTTTGATACTTTTTTAAAAACTGTGTCAGAATATTCAGCAACTGCAACATCTGATGGGTAACTAGGTTCTAGTTCTACATATTCGTCTGAGAGGTACAGACCAGGTCCGCTTGCATCAGAATCACAAAGTTCTAATTTCTCAAGCATCCCTAGTAATATCAGGGGTTAACTATACCATGCAAAACTGACTCAGATTTTAATCTGATACAGAGATGAGGGACTATAATGCTCACCTCTTCTTTTGAAATGAGCCTTATGAGCCTCCAAAGGTTGGATCTAATGTCAGATACAACAAACTTTGCAGGCATTGCTAATAACAATCAAGTGTGGAGCAATCAGATGTTCTACATGCATGTATGAACCAGCCCTTCATTTTGCTATTAACAGATCTTCTCTTAGGGAGAACAGCATGTCTAGTCATTCTGGTTTTACCGTCTTCCATGAGTCCATGGGAATAAGCACACTTGAAAACGCAGAGTTTTTGCGTTTATGAGAAGATACAAAATCTCAATTTATTTTTCCTTCTCCCCCCCCCACCCTTAAACTGAAGAAACAGCTTTGTCAGTTGATTCTTGAGATAATTGTGGTGCAATTGCAAAGCACCTTCTAGCTTGGCACGGCTCTGGAACGTGCTCCGTGAGTTAGATTAGTATGCTTCCATGGTTGTTTGCTGGCTGCTAGGGCAATTATCTCGCTTTAATTTAGGTCACTAATGATATTATAAGCTGGTTTGATGATAATGTAATTTCTTTTGATGTTGTTGTTACTAGATCTGCCAGTGGGTTTTGGTTTTCGATACTATCCTCCGAAGGAAGGGAAGCAAGATGAAAGGGTGAAAAGAGGGGGGGGACCAGTCCCATCCTGTGCTTCTCTGTTATTTGGAAGGAGCGACTATTTTGGAGCAGAATACTGACCAGACCCTCCAAGTACCCCCATTTTCCAGGGACAGTCCCGGATTCACAGAAGCCGTCCTGGTTTTCAATCTGACCCTAGAATGTCCCACTTTCCCTTAGGACGTCCCCATTTTCATCGGAGAAATGTTGGCGGGTATGTCCCGTTGCCAACAGGATTTCTACCTTGCGACTGTGCTCATCAGTCAGAACGACCAATGGAATCTGGTAGATCGGATGGCAAGTCTTGATTTCCTGTTGGGTTTGAAATCATTCCCAACAAGCTATGACAACAACCGGGCTTTCACTTCAACTTCCTTTACAAAGGTTGAAGTCTAATTTATAAGATAGATCATTCACATCAGTGATTCTGTCCTTGACATTTTTTTCAGCAGCATCTGGTGTCTGAGAGTCTTGTACTCCATGCACATTCCTGTTAACACAGACAAGTACCACATACCCCCTTTTTAAGTTAAATTGTTTTCACCTTAATATATAGCAGGGCTACAAGCTTTCAGAAGTTTACTAGGTTGGTTTGCAGCACAACCCTGTGCATCTTTATGCGGACGTGAGTCTCCCTATGTTCAGTGGGGCTTACATTCTAGAATGTATGCCCAGGATTACAGGCCAAATTTACTAAATTGGTGGCATCTACATTTCAATCAGAGAGCTAAAGGCATGTTTATTTTTTATACTTATTTGTTTCCAGCTATATATGACCAACAAGATACTGTATTTTTCTGTCAATAAGACTATATTTCCCCCCAGTTTTTTAAAGTTTAAAATCGGGGGTCATCTTATACACTGAATGTTGCAATTATTTATTTCTTAATTTTGGGCTCAAAAAATAGGGGTCGTTTTATACACAGAAAAATACAGTATTTCAATAAGATACCCTTCCTTTTATTTAACAATGTTTTGTGGCTTTTAGCAGCAATCCTGTGCTGGATACACAGTTTTCTGAAATGTGGGCTTTTCATAGATTTCTACAGATTTCCACCACCATCCCATTTTTTGTAGGGCAGCATGTGGTTCAATGCCACTGAATATGGATCCGGGGAAAGAATCTTGATTTTCAACAAAAAGTCGAGGAACATCTCAAACGCTAACATTAAAACATCTTACCTCTGAAGTGAGGGGAACTGGGTTACTAAAATGGATAAAGAGCAATTCTAACCCCTGATTGGCTGCACTGAAGCCGTGGTTCTGACCTTCCTCCTGACTCTGCTGGGCTCGACCAATGAATGGCCTCCACCTCAGAGGTTCTCACTACACAGAAGCCAGTGCAAAGCCCTAAACTGAGGCATTATGGAGATATGGAGTGGATATGAAGGTGCTGGAGCTAGGCTGGATCCTAAATAGGGATGTAAAGAGGAAGCATATTCTGTTCCACCCAGTATTAGTTGCATGTGGCACTGGTTCTCTTCCACTGCATTTCATTTTCTGCCAAAAAAACTACATTATTTGTCTCACTGCCCAGCGTCGTGAAATTATGTAAACTACATAATTATGTAATTTACATAATGAATTCTGTTGTCACTGTATTATTCCACCCCATTCATTTCAATGCAAAGGAAACATGATGCAAATGTGTGTGTGTGTGTGTGTGTGTGTGTGTGTGTGTGTGTAATTATTACATATTGCTTGCAGACTGAAAGCAACAACAGCGAATGCCAATCGTATTTTCTGAGTTGATTTGTGTTCCAGACATGGGATGAGTAAGTGAACGCTAGCAATTCCCGTTTCCATTTTCACTGGAATTCTCTAGCATCCCCAGTGCTTTCCATGATTCTATGATGTGCTGGACCTAGAAGATCCTGTTAGAGAAAATCCTGAGAGAGAAGGAAGTGCAGGCGCTTCCTTTCCCCCTCCCAGCGACCTTCTGTGGTGGGTGAGATCCACAAGTGCCACTATACTTGTGGATCTCTGGACTGGGCTGCTGGTATTTAGTTCTCTTTTTGTTGTAGCTTGGGTGACTGAGAAGCATTTTTAGCCATTAAATGGAGAACGTCTGTGGGATGCACATAATGTCCTTTTCTTCATCTCTCCCTCCCTCTCCCCGATTTGAGTGGTTCCGAGGTGATGGATGATTGGGCTTTGGAATACTTGATAAATGGCTTGATTATTTTAACAATTAAATATGTAATGAATATTTGGAAAGGTTCCACACAATTCTCATTTTCAGCATGGTTAAATATGGGCTTGCATAATTAATTTTCAAGAATGAGAAAGAAAAGTGGAGGAACGGTGAACAGATACGGGATATTTTATTAAATGCCATTCATGGGAAACTCATTAATATACACAGTGAGGGTAATAATAATCTCACATAGATGTGAGGGCAACGGTGGTTATTTGCTTGTCAAACCATTCAGCTCAGCTAGATGGTTCCATAATGTAATGTCTATGTGAAGTCCCACAAACAGAATGCTTTGTGCACATTCTGAAATATGTAATGAAAAACCTAAGCTCTTTGCCATGCCTGCTCAGAAGGCTGAGGACAATAAAGGGCAGAGTTTTAATTGTTCTGGTTGAAAGAAGGATGTATTTTTCTATGTAGGAAAGGAATGTTGTAGGTTATGAGATCGTTTCATATCTTTTGAATTTGGGGACATATTATAGAATAGGTTTCAGATGGAAAAACTGCCAAAGAGTTTCAGACTTTGTGTAATTTGTATTAGTTTCTCATTTGGATCAGTTTCTCATTTTTCCAATCCTAAATTCAGTTCTCCACATTGCCAGAGCAGCTTGTGGGTTGTTTCTTTAAATTAAAACAAAAAACAACCCCCATGAAAATTTCTTAGCATTTCAGCGTGAATTTCTTCTAATACACATTTTTGTATGCACTCTTAACTAATATGCACATTTTGCAAGCAATTTCCCCTAATATTATGCATTTTGTATGTCATTTTCACCAATACGTGCTATTTTATGCACATTTCCCCCCTCCCCAACACATGCATTTTTGTACACTGTTTGGTTGGAAGGAAGGAAGGAAGGAAGGAATCCCACCTCTGTTGGCATGTTTAGAGAAATGTGGGAAAAGAGCTTAAGTGTACACAGGATTGCAGATGTACAAAGTGACAATAACCACTAGGATGTACAGTGGTACCTCTGGTTACATACTTAATTCATTCTGGAGGTCTGTTCTTAACCTGAAAACGTTCTTAACCTAAAGCACCACTTTAGCTAATGGGGCCTCCCCCTGCCGATGCGCTGTCGCTACCCAATTTCTGTTCTCATCCTGAAGCAAAGTTCTTAACCCGAGGTAATATTTCTGGGTTAGCAGAGTCTGTAACCTGAAGATTATGTAACCCGCGGTACCACTGTAATGACTTGGAAAAGGTGTATCTCTCCTAGTGGAAGATATACGCCCAGGAATCAATGGAAAGGAGGCATTCTTTTCAAAATAAGATGCTCATATTAGTTGGTCCCCCTGTGTCAAGGTCACACGTTTGCTGCACAGGTAAGGCCAGAAGGACTAAATTATCAGATCAGGTTTCATGTCTAGAGGACTAAATGCATTCAATATTTAACTTTCCTTTCTATCCATAGCCTCCTAAATCCTCCGAGGATTTAGAAATCACTCAAGTCTCCTTCTTAAGTCCTTTCTGAATCTCTCTAAGAAACAGAAAAGGCCTTAAAAAAAATCCCTCTTCAAGCTTATGTTTCCGTTTCTACAGAATAATAATAAGGAATATCAGCAGAAATGTTTAAGGAGGCAAAGATCTTCGGCTCTCTTTGCCAAGTAACTTCTGAAAGCACTAGTAGCAACCCCTGGCGCAGTACACCTAAGGGAGTAGCCACATAATCGCCTGGGATTTACAAACGTTGTGAATGTCCTGTCCTGAAGACACTTTCCATAATGCATCTTCATGTAAAGTCTTGACAGCAAATGAGGGTCAAACTAGATGTTACCTTAATTGCATTATTGCATCTAATATGTAGGGTCGCTCTGGCTTTCTTTTCTTTTTAAATAGCTTTAGCTAGGAGGATGTTTAATGACAGGGATTGCAGCAATGTGGAGGGGACAAATTTAACCACTTCCTCCTCTACTGCAGCCTTTCAGAAAATCCCTCATTTGTTTTGGTGTCGATGTAGGTAGCACCTTCAAACGAGTAGCTTTCATAATTCCAATAACTGCAACCACCCTCCCACTGAATGCAATGTACTGTACTCCCCCTCTCAAAAAAAAACACCACTACTTATTAAATGTAAAGATGCACTTAGCATCATGTCTAATTTGGCTCTGCCAACTATTCTATACATCAGGGCCTCTCAGTAGCACCTCTGAAATTTGTTTTTGTTTTTTGGTCATTTGGCACGAGGGATGAGGGACTTTGGGTCCACCAGATGTTGTTGGATTCCAGCTCCTATAAGCCCCAGCTAACAGGGCTAATGGTCAGGGGTGATGAGAGGCCTAGTTCAGCGACCACAGGCAAGACCAACCGAAGACATTTTGGCACCTGAGGCAAGCCACAAAATGGCACTCACACACCCCACCCAAGAAGAAGTGAAGCTCTACATTGGGAACAAGGATGTGCGCGTGAGGGGGGCATCAAATCAACCTCATAGTTTTTATTAAAGGATTTTCCTAGTTAACAAGGACACATACAGCATCTCTGTTTTCAATTCATAGAGTCCATTCGACAGGTCAGTTGAAGTGGGAATGACAGGCTGTCATGGGGGGCTGCTCTAAATCACACCAGGCAAATGCAGACCCCCAGGGCCCCACCATTTCCTCCCTAAGGATGGGAAGAGAACAGCAGCACCTGTAGAGGCAGCATTGTGGGGGACTGCCAAGGAGGCAGTAGATCTGTAGTCCTAGGATCACTCTGAAACCATTGCTGCCACCACAGCAACGGGCGATGCATTCCTTGGAGGTCGGTTCAGCTACCCTGGAGATCCTACCACCCAAAGTGATCGCCTCATGGGTGAAAACATGTCCTCACTCTTATTTTACATGCATCTGTAATACCGCCACTCTAATTAGAACCAGAGAAAGCATAAGTCCTTATATTAATCATATGTAAAACCAGAATAAGTTTATATGAGCCAATAAAAGATAGCTTTAACATAGACAGTTATTAGCTTGTCCAGACCTAAGCTGTAGCATTTGTCTTGGCTATTCCTTGATCAGGGTTATGGCTTCAAGTTCTTGCCCCAAGGAGCAGATGCTCTAGCCCAGGGGTCCCCAAACTAAGGCCCGTGGGCCGGATGCTGCCCAATCACCTTCTAAATGTAGTCCGCGGACGGTCCGGGAATCAGCGTGTTTTTACATGAGTAGAATGTGTGCCTTTATTAAAAATGCATCTCTGGGTTATTTGTGGGGCAGAGGAATTCATTCATTTTTTTTCCAAAATATAGTCCGGCCCCCCACAAGGTCTGAGGGACAGTGGACCGGCCCCCTGCTGAAAATGTTTGCTGACCCCTGCTCTAGCCTAACCTAACTTAAAATATTGGAAAGCTACAGAATGAACTCCATCTCTAGATGAGTTTCCCTGGCTAATTATTAGCGAATGTTTTTTATGTTTGATGAAGGGCCGACACATGTACAGGAAATTGAGATCACGTCCATGCTACCCAGAATGAGAAAGTACACCACAACAAAGTGTCTACTGGCAAATACTCCCAGATTACTCAGATAAGTGAGCCAAGCCACACCCTGCAGGTTTTCATCTACATATATCACAAAATTTGACTAGAAGACAGCTAAAAACTGAAGAAAAGGTCCAACCTGTCCTCTATCTTGGGCAAGCCAATTAAGAGTTTTCCATAATTATGAATATAATTATAACGGATAGTTTTGCGTCATGGTCCTTTCAGATCTGCATGGAGATGAGGCCTGTAGCAAAAAGCAAAACAAAACCGCACACGGATGTTGGGGGTCCCGCTGTGCACCTACCTGTTCCATACAGAACTTGACCATGCTGGGCTGTCAATCTGTTACCTTTACAGTGCCTTCCATACACTTCAGAGAATAAACTATTTGAAGCAGAAGGCGAGGCCTTAAATATTTAGCATGGAGGGGGAGAAATCATGGGGAGAAAGCTGTCTGCAACTTTGCTAAAGCTATACTGAATGCTACTTTAAAGGAGAGGGCAGGGAGAGTCTCATTGAGGCCACTGGAAGCAACTTTCCCTATGCATGGAATATGTTTGAAGAATCTTGAAATCTTGATAGTGTAGACTAAGTTTGTGGTTTTCATTCTCTCTCTCCCTCTCTTTTAAAAAAAGAATGCAAGTGTCCAACATTGACATAAGGAGAACTGACCCATAAAGTAATTAGAGGAAGAATTTGCCCTTTCCTCCACCTTTCCATCTCAAAGCCAGAAGAGAATGAAAGGTGAGCTTTGTTTACTTCCTGATCTATCTAATTTCTGTAACAAGGACCATCCCGGACTCCCCAGTTTTGCCGCAGCTGCTAGAAGCCCAACTCAGGAGACTGCCCCAGGCACCGCAGCACCTTCTCAGGACGGCTCGGCCCTAATGGATTAGCTTTTCCCGGCACAGGTGGCGGACTAAACTTTTTACACTTATTACGAGGGCACTGGTGTCAGAAGCAGTGGAAACAGAAGCCAGTGCTCCCTTCTCCCATTTCTTTCCACATGGATGCTTTGGTAGCTGCCTCATTTAGTCCTGCTGCAGTTAGAAACACAGGCCTATGCTGGGAGTTGCTGGGAACTGAACATGGGACCTTCTTCATGCAAAGCAGATAATCTACTACTATTTTCTTCTCTATTTGGAGTTTGATACTTCAATAGATTATCATTCTTCAAGGAGGCAGCAGTGACAGTGAAACTGTTGTTAATTATCCAAAGTCCTCAGAATAAGGCGGAATGTCAGTCAAAATAAATTAACAGCAAGGGCCTATAACTTAGCTGTAGAGTACACGATTTGTTTGCAAGTGGTTTGAGGTTCAACCTCTGGCAATCCCAGTTAAAAGGATTCAGTAGTGGGGAAAAGCTTCTGCTCCGGAGCACTGCTGTCAAACAAGATAGATGGATAAACAACCTGGGCTGGTATAAGGCAGTTTCATCTATTCCTAAATCTCCACACCTCCATGAGTAGATCTTTCAGTTCATGGATAGAACTGAGGAGTCACCCCTACACTAACGTGGTCACCAAATGCTTCTGTCATTAGCTAGGGATGTAACCAGGCATCACTTCTTGGCCTGTCCCATGTTTATAATAATAATAAATTTTTATTTATACCCTGCCCTTCCCGGTCCAAAACCCGGCTAACAACAAATACAAAACAATGATTAAAAACAACTAAAAAAAAGCTAATAACAGCATAAAAAAACAAACATCAGTGGGATCACCAGGGCTAACTGGCCAAGTTAGTCTTGCTAGGCCAGTTGGGAGACCAGGGAAGAATTTTAATGTGGGGACCCAGAAGGGTTTCTTCAGAAAAAAGGGAAGGGGGAAAAGGAATAGGGGATCAGGCTAGATCGAAGGCCAGGCGGAATAACTCTGTCTTACAGGCCCTGCGGAAGGAGAGTTAGTCGCATGCAGTACTGTTTCCATTCTGCTGCAGTTTGTCTTCCTTTAAAAATGACATGATTTGTCTAGCTCTCCACTGTGGAGAAAATACATAGGTTATGTAATTTATGTAACTAATTGACTACGTTACACTGTCATTTACTCTATGCCTTGTGGGACATCTTAGGAGGCTTAGGAGTAAACCCTACACAAATCCAAAGTGGAGTCCCTAAGACGGTTGGATGGCGTCTTGTATGCCTCCTTCTAGCAACTCCTGCAGCCAAGCTGGTGCCCAATGCATTGCTCTGCTTTCCTTTGGTCCACATCAGCGAGGCCGAGAGTGGGGTCTTGTCATCTGGGCAGCCCATGATCTCCATGCATGCTGTGCCTAGACTTGCACCCTGGAAATGTCACTTTGGTGCTGCCAATGAAGCAAAAACAACACAGAAGGCAGCAGTTACAAGTTACCAGTCTCTGCATCCACAACAGGCGCCGTGATTCTCCAGCGGTTTGACATCACCCCCCGGAGGCACACTCCAATGTCTCTCGAGACAGATGGATGCCAACAACAATGTCATTGTGTTTTTCTGCCTCATTCATTTCAGTGTGAAGGAAACGCAATGCAAATGGGGGAGGCGGATTAATCGTATCGTTTGTGGACTGAAAGCAAGGGAAACCGTGCATACTGATCACATTCAGTGGATCGAGATGAATAAGTGAATGTTCACAATTTCTTCTCCTGTTTCTATCTTCACTAGAACTCTCTGACATGCCTGTCATTAGCTGTAGCAGTTGAATCCAGTGTCAGGTGTGTTAGAACCTTTGGTTCTATTGTTTTTCTATTTCTCTAGTGAAATGATTCATGGAATCAGAGGACACTAAATTCTCAAAGAAGTCATAGTATTGAATACATATCAACCCAAGATTTTGTCAGTAATTAACAGTTTTTGTACCCGAGCGGTGCATTCTGGCTTCATCATGCTTACTTGTGCTTCAAACTGAGGCAGAAAAATAAGAATAAGTAAGATAAATCCAATTATCCAGATAATGTAGTTTCATATTAAGGCAATCCAAAATAAACACCCCTCCTATTCATATGCATATCAGATTATTCCAGTGTTCACCAAGCCACTCTAATACATAAAGTTTTGCTATTAAAATGAAAACCATGAAGCTTTCTGAATCTCCCTGGCTAAACTTGTCCCATAAACTAATTAAAGCCTTGCTTCCATCTGTACACTTCATGTTGTATGTTCCCTTATGACAGATATTTGCAATATCTTTCCTATTAACATTCAAAAATATTCATCTTCAATAATTAAAGTATAAATTAAAAATAATTCTTCATCTTGCTTAACTATGCAGTGGGTAATAAAGCAGAATGTCCAATTCACAGGCCTTTTTTTCTTATTTATACTTTATTAAAGTTTTTCTTTACATGTATTTTAATGATTGCTGATTTAGCCCTTATTAACGCAGAGCAGTGCATTATGGGCCCCTTATGGTGAGAATGACAAGCTACAGGAAAGCCTAAGTAGGAAAGCTGTCTTCTCTTCCAAGTCAGAGGATGAAATTAAGGAGACCACAATAGGCAGGGCCACCAAGAGGGGGTCACTGCTGGATCAGGCCCAGAGCCAACAGGGGGCTCAGACTCTGAGCTTTCATTTTTAAAAATTAAGTCTCCAACACTTTGATTATGAAAGCTAGGAAACAAAATGTGGAGGCAAACTTCAAATCAATTGCTTTCTGAGATATATGAGCCTGCTTCCAACTTTCAGAGTTTTTATCCAATGAATGGGCAGAGCTGTGATTAATGAGAAATTTAGAGTTGCATAAGACCAAATGAAGACCCATAAATGACCCATAAATTGGAAGTGAAACTTTCTGGTTCATCCTGAAGCTGGTTTTCTTCTTGGTGCCTGTGTCACTCTTCATTTCCCCCCAGATTCAGACAATGAAGAGGGATTGCCTGGTCCATTTTGAAGCTGTTTTTAGTCTTCCTAGTACAGAAGCTATTGTTGCCCAGACAAAATAATGAAGGAATTTAGAGCCATATTCAACTACATTGTTGCTCTAGAAGACAGTGCAACAATGTGCTCTAGCACAATGGGCCTATTCCCCTCTCCCCACTGCACCCCTCCTGCAAACCTCCTGCCCCCTCTCCAAATCTGCTTTGGGGGGTCAGGAGAACCCCCAGAACAGCAGACAGGGGGAGGAGAGGGGAGATTTTCCCTTCAGGAAAGCATAAAAGCTTATGCTGACAGAACAATCTCCTTAGTGCTACATCTCTGCAGGAGAACCTGTGGCCCTCCAGATGTGGTTGGACTTCAGCTCCCACACATCTCTGACCACTGACCATGTCAGTGTACCAAGTTTTGTACCAAATGTACTTTTTGACTCCGTGACTGTATAATGGTTAGAGCATGGTGCTGATAACGCCAAGGTTGCACGTTCGATCCCCTATGGGACAGCGTGATATTCCTGCATTGCAGGGGGTTGGACTAGATGACACGCACGGTCCCTTCCAACTCTACAAAAAACATGCAAATTAGGTTGGTTCTTTAAAAATGTGGATTGAGCAAAATTCTCCTTCAGGCTCAAATGGGATGGCCTTCATTCCCAATGCAGTAAAAAGAGAGACTTCAAACAAACAAGAGGTCTGGTGTTATTTCATCAGTGAATCCATAGTTGCGGAAAGTGTGCGTTCTCCTCAGCATGTGGAAACTCTCCCATCATATCAGAGGAACTAATCCTGAAGAATTCCTTCTAACATGAAACCCTTTCCTGACTTATACCATGCAAACAAATAAAGTATTTGCTGGTAATAATGCCCAACTTTTTAATCTACAGTAGAGATGCTTGACATATCCGGGCTGAAGCTGAGTTAGTAATATAGAGATACAGCATTGGAAAATTAGACGCTGAAGCATATTTCAGAACAATCTAAAATACAGTAATGGGTTTATATAAATGTAGCCTCTGTTCATTTTTGATTTTACATTACATTGTTATTGTAAATTGTTCTGTGAATGGAAATGAATCAAAATATAATTATGGAAAAGAGAAAAGGCAATCTTTGCTCATCTTGCGAAAGATGTCGTGAGTCTGACATAAGTTGTTTAGAACTCACAACAGCTGCACCTAGATCACTCATCTGCCCTGTCTGAGTTACTAATGCAAGGCTGAACTGAGTCAGATTGCCCAAATAGCAGAAATGAGCTTGATCCAAAAGCCAGTGGAACACCTCTCTTTCTTTTTATTAGCTTCTGGGCAGGGCCTTATTGCAATGCAAATGTACAGATCTATATTTTTTACTAGATCTCATAGTCTGCTCCGCCAAGTGTGTGGCAATACGCTCCTTCCACATTTAGCATATTCTATTGATAAGATAAGATAAGATAATGTATTGTCATTGCACAAGTTCAAGCACAACGCTATACAAGTGCAACGAAATTGCATGCCATCCCGTTAAAAAAACAGAAAGAAACAAAAAACAGCACAAAACACACACACACCAAAAAAAGCCACACATACACCCATCACAGTTCTCCAAGGTCATATTATCTGGTTACAGCATTTAAGATGGTTATAGCTCTTGGGTAGAAACTGTTCTTCAATCTATTTGTTCTTGATCTAATTGTTCTATATCTTCTACCCGAAGGCAGTGGTGCAAAGAGACTATATCCTGGATGAGATGGATCCTTTAAAATATTGTTAACCTTTTTAAGGCAACGGGAACTGTATAGTTCTTCCAGAGATGGGAGAGGATGACCAATAATATTTTGGGCTGTGGTTATGACCTTCTGAAGTATCTTCTTCTCCCTGGCTGTGCAGCTGGAGAACCAAGCACAAATTGTCCATAGCAAATGAAAACAAAACGATACCTTGAGGATTAAAATTATGCACTACACTTTCCTGGAGTGGTGTGATATGATAACTTGCGTAATCTACTGCAATGTTTTTGAGTTTCGTGCTACTTTGTTGATTTTGTACACCAGGGGTGGGAAACCTTTGGGGATTGAGGGGGCAGTATTGATGCTGATGAAAAACTGTTGGGAAATTCCAGTAGCGGGAAGTGGCAGACCATAAAGTGGGTGAGGCCAGACTGGCACATAATAATATATCCATGACACAAACATGCATGCGCATGCAGGCACAAAGCCTTTTCACGTGGCAGTACAGGCCTATCTTTAATTCTTAATAATGTGACTCAAGTGTCACCTTCCATTTTCTTCATGGATGGTTTTTGCTCTGCAAAGCACACTCATTTATCTCTGGAAAAATAGAAGTACAGTCGTACCTTGGACCCCAAACACCTTGGTACTTGGACGTTTTGGCTCCTGAACACAGCACAGTGATTGTTCCAGTTTGCAAACATTCTTTGGAACCCAAACGTCCGATGGGGCTTCCGCGGCTTCCGATTGGCTGCAGGATCTCCCTGCAGCCAATAAGAAGCCGCGCTTTGGTTTCTGAACATTTTGGAAGTTGAACGGACTTCTGGAATGGATTCCCTTCGACTTCCAAGGTACGACTGTAGTTTCTCCTGAGCTTGTTCCTGCAGGGAGGATATTCCTGACTAAAACAGGTTGCATGCATATACAGCTGTGGCTATATATGCACCCTAAGTTTTCTTTTGAATCACATGTAACATGCCTGCTTATGTTAATTTTGTTTGTCTAAAGAACTTCAGTGTTTTTTAGAACTTTCAAAAAAGTAGCTGTGCTTGGTATACATTTGCTTGTGTAAACTCTGGCTTGCTGCAGCTGGGAACCTATTTGAAATTCAAAGCCACATGCATTCATTGACTCAGATTGCCATATTTCCCATGCTATTGTTATCTACTTTGGCACGTAGCTGCACTGCGGTATGTCAATTTCAAGTCAATTTGTTGTCATTGTCACGAGAGCTTGAAGGTTTCAGTGACATCTCCAAAGCTGATTAATTGATCTTCATCAGGTGGAAGCTTAAATGAACACTGTTCTCATTAGAAGTGGATTGCTGTTTCTTTTTCAGTGTCACCCACAAGTAGCAAAGCCTATGGAGAGGGGCTTGCAGGGGTTTTGTTTGTGTGTCAATACCCACTGTCCTCTTCTGGCTCCCAGGCTTCACAGCTGAGGCCACATCCGCACCGAACATTTAAAGTGCCCTTATACCATTTTAACAGACTTCATACCATTTTAGGTGACCCCTGTTCCTCTCCCTGTTCCCTGGGAATTGGACTTGATTGTTTAATCACTCTGAGAAGTGTAGCTCTGTAAGAGGAATAGGGGTCTCCTAATAACTCTCAGTGCCCTTAACAAATTACAGTTCCCAGGATTCTTTGCAGGAAGCCATGACTATTTAAAGTGGTATGATACTGCGTAGTGCAGATGGGGCCTGGAACATTTGTGTGCTGAGGAAAACTGCACCTATCTCATTTCTGTTTGTTATGTAGCTCTTAATTGCATCTTTGCCACAGGACCACATTCACCCAGTGCTCTACCAGCTGCACTGGCTCCCGGTGGAGTACAGGATCAGGTTTAAGGTGCTGGTTTTGACCTTTAAAGCCCTATGCGGCCTAGGACTCTCGTACCTAAGGGACCGCCTCTCCTGGTATGCCCCGTGTAGGACCTTAAGGTCCTCAAACAATAACATTTTGGAGGTCCCGAGCCATAAGGATGCTAGGCTGATTGCAACTAGGGCCAGGGCCTTCTCAGTACTGGCCCCGACTTGGTGGAATGGTCTGTCAGAAGAGACGAGGGCCCTGCGGGATCTGGCATCTTTCCGCAGGGCCTGCAAGACAGAGCTGTTCCGCCTGGCCTTTGGGTTGGTTTTAGTTTAACCCTGTTTGATTGGTGGGCTACTTAAATATGAGGCTGCATTTTAAATTTTAAATCGTATTTTAACTTGCATTTTAATTGATTGTTTTGTATGTTTTGTTGTATTTTATGGGTGTTAGCCGCTCTGAGCCCGGTCTTGGCTGGGAAGGGCGGGGTATAAATAAAAAATTATTATTATTATTATTACTAATGGTGCTCCAACCCTGTAGATCAGGCATAGGCAAACTCGACCCTCCAGATGTTTTGGGACTACAACTCCCATGATCCCTGGGCTAACAGGACCAGTGGTCAGGGATGATGGGAACTGTAGTCCCAAAACATGTGGAGGGCCGAGTTTGCCTATGCCTGCTGTAGATCTTGAACAGTACAAAAACAAAACAAAAACAAAAAAACTTGTGGGATTATGACCTAGGAAGTCTCGATTGTAATTTGCTTCATGTGTCTACGATTTATAGAACAACTGCTAAAACTTTAGCCACTGCAATTGGCCTGATTGCTGCCAAAACTCTGGTAGGAAGGGGGATCTTGATGTTAATGTTTACATTCAGCCCATGAGAACCGAAGTCTGAAGCAAATTTCTTCCCTGATCTTGCGATGCTTAATGACTTCCTCTCCCCGATTACTGAGGAAATCATTAGAAGTAGAAAGTGTGCAAATCTTTCATCGTGCCTTTTTAAACACAAGGGATGTCACCCAGTGGTAAGTTGAGAAAAGATCAGTTGTTCCAAAGTTTTCATAAGACTTATTATCCTAGAATTACTTCCATATCGCTGGACTTGACTTCCTACATTCAGTCTCCAGCAGGCATGGAGCTGGGATGCATGCACCTCCAGGGAACTTCACAAAGATGTGGAGATTTTCACAAACCTGTCAGCTGGAGGAGGAAAGACTTGGTTTGTAAAGAGCAAATCAGCACCAGAATTCTAGAGAGCCAGTATGGAATAGAGCAGTGATGGCTAACCTTGACACCCCAGATGTTTTGGAACTACAACTCCCATCATCCCTAGCTAACAGGATCAGTGGTCAGGGATGATGGGAGTTGTAGTCCCAAAACATCTGGAGTGTCAAGGTTAGCCATCACTGGAATAGAGAGTAAAGCATCAGGCTTGGTGGACTCATATTCAAATCCCTAAGATCATTGGATGGTCTTACATCATTCACCATATATCAGCCAAACCTACCTCTCAGGGTTGTTGTGCAATAAAAAGTGGGAAAGAGAACCGCATGTGCTGCCTTGAACTCCTTGGGTGATGGGTAGGATATAAATATATAACACCAAGAGGTTTAAAGGCATATTTCGTTCAATGATGAGCTTCTCCTCATTCCATTTCCCACCCCCCATTTGATTCATGTTCTGTATAATTTGGGACTTGTGCACAGAGTTAATGCATGCAATAATTATAATTCTCCCTTACTGCATTATATTTAAAGGTGTAAGCTTCTCAATCTGCCTCCTTTAGGCAAATTACCCCTGAGAGAGCTTCTACATTACAGATGGAGTGAGTGTGATCCCATTAATTGAGCCAGGAAAGAGAGCATTTGAATCGCAGACTCCAGAGCATAGCAAAAACCCTTATCTCATTAAAAGAGGAGCTAAAGAGACTTTCCTATAGGGCCGCAACCTTGGCTGTCCCTTTGAACTGCATGCTGAGTCAGAAAGGTGAGTGATGAATAGATTTATCTGCCTCTTGAGGCATTTGGGTGGAGTTCCTCTGAGAACACCTACCTGGCTGTACTCGCCACCCGGGTGGAATCTTCCCCACAGAAGGCATCTCAAGAAGGCATCTGGGACAGCCATAGAAAATTAACCTGGAAGAAGATAACCGTTCCATGAGCTATTGATGTAGGTTTAAGTGATTCAGCTAGGTAATTATCGCCAAGTTAATCTCATAAAATGCCCAGGTTTCTTTTTGTAGGAGAGGTGTCATGTAACACAGGGGTGGACAACCTATGTGGTCCTCCAGATGTTGTTGGATTCAAACTCCCAGGGGTGGTGGGTTTTGTTGTAGTCCAACATCTGGGCCACAGATTCCCCATCATTGAACCAAAACACTACCTTTTCAACATCAGGTTATGGTTATTCAGTGAACCACTGCCAGTTGCGCCATCTATGCAGGGCCGCATAGGAACTATGGGACATCACACACACACGCCAGGCCCCTGCAGTGTGGGGCAGAACCCAGCATGCCTAGTCTGTTGATAGGTCTGTTGTGATGTCTGTGGGGTGGGGGGAACCCTCAGAAATTCTGCTGTTTCCCACCTCTTTTGGCATCCTTTGGTGTCCTGCTTGAGGCTTAGGACCGCAATATCTCAAGGACCACCTCTTTCCATATGAACCTACCCGGACCCTGAGATCATCTTCTGAGGCCCTTCTTTGAGGCTTCCTCCACATGAGGTCCGGAGGGTGGCAACACGAGAACGGGCCTTTTCTGCAGTGGCTCCTCATCTGTGGAATGCTCTTCCCAGGGAAGTTTGCCTGGCGCCTTCATTATACAGCTTTAGGCACCAGGCAAAGATGTTCCTTTTTAACCAGGCTTTTGGTTCACCTGATTGACATCCTGTACCCTTTTAAAATGTGGCTCTTTTTTGGGGGGGTGTTATTGGGTTCTTGTTTATATATATATATATATATACATTGCGATCTTTTCTGTGAACCGCCCTGAGACCTCCGGGTATAGGGCGGTATATAAATTCAATAAATAATAATAATAATAATTGAGGAGGAACTCCCATTTCAACTTTAAATTGCTGCTGATTGTCTGTGCTTCATAGAGTTCACTGTTCGATGTGGTAGGAGTGCTAATAATAATAATAATAATAATAATAATAATAATAATAATAATAATTTATTATTTGTACCCCGCCCATCTGGCCGGGTCTCCCCAGCCACTCTTGAGAGGTCCTTGGCAGGAGTTTGGGTTCTCCTCCACCATCCATTTCTGGGGTTCAGCACACACACAAGCAAGTATTATTGAAGGCATAATCTCTCCCCTTGGCATGCACAGAGGGTGTTAAGGTGCACATTGGGGCTCCAACTGATGTGGCCTGATCCCAAAGCTTCACAACTTCACAGGACAGGGGGGCTAATGTCAGAGCCCCAGATCACACCTTACCACTCCAATGCATCTGTCTCACACTTCCGTTCAGACAGCCTTGCAGAAGACTGGGCCCTTTGGTCCAGTAGCTGGACAGGGTCCGAAGTGGAGCCACATCCCTAGTAAACACAGAATTCTAGTTGCTGGATCCTGGAAACGTGGGAAACTTCTGTAGGGTGTTGTAAGAAAGTGATAAACAATAGACAGGATTGACTCACTAGCAATGAATCCTACAACAGGTGACGCTGGCTATCCTGGGAAACAAATCCATTCCTATAGTCCTGTAAGAAACGATGCACTACAAAAGATGTTCTTGGCAGCAATATTGTCTGTTTCCTTTCTTCTCCCAGGCTACATACGAAGTCTTTCCTCTGCTCTCCTCCTCCCTCTTGCCATCTTCCGCTCAGCATGGCTCCCATGCATTCCCCTTTTTGGTGGTGATACATGCTGTATTCAACGCCGTTGGAGGCTGAGAGTCCTCAGCATGAGCCAGATAAACAGTGTTTTTGTCAAATTTCCTAGGCTGACGTACTGTAAAGCCAAATCAATGTGTATTTGAAATGGGAGTTGATCAACTCTGCTGCGGCAAGCTCTGAACAAAGATAGGAAAGTGGAAAGCAGATGAATTAGTACAGCGTGCAAAGGCTTTTAGAGAGATTTCTCTGTGTTTGTGGAAGTGGGGAAAAGATGGGGTTGCTCTGGGCAGGGATGGGATTGCATAGATTTTAATTGAACATACAATGCTCTGTACAATGGTAAAAAGCAAGAATGTTTTGATTGCCATTGAACTACCAAGGCAAAGAAGCTAAGTGCTAAATAAATACACCCAGACACTTTGTGGCAAGGAAAAAAAATGAAGGCAAAGGTTTCACACTGAATTAACTGGGATTGGTCTATGAAATTACTGAAAAATTGCAGTCAAATGGAAAAGAATTAAATATTTTAATGAGAAATTAATTAGATTGCATTTGTCACGGGCATGGAAAGCAAAGTCACCAGTATTTGAAATGAAGCAATTTTATGAAAGAAAAGAGTGGAATGAGCATAAATAGATTTTTAAAATAATTTTGATAATTTCTAACTCAAATTTGCTTCAAACAGATTAGAAACTGGTAGGACAGTCATTATATTTGTGATGGCAGCCACAAGGTGAAATCCTGAAAACAGTAGCCATGCATGCAGCCTGGTAAAATTCCCATGATAAGGAAAGTGGCATCTATTCTGTGGTAATCAGAGGGGCTAAAACACTATCAAATTCTCAGGCGTGTTTTGCTGTTGCTACTCACAAAATGTTGGCCATGGAGACGGAATCTGCCCCGCCCCAATGAACTTGCCATACCTCCTTCAACTGTGAATCTTTTTTAAAAAAGAAAAAGTAAAGGAAAGGCATAACATTTTACCTATCAGAAAAGAAGACAACCTATGATTATTTCATGACTTAAAAGGATCACAGTGGGCTTCCACCAATCTCTATAAACAAGGAGATCAAAGTGACATTGAGATTACAGGTCCCACTTGAAGGAAGTTATAAGGTGCTGTTGTTTCTGTCTCACCCCTGGAGTCCTATTTACAGTTTTGTCTTTCAAAGTGATGATAACTTGGTATAAAACCATTGTTTGTTTTCAAGGCATGCTCTTTCTTCCCCAAACAAACGGTTTAGTACCTCGCATTGCGCATTGCGGACATCAATTGCTCTAAGATCATTTTAATCTCATGTGCTGTGAACCTTTGAGTTGGTTTTAACAATTACTAACTAGGCTAATTTGTATGGCAACAATTTAGAAGCAAGGTACAAGAAAAATAGAACACCCAAGCTTTGCCTGTTGATGGGTTAAAAAAAAAAAGCACCACAGAAGCAATTTTAAAAGTTCACATTTGCCTAATCTATAAAACTAATTTATGACTGTGGAAGTAGGAGAAACAAAGGTTAACAATTAATGGCCTGAGTTATTTAAAAATGACTGAGGTAGGCAGATTTTCCTCCCATTTTGATGACTTTTCACATGCAAATGCTGGCTGCATTGTGCAGGAGTTTACAAAAAAAAAGTAATCTATGCAGATGTAGCATTCCTTGCCCTGCACCAGAGGGATGGAAATGTAGTTCCTTTGGAAATATTTTTTTTTAATAAAAATAAATCCAGTATGATAAATCCTTTAACATAGCATGTCTGCTTAAGATTTTGCAATCTTCAGCAGAATGACCTAATTGACTTCATATTGGGCATTGCAACTTGCTTCTCTATGAATTCCGAATCACATTAACAGAGACGTGAAATGGGGGTCCTGCTTTGTGAAACTTTTAAACCTGTCATAAATATATATATTCCCACTGTTTCAGCTATTTTTGGGGGTACAGTTGAATATGTTTTTAAGCCTTCAGGTGAGTGCCATGTGCCAGTTTAAAGACCAACACAAACCAACTCCACCTCTTGATAAAAGTTCTGAGTAAAGTTGTGTGTCTGGCAGAAGTGGGGAAATAATCATAGAGAGCATTGTTCAGCATGAAAAAGATTTTTAGTTTTTGTGAGATGTGGCTTGTCTTTCAGCAGAAACTTCATCTCTCAGTCCCTACATTTTGTGTCCACCACATACAGTGGTTGTGTGGATGATGTCACTATGTACAGGTATATGTTATTCACTAGTTGGTATTAGACTTGGTTGTATCTGGGTGGAGTCAGACGTTTCCTGTTCTTGTGGGAAGGAAACAATGAAGTTCTTGTCTTCTACCCTGACTGGAGTGTCCTCTGAGTCTTCTGTGACAATGGAAACAGAAGGAAGTGGTACATTTCTTCTCCCATTTTTCACCCTGTATTAGCCTGCTAGCTGATACAGTGGTACCTTGGTTCTCAGACACCTTGGTACTCAAGCAACTTGGAACACAAACGCTGCAAACTTGGAAGTAAGTGTTCCGGTTTGCAAACCTTTTTTGGAAGCCGAACGTGTTCCGTTTTGAGTGTTACGCTTCCATTTTGAATGTTACACTTCCGATTTAAGTGCCACACTTCCATTTTCAGTGCCACACTTCCATTTTAAGTGTGTTACACTGAGGTATGTCTGTTTTTATTATTTATTTTGCATTTTTGTTTTTGCGGCGCTTTTTTGTTTTGCTTTTGTGACTGTGTGGAACCCAGTTCAGCTACTGATTGATTTATTGATTGTGTGACGGCAGTACATTGTTTATTGCTTTCATTTTTATAGATCAGTGGTCTCGTTAGATAGTAAAATTCATGTTATATTTCTGTTTTAGGGGTTGTTTTTAAAAGTCTGGAACGGATTAGTCCATTTTGCATTACTTTCTATGGAAAAGCATGCCTTGGTTTTGGAACACTTTGGTTTTAGAACGGACTTCCAGAACGGAATAAGTTTGAGTGCCAAGATACCACTGTACTGATCACTAGTGTATGTATAACAACATAGTTTTACTATAATCTGCATTTTTACACTGCCCAGTGTTTTGCCCTAAAAAACCAAGAGTCTTGTGGGATAAGCTTTCACGGGCCTTCTTTATGCATGAGGTCTTCCAAATAACAAAATGTTACTTGCTTTTAATGGATATTTTAAAAGGAGTACAATATTGATTATCACTGTATCTCAGAGATAGTGTGGGATGGTGAGAGTGAGGGGCGGGGAGCGGAATGAAGAATGCTGTATTTCCCACAGACTCTGGTATGATCTTATACAAGTGATAACAGAGAAGAGTGCGCACGTTGGTTCTGTGAAGATCACTGAATCAAGCTAGAGTTAATTAATCTTATCAATCATCTCAGAATAATCAAATTAACAAAAAAGTAGTCTGATTCCAGACACAGCAGCTGCATTTTATCATATGAACAAATGGTTTTCCTTTCATATTTTAAATGACTGAAATTTGAAAAATAGATTTGTTAACATCATAAAGGGCAGCAAATGTTATTAAAAAAAGTGGTTGGTTAACTTGTCACTGTTCTGTCCCGAAACCTGGCATAATACATACAGCGTGGTATTGATATAAATTGTGTCTTTTTAAGAGAAGGCCAGCATAACGATTCCCTGGGAAAGATTCATTACTGAAAACCCTAAAGTAATTTTCATTTTTCTCCTCCCTCCATAAGATTTGATCTTGTGTACAGCTAAGCATGTCTATATATGCTGTATTACTGCGAGATCTGTATTACTCAGAGATCATAAAAAACGTGCCATTTTTCATAATACAGAATGGAGACTTTATAAACCCCAAGTATGAAAGACTTTAAATTATATTGAAGCTACTGGAAACATTCAATGTGAAGTCAGTCTTCTGGTCTGATTAAAGGGCTAGACATCTGGCATGTAGCTGACATGAGATGGAATCTTCTAACCCATTTGTGGCAGTCTGGAAAAAGTCCAAACAACTTCTTTGAGACAGCTCCAAAGCAAGTGGTGTAAGGCTTATACCAGAAGCTTTTGGGAATATGTGTAAGTTTACACACACTTAATATCTCAATTCCCAAGATGCATTCATCATTTTCATCTGTTGAAGTCAACCACAGTGAATTTTTTTCCAAGCGCACTCCAGTCACAGAAATTTGGGGAAGGGCTTTAAAACCTGTGAATCTATGCAAAGAGGTGAATCTATGCAAAGAGGTGAAACCTGTGAATCAAAGATGTGTAAGTTGCCATGAGGGAACACAGCAAACCAAAAGAAGGACAAGGTTACCCAGGATTATAATGGCAACACCACTTACACATCTTTGACTGGCGAGACTACAGCTCTACCGCCAGACCCAACAATACCTGGAACCATCATCGTGACAACCCAACCCCCTCACTGGACTGGCAAGATTACATTATTTATGTTCACCATTAACTCTTTTGACTTTTGGAACCTCCACTAGACACGTGTGGGTACACAGGACGTTTTGAATTTTGATCTTACAGCTCTATGATAGCATGTTTATGCATACTTGTATGTTTGGATTTTTGGTTTTGTGACTTTATACTGTATATTTCATTACTATTGTATATGTTTAGTTGGTTCTTATATTCAATAATTATGTTATGTGGAGACTGATTTATCAGCTGGTCACGTTTTTGTGTGTTTGGCATCCCTAAAAGTATGACAGACTTAATGTTTTATACTTTCCTTGGATTCTATGTAAAATATTTAATAACTTGACTATATCATTAATATTACTTTTCTGCTCCTCTATTTTAATTTGAACATAAATGATATGTATAAAAATCAATTGGACAACGGTAGAAATCAATGCATATAATAGTGTGTAGTGTTAAAATTAATTGACTCAACTTACCCAAAGTGAATTTGGATGCCAAAGCATTTTGCCTAATGTTTTCCTACAATGTAATTTTCTGGATTTGCAGCAAATGATCACATAACCAAAAGATTATAAAATGACGAGGCATAACAGACAAGTGACAAAACTTTGGCACAAAGCCTTTCCCCACTGCAATCCAATTTAAAGCCTAAAATAAAATCAAGATTATATGTAAAGTGATTAAAAGCAAACGTTAAGTAATACAGTGGGATGTCTCGCTATTTCAAAAGCACATGCCATAAAATTAGAAAGGAACACTAATGCATTCATAAACACTAACCCCTTAATCCAGAGTGGGACATGCTTGCGCATAAATTAAATGCCACAGTTATCAGGATCTAGTCGAAACAGGAAATGTGTGCTATTCAACTTTAATGTCAGCTTCAGACTGAAGAAGCTAGTATCCAGCCTGTTCTTAGTGTTTCCCTTCTGGAAAGTGTTGCACTGCTGTAAGAATGTTCTATACATATTTGTCAGGTCAGGTGTGGCTTCCCTGGCAAGAGCCAGTGTGGTGTAGTGGTTAAGAGCGGTAGACTCATAATCTGGGGAACCAGGTTCGCGTCTCCGCTCCTCCACATGCAGCTGCTGGGTGACCTTGGGCTAGTCACACTTCTCTGAAGTCTCTCAGCCCCACTCAGCTCACAGAGTGTTTGTTGTGGGGGAGGAAGGGAAAGGAGAATGTTAGCCGCTTTGAGACTCCTTCGGGTAGTGATAAAGCAGGATATCAAATCCAAACTCTTCTACTTCTTCTGTCAGTGCACTGAACCTAATCCCCAGCTTTCATGAACATCTCTGCTGTCCATGGGAGAGCTGTTGGGAGGGAGGTCTATGTTGCTGACTTGCTGCATGTAGCACAAAACTGCAGTATGAGCTATACGAAGCATAACCTAGTGGGAGCCTTAGACCTGTGCCTAAAAATAGTCCTCCAGGCCAATCTCAGAACTCTCTCCAGACCACACAAATCCCTCCCCTGGCCACAACCCTCACCAGGCCTGGTCCAAACTCTCCTCAAGTCACTTTCCTATCTGAAATTCAATAAGATGGGAATCTTCCAAGGACAACACCTGGCCGATGGGCCTTTCCCATTCTTGGTCCTGAGAGCCAAGATTAAATTCACCTATTTTTCTCCATCTATGGATGTGTTCAAACTTCATGCTCTGGGGAACTCTTCCAAAAGTTATCTCATTGCACCATTTGTGTTTTGGAAGTGTCTTGCTTAATATGAAGAACTTAAAACAAGGATAAAAATAAGGGGCAATTTTCAAGATTTATTTTTGAAAGCACACCAATAAATAAAATTAATGTAATTACAGCCTACTGTAGTGAGAAGGGTTTGTTTGCTCTAATCTCAATAATGCAATAAAAATGTGCTTTCCCTAAATGGGTCCCAGCTGCAAACAATCACAAAGTAGAAAGAAAGAAAATCAACACTTACGATCTAGTAAAGAAAGAAATATTCCAATGCTTTATCTGGAATGAAAATGAAAACAGCTAACAGATATCAATTGCCAAAATGAACAAATAAAATAAAATTTGGTCTTCTCATGTGGTTATTACATATCTTAGCTGAAACTCCAGAATCCAAATATTAACATATCTAGTTGATGGAGACCAATGTCGTCAAAGGAACAATGTAGTTCTGTTGGTTATCCTGGGGTGCATTTGCAGTTTTAAAGTAATGGCTTTAGATTACCACATAAATTACATTCAATCACCGTCAAGTCACATCCAGTCTATAGTTTTTTTATTCTACCATTACACAAAACTGGGGGAATGGGAAGTGTCACAACAGGGCAGGTCTTGCTCATCAGAGCAAACCAGTCAAGCACATAGCATAATTTTTACCTTACACAATCCTGTCCCTCTCCAGTGTGTTGACCAACTTTAAATTAGTATGGACAAGAGCATCCTATCCCCACACAATTTTAGGGTAAGGGCCTCAATAGCAGAAATAGCATACTCCATCCCTGAGTAAGTCTTAAGTGCCAGGTCAAGTAGTTCCCTAAAGCTTTCCAGGACTGCAAAATCAATAAAATCTGTTATCTGTGCCTAGGGATTCCATACAGTGTTAAAATAGATAAAGCCAATCTTAAGGGCAGCAATGGACAGTATAGTGACCTCACTCCAGCTAAGTCGCTGCAGCAGACATGGAGAGAGAGAGGAAGTGGTACAGCAGTGGCAAGATCAGTGCAGTGCAAACGGGCTGGCTCTGCTTGCACGTATGCACCATGCCAGCATGTCCCTTCCCCTCTCCATCCCAGTCTGCTGCAGAGACTCAACCATATGGTGGTCAAGTGAGTGGGACAGCCTCACTGCAACATGTGCTGCTGTTTAATAAGGGCCATCATCCCAGCTCTGCAAATGGCAGACAAAATTACTCTCGTTTATCTTCTCTCTCACACACAAAAAAGAATAAACCCCAAATACCTACATTACACCTCCCCTCATCAGAAGGAGGGTAGGGAATCCCCAACAAAGAACTATACTACATCACCAACCAAGTGTGCCACATAATCCCATACATTCTAGAAGACGATACAAAACAATGGGTACACCTGGATGAGAGACATAATCGAAAATATATCCACCACAGCATACCCATTCTTCCCAAACAAACTAAGGGAAATCCCCACAACACTATACAGGTTCACACAGACCATGCTTAAAGCATGGAAGAAAGAAGCAGGAGAACTGCCCCAACCCCATGCCCACTAATCCCCCTGGCTCACCACCCATTCCTCCACCACGCAGCACAAAACGTCCAGATAAAAACCTGGCAAGGCAAAGGCTTATACCGCCTAGCAGACTTCTACAAAAATAACAAATCCACATTGACACAAGAAATACAAGGCAAACTAGGGGACACCCAAATGCCCTGGCTAACACACCACGAATCACATGCCTTCTTAAACAATCCAGTAGTAAAAGCAGCAGCAACTAGGCCCTTGACAACCTTTGAAAACCTCCCTCTAACAACAAAGGGGCATGGCAAGGGGGAGGTATCCACAATATACAAAACACTGCTCCAAAATCCCACAAACCCCCTCAATGTAATCAAAAAACAATGGGAGGATGACAAAGGGTATGAAATTAACCTCACCCAATGGACTAGAATGTGGTCTAAACCTCTCTTTAAATCCATCTCAGCTAAGAGAAAAGAACTCACCCTGAAACTCACTTACAGATGGTACCTAACACCATGGAAACGAGCACTGATACGCCTAGGAGCCTCACCAAAATGCTGGAGAGGCTGCACCTCCACAGGCACATACCTCCACATGTGGTGGGAATGTCCCCAAAGCCAACTCTTCTGGACATCAGTCATATAAGAAATATGCAAAATAACTAAGCAGGTATTAGAAGTCATCCCAGAACTGGCCCTAATGAACATCTTCCAAGATAATGCTGCCCACTCACATTATAAAGAGCTGGTGAGGCAGAGAAGGAAGGGCCCAGAGGAAGCAGGCAGCAGTGAGGGGCTAGCTTTGTGAAAACAGAGGAGGGTTATGGCCCTTGAGATTCATAGAATCATAGAATCTTAGAGTTGGAAGGGACCCAAGGGTCATCTCGTCCAACCCCCTGCAATTTGGGAATCTCAGCTAAAGCATCCATGACAGATGGAAGTTTCTCCAAAATAGGGACCCCTATATGACCCCTATATCCACACCAAACTCTTAGTTTCAATTTGCTGCTTCTGCTTACTACTGCTTGCTCCTTTCCACTTGCAAAGTCTGTCATAACCTTTATTGTAATTGTGTGTCAGGGTTAGGTCACAGTTGTTGAAAGTTGAAACTGAAGGCCAGTCAGTCAAGAAGTCCACAGTGTACGTGAGACTTGCTAACCTGTCTAGTTTGGTAGCCACCAACCCACATTTACATCTTTGCATGTGCTGTTAAAGTTCTGAATAGGATGCCGGGATGTGAAGTAACTTGAAGCAACTTGCACCTGAGTGAACTCTTCAGGGAGGTCGGGTTCATGCTAATTTAAGCTTTTTCAGTAAGTGGTGACCTTGCCCCACCAAACTGGGAAGAACAGGGTTGGACATTCCTCAAAGAGAATGTTCCAACTTGTTTGGATGAAATCAGCCTCCTGATCTTTTCTTTTTTTTAAAAAAAAAAATAATAAATAGGAAGAAAGAGAAAAGGAATCCTCAACCAGCTGGAGTCTTAATTAAATATCAGTGTATCAAAACAGGAACGATGCAATTTTGTCTGATAGAATTCTGAATTTAGAAGCAGGGTGTGTGTTAAAGGCAGTTATTATTATCAATCATCGCTTCTTTAGAGTGCGGCAGCTGAAAGTTTTATGCCACATAAACTTGTTGGCTCTTGCTGAGCAATAGAGCCAGATCTAAGCAACGTCACTCCGTGAATATAAAAATGTTCCTGTAATTTTCTTTTTCTTTTGCAAGCGAGGACATTTAGCGATGCAACATTGCTTCCCGGCTTCATTTTATAAACGTCTGCTGGTTAAATCTCAGAAGGCCTTGCATGCAGATAATTAACCATTCATATCTAATTGACTTAAATATTAACGTTTTCTGGATGGAGGAAACATGTGAAAAGGTTAAATGGCTTGTTGAAGGTCAAAGAAGGATGGAATGGTAGCAAAGCAAAAAAAGGGAAAAAAGCTGATGACAGCTCAGTAATCTCTAGCCCTACTCTACTGAAGAGCTGCACTCTGATATTTTAGGTTTGCAAAATATGGGACTTGGTGGGAGAAGGTAATTTCATGCCATTTTTAATGTCCCGTACAACCTCACTGCCTAAATCAGGACTGAGGAACCCCTAGGCTCATGCACCAAGTGCGGCCCCACAAGCCTTTCCACCTGGCCCTCAGAACTCTCCCCAGGCCACACGCCACCTTACTTCATACCCTAAGTGCTTTTGAACCATGATAATACCTCTTCCTAGTCTGGATGAAGGCTGGCAAAGGGTGTGTGAGCATCTGTAGAAACCAGCCTACTGCACAAAGGTAACATGAAATTAATATCCATTGCTCCACCCACTGCTGCTTCTGGTCCCCCACCCCAAGATATGGACCTTGCTCTGAGAAAGATGCCACTAAAATGCTAAATTCAGTAGACATACTTTGTAGGGGGCAAATAAGATCAAGTACTGTGAAAGTTCAGGTGGTACAAGTGGAATGTGATCTTCAACCTGAAGCACATTTCCAGAGGGGGAGAAACACCTCAAGAATCTGTACACACATATTGAGGTGTGCAGATACAATACCAGTAAGGATGGAGGGGAGTGGGAATTCAATGAAGTTTTTGATTTACAGGTGAATCTACCTAATATACATGTCTTCGAATTTTGCAACGCAGTTCCTTAGCCAAGCAATAGTGTATGATATGATTAAATAAACATGCATTAACAGGCATATACATTAGGGGAAATAACATACAAAACTTAATTATATTAGGGAACATGGCTTTGCAAAAATGGGTACAATTTGCATAGCAAAATGTGTATATTAGAAGAAATTTGCACTGAAATGCTGGTGAATTTCCATGAGGACTTTAAAAAAAAGAAAAGAATTGCAAACTGAGGTGGAAATGTGGAGATCCGAACTTAAGAGGGGAGAATGAGCAACCGAAATTGACAGATTTATCCATCACTATTTATGAGACCTATTAAACAGATGATGGCACTGGAGTGTTATTAAATTACATCCAGTACTCCTATTACTAACACTGCCATTGGTGCCAACTCCCTGGGGCCCTAGGTACCCGAGCACCCATAAAATTCCCCATGAAGGGGCCAGGCACCCACAAATTTCAGTGCCAGGGCCAAGTACGCTGCATGCCACCCACAGCCCTGGGCACCCACAGTTGTGGGACCAAGTTAAAAGTAAACTAAAGAGCAGAATGATGAGCTTCCACAGAGATGGTCACATATTATTTTGTATTTCTTAAGTGGATCATTGATCAACAGCATAGAACTTCCTTTTATATGCAGTGTTGCTTTTCAACTGGTGATTTTTCATAGTGTCCTGGTTCTCCCAGATAGGCAATCGCAGCCACTTTGCTCCTTAGCCAGTTGTGCTGGGAGCCACAATTGCCACCATTCATGTCTGTCTGGTAAGGGCTGTTGGTTTTCTAAAAGGGTTTCCAGAGGTTTAGAGGCTTTTTCAAGGGCCATTCCCGATATAAACAATTTCGCGTAAATGTGTGGTGCCTTGGAGCATAACCCCCGTGTAAATGGGGAGTTGCCTGCCTATGTCACTGTGCAACAGCATGCAACAGCTCCCTTCCTCCTCTCCATTAGAAAGCTGGATATTATTGAATCCGTATCTAGGACGGTCTAAAAGAGCAGTGGTTCCCTCCCTTCAAGTTATACCCTGATATACCCTGTTTCCCCTTTTTTAATACGTAGTCATAAAGTAAGCCATGGCAGGGTTTTTTTTACCTTGTGAGAAGTAAGACGTACCCCAAAAGTAAGCCATGGTGCCGCCATTGTTCCCGTCGCCTCCTCAGCCCCTCCTGCGTGCGCAGGGAGCCAGTGAACCAGTGAGAGGCACGGGGAAAAACGCGCCTCTTGCGAGTTCTGCCCCGCCTGCTCAGCGCGCAGGGGGATGCTGTACCGTACCATACTGAAGTAATAAAAATAAGACATCCCCCGAAAATAAGCCACCCTGTGTTTTTTTGAGGAAAAAAATAAATAAGATGGTGTCTTAAAAAGGGGGAAAGACAGTATATACCCTGTTCATGATATTAAAAAAAAGAGCAATAAACTGATCAAACATACAATAGTTACTAAATCTACCATATCAATACATTGCAACAGATTATTAGCCTTTATGTACAAGAACGACATGCTCACTGAAGAAGGTCACCCCCACTCAAGTTTGATCCACAGCCGTGCTCCTGATTCCCTGGAATGAAACCGTTATTTTGCCAGCTGCTTCTGAACCTATCTGATCCGGCATCTCATTCAAGGCCTTTGATTGAAAAGATGCTATCACCTTTAATGTTGCACTCTCTGCAGAAAGCAAGAGAGTACAGAGTCAGGCTCCGTTCCCAAGGTTCTTGATTTGTTTGTTTTTTAAGAAAGCCAGTTCAATTTAGCCTTTTAAAATTAAACCACATTTTGGATTAAACCAACACATGCATTAGCGAGTGCTTCATGAGATTCTGTTTATAAATGTCTTGGTGATACGATCTAAATTAGATTGTTTCTATTGGAGGAGCCCTTTATGCAGAAGCAGTTGCCATGTCTTACATGGACAGCATCATTGTGTTGAGCCCAGGAAACTTTGAACCCATTTTGAACTATTATTATTTTGAATTTTGAAGTCTATTATTTGATCACACGTTAAAGGAATTCAGATTTTTTATTCTGAAATAAAACTGGAAACTGAGAGTATTTTATATCAGCTTGCCAAAGCAAATAACTTATCCCAAAAACCAAGGGTTTTCATTTTCATTTTACTTAAAATTACATTGGTACAATGCATCTCTAGGCCCCATGTTCTAGACAATTATTTGGGGATGGAAAGAATGAAAATGGCTTGAAGTCTGGGAAGGCCATAGCTCAGTAGTAGAACATCTGCTCCAAATCTGCTCCTGGTTCAATCCCTGGCATCTTCCAGGTGGGACTGGGGTGCCAATCATTATAGACAGATCAAAGGTTTGACTTCTGAAGTTCTAATCACATGTAGAATTATCACATCTGCTGATATGTGACAAAACAGAGAGGCAACTCCAATAACACAGGGTTGTTTCATATGTGAGCAAGAATGCCTTTCTAGAAGACTGTGGCCAGGGTTCAGGACTCACCTTGACATGCCCAACTGTGTGGTCTTACCCATGTAAACTCAGTTGAAAAAGTCTTACTACATGAGTAAAGCAACAGTGACTTGGATGCACTGTAGACATGCAGCACCAGATGGCAGCAGAGAGCAGGAAATTTTAAAACGTGGTTTTCCATAGAGATTTTTTCTTTTGTTAAAACATTCTAATTTTTGACTTATTTATAGCCTCCTCCCCCGTGTTTAGATCCACACTTAATCTCAGCAAATGTGTAGAGAATGGCACCCTAAGGCACTTTTGTATACTTAGGTGGTACTCCAATCCTTCCCTTCCAGCTACACTGCCTAGTCCAATATTCTGTGCCACTCTAGAGGGTTCCCTTATCCTCAAAAGAGTGTTTGATTGTACACATACCGTACTTTTCCGTGTATAAGACTAGGTTTTGTTTGTTTGTTTTTTTACTAAAAAGAATGTTAAAAGGGGGGTAGTCTTATACACGGGGGCAATCTCCCCCCCCAAAAATTCTTAATTTCGAGCCCCCCAAAATAGGGGGCATCTTATACACAGGGGCATGTTATACACGGAAAAATATGGTATATGTGACACAGTAGTTGGAATGAGAAGGCTGAAACAACACAGTTTGTAAGCAGAAGGACATATACAGTACAGCACTTTGGAATATGGATCCTATCCTGGAATCCTAGCCTAGTTGGACCAGCTGGATGGCATTTTCCTGGGAGGACTTCCATTGTGGTTGAATCACGTATCCAATGGCTAACCAACGATCTGGATTCTTGTGAAATGCCTTGCATTATATTTCTGAGTGTGTGCAAGATACTTTTGTGCTTTTGAAAGGAGAGTGTGCTGTGATTGATTATGTGTATGTTATAGAGAAGCAGGTTAGCATTGCCCTCCCCTCAGAAAAAACCCCCACTCACTTTTGTGCATCAATGGCTTAAACTCGCCATGTTAGCATGTAGAGAGATAGAAGTAGACATGTCTCATGTTTCCCTCAGGGGTAGCTTAGCAAGCTCTTCATTGACAGATGCCAAGAAGGCAATGTAACAGTAGCAAAGGCAGTTTGACTTGATGCTAAGATTTTGTTTTTTGTTTTTAAAAGTTTGCATTTACTGATTAACCCGGCCTCCATGTATCAACTGGAAGAGCTGTGTTAACAACACAGTCACAGGAAGCTTAGTGACAGTTCACAAATGCACACACACTAGGATTGGGGGATTAATTTAAATTTAGTTCACATTTAAAGGAACTGGCCTCATTTACTCTTTCCAAAACAATATGCAAACTGAAGCACAGTCATCCTTCGAAATTGACTTTTCTCCGAATTTTGCAATGCACATCTCCAGCCAAGTAATGTGAACAAAATGCATCTACTACAGTGAACTGTGCACATAGATATTTGTGTGTGTGCATAAGTGAAAATAACATGGAAAAATGAATTCTATTAGGGGAAATTGCTTCGCAACCATGTGTATACGAAGTAACATTGCATATGAGCTTGTGTACATGAGAAGAAATTTGCACAAAAATACTGGCGAATTTTCACGAACAATTATTATTATTTTATTTTATTTTTATTACAAATGAAGTGAAACAGAAGAAAAGAAACCTATCAGCTCACACTATGAATGCAATTCATCACCAATACATCCATCCACATTTAAACATTTGAATCGACATAAGCCAACAAAACATCCAGATAGGTATCCAAACGAAATTGATTTTTACAAGAAGGGTGATCAAATGCAACGAGGACTTTTTGTAAAAGATCACAAAGTACCATGAAAATGCAGAGAACTGAACTGGGCATAAATTAGAAACTGGGAGAACTTGAAGTTAACATATTCATGCAATACAACACACAGAGACAAACATTTTAAGAATGAAAGCAAAATCACAACCGGTGGATATGGCCTGATGTTGTAAGCTGAGAATGAAGACAAGTTCCAGAGTGTGGGGGGGGGCGGGCCGACCCAGAACAAAACACAACAGAAATCCCATAAGCACCACAGTTAGCTTACCGCCATATGCCCGGACCAAAGAAAAAAGAAAGACAGAAACGCCAGCAGCAGTGGTGAGCCCAGGGAGAACTTGTGTCATTAGCCCCTAACCCAGCAGCAGAAGAAACTCATTTAGCCCCACGCTGGACCTTCATTAAGACAGACCTGAACCAGACTGTTGCTGTGATTTTGGCACTGCTATCGCACGCCTCACTGTTGGGGACGCAGCCATATCTCACCTCAGCAGGGATGCCTGGATCGGACGTTCTTTTCATTGACAGATGCCAAGATGCAGGCACAGTTAACAGTAGCAAAGGCAGCTTGACTTTACACTGCCTTTTTTATGTTGGCATATAGTAGCGCTAACTGCTAAGCCTTTATGAGAAGATGGGGGTTTATTTGTGTGTGTTTGTGTTTTTTAAATACTTTGGCTTCTGCAAACTACTGTTCAAAGAAAAATACAAGGCATCTGTAAAACAAATAACGAACGAAAAGAACAACCCCAAAAGCTGCCGTTGACAATCATTAATTCAAACCTCAGGACTTTAATAAAAAATCAATGAAGCAAGAGATATCAATATATTCTAAGGGCAAACCCGAGAGTTCAGCCTTCCCCTACTCCCAACCCCATAAATGGGGGAAAGGTATAAAGAGAACAAGCCATCACAAAGAAGACGCACAATTTCCCCCCCAAGAAAAAAATTAATTAGAACATTTAAGTGAGTTATATAGAGAAATGCACATCTTTAAAAATTGGATTTTGGATTGATGTTTGCTTAAAATCTGTAATGGCTCCGTCAAGAAGACAGAATGAAAAATAAGAGCAAATAATCAAGATGGCAAGGTGTTGCTGCTGTTGTTGTTTTTTTAAAAAAGAAGAGAAAACAGAAACCTTTTCTTTTGCAAAGAGAGTATTCATGAGTACTGTTCAAATTCTTCGCACTGTATACTTCATTACAAAGCATCTGCTGTGAAAAGACTGTGGCTCCCCACCCCCACCCCACCACTCTCTCTGATTCATACCTAGCAGCTGTCAATCCTGCCTTCCTAACCTCCAGGCTTAACTATTCTAATGTGCAGCGTTGATTTTGAAGACCGTTGAGAAGCTGCACTTATTGCAAACTAAAGCAGAGGTGAGCTACTGGGCATACAAAGCAGCGTATTATGACTGCTCCAGAATCTGTCTGCATTGGCTTTTTTTCTAACCTTCCAGGTATACGTAGTTCAAGCTACTGTTCCAGTTTGCAGCCAGAAAAAGATTTGGGCCCCGCCTGCCTTTAGCAATTGCTTCTTGCCTTTGTGTTATTGGTATTGTGGCAATGGCAAGAATGCATTCAAGCACCCAGGGCCTTCAGTGATATGGGGAATCAGATTCTAAGGAAGGCACGCCTCTCCCTAAACCAGGAGTCAGCAAACTTTTTCAGCAGGGGGCTGGTCCACTGTCCCTCAGACCTTGTGGGGGGCTG
Organism: Darevskia mixta; assembly: GCA_034641385.1. Classification (NCBI taxonomy): domain Eukaryota; kingdom Metazoa; phylum Chordata; class Lepidosauria; order Squamata; family Lacertidae; genus Darevskia; species Darevskia mixta. The sequence goes on from JAWWNH010000011.1 coordinate 23,823,675, forward strand.
GACTATATTGGGGGGGGGGGATGAACGAATTCCTATGCCCCACAAATAACCCAGAGATGCATTTTAAATAAAATGACACATTCTACTCATGTAGAAACATGTGATTCCCGGACCGTCTGCAAGCCGGATTTAGAAGGCAATTGTGCCGGATCCGGCCCCCGGGCTTTAGTTTGCCTACCCATGCCCTAAACATATCAGGATCCAGCACTTCTCCTACTATAACTGTGGGTTGTATCTCATGCTGGTCCTACGCAGAACAGAACCATTGAAATTAATGGACACGACTAGGCCTGCCTTACTCCCAGTTTTACTGGGATCTCAAAGGTGGAATTGAAATATGGCAACCCTAGACATGTCTCACTTGGGTCCATTAATTTCAGTGAGTCGACTCTGAGTATGACTAATGTTATATACAACCCTATATCCTCACCTGATAATGTAAGGAATGTGTGTTCCTTTCCCCCAACAAACCTTTTTCCTAATTAAAGTTCAGGCTGAGCCAAAATGGCCCCCTGCCATCAGTGAGTCAGGTGGCAGATAAAATGAGGGTAAAATGAAGGTGAAGGTGAATTCTCTCTGTAATCATTTCCTTTCCAGATGCGTCTGGGAATACACTGCTGACATAGCACTGGTCCCAGAGAATTTTTTGCGAATGAAAATGGTGATTGCCATTTTCACCATATAGCCCTGTCTCCGGGGGAAATGGCAGCCATTGGGAATGTTTCTCCTTGCCAGTATTATGAAGCTCACACCCGCAGCAAAAGGAAAGAGGAAGAGAGAGGAGCAGTTTTACTTCCCTTTCAGTGCCATTAACTTCCACTCCTGGAACTTCAGCCTCAAAGGTCTCTGCTGATCATCATTTTTGCACATCACAGTCATTAAGGCCAGTCTTCGCTTGTATGTGCATTAGCAATCCTACACTTGCCTGTGCAACGTCCTATTGTGTTCAATAGGGATCACTTCCAGGAAAGTGGGTATAGGATTGCAGCCGGGGACGCCATCGGGGGTGGTCCAAGCCTCCCCCAATTTTCAAGCCAGGCCCCCTCAATATTCTGCAGCCTACAGTGTGCCCCGCCGGGCCTTCCTGCAGCTGTGATGGGCGCTGCCAGGCTCTCTTTCGTCCCATGTGGAGAGCCTGGGGTCCTTTTGGCTGGAGATACTGGAGATCTTCTGCATGTCAAGTAGGCAGTCTACCACTGAGATCTCCCTCTCCCCTTTCTTTTCCTTCCTTCAACACTATTGCCTAGTAAAAGGTAAAGGTACCCCTGACCGTTAGGTCCAGTCACAGACGACTCTGGGGTTGCGGCGCTCATCTTGCTCTATAGGCCGAGGGAGCCAGTGTTTGTCCACAGACAGCTTCCGGGTCATGTGGCCAGCATGACAAAGCAGCTTCTGGCGAACCAGAGCAGCGCACGGAAACGCCGTTTACTTTCCCGCCAGAGCGGTACCTATTTATCTACTTGCACTTGACATGTTTTCAAACTGCTAGGTGGGCAGGAGCTAGGACCGAACAACGGGAGCTCACCCCGTTGCAGGGATTCGAACCGCCAACCTTCTGATCGACAAGCCCTAGGCTCAGTTGTTTAGACCACAGCTCCACCCGCATCCATGAGGCATTTGACACGATGTCTCCACACTCAGAGTTTGCTCTCCCCTCTTTATTTCAGGACCTGCAGTTTGCGTGGGTTGACGGGACATCATGACACAGTGCTGGTCCCAAGGTATCTCCTGAAGGTGCTTGATGCTTTGCCGAAACGAAGCAGGTCTGGTCAGTGCCTTCATGGGAGACTCCTGGGAATCAAATGTACCTTGTCATGGGTTCCATGATGGAAGAAAGGGGTAGGGGGGGTTAAATGTAAAACATTTTTTAAAACTCACAACACACATATTGTAGTATGTTACCAGAAAAGATAGGAGGCAGAGGTGCAGGGTGAAGTAATTTCATTGTCCCCGAAGGGGACAATGACAATAAAATATTCTATTCTATTCTACTATTTTAGGCAGCATCCATATATAGAACCACAGAATTTTAGAATTGGAATGGACCCCAAGGGTCATGTAGTCCAACCCCCTGCAATGCAGGGATCTCAGCTAAAGCATCCATGACAGATGGCCATCCAACCTCTGCTTAAAAACCTCCTGAGGGAGACCGGTCCACTGTCGAACAGCTCTTACTGTCGGAAAGTTCTTCATGAGGTTTTGTCGGAATCTCCTTTCTTGTAACTTGAAACCATTGGTTGGAGTCCTACCCTGCAGAGCAGGAGAAACTAAGCTTGCTCCATCTTCCATGTCACAGCCCTTGAGATATTTGAAGATGGCTATCATATCTCATCTCAGTCTGCTCTTTTCCATCTCCTGTCATATCTAGTTCCAGTCTCAAATTTCTCATTGGGAAAAATAATGGTTTTTTATAAACAAACAAACAAACGCACATCAGCAATGCAGAGTCTGATTCTTCTTATTCTCCTTCTCCTCCAAAAATAAGAGTTATACAATGATAACAAGTGAAACCAAGATATGGAGAAGTTCCTTGAGTTGCAAGGAGCAGTGTCCCAACATTTTGTCGGTTTAGAGACCAGAGCTCACAATCTGGCAGTATATTCTCACTTGAAGGAGGCTTAGAAACCATGGGAGAGTATTCTTACAAGATTTTTGTGTACAAGCTGAGCCAGTGTACCAGGTGAGCTGTGTTGAAGCGCCACCTACTGAAGCATTGCTACATTGCCCTCGTCCCCCGCAATGACAAGCTCTTCTGGAATTAGTTATATCACCAACTCAATCTGGTTAAACTGGAATGGACATTGCAAATGAATTGTTGTGTCGAGAAGCAGAGATTTCTGTCTACGGGCCCCTCACTCCCTTTGCAGATGATGTTGCATTGGCTAGCGTTCTTGTGAATATATATATATATATATATATATATATATATATATATATATATATATCTCATATAGGGGGATCTGGAGGATGAAGCAGCAATGATAGTGTAATTTACAGAAGAGACATCACCGCATTATGGGGTGGAAGGGGGGGGAGGGAAGGATAAACTAGCCCTTAATTCTAATTGCTTCCATTTGCCCTCTGTCTTGATTTAGAATAAAATAGCTTTAAGTGAATGTGTCCTGACCACAGGAAGGAACAACGTTAAACATTTTAATTATACAGGGAGTAAAAACAAAGCCAAAGCAAAACAATGAAAAACAAAATGTAAAGAAAGAAAAAGCTAATTGATGGAACATTAACGTAAGCATTTAATGTAACCAATCTGCTTTGCAGAACAAGGAGAAGAGGAACGCAGCCCAAACTGAGAGCAATCAGAGCACATGGCCGTCTAAGAGGGTAGGAAACCATTAACCAAGCCATTTAAAGAAAATACCATCTTTTTTTGTGCATTTTGCTCACCCCAGAATATCCACCAGGCTTACAAAGGAATAAAGGGAGGGAGGGAGGGAGAGAGAGAGAGAGAAGAATTTATTATCAAGCTGATAAATACCACTTTTCATTTTCCCTCTTCAAACCAAGTCACATGAGAATTGAGTAATGTTGTATGCCATAAATGCAATTTTTTGAGCAATCTGTATTTGCCCTGGGCCTTCGCCTGACATAAAAGAGCCACATTTATGCAACGTGACCTCCATATGGGCATTCCCAATTTTGCACAGAAGTGCTCAGCCTGAGAAATCCTAAAGCCCTGTCTGTGTGGGTAGCAAAACTGACTTCTGCAAAGGCCTGGTCCAAATGGATATCGACACACCAACACGAATATGTACCAACCACATTCTGAGAATGCCAATACGGTAAGGTCTGACTAGAAATTTCCATATTTAAAGTCAACACTCAGAGTTCCCATTGGATTCATTTTGCTCTGTCTGAAGTATCATTTTGTCTTATAACTCTTCATTACACGAACATGGTTCCCAGGTCTATGAACTCAGTCAATCTTGGGTAAGGCTAACTGGGAGCTCCAGTGCAAAGGGATTGGTATATCTTTTTCAGCTGGAGAACCTACTGTTCACATGCCACACGTGTAAGATTAGCACACCTGAAAGCTGTGAAACATGAGCAAACTGAGATTCATTTAGGGAACTCACTGCAGTTGGTAGTGTTGAGATGGACACAGTTCAGAACATCCTTTGCCAACCTGTTGCCCCTGCCAGATATTTTGGACCACAAAGCCTATCATCCCCAATCAGCACAGCTCTACTAGCTCGGGCGAATGTGCATGATAGTCCAAAACATCTGGAGGGCGCCAGTTTGGCAACCCCTGACCCAGAACAACCATTGCAAAAATCAAATGAACGTATTCTGAGTCATACTGAGTCTCATCCCAAGTCAGAATATGCCTTATTCTGAGGTCACACCATACATTTAAAGGGCTATGTACCACTTTAAACAGTCTTGGCTCCTCCCCCCAAATATTCTGGGAACTTCTTTTGGTTGAGTTGTTAAGGAGGACTATATTCTCCTCCCAGAATTACATTTCCCAGAGACATTCAGGGGTTTCCATGCAGGACACCTTTACAATTTGATCCATTTTAAACAAAGGAAAAATTTATATCTTTTTCGTTTTCTGCCAGAATTTGATAGCTGCAATGGTTCTCCTGCAAGGCCAGACTCTACCATTTTAGGGGATGTGCAATAGAAATCATGGGGTGGGGAAAAGGACTGGACTGGAAGAAATGTCACCCTCCAAGCAATGACTCTATTACCCCAAGGGCCATTGGTGGGTGGGATTATCCCCTCATGGGTTTCTGGGAATACTGCCTATACTCCTTGAGATAAAGAGACAGTGCCAGTTTAGATCAGTACAGTGGTTCTTCCGCACAGGGCGTTGAGCAAAACCATCACCATCAAACCTATATTTATACAGGTACCTACTCAAAGTTAGGGGGTGTCAAATTGTGTCCCCTGAAAGTGATCACACCATTGACCTGCATAGGATAAGAGATCATGGCCAAATAGCCAGGAAAGACTGGGATAGGGGAAATGTCACCTACAGTAAACACTCTAACACCCTGAGGGTCATTGGTGAGAGTTAGCCTTCTGACCCTGCCATGGAAATTTGGAGATACAATGGAGGTCTCTGTCCATTGACTTGCATAAGGAAATCATAGAGAGGATGGGGGGGAAGCCCTGTTGCTCAAGCGGAAGTCCTTGAACAGGACTTCCACTGTCGGCCTTCCTGGTGTTCCATTGTATTCTTTTGCATGCGTAATCCAAATGCAAGATTGTAAGCATCGGTTGTCATGTCAGACATCAAAGTCCAAACCTGTTTAAATGGGTGTGGCTGTAATGCAGTCAGCACACTTGTTCCCTAAAGCCAACAGCTCTGAAACTGGAATCTTCTGTGCTGTAGGTACAGTTTTGCCCCTCTGCTCAGAGGCTCTTTGGGTGTATATTGGGCGGGGGTGGAGTGAGTGGACCTTCGCTGACCTACATTGCCTCTTTGAGGCTGGTCCTCACCAGAAGTGACTTAATCAGGTGGGGTGGATGCTACGCTCGCTTCTCAGCAGGTGGGTTGCTGCTGCTGACCAGGAGAGAGGGCAGGGAAGGGTGAGGTGGCAGGGAGGTCAATGCAATGCAGATGCAAACAGAGAGAGGGGTGCAGTGGGGGCGCCCCGTCCCGAGTGTCATCCCGGTGGGTGGGTGGGTGACAAAAATCCCCCCTGGGCGGATTGCCACCACACCAATAAGGACACCCATAGGGATGGGACGCGCAGCGCCCATAGGGACAAGGCACACTGCGGGGCCTTAGCTGCCTTATAGCTGGGGGGGAGGCAGCGGGCAGACAGTGGACAGGCTGGGGCGTGCTGTGTCCATAGGGATGGGCCGTCCCTATGGGCGGGCAGCGCCGCCCCTGGGCACCTCCCCCCAGGTGCCCGAGAGGCTTCCTCCGCCATTGAGGGGGCGTGTGCATTGAGGGGGCGAGTGCATGTGGGGATTATTGTGTTAGTTCTCCTGCTTATGATGCTAGCACTTCTGTCCTGGTTTCTATTGTGGCTTCTTGAGCCACAGACTGCCATCTCACGGTCACCTCAGTCACCTCAGTGGGTGTGGTGTGACACAACAGCGGCTGTCACCATCAGGCACGCCACCACCCTTTATGCGCAAATGTGTTTCTGACCCTCCGCCTCCCAATTAACCCATGAAAATGGCAGGGAAGAACTGTATGCTGGAATACCGCCCCAAATTTTGTCATATATGGCAGGATCCATGAAAACAGCAGGAACCTTACTATGCAAAAAGTCCCATGATTTTCTGAATCAACAGAGTGGCAAGCATTTTTTTTTCCTGGAAGCAATTAACACAGAAAGGAGCACTAAACTTCTACGAGATTCTGCTAAATTTCCAGAAGTGGCTTTTATCAGAAATTATCAGGTACGGATGCTTTAATGTGAACCTTTCTTTTTCTATTGGATGATAGGTTTGGGGAATGGATTGAAAATGTGGCATGGGACCCAAAATCACTAATGGGTTATCTCAAATAAAAAGTAAATATTTCAGTGCCTTTAAACCGTTGCTTTTATTAACATTTCCTTCTTTCCAATTTCCTAATAAAAATTGTTTAATTTGTATACTCTTCAGGATGTAATGAGGACCTGCCACAAACGGTTCTAATTTAATGTTTTTCTGGAGTTCATTTATGGAAATCTGGAAGGATTTTGAGTGGCTTGTCAGAGCAAATAAAGGTACATCTTAAATGAAATTTGGCAGTTAACATCACCCCAGCTTGCCTGAATGGCATGATTTACAGTAACTGGATAAAGGCTCCAAAAGATTCTCTCTCTCTTTCTCTCTCTCTCTCTCTCTCTCACACACACACACACACACACATATGTGTGTGTTTGCTGTCATTTAGCTTTCCTGTAGACCCATTAAATGAAACTCATTTATCAAAACCAAACCTTGATTATGCTGTATCTTAGAAATGGAGCTCAATAAAGTCAACAGTGATAAGAGAGGTTAAAAATACTGTCCTTGGGATACCTCAAAAATCAAGGGGACCTACAGGTTTTTAGTCCCTTATGAGTGTTTCTAAATCATTCATTTCTAAGTCATTCATCTTACCCTTTTTTGAAAAAAAAATGATAAATTGATTCAGAAGTACCAGTGCACAATTAGTTTCCCAGAGAAAATTCCTAATTATGAGTAAAACATTAATTCATCAAAAAAAGCATGCACCACAGGCCATGAAATCAGCTCTACAAGCAAGACCTCTAATGTATCCACCAGGAACAGGTTTCTCATTTAGGTGAATGGAGGAAGGGAACAAATTGGCATGGACAGTCAGATCAGATCCTTCCATTTATAGTCAGGCAAAGTTGTGCACATGGGTGAAGTGTATGAGCCATTTATTTTTCATGCAAGTATCTTAATGCAGAACAAGAGAACCTTGATTATGCTGGTATGGAGAACCAGTCCATGCTGAACCCGCTGAAAGCACAGGATCAGGGAAGCTATAACACCCACTCCCTCATTATTATTATTACTACTATTATTAATAATAGTATACACCACTGTTATCAGGAAGAACGAAGGAAGGAAGGAAGGAAGGAAGGAAGGAAGGAAGGAAGGAATCAATCATAATTTTGGAGGGAAACATTCAGATAGGGTGAAGCCAGGTCTTTTGGGCGGGGGGAAGCTCTTTTTTGCTGTCCATGGCCACAATTTTCTGCTTAGCAAGACAAAAAAAACCTGTGTGTTGCACTCTTCGAACAGAAACCAAAAATGAGCAACACAACGGCCAATGAAAGTAATGTATATATTTTCTTCTTGTGAAATAACAGAAAACGGACAGAGTTCCAGTATAGCCACTGTTTCGTTAGCGCCTTCTTCAACATATAATAACTGTAAAATATAAACAGATAGACAACTAAAAACCTGAATGGACATGCGTCACAGCAATCGTGAAAACAATACATGTAATGCAAATATACACAACACAATGTGCCAATATAATAATGAAAAATCATAACATACAATGTAAATTTTCAAGGAGCAGTGGTCATATAAATATGTAACCACTGCTGTTGGTTATCAGAAGTACAGAAGCTTATACACAATTTTCTGCTGGCACCCACTGCACTTTTATCAATATATGATTGCTGGCACCTCACTTTTAAAAATATAAATAAATCAAAAAAAGTTATTTCCAAGCAAGCAAGATGAATAATCAGAGTTCAAGAGCACATTCCAGCCAGGCTTTCACAAAAACACCCCTCACTGATCCTACCTCGAGTGCTTTTGCCTGGCTGAAGTGTATCCTTTAACACGGTCCATTCGTCCTACACACACGTAAAAAAAACAATGTGAAAATGCTTTTTTAAAAAACGTTCTGAAAAATACATTGAATTTGTCATAGCTCACTGTCACCATCTAGAGTCACATTTGTATATTGCCCTTTACAACACACTTAAAACGTTTTATTTGCAGCTGTAAAGCTGACTCCCTAGTTGCCTAGATGGAGCTTAGAGAGGGACATATGAATGCGTGTAAAAACAAGCCTAATCTACAGTGGTAGAATAGCCCCACCCACCACTGGCATGTGGCCCTTGGAAATGTGGCCCTCAGGCTGAGAAAGGTTCTTCAGCCCTGCAATACACGAAAAACACAGCAGAGACCAACATGTTAGCCAATGATGCAGGAATATTTTATTGAAGTGGTATTTCACTGGCTCATACATTTTGCCTTTAAGTGCATCTCATTTATCTTGGCTCAGAAGTTTTATTTGACATCTAAATCAGAACTAGAAAGCTGTCAGGTTATCTCATAATCCTTTTATTCCTTGCTGTTATGACTTAAGGTAGTTGCTTTAACAAATATACTCTTTACTAGTGGGACCGACAACATTTTGTGCCCATTGAGCACACTCAGCCCTCCTAGGGGCGGGTGTTGTTTTTTGTTTGTTTGTTTGTTTGTTTGTTGTTATTGTTGTTTTGAGCAATCCCCCCTTGCAAACCCTCCCCCCCAGCTTCCCATGTTCCTCTTCTGTGTGGGTGGTGTCATTGTGGCTACATAAGGAAAAGCATTCAGAAAAGTGTAATCATTATTATTATGCAGGAGGATCTTCAGAAGAACAGGTTTCATTTAAAACCAATGCCAGAAAAGAAAGTTAGTGCAATCCTATAGAAGTCTGTCCAGAATTGGGTCCAGTGGGCTTTAGGTGTAGGATTGCAGCCTTCATTCAGAGACAGTGAAATGTATTCAGTGCTACTTCCTCTCCAAAGATACTCACTGACATTAATGAACCTAAATTAGCCATATCCATTAACATCAATGGGTCTACTTTGAGTAGGGCTAGCACTGGGTACAGCCCAGTGTGTGGCAGTCACACAATTTGTGACTGGTTATTTCCATAACAATGCGTCAGTTTCACTCTTCATCTCACCACCTGGTAGCAACGTCTCAATTTCACCCTTCCTCACCTCAACAAGTGGAGCCCCTACAGACAGATATGAAGGTTCTTCAAACCCCAGCAGCTCCTGAAATCAGTCTCCCCACCCCCTTTATGGCTGCGAAGTAGAAAACTGTAGAAGTAGAAATGGTCCATGTACCTGAAGACCAAGCAACAACGAATGAATGAAACTACAGATCCTGAATACATCTATATGTGAGTAGGTCGGCTACACGTTTTCTGAGAACTAGCAACTATTGCAAATGGATCTGCAGCACTGCCTTAATGCAAACACTGCTCTGGAGATTCCCCCCTTTTTCCATATATTTCCTATTTCCTTATTCAGAATAAGCAGGAAATATGGTAGCTCCTCCAACCCAAAGTTTAGTTTTCTTCAATGAGCATATAGATGGCAGAGAGCAGAGATGGGGAACCTGTGGCCCTCCAGGTATTCTCATAATACGCCTCCCATCATCTTTGGCCATGTTGGCTGGGGCTGATGGAAGCCCAACAAACTCTAGAAGGCCATAGGTTCCCCATTCCTGATACAAACGTTAGGCATTATTATGACATCACAAGTTAAGGGCTAATTGGTATATTTGAATTGTGTACATTGAACAAAACCAATATATTCTTTTTTGTGTGAGAGTCAGCGTAACATGTGCCTCAGTTCAAATCTATGCTGAACCATGATACTCGCTACTCAGATCAATGACTTTGGATGACTCACTAAGGCTGCAAGTCTATATACATTTACCTTGGACTAAACCTTGTTGAACCTACTGTATGTCTAAGTAGAAAGGGTAAGATTGTACAGAAAGGTACAGTCCTATGCAAATTTACCTGAGAATAAGCCCCACTGAACTCAGTGAGACATACATCTGAGTAATACTTGGACCAACATACTTGGACGTCTCAAGTATCTCAAGAGCTTCTAGGCACAGATTTCACTGTCATTCTCAGCCACCTGAAACTATTGTTTTGGGGATAAAATGGGACATCTACATGCACACTGCTCTAAGGTCTTTGGAGAATAAAAATGTAACAATAAATAATAATGAACCTGGCAGATTCAAATTACCGTTTGTGGACATGTCAACCCTTTGCCGCCATCTTTTATTTTTCAGGTTGTTAGCCATCAATTTTGGGAAAAAGTAACTTGACTCACCTTGGGGGAATGAAAATCTTGACATATGAACTTAGAAATCACGAGAGTGGGGTTAATTTTATTTGCTTGCTTCAAAACGTCTCCGCCGAGCACGGAAACAATTCAGCCCGAAAACCATAGGGGTGAGATGATAAAATGTTCTGAGAGATAAATGTGCTTCAAATAGACAATAATGGCTAACACACTGTACATGTTGCAGCACACATATCTTCGGACGAAAACACTTTTTCACTTTAACACTTAACCCAAGTGCATTCTTTTATTTAAAAAAAAATGAAAGACAAATCTGATTGGCTGTTCTTCAGACACCAAGATGATTTCTAACACAGATAGATCGGCACGCTGCCTGGAACACTGGAACTACGAGGCCACCCTGTAGATTGCAGGAAGTGGGTCTCCCAAGCAGCCTGTGAAGAGTTTGTTCCTGTGTCGACTTAAAGATCTTTAAAGAATGCTTTGATGGTGTTTCCTGCTTGGCAGGGGGTTGGACTGGATGGCCCTTGTGGTCTCTTCCAACTCTACGATTCTATGATCTTATTTCCGTCACTCTCTCTCCCCGTTTCCATGCGCTTTTCTTACTTCCACTTTCTTGTAATGATATTCACCTCCTGCTCACACATTGGAAACAATCCTTAGATCACCATATCATTTTAGTCTACAGATTAGCTTTTCCCCTCTCTGAGCACCGCGTGTCAGGAGGAGGTGTTAATAATGGCGCAAAAGCAATAGCAGTATTTCCATAGGTTGACCTTCTCTTCCGGAGCCCCATTTTCTGTAAGTTCTATTTCAGTTTAATGGCTAGGAGAACAGCCGGCGATGAAGCCATTCCGACGCATAAATTATTCACAAAAAGAGAGGAGGTGAAGCGCGTGGCGGGGGGGGGGGTGTTCAGTCCCACAGTTTCTAAAGTCATTGGCTCATTCAAGAGTCAAAGCGGGGCATTCAACTAAGTTTGACTCAGAGTAAACCAAGTCCATTGAAATTAAGTAACCTAACTTAGGGCTCATGAACACTTCCTCTTGGTCCACTGCTTTCCCCTGGGGAAAACTGCTCTTTAGCACTCAATCAGAGCAAACAGCAGTTCGGGTATTTTTCTGGATTGACGTTTCACTTTGATTTAGTGCTAAAGAGTGGGTTTTCCCTGGGAAAGGAGCAGGACAAGGGGAAAAACACTTGGACCCATGTTTTCTAGGCAAGAGACAAGTGTGGGCGAGCCCTTAGTCGTATTTGTTAATTTCAGTGGGTCTGTTCTGAGTAAACCCCAGCTGAATACCATTCAATATGGTACTGCAACTACTACTGCTGCTGCTGCTGCTGCTACTAAAGCACTTCATACGGAGCAGTTTGATTTCTTTGCAATTTGCTTTTGTTTGCATGCCTATTGGGCTAAAAATATTACTGCAGACATTAAAATGAAATAAGAAAGTTCTGTCAATCTTCAGTCACTGGGATTTTCTGGATTCACCTAAGCAGCCTTATCAATTGAAGCACGTGGAATGACTTCTGCTTGCACAATGAGGCTCCCCGTCTCCTTCCTCTGGCTTGGGAAAGGGTTGGGAGAACTACCAGAAGAATGCACAGCTGGAGGCAAGGGAGAATCATTCCCTTGTCTACATGTTTCCTTCTTTTTCCTATAGGGTGGTGAAATTCTTCCTGCCCTGCGCCATTCCAGCCTGCATGCAGGGAATTGCATGTTGGCCATAGGGCTTGCATTACTGAAGGTGATTCTCAGTTTCAAGGGGGGCAATGACCATCCTCTGTCCAAGTCCTATCTAAAGATAAAGAAGGGAGAGCAGCAGAGACCCTGAAGCTACCCGTTGACAGCTGCTGGACTCCAGACTAAGCAGGCACACTGGTCTCCCCTGCTACGGCAATGTGTATGGTATTTCTGTTTAAATAATAGTAATTATTTCTAAATTTGCATGTATAAAATCGAGATTAGGACATGCAAATTTTATGTCAATCTGTGCCCCACCCTTTTCCTATTTTGAATGATGCATAGCTCTGTGAGGAGTGAACTACAGTTCCCATGATTATTTTAGAGAAGTGATGCCCTTTCAACATATGGTTTACGCATTCAAAAGTCTCAGTAATCAGTAGCACAGTGTATTTTAAAAAGGCAGACTGTAACAATTGAGTCTTCAAGGCATGGTTCTAGGCCTGTGCTGAACTCAACCTTTCATGGTTCCATAAGAAAGGAGTTCTGCAACCACAGTGCCACCACCGAGAAGGCCTCATCCCATGTGTTTGCCAACCTAACTGACCACAGGTTGACAGCAATGCCTCGGCCCAGTATACCTGAAGGAGCGTCTCCACCCCCATCGTTCAGCCCGGACACTGAGGCCCAGCTCTGAGGGCCTTCTGGTAGTTCCCTCACTGCGAGAAGTGAGGTTAAAGGGAACCAAGCAGAGGGCCTTCTCAGTAGTGGCACCCACCCTGTGGAACGCCCTCCCATCAGATGTCAGAGAGATAAACAACTACCGGTACCTGACATTTAGAAGACATCTGAAGGCAGCCCTGTTTAGGGAAGTTTTTAATGTGTGACATTTTAATGTATTTTTAATCTTTGTTGGAAGCCACCCAGAGTGGCTGGGGAAACCCAGCCAGATGGGCGGGGTACAAATAATAATAATAATAATAATAATAATAATAATAATAATAATAATAATTGCTCGTTACACTCTGCGTTCTCCTCAGAGAAATAGGTTTCTGTTTGTGTGTGGGGGTTTTTGAACCTCAACCTGAAAACTGCTTTCCTGAAACCATCCTAGAAAGATTTTTTTTCCATTCATCCATTTAACGAAGGATTCAACTAACTGCCTCCAGCATCTTTGTTCTGGAGACTTCCTTTGGCTCCATGAATTTGCCTGAAGTCTTGAGAGGACGCCAACCTTCTCCTGATCTCCATTGTCTTCCTGGTGTGCTATTTTCCTTGCATTATGGGACATTTCCTCCAAACATTGCATTTTAAACAATGAATGCCAGCCAAAATAGGCAAAATCTCTGAAAATCTTACTGTTCACGCTCAAATTAACTAACATTACCCTTTACTCCTGCACAAAGCCATCTGTTCTTTATTTTATGAGGAATTGCATGTGCTGCGATATCAGGAAGACGTGTTTTAATGATTAATATCATTGCACTGGTAGAGGGCAGGACAAAGAGCCCTCCAACTATGTAGCTGTATATTGGAGGTGCCCCATGGCACCTTGGCAGAAAGTGCATCCCAGATTCTCCAGCATTTCTGCTAAAGAAACCAAGGCAACAAGGCTGGAAAAGATCTCTGCCTGAGAGACCACGGACCAAGAGTCTGTCTCAGTATGGGACAACATCTTCATATTTAATATATAGGATGCCTATTCTTCCTCTTCTCCCATCTTGTGTACTTCACAAAGCATAAATAAAGGAGATCAAGAGTGATGGGTGTATTCACTATGGACAACAATGCACCTCACTTACTACTTTCAACTAACATCTGTCTTTAGCCAAAGGCGTTTGATATAAACAGAAATGATAATGAATGATATTCAAGCTGACAACTCAATCTTTGATATTGGCACCACTATTTTAGATTTCTTTGAAGGCACACAAGACTCAGAATTGGTTATGCTGCCTGCTCCAACTGCAAGATCTAAACAACCTGTCAAAACCTACCTCCTTCTCCTTCTCCTCCTTCTCAGGATGAAAAGGTCTTTGGTTCCCCTGGTCACACACACAAGTAATCTATTATTTGTTCAACTTCTGCCCAAGCCTGCTCTAGAACAGAGTATGAAGAGCTGTTCACAGCAAAATAAAAAAAATGGTTTTGTACTGAATGAATAAAAACTTTTTAAGAGGTATGAAATTTAATCTACCTAGCACATGTTTCACATCTAAAAAAAAAATACCTTTCAAATAACAAATGGTGGGAAAGTTTGGTCTCAGTATTTTTTGCCTTGTGCCTTACCTGATTGCTGTTTTAACATGCTGTACCCATGTCTTCCACTTAGGAGGTTGGAGACTGAGAAATTTTCCAGCCTATGGAATTCTCTTGCAGGGAACCTTCTGGGAGATATTTGTTAGTGATGGGTAGGTCCAGAGGCAAACGTGGGCAGGACAAAGGATGCGACACTTATCATTGTATAGTAGGCTACATTCCAGTCACACAAAGGCCAAAGGTGACTGGAATGTAGTCATACACCAAAGGTGGCCCGACCCATTTCACCACCTGAGATGAAACAGAAATGTAACACCCCCTGCCCTCACCACATTTGCCACTGCTGGGATGTAGCCCCTCTCAGTGAACTCAGCAAGGCAGAAGCATTCTGCAAGGCCTTGCTGCTCATTTTCTCTGCCCTAGGGTCAGGGAAGACGAGTGGCAACATTGTGTGTGGGAAAGCCCCCCTCTCGCTGAAACTCAGCAAGGGTGGAGGGTGTTCCAGTGATGGTAGAGGTGGTGGGGTGGGCAGGGCACTATCTCTTGCGCTTCCGGCACCTCAGGTAGCTGCTTCTCCCTGCCTAATGGGTGGGCCAGCTTACACACACACACACACACACACACACACACACACACACACACATCTCTTCACCCTTCATCTAAGCAAGCAAGATGCCTTATTCACAGTCGTATTCCAGCCACTCAGAAGGACTTATGGAGGGCAAAGAGAAGGACCAAAGAGAAGGACTACATTCAATCTTTGGACCTAAGGTTCCCAATAATACCATGGTGAATAGGAAATCAACCATTTATATATTGAGCCAATCCCAAACCAATGTTGGCTGAGTGAGAGCACAGAAAACTTCCCAGTCTACCCTATAATGCCTAGTACCTTCTTTCCCAGTAGTGCTTCTGTTTCAGCTAAATTTTAAACCATAAAAGACCACAAGCTGTTTTATTGGTTTGTTTCTTTATAAGGCATTTCTAAGCCACCTAGTATTTGGAAAGTCTCTTGAGTGGTATGCAAAACCACAACACTAAAACCACGCAGTATCATTAAAGACAGAGATACAACATAAAAGCCAGTGAAGCACTTATTATAAAAACAGGATCCAATCTTATGGGTCAGGGAAAGCATGGGTAGTAGAAAGATATGTGTCTACAAGACTTCAGAATTAACTTATGGTTCACATGGAGCTGGATTCATGGGTTGGATTCTACATAGGCCTACCACTAACAGAAAGTTCTGTCCATTCATGCAGGGAACTGCAATACAGTGGAAGCTAAGAGCTATGAAGGAGGCCATTTTTGTCCATTCCTCCTTTGGTCCATTTGCACCACCACTCCTGTGCTGCTCCAGAAGGTGCCACAACCACCCGGAACAAATTTCCAGAGGGCTGCAGCAGGAAGAAGGGATTGTTCAAGACTAACTCAGCTCCCCCTGCCTGAGACCACAGGAACTCGATCCAAGCCACGATGAGCAGATCTTAAAGAACGGAGCTGGCTTCAAGGCACAGATTGGGCAGAGGAGGCGGAGGTGCGTATCTAAGCTATGCAGGGACTCAGCCATTCGAGAAAGCATTCATTTGCTGTGTCCTAGTCTACATTTATTCAAAATCCACACTCACTCACCCAGACAGATTTCCAGAATGCTGCAGCTTGCGGAGGTCTATTTCCAAACTGTGCAAGCTCTAAGTCAAATCGGACAGGCCATATTTTGAACGAAGTGATGGGTTCCCTTTCGGCTTTTTGCCTGCATTTCTGTGCATAACCGAATACAAGTTATAATTTGTGAAGAGTCCCAGAATAGTAAATGCAGTTCATGTCTGGGCACTTAGTGGCTCCTGCACTTTGAAATGTAATTGAACAGGAACAAGTACAAGTGCAATTGAATATGTAGGCTAGAGGCACTAAGCTGCAGCCTCAAAGAGGTCATGCCGAAATGAATTTTTAAAAAGGGACTATAAAATTGCATCTAAGATAGATGGGATGCAAAAGCAATATTTAAATGAAATTGTTATGGATATAAGTCACTTGCCAAGTATTCGAGCCCATTCCGAACATAAAATATGTTTTTGCTTCATATATAAAACATTGTTATTATTCACATCTTATGTCATGTTAACGTATTATAACTTAAATGTTTAATGTATATATTAAAATCCAGTGTCATCATTAACATAGTTGATGAATCTCCTCGAAGGAAAAGAGACTGGGCAAGACATGCTGAGAGACAGATAATTTTTACAATTAGGATTAAAAATATGTGACTTTGAGTGTGAGAAGACAAAGATGCGTTTTTTCAAATGTTCCGCATTTCCTCTTTTATTCTCCTCCCCCCCCCCACTTTCTTTTGCTGAAACCTGAGTGCCATTTGTTTCCTCTTAAATGACATTTCAAATATTTTACCATAAACATAAATCACATCTCTTTTTGAGAAGGCAAATGACAAACTAAATTTCGGGACTGACTCCTGTATTCCTATGTGCTGCCCGGGACCAAAAGAGATGAGCAGTTGCTTTATAGATTGTATCTGAAGGATAAACAAAGAGAGGCACTTGGCAATAGAAGACACAGCAGTTGAAACTGACATGCTCCCTCATCACTGATGAATGTCATTCGCAGCCATGTATCCCTTCTCTCTGTGCATGAGCTGCAATATCTCATTTCACCAGTTTCATAGTGAAACAGCTTGCAAGTTCAGTAACATCCACTCTCTTTTGCAAATATAATAGTGTTACATTTTAACCTTCATTTCTGCTTCTGGCTTAATTGAGTGCTTATTTCCCAACAACTGTAGGGACAGCCTTTCCAACCTAGTGCTGCCCTGGCAATGAGTCAATCTTGACTTATCTCAGTTTCTCATCTTTTCAATCTACAGTTCTTCACATTCCCGGTTAGCATTTTTTTTAAAAAAAAAAAGTTCTCATGGCAATTAATCAACATTAATAAACACATTTTTGTATGCAATGTTTACTTAATATGTTACTTTTTGTATGTTATTTTCATCAGTATATTAAGATATTCAATTCTATCCACATTTCCTCCTTAATATATGCCTTAGTTGAGTGGAGAATTGTATTGTAGTTTTGAAGGATAGCTGAATTTTGGGTTGTGGGGGAAGTTTGTAATTAAATATTTTTTTTCATGTTGTAAGCTGCTTTGAGCATGGTTTGAGCATATGGAAAGGCAGAATACAAATATATTTATGTATGTAAAAAAGTATATTTAAAAACCCTATCAACTCTTTGCTAAAAGTCTGGAAATATTGGAAAGAAAAACTGATGCTCAGCATTTCTCCACTGATCCCCATTAAGGGTTATCCAGATTTCCACCCGAAAGATCAGATATACTTTATTCGGCTATAAGCCCACAAGGTAAAAAAAAACAATAGGTAAAACAACAATTTTTACATTTCGGAATAATATCTGAGTATTTCATCATAGATCTCCTTCGCAATACATACAAACTCTGGATAAACCAAAATTGTGACCTTAAAATAGAATAGAGCATAAAATTTACTTGGCTATTACCGGTAATAATCCTGAAGCATTCCATGAAGTCTTTTATAGGAGAGAACTGAAACCAAGAATCTGGCGACCTGTAATGTTCTATGAGAGTCAATGTCCTGGAGTAAATAAGCTAGATGGTGTTCAGTTGGTTTAGCTGTGATGTCCCGAAAGACAAATAATGTGGACTGATTACCATAACTTTAAAAAACAGGGCTTCAAGAATCTGATGAGAACTCCCAACCCATACAAAGAGACACATGGAGAAAGCAAGTTCAAAATACAAATACTGTATAGTGTGGCTTTATTTATCATATAAATGTATTATATATGGTGTGCCTATATTTATTATATCAATGTATTATATAAATGTACAGCTAAGTACATTCATTAGACAAGATCACGTTGAGAGGCCAGGGAGTGGGACTTAACTGAAATTGAAAGGCCAGGTCTGTAAAGAAGGCATCATTTTCTCGTCCTGGATTGAAATACAGCTATCCCGACACCCAGAGCAGCCTCTGCAGTTCCAGCTGACTTGCCTCGCTCCAGCTGCTCTGCCCTGCTCTCCTATAGTTATTCTGAGCAGCCTGGACTGGGTTTAACAGATGGCTTGAGGTCCATGGGATGAGCCGCTGAAATGGCCAGCTAGGACTGCCAGCCAAAAACTTTTAAAATTGCCAGTCGTCACAAAAATGTGCATCGAGAAGAGAGAGAAAACATTCCTACGGACGACAGTGCCAGCATATAAAGTAAGAAATAAATTAAAGGATTACCAAAAGCTACTATGAATGAGAAGCTGCCAGGCATGCTTGTAATGTTGGATGATCACAATAAAACTTATTTTCATATGCACTAATGCAATCATATCCGTTGGCGACTTTTTGGTACATGATACAAGGCTGTCTAACATTGGTTTAGCCAGCTTGTTTATAAAGTTCAACTGGAATGTGCTTTTCTTATTTCCCTGGTAGCATTTTCCAGTCATAGCATTTGCATTTTAACAATCAACCGGATTTCCTTGATACCACAAGGAGCAGCTGAAAGCAACCTGCTAAAGCAGAACATTGCAAATGATAGCCGGGCCGAATATTTTAAAATTGGCTTTTTGAACCACCCATTGTGCAGGTAGAGGTGAAACAAAACACTTCCAAAGATTATGTGAGAGGAAGACATTTCTCTGAAATTTTTGGAAGGGAGGTGCTACGTACTTCACTTAATCTTATAAGATAGCCAAAGTTTTTTTAACGTAAAAAAAAAGCCTGTGATGCTCACAGGGAAATATTCTAGCTCATAGTTCAAATACTTAGACCCCCAATTTTTTCAGTTGGTATTTGGTTACAAAGTCCTAATTGATTTTTCACATTGATTGACTTTTTCAAAAAATATCTCAGTCTTTGAAGTGTTAAGCTTGTCATTTTTTAAAAAAAGTATAGTATTGTTTCATCTAATCATTAGAAGTATGGATCTGTCATAGGTGGTGGGGCAAGTAAATTTCAAATATTACTCTATTATGGATTAAAAACATTGCATCACAATCTTAGACGGAAGTCGCCTATATAATTAATCATCTCCTTGACATCTGAAGGGAGGGTGTTCCACAGGGCGGGCGCCACTACCGAGGAGGCCCTCTGCCTGGCTCCCTGTAACTTCACTTCTCACAGTGTGGGAACCGCCAGAATTTCTGCAGTGCTGGATCTCTGTGTTATACTGAAATATATACACATACACTGAATTTTAATATATAATATTTTAATTAAAGGAATTAAAGTTCCCATCGACCCCATCTTTATCATATCAGTATATTTGAATGAACCAGAAAAGGAAGGAGCTGGTGGTAGTAAGGCTGATACTTCCACAGAATGGGAAAGCAAGCACACATCACATTCTGTTTGAAAATGGTTAAGTAAGTATTAATATATGGCTGGCAAGTTCTCTGAAACCAATGAAGAAAGACAAGGTGGGGAAACTTGGGTTGTGAAGACCTCATATAATGCTTTCTCTTTTACCATGTGAAAGAGGAGGGTGTTATGTGAGTCATTTTTAGTCACAGATCTGCCACAGCATCTCTACTTTACCTTAGTACACAACTCCTTGAATCATTAAACATCAAATATAATGTAAGTAAATTGGATGCATCCCTCTCACCGATTGTGACTATCAGCCTAGCTGAAATATTTCCATTATGAGCTGTTGTGGACAGTAAACCTCTCTCAATTTCATTCCATCCTACTTTGCTGGAAAATATGCCTTTATAACTCGCAGCACAGGCTGATATTTCCCATTGTGGCATGAGATGTCGGGTTCTGCCAGTCATGTCAGTTGATGTGATGTGATGGGGCTTAATGTGAAGGGTCTGATGCTCTGCTGAATGTGTGTCGTGTCACTGTTGTGTCAGTGCACTGTGTTCCTTACAAAGTACCGCGGAAGAAACCAGGATTCTTGGGAGAAGAACAACTGTATATTTCTGACATGGAAAAAGTGCAGCCGGAATCATGACACGTGTGTAAGATGCTAAAATATATTATTCTTGCACAAAGAATATTGTTGGCTTTCACAAGTTTGAGAACATTTGAGAACATGCAGTTGGGTACCCCTTCCACTCGCAAAGCTTAGCAACGCCAGGAAGAATCTCTCTCAGCAAAACGAACATGTGATGGATGATCACCATGAAGATGCTAAAAAACATGGAAAACCCAGTGTTGAGCTTTGCCCTTTCCCCACAAATTTTAAGCACTGCATGTATCCTCTCTTCTCTTCACATCAATGGCTGTCACTGGCAGAGTTGGGCAAATGCAAGCAACTGAAGTTATGGAGATAATTTATTGTGGGATTTCCATTTTCAGTGGCCCTATGTTGAACATCTAGTTCTGCTCCCAGAGTCACTTTTGTAAACAACAACAGCAACAGTTACTGCTTTTTCAGAAGAAATATCAGATAGACAACAAACCTTTAACAAAGCAATGTAACATTCACTCTCCCCTTCAGGAACAACTTGTCGTCATATCCAGTTACATGAGTCTACAGACCAGGAGTGGGAACCTTTCTCAGCCCAAGGGTGCATTCCTCATGAGCAGCTTTCTGGGGGCCAAATGTCAGTGATCATGGGGGCCAGAAGTAAAAGTGGGTGGAGCAGCAGATGTATCTCTTACCCTTGTGCTGTGGGAGACATTCTAGCCATGTAATAGACTAGAGGTTCCTCTCCATACAGGGAAGCAAGAGACATCATAATTCAGTGACAAAATCCAGCTACGAACAAGCACTTAAGAATAGCATGGAAAGGGGCCTGGGGAAGGGGCATTGCAATGAGAGATTCTTGAGACCCAGATAGAGAGGCCTGGAGAAGCTCATTTTGTCCCAGGTCTGCTGCAAACCCATCACATAGTTACACAAAACATGGTTCCAATTGGTTCCATTGGTCCAGCAAACAAGCTTGTCCAGATATGGACATGAGTGCCTGGAGGTCTTCTGTTGTTGCCCTGTGTGTCTCAGCCACCCTGGGTTTGGAAGGGAGATCTTGTCACATCAGATACCGTACCCCTCTCTTCAGTGGAGAAAGGGAGGGTGCAAGAGAGGGGTTGAAATTCACACTCGACTCCGAGTATATTTCAAGGGGTACACTCTGACGCCACAGATAAAGGGGGAGATTACTTCTCCTATGCTCTCCTTAATCAATGAATCTAAATACTTCTCTGGGGTGTAACTGAAACTTCTCAAGGTAGCCTTGTTTAAGGCTTCCAGGTGTAAGGATGTTTGGGAGAACCTGAGATGACACAGCTTTTTGAAACAAGTAAAAAAGTTTATTAAGATGGGAAAATAGGGAGGATTAAGGAAAAGATATCTAGCCAATTTCCCCATGATACAAAATAATGTTGATTAAAACACCACCCACTTCACCTGAGCTCTCCTTACCAGACTGTTACTCTCAAGTAGCAGCCTTTTATTCTTTGTTTGACTCTCTGCCAGCTTTTCCTTATCATGCTGAGATCCACCTTGATCTGCTTGCCTTCAGGCTCACTACCGTTTTTATATCATTTGTCTATCTGCCCGCTGCCAACCACATGCCCTGCCCCTCTGGGTAGAGGCTCTGTGAAGTTTGGAGCTTTTTCATTTTCCTGCCCTCAAAGAAGAGAT
This sequence comes from Darevskia mixta, assembly GCA_034641385.1. Taxonomy (NCBI): domain Eukaryota; kingdom Metazoa; phylum Chordata; class Lepidosauria; order Squamata; family Lacertidae; genus Darevskia; species Darevskia mixta. Next base: position 23,845,793 of record JAWWNH010000011.1, read on the forward strand.
CTGTCATTTCTCGCATCCACAATGGTGTTCTATTGCCGTTCCATCTGAGCCCCAGGGGAGATCAGGCATCACAAGATAACCCTATACTCTCCAAACAAGCAGACAAGAAAGATTTGCATTGTCGTATCATTCACAAAATTCCATAAAACAAGGTCCATCCAAGCAGTAAAAAAAGGGTAAAGGACTCCTGACAGTTAAGTCCAGTCGCAAACGACTCTGGGGTTGCAGCGCTCATCTCGCTTTCTGGCCGAGGGAGCCAACGTTTGTCCACATACAGTTTTTCTGGGTCATGTGGCCACCATGACGAAGCCGCTTCTGGCAAAACCAGAGCAGCGCATGGAAGCGCCATTTACCTTCCCGGCAGAGCGTTACCTATTTATATACTTGCACTTTGACATGCTTTTGAACTGCTAGGTTGGCAGGAGCTGGGACTGAGCAATGGGAGCTCACCCCGTCACACCACCGACCTTCCAATCGGCAAGCCCTAGGCTCAGTGGTTTAGACCAGTGTTCCCCAACCTTGGGCCTCCAGCTGTTTTCGGACTACAATTCCCATCATCCCTGACCACTGGTCTTGCTAGCGAGGTATGATGGGAGTTGTAGTCCAAAAACAGCTGGAGGCCCAAGGTTGGGGAACACTGGTTTAGACCACAGCACCACCATGAAAGCAAAACCTAATTCCCTCACATCCTGTCTAAAACAGAACCTGATCTGAACAAAATTGTCATTGTATATTTGTCTATTTCTTGCTTTAATTTGAGATGTAAGTTTTTCAAGGAGAGCATGTTGTCAGATTTTGGCATGACGTCGATCCCTTGTCAGCTTATCAATATCCTTCCAATATGTGCTGTTAAGTAGTCTCACAGCTTACCAAATTAAAAAGTATTCTTATTGTTGTTTTTAGCATCATTTTGAAACAAAGGTAGTGGAGCAAAACATGAAGCACACAGTACTCTTTGCGGCATGATTGTGTTGATTTCATTGAATACCACCATCAAAAAATGTTGCATATCTTGGGATGTGCAACACATATGACAGTAAGAAATGAAATTATCATGGCACAGGTATCATGGGGCTAATCTGAAGGCACATGAGGCAGAAACATTTCTGAAACAGGTCTCAGCTTGGCTAGTGTCTGAATGGGAAAACAACTGGAAACTCTAATACTGCGAACTCCTTGAATGAAGGGTGGGAGAACAAATAAATGACAGTGTCATCATAGAGCGCATTGTTCATTTAGAACGCAAATGCAAAACACCAAATGCTCGTTGGAGAGCCAGTGTGGTGTAGTGGTTAAGAGTGGTAGACTCGTAATCTGGTGAACCGGGTTCGCATCTCCGCTCCTCAACATGCAGCTGCTGGGTGACCTTGGGCTAGTCACACTTCTTTGAAGTCTCTCAGCCCCACTCACCCCACAGAGTGTTTGTTGTGGGGGAGGAAGGGAAAGGAGAATGTTAGCCGCTTTGAGACTCCTTCGGGTAGTGATAAAGCGGGATATCAAATCCAAACTCTTCTTCTTCTTCTCGTGAGCACGGATTTTCTAGAGTGTGACGTATTAAGGAATGCCTTTCTCCAAATTCACATTGATGCATGAATGAACAGTGCAAAAATGGTGTATCGTGGGGGGTCGAGAGAACCAGCAAAATCCTACTTTTGCATGCAGCACGGAGAGAGAGAGAGAGAACAGCAAGGATGGGATTCATGCATCACTAGATGTACTACCAAACCAGTAGGACCCTTGACTGAGGAAAGCCCGTCATGAGGAAGATTACATTTTTAAAGGGCTCATTTCCAAATGCAAACCAGCTGCTCTTTTAACTTGGCATGATCGAGCATACAGGATTGTTTGAAGGCAGCAGATTGTGAACAAGCCTGTACATGCATTTAGTCCATGGCAACTTCTGCAGTCATGGTGGTTGTTGCTATTTACGCATGGAAAACAGTCTTGCTTAGTGAGTCTCCTTGATTTATGAGATGGAAGTAGATGCAAAGGGCAGAGTATTACTGGTGTTTTTATGTTAATCTCCTTAGGTTGTGTGGGAGTAAATTAGCAGTTCTCCCAGGCCACGTATTTGTGGGAGCCGCAATTGTAAATCCAAGTATGCCTTCACTGCTGCAATCCTATGCACACTCAGGGGTAGAGCTCATTTCAAGAGGAGCATGCAGCCTACTCCAAGTCAGTACACAGGATTTTGAAATCAGCGCTGCTCTTCCTGAAACACCCATGTGCAAAACTCCACATTTCCATACATAAGAGTCATTAATTCAGAACTGTGCGTGTAGTAATAATTGCAGGCTTGCAATTTAGCATTTTAGGTGGGGCAAGGTTTCATAATTAAGAATAATGAAGTGAAATTAAGAAAACTGCCTGTTAGCCAGATTGTCAAGAACAGCTTCCTGGCAAAGAAAATCTATCAGGTTATAACACAGCCTTCTAAGGGAAATATCTGAAGCAGTAGGGATGTGCAAAGATTGCTATAAGAGAAGGGAAACAGTCCATTTATTCCAGTATTCTGTTATTGGCCAATCGTTTATGACTTATAAATAGCTCACATCATTTGATATCTACAACATCAAGTGAAGGGAACTACAGATCTTTCCAGCTGAGAGACTGACACAACCATCCAGGGAAGCCAGGTGATGTGAGGGGGCCAGTCGGACTGGGACAAATTCCCTCAGAACTGCTTATTTCCCTCCTGAGGCAGACTGCTTGGCCTGTCCTGTGTGCTGCCATATAATGGCCTCTCCAGCCCTGTCTGAAGTATGCATGCCAAGGTACACACTTATCTGGAAAGCCTTACACAGAGCTAGAAAAGGGCAACAAAAGCGATCAAGGGATTGGAATAATTGCCCTGTGAGGAAAGGCTACAACCTTCTGAGGCTTTCTAGCTTAGAAAAAATGGCGAGTAACAGGGGACATGATAGAGATGCATGAGATTATGTGTGGGTAAGCCTATCCTGTTATATCACAAAGATTGCCCCCCAGTAAAGATATCCGAGAAGTCAACAGTGTTGTTTGAATGACCATTACAACCAGCAACTTCCATTTGGTAGTCATGTTGGAGAGAATACTGAAAGGAAAAGCATCCACTTATTTTAGGGGGGGATCTTATTTAAGTATCAATTCTGCTCTGGAGAATAATTTAGGCACTTCTTGTAAATGGCATTCTAGCAACAGCAACAAAAAAGGATTGGATCTGGCAGATCCTCTGTGAGTTATGGAAACTCTCTTAGCTGGTGTTAAATAACGGTAACCTCTCTTTCCAGGGGAACTTTTAGATGTTGTTAAGCATCTGCTACAGTTCATTGAGATGGACAGTCTCTTCTGAAGAGAGCCAGAGCCCGTTGTAATTTAATTCTGCATTTGAAAACTCAGTGGTCTGATTCACACTTTGCGTGACATATGTGTTTGCTTTTTTATTTATTGTGTGTGCAGGTGTCCATCTGCAATATTTGAAGGGGAGATGTGTACTACATATCTGCAAATAAATCCTGTTATGCTGAGCTGTCCCATGAGGTAATGTGCTATCCGGTGATGTAACACTCCGCTGTGAATAAATAATACAATTCTGTTCTGAACTTTCACAAGGTTCAAAAGAGTCCAAAGTCTCTTTGGAGGTTTCATTCTTTCATGCTTTCCCCCAACCCACACCACACCCTGCATCTCTTCACAGCTTTTGTTCTCCCCAAATTCCCTTTCCTCACTATCTCTCATCACTCATCCTTTGCTAAGGTGCCCTCAGTGCAAAGAAAGGATGGATCATAGCCTTGGCTAGCTAAGATTACGGAAATAACCTCTGTTGCATTTAGGAAGCAACACAGAATTCAGAACACATTGTACTCACCAATCTTACTGGCTCTTTAGTTTCCCTTGGAATTCTTCACATTTTGCCTAAGGAAGGGGTTTTGCAGGGATGGGGTCCGTATGGCCCTCCAGAAACTCCAGCAAGCATGGGCTTTTTTGGGGGGGGCGGCATAACTCAGTAGGAGAGGACATGCTTGTAATGCAAAAGATCTCCTGTTTAATTCCCAGCTGGGAAACTTCCCTTTCTGAAACCCTGGATGTCTTTCAGTGTCAACAATACTAGCTAGATAGAGCATCTAAGGTATGTGCAGAAGTTTCCCTCCTCCAGGAACTTCACTAATCTTCAAAAGCGGCTGGCCATGGTGGGGTTGAGACATCACACTTGCGCCCTGCAGGTGGGTTGTGGCTGCTTACTGGAAGACGAAGGGTGAGGCAGGGTGGTGCAAATGCACCAACTGAGCCAATCTGTCAGTCCTGCCAGTAAGTTTGCACCATGCTTACCTTTCTTGATAAACAAGAGTGATCCACCTACCAGGAAACTAGTATAGCTGTCCTCCCTGCCAACAAGGGACTTCTGCTCACGTTCAAGAAGTGTTTTTGGTTTAGCTCCAAATTCTTCCCATGCTTCAACTGAAGAGGAACTCTGACATTAATTTAAAATGGTGCTTTAGGAGAATTTTTGGTAGTGCCTTTGGTCAAAAATTATACAATCTTGTAGGCTAGCTGACTGAAGAGGCATATTTATAGACTGTTTTGTAACAATGTATGGTTTTATTTTATTTACTGGAATCATGACAATTCCACCTTTCATTTATTCCACATCCTCCTTCCCGACCCAAGTTATATATCTTACACTTGCGGAGATAAATATGAAAGTGTCCTGACAAAATATATAAACTGATAGAAGTGGGTCAAAAGAAACCAAGAATCATTCCACCCGACACACTCAATATTATAATTTCTACTAGCACCCATCTATTTTATTTTATTTTATTTGAGATTTTTCTCCTTAGAGGTGATCTAGAATACAGAATACAGACATTATAGAACAAATGTCGCTTGTTCAACCAAAGACGTTTGGCTTCTGTCACGTTCATGAAAGTGATATAGAAATTACATTAATTATCTGCAACTCAAACTAAAATTATCTCTATCTCTCTGGTTCTTTAGATATTTTCTGATGGGGCCCTTGCTGCCAAGCCTCCATGAGAACCCTTTTTTTCCCTTAAAGCCACAGAAATAAATTCTAAGAATGAAGAGTAACTGTTCGGGTTTTGTTTTGTTTTGGTTTTTTTGGCTTTTTGGCTTTTCGATGATGAAAATGAAACCTAAGCATCTTTCGAAACAGTGCTTATTGGATCAATATTATATTAAGGACATACTCGCTGAAAACAGAGTTGTGCTCTTTTCTTTTTCAAAAAAAAAGAGAGAGAGAGAAGAAAAATCCTGCTAATGATGAAAACAAATGAGCAAGATTTATCTTTTTGACAAGTCATGTGGGTGTGAATCCTTAATTAGCATATAACAGGTTTAGACTCTCATTTCCCCCATAGGGCGTGGGAATGACTTAAAGTAGAAAATCCCAGTTCCATAATCAGCAAGGAAAGCCAAGAATGTTATTTTAAAATGAATCTATAATGGTGGAGATAGCAATCTCCCTGCTCGTCAAGGTTGGGTTTTTTGTGTGTGTTTTTTTTAAAAAGCAAGTCATTCCATCTCCCCAAAACTCAGTGACCGCGCTTTGATGACAAGCCAGATGGCAGTAGTTCCTCACACCCAGTGCCAAGGCGCCTGATTGGAGCTGCAATTTACCTTCCGTGGTGAAGCGCAGGGCTGGAGCATACCACAGCTGCGAATTTGGCTGCCTCTAGTAGGTATATGTGTGCGCACAGTTGGTTCCTTCCCAATTTGGATTCAGCAGGTAAGAGGCTGTGTCGGTACCCAGCAATTATAAAATTGGCATGCCCTGGATTGTTTACTCACAGTAATATTCCTACTGGACTTTATTAAAACACCATCTGTCGTGGAACGCTGCAGACAAAGAATCAAAACCAGAAACATGTCTTGAGCGGGAGATGGGAAGCAATGCATACTTGTGGCAACCCTGGCGAAAGCTCAGGTTAATGGTTTTTGAAAGAAAACCATTCCCACCCAGCCAGTCCAATTCTCCCTGAAATGCAGCTTTAGAAGGAGGAGAAGTGGCGGTGAGAGAAAGAGAGCTTACATTTTTCTTAATGGATTTCCCTGCTCTTGTGGTACCAGCTAGAAAAAGAAAACTATGGTCAGGCATCAAGCTGTTTTGTCTTGTGTTGTGAGTCATTCTGGAAAAGGAGGCAAATGAGGGGCTGTGGATGGGCAGAATCCAGCTACAAAATTACACAGGGAATGATTTAAGGCAAAGCCGTCCGATGAAATGACGTTCAGCACCACAGCAGAGTTCTGAATATTTAATACATAAGGTGACGAAAGACAGTTCCAATAAATATTAATAATTATTATAAATGCCATTAGAGCTGGTAAAAGGGGGCTAGATTTAGATAGATAGATGATGATGATAGATAGATTGATAGATATAGATAGATAGATAGATAGATAGATAGATAGATAGATGATAGACAGACAGACAGACAGACAGACAGATAGATAGAGATAGATAGATGATAGATATAGATAGATATAGATAGATAGATAGATAGATAGATAGATAGATAGATAGATAGATAGATAGATAGATAGATAGATAGATATAGATGATAGATAGATAGATAGATAGATAGATAGATAGATAGACAGACAGACAGACAGACAGACAGACAGACAGACAGACAGATACTTCTCTTGCCCCACATTTCTGCTGCTGGTTATTTTTTAAGCCAGTAGCCAGTTATCAGAAGTGGTCAAGTATTCTTTATTTTTTTACTTTTTATTTTTGGTACACTGCAACTACAATTTTTAAAAAATGAATCAGTCAGGATTCTTAATCAGGTAGCACTCTAATAAAATGCAAAATTAATAATGAAATATGCAGATGCAAGAAATAGTGAGACTTGGGCTCGGGCACAGTAGCTGTCAGCTTAGGAATTACACGTGAGGAGTGCGCATGCCCACATGTAAACAAGACCCAAATCATGCTGTTTTAAGATTAAAGCTGAGATAAAGGGAGTGTAGTGCGAGCCAAGAGCAACCCCTGGGAGAAAAATCTAAGTGCACTAAAATGCCTGGGTTGCTTATGTACCAGTGCACTGAGATCTCTCTGTGCCGAATGAGAAAGATAGTCTATTTGGGAGACCCATGGGGGAAATGAACACCAATATACAGAGTCACTAGTCTCTAATTTGCTCTTTAAATCCAGACACTGTGCTCAGCCTCTTTGTGTACAAGGGCACTCCACAGTCTGCAATCCAGGGGATATTTGCTTTCTCCAGGTGCAAAAAATGGCCAATTTTGAGGCTGGAGGAACAAATCGACATTTTACTTTCGTACAGTAGGCACGTTTCTAAACGCTCGCACATCCATGCTTCATGCAAGAAGCATGATCAGAGTCCAAGGACATGTTCTAGACAGGCAAAAACACTCAGGTAGGGTAAGAAGTAAGGGTTGGGTTTGGCTGAGGAAAGTGGTTGTAACTGAGAAGGGGGCTGTGGTGGGAAGAGACCAAAGCGGTTAAGTATTTGGCCCCTAGCCTGAGATTCCCAGACCCTGCAGTATAAGATAACATTTATACTTCTTATTGCACCGTTCATGGCACCTCTGCAACAGTCTGAGGCCCTTGCTTCCCTCGCTCATGTCAAAAATTGCTGTCTTCCTGGTACCATCGGCCTCCTCCCAGCAGGAGACATGGAGGCCACCATTGCATAATCCGTTTTGTTCTCCATGACAGTTCAGCTTTTCAGCTTCCTGGATGAAAGAAAACCTCAGGAAGGGCCCAACAACGCTGCCTACTGTTCTACAGCAGAATGGTTTCCGTGAACCAGAAGTCCATTAGGAATTTAAATGAGGCAGCTAATTATGAGAACTAAGCATCCTCCTCCTTCCGCCCCCCCTGCATTTGCACTGCACCAAAACACCCTCCTCAAAGGAAGAGTGCCAAAATATTTTCACAACCATCAAGATCCCCGCTGGTCTCGTGTTGCAACTGCGCGGATGCCTCTGGCACAAGTGTCATTTCATAGCCTACCTGTGCATTGGCACGCTCTCAGAATGGCCTCTCACACTGTGCAAGGCAAACAGGCTCAAGCTGTATAACATCTGTGCCAGCACTTCGGCATCCTTATAAATCATTTCACAGCTCTTACTGGGGCAACAAGGAGGAAAACGCTGGCATATAAATGTAAATCATTTATATTTCCTCTGGAACAGAATAATAATGGGGCTTATTTGCCAGCTATGCATTGTTCCAGGAAACGGGTTAATGGGAGCATTGGTCTTATGGCTTCTGAAAGGGGAGTGGGGAAAGTGGATTTGCTGAAGCCATGCAAAAGTGATTAGAATAATTAGTAGCACTTCTGACAGTAGGATTCGTGTTCTGTTCGGCCGCATTGTGTAGTTGGTCTGAGATCTACCTTACTGCAGGGAGTAATGCCTTTCCTTCACCTCCTGGCATGTTTGAAACAAGAAAAGAAGCCTCGACTCAACATCCATCTCCCCAACAAGCTCATCAGTGTACAGAAGCTGGTGCTATTCGTCTACAAAAAATGGAGGTGTCAAATGACAAGTTGATAGCAGGCAACAGGGAAACACTTTTGCAGAAATACTTTGGGGCTTATCTTTGACTTGGACCTGAGCTTCTGGTCCCAATTAAGTGATGATCTGAGTTCTGCCTCACACACTGCACCCAAGATGCTCACACGAGTTGTGCCTTGGAAATTGACTTAGAAGGATAGGGGCCAAGTGAATCAGGAGCACAACGCACAGAAGCACTCGTTGTGGACCCAGGCACTGAGCTTGCACCCAGTAAACAGAAACCATTTAAATCTAAGACTCTGGAATCGGATACCCCAAGCCAGGATCCTCAGGAGCAGCAGTCCCCATGTTGGACATACTGAGGAACCAGCATCCTTGCCCCCAAAGACCTCACAGGTCAAACCTGTTCACCACAGCAGAGTGTCCAGCTCCAATTAATGGAGTCGCACTGACAACCGAGTGCCCTGCTCCAGGTCAGAGGGCTATCCATTTAAATATTTCCATTCTCTAGCAAAAGATTTGGGCTTGGAAGACCAAGTCAGGAATTATACAGTTTACATCCAGTATGCATTAGAACAAATTGTTTTCCCCATAGGACCTGTTTGGAGAGACCTGTCCAGGGTTCTGAAAGACCTGCCACTGACCATTCTTACTTTCCAAATCCAGTTCTTGGCATTTTGATTTACTGCCCATTCTCTGCCTTTCAGCATCTATTCTTGCTATCTCTACCAGATGACCGTATGGCCTTCACACTTGTTGGAAGAGGGCAACTGTGCACTTAAAAATGCAATGTATGAATGTAACAAATGTGAGTTTGCAAACATATGTCAAGTTCATACCTTTGCTCTTTCATAAAGCCTTGGGAAAATTAGTTGGTTTTATATTATGAATCCTGAGCAGGATCCAGCCAAAGCTAAGCCCTTTGAAGGGCCACTCACTTTGATGGGAGCTATTTTAATAATAATAATAATAATTCTTTTATTTGTACCCCGCCCATCTGGCCGGGTCTCCCCAGCCACTCTGGGCGGCCTCCAACAGATATAAAAATACATTATGCATTAGCTTAACTCTCCTATTGGAATCAAGTACATTTTGTAATACTGTTGATATTGTATGTTGTGTTGTAAGCTCTCCAGTGCTCCAATCTGGAGGAAGATCTGGGTATTACTATTTTTTTAAAAAAAAAAAAAACTTAAATAAATAAGACTTCAAAGAATTCAGCTTGGGCAGAAACATGATTATTTCATTGCACATGTTGATGGATTTCTTGTGATTTTAAGGAAGAGTCATTTCATTTTGTTATTTTTTAGATTCATATCCCACTTTTCTTCCATCATGGAGTACAAGACAGTGTGCATGTAGGTCCCATATGATCTTCCCTCCAGAAACAGGATTAGACCCAGGCCTGCTAAGCTTCAGCAAGGTGACAGTCTTGTGTACCTCTTCTAAAAGGCTTGCATAGAAGAGCTGGAGATGCACTACATTGACCCTGTAGAGCAATGAAGAAAGAGATGCTTTCAACTTTGACTTCACTTATATCTTATGTCAAGCAACTGGAGAAATCACTTGTTCCTGGTATTTAATCTGGGAAATTTTTTAAACATGCCTACAGAAGTAATGAATAGTAACTTATCTCGCAATTTATCTGTAATTTCATTAATAACAGTCTTGCACTTGGATATGTCTGTACTTGAATATCCATGTTTGGCTCAAAGACAAACATTTATGTAACCCTCTATGATCCTGAAGTTTTGAAATATTTATTTACCAACTGCGGATTTCATCACACAGCCACATACAACCTTGAGCCAACTAGACATAACATTTTTGATGCGATTTGGCCTTCTTATTACAAGTGATTTCTTATTTTTTTATCAGGATTTGTATCCTGCTTAATCATCCATAACCTCGTCATGGCTTGGCAGAGTATCTTAACAAATTTCCCGGTGGGAGAGGAGTGAGGAGCCCAATCAGGTCCATGATATGTGGAGAGTTTCAACTTTTTGCCCCGCCACCATCCCACTCAGAATTTCCATATATTGGCATCAGTTGAACCTGTCCTCTCATTGCACATAATATCCATGGGGGTGATTCATATTGGCATAGACAAAAGATTGAAGTCCCACCCACCCTCTTCCCATGTCTTGGCCCAAATTAGCTATTTCTTTTTAGGAAAAAAATATGGCATCCATTCTGTACCAGATGACAAATGTTGCATCTGATTTGGCCCTCGGAACCACTTGGTACACCAGTGAACCAGTCTCCCATCCCACTGATATGAATTTGCACTACCTACATGTGACTGTGTTCAGACACCCTCCTACCTATGGTCTTTTGCAAGGCCACTGTTTGCTGACGAGCTCATCCATGCAACTATTTCAGAGCCTGGTAGTTATGATATATGGCCTTTATTTACAGCTCTTATTTTTTTTTTCCAGCTGCACTTGTCCAACTTCTATCTGTCTTGCTATAAGCTGAGGCAGTTGTATGAAAGCCAGCTACTTCCACCTCCTATGTGATGAATCTAAGCTGGGTGGTTCTACATGCACAAGCCTATATTGGATCCTGCTGCCCCCAGGAAGAAAGTTCACCTCCAGAGACTGATATTCTACTCATGTCAGTTGACCCTGGATGTGATCAGACTGGCGGGAATTTAAATGTTGTGCACGCTGTAATGCAAAGACACTCTTCTGTTTAATTTGGGGATCCATATCTGTGTATATGCTATCATTGTCTACACACTAGGATTACTATACGTCCGGAATAATGTCGGGTGGGGGATTTTGCAAAATTGGCAAAATGTCTGTGATTTGCCAAAAAAGCTCAACAACTTTTGTGTCCGAAATTTTACTTCTTGAAATACACACCAACATTGCTCCTACAAGCAATAGACCAATGTGTGCACAGTGACTGAGAAACCAATATTCTGCTCCTGATGTAGGAATTATCCTGCATGGTATCTGCAATATTTACAACACTTGTGCTGTTACTACCATTAGGTCCAGTTGTGTCCGACTCTGGGGTTGCGGCGCTCATCTCGCTTTATTGGCCGAGAGCCAGCGTACAGCTTCCGGGTCATGTGGCTAGCATGACAAAGCCGCTTCTGGTGAACCAGAGCAGCGCACGGAAACGCCAGAGTGGTACCTATTTATCTACTTGCACTTTGACGTGCTTTCAAACTGCTAGGTGGGCAGGAGCTGGGACCGAGCAACGGGTGCTCAGCCCGTTGCAGGGATTTGAACCGCCGACCTTCTGATCAGCAAGCCCTAGGTTCTGTGGTTTAACCCACAGCGCCACCTGGGTCCCTGCTACTATTCCCCTCCAATTCAATTCCGTCCTCCTGCAGAGGTTGGGTTGCATGCATGAAGTCTGATTATATGTTCCTCATTAATGCTAGCAATAGCAGCAATTGAGGCAGCAACTGCAGGGACCTATATAAGCCCCACCAAGGACCAGCCAGTAGCATGCACAATTATATCGTAAAAAATCTGCACCACTTGCGGCGTCTCATTTTGGGTTACTCACACAGGCTCAGGCTTGAAACGATATTGCTAAAGCACATTTTTAAAGAAACCAGAGGCCTTCTTGCTGGGAATGGTCCACCAGGTACTACCAAAAGAAGACCACACTCTGTTCATGTATGCCACAACAGCAACAAGGATACTTATTGCAAAATATTGGAAGACGAAGGATCTACCATCCTTGGAAGAATGGCAGATGAAATTGATGGAGTACAAGGAAACCGCTGAACTGACTGGACGAGTCCGCGACCAGAGGGACGACGCAGTGGAAAAAGATTGGAGAAAATTTAAAGACTATCTTAAAAAACATTATAAAGTTTAAGATTGAAAGAAAATGCCAATGTTATTTCAGTCTATAGTAGTAAAATAGAGGAGTATTAAGATAGAGATATGGTTTTAAGAAATTGATATATAGTAGTTAATTTAGAGGATTTTTGTATAGTAATTATGAATTTATAGCAAAATTAAGGAACCAATTTAGAAATAGTGGAATTAAATGAAATGATAAGTGGAAGTATTAAGAAATTGCCGGTAGATAATAGATAAGGAGAAATGACATAGAGGGATAGGATGGAGGAAGCCATGATATATATAATGTGAAGGACCTAAGGATAAGATTATAATCATAAATGTATATGTATGTTTGTGTATGTAGTGTATGTTAGTGTGTTTATGTTTGTATGTTTAAAATTTGTTGTGGAAATTTAATAAATATTATTTTTTTAAAAAAAATAATGAAACGATATTGCCACCTTCTTCACCCACATCTGAAGGTTAAGTCACGTTCCTGGATTCAAATTATACTTTCCAAAGCAGGTCCTGCTTTTCCACCCTGCTGCACTGAAGTCCTTCCCTTTCTTCCAGGATAGCAAGAACTTAGAGAAATTAAATGCAGTTGACTTTGCCATGCCTTGAGTGTTTGGCATGCCTGTTCAGCACCCCTCTTTACCAGGTTCCCTCAGGAAGCTGAACAGTTTTCCTCCTCTCTGGCGCGTGGCTTAGATGACTTATCTATTGCTCGGGGACAAATTGGCCACCTCCACTCTGCTGAGCACCACCCTGCCTTCTCACCCGGTGCAAGGGGAATGAAACTTATTCAAATCAATGATGTTACCTGCAGAAAAACCATTGCCTCTAAGAAGATTAATCTACACCTGCCAAGGCTGCAATCCGGTACATGCTTACTTGGAAATATTCCCACTGAACACCATGGGGCTAAAACATGCATAAAATTACCACCACCCCCCAAAAAGATAAGAACAGTCTTGCAGATTTTCAGTCCAATCCAGAAACTGAGACAATCCCACTTGGTTTTACCCATTCCTGGAATGTACCACTTCAGATTGCAGCTAGGTGATTGCCGTTCTCTCATTTACCTTCAAAAGTAGCATGAAATTGTGAAATCTAGCCCACAGAATCTATGATTCAGGGCCCTTCTTGACATGCCAACTTTCCTATGACAGTTTTGACCCCACTGCAGTGCTGGGTATGCCCCCCTCCATCTCCAGGGCACTGATTTATTTTTCCTGATAAAAAATCTGATATTTTTAAAATGATATGGGGAAAACAAAGGGGTGCACTCAAGGATTACCCTGGGAAGAGGGATTAATATTAACCCCCTCCATTCCTCCTCTGGGGTTCACACTGAAAAATGGCATCCCATTTAAATTGTCCCATGAAATGAAGCAATGGAGAATGAAACCCAGTCCTTTTTTTACATAAGCCTGCCCTCCAAATCTGCATTTTCCCTCTCTACGTTCTTATTCTGTGTCGTGCTCTAACATGATAGACTATGTGTGCGAAACATCTCCAGATGTTCCTGAACTGAAACTCCCACCAGCCCCACCAAGCATGGCCAGTGGCCAGAGGTGCTGGGAGTTGTAGTTCAGCAATATCTGAGCCAAAGTCCCCCACACCGGTGTTAGAATGTTGAGGACAGTTACAGGTAGGTAGCCGTGTTGGTCTGCCATAGTCAAAACAAAATAAAAAAATTCCTTCCAGTAGCACCTTAAAGGTAAAGAGACCCCTGACCATTAGGTCCAGTCGTGTCCGACTCTGGGGTTGCGGTGCTCATCTCGCTTTATTGGCCGAGAGCCGGCGTACAGCTTCCAGGTCGTGGCCAGCATGACAAAGCCGCTTCTGGCAAACCAGAGCAGTGCACGGAAATGCTGTTTACCTTCCCGCCAGAGCGGTACCTATTTATCTACTTGCACTGGCGTGCTTTTGAACTGCTGGGTTGGCAGGAGCTAGGACCAAGCAACGGGAGCTCACCCCTTCGCAGGGATTCGAACCGCCGACCTCCTGATCAGCAAGCCCTAGGCTCTGTGGTTTAACCCACAGTGCCACCTGGGTCCCTAGAGACCAACTAAGTTTGTTCTTGGTATGAGGACAGGATGTGACAAGGGGGGGGGAATGGGAAGGGGTGTGTCTGTGAAACCACATGCTGTTGGCTCAGCGTGGGTTACACCGCAGGACAAATTTGATGTATCCTCAATTTAATATGAAGATGAAGTAAAAAGCATAAGTGGTAAAATCATTCCTTTGCAGTCTACAACATTACAGAGACAGATACACAATTTCCAGATGCACAATTCTACTCCTCGGTTTCCATCCAGATGGGAAATTCTCTGACGCTGATGATTCCATGCTGCAACTATTTCTTTAATCTTCATCCCAAACTCTGCCCATCTTTGATATTGACCAGATTTAGTTAGCAGCATTAAAGAAATTCATTATACCCTCTGAGCAGACGCAAATAGCTGTAATAATACATAAGGTGCCGAGGCAAACGAGTCTTGGCATTTAAATAGGATTTATCTCTCTTATCGAGGATGTAGTGCCGAGATTCAGAAAGGGAGCTCCCCGCCAATCCCCTTTGCATGCAATTGCACCAGAAAGTGTAAAACAAACAAATAAAGGGCCATCTACATTGCACAAACACTGAATCTTCGACAACGGGAAGGGTTATTTGAAATCACTGTACAGCTTTTTATGGGTGACATCTCTCAACAGAGAGATCCCTCGTGGAGATTTTAAAAAAGAAGAGGAGAGAGTGTGTGATCATCACACTAGTGAACTTGTTTGCAAGATTGGAAGAGGGGGAGAAGCAGGGGGAAAGTGATAATAGACTTCTTTGTCATCAAAGGGTAAAGAAATGTGACAATCCAGAAACTGGTTTTAGGGCCCCATCTGCTAAACCAGAGAGAAATCAAGATTTTACAGTTCTATAAATATTTTAGTGTATGCCATCATTTATGAACTCTGGCAGCTATCATAAAATCTCTCTGACTTTTGTTACAACTGCATATAAGGCCAGAAAATTGCATCTCATGGTAAAACATAAAAACCTAAGTAAAAGCACCATTCCTTCCAGTATATTCTAAAAATATACAACCTCCCTGTCAGCACATGGCAGGGTAGTTACCATCCCAAGATGCCTGTTTCTCTCCCATTTTCCTTTATCTGATCCTGCCCTGGTCTTTACAAACCTTTTTGTATCCTTTTATGTTCCATAAATAGCGGCCATCACAACAGAGCAGCCAAAATAGCTTTTACAGTGTCACAACATAGCTGTAAGTAAGAGACACTTAGGTGATGATAATGCTGCAGATATATACGGGGGGGGGGGGGAAATAAATGTACACTGACCTTTTGTCTAATTACCTTTGATATGATTTTTATCCTTCCGTGGAAAACTTATTTAGCACACTAGAGTTGTGGGGAAGAGACTAGCCTCAGAGAAGATTCTCAGGACTGTAATCACCGAGGAGTGAAGAACCCAAGGCCGTAAGAGAGGAAAAATAAGGGATGAAATATATTCCAAGATTAACACCCCACCCCCACCCCGTTAGCCTATAACATGCCTAACTCTGACTGAGGTTTATATGCTTTCCCAAATGGTCTGATCATCACACACCATTGGGAATTATAGTCTTAGACAATAATTTGGGGGAAAAGCCAATCTCTACATAAATTATATTCTTGTACTATGAGAGGTTGTATTTATTCATGTAACCCAACTGATGTCTTCTCTGAAGTACATCCCACTGAGTTTAATGAGACTGCCTCCCGTGTAAAGGTGTACAGGATTAAAACCTAAAAAGTCTGAAGTGTTAAATCTATAGCAGGCACCCCCAAACTGTCATCCCTAGCTAACAGGACCAGTGGTCAGGGATGATGGGAACTGTAGTCCACCATTGATGTCTGCTATGTTGCAGGAGAGAGTTCATGCTCTCAGGTGAGGGCCACCCTGTTGCCACCAATATGGAGTTCTGCAGCTCATGGGATGGCCAGCAGGAGATGTAAAGGAAGCTGTGGTCAGGATATCCAAAGAGCAGGCAACACGGGAGGAAGAGAAACTTACTTGATGGCAGGAGGTTCAGATGAGCCCAGGCACATTTTCAAAGCATGGGTGGAGATACAGGGCTCTGTGTTTTAGGCCTGCCCCTGCCAGCAGGGCAGCCTCCTGTGACCTCCTCCAGGCACATCCATACATTTGACTCATGTCAGTAGAAGATGTAAGCAAATATTGGCATGTGTACATAACTGCTTCTCCATTCCACTGAGATCCTGATTTGGCCAGGATTGCCCCTCACAGCTACTTTTGCTTGAATAATCCTGGCATCCCGAGAGCAGTCATGCACAGTCTCCAGCACACTGGATAGGGCAGCCCTCTGACTTGTGGCCGATTAGGCTATAGTTTATCAGACAGTTGTATCATGCATTTGATACACACTGCTGAGCAGCAGCCCAAGAGCACAGCCCATTGAGTGCTATTTCTACACAAGTCCCACTGAAATGACTCTGGATGGGGGGATCTGAAAGGCAGCCGGGCTTGTCCATTCCCATTTATTTTCTTTTTTTCAATGAAGGAGTGTCAGGTTGGGGGATGGGTTAAAAGGCAGCATGCTAACATCATTGCATTAAAATCATAATTGCTTTGTGTGTTAGTCCTCACTTATTAATGTGCCTGTTTGACAGTGTCTCTAATAAACCCCTCTCTATCTCTAATGAGTTTAGTCCACAGAGGGTATCTTTCAGCCTCAACAAGCCACCAAGCAATTTAGGTCTGTTGGCAATTTCTGCTTAAGGTAGGTCACAAACTGGAACAAAAATTAACGCTGTCCATAATGATGGTACTTGTTCAATCCCTACTCCTCTTTGCATTGTGTGCTTTGAAGTCAACGCAGAATGTTCCTAAGAAGCACAGAAGAGAGGCTCGGCTCGGATTTAATGGAATCCTCATTTCATGTCATGTCCCAACACAAAACTGAACTCAGACTGGCTGCAGAAAATCCTCACACCAGAATCCAGAATCAGGAGTACTTCCCTCAGGCCAGGGGTGAGGAAACTGTAGCCTCTTGTATATTGCAAGGCCACATCTCTCATCATCCTTGACCACTGACTGTGCTGGCTGAAGTGGATGGGAGTTGGAGTCCAACAACCTCCTGAGGTCCACAGGTTCTCCATATACCTGCCTTAGGCCCAAATTCAGTGCCAGCTTCGCACACAAACTAAGTAAACTATGGTTTAGGGTCTCAGATTAGTACTCCTCTAAATTTCAAATTTGGCATAATTGGTTAAAGATAAATAAAGGAAATGGGGACTCTAAAACAAACATTATTGTTTAGATATGACCAAAGTATGCTTAATGGTTGTGTTTATAAATCTGTTCATAAATAACCATAATTTATTTTTAAAAAAATATCATTAGGCCAGATGTCCATAAATTGTGAAACAGCGGCAGGTGAGGTTTGGTGTTTACACATTTTGGTGATAACACTATGAGGCCTCTTAAATTTGGCACTGTTTCGGACCTCAGTACATCTTAATCCCACCCTTCCAGACTACATTTTACAGGCAAATGTGTGTGAGCTGCTGACCTGTGTTTCTCTTCTCCACATCATCACAGGAATGCGGGTGGGGGGGTGTATGACATTGTTATTGCTTTGATATTTTCTTACTCCCATATGTGGCAACCAATGAAAGGGAGAGGAGAGAAATCCTATCATGGTGATATAATGTGGCTGGGGACACAAGTTTGAGAAACACTGGCTTAACCAAATGCCTGATGAAGTATATGGGATTTATGAGTGCATTCCAGAATGCCTGTTCAGAAGTAAGTCCAAGTGAGTTAGAATTACTGAATCGGAACAACCTCAATCCATAGAAAAACCAATTGACATTTGTTCTGATTCATTTGTAAGCAGCAGATTTTCCCAGGGGAAAGTGGTGAGACATGTGGAAGTGCTCTTAGTCATCTTTTTGGTGCCAAATGGAGACATTTTTGCTTTGGGGTATTTTAAAGGTGAACCTAACTAATTTGCTGCTTCCAAAAACAACACATGAACTGAACCACAGCCATCCATCAAAATTCGAAGTTCTCTGAATTTTGCAATACAGCTCTCCAGCCAAGCAATATGTGCAAAAATTCATATCCTAGGGTAAAGTGTGCATAAGGTGCAAATATTAGTGAAAAGAACATAGAAAATGCATTAGATTAGGGGACATTGCTTTGGAAAAGTGTGCATATCAAGCATAATTGCATATAAATATGCATAATAGGGGAAATTATTACTAATATGCGGATAAATTTTCACAATTTTTTTTTAATGGAAACTGTTATGGAAATGTGGAGAACTGAATTTAAGATTGGAAAAAAGAGAAACTGAGAAAAACCAAAACTAACAGCTCCACCCATGTTTACTGACCTGGTACCTACATGGGAGAATACCTGAGAAGGAATCCCACTGTATACCACTAGAACTGGCAATACATATGACTGAGCAGAATTCTTCTCTCTTGCGTTACCTGCAGGCTAGGAAAAAATTCTCCTGCTGAATTTCAGCCTGTCAAGCAGCTTCAACAAAACAAAAACTTGACAATACATCCTGGAAGTTAAAACACTTTCATTGTTGAGCCCTTGAAGGAACACTTAACGAAACAGCAAAACAAGCCTTGGACATCGTTGCATTGTAATGGTAATGACTTATACGTAACCACTGGCATAAATATGTCCCAGAGACCTGTAGAATCACATTGTGCAGTTATCTAAAGCAGAGAATAAAGCAGCCTATGGAACGAGTTGTTTGTCTCGAATAGCATTTTCTTTCTTCCTTTTTTTACTTTCACCACACGCAGTCAAGTCTTTTCAAACGATCAAAAAGATGTTAACACTTTCCAAACGCACTGCTATTAAAATATTTTGTCACTACTTCAGTACATCAAATGATGCAATGCCTAAGCTCCCCAGACAATGCACAGAACATTAGAGAATTAGCTTAACATTCTGACAACCTTGCGATTTTATTTAAACAAGTTCTTCCCTCCCAATTCCCTACGGAGGCGCGATTGTGTCTTTCTGTTGATTGTAGTGGACATATCGCAGATTCCTAACAACTTTCCCAATGGACCACCCACAACATCCTTTGTACAGCGCTACCACTCCTGGTCATATTCACCACCCCCTACTTTCTATTTTCTTTTCTTTCTTTCTTCTCTCTCCCTCTCTTTTTTTTAAAAAAAATGCTAACACTGTCTTCAGATCAGCAGAGACTTTGGCCTGCCATCTGTGCCTTCGTGATGCAGTGCATCCCAACCAATTATTCCCAACGTGCTTTGGAGTAAACAAAATGTCGACCATAATAACAAAGGAGATTTAAAAGTAAAACAGCCCTGGATAACTTTTGATGAGAGTTGGTTAGAAGGCCAACTCCAATTAGACCTCAGTATTGGGGGGAAACATTCTGAAGTAATGGATCATGTAGAGCCAAACTACATGTTACAATGCAGCCATGTGCAACATGTCTTAACTAGAAAGCATGTTAAAGGTAAAGGGACCCCTGACCATTAGGTCCAGTCGTGTCCAACTCTGGGGTTGCGCGCTCATCTCACATTATTGGCCGAGGGAGCCGGCGTACAGCTTCCAGGTCATGTGGCCAGCATGACTAAGCCGCTTCTGGCAAACCAGAGCAGCGCACGGAAACACCGTTTACCTTCCTGCCAGAGTGGTACCTATTTATCTACTTGCACTTTTTGGCGTGCTTTTGAACTGCTAGGTGGGCAGGAGCGGGGATTTGAACCACCAACCTTCTGATTGGCAAGCCCTAGGCTCATGCACTAGGAAAGTGTTCTGGGAGCGGGGGTTAGCTGCTTAGGTGAGTGCTGCAATTTCCAGGGGACAGTAGTAGCTTTGAGAGTGTCCACTCACTCCTCAGGTTCTCCATTGCAAAGTGTCTTCTGATGAGATGCTTTACAGTGGAGAAATGGATACCAGCCTTATATTACCTGCCATTGCATTGTGCCACATGCTGCCAGTGCTTTAAGATCAGCATCAGAGACCCTCATTGGTGGCCTACCTTTAATGTGGGTTTGATTGGCAGGGCTTTTCTAGTGGTGGCCCTTGTCTTATGGAACTCCTTCCCAAGAGATGCATGGTTAGCTGTTCCAGTTGTAGCAGTAAAAACAAAAAACAAAAAAAACCCTACCCATTTCAATTAACTGGTGTATCTTTTGGACACGCTATTGCATTTGTATTCTTTATAAAGCTATTTCAGCGGTTTATCGCAATGATTTTGGAAATGGTTTTATATTGCTTGGTCTAACATATGGCTGGTTCTGTGGTTTTTGAATTGTGAGAGTTTTATTAGGGTAGTGCCTTTTACAGTTGCATTGTTGTTTGCCGCCTTGGGTGGACATAGTTCAGAAAGGCAACTTTTTAATTTTTAATAGAGATCAATAAATTTTGTGGTCACTACTAAAAACAGCAAACTCACATATTCTTCCCCTCCACTCTGTCCTAGAAGTTCCAGTAAAGTGAAACTTCCCTGTCCTTCCATGACTGGAGTGGGAACACAAAAATCCACATATTTAATCAAGGACTTGGTGGTAGAAAACACCATTTCAGGTTGCCCACAGAAAGACCCAGGTACAGAGGGGGCTTGCAAGACAGACAGAGTCACAGATCAACATCGGGGGGGGGGGTTTCTAGGACTAAGGTGAAATTGTGATGCTCCCTGTTGTTTTTTGCTATTGGATGCTGCATGCTGTTTAAGTAATCTTGTTATATTTATAGCATCGAAATGTGGGTAATATTTTTTTGGGGGGATGCTATAATATTGTTGTTTTGCCGTGTTATTATGAAATTGTTTTTGTAGTGTTTGTTTGAAATGCATCCATTTCTTCATTGTAAGCTACTTTGAGCAGTGTGTGTGTGTGTGTGTGTGTGTGTGTAAGCAGCAAACAAAAAAAATAGACGGATGGATGGATGGATGGATGGATGGATGGATGATTTTCCAACAGGTAGGTCACTATTGCTTGTCAGTAATGTGGGCAGAAGATAGCAGGAAGGCTGGCATATGCACCAGCAGAGTCCACCAGGTGTTCCTATACCAGTGAGTTTTCAATTCACCAGTCTCCCTGCCATTTTGAACAGTAACTGATGGCATGGTGAGGTGCTAACACTAAGCTGATCTTCAATCGGTCATGTTGCCATTGCTCACCAGGTGGAGGAGGGGGAGGGACAAAGTGGTGGCAAGGTCTGCATGGTGCCAACGCACCTGTGGGAGTACTGGATTTGTTCTGTTAGTGTGTTTGCACAAACCAACCTCCCTGCCTCCGCCTCCTGGTAAGCAACATCACCGTCTGCTACCACAGGTAGAATGGTGTGGGTTGAGTTATTTCAATTCAGTGAAGTCAGAGATCTCTCAGTCAATAGCAACAGGCGTTTCCAAATCTTTCTTTACCTCAGGTTTTGTTCTTTTGCCTCAATCTGATTCTTGGAGTAGAATGGCAACTATTTTCTTGCAATTTCTGTGCTTTAGTTGGATACCTCATTGGTTTCTCCAGAATAATTTGCCAGACTGGGTCCAAATGATGAAGTGGTCTATAACCACTTTGGTGAATATCACCCAGAAGCAGAAACAGGTCACCTGATACCTGTTAGACAATCCAAGGACAAGGTGTGCAATTTGTCTGGTTTTTGCCTTCTACAAATGATAAACAACTTAGATTTGGTGATACTGAGCGGGGATGTTGAGGGAGATAAATATGGTGAATTTACATTGTAATTATTCAAAGCCAGCCTTGACTTTGAAAATAAATATATAGATAATAAATATATAGAAAATAAATATATAGATAATATTCACATCTTCCCCCTCCCATTTGTTCATAAGTTATTACTGATTTCAAATGTTACTGGGTTTCCTCTCCTTCTCTCTAGGACATGGATCCCTTATAGGCTATTTTCAAAGAGGAGTTTTTCCCATGTGTTCACAGCGATGATGAATGACTG
The DNA here is from genome assembly GCA_034641385.1 of Darevskia mixta. Lineage (NCBI taxonomy): Eukaryota > Metazoa > Chordata > Lepidosauria > Squamata > Lacertidae > Darevskia > Darevskia mixta. The sequence continues at coordinate 23,868,095 of JAWWNH010000011.1, forward strand.
GAAGGCAACCACGGAGCTTTGAAACAGCAACAGCCTCAGTTTCTACTACAGCTCATTTAGGGCTCCTGAGAATTCAGAAAGGCTTTAAAAAATAAAAAAGGCTCCTTTTTGTTACATGATATCAATTAGGCGTTTAATAGTTACAATGGGAGGCGACTTTCCAATGGAATCTTTAACACAGTGGAAACAAATTACCTCCGAGATGCTTATCATTCGTAATCCTGGCGGTAATGAAAACAAAGTCATGGCAGAGCACGCATCTTATCCAGAGCTCTGGCCACCAACTAGAAACGGACCGCAAGGCAGCTCTGGTTTGAGTCAAAGGAGGCCTGGCTAGCTTGCCTCTGACAGCAATAGGAAACCCTATGGGAAAGCAGAGCGCCTGCAAAGGAATGCTGGCTGAGGACAACGCATCGGACAGATGTTGTTTTGAAGTGGGTATCTCAGCGCTTTGATTCATCTCGGAAGGGACTTATACAAAGGGCTGGTTCATGCACTCTCTTGGCTGTGGATCTTGGTGGAGGAGCAGGCAGGCACATGCTCTCTCTCTCTCTCTCTCTCTCTCTTTCCACCATGCAATAAGGTAGTGTGTAATGTAAGCACTCCATGCATAGAGGAGCACTGACATGTATGCGCATTCAGCAGGGGTGTAGCATGGGTTGCTGGAGCCCAGGGCGGTGCAGGTGATGCACCCCTGGTGGACTGGGCAGCGGTCAGTCCCTTCACCAGCCAGCATCTAATCAAGAGAGCCTCTCCTTTCAAACTAGCCCCAACCTGGGAGCAGAGATAAGGCAGAGAAACACAAAGCCATGGGCACCACCTTGTGGTCTCCTGCACGTGGCTACAGCAGGGCTTTCCCACGTTTCCCTTCCTCTCAGCTAGCCCGGGGATGGGGCATGCACTGTCATCCCTTCGCCAGCCAGAGGAGGAGGCAGCGCTGCCACCACAGTCATAAAGGCCCGGCCCAGACATGAGTTGCTTCCCTGAGGCTCCAGCCTCAATGAGGGAGCCTGTTGTGGGGGCACCTGGTTGCACCCCCTCATAAATTTGCTCCTGGGGCCGCGGCCCTCTAGCCTCTCCATGCTACACTACTGACATTTAGAAAGTAAGAACAGCCTGCTGGATCAGACCAGTGGCCCATCTGGCCATGGTCTCACATGCTGCCTATGGGAAGCCCACAAACAGAACCAGAATGCAATAGCACTCTTCTCTCCTGTGGTTTTCAGCAACTGGAAGGGTCAGATTATCGGTCTTATTATTATTATTATTATTATTATTATTATTATTATTATTATTATTATTATACCCCGCCCATCTGGCTCAGTTTCCCCAGCCACTCTGGACAGCTTCCAGCACATATAAAAACATAATAAAACATCAAACATTAAAAAAAAACCTTCCTGATACAGGGCTGCCTTCAGACATCTTCTAAAAGTTGTGAATAATAATTTTGTTATTTATATTATTTATTATGCAAATAAGGTCAGACCAAATGCTGCCAAATGACAGCTTAAATTCCTGTCTTTTAAAGCTGACTACCGGTAATCTGTTTTGAAAGGATTGTTTTAAAACACCCACAATGCTCTATGGTGGTGTGCATATGTATGGGTTACTGTGATCCCCAGACTTCTCCCCGCAAGTGGTCCTGATCCCTGTTAATGAGAAAGGAGAAGGCCCAGGGAACAAAGGAAAGGCATCAGCTTCTCCCCAGCCACCCCACTTTTTGCTCATTTGTTCTGGTGGGGCAACTAAATGAAGGAGCAGGCCTGTGAATGGTTGAGGAATTAAGCACAGTAGGGTTTGACTGTTGCTAGCTTCCTTGAAGCGTTCCTGTTAATGTTGCCTTTGGGCCAAAAGACCAAAAATAAAGGTCGGAATTCTCCATTAACTTGGTTTTGATGTCCTCATTTCCCTCCACTCCACCCCAGTGCTCTCATTCTTAATAGCTTCTTTTATTTCTAAAGCACTACATGGTCAGCTCATCGATTAGCGGGCCCATACAAAGCGACCTAATGACGGGTCATCCTTAATGAGAAAAGTGGCTGCTCTTGAAGTTGCGCAACTTGGAGCCAGCTTCCCCACTGAGTGCCGGCATGTAGTGCTTAGCCTCGCCTTTCGAGTGCAAGAGCCCATGGAAAATCGACAGCGAACAACAGCCTGGCGCCCCTGAACAGAATGTACCATGTGCGTGGCTATTTAGCGCTGTGAAAGAGAGAGAGCGCTTGCACAATTGGGAGCGAACATAAGGAGTCCTTCAGAGGAGAAAAGGGGCCTTGGCAAATTTATAGACTCCCCTGAAAGAAAGCGATTACAGATCATTATCCAATTGAGGCAGATTGATGGGACGGGGTCAAAGTAATATCGCAGGGCTCGCTGAAGGGACAATGCCTGCCTGTCAGTGGTGTCCGGGAACAGAGAGAGAAAGGAAGTTGCCACACACAGAGAGCAGAGGCTGGAACTTGTCCCGGAAGGCTGATTATACATCACTGAGCCTTGTGATACTATCAAATAAAAATTGCACGATTGGTATCATTGGGTTAAAATAATGGTCAGTAGCAAAAATTCTAGATAGGTAGCGAGTGTGTGTGTGTGTGTGTGTGTGTGTGTGTGTGTGGAGGAAGGGAGGGAGGGAGGGAGGGAGGGAGAGGGAGAGAGAATCAGGTCAGTCTAATTCACACATCCTAAACAATATGTGAACCAAAACACACTGGTCCTTCAAAATCCACATGCCTTCAAGTTTTGTGCTGCAGTTCTCCAGCCAAAAAAACTAACTGCACAACTAACTGTACATTAGGAGCAAAAAACATACTATTTACATATAATAGAAAATGCATTTTATTAGTGGGAATTGTGTGTGTGTGTGAGAGAGAGAGAGAGAGAGAGAGGGAGAGGGAGAGGGAGAGGGAGAGAATGGTCTGAGAAACAGCACCTCTGTGTTTCATAAGATTAAGGAGATTACTTGTAAAGGGGAAGTGAGCACTAATTAAAATCTTGAGCAACCAGCCAGTCAGTCAAAGGGGCTGTAAGTTTAGCTATTCTCTGCTGGAGAGAAACATCAACAAGCTTACTGCCCACTTCACCATTTATCAGCCACATATCATAGGCAATTGCTAATATGATGTGGCCAATGGCCACAGCTAAGGAAGGGAAGATCTGTCGATGTCAGGTTTTTGCAGGTTCTCATTTTTTTCATTTTATAAAATTCTAACATATTAAGTTTTATAAATAAGAGCAGTTAACACATTACAGGTAAGTTACAATAGAATTATTGCAAGGCCTTGAGCACAGTGTAAAGTCAACACCAGGACTCATTTTTTCCAATCTTAAGTTCAGTTTTCCACATCAATTTGCATTTCCTAAAAAAAAAAACACCCTCCTTAAAATTCAGCAGCATTTTAATGTGAATTTTTCCTAATATACACATTTTTGCAAAGCGGTTTTTCTAAATATAGTGCATTTTGCCTTTAAATACAAGCTGATATGCCTTTAAATTTCTCCATTTTGCACTTGAGAGAGACCATTCTGTGACAGTAACCTTTATCTTTATTGTGCTAAAGAAACATAGTCTCATCAGTCATCATATTGTGACAGCCATAAAGGCTCCACAGGGCATTTTATTAGTTTGTTAGATAAACTTAATTTTTTCAAAAAAGAAGAAGAAGAAGAAACCTCTCAAATGAATTGCAACCAGCTTTCAGAATAACAAATACATTGTTTACAGTGAAATTAACTCCATCTGACATGCACAGCCACCATATGTAAAACACCCATTATTTGTCCTATCCCTTTGAAAATCATTTTATTGGAATGTATCAGTTAAACTAAAACACATGACCTCCCTTCTTGTGCCATGAAAGAAACCACTGAAGAGAAATTATTTTTCTTTTAAAAAAATAAAAAATAAATCTCCATTCATACAGGACCTCTGGGAAAGGATTTTTATCGGTGGCTCTGTAATGGCAAGTGTATCACATGCATCCTGCTCCATTAGCTGCCTAGCTCTGGAAGAGTTTGGTCAACATTCAGGAATTTACTTGATGAAAGGCTGGCCTATGAAAGTGCCACCGGCTTTGAGAGCTGCGGGAGTCGCGCTTCCCAACTTCCTGCATCAGCGTCACAAATGACGCAGTGCCATGCGCTCATGTGATGGAGCACACATTGCAAACTTGGATTGTTGTTATGTCCAGGAAAATATACTGTCCATAGAGAAACTTAGGTGAAACCTAGCCTATCTATCTATCTATCTATCTATCTATCTATCTATCTATCTTAATACAATTACAATCTTATACACGTTTACCTTAGAGTAAGCCTTAGAGACCACAATGAGATTGACTTCTGAGTAAACATGCACTGGATTGTGCTTTGAAACTCTGAAGAGAAGGATAGTGCATCAGCACTAGGGAAGATAAGCTGATCATCTAGAGAAACAGGGCAACTGAGCAGCAGCAACCCAAGTCAATAGCTTTATAGGACCAATTGGGATCACCTGACTGCTGTTGACCTGGCATGTACAATAGCATCTTCTCCTTATCAACAATGATGGCGTGGCATTGAACAACAACAGGGAACATCCACCACATTGGCCCATCAACAGTGTTAAAGTAAGATCCAATCGCCTGTCTGGTCATAGAACAGGGAAGAGAGAGCACAATCATATCCTTTGCTTCAGGCAGCGAAATGTCTTGGGTTGGCTCTGATCCATGAAAACCACTTCTTGTAAGCTCTCATTTCGGTCTTGGATGTGACTCCCCAATTCCAATTGCAAAACAGAGTTGGACCGGCCCTTCTGCCTTCTGCCTTAAGGCTGAGTAATCTTGTTCTTATCGCTGCTTAGTACCATTCTGAATTCAAGGGCAAGGTGGCTCGCTTTGTGATCCAGTTTACCAGCCATGTATGGCACCACGCCAAGGGATTGATCCAACTTTCTGGTTTTGCTGCTCGTTGGGTTGACTGGGATGTTTATGGAGTCATGAAGTCGGGGAAGCTCCCTTTAGACAGCAGTGCCACCGCCAAGCCAGAGCTCCTCTGACCTAACATACATATACCCAAAAGACTGTCATATGAAAACAAAGAGTGGTTTAGGGCAGAGAAGCAGAGGACAAGAGCAGAATGAAGCAGAAAATTTAATTTTCCCCACTTCCAATCCACCAAACTCTAAATCCAAATGCACAACTATATGTCTGGGTCATCTTCAGATCTGTTTAATGCTAAGAGCCACAACACAGAAGTCAATCTATGAGGAAAAGCCTACTAAAGACATCTACCATATTATACGCAGAGAATGTTTCCATCCAAGTGAAGTAGAAGCCTCTGTAACATGTGCTTAAGACATCTCATGAATAGCTTATGACATTATATTAATAATATTAAATTTAACACTAGAATAAAACAGCAGACAGGGAAGCATTCCAGCTAAGTAATTCTCCAGGCTCCAAGAGCTGAGGTTTATTTCTTTTTTAATTGTGTTTTTGTTTTCCAAACTGATTACCTACTTAATTCCTAAAAATAATTACACTTACTGTCTTTGATCTGTAGTAAATGGCTAAATAATACCTCCCTGCAGGCAGAGAAGGTGCCAGCTTCTTCCAGAGGAATTGTGGTTAGACCCGGGTTCCTTTCTTAGCATTCACACCAATTACACTGCTGTCTGTAGTGTCTGTGATCTTCGTGTGTGTGTGAGAGAGTGATACAAATTTTGCAAGAGGAAAAATAATATCCAAACACTATAGCTTTCTGGAGATCTCCATAGTACAATAACTTTTTCTAGTGTGGTTTTGAGCCCATCCATTCATGACACTTATCCATTTGATCAAGTTAAGACATACCTATGAAGTTTGTTTACCCATTTAAAATGTATACAGTTTAAAGTGTTGGTTGTATTGGGGGTAAGATTGCTCAGAATTCTCTGTTACAGATCCCAGAGGTCCCTGAGAAGAAATAATAATAATAATAATAATAATAATAATAATAATAATCTGGAATAATTATGAAACCAGTTGGGGTTTGTGGAACAGATGTACCCTCAATGATGGGAGAAGGAAGACACAGTACTGCCAGAAGTAGCTGGGATGTCAACAACATAGCCCAAGTTATTTTGCAAAGAGCAAAACCTCAGGTTTTGTACAATGACAATAAAGGTATTATTATTATTAAAAACCACAGAATTACCCTCACAGGGCCTGGCTGTACAAGAGCACAACCATGGGCTTAGATCTCACTAGGGCAGGAGTGGGGAGCCTGCTGCCTTCCCCATATTGGTGAACTACAATTTCCATAATCCATGACCACCAGCTAGGGCTGGAAAGAGCTGGAGTCCAACATGTAGAGGACCACAGGCTCGCCTACTCCTGCAGCAAGGCAAACTAGTGCTGAGCCCTCTCGGTTTGAGGCTGAGTGTCCCAACCACTGGTGGCACCATTCACCAGCCAGTTTAGTGAAACACACCATCCTCCAAGGAATGTCTATTAGATTCCCTATTCAGAGGTGGCCTCAGGGCAGCACAGCCAGTTTCCCCCCCCCCCCACAGGGTGCAGGGGCCAAGGGGGCGCCTTCCTGCCTCCTCCCCAAAGCTCCTTAAGCACTGGGCTTTGGGAAGGAGGTGTGAAGGCTCTGACAGGGTCTTAGAGGACCAAAGCCAGCAGGTGCTTGCCCAGCTAGTGCTTGCCCAGCTTTGGGAATGAGGAAGAAGGGTTCTAGGACCCTGGCAGATGGTCTCTCTGGCAGACTCCCCTGCTCAGCGCCTGAGGGCCCCAGTCCTGCCACTCACCACCTGGCCTAGGGTGGGGCCTGATGGGCTCTATAAAGGGCCACCGCCGCCGCTGCTTGGCAGAGAGGACTCAGTTTTGTTTTGTTTTTGTTTTTTGTTTAAATTCCTGTTATTTTTTATAACAGTTATAAGTTATAAGAGTTCTAAGATGGCGGCGCGCATAGACGCAGCGGCTGCTCAGTGCTCTCCCTTATTTTTTTAGCTTTTACTGCTGTTACTCGTGTTGAGTACACTTTTGGTTGGGGAAACAATTGTTTAAATGAAAAATGAATGTTGTTATTATTATTATTATTATTATTATTATTATTATTATTATTATTATTATTTTATCCAATTTCATTGTACTTGTACAATGACAATAAAGAAATCTTGAATGAGCCTCGTGGCTCCTTCCCAAACCCTGGCACCTCCCTTACCCAACTTTAGGAAGGCACCCTGAGGGCTGTACAGGCCTGTCAAATTTTGGCCTTGCACAGGGTGCCATATTAGCAAGGTCCGCCCTGCTGTATTACTACTTCATGGGGTGTCATCCCCTCCAAATTGGGGAAGCGGGGACACAGAATTAAAAGGAGAAGGAGGGGAAGGTGTGCTGGTTAATGAATCATAGAACACGATGTTTTATTGATGTGAAAAGAAGAAGATGCACTTTTTTATTAGTAAGGCCTCCAGAAATCCAGAATCAATGGTTTGGAACTTTTGTTTGAATTGAGCCTTGAGAAGGCGCCGTTGTGATTTGCATGCTAGTAAACACCTTACAATTTTTCCCCCTGTTAACAGAATGGATTTAACTGCTAATTAAAACTAGTCTGTAAGCACTATGGAAAATTAATTAAACCATTTAGCAGAGAGATGCAAATGAGGCTCAGCTGCTGCTTGGACATTAGTGCAGGAGGAGTCACACTCCTGTTCATTAGCAAGTCCTGTCATTTTCCAATAGTGCATGGTATGGATCAGTAACTGGCAGCCCCTGGGCCGAATCCGGGCCTGTGCTGCCTGCTCCTCCCCGCCCCGCCCCGCCCCAACCAACACATCTCAGTTCCAACCCAAAGTGAAATAAGATGTGGAGGACTTTTGAAGTTTAAACAGTGGTTGTGATATGAGATTGCTTCAAAGCATCCTTACTCAATGAGGTCCTCTAATAATAATAATAATAATGTTGATGCTGAAGGATGTACCAGTAGATGGGAAGCCTAAGGAAGGCTCTGTGTGCTAAAAGAAGTAAGAGGAAGTAGAAAATGTGTACATCTCCCACATGGTAAGTTGATAACAGGAAAGATACTCAAGTTCACCCTTTGCACATAGCACCAAAGCATAAAAAGTAGGAAGCCTCAGCTGCTTCACAAAGCGTGTTCTCCTTCATGGAGAGCATGTGTTGCGGTGGGGGCCAGCAAGTCACCCCTCTGTTGCTGGGCGGGATTGTATAGATGGCCACTGCTGTGATTGGGTCCTGGATGTTGTTGGGGAGATTTCTATGTTGCAGTTTGCTGATGTGACTATATACTGCTTGGCTCGCAGCTCAGTGACTATATACTGCTTGGCTCGCAGCGTGATATTCCTCTTTGCTGAGTGCATCGGATCTCCCGCCCCGGCCTTCCCTTTATTAGGTCTCTGTGTTTGACCTTGCTGTTGCCTGTCATGGGGTCGTCTGCTTTTGGGGCAGGGGCCTGGTAGGATTTTTTTTCCATTTGGCTGATTGGCTGGTGCCATTTGGTTTTCGCCTACTGCGTAGCAATTAGTCACAACTTGTAAGGTTGGCGGTTAGGCATTGGTTATTAATTTGGTTGGTGGAGGGTCAGGATTGACTGTGGCTGCCCCTCCAATCCTGCTGCTGCGTGGGGAATTCCGTTAAAGGAATCCAGGGGCTCGCCATGCTTTTGTCCATTTCTCCTGGTCAGGGGCCAGGGCCACGCAAGAGCCCCTGGGAGCATTTGGGGAGAGGCGAGGGTCAGACCCCCAGCTCCCATTCTCTCCCCAAAGTGTTTTCCCTTTACTGACAAATGTCAGTTCTGTCCCCAGCAGGACAGATAGTCTGAACCAATGCCTAAGCAACCACTCACATATTTTGTATTTTAATAAAGTTGTGGCCAAAATCATGCCAAAAACCTTAAACTTAAATTTCTGTCTGAAGTGTGTTTCATTTGAGGGGTGGTTTGGGACCTCGACACATAAAGGATACGCCAGTTTATTGGTGGGTGAGAGTTCATGGAAGTGCTTTGCTCATTTCCAGGTGCTGATTTTGACAAGTGTTGGCCAACCTTAGCAATGCTTGAGGAATTATTTGTGAAGTCTCATACAAAAAGATACATGGACATCTGCTCCCAAGGGTCCCCCAATTCTTTGGAGCAGATCTTGAAGGTGTGTGAGGAGGCCGTAGGCGAGAGGAGAAGAGAAGGATGGTCTGTGTAAGTCTGCTGCATGAGTGGAACAGCAGTGTTGGAAACGATCCACACTTTTTTAAAAAAATGAGAAGCAGGTTAAGGCACCTGGCCTTAATTTCTGCATCATGTAAGCAGCCAGTGATGGCTAACCTTGACACCCCAGATGTTTTGGAACTACAACTCCCATCATCCCTAGCTAACAGGATCAGTGGTCAGGGATGATGGGAGTTGTAGTCCCAAAACATCTGGAGTGTCAAGGTTAGCCATCACTGTGCAGCAGCAAACATGTTCGATGGTCTCACACAGGAGTCAGCAAACTTTTTCAGCAGGGGGCCTGTCCACTGTCCCTCAGACCTTGTGGGGGGCCGGACTATATTTTGGGGAAAAATATGAACCAATTCCTATGCCCCACAAATAACCCAGAGATGCATTTTAAATAAATGGACACATTCTACTCATGTAAAAACACACTGATTCCTGGACCGTCCGCGGGCTGGATTTAGAAGGCAATTGGGCTGGATCCGGCCCCCGGGCCTTAGTTTGCCTTCCCATGGTCTCACATATTGTAGTCACTTCCAACTTAACCTCATTGCACCCACATTTTCCTTTGGTTTTTTAGCGCCCTTTTTTCCACGAATGGCGGCCTTTGAATGGCATCTCTCCCATTTCAGGTTCTCCACAAGGATTCTACCCTGCACAGAAACCAACATAGATTGACACGGTGTTACTTTTCACCAGGTGATAACAATCTATTCTGATTTTTAAAAAATTGCAGTGTTGCAATGGGAGTCCCCCCCCCCCAATTTTCAGTCTTCACTAAGACAAAGAGGAGACAGGAGAACAATTTGAAGCCTCACCCAAATGCTGTGTGTTTCATTAATCCACTTCATTGCCAAAATATGTTTTAAGAAACCTCGGGTTAATGATAGGCCCAGGCTTGTCTATTTCCCATAAAATAGCACTTTGCTAGATAGGATCATGCGTGGAGTGGTATAATGTATGGAATTATACTACTCACTGCATTACAGCAGGAGTACAGTCAGGGAGGGGCAGAATGCGTACTTATTTCTCTAGCCAGTCTTTCCCTTTTCCAAATTACACTCCAGGCAGCTTTTCTCCTCACAGGATACTCCGTAGGAGGTTGTGCACCTCTCTCTCTTTCAAGCCAAGAGAAGCAGCCTCTTCCCACAATGAGGCATTTACCAACTCCCTGGACTCACCCAATCAACATTTTTCAACTAGCTTTATTTTATTTATTTATTTATTTATTTTTAAAAAAACATTTTTATTTGATTTTACAAATACAAAATTATAACAAACCAATGCATATCCATATATAGAGATCACTCTGAATCTCACGACTTCCCCCCACCCCCTCCGTGGGTCTTATTCTCAACATTTATAACTGCATATCATTCCATAATCTATATTTTATATCGATCCATATTATCCATGGTATTTGTTACATTACAAGTGAGATTAAAATCCTGCTAATGTTTCCATCTGCTTGGAGTGGTCTCCTAAATATAACTTATAAATTTCCCCCATTATTTTTTCAAAGTTTTTGTCAGCTTGGTTCCTGAGTTTTCTAGTCAGCTTTGTCATTTTAGCACAGCCCATCAGCTTAACTTGCCATTCCTCTCTGGTAGGGACTTTATCTTATTTCCATCTCTTTTTCAACTAGCTTTAAGATTCAAACTTACTTGAGAAAGTAAGCAGCAGTCCACACTCATTCAAGCGCTTCATCTACTGTACATCCTCAGCCCTCAATAACTAAGACTCACTCCAAACAACATGGTCAGATGGAGCTCAGAATGCCTTAGCTGAAGCTGTGCTAACTGTGACATCAAACTCAGAGTGGAAACAAGTGACTTTATCCTCCAAAGGCAATTTTTTCACAGTGGGCCTCAGAGGGTGTTGATACTCCTGGCTGTGACCCTTGACCACTCTGGAGAGCTCTTCTGGACAGCTACAAAGGTGGCAAAGACATACTTCATTACTATCACTGCCATGGGGTAGTGTATTTATTACCTTGCACTCTAGCTGGCTTCATTGTCAATCATTCCTGGGAACACAGAGGACCACATCAGTCTCCTTTGCACTGGAGAGCCACCTCGAAGCAACCACGTCAGTGGTCCTTCCCATCTTACCATTCTGTAACAAGACCAGGCACTTGATAGGAGCACTAGCCGTGCCAACTGGAAAATCCCTCAGAGGAAGTCTGGGCCTGGATCTAGACACATCAAAGAAACGTTTCAGTTTAAAGTATTGTAAATTTAAACAGGGAAAACAGGTAGAGAAAAAGGGGACTCTACATCGCCATCTGGTGGCAAAATGTTATATCGCATATACAACGCATATAAATTGCTTTTTCTTTATCAAAACAAAATAAAAAATAAAAAAATTCCTTCCAGTAGCACCTTAGAGACCAACTAAGTTTGTTCTTGGTATGAGCTTTCGTGTGCATGCACACTTCTTCAGATACCAAGAACAAACTTAGTTGGTCTCTAAGGTGCTACTGGAAGGAATTTTTTTATTATTATTTTATTTTGACTATGACAGACCAACACGGCTACCTACCTGTAACTTTTTCTTTATCAGTCTAGCTGAGTCCTTGAAAATCATTCTGCTTGCTCATTCTTGCTTGAATCTCATTCTGCAACCATGGAATCCACTTTGGTTTATTTTGATTGTGTGTGTTCCTTTTAGTCCTCAGTCTCTAACTGTGCCTGCCTGATGCCCCTCCTCTTTCATTTTCTTTCCTTAAAAAAAACCCATCTTTTCCCTTTCAAAGCAGCTATAGCACTGCTAATGCAGCACATCTCAGGCCAGGATGTTACGTGACCTCCTTGTAGGTCATGACCCACTAGCTGGAGACAAATGATATAAATTTAGCATCTTGTCTTGCACTGCAAGAAATGAGTATTACCGAAGAAGAGAGCTACAGAAGAAGGCGGGGATAATATGCTTCCCATCCCAGTGATATAGAACAGTAGAGTAGCAAAATTAGCAGGAACGGTCTTCTTGCTCAAATATTGCTGATGCTCACAAGAGAGATTCAGGTTGCAATTGGATCCATCTCTATAGCAGTCCAATAGGCTTCTATAATTCTAGGCTTTTTTACTGCAAAGAATGAATAGAAGTAGTTACATGACAACAAAAGTTTGAATGTAAACCAGGCATTTGTAGATACCTTCACTTATTCTCTCTCTCTCTCTCTCTTTCTCTCTCTCTCTCTCTCTCTCTCTCTCTGTGTGTGTGTGTGTGTGTGTGTGTGTGTGCATTGCTGCTGTTCAAAAAAGCACCAACTTCATTAATATAATTTGGACCTGCTCACTTGGTCCTCAGAGATTTGGCCTCATAAGGATGAGGCCCTCGGACCCTTGTAATACAGCATACCCTCCAACATTTGTCTGATGAAAACAGAGACGTCCCATTCCATAATGATATTTTTGCTATTTATACCCCACACATCTTACTGGGTTGCCCCAGCCACTCTGCGCAGCTCCTAACATGTATAAAAACATAATAAAACATAAAACATTCATTAAAAAAATTCCCTATACAGGAATGTGTTCAGATGGCTCTGGGGTCGGATAACTCCATACCCTCCAACATTTCTCCAATGAAAAGTGGGACATTCTGGGATCAAATCAGAAAGCGGAATGGCTTCCCTAAATCAGGGATGTCCCTGGAAAATAGGAACACTTGGAGGGTCTGATACAGGATGCAGGTATTCTTTGGTAACACTTTCAAGCATTATGTTAATAGTTTATCATTACAATCATTAACACAACATTATAAGCTCTAGAGGCCTGTAGCCAATTCTTTGGCAGGTAAATGCTAATGCACACATCCCTTCTCCTCTCCAATCTGCCAGCAACAGACCCAATATATGCCCAGTCTCTCTTTCTCTCCATCTTTTTCTAGCACACAATACCACACTGGCTCCCTTCGGACTGCAAATGTCTCTCGATGTGGTGATTCTATCATTCTCGGCTCAAAGACATACACCAGTATCCATACGTGTGTATGTGTCAGGATAATTTTTAAAGAAATGTGTAGAAATATTTGCGGCTATATAAATATGGATTTAAATATTATTTTTCATTTGGATTTTTAATCCATGGATTAATGCAGAAAAATGCAGGTGCAGACCTCTCACTTTGTTGTGGGCATCTAATACTGGGTATCAGACCTTTAAGAGAAATGTGATCACGTGCTTGAAGTGGATGGTACTCAGATCCAGGGTGCAGAATACTGCACTTCAATCCCATCCCAGCTATGGGCTTCTTAAATTGGATAAGGTGGCAGCTGAGCCTCCATTTTCCCCATCTGTGAAATGGACAGGACGGCAATAGTAAGTGTGAATTAAATTGCCAGAGCAAGCTAAGTATGAAAATAAGGAGGAGGTAATCCCAGATGAGGAAGAGATCATTAAAGAGGTTCATTCATTCGGAATGAACACATAGGAAAGTGACCCTGATCAGAAATCAGTGCCATTTGTCCTTCCCTAGTTGCTGCCAAGTAGGAATTCCAAGTGCAAACCCCGGGCATATCATTTCCAGAGCTTGGGTGCCCTAGGAAAACTTTGTTTCCCATGGTCTGGGAGCCTGGCACTGCAGCACCAGGAAGGGAGGGTGACAAGTTCCCCCATCCCCGTTTACAGTCCAAAACAGAGAATACCGTATTTTCCGGCGTACAAGGTGACTGGGCATATAAGACGACCCCCAACTTTTTATGTTAAAAAACAGAGTTTGGGGTATACTCGCCCAGCCCAGGCTCCGTGGCGGCTGAGATGGCGGCTGCTGGAGCGGTGGGGAGAGCTTCCCCTCTCACCGCACAGGAGCCTGTCGCGCTCACCGCCCACGCCTAGCCTGGGCTCCGTGGCAGTTTAGGTGGTGGTGGCGGCAGCTGGAGCGGCAGGGAGAGCCTCCCCTCTCCCCGCACAGGAGCCCGTCGCGCTCCATGGCGGCTGAGGCGGCGCACGCACCCAGTCAGTGGCGGTCGTGTCACGTTGCCTGAAAAACTATACCCGGCGTACAAGACGACCCCCGATTTTAGAGAAGATTTTCCGGGATTAAAAAGTTGTTTTGTACGCCGGAATATACGGTAATTTTAAGGGTATATGGTGCTCATTTTTGCAGCAAAGCATAGCACAGCATTAAAAAGGCTGGACAGATTTCCAGACGAAACCAGGTAATTGCAGTGGCGTCTCTATCTGTGGGCATGTCTGTCTGTCTGTCACCTCTGTCTGTAACTAATCTCTTTCTGTTTGGTGTGCTTGTCTGTCACTTTGCCACCTCTCCCATCTTCCCTTGCCAGCTCCCCTCTCTCACACATGCTGTTTTTTCACCTCTCTCACCCATTTTTCTCTCACGGCTTTCTCACCTGTGTCACTCAACTCCCTCACCCCTTCCCTGACGCACGTGCTTCTTGTCGACATTTTTTTCCCCCGCCATGAGTGAAATGCAAGATAAGGAAGCAGAACATCGAAATCCATAAATAAAGCCAAGGAAACACAAATAAAAAGAATTGCGTAATACCCAAGTACAAGATGTGCACATACCTAGGAGGAACATGATGTACATCTCCATCAGATATATGTCTCTTTTTAAAGCTCAGGAGTGGCAGCCTCTTTTAAAGTTCAGTTCTACACAGATCCTGTAAAGCAAGAATAGTCTTAGACTCTCCTTTACAAGTTCGCAAAGAGCAGGTTAAAGCGGCACCGAAGACGAAGAGCAAAAACGCTTTACCTTTACGCCATGGCTTGTAACCAACCACAGAAATAGAAAAACAGGGTCCCATCGAATAGACTCGACACGAACCCAAGTAATTACAGAGTGATGTAGCAATAAAATGATTGCGCCTAGTTATCTCGTTGATTCCCTTCATACAGCATCAGGCACTTGCGTGTAGAGGTCACCAAGCCACCCCCCCCCAATAAATTCACACATGAGACGTAATTTTTGTTTGGGTTTTTGGCATAGTTTTGGCCACAACTTTATTGAAATACAAAACACGTGAGTGGTTGCGTAGGCGTTGGTTCACGCTGTCCGACGGGACAGAGCTGACCACTTGTCAGCGAAGAAGACTAGCTGTCCGATGGGACAGAGCTGACCACTTGTCAGCGGGGGGGAAAACCAGTCTGGGAAGAGTTGAATGGAGGCTGGGAGCAGAGACCGCGCCCTTCCCCAGAGGTCCCAGGGGCTCATGCACGGCCCTGCAACCCTACCGGGTTCGGACAAGCATATCGAGCCGCTGGATTCCTTTAACGGAATTCCCATCACACCATGATCACTTTTGGAGGGCTACCGCCCTCCCATTAACCAACACAACCAATGCCTAACCGCCAACCTTACAAGTTGTGACTAGTTGCTACGTAGTAGGCGAAAACCAAATGGCACAGCCAATCAGCCAAATGGAAAAATTCCTACTAGGCCCCTGCCTCAAAAGCAGATGACCCCATGACAGGCAACAGCAAGGTCAACGCACAAGCCTATATCAGGGAGGGGGGGGCGGGAGATCCGAAGCTTGCAGCAAAGAGGAAGGTCGCACCACGTGCTGACCAATTTAAAGGACGCTGGGCTGTCCATCACAAATAGATACATGTGTTTTTCCCCAGCAACACACTGGGTCAAGACTAGCTGTGGCCAGCAAGCCAAACCCCCAGCTACAAGGGGAGGTGGCTTTCCTGCCCCCGCCGCAACACGAGCTCTTTGTGAATGGAGAACTCGCTATGTGGTTTTGAGGCCGGCGTGCTTTTGCTTGACCCGAAGCCAGCTTCAAGGAAGCCATCGGATGAGACTGCCAGTCACAACAATTGTTTCCAGTGACTCAACAATTCCACAGCAGAATCTTTTCAAGCTGTTTGCAACATGGAAACAACAAAAAATGTGAGGGAGAGGACCACATAGCTCAATAATGGAAGCCACTTGGTATAATGCTACTATCAACTACCATATAATTTGCGGATTACCAGAGAAGAAGAAGAAGAAGAAGAAGAAGAAGAAGAAGAAGAAGAAGAAGAAGAAGAAGTTTATTATTTGTTAATATGTAAAAATGGGTTATAAAATGAATAATTGATTGAATGGATAATAAGAGATAGGAAAATTAAATATCAAGATGAACCTGCTTAAAATAAGAGGTAAAATGGAAACCAGGAAGGGAAGATCGGAGGAAGTCCCATTAAGATGTTAAGAAAATTAGATAAAAATAGTATATTTCATTGTTGTGTTTAATTGTTTATGTTTTTCTTTTGTTGTTGTGTGTTTGTTTTGTTATATATGATAAAATGAATAAAAATTATTATAAAAAAGAAGTTTATTATTTGTACCCCACCCACCTGACTGTGTTGCCCCAGCCACAATGGGCGGCTTCCAGCCTATACAAAAGCACAATAAAACATTAAACATTAAAAACTTCTCTATACAGGGCTGCCTTCAGGTGTCTTCTAAAGATTGTATAGTTACTTATCTCCTTGACATCTGATGGGAGGGGATTCCACAGGGTGGGAGCCACTACCGAGAAGGCCCTGTATAATAATATCTGTGTGAATCTTGGGTCCGTATAGAGTTTCTCTGTACAGTTCTTTTGTTTTACTGTATGTTGAATGTTAGCATCCTAACATTCAACATACACTAAAAAAAACTTCACATTCACACCATTGCCTTACAAAACATTGGTTTGAATCATCCATTTTGCAAATAGTGAAAACTATAGATTTCCCCCTACAGCTGATCACACTCCCCCCCATAACAACATAACCCGTTCCAATCCCTCCTGCTCCCATCATGCTCTTGGGGACCCAACATAATTCCCTTGACTTACTGGTGGGGTAAACAGCTGGGCCAGGACAGAAAAATTAGATATGCAGAAGGAATTTGATATTGGCAAGATCAGGACATAATATCATGAATAATGTGAAGAGTACGATTAAATAAAATAAAAATAAATTGAAACAAAAAACTTCCAGATCAGAACTGAGCCGCCCATGGGATTTTCCATTTCTCCAAATGTTGTGACACAGTTCTCTGTATCCTAATGTGAATTTCAATAGGTATGTTAAGAGAAAATGCACATTTAAATATATATATTAAACTGTTATGGGTTTCCTATCAGATTTCTGTGAGTAGAACTATCAGTGTAGGCTTCCCTAATGCCAGGGTAGCCAATGTAGTGCCCTCCAGATGCTCTTGGACTAAAACTCCCATCAGCCAAGTCAGTAGGGCCAGAGGTCAGGGATGATGGGAGCTGGAGTCCATCAGCATCTGAATGGTATCGGAATAGCTGGTCAGTGTCTTAAGACTTGGCAAGAGTGTTGATAGTCCTTGCTGAGGTGTTTTCATGGGAACTAAGAAAGCTAAATAAAAGTAAGAAAATATTACTCATCCAGAGTCTCATTAGTCAGGGAACAAGGGCAAGGTGTAAATAACAATATACTGCCATACACTGATAAACACTGTGTGTGTAAATATCAGTTGGCTGCAATGCGAGCCAGAGTAAGAGACTAAGTTTGGATTTGTTGGCTAAACAACAGACAGCATGACAACCTGAGATTGCTCCATATTTATGCACTCAGTTCTGTAAGATTTTTTTTCATGCCACCACTCCCTTCTTAATAATTGTGCTGTACATCTTATCATCTGCCTTCAACAGTGCCTGGCAGTCTGTCTCTCTTTGTTATATCTCAACTGTAGATCAACATGCTTTTAACTTCACCATGTTTCCACCAGTACATATCCACCTCTTATAGGCAATGGTCACCGCCTTGCATGTTGGAGACCTTTTTTTAAAAAGTGATCGCCACTCTCATTGAGTTGTAGGCATTTTAGTCCTATTCCGAGTGGACCCATCGAAAACAATGAACATAGTTAATGCCAGTCTATTACTTTCAGTGGGTTGAGTCTTATGCTCTCCCACGTTATCATACATGAGGGCAAACGTGTTTATAATATCCATTTCTCACATTAAAGATTGCTACTTCAGGCAGTCAGGGAAAGTCAACGTGGTGGAAAGGCTGGTGGGCCGCAAATATACTGGCAGGAGAACCAGACTGGTTCCATCTGAGCTCTGAGCTCCGCCTCCCCTTTGCCCCTCCCCTTCCTGGTATGCAACAGCACCCCACCTGCTGGGAAGCCAGCATAGCAGCTCTGCCCCACCAGGCAATCTGCTCTCGCCCGCCTGGCACCAGGGACTGCTGTGTGTGAGCAAATGCTTTTGGAATGGCAGTCTCAGCCATTTAAATGCGGCTTTCATTGCTGAGTTTCTGGCATCCAAATGGGATAATTTGTGTGAGTTCCATGTTGCTCAGAGTTTCCATTAGTAGCTAAAGATGCTCTACATGCCAGATTTCTTTTGCCTTGAGCCAATTGCTGTATGGAACTGCAAAGAAGAAGAAAAATGTTTGGAGTTTATGATTGCCGTAATGCCGTAAAACTTGAGCAAGGGCACATCTACCCGGCTTGGTCCACCCGAGGAGAATTTCTGTTGCTGATTCCATAGCTGAATGGTGTGCGCCGTCATTAAATTTCACCAGGGAATGTCTGTAACCACAAACTGGCGCACAATGTCAGCTGTGGGTGTTTTGCCACTGGTACTTCTGCGACTTAGGAATAATTCATACGAGCGCATACTGATGCGCTGGAAGTATTTTAAGTTAAAACACTTTGGGTGATGAATAATTATTTAAAAAGAAAAAGATATCAAATCCAGTGTGGCTTCTACAAAATTGCACAGGTAAAAAAAACCCCCAAAAATAGCAAGTGCACAACTACTTGCTATAATAATAATAATTTATTATTTCTACCCCACCCATCTGGCTGGGCGGCTTCCAACAGAAGGTTAAAAAGACATTAAAACACCAGTCGTTAAAAACTTCCCTAAACAGATGGCCTTCAGGTGTCTTCTAAATGTCATATAGTTGTTTATTTCTTTGACAACTATATGTGAGGGCGTTCCACAGGGCGGGCGCCACTACCGAGAAGGCCCTAACTTCGCTTCTTGCAGTGAGGGAACCTCCAGAAGGCCCTTGGCACTGGACCTCAGTGTCCAGGTTGGATGATGGGGGTGGAGACGCTCCTTCAGGTATACAGCACCAACACTTTGAATTGTGCTCGGAAACGTACTGGGAGCCAATGCAGAGCCAATGTGTCTCGGCGGCCACTCCCAGTCACTTACACAATACCATGCCTCTTTAATTTAAATGGAAAAGTGGCAGCGAAGCTGTAGGGATCAGATCAATTCACTTAACCAGAGTGCATTGAGGCAGATCTGGATCGGCCCAAGTCAGACTGTGCCCACCTGGAGCAATATGGGGCCATCAAAATGGGAGGGGGGCCTGTTTGATGGCAAGGAGAGGGGGATGTGTCTCTTCCTCCCTCCCTCCCTCCCAATTGCATATTTAGTTAGGGGTTTAAATCCTAATTAAACACTGTGCAAGGGCCCCAAATCAGTCAGTCCCATGTAAATACCACTGTCATTCAAACAAGTGCAATTTTGCTGTGCTTGATTACTTTAGAAGACTGGTGTGAACTAAAATCTGTAACTGTACCATCACTGAGACTTTTTATATGGAGTATGCACTGCTATTGGAGTAGGTTTCTGTTGCATTTCCAAGCGAGGACAGATTCGGCAATCAGTTGATTATTTTTCTCCCGAGAAGGAGAGAAAAGTGCCTCTCGTTTGCTGCCATTCACTTGAGTCCCCTGGAGACACAGTGTTATGGTCAGGCACACATCTCAGAAAGCTTCTTCAGCAGTATTGCAATGGCATTTGAATTCTTACAAAACTATGCAATTTGAGTAAAAGCAAAGCTGCTGGCAAAAGTAATAAGCCAGCACTCCACACCTGATTAAGCAGCATTGTTTCTTAGCCCAGCAACAAACCAGGTTGTGCAACAAACAGGTGTCCCCAGCATGGAAAAATGGATGTAGCTGCGCACATGTGGGCAATCATTCAACATGGTGGCCCTGATCGTGCCATCACAGTTAAGTTCCAATGTATCAAATACAAGGTGACAATCTGCCAGCAGTCTACCCAACTTATGATTTAGTTTACATCGTTTAGTTGCTGAGCAAAGTTTTGGACATATGAATGTTTAGAAACCTGCTGCTCCTTGCAGCCCCACACACGGTCTTTTGGATAGTCTGCCCATAGCATGATCTACTTCTGATTAGGAATGGACTGATCTGCCCATCTCAGTCAAGTGTGGCAACTCCAGGGGGCAGAGGTGTCATCAGCTCCCTCAATATTCCTTTGCAGGGGTCTCAGCACCCTGAATACTGAGAGGGCAGAGGAGGCCCAACCACCAAGCCCAGCACAGCACAGCATCAACGGAAGGCTGCGCCCGCCTGTGCAGTATTGGGAGACACTGTGGGAACTAGCGTGGCCTAGTGTGAGGTCGCACACAACGTGCACAGCAACTCCAGACACCACACAGACTTGCAGCCTTCCGCTAGACCGCGCCGGTCTGGCCTGCATGGCACTGGAAGATGTGTGTGACATCACGCAACATGTGTAACATGTGTGATGTCATAGATGTGCGACAAGCGCCGGCCTCACCAATCTTGGGGTCAACCCGGTGTCTGCGATCTCAGTTCTCTTGTTTTCTCGGTTTCACAATTTGAAATTCACTTCTCCACACTTCTGCCGCCATTTGGGTGTGCGTGTGATTAAAAACTGGTCAGCATCTTGGTGCAAAACACATTTTTGCATGCCTTTCTGAATAAGGTACATATGTTTGCAAGTCATTTCCTCATACATTTTTGTATGTGTGTTATTTTCACTACGTTTGCTTTTAATGCTCATTTCCCTCAAAGATATGCATTTTTCTCAACATAATTTGCTTGGAGAACAGTACCGCAAAATTGGGAGAAGTGCAAATTTTGAAGGGTGCCTGTATTTCGGTATGCATATTGATTCAGAAAATGCAAATTTGGCAGGTCCCTCTTTAAATGTGAACTGAATCAAATTTCTGCCCCACCACTATGACCTTGCTATGCTGTCGTGTGTCGTCTGTCATTGGGACAGGGGCACGGCAGGAATTTTCCCCATTTGGCTGATTGGCTGTTGCCATTTGGGTTACGCCTGCCGCGTAGCAAATCATCACAACTTGTAAGGCTGCGGATAGACTCTGGTTCAGATGATAGGGATGGGGGAACGCTCTCGCCATCCCTAAGTGAAGGGTATTCAGTTAAAGGAATCCAGGGACTAAATGGTTTGGTCAACCCCTGAGAGGGGTTGTGCCTGTGCCTGAGTCCACGGGGACATCTGAGTGGTGGACTAGCCTGACCCCGGCTTTCTGTTGTTCCAGATGTTCACCCTAGGCTGACCTATGCTGGTGCCCTGGGTCAGCGCTACCTGCAACGGTGCAGGGAGCTAGTCGAACCAGAGCCTATGCAACCACTCACTTGCTGTAATCAATAAAGTTGTGGCCTAAATTCTGCCAAAAACCAAACCAGAAATTTGAGTCTTGTCTGAATTTATTTAGGTGGTTAAAGGTCTAAACACACAAATGAATGAAATAAAAAAATTAACGAGAGGTGCCAGGGATTGCAGCTGAGCCACAACATATGTGCTCCATTACTGAGCTATGATATGAACTTCCCTGTGAGGTGAGTTAGCCACCAGGACTTTGAAATCCAAAGCCTAGCAGGTGAGCTTGCCTAAAATTTCTAGCAAAACCTTGGACAAGTGTGTGATTTCCCAAAGTTCATATGGTATGCCTCAAATTTCTTAGTGCACATGTGAGCTGGGAAAACTGAACTCAATGTTCTTCGAGGAAGGGACTAGAGTGGTTTTCCAGTGCTCCTCTCTGCCAAGATGACTGTGATAAATATTTTTCCCGGAGGATAAGGCAGCAGGGGGAATTGAGCTCCAGAAATTTGTTGCCTGTCCTTTGCCATGTTGAACAAATGATATTAAGTCTCCAAAACTTAAGCGGAGGAGAAAAATCACCAGGGCATAAAGTAAGAAACATAATTAGTAAACAAGTCGTCATTCAAGAAAACATTCAAGAAAACCAAGCAAAATTCCTCTACTGCCAGGAGAAGCCAAGCAAGCTGTTTAGTACAGCGTGTTTTTCTTCTTCTTCCTGAATCAGAGCAGGGCTATTTAAATCCCAAAGGGGCTGAAAATGTAAATAAGGTAAAGTGAGCCTTTAAATGATCAGTGCACACATTGCTGTACCTACAGCATTTTTGGTTGCTATGCTGACTCAAAGCAGCTGCCAGTTCCCCCTGCAATTTCCAGCGACTTGCTAACTGATCTGCAAGTCCCCAAAGTGCGTTATCTTTAATGTGCCTCTAATTTTGCTACAAGCCTGGTATTTATAGCATCTTTATTTATTTACAGCTAATTAAGCTGTAAAAATAAATTCTGATTTTTTTAAAAAAAAAAAGCTTTTTAAAAAAGGTACGTGCAAAACTATTATTGATGAGTTAAGGAAAGAGCACACATTTTCATGTTTTGCAACATGTAAACAAAGCTCCCCAGCCCCACATTATTCTATCTAATTATACTTGGAAATCTGTGACGATCATAATTATTCGTTTGCACAAATAGCTTACAGTGTGTCTCCTTTTTGTTTTTGTTTTTGAATTCCCCGTTAAAGCAAAAGATGGCAATTGTGAGGAGGGGGTTGGAAAGAGATTATAAATGCTGAACGAAACTGTGCTACACGTACAGTTTTTGTTTTTGCAAAGCTAATCAGCCATTGCTGCAGAGATGAAAAATAATTTAACAGCGACGTATAATATACTTGGCAGGTGGCAATCTATCCAGAATTTCATCATGAAAATGAAAGGCATCATTTTCTGTGTGTGTATCCTACTTCCCCTTCCAAAAAACATACTACAAAAATCTTGAATGTGTTTCCTCTGTTAGTAAAATGTCAATTTTCAAAACGACAAAGAACAGTCTGCCACCGCCATCATATGCAGAGGTTCTACCCTATGAAACTGGGCTTCCTTTCAATGCAAAAATACACGGAGCTTCATACTTGGGCAAAACTTCAACTCATAGCAGCATCTGTTGCCAATGGGCCTGTTGAATTGGAGCCACTCCTGTATCTAAAATTTATGTCACCCAAGGCTGTATTTCAGATCTTTCTCATATCTCAGGGAGTCGAGTTTGGGTGGCATCGATTCCGGCTCCTCTTTGCATGCCCACACAAGAGACTATGTTTATGCTGTTGAAAGCTGCTCAGGTGGATGAGATAAGGAAAGGTCAGGGAAAGGAGCCGGAAATCTATGGAGTCTGCTGGCTGCAAGAAAATAAAGCTTGCAGAAGGTTATCCAAGTGAGGAAATGCAGAATAGGCTGCAGCCAGACTGGAGGGTTGTGGCGGTTACCTTCACCTATGCAGAACCCCCAGACGTTTCACGGTCCGTTGGTACCTGCACCTACCACGGTTATTTACTCGCTGCCACCAACCAGTATGACTGGTAATGATTTACTTCACTTCAGGCGAGGAGAACGTTAGAACAAAACAGTGTTTATTAAAGTACAACTCTTAAGCATATGGTTTCACAATAAATGGTTTTTCCTTTGCTTGTTATCTTGTATATTAATATATTATATTAATAATAATACTTCCTAACAGTTCCTAACCTCTTCCTAACTCTCCCCTCTCTCTTCACAACCCCCTCTATCTATAAATTCTCCACCACCCTTTCCAACCTCTAACTCGGACTTAACTCTAACTCCCACTCCACCCTGGACTTAACTGCCTTTAACACTCCCTGGGGTGGGTTTATATACTCTTCTAACTCCGCCCCCTAAGGTTCTAACTGACTGAACCCTTTAACTCTTTAAATGCGGTCCCGCATTTTGGGCTGAACGCCACAAGGGTAAGCAATGGAACCTGAAATGGGAAGGATTGGCATCTGTTAATGGTAGGTCTCAAGGGCGCCAGCTCCTGGGGGCCAAGCCCCTTTCGGCCACCCAATATTTGGGGTAGGGGCTGCCTCCCCCCCCCGGTCTAAAAAACATGGAGGTGAAGCACGGAGCCAAGCATGGCACGGCTCCAATGACTGGCTCCTTTCCCTTCTCCTCCTGCCCTTGAGGGAAAGGAGAGTTGAAGCAGCCTCACTGGTGGTGGCCCCAGGAGGAGGCGAAGGAAGGAGCCACCTGTCATTGAAGCTGCACAGCTGCTGCGTTTGGCTCTGCCCCAGGCTCCTCCCAACATCAGGGCATTGATGTCATGCGTGATGTCATGTGTGCGACATTGCCCCCACAAGCTGGCGCCTCTGGTAAGTCATGGGGACATTTTCCTGCCCCAAATGCCGGCAATCACCTCTGAGAGGCAAAACCCAGGACCACTTGGAGGACTACAGAAGATGCTGAGGAATCACAGGCAGAGAGGTGAGAGTCTGTAGGCATTCTGCAAAGAATCTGAGGGGATCTCAATCATAGCTCTATGACTACACGCTGCTTTATGGGTCCTCAGAAAGAAAGGCACTCCTAAGGGAGCCACCTGGGTTGCTGCACAGTTGAGCTGGCCCTGGGGCCGAAGCCTGGGGGAAGTGGATACTTCCCCTAGGCTCAGAGGAGACTGGATCACAGTCAAGACCCATTACCGGAGGCAGGGACAGGATGCTTGCTTGAGGATCATGCGTGAAGATGTTTCTGCAGACTTTTTTCTCCGTATCTCCATGGGATGTCCAGGTATGGTAAGGGTTTGTGAGATTCCCAAGAGTCAATCGGAAGCAGTGTTGGAATGGAATATGTAACATTCTGGACTGTGAGCTGCTGGGCCAGGCTGTCTTCTAAAAACGAAGGCAACAGAAAGAAGATGATTGTACAGAAAACTCTTGGACTCATAGCTTGATGACAGAGAGGAGTGTGCCTGCCACTTTATGTGACATGCTCACTCAAGAACTGCAATTCCAAAAGCTCCTACCATCATTCCTCATGCACCCTTAGGAGGGACTTCAGCTGACAGCTGCTGGGAGGGACAAGTGCAATTACATATCCACCAACATTTCTCCAGTGAAAATAGGGATGTCCTATTCCAGTGATGGCTAACCTTGACACTCCAGATGTTTTGGAACTACAACTCCCATCATCCCTAGCTAACAGGATCAGTGGTCAGGGATGATGGGAGTTGTAGTTCCAAAACATCTGGAGTGTCAAGGTTAGCCATCACTGTCCTATTCCATAATAATAATAATAACAATAATTTTGTTATTTATACCCTGCCCATCTGACTGGTTTGTCCCAGCCACCCAGGGTGGCTTCCAACGTATATAAAAACACAATAAAACATTAAACATTTTTTTAAAAAAACACTTTCCTATACAAGGCTGCCTTCAGATGTCTTCTAAAGGTTGTATAGTCACTTATTCTTGGCTCGAGGGTTGCATAACTCCAAACTCTCCAACATTTCTGCAATTCCTAAGGGAAATAATTCTACTTTTTTAAAAAAGGGAAACTGGGTAATCTGGGGATTATGGTTCACCAGCAGGGCTATTCCTCTCCTCCTATTGATGCCTATAGCCCATTCCTCATTTTAAAATATGCTTTCAGCAGGTCCTACCTTGGACAATTTGTAGTGGTCCATCTGTCAAAGTTTTTATTCAACCTACATGCATCGGTATGTCAGTGGATTTCAATATTCCTTGGAAAAAGAGCTTGACTGCAGTTCTATGAACACTCTAATAGGACACGAGTCTCATTGACTGTTGTGGGAGTTACTTACATGTAAACAGGCTTAGGTTTTGACAGTTTACTTAATGTGAGAATTCAGATTTGTGCCTTATAGGAAGAAATTGTCAAAAACAAAGGTATCATTTAAGGTTCTGGGCATTTCATAGTAGAGGCAAAGACACAGACCCATTCTTAGATGTACTCAAGATTAAGTCCCCCCCCCCCAAAAAAAAAAAAAATAAGTAAATTTAGTTACTTTTGATATATTATAATAATCAACAAACTGAAACATAATGGGGCAATAACCTTTCCTAAAAGTAAACAATATTTTAAAGGATCCATCTCATCCAGGATATAGTCTCTTTGCACCACTGCCTTCGGATAGAAGATATAGAACAATTAGATCAAGAACAAATAGATTGAAGAAAAGTTTCTACCCAAGAGCTATAACCATCTTAAATGCTGTAACCAGATAATATGACCTTGGAGAGCTGTGATGGGTGTATGTGTGTCTGTGTGCATGTGTGGCTTTTTTGGTGTGTGTGTGTGTGTTTTGTGCTTTTTTTGTTTTTGTTTTTCTTTCTGGTTTTTACGGGATGGCATGCAATTTCGTTGCACTTGTATAGTGTTGTGCTTGTACTTGTGCAATGACAATAAATTGTCTTATTATCTTATTAAAGCACTGTTCCAGTGTGCAAATCACACAATCATGTGGAGCAACTTCAGTGCCAAAACATCCTGAAGGTGGTTAAGGAGTGGTGATTAAATTGGTATTATCAATGAAGCAGTCTCTGTGATATTGGGAGGCTACCTGGACCCAGTGCACATGTTGGAGGGACCATTTTACTGTATTGCATGTCCCTGAATAACCAACTTTTCCAGGTAAAACTGAACTGCATATGCGCAAAGCAATGAAATAAGTCAACCACCGATGCTTGTAGCAAGTGCAGATAAACAGGATTGTGTGTTTGCACCTTTAATATGTGAATGGACTCCATTGCAAAATATGGCATCTGGTGTGACATGGGAAGATATGAAGCTTCTGGTAGTGATGTTGGCTCTATGATGCCTCATTGACATGAGCAAGTTAACACATGATGCTGCAGTCATTGCAGATCTGCCCTAAGTGTTTTGTGGATCACAGATTTAGGAATGAATACTTTAGCTTGCTCATTTGATGAGTCAATATTAAAGATTTATTTCCTAAGAGTCAATGTTTATTTTAAGTAGTAACATTTTTTAAAAAAAGTAAGAGAAGAATGTGCATTATTGTTTTGTTTTCAGTGACACGCTCTTGCACAGAGTCTGGCAAAGTTCTGAGCAGAGAAAGAACCGCAACTTACCTATGAAAACGCAGTGGTATAATTCACAAGGAAGTGTACAATTTCTCTGGTTTGAAGTTTGAAAACAAAACAAAACAGTGATTTGTCATGTTTCATATTTCCAAAGCAGTATGTGGTTTGCGTCTTGGGCAGAGAGTAGAAGTAAAATGTCACATTGTTTATTTCCGTGCCGTTTACTTATCTCAAAAATAGCACAGGGTTTTCACAAGGATCAGATCTGTCTTTAATAACAGTCAGAGGAATT
The DNA here is from genome assembly GCA_034641385.1 of Darevskia mixta. Lineage (NCBI taxonomy): Eukaryota > Metazoa > Chordata > Lepidosauria > Squamata > Lacertidae > Darevskia > Darevskia mixta. The sequence continues at coordinate 23,895,475 of JAWWNH010000011.1, forward strand.
CCTTTGCTGGGCACTGGTGTTTTTACATCGGCCATGTGATCTGGAAAGAAAGGAAGTTAAATCCCTTTTGACAATTTTGTCATAACCAGAAAAAAAGAGTCATCTGAAACAGCAGCCTTGTTTCCTAATAAAATAAAGAAATTCATTTTTATGATTTCAGTCATATGCCAACTTTTTTTAAAAGGCACCATTAGATGAAAAGGAAAGATAGAGACAGACAAAAAGCATCTAAGAATATGATCATAAGCTTTCACTTAGAGACATGAGGAAAACCAGCTTGCTTATGTCAGCATCTCAGCCTTACCTCCCCAGCCCTACCTTCATTGTCAAATGTGTGATCAAAGCACCGTCCTATCTAAAAAGCAAGCTGAACAGTCAAAAGTTTCCCCCACTATTACAGACCTGTAAGGCCCAATTTAAAAGAATAAGGACCTAATACCTTGACTGATAAAAATCTTAGCATGTCAGCAAGAATTTCTGCTTCACGTATACTTCGGCTCAGCTTCTAATTTTCAAAGCAAATATTGGTAATCAGTAAATCCTGTTGCTGTTGTTGTTTCTGAAGAAAAATCAAAACCAAAATGGTGACATCACCAACATTTAATCTTCAGTCAGGAAAATATCCTTTTTATTCCCTCTCAGTTCTACTTGCTGTCGCTCATTGACAGATTCTTTTAACTGTTAATATCATTTCTACAATTTTTGTGCAATACGTAGCCCAATGATGGTTAAGTTCCTAAGACTGGGATGGGTTTCTCTTGTCCGTAATATTACAACCAGGCTCTGAAACAAAGGCAGGATAATATGATATTTTTTTTAAATAGGAAAATCCCAAGATTTTTGGGGGGCATGAGTCTCCAGTGGATGTGTCACATGACAAACTATCGACATCAACTTAACTGGAATGGCTTCTTCCCTCAAAGAATTCTGGGAATTCTGGTTTCATGAGAGTGTTGATCATTCTCTGTTAGGCTTCTTGGGGTTCTCAGTGGAGCCAGAATGACTATTAAACCAATCTTAACTGTGTAATCCATAGATACCTGCAACGGTGTTGCTGTTGTTTTGTCATTTGCTAAGACTGCTCGCAAGAGGTTCATCTCCCCCATGGATCCTCATGCCGTTTATCACCTGCAATGCATTCTGCGCACTTCGTCAACATGTGCTCAGGTCCCCCAACCTCTGAGATTTATGATCTCGTCGCCTAGCCTCATTCCTACAGTTATCACTGAGCTTGTACACAGGCATCTTCAGTGATGGCATCTTCCAAACAGTTCCACTGGACTTTCCAGGTCTGCTTATGCTTATGGAGAGGAGTTAAAGTGGTGTCCACACTACACACATCACCACTGCTGCTGCTTTCTTCCTAGCAGAGGAGAATTGTGTGGTTGTGCGTCCATCCTGTCATTCTGTGCCAGCTCAGAAACCCTGCTGTAATGTTTCTCAATTTTTTGAGGTGGTATTCAGCTCTAACAGTCATGCCGGCACAACAACATTTAGCTGCACAGTGTAACTTCGCCACCCTCTTCTCTCCCAGTGCACACACTCCAACAGTCCCTATTTTAACGGGACATTCCTGGAATTCCAGAAGCTATCCCAGCTTCTGCTTTGAGCCTGCAATATCGTAGGGATGAGCCGGTCCTTGCAGCTGGTGCTGGCGTTTGCAGTGGTGCCACTGGCTTGGGCGAGAGCGCGGCAACCAAAGAAGCACGTATTTTGGTGCCGTGCAAGTCCGCATGCTTGCGAGAGAGTACAGAACCAAAAGACACATGTATTTTAGTGTCGTGCTCTCGGATCCTGATCTGGGGAATGTTGGGGGGTACACCACTGTGCCCTCTAAATCTGCTCTGGGTTGCTGGGAGAGACCCCAGAACAGATTTAGGAATGCAAAGAGGTTGCATGGGAAAAGGAGAGCCATTAAACTAGTGTCCCTGTTTAGATGATATAGTCCATATTTTTTTATAGTTATACACTGCTTCACAGCCAATCTAAGTTTCTGGCCTTTTTTTTTTTTTGAATTTTTAAATGATTGCTTTATATATATATATATATATATATATATATATATATATATATATATATATAAACACACACCCCTTGCTGGTTTCCCTGGACATTTTGCCAATTTGCCGAAAATCTGCACGGACCCCATTTTCCTGCTCAATTCCCAGACATATGGCAGCCCTATGATCGCACAACTGGTACTCCATAAGATATTCCAATATACTGTATTTATATATCTAGTCCTTATGGCTGAGGACATACATTATCAATACAAGAAAATTGAGGTGGAGGAAGGAATTTCTGGTGGTCAGGGTGTGACTTTTCAGTGCAGAGCTTATTGCCCCATAGTGACCAGCAGCACATAAATAAGGCTATAGGTTCTGTACACAGAAGCTGGGAACAAGCTCCATTCAACACAGCAGGACTTTCTTCTGAGTAAATGAAGCATAATTTTTACAGGTTGCAGAACAAGATCTCTGATACAGGAAGCACAACTAAATTAATTCCCAGGAGGTTATGCCTCTTAAAAACTGTAAAAGTTACTTTGTGCGGGGAGAGGGGAATGAGTGCCAGACTTAAAAAGAGCAACTACTGGAAAATTAAATAGGTTCTCAGGCTACCTAATCATAATAGTCTTTCAAATATGGAATAACTGAGGGGGAAATTTGTATGTAAGAATATTAGTTATTCCACCCGCTAGGAACAGCATTCCAATGGAAGCCTTCTGCTCTCCCACTGAGAAAAAAAATTAGGCAAGATGCATTTGCTTACTTTTCTAATCACACTGAGCAAGGCTCAACACACACACACACACACACACACACACACACGATAAATGCCATAAATACAACTTCTGCCATATTAATAGTTTTAGTGTTTTGAACTTGTTTAATTGTTCATGGAGCAAAATATTGGAAGCAAAATGCACGGCTTTTCAATTAAGCATGCAATGGGAAGATTGTGTGAGCTTGGAGTCTTTTTTAACTTTGCCAAATAATCCAAATACTTTGGAAATCTCTGCAGGGGCGATTCTGTTCCCATATGTCACCTCCCCAAGGTTTTGCTGATGTGGGCACCCTGTATATATTTTTCAGGCAGGACTGGTTCACTGATGAAGCAAGGTGAGGCTGCAGCCTTAGGCAGCAGGATCCACAGGGGCAGCAGGTCTTGATGTAGATCTTTATTCTCCCTTCATTCCAGATGTCAGTCTTCACTTCCTCCCTTCTTCCCTGGGAGGGAGGGAGAGAGGCAGATATTTTGTGGTTCGCCTCAGGTGCCAAAATGTCCTGGGCTGGTGCTGTCTTCAGGGAATATCCTTCATAACATGGGGAAAACATAAGATGGGAAGTCCTGTTGCAATGCAAAGGTGGATCCTTAAGTCCTGCTGCTGCAGAAGCCTGCCTGGGGCAGGGACCAACCATGATTCTTCAGAAGTCAACTTATTTCTGAGTAAATATGCTCAGCATCCACTTCAGTTCAATATGAAAGGACGCTGGTTCCAGCAGCAAAGTCCTTATATTCATACATCACTCCATCTATATTTAAGGGTTCTGATACTGATTGGATGAGCTGCTGTGATGCTCAGAGGGTTCACCATCCATCTTCTGTGAAGCAGGACAGTTGGGGTGGATCTACACAGAGGAAAAAACCGCTATAAATAAGTCAGAAATTAAATCATTAAAACAAAAGAAGAAAAACACTCTGTCAAATTGCAAAGATTATTTTTTTTTTGCTCTCCAGCACCCCCTGGAGTTGCATGTTTATAACGCATTCAAAGCTCTGTTTTTGGAGTACAGTGGTACCTTGGTTCTCGAACGTAATCCATTCTGGAAGTCCGTTCGACTTCCAAAACGTTTGAAAACCAAGGCTCGGCTTCCGATTGGTGCAGGCGCCCCGGAAACAATAGCCTTCGGCTTCTGAAAAACGTTTGAAAACAGGAACACACACTTCCGGGTTTTCAGCGTTTGGGAGCCGAAATGTTCAAATACCAAGGCGTCCGAGAACCAAGGTTCCACTGTATTGTAGCTGAGTTCTCAGTCATATAGGGTGGGATTCAATGTTGCATTCTCCCAATCATTCTGTCTGCACAAGCATTCCAGCTTGCAAGATGAAACAAGACCTCCTCTCCTCCTGCTCCCGTGTTCTGGGGGTTCTCCTGACTCCCCCCCATCAATTTTGGGGCACATGGAAGAAGGAAAGGAAGGGGGAACCCCGTTGTGCAAGCAGAAGTCCTTGCATGGGGCTTCCACTGACAGGGCTGGTTAGGTGAATCCCAATCAGAGAGGGCCCCAGAAGATAGGAAATTTTAAGAAGCAGTGAGCCCAGAGACAATGGGGCAGAGCAAGCAGCTGACCGATATATGGCAGAAGCTAGTCTGTTTAGAGTGAATGGGACACTGAACCACCAACTCCCCCTTTGTCTCAGTGTGGCCCTTGTAGAACTCAGCCGGGAGGAATAGGGTAGCAAAAGTAGAATTAATTGGCTCTGCCTGTCCTTGGCTCTGTTGTTGGGAGTAACTGCATTCTGCCCTATTAGTCCCAGCCATTGCTGGTGATGTACATCATATTGAGGAAACAGCAGGTAGGAAGGACAGAGGCACAGAGGAAGAAATGTGCAAACTGGGAACTAGAGAGCTTGAAGAGATGCAGAGAATGTACAATTCTTTCACTCACCTATTTCTGCTACTATCCCTGCAGCACTGTGGGCATTAAGGGTGCAATGGGGAGCTTACACAGCTTCTCTCTTTTTTAAGAAGAGGTATGGGACCCAGGTGGCGCTGTGGGTTAAACCACTGAGCCTAGGGCTTGCTGATCAGAAGGTCGGCGGTTCGAATCCCTGCGACGGGGTGAGCTCCCGTTGCTCGGTCCCAGCTCCTGCCAACCTAGCAGTTCGAAAGCACGTCAAAGTGCAAGTAGATAAATAGGTACCGCTCCGGCAGGAAGGTAAACGGCGTTTCCATGCGCTGCTCTGGTTCACCAGAAGCGGCTTTGTCATGCTGGCCACATGACCTGGAAGCTGTACGCCGGCTCCCTCGGCCAGTAAAGCGAGATGAGTGCCGCAACCCCAGAATCGGACATGACTGGACCTAAGGGTCAGGGGTCCCTTTACCTTTACCTTTTATGGGATACTGAATTTTATGCATTAAATTGAATTTACAGTAAACCTTTTGTTTTCAGGTCTTACTACATTATAATATGCATTTTTTTTTAAATGCTGACATGTTTGTTACTGGAACACTTTCCTCTCATCGATGAGAATTTCCACCTTCTCATTACTCCCGATGAGGAATTCCATGTGACTCAAAAGCTTGTGTACACCGCTTACCGTATTTTTCTGTGTATAAGACGCCCGCTATTTTTTGGGACTCAAAATTAAGAAAATGCACTATCTGTGTATAAGATGACCCCTTATTTTAAACTTCAAAAATTTAGGAAAAAATATAGTCTTATACACGGAAAAATACGCTTGGATCCAATCCTCTGATGAGAAAGCCTTGCTCTCTATTCCTAGATGTGAAGGAATAGCTGTTAACTCAGCTTAGCAAGGAAAGGCACTCTGTGCATACTCAAGAAACACCACAGTTGCTACCATTTAATGTATTTAAAGACAATACATTGCTTCTCTTTTATTCTCCAGAATCTGCACACTGCATTTAAGGCCAAAGACAATAACCTCCTCCGGCTTACTCCTTATGAGCGAAATAGACCCCATGCAAACTGAAAAGCCCAAATCCCTGACGATTATACCCATCACACAAGAGTTTGACAGATGTTGCTAAACGGGATAATGCAAACAGTCTGCCCTTTCAGACCAATCCACATCAATCTGAGGTAATGGTTTAAATGCTGTAAATATCCATTTGATACTTTTACCATAGTATAAACAATTTTTAACCATTCTCATATACTTATGAGGTTTCCAAAAGACCATGAGGATTTATTTACTTCCTGTAAAACAACAGGAATTCTTAATCCTGTCAACAGATTACAGAACTGTTTTCTCTTTGGAGGTTGGATGGAGAGGGGGTGGGTGGCTTGGAGGGAGAGAGTTCTTTGTGAAATGCTGCCATCTATAGGTGCTTTGGCAATTTAGCAGGCTCATAGGATACAGAGGTATCGGATGGCTACCTCACAACACAGTTTAATAAATGAGACTATTCTTGATCAATAAAAAGAAATATGAATCGCAGTCTTGGCTGGAAGAGAGATGTCATAAACAACAAGCTGATATCAAGATTCGAGCTGTGCTCAACTTGTGTTTGACAAATGTGTCACAAACATTTTTCCAAGCACACAAAAATGTCTTCTCCTTTATTTATCTACAGTGGACGCTCGGGTTGCGAATGCGATCCGTGCGGGAGGCACATTCGCAACCCGCAGCGTTCGCAACCCGTGCTGCTGCGTCTACACACGCGCGTGACACAATTTGGCTCTTCAGCGCATGCGCAAAGCGTGATTTAGTGCTTCTGCGCTTGCGCGAGCGCCAAAACCCAGAAGTATTCCGTTACGCTACTTCTGGGTATGGCGCATTCGTATCCTGAAAACACGCAACCCGCAGCGAGCGCTACCCAAGGTATGACTGTACTTGGAAGGGGAAAAAATAACTTTTTCAGCACTCCTGGTGGAAATATTTGCTCTGTTCCTACTTGTGTTCAGTGACACGTCATCACATAATAACTCCGATATGGTCGGGACTGTGATGCCATTCTACTTATTCACTGCGTTCTTGTAATTGTGTGGGATCACCCATGTGACTGATCCAGGAAAAAGAACAAGCTGGGGTTGGGTGGGGTTAGCCTGGGTGGGGTTAGCCTGGATGATCTCCAACTAAGTTCTACTTAAAGTAGACCAGAATTAATGGACCTAAGTTAATTCTGCCCATTAGTTTCAGTGCCATAGCTGTCAACTTTTGGATTTGAAAATAAGGGATTTTTTCAAACTTTTGGATTTGAGAATAAGGGATGCCGCGAGGGCGGTGCAATGGCACCAAGTAGCCTCGCCACCCTGCGCTCCAGAGGCTGCGTGCGAATGGGTGAGTGAAAGAGCAAGCGCGTAGACGGCAGGCAGGCTGTCTGTCTGGTTGGGCGTGAGGGTCTGGCTGCACAAGGCATGCAAGCTCCGCCCCCAGTCGGTCTCAGACTCCTTATTGGCAGCCGAGCAACGCAGCTGAGGAGCCTCCCTGGCTGGCAGGGAAGGAGAGGAGCTGCTTCCTTTGGAATCCAGGAAATTTAAGGGATATCAACAATCCGGGATAGCAGCGGGAAACGGCATTGGAATAAGGGAATTTCCCGCAAAAAAAGGGAGGGTTGACAGCTATGTTCAATGCATCTGCTCTGAACATGACTTATAACCCTTAAGTGATTCCCAATGGTGCACCTCTGAAATCTAGTTTATTCCTCCCCCCCCCAAAAAAAAGTTGAAATTGAGGATCACCCAGGGCTATACTAGTCAAGACTGCTGAATAAATGAAGGGGGGTGGGGGACCTTGTTATTTAAAGCAGTGTTTAATGTGAGGCCTTATTTCTTTGAGGTCTGTAGCTACTAGCATAGTACAATTAACTCTTTTAAAAGTGAGAAGAACTCAGTCATGTAAGGTCCTGCTTTCTGGGTCATTTTTTTCTCCTAATCAGCAGCCCTAATGAGAAAATCATTCTAACCTCCCAATACTTAAGATCATTCTGCCTAAGAGTCCATCACGTGTTCATCTCCACCGGCAGAATGCTGAGCAAGCGGTTTCTATATAAACAATCATTTTGCTTATTTTAGATTTAATTTCGAAGCAAATATTCTAAATTAACACCCTACACCTTCAAACCCCATAGTTTATAGGAGAGGGTCTTCTCTTCAAAGAAAGGGTCTTCCTAGTGGTGGCACCCCACTTGTGAACTGGTTCATCTCACACTGCTCTTTCAGCTCCAGGGAAAGAGTGAAATCCAGCATTCCGTTCTGCTCATAAAATAGCTGTTCCTCTAGTGGAGGTAACTGCTTATGTAAAAAGGGGGGTGAAATGATTTTCTTTTATTTTCACCTCCACCACTTTCCCCCATGCTGTTCTGGAGGCTCCGACAAAACTGTAAAAAGATATTTAGATGGTGCAGAGAATTATAGTAAGCAGGTTGAAAATAATCTGACCTTCTCTTATGTTAGTAGCTCAAAAAACCATTATACAAGTAGAATAACTTCTTTGGATTTCTTTGCTTTTATATTTTCTCGATGTTTTAGAAGCAATTTCACCCAGCTCGCCGTTTCATACTGCTTTTATAATTTTGTAACTTTTTGCTTATAATTATTTGTTTTGTTTTGGTACTTATATTTTAATTGTTTTACTCTTTTTATAAACCCACCTGGGAATATTATTGAAGGGTGGTGTAAAAATACTTACAATACATAAAATTAATTGTAAAAAAAGAAAAAAGTGTTCCCAGGGCATTACCCATTAAAATTAGGTATCTAAAATACAATTTAGCACAAGTGAAATGACAGTACATTAATTCAGCCACACAGCACTTAAAATTCAAAGAACAAGGTGGAATAAAACGCACAGCGCTACCGTTGGGTTTAAGGGTTTAAAAAGGACCCAAGACAATTTTGAAAGGTTCCTAAATTACATCACTATAGGCACCAGGAAAATATCCTGCCCTAATCCATCAAGATCTCTGTGATAGAGAGGAGGCTATCGCCCAGGTGAGGTGGAGAAAGGTAGACTTCGGGTTCCAGGGCTGATGCGCTGTTGTGGCAAGTTCAGGGCCTTGGGATGGGTCAGAAGTGCTGGTTCAGAGCTGAGTACAGTGGTACCTCGGGTTACAGATGCTTCAGGTTACAGACTCAGCTAACCCAGAAATAGTACCTCGGGATAAGAACTTTGCTTCAGGATAAGAACAGAAATCGTGCTCCGGCGGTGCAGCGGCAGCGGGAGGCCCCATTAGCTAAAGTGGTACCTCAGGTTAAGAACAGTTTCAGGTTAAGAGCGGACCTCCAGAACGAATTAAGTTCTTAACCCAAGGTACCTCTGTAGCTGCATTTCAATACCATAGGCAGCAATCCTACAGCTGAGACAGAAGGAACAAGCTGCCTCGGCACTAGCCTAGAGCAATTTATGAATCTGATCTAAAGCAATTTATGAATCTGACCCGGCCAGATGGGCGGGGTACAAATAATAAATTATTATTATTATTATTATAAAGGGTCAATACTAAAGCTTTGCCCTTTGAGTGATGCATGTCGTGCCTTTTTATACAGTTGCTGGCATCTTCTGGACAACTGAGTTTTGAGTTGTGGGGGATCATTTGGGGAATGTTCCTCAGAACTTTCCCAGTCCTCCAAGGGGTCTGATGTCGAAGAGGAAGAGGAAGAGGAAGAAGAAGAAGAAGAGGAAGAGGAAGAGGAAGAAGAAGAAGAAGAAGAGGAGGAGGAGGAGGAGGAGGAGGAGGAGGAGGAGGAGGAGGAAGAAGTCACTCTTGGAATCCTCTGTAAAGTACCAGAACTTCAAATGAGCCTGACCCCAATAAAATACTGTAACACCTTAGCTAAACTAAAAAAAAAAAAAAAAAAAAGAGGATGGAGGCACATTGGGAGAGAAATATTGAAAAGTAGGTCAGATTATATTTTGGACAAAAATCCTGAAACTGCATTCTCACTCTTAGCACTTGGAAAGGGAGAGACACCTTAAATTTATTAATGGTATAGGTAAAAGACCCCTGACAGTTAAGTTCAGTCGCGAACGACTCTGGGGTTGCGGCGCTCATCTTGCTTTAGTTAATGGTAAATCATAGAATCATAGACTTTTAGAGTTGGAAGGGACCACAAGGGTTATCTTGCCCCAATTTATACCCCGCCCATCTGGCTGGGTTTCTCCAGCCACTCTGGGCAGCTCCCAATAGAATATTAAAAACACGATAAATACATCAAACATTAAAAACTTCCCTAAGCAGGGCTGCCTTCAGAGCTACTACCGCTTGAGGATTCTGCATCCAATGCCCTCTGGTCCAGAGCTATAACACTATCCTGGGGATACTGGTCAAAAGACCTGACACAAACAATGAACAAGTCATTTTTTAGCAGCAGCTAAAAAAGCCAATGCAATTCTGGGCTGCATCAATAGGAGTATAGCATCTAGATCAAGGGAAGTAATAGTACCACTGTATTCCGCTCTGGTCAGACCTCACCTGGAATATTGTGTCCAGTTCTGGGCACCACAGTTCAAGAAGGATACTGACAAGCTGGAACATGTCCAGAGGAGGGCAACCAAAATGGCCATAGGCCTGGAAACGATGCCTTATGAGGAACGGCTTAGGGAGCTGGGTATGTTTAGCCTGGAGAAGAGAAGGTTAAGAGGTGATATGATAGCCATGTTCAAATATATAAAAGGATGTCATATAGAGGAGGGAGAAAAGTTGTTTTCTGCTGCTCCTGAGAAGAGGACACAGAGCAATGGATCCAAACTACAAGAAAGAAGATTCCACCTAAACATTAGGAAGAACTTCCTGACAGTAAGCGCTGTTTGACAGTGAAATTTGCTGCCAAGGAGTGTGGTGGAGTCTCCTTCTTTGGAGGTCTTTAAGCAGAGGCTTGACAGCCACCTGTGAGGAATGCTCTGATGGTGTTTCCTGCTCGGCAGGGGGTTGGACTGGATGGCCCTTGTGGTCTCTTCCAACTCTATGATTCTAAGTCCTATCTCCTGCTGTTGCCATCTCAGAAGGTGGGGGCATACAGAGAAGACTCTCAGATGAGAACCTTAATGGGCTAGTATGGGAAAAGTTGGTCCCACCAATCTTCCAGATTAGAAGGTGGAAAGGTGTATGTTGTGCCTTGCTATTATGCTCCCATTTGCAGTTGCCCACATTGTGCTAACAGCATCAACAGAAGCACCTGCCATGTACCCACATTAGGAATTGCACATGGACCAGCAGGAAGAAGCCCAGAGGTGTGACATATTTTCCATCAAAAAACCAGAAAGGACTCTACCTCTTTAGGTGAAACTGTAACCAACTCTTTCATACAAAGCCTAGATCAGGCATCCCCAAACTGCGACCCTCCAGATGTTTTTGGCCTACAACTCCCATGATCCCTAGCTAACAGGACCAGTGGTCAGGGATGATGGGAATTGTAGTCCAAAACATCTGGAGGGCCGAAGTTTGGGGATGCCTGGCCTAGATACTAGTCAAAGTTTAAAAATCTATCTTTACGAAAGAATGATTCAATAATATGATGGATAAAACAATTGGGAAGTTACTCTCATATGTGGTGGTTATGTCCTTCAGCACAGAAATACTGGGAAATGATTCCAAAATTAATATTACATTATGAAAACAGGATAAGATCCCTTACTACTGTTGTTAAATTATACATCTCAATCATTAAACAGAGAATATAGATAATTGATTTCTTATATGGTAGTAGCAGCAAGATTGTTGTTTATTGGGGGGGGGAAATGGAAAGCTCAAATCTTACTGGAGAGCAGTGGTTATATAAACAAGCTTTGGAAAATAACTCTGATGTTAACAAAGTACTTAAGATCAAAAGAAACAGGATATGGTTGGAACAGATTTCTAGATGGTATCCATTTATTTGGTATTGTCAAAAAAAAGTATTGCCTCCTGAAAATTCAATATGGTTTTGATATCTTTTTTTTCTTTCTGTTATATATTAATGTGAATATATCTGACCTTTTTCTTTAACCATTATTCAAAGAATACACTGTGTTAATCTTGAAATGTTTAACAAGGCTTTCATAAATTGTAGCTTTATCAGTGTTTAACCCTATTTTTCTGTTCCTTTTAACTTTCTAGAGACAATGATGTAATGACACTGTAACTATAACTAAAAATATTGTGATAAGTTATAAAAAAATAATAAAAATCAAGTAGGCGGTTTAAAATTGCTCTGCTGCCAACCCTAAGGACATGAATTACTCCCTTTTGTTTGGAGAGTGGGCCTAATCTGATTGATATACAGTTTCCTTCTGCTTGTGACCCTCTTAAGACCAATGCACAAAGCAGCATCACCCTTCACAAGTCCTGCTTTGTCTGTCTTCAGCCACAAAATCGGACTACACCCAGCGTTACGAATTAAGATTCCCCAACTTGTAGTTTTACGCCAGTTTTACCCCTGACAGGTAAGTAGCTAGCATTTGCCAATCCCAACTCCACTGTTTTTCCTTCTAGACATTCAGTGACCAGCAGGAAAAGAACATGACCGATTCTACTTCAGCCCCCACTGACTGAAAATTTGAGTTCCTTGATGTGTAAACTGGAATAAAAACAACCCAACAGCAGTAGCGCGCGCGCACACACAAACCCAAAGCAGAAAACCCAGTGAAAACCAGAAACAACATCAGAAAACGAATGTTCAGACAAGGCCATTTTGACCTGTTGCTTCACTGAAACCGGTCGAGGAGGAAGAGGAACAAGGTGGCAGAGAGGTCGCATCATGAAAACGTGCTAAAATGGGAGCAGTGGGATGGTTCGCCAGCGTGTTTGCACCACACTGACCTTGCCACCACCTAATCCAGTGATGGCCAAACTTGGCCCTCCAGCTGTTTTCGGACTACAACTCCCATCATCCCTAGCTAGCAGGACCAGTGGTCAGGGATGATGGGAATTGTAGTCCCAAAACAGCTGGAGGGCCAAGTTTGGCCATCGCTGACCTAATCCCTCCCCCTCTCCCTCCCAGTAAACTGCAATGACACCAATGACAGATCAGGTAAGTACTGTTTGCCATTACTGGCAATGATAGCTTGATCGCCCATGGCAGTGTGTTTTATAATCTAAGGACTGCTCCTGAAAGGTTGTAGGCTGCTGAATTCCAGTTTCTGGGGGACACAAGTGTGGTGCATATTATTGTGGGGGGAAATGCAACCATTTCCAATTTATACTGTATATTTGCTGTATACAATGCTTATGATACTACATACAACATATACTATACATGTATGTGTATTATGCCGGCTGCCTTGGCCAGTAAATCGAGATGAGCGCCGCAATCCCAGAGTCGTCTGCGACTGGACCTAATGGTCAGGGGTCCCTTTACCTTTATAGATATAGATATAGATATAGACATATATCCTAAAATACACATTTCAAAATGCATTTTATATGTTTTTAATTCAAAGAGCTATACCACAAAATTCGGAGATGGGCAAACTCCAAAGACTAACTGCATTCCAATCCACGTATTAGGTATGAGTTAGGTGAGCTCGCTTAAGAATGCAGGCAAAGTGGAAATCTCATGCATCCCTCGGTGCCAGGCTTTCACAGCCGAATTGCAAGTGGACGCCTTAGTCCATTGCTCTCCCATTGCATGTTGGCTCAGTCCTCTGTGTTGCCTGCAACAGCGACATTGGGGGTGGACAGATAGGGATCAGAGAGGAGAGGAAGGTTATACAGTGATGGAAATATGGCTACAGTTTCATTGGCATAATCCTGGTTTAATTCCTTCCTGCAGTATGAGGAAAAAAATAATACTAATCAAGAGGAAGCAATGTATATTCACCTAGCATCGAGGACATGGAAAGTGACAGCATTAAGCATTTAAAGCATGTTAATAGAAAGTGACTACAATATAGTCTTTGGCAACTGTGGCTTTTGCTGATGCTATAACACACGCTGACAGCAAATATCAATTCTAGGTAAATCCAATTAAGCCCAGAAGCAAAACAGCTGGATTAGCAGTTCCCTGCATAAATTATTTTTTCTCCTTCCATTTACTTTCCCCCTTTTTTTGCAAATGAGTCTTTCAACATGGAATAAAAACCCCGGCTATCGTTTTCTCCATTGCTTATTAATTGCGGGTCTAAAATAATACACTCTCACAGATACAAAAGCTCTAGGACTGTTCTGCATTGCTTTTGATATGGTTAAACTATCTAGCTGTCCCTCAAAAAATATGTACAGCATGCAGGTTCCTTGAGATGAGGTCATCTGGATTATATTACCTGCAAAATCCTCCATCTTCTCTGTCCAGATATTTATTTATTTAAGAAAAGTATATGTTGCCTTCCAAAGGCGGCTTACAAATATAATTAATTAAAAATATATAAAATGTTTGTTTTTAAAAAAACAGCACAGGAAACAATCCAATTACAAAACTAAAAATGCCAACAGTTAAAAGGCTTTTAGTAAAGTGCATATGGAAACAAAACATTTATCAGGTCAATTTAAAAATTAGCGAAAGTGGAGCCAAACATACTTCCTTTGGCAGAGGGTTCCAAAGATATGGAGCCACTACAGCCTGAGGAACTTGAAGGGCAAACCTGCAAGCAGGTCTTTGGAGGTCAGTCTTAAGGCTTAGACTGGTGGGTATTATTGCAGAAAGTCCATCAAGTAGGAACACAGGAAACTGCCTTATACTGAATCAGACCATTGGTCCATCTACCTCAGTATTGTGTCCACAGACCGGCACTGGTTTTCCAGAGCTTCAACCCGGGATCTTTCCCAGGAATCAAAGCTAGGATGTTCTGCATGCAAACTGGATACTCTACCACTGAGTTTAGGACCATTCCCCATATAATCTGGTTCCAGTCAGCTTGGTCCCAAACAGGCATTAGGGGTCCAAGCCAGCCAGTGTAACTAGTATAGTATCAGTGGAATCTGTTTTGAATGCCTGGCCCCCACAAGCATTGTAGTGGCTACATCATAGGATGGATGGATGGATGGATGGACAGACACATGCAACATTCAAGTCCCATCAGCACAAGGATTTTTCCTCTCCTCCTTCTCCCTCCTTACACCCTGCACCCTCCCCAGATCTACTACGGAGGATTAGGGGAACCCTTGGGATACATTTAAGGGGCACGTGGTGGGAAGAGAGGGAAAGAATCTTCCAATGTGCAAGCAGAAATTGATGGAGCAATCATGGAGCCCTACATTGGATAGCTCCATCAATAAATGACACTCTCTAGGCCAGCTTCTGAGTCTGGATGACTTTTCTCAGTGGTTTCTTGTAAGATGTTAATAATGAGCATGAGGCTGGGGCTGAGGTAGCACCCTGAGGCACTACAGATGCATAAGTGCAGCAATAAGTGTGCACTTACGGTCACACTTAAGATGGCACAAAGGAGTGGCCCAGGAGGGCATTCTCCATGGCAGCTTAAGATGTGAAACTCCCTCCCCACAGAAGTGCATCTGGAACCATACATGAGTGGGCAGTTTGGTGAGAACCACTCCTTCAGGTTTCTTCTGGAAATCATTCTCCTACAGGTAAATATGCATTGGATTCCTTAGACATACTTGGCATAAAAAAATCAGTGTTATACAGTATATGCCTACTTGTACATCCTGGCATATCCTGTGTTGGCCTGTGGCTTCAAGATAACTATACCAGGGGCTTTTCATTCCACAGGCAGACTTACCTGATTGGCCTCAGTATGTATCAGCCATTGATACTGTAGAAGAATTTGAATGCACACAGTTAAACAGCCATTTAAGTAGTATATCTGTTTTTTAGTGCAGGAAATGACCTTAAGTGGCCGCACACACTGCCATGATTTCATTACCATTGATCTGCATGTGTTCGACTGTCAAGTCAAAAAGGAAGCAATGCAAAAATGTGCTTGATAACAGACTCCAATTTATTTCTAATGGCTACAACGTGCCCCTGAAAAACAGCTACAGCCAGCATAATATAGCTGGATCCTTAATTTAATTATTTATACCTGCAATGTGCATAGAATCTCAAAGCACTTGGTAAAGAAAGAAACATTAGCTGTGGATAAGTTTTGAAGAAAGTCAAAAAGGAGATTGTGTGTGCATGCGAGTGTTCAGATGTAATGCTAAAACATAGTTTTATATTAAGAAAACAAGTAGGCAATGGCCTTCACTGTATATAGATATGAATTTATTATTGTAGTTTTTGTTTCATTTAAAACTACAGTGGTACCTCGGGTTAAGTACGCTTCAGGTTAAGTAAGCTTCAGGTTAAGAACTCCGCTAAGAACAGAAACCGTGCTCTGGCGGCGCAGCGGCAGCAGGAGGTCCCATTAGCTTCAGTGGTGCTTCAGGTTAAGTACGCTTCAGGTTAAGAACGAATTAAGTACTTAACCCAAGGTACCACTGTATAGTTTGTGATTGCCTGTAAACCAGGCACTTGGAACTATAATTCGTCTGTTCAGATGAAATAGTTTGTTTGCCACAGACCAGGATTAAACATTTCTAATCTCTGTATACAGGGAGTAGTATACAAGCCTAAAGTAATGACACCATACCATAAACGCAGTGCTATTTTCCTAGAAAAAGAGTTTCAGAAAAGATACAGCCATGTAAGGCCTCCACTGCCATTGTAACGTTTCCCTTCTGGCGTCGTTCCTATACTTCTTTCTAATACGCCTTGACCTATCTGCGACTGCTCCTCAATGTTCTTATAGTCGCTCTTCTTCTCCACTCATGGAAATGGCTTTGTTTTAGACAAGAGAAGAACATTGCAGGGCTGATATGTGCCTCACCATTTCAGAACTGCTTTGTTTCAATTCACTGAGTTAAATCCAGTGCCATAGGATTCTGGGAGCAGAGTTTTCAGAAAGAGTAATATATCTGAAAAAGACAGATGGTTAAAAGCTTTGTTAAACATACATAGGCGGTGTCGTTTGTTTTGGATATGATGGCATTTAACAGCCGTTTTCGCGGCAATCATCAAGAGAGCGAGCTTCCATTTTCCTCCTCCATCATTACCTACATGAAAGTGGCCTAGAAGATTGCCCACTTGTATATCACCATAATGGGCCAATCCTTTTTAATCACTATGCCAGCGTACAAAGTCACACCATAGTGCTTGGAAAATCCATATGTTAAATGGCACACTCAGATAGAGAGCTGTTTCTTTCCACCCTCCCTCTAAGGATGGGTTGCAAAGGCCTAGAGATATTTAAATGTTTCCATCTCATATATATGTGGGAAAGAATTGCGATTTCCATCATAGACATGATAGAAAACCCTTACACTATGAGGAAAGACTGTTCTCGGGATGGGAACTCATTATATTTTTAAGGCAGACTAACCTTTGAAAGGTATTTTCCCCCATTTTGGATGCCTCTGTGAAACAGAAACATTATGAACATACCATTCGTCCCTTTATATGATGACATTACTATAATATCATTAAGCCCAATACAATTTAATTTGTCTAGGAAGTTCTTTTAAAGTTCTGAGCTGTTTGCCTTCTGACTATCTCAGGGAATGCCTTATCCCACTTCCCAGGACTTAAGATATTCTGAAATAACTCTAATGCAATCCTTTGCAGAGAGTGGGTTGGTGTCCACTAAGAGCAAGCCTTTCTCTAAGTGTGAAATTCTCTAACAAGAGAGATCCACAGAATCTTCTCAAGGTTAACTCTTTCCAAAAACAGGCAACATTTATTATTATTATTATTACTACTACTACTACTACTACTACTACTACTACTAATAATAATAATAATAATAATAATACTTTTATGTTAAATGCTTTCTTTTCTGGTCCTTATACCGATTTCACTGCTGCTATTTTTGCTGTTTTTCTGCTTTTGTTGCTAGGCTTATGTAGATGGTATCATTTTATGGATTGGAAGAGCAGGTGCTGCCTTATAATGAGACAGGCCATTGGGCCTTAGAGCTCAGTATGGTCTACATCAAATGTGGGTCTCCAGCTGTTTTGGGACAAGAATTCACATCATCCCTGAACACTGGTCCTCCTAGCTAGGGATGGCATGTTTGGCAAACCCTCATCATGATCAACTCCCGCCCGGAAATCTATGTCCCCACTGTGGAAGGACATGTGGATTCAGAATTGGCCTCCACAGTCACTTAACAGGACTCACTGTTAAGACCATGTTCATGGAAGACAATCTTGCTCAGCTACGAGTGATCACCAAAGAAGAAAGAAGAGTCCCCAAACAGCTGGAAATCATGGTCTACATGGATTGGCAGTAGTTCTCCAGGGTCTCTCTCACACCCCTACCTGAAGACACCAGAGATCAGGCAGAGCATGTGCTTTACCACTGACTAATATTTTGCAATGTTTTGTGGAGGGAGGAGTTTCTAGTTTAGGAACAGTGGATTTGTGGGGGGGGGGGGGTTAATGACTATGAAAAAGCAGCACATGAATGTTTTGAGCTTAAAGAATGTAAGCAATGCTATTAACTGACAGTCTCCAAAGCCTCACACATCTTTCCTAGCACTGTCACATGTGAGCCTTTCAATAGGAGATGCAATAAGATGCCACCATGCTACTAAGCGTTCCCTAAAAGGTGCACAGTCCAAGACCGTAGCTCAGTCGTAGAGCATCTGCTTTGCATGCCGAAGGTCCCAGGTTCAATCTCCGCCATCTCCAAGTATAGCTGGGAGAGACTGAAATCCTTCCAGTCAGTGGACAGTGCTGAGTTAGATGGAACAATGGTCTGACTCAGCATAATGCAGCTTCCCATCTTCCTGCCCTCTAAGCATGGCAAATTGGAACATTCCAAGTGAAAGCACCATTCTTAAACCACCGACTCATTGGGGGTCTCCTTTGTTGAAAAAAAAGTGGGATTGAATAGACCTTTGTTTCTCCTCCTCCACATTGGGATAGGAAGAAAGAAAGAAAGAAAGAAAGAAAGAAAGAAAGAAAGAAAGAAAGAAAGAAAGAAAGAAAGTTAGTTGCAGGAAGAGGCAACTACAACCATTCAATATGATTCACTCTTTCTTGATCCATATTACAAGGGCACATTGTAGGAAAACCTCTAGAAATATTATAAATAAATGCATGAGACGTTTAACTTATTACTAAATGAAACAATACGAGCAGGAAATATACTTACATTATACACGTACACACATTAGATAATGAATACTAATGAATGCTATGAGTGATTGCATTTATTTATAGCACATGGGGAATTTAAAATTAAATTGAAGTCACTAATTCTCACTTCCCTAAGCTGTGAAAGCAGTAATTCTCACAAAATAACCCCAGATCTCACTTCGGTTCTATCAAAGGTTTCATTATTAATTGTAATTGTGAAGAGTTACAGAGTATTTACTAATGTACTATGATGGATTCTCTCACAAATAATTTCAGCTAAACAGTCATTGCTATACATTGTAAAATATAACAACCAGGTGGCACGTGTGAAGTGTCATCGCTGTATCATTTATTTGTGAAGTTCTAACATCTATGTATTAACCGCTAAAAATTAATTAACAGCTAGTTTATTGCACACTCTTCACAAATATTTTAATATTCGTATCAATTTACATATTAACTTAGGTTTGGGATATGACTTATTGACCAGCCAAATTGTGTAATTAATTCAGTGCACCAGTAATTAAAAAAACAATAGCATTGCTACACAATCTCCATTAAAATTTCTGTTTAAATGGATTTAAGGTGAACATGACATTGAAGTTCCACAGAGTTTTGCTACTTATAGAAATGGAAGTGCAAATGTGATCTATTGGCTTCTACATAAAGGAGGAGATAGATGAGAGGTAGGGTTCTTTTCAATCTTATCCTTTTTCTTTTTTTTACTCTCAAGTTCATTTTTTTAAAAGCTTACTGCGGCTGTTGAGCTCTTGTGAGTTATCAATGGTGTCTCCCAGAAATTTTACACATCACTTGGGAAAACAGGCAAACTAATGCCAAAGATCACCAGTGTCAAAGAAATGATTCTTCAACATCTACTTCATTGGACTGGTCATGTTGTGTGGATGCCTGATTATCATCTTCTAAAGCAACTACTCTATTCCAAACTTAAAAATGGAAAGCGTAATGCTGGTGGTTAACAAAAGAGGTTTAAAGGCTGTCTCAAGGCAAATTTTTAAAAATGTAGTATAAACACCAACAATTGGGAAACACTTGCCTGTGAAGTTGGAGAACAGCCTTTACCAAAGGTATCATGGGCTTTGAAGACACTCGAACTCAGGATGCAAGGGAGAAACATGCTAAGAGGAAGGCACGCTTGGCATATCCACACCGTGATCAACTGCCGCCCGGTAACCAATGTCCCCACTGTGGAAGGACGTGTGGATCCAGAATTGGCCTCCATAGTCACGTACCAACTCATTGTTAAAACCGTGTTTATGGAAGACAATCTTACTCGGCTACGAGTGATCGCCAAAGAAGAAGAACTTTATGGTTATATAACATACTTGCAAATAAGCAGGGCAGTTTCCTGCATCAAGCAGGAGAGATGGACCAGAAGCCGTCCAACACCCGCTGCTGCTCTATGTGTCAAAATACATTAAGCTCAACACGGGGTAGCTTCCAAAAAATAAATAAAAAAGGCATCCCAGTGCTGAGTTCTCTCTCATCTTACCATAACATGTACAGGTGTTGCCTCATGTATTTCCATACCTGTGGATGATGAGGCAATGATGTGCAGCGAGGAAAGGGGAAAGTGCAATGTGATGTTGTCGCAATGTGAGGAAACCCCACGTGCCATGTTGCGGAATTCAACACGAAGATGTAATTTGCAGTGGCAGCTCCATCTCAAGCATGAGATGTAGGCTACTGCCACCTGGGTAGACAGCATGGCTGTAGAACGTGGTTCCTTGTATGCAAGGAGCTCCAAAAAGGGTGGTTTTGAAACACAGTGGTTGAATATAGGAATATAGGAGGGGAAATTGTGTACACTTGGAAACATTGGCAGCATTAAGATAAATTCAACAGTGTAAATAGGTTTTGATGGAAGTAATAATGGAATACTGAATGGTTTAGTTTATATAAAATATGCAGGGATTTATGCTATGCAAAACATGGAAAGAGAAGAAGGGAAGTCATTGATATTTTAAGGTTGTCTAAATGAACATTCTAAATTGTAAAACAGAAAATTTAATTATATGAGAGAATATAGGAAGCTTCTTCAAATTATGCTCTTCAGCCCAGCATTGCCAACTGCGACTGGCAGCAGCTGCCAAGGTTTTTAAGCAGAGGTCTTCCCCTTCCCCTGCTACCTGATCCACTTCAACTGCAGGTGCCAGAGATCCAAGACCCTCTGCATGAAATGAATGTGCTCAAGCACTGATCTGTGGCCCCTCCGCACTTCTTGGAGGAACACCAGGTTACTAGAAACTAGGGATGATGAGCAATGCAAGACAATAGACCACATCAGAGTAGAGGTTCATAACCAAGATGTGGAATGCAGATACAGATCTGCTAGCTCAGGCATAGGCAAACTCGGCCCTCCAGATGTTTTGGGACTACAACTCCCATAATCCCTAGCTAACAGGACCAGTGGTCAGGGATGATGGGAGTTGTAGTCCCAAAACATCTGGAGGGCCAAGTTTGCCTATGGCTGTGCTAGCTTGTCCTCTTGTGTATATAGAGATAGAGATAGAGATACACACACACACACACACACACAGTTTCATTTCTTTTTCTTTTTCTTTTTTTCAAATAATTTTTATTGGTTTTACAAATTTTGTCTGACCCCGATTCAGGCCAAATCACATACATTTTAAACAATGTCCAATGACTTCCTCACGCCCCCCCCTCATTGTTTTCATTTACCTAAATATTTCATTTTTAACAGGTTCCTAATTCCACATCATTAACATTTTAATAACATCTTAATATTCAAACCGTTTTCCATCCACTCACATCTTTAGCACACTTATATTCTACTTCAATCACATCCCTGTTGCCCCCCCCCCGGTCCCCGGGATAGACTGCTTCGTTATAAAATTTACTTATCATCTGTAATATATATCAAACTTGTATCATTATCTTTCATAATGCATATTGTGTACTTCATATTTTCCTACAATCAGTTCCTGCCATGTCCATAAATCAAAACCAGTAGGCCACAAAAAGTTACTTCTTATAATTACTCATCCTATTCCCTCTGGATCCGACTCCCAAAACCACTGTCTTTGCTGCAAAGTAACATCCAAAGCGACATCCACCAAAATCTTTGGCCAACCATTCCATTTCTTGTCCAGGTCATCTCGGCTCCACCTTCGCTGCTTGTCTTTGATCTGTGATTTGCTGACTTTCCTTATGTTGCTTTTCTTTTTTCTTAAGATGACAGCTCCTTTTGTCTTGCATTGGGTAAATCTTTTGCAGCTGGTTCACACACACACACACACACACACAGTTTCAGAACCCATGGTAGAAAAAAACCTCTGTGTTCCATATAAGATATCTATTGTTGTAGATAAAATTTACCTGTTTTATATAGCTTGGCAACTTTGTTTTGAATTTTTAAAGAAAACTTACAGCCTTTTTTTCCAAAAGGTATTGTGAAGACATCTTGGTTCTTTAAAACAAAAGGGACTGTCTTATATTCTAGGCCTGCTCCAGTTTGTGAGAGTTCCCCACTGAATGCTATGGGTATTTTGAATTGTTTGTTAAATACGCATATACCAGTTGGGGTAGTCTTTGCTTTCCATCCATATTTATCCTTGTGCATTATTTTTTTCATGTCTCTGTGCCAAGAAATCTGGTTAGTGAAAATGCCAGAATCTTTGATTTGATTTTATTTGATTTCATTAGGGACCGTCAGCCGAGCTGCTTAAGTGCCTGACTACTGTTTGCAGTTAAACATTCATTAGGGAATCCCCAGTGGGTTCATTTGTTTCGCTGAGGTCCAATTACAGTGCCACAAATGCAGTTTTTGCAGCAATTAGCTGATTTTTCCTGTTTACGTTCTGTCTCTTTAGGAAGAGGACTAGTTTGTAGGGGTCAGATTTTTAATTAGGTGCAATTTAGAGCCAATAAGAAAACTGATCATTTAGTAAATGGATGTGGTGGTCTTAAAGCTCAGAGGTAAATAACACAACAGGGACACTAGGAGCATGCCCTCCTATGGCGTGGTATTCAAAACCCTATAACGTTGGGGACAGATTACAAAATAACCTGATGCCACAGATTATTTTTAGGTGCACAGGGCACCAATGCTGTTTCTCAAAGACGCAAGAGGAAACAGCAGCAAAATACAAGGAGGAAGAAGTTAGCGGTTCACATATTTTATGCACATCTTCAATGTGGTTGCAAAATCAAAAATATCATTGCTGATTTGCTGAGTAGCCAGAGGGCAAATATATCACTGAGCTTACTGTGTGCACACTTAAATCCCAGAGGGTTTCCATCATCAACAAAGGGTATAGGGAGATACACACCCACATGAACTTAATTAAGAGTAGGGATGAGGGAGACATTAGCTTCAGATTGCATTTAAAGTTACCAAATTTACATTTTCTGAAACAACATATGAACTGAAAAACAGCCTTCAAAATCTACACTTCTCTGAATTTCGCAATGCCATTCTGCAGCCAAGAAGCACATACCAAAAAAAACAGAGAGGCTATGCTCTGGTAAAGTGTGCATATAAATTCACATATTAGTAAAAATAAAATAAAATGCATGATCTTAGGAGAAATCATTTGGCGAGAATGCATACGTTGGGCAGAATTGCATATGAAAATATGTACAGAAGGAAAACTTCACCCAAAATTGTCGATGTATTTTCACGAGGACTTAAAAATAAATAAATCACATAGTGATGTAGAAATGTGAAGAACTGAAGACTAAAATAACTGAGGGAAACCAAAATGGACAGATTCACCCACCTCTACTTAAGAGTAGATGCTATGATTATGAGGGACTTGGAGCCTCTGCAACTTGCCACATTTTTCTTCTCTTCCCAGAAGAGGTCCCGCCCTGATCACATATCATTGGCTACTGGCAATGGGGTGTAGCAATTCCTAGCACAATGATATTACATGATACATTTTAGATTTTACAAGGGGGAGAAAAAGAGAATGGCAATGGTGCTGTTTCTCTCATAATGTGTAGTTTTACTCTCAGTAAAGGTTACCTCGGAATAGGATCAGGCTGCCAGATATCCCTTCTCAAGCAAAGAAATCCGTGACAAAACTCCCACTGATTTCAGAATTTCCTTCAAGAATTTGCCAGGCAATCTTTATGAAGCCAAATTTTCATGTTCCCTTCTCAACAATAGATCACCGAGTTTCTCTCTCAAATTTCAAAATACAATGGGGAAGTTGTATAAAGAAGATACACTAGTTGTGAAAAATGCTGCCTTGTTTCATATAACGCAGTTGAATTCATATTATATGAATAGCCTCTGTAAATATTTCACATTCAGTGGGCTTTGTCCTCATTGGTTTCATTAGATTCTTATGAAGCTTGAACAAAGGAAGATACTGAAATAAAATTAAGCTATGCACTTAGCCAGTCCTGTCTCTATGTCTGGATACCGTTTGGCAATTGACTGCAAGGTCAAAGGTTGTTCAAAATGCAGTGACCCTCTGACCTTCCATCCCCATTTCCTGCAGGAGAACAACCTTTCATCCAACTACAAGTCTCTTAAGAAACATTTGTTGTGATTTCATGTCTGAACTCTAGGATCAATGAGATGGGAAGGTGGGGGTGATGGTTGGGATATTTTTTTTTTCAGAAGCTTGAAATCCTTCTGTCCTGAAGCATGTGTTTGCTTTTATAGTTCTGTTTCAGTTACCAAAATATGCTACCGCACGAATGTACGACAGCTTAATTTATGGTTAGCAAGATACAATTCCATGATAAAAATAGGAATTGTGTATGGAAATTGCTAAGTGGTCTGATCTGACATTGCCACTTAGCATAGTGCCAGTAGTGTAAGGAGAGGCTGGTACTGCTGCGTCTGAAGTAACCTCCTAAAATAGATGCGTTTGGCAGAGAAATCATACAACGCAGTAGAATCATGCTGCTAAGTAACTCCAGAAAATGATCTTTATTAGGAACTGAGCTTCACGTTTTCAGGACAGTAATTAAATATTAAGTTTTGAAGTCATTCTAAAATGTCATTCATAAAGCATATGGTATCAGATAACAAAAAAAGCTAATGCTAAAGAATCAACTTTCAGAATGACGTCAGTAGCCGAAAAATAAATATTATGTGTCCTTTATA
The DNA here is from genome assembly GCA_034641385.1 of Darevskia mixta. Lineage (NCBI taxonomy): Eukaryota > Metazoa > Chordata > Lepidosauria > Squamata > Lacertidae > Darevskia > Darevskia mixta. The sequence goes on from JAWWNH010000011.1 coordinate 23,920,332, forward strand.
TTGCATAGCAACTTATCAGGGCTGATCTCTTCAGTTCTACTTGTGACAACAAGCACCCCAGATTTTCCTAATGTCCAAATCAGATTTAAATTTTCCATTGGGGTGTGTTTGGAATTATCAACCGGATGCCCCAACTCTGCAGGTCGGAAGGGGTGGGGAAAACATGGCCAGGTGGATATGCAACCTAATCTGAGAAAAAGCTTAGATATAATTGGATGTGCATTGTCTTTCATAAGCCAGGAGAGCTGGATGAAAAGGATGCAAAGAGCAGCACTGAAACTGACAAGCATCTAACCCTTAGCCACAGTTAGGATCGGGAAGGATTTTGGCTTGCCCTGCATTTCCCATGTTGGCCCACTCAAACCCATGTGTCGACTGGAACATAGATCTGTGGGCCCCTACTGTGCTTACAAGGTGGTCTCATTCTTATGCATTCAGTTCCATCATATTTTCCCATCATAGTCACATTTATTTAGGTGAACACACAAGGCCACCCCAAAGGGCTGTGCGCAGAGCCTCACATACCATAAATCCACCACTGGGTGCTATCAGCGGGTGCATTTCGCTCAGTAATTGGCCATGATGAGACTCTGCGCATTGTTCATGCATCTGTGAATCAGCCTTACTAAATTTCACTTCAAGGAATATTGAATCATCTCACTGTTTTACAAGTACATTTGTTGAAGCGGGCCTTCAGCTGGAATAATGCTTTCGTGGCATCTTTGAAAACGAGCTGTACAGCTTTACTGCAGCTGAAGAGTTAATGTGGTGTTAATGAGGCTGGAGGACAGGGGGGGACTGCCTTTTTAAAGCTGTAAAATCAGCCTTATTTATAATCTTTGGCTTGTAACTAAAAGATAATAGTTTTCATTTGCATCCAGATAAAGAAAATCTTTGTAGTGTAAAATGGTTCTCGTAAACTAGAAGGAGCTTAAAGGTAAGGAAAACATCTATCAGTAAAACAAAGAAACTGGGTTTTTATTTTTTAAAGTCTAGAATTATTTATTTAACCGTTGACATCGTTCTGGGTCCGCTACAAAAGCGCCTCATCTCTCTTGGTTCTTGCTGCCATGGAGTGGCATGGCTGATCTCAGCTGAGGGAATTTTATTACATGTTTATAGCTGGTTCTGATTATATTTCAGCTGCTTCACTCTGAAACAACTGCTCACACAAAGCACTAATAGTTCACAATCAAACCCATTTGCGAAACTTAAGTTTTGTGACAAAATCAGAGATGCTTTACGATCTAAAAGGCAGAATGAGATGATGAAATACTGCTAGTGTAGTTTAAAGCATTTACTCTTCATTTCCCCGAGAATGCTTTGGCTTTTAAATGTAAGCACATTGACATGGGAATAAGTCACACGGAAATCCGCAAGATGTGCTTTCTCAGTCGGCACACTTTGGCTCAAACTGCGCAACAGCCAAACAAATTTAGATAAGCAGAACTGGTTGTGCTGTGGAGAAGGTTGTTAGGTACCCAGCTCCACAGCCCAGCTCTGATGAAAGGGATTTCAATCTATCAATACTGCTTATGCAACAATAAAAGTTAGACTTTAGAGGCCTTAAATGCTCCAGCTTTCTAATAAACATCTGAAAAAAGACAACCAGACAAGTGATAAGCAATAGGAACCACAATCCTATTAGAAAGGAGGGAGAACCAGCTTTGGGTTTTAATTAACCAAAATCAGTCTTGGATTCCTTTGCTGTGGCAGGTTCCATTTTAAGTCCAAATTCCTTCATACACCTGCCATGATGTGCTTACCTCATGCCTACATTCATTTCACGGCTTCAATACTTGGGTGAGGGGCGGTGTTACCCTACAGCCAGCTCCCCCAACAGAGTCTTGGTAGGTTTCTCAAGTCTGCCCTTTTGAAGATCATCAACACGCTTCCCTTGTGCAGAAGTCAGAACCTCTAATCTCTTCCTGACATGCTGGGCCAAATCCTCTCAAGCAAATGTTGAGTCAGTCAAGTCCCTTTGGCTTTCAGCGTTTAAGGAGATTTACACCACATGAGGGTCTGGCCTCAATTAGATTGCATTGCCTTCCAGCACTTTCTGAAATTTTAGCTAATGAGTTGAAGGCTCCTTGAGTTTCAGGAACAGCTGGAGAATACCCCCCATCCCCGTGGCCTTACTTCTTGGCAGGCAAGGATGGCTCCGAGTAGCACTCAGGAGTTTAACACGCAAAGACAGAGAAGCGTTCTCGGCATGGGGTGTTGCTGCTGTGCTGGGAACCAACTCCTAGCCTTAATTCTGGTGGTATGGAAAGGAGCACATTAGGAGTGTATCTCAGTGCTCCTGCTTTCCTTTTTGGCAAGCTCTGCTACTCAAAGCCAGCAGGTGTTTAATGCTATTAAATTTATGGGTAGCGAAAGCTGTTGAATGTCTGGGTAGCAAATTAGCAGACTTTTTTTAAAAAAGAAAAGAAGTGGTACATGCCTAGACATTTATTTGGAAATCTGCAGAAGTGCGTTAGTAAGTTTGAGGAGAATAGGCTTAACCATGCTCAAAGTTTTGTGTGGTGGTGGTGGTGGTGGGGTTGTTGGTTTTTTGTTTTGTTTTTTTAAGCAAGGCACCTATGAATTAGAAATTATTTGGTTTGGGGGCAAAAACAGAGATCCAGTGTACATTAAACCAAAAACTTTCTATCCACATCTACTTCTGTCCTGGGAAGCCAAACCATACTCTTCACGCCACTGTCTCTCTCTCAAAAAAAATAAAATAAAGACCACCTTATCATTAAGAAATAACTGATTCTATATGTGTTCCTCTTCATCTAATATCTGGATTTCTCACTTTGCCCTGCCAAGCCCATACATTTTCTTGATCAAGAAGCCACATCTGGTGCACTCATGTAGTTCCATAACAGTGAAATCCAGAATTAAATGCCACAAATAAGTATTGTACAAGGCATGGTTCAATTTTATGGCCAGTTTGATGTTATGGATTTGCTCAGCAGGGTTGCCTATACTGGCCAAAAAAGAAGGGGAAAGAACCAAGCAAGTTGCCTGCCCTGTTTCTGTGCCTTTGAAAAGAAGTTAGCTATGCAGAAACCAGCAGGACAAGCTTTTCATAGCAAGGAGCTAAACATTATCACCTACTAATTGTGTGGATCAAAGTGGTCAGATGGCACAGGAGTTGGCAAGTCTATATAATAGTGAAAGAAAGAAGATTGTTTCCAAATAGTCCCCTGCACAATTGTATGATACTTGAAATTGTCCTTTAGAGAAGAACTTCTCTGATTGAAGACATCAGGAAATGCTAGCAAGGTTTTAAGTGGTTGAATTTCAGAAGCATTCACCTTGTCATTAATTTCTTTTGGCTAGGGTTTGTTGACCAAGGAGCTGTGCTTTTAACAACTGTGTGATTCAACAAGTGGTGTATGTCTTCATCATAGATGTGGAATGAAGGGGAAACAACAAATGGCAGCTATAATCTTTGCTAGTATTCAAGCATTTCCCTTGGGGGGAAAGCAAATTGGATAACTAATCTATCCAAGGCTTTAATATTAGACCAAAGATGGGGCATTACAGAAATAACAATTGGAGCTTAATTAAGCCAGCCCTGCACAACCAATGACTTACCAGGCCAAAAGCATCTGCCTAGACAGCCACAGTGGCCCACCAGGTGTTTGCCAATCTCATCAACCTTCTCTAGGTTGTAACCAGGTGATATTACAAGCCCCTTGTGGGCTCCAAATAGATGACTGGTTGTTGTGTTTGGCTTGGTGGAATCATAAATTGAGCAAATAAGGACTAATCCAGGAGCAGCCAACCAGGGATGCTCCAGATGTTGTAGACTCCCATTTCCATCATCCCTGGCCATTGGCCATGATGGCTTTTAAGCTGCAGTTGTCTCACAAAATGAGTTGTGAAACTTTCCTTTGTGCCTTTGAAGCACCCAACTGCAGCAACTCTCATTCACAAGGATTCCTGCACACTGGGACAAAACAATCACTGCAATCTAACCAACGGCTAAAATGCTTGATATTTTTAATACCTTGTCCTGCAATACCAGATAAAGAGTGCACAGTAGACAGAAATAAATTGAAAGACTTTGAAGCAAAGTGACATAATGCAAACAGGTTGCAGTTGCCTGAAATTCTAGTTCTGAAATCAATTCATAAAGCAATCTAAGATATCAATGAGATCCTGCTGAAGTAAGGGAACGCAAACCTCTTTTTTTGCATCTCCAATTGCTGCCATTCAACCATTTTTAATCTAGAAAAATCGCTAAGTATTTGCAGGAATGAATTGGCCTCCATGTCCATTGCTTCCCTTTCCTCTGCTCTTTTTATGCCACCTGCACTTCTTGGCAAAGGATGATGGCCAAATATAGCCAATATATGTATATCAACATTCCTCACCAAGAGCCCCTGAACCTGTCTTTGCAGCTGGATCATAAAATGCCAGCACATAGCATAATGGGGCTGGGTGTTGTTGTTGTTTTAATTCAGAATTTTACTTTGCAATGGTCTTGGTTATGAAGAAAGTGAAGGCTAAAATTACCTGGCAATAAATAACGCTTTGGGCCCTGCACACAATTTTCATTAGTGGGCTTGGGTGCCCAATTATCCTTACCATAATAAGGTTCAAACTGCGGCTTACTCCGTCATGAAATTCCACAAGACAGAGACTACAGCCAAGTCTTAGGTCTTGAAATACTTGGCACCTGATCCCAAGAAAGGCCTTTGAAAGTACCAGCCAGACACCTTTCTCCAGCATAGCGCATGGAGAGACAAATCATTGGTTGACATGCACATTTAATATGGTTGGTTTTACTTACGTTATCGGCGGGATGTGTTGGGAGGCAGCTCATACATTACAGAAAATCAACCCCTCTTGGTTGGGGGTTGCCAGACATCTCAGATCCCCTCCTCTTAGGTTCATCAGTGACAAGCTGACAATATAAGCCAGCAGATGAGGAGGAAGAGATGACTTTGGGCCCTTCCGTCAGCACAGCCTTTGGTTGACCCAAGGCATAATCAATCTGCATCCAGCCATTTAGCAAGTGGCGGGAGGAAAATGAGTGACAGCCAAGCCTTGACGATGAGCTCAAGCCTTGATGATGAGCTCAGCAGTGGCCAATCCACTCTGCCGCTGGCAGAAGGCGGGGGAAAAAAGGCTGCAACACCCTATCACTGGCAGGGGCATCGTTTTAGGATTTCAGGGTGGTGGTAGGAAAGTAAGAGTCACAAGAATGCTCAGTTGTCCTGTTCTGTGGGCCCTGCTGGCATCGGTAGATGCTGGACGTTTATTAAAACAGATTTTCCTTTTAATAAGTATAAAAATGGGATATATAGAAGATAATATAAATATAGCTTTCCATGCTCACCAAAGTTTGTCTGGAATTTTGCAGGAATCTGTGGCCTTATGTGAACAGCCCACTTTTACATCCATTGAAATTAGCATATCAGCAATAAAATATAATGTAAGAAGTAGTGTTTGGCCAGAGCTTTGAAAAACATGGATAGGAGAATCTGTGTGTGTGTGTGTGTGTGTGAGAGAGAGAGAGAGAGAGAGAGAGAGAGAGAGAGAGAGAGAGAGTTTTCCCCAAGGCTATTTCATTTCAGAGATATCCACTGGCTAATGTGTTCTTTGGCCATTTCTATTTCCAGTTGCGTTTAAATATCACTCTGATGAGTGTTTGCTTTGATAAGGCTGTTCAACAGTTGGGAGTCTTACCCACTTCCCAAATCCTACTCAAGATCACACATATGGCACTGGGACTGTTATTTCTGTGGCCTCTTTCAACGTATACTTGCCAGCTTAAGCTGCGAACATTCAGGAATCATTAGCGAGGTGTGTGCGTTTAAAAGTGGGTTTCTTTGTTTTTTTTGTTATGTCCTTAGGGTAGGAAAGTCAATACTAAATCATGAAAATAAAATGTGTTTCATTCAGTTATAATATGATGCTCTCTATTCTGCGTATTTATGCCCTCATAAGTTTCTGAATTTGATCTTGGGGAGGGAGTTATGTCTTGCTTTTACAAAGCAACCACAACATATCCCTATCTGCACATGGAAACCTGGAACACCAGGGAGAAGAGTTCAGACCAGTTCAATGCATCTAGAAAACTTGGCGCTTGCCTTCCCATACAATTTCCTTTCAGGACGATAATCTTCCAGTGGGTTGATTTGAAGGCACCACCCCTTTAGGGAGAGAAAGTAGTTCTGCAGTTCCCCAGACTCCTGAATCACATGCTTTTAAACTATTTTATTACCACTTCGGCATATCAGTCACTGCCAATTGTAATTAAAAATGTTTTCTTGGTAATGCATACATAGCTTTGAGTTCAGTTCTCTTTTCAGCTATCTATGCTCTGTTTTTCAGATGCCACTGAATAGTGACAGTGATTAGGGATGGGCGAGAAACTTCCTGAAACCATATGTGAACCAACCACAGCAATGCATTCAAATTCGCACACCTCTGAATTTTATGACGCAATTCTCCAGCCAAATAATGTGCATAAAATGTGCAAATTAAAGTGTATATAAAAAGGCATTGTATTAGTGAAAATAATGTTTTAAAGGGCATTGTAAGGGGAAATTGCTTGCAAAAACGTGTATATCTGGCAGATTTGTATACAAAAGATGTGTATATTAGGAGAAAATTGCACTGCAACGCTGATGAATTTTCAAGATTACTTAAAATACCGGTAAATCAAAAACCATTGCAGAAATGTGGAGAATGAAATTAAGATTGAAACAATGAGAAAGCAAAATTGACAGATTCATCCATCCCTAATGAAGGTACATAATAATTATTCTTGTCCTCACATTATGGCCAGATGGAGACACATGGAAGCAGGCCCTCTGCTGAACTATATACTCTGAGGCTCCACATATCTCAAAAACCGGTCTGACTGCATCACATTCACACAGAGATGCAGATACACAAATACTTGCAGAAGCTGCATCCGATTGAATGGGGGAAGCTATGAATTGCTACATCCTCAGTTCTGGCTCCTTACTGAAATGAAGACTAAGGCCAATGGATTGCCAGAAGTTAGACCGCCAGTTTTTTGCTTAACCTCTTCAGCATCCACTTAAAATATTTGCTTCCCAGTAGCACAGAGATACAGTCACATGGACAGAATGACGATTTGTTTTCATATGAAAAAAGCAAGCAAAGGTTGTGTCAGATTCAGATTGTAATCACTATTGCCATGTAACAAAATGGAACGCATTTGCATACGCAGACCAGCCAATCATACAAGTCATCCATATTCAGGAGCTTGTTCAGTAATCCGTGGCAAGTGATCTTCCATTTCTGAAGTAAAGTTTATGAATAGCAAGTACTTTTTTCTTTAAAGCATATATCATCCTGGCTTCTAGACATATTGGAATCACTGGCGAAGGAACGGGGGGCGGGGGGAGAGCACCAGCCCAGCACAATCAGGGAGGGGGGTACAATCATGGCCGCCCCCGGAAATGTGCCAGGCACCACGCCCCCACAGGCGGCGCACCACGCCCCCAGGACGCATGCCACACCCCCACGGGTGGTGCATCACGCCCCTGGGATGCACACCACACCCCCGGGACACACGCCATGCCCCTGCGGGCGACATGCCATGCCCCCGGGATGCACACCAGCCATGCCTCCACCTGCTCTCCACCCCCAGTGCCAGAGCACGCAGCTTCGCCACTGATTGGAATGTTCCTCGTAGGTTGAACATATTGTGATGGTATGTTGATGATGTTCAAGCACTTTGAGAAAATATTCTTGTCCAGATTAGATGACACTTCTGCTCATAGTGAAAAGAGGGAAGGTGAACAAACCTGTCCTCCTCACCAATGCACCAGGCTGTCTTTGATTCCACCATCTCTGTGCAGGAACAATAGCATCTGTATATGACCCATGTAATTAAAGCCTTCGCCACATATGGACAAATTCTTTTGTAGCATATAATCCAGTGCTTTTTTTCTGGGGGGACGCAGGGGGACGCATACCCCTAAACATTTTGTGACTCTAAGTTTGGCCTCATTGAGGGGCAGTATTTCAATATGAGTAGGAAAATGAGAGTACCCCTAAACATTTTTTTAAAGAAAAAAAGCACTGATATAATCTCGGCAATTTTGGTATACATGCGTAGAAGGGTAGGTAGGGAGGGAAGGGTAGTGCAGAGGTATGTTATAACATAGGACTTTGCACATTCTGAGCTTGCTACCCTTGATTTTTTTACAAATCCACTCTACAGCAACATAGTAGATCAAGAATCAGGCATACTGTCATTTCTCTGTCTTGTGATGAGGTGAAATCCATCATTTTCTTCAAGTGGTGGCATTTCAAAGGACATTGATTTTTTTTTTTAAAAGCAAGCTAAGCAATCCAAAGACTCAGCCTCTCAAGGATGTTAACTCTGTAACTTCATGAAAAGCATACAAAATGAAGAGGTTGGCATTATATACAAACAATGACCATTGACTACTATGGAACATGTTGTGTGAAGCACCCCTGATTCAGGAAAGTCGCCACGATGGTAACCCACCTGAGAGATGAGCAAAATATCCACATGGCTAGTGGGCACATATATAAGCATTGGATCTAAGCAATAAATTTGAAGGAAGAAGAATTATATACTTGGCTCATCTGACAGCAAAAAAAAAAAAAGTGTCTATGGTTAATTAGCCATTTAACTGCCATCACAGGCATAGAAAAATGTAGCTGCTTCACTGTTCTCTAAAAATATATATTTGCTGGAAATACATAATGTCTTTGCTAAGACACAAGACAGGTGATGCCTTCATAAATTATACTCCAGTGTAGGTATTTTTCCCCAGTTTTCCATGATGGTTGGCATATGCTGGAAATTGTATTCCTTTCTTAATCCCTGGATTTTACCTATAGCCCACATGCAAGTGATGCACATTAGTCAATTAATAGGCTGTTAAATGACAACAGTTCCAGGCAATTTAATTATTGTTGGTAAAATACAAAATGAATTATTGCATGCCAGTAACTAATTTCAGCTCCTTTCCTTGGAACAGATTAACTTTGAACATAATGACTCCTTTCTTGCAAATACAAATGCTGAATCATTTATTAGCAGGACTATGGAAGAGCATGCCATGCAAATGTTGGACCCCGACCCCAAAGCTTTCATAAATGCATAACGTATATCAGCACTTAGGATATGATCCTATCTCCTGGATAGCAGCTGTGGAGCTCGATGGACTGGTGAAGCCAGCACTGCATCCACAGCACTGGGGAGGTCAGGGAAGTAAATGCCCGTTTGTTGCACCAGCTCCCAAGCTGGCATAGCAAAGAGGCCTGGATTGGGTCTATTGCTATCTTGTGACAGCAGCAGGCCCAGCTCAAGATCCAGCAGCTACTAGCTGGCTCTGCCCCCAACTACTCCCCACTCCTGAAGCACCCTACTTTGGGGTTTTCTGCTGGCTACCATCAGTGGCAATAGCACCAGCCACAGCTTCCACCCACTATTTGAGTAGAGTCATTGAGGTACCTCTCGCTGGCCAAGATTCCGCACCAATGGCACTCTGTGGCCATCCATTCTGCTCAATTTTGAGATTGAGAACTTTCAATCTCAAAATTGAGCAGAGTGGATGGTCACATCTCCTCTAGCAGCCAAGTTTGGAAGGCTGGGATGTCTCAGCGCCATCCAAACCCTCTCCAGCACAGAGGGTTGGGGTTTTGATTGCTTCAAAAACTAGCACTGATTACTTTGGGTCCTCCTGCTTTTTCTGCTGAATGAGACCCTGAACCTCTGCCCCACTGCCCTGCCCTGATGGCTCACAATGTATGGAATGGCCAGTGTCAAACTGGGCAAAAAGGGTGATTTGTCTTATGCGCATACTGTAAGATACTGCTTTGAGCTTCCTGGAGTATAGCTGGCCCACTCCTAATCTAGTAGCAAACCTTATCCACATTTGATTGTCAAAGATGTCAACTGTTTGATAATGAAATGCATCTTGCCAAGACGCAGTGTCTGCCTGAGTCCAGGGATTAATCTACTTTCATCCTGTGGACCCTCATCTTCCGCAGCCTCTGGCACATCTACCATTCGCCTTTTGAATTAGCTATTAGTAAAGGAGACTTTCCGAATGCTTTCCAAGGCAACGTCTGCCTTCCATTTTCCAACTCATAATGAAGATTTACAGTTTAGTTATCTATTGTGAATAATTAGTTTCCCAGAAATTGCTTGGGTAACATTTAAGGTGACATGGGTTCACCATTCTGTTCTCATTCCATAATTCAGAGTTTTATATTGTAGCTCCCCTTATGACAAACCCTATTAACCAGAACCTTCCAGGCCTTACTGAAAATGTCAGGCTACACACACACACACACACACACAAAGAGAGAGAGAGAGAGAGAGAGAGAGAGAGAGAGAGAGAGAGAGAGAGAGAGCAGATACGAATCGTCATTTTGCAGTGCTGGCACATGACTGCTGACTCAAGATCTGACAGAGCACTGCATTTCCAAAGCCATCGCTCATCGGCTAAGAGAAGAAACAATCAATTGCCATGGCAGTAGGAGAAGAAAAAGGAAGCACATTGAGACTTGTTTCCAGTTGGCTCCATTCAATAGATGGAAACCATTTTCGCATTTACTGTAATAGAAGCACAATACACACAAATATGGGTTAATGGGGACATGAGTGGCTAGAGTGCTGGGTTTGGATGTGGGAGGCCTCTTCTTGATGTCACCATTCAGCCACAAAGGCCAGTTACTTGTTCACAGTAGAGTTGCCAAATCTAGCAAGTCACTATGTTATGGCAGGGGGGAGACAGACCTTAAGGAGTTCAATGCAATCACATTTTATGCTTGGGTATAATTTTTTTTCTTGATTAAATATAGAACTTGGAAAACAGGTTGCCTGTGTCTAATAATCGTATCTACACACAATGTGTTAGCCTGTTTTGCAGCACAAAAAACTGAAGTCTAGTAGCACTAGAAACACTGGCATACTTGTTATAAGATAAGCTTTTGTGTATAGAGCCCATTTCATCATTTGATGCAGCAGATGATGAAATTCATTCTAGTCTTTCAAAACCTATAATAAGCTTCTTAGTCTTTAAGTTGCTGCAAGACTCCTCAGAGTTTTCAGAGTGGACATGAAATGCAGACCTGCTTCAGATCTAAAATTCTTTATACTCCTTATTTGAAGGAGTAACCAACATGGGGTCCTACAGATGTTGCTGAACTCCAGCTCCCATCAGCTCCAGTCAGCATGGCCAATGATCAGGGATTATGGTAGTTGTAGTCCATCAACATCTGGAAGACACAACACTGGCAACCCCTGCACTAAACTATGGTTTTGTGTGATGTCCATGAGCTTTTATCTCAAGCCTTCCTCCTCCTTTCTCTGGTCTAGCTGTTATCAGAGGATCCTAAGCATGTATTTCTAATTTAAATTAACCACAGTTGTTCATTTCTTCTGATTCAGGAAGTGTGCTTAGTTTTTACTCTGAACTAACCAAGATCAGAAATTATTGTTTGATCTGGACTTGTTTTGACTAACCATTGTTTAAATGAACCAGGGTGTGTCCTGGTTCAGACAAAATGACAAACTGAAGTTAGTTTGAAATGGAAGCTTTCATTCACACAGAAGCTTTCCAGAAGCTCAAATAGGTGCGAACAGACACAGGGAGAGTCAATCAGAAACGGAAGGGGTTGGAGATGATCCAATCAGTCCAAGGAGTTGGCGAATGGGAGGGCTTCTAGACAGGAAGCAAAACAAAAGACGTAAGGTGCGAAAGTTCAATATATTCTGTAGACACAGGAAGCAGTCTTCAGAAGGGTCATCTTGAATGATAATGCCGGCAGCTGCGTTAGAGCTGTCTGGAGCTATCTGTTTGTATTTGCAATAAATCCTCACTTTTAATTACCTACGCTTACTGTGTTATCAAGCTGGGAACTTGGACTCCGGACAGCAGCACAAAATCACTTCCCACCCCAGATCCTTTGCCTTCAATGAATCTGTTCCTCCTCCATGAACATCCTTTTGCCCTTCTAACAACTTTTAGAAGTTGTTCAATGGCTTGTTTTATTTTGTCTTTCCAGGCATTCCAGGAGCTGGGAGGCTATGCTGAAGACCCTTGCCGCTGGTGCTTCTTCCTTGTAGAGGGCTTTTCCCACCCTTGGGCTTATATTGTTTTATTTTGTCTTTGGAATTGTAAGCCTAAGGGGGGGGTCAGCTGGAGGGGGGGGAAGCAGGAGGAGGAGCAAGACTCTTTGATGCAGGCTCTAATCTGCCACACTTCCTTAAATACTTGGAACGAAAAAGTGTGGGTGACCGAATTGCTGCGTCAGAGAGCTTTGCAACATGGCAAGTAGTCATGTGATACTCCTCTTTCCCCAAAAAAGAAAGTTTATAAACCAAAATAGTCAGCCATCTAGTAAGCAAGTGGCAGGGCCCAGGAAGAGGTGGAGGAGGAAGGCTGGTGTGGGGCAGAGTTAAGCAGAGGGGCAAGGTGGAGCAAGCTAGATATGGGAAAGTATGGGGAAGTTTTGTGGGGAAAGCAAAATGTTTTGTTTAAGAATAGTGGAATTTTTTAAGGTGGGGCATTTCCATGCCTCCTCACAGGCAACAAAAAAATATTCTTAAGTTCTAAGAGGGTAATTAATGAGTCAGGTCTATTGGGAAAGAAAACTCCCAAACTTTCTTACAGGAAATTTTAGCAGTGATAACTACCGCTTGCCAGATAGCACAAGTGATTAAGGCCCAACGCTGCTTTGTTTTTAATCAGTTCCTTAATCAGTTTGCCCAGCGTGAATTGGTTTGACTCAACAGACTGAGTGGCAACACATTTCAAACCAGAGCAGAGTAATAATAATAATAATAATAATAATAAAAACCGTACCAATAAATCATGGGAAAGTGATACCACAATTCCTTTTATTTACCCCTTTGCTTCTATCAAAGCAAGTTAACCTCGGTTCTCTTCCATTCATCTTTTTGTTGTTATTGCTAGGAAATTTAGCATTTAGCTCTCAATGTTTCGCATGATGAATTATTAAAAATCTTTAACTCCTGGACAACCTTTGAGAGGTAGAGGTTTTTCCCCCCCTAAAAAATTATCCCTGCTTTTTGCTGTGAGGAGAGAGGCAGCTAATGAAAAATGGCCTGGAATTATTGTGAAACAATTGTCTGTAGTGTAATCAACTCTGTTTTTGCCCTCCAACTACTCTAGGATATAATGATACATGTATCATTAAGCAGCTGCTATGGATGCCTGAGGAAACTGGTAGAGATCTGTACCTATTGTTTTCCTTTCTCTTTCCCCTGCTCCCACTCCTTCTCTTCTGTTATGTTCTCTTCGTTCACTCTCCATTGCACTCTTCAAGAGCCGTTTGCGGACAAAGGTTGTTCTATATTACACTTACGCACACAGTTTTGGTCAGCTTTTGCCCTTGGTTACAGTACCCAATGCTGGGGAAAGCCCAAGACATATTCTGAAGGCCAACTTAATGCTTAATGAGGCCGTTCATGTTGTAAGGTGGAGGGACAGGAGGGTTTCAGTTTTTAACATAGGGCAAGGGATAGTGTGCGACTAACGTTTAATTAGAAAGGATCTGCAATAAAACAATTGTTTGTCTAATGCGGCATAATGAAATGGGGGTGGTGGCCTAATTCTGGTACATGAGATTTCTTCTGCATGCGTAGTTTTTGGTTATCAAGTGATTTTTATACCTAGCCCAAGGCAACATGTGCATAGAAGATCTCGTACTGGCACTCGGAAACGCTCTCTAGAGGTAACTATATCTTCGTCTATGTTCTGCTCAATGGCTATTAACAGCAGCATTAGCAACAGCAACAGTAGTCATAAGTAGAAATTCAGCACCACCCAACTTTGTTAATGCAGAGCTAAACAGAAAAATGCCCTGCGTTACAAAAAGAAATCCAGCTAATTCTCACCGTCACTGAGAAGCCACCACACTAACTCAGCTTTGGAGTCTTGGAATGAATTGTCTCTATTCCTCAGGGATTATTCCTATCTTACGTGCCTCTGGCAATATATTGTCCCAATTTTGCCTTGGGGAGATGTTGCAGAAGTTTTTGTAAATATTACTATTGTGCAATGAGCATAGACACTGCAAGCTACAGTTCTACAGGTTTTGGCCTGCGGCCTAAATTTCTCAGCAAAGGGTGTGAGCCTCTTTCTTGACATGCATATGCATATAAAAGAACTCACAGAAACACACAATACTGGGAGAAAAGCAATGACAAACCTAGGCAGCATCTTAAAAAGCAGAGACATCACCTTGCCGACAAAGGTCCGTTTAGTTAAAGCTATGGTTTTCCCAGTAGTAATGTATGGAAGTGAGAGCTGGACCATAAAGAAGGCTGATCGCCGAAGAATTGATGCTTTTGAATTGTGGTGCTGGAGGAGACTCTTGAGAGTCCCATGGACTGCAGGAAGATCAAACCTATCCATTCTTAAAGAAATCAGCCCTGCATGCTCACTGGAAGGACAGATCCTGAAGCTGAGGCTCCAGTACTTTGGCCACCTCATGAGAAGAGAAGACTCCCTAGAAAAGACCCTGATGTTGGGAAAGGTTGATGGCACGAGGAGAAGGGGACGACAGAGGATGAGATGGTTGGACAGTGTTCTCAAAGCTACTAACATGAGTTTGGCCAAACTGCGAGAGACAGTGAAGGATAGGCGTGCCTGGCGTGCTCTGGTCCATGGGGTCACGAAGAGTCAGACACGACTGAACAACAACTCTTATATGCACACCCAAAGGGTGGCCATACATCCTATTAGAGAGCAAATAGTCCTCTGCTTGAAGGAGCTGTCCAGTTCAAGGCCAGTTTAACTAGAAAGAAGGGAACTGCTTTAATATCAACCGTCCCTGGCATCTGCTGCTGGTGGTCTTGCACTGGTAAATAACATTCAAATGGGTTAGAAACAAATTTGCAGCAATTAACTAGTTAATTGTTTGAACTTAAATAACTGCACATTCTACCAAATCAGTATAGGTGCCATTTGAGGTACTGGACGAAATGTACGATAGCTTTTAGTTACTAAATTGGGTCCTCCCTAACAGGGGGCACGTGTTGCAGTGAGACCTGGCAACCAGACCCATGTTGTGGGTGGGGAACGTTTGGATAGCCACAACCCCCTATTGGTAGGTCCCTCGATGCCTGGAGCAATCTGGCCAATGGGACACAAGGAAAGGGCATCAAGGGACCTATATAAGCCCTTGCAGGCGCCCTTGAGCTTCCTCTTGGGGCTGCTGCATCGGAACACCCACCCACCTCTCCCTATATTTAGGGCACGGCAGGAATTTTCCCCACTTGGCCAATTGGCTGGTGCCACTTGGGTGTCACCTGCCGCATAGCAAATCGTCACAACTTGTAAGGTTGCGGATAAGCTCTGGTTCATGTGATGGGGTGGCAGAATGGTCTGGCCACTCCTATGCGAAGGGTATTCAGGTAAAGGAATCCAGGGACTCACTGGTTTGGCAAACCCTGAAAGGGGTTGTGCCTGCGCCCGAGTCCAGGGGACTGGCACTCCTGCCATCAGCTGTCCCTGGTGTTCATCCTTGGCTATCCTACGATAGAGCTCTGGGACAGCGCTGCCTGCAAGGGTGCAGGGAGCTAGTCGAACCAGAGCCTATGCAACCACTCACTTGATTGTAATCAATAAAGTTGTGGCCTAAATTCTGCCAAAAACCAAACCAAATATCTGAGTCATGTGTAAATTTATTTCTAGGGAATGGTTAAAAGGTCAAAACACGCAAAACCAGTGCTTTTTCAGGTGGTACTCAAGGGCAGTGTTTTTCAACCTTTTTTGGGCAAAGGCACACTTGTTTCATGAAAAAAATCACGAGGCACACCACCATTAGAAAATGTTAAAAAATTTAACTCTGTGCCTATATTGACTATATAAAAAGTAATTCTCTTGAATAGGAATCAAATAAACACAAAGAAAGTATTTTATAATTACTTTATTAAACTTTAGACCACAGCGCCACCCGCATCCCACCTATCCAAAGTTAAGCTCGCACAAATACTAGTCTTTTCAACACCTGTTGGAATAGTTTCCTGGATAAGTTAATATGAACTTCACTGCAGGATTTGCATCTAGTATTAGAAGGCAATCAAACTGCAGTGAACAAATCCTGATCAGCCAAACATTTTCAGCTGCATAAATGTGAAGCATACACTTCCATGGCTTAGCTAGAAAAACTTGAGACCTAAGTTTACATATATTACACCCACCAGTTAGTGCAGTCCAACACAAGCATACATTACTAGACTTACTAGATTTCTTCCTCTTGATGACCCATCGTCGTCCTGACCTGAGCAGTCCGAGACTCCCCTTGTCAATTCGCAAAAACCTTTCGAATTTTTCAATTTTTTCCACGGCACACCAGGCAACATCTCGCGGCACACTAGTGTGCCGCGGAACAGTGGTTGAAAAACACTGCTCAAGGGCACCTAGTACCGGCACCTCTGTTGTTGTTGTTGTTGTTAAAAGTGTGGCACTTACTGTAACAACTTCATGGTGAGTATCAGCACTGATTTTTTAGGGGGGAGGGGAAAACAACTGACTAAAACATAAGTTGAAAATTGTTAAGAATAAAGCCCAAGTTTCTTCTTCTTGATTATAACACCCCACAATTAAAAAAAAAATCAAGTGTGCCCTCAACCTTACCAATTAAAATTTGGCTCTGCTGGTTATAATTGGCAGCTATATTTAAGTAACTAAAGTTACAGTGGACAAGTCCGCTGATTAAATCTCCCAGCCATAGTATTCACAGCACCTTGCAGATGAACCAAACTGGGAAGGAAAACACACACCTTTCATCACTGACAAATTATTTTTAAAAAAAGAAGAAGAAGAAAGAAATTGTATCTAAACCAAGTAAGGCAAAAGACTCAATCAAACTCAGAACAGAAAGCGCAGGCTTTTGTGTTCTCCCCATAATCGATAAATGCAGTGGGATGCCTAACTTGGAAGTGCATATTAATCTTGCACTCAGCCTTGGCGGCTTGCTTGCAGCTGGAATTATTCATCGAGCAGAGTATATCGGAGAGATTTGTTTCCATTGCATCACACATCCCATGTACAGCTAAGTACAAAATCAACTTCTGTTTAACAAAGTGAGTGAACAGTGTGAAGCCTCTCCTCTATACCCTGGAACCCTTTTTAAGAACACTGGGAACGGCTGCCGCATGCCAGCATAAGAAAACAGTCATTGAAAATTTAGTTTGTAGTGAAGTCATGCAGGTTAGACAAGGCTAACAAATGACCACAAAAATTAGGTCACAAGGAAAAACCCACCAGACTCCTGTCTGAGCAGTTCAGTAAATAAACGTCTGGCTGAAAGTCTTCTGTTGTCTCTACCCGACTTCTGCGCAATAGTGTCCGTGTCGCAGTTTATGATGACAATGCAACTAGCTTCTTTGCAGGTAATGGAATGAATCTCCATTGTTAGCCAATATGAGTGGAGGGAGGAAGCCATGAGCTAAGAGAGGAAGCCTGGAAGGAGCTGAGACCCTATGCCTGGGTTCAAAGGGGCCTCAGGGGCACTGGCAGCATGGGAATCTGCTGGAGGGGTCCTGCATCCCTTGGCCCACCTCCAAGGAGAGCCCGGGTTCCATGTTTGGGCAAATCAGATCCTTGTCACCTTCCTACCCTGGTGTTTCTGCCCATGGAAGTGAGAAGAAGTCATACTATTTGTCTGTTCTATGTAGTTCCTTCCCATAAAAAATAATAATATAGACATTATTGGAGCAACATAGGATCCAGTAACAGCTCTCACCCTGTTCCAGTTGTGTACGAGTGAGTCCCAAAATAGGTGCACAGTGTTAATGAATAATGTTGGGTTATCAGAAATGCACATCATGACTTTCTGAATGGCAAGCTTGGGGAAGTACCTATTTTACATCAGTTGAAAGGTAGCTCCCTTTATCTCTGTTATGAAAGCATTCTGTGCTTTCATAAATCTCCTTCATGGAATCCATCAAGACCACAGTATTCCCTGAAGCTACCCAGCCTTAGTTTGCCTATACCTATTCTATGATCTCACCAAATGTCATCCTCGCTAATATTTACTTTAACATGTCTATTTTGATAGATTGTGTATGTGTGTGTGGTGTGTGTTTTAGTATAGTCTTGGCCTCCATACTGACTCCATCCTGGTCTGCTCTCTTTTGGGATAGACTGCATCCGATAACAACCCATGTGAGACCCTTGGTGGCAAGCTACCACTGCTGAGTGGGGGCCAAAAATACAGTCCACATTGTGCATGTATTGTAGTAAGAAACAAGCTTACAAGGTTTACACTTGCACAGGCCCTTCTCTGCGTCTCTTTCTCCCCCACCCCCCTGCACATGGTCAATGATTGGGAATGTTAGTTAGAAAATGCACCTATGGGCTGCACCTAACCAAATGCTTAGCAAACCCGTGAAGTGAAAATATTGAGGGAGTGGCTTTAAGTTTAAGTAGAATAATAGAGGAAGGGACTACTTAACCCCCCCCCCCATTCCACCTGCTTTTTGTTCAAGTTCCACTCGTGCAGGGTGAAGAGTAGCCAGGAGCTATTTTCAAGAAGAACAAGAAATTGCTAGAGGGAAAAGATTTAGGCTTGTGGTCCCCCCCCCCCGGCCCCACATCATTCTTCTACTTAAACATTAAGCCGTGTGAGGCTGCTTTTCATTTTTGAAAGTGAGGAGAAAGTCGCACACCGCTGCGAAACATCTAATTTCATCTTAAGCCAATTACAATAATGGATAATTTTGGCAACCTGGTTTCAGAGGAAGATGGTTTTTTTGGTGATTCTCTTAACGCTGTTACAAAAAAGTTCACATTATCTGTGTCACATTATCTGCCCCACACACACCCCTTCCATTAGTCTCTCGGAAAACTTCATTTATTCAATCAATGGCCTTGTTGCCATGGAAGGCAAACAGGAGGTTCCACTGATGATAACTTGATTTCCTTTTGCATCTGAAGTGGGGAAAGGGGGGAAGATGGACTAAATGAAATCCCATCCATCTTAATGAAATACAATTATATTCTCCTTATTAATCATTTAAAAATCAATATGTCTCCTCTTAGTGAACCTCGCCAGAATTTGTCATTCCATGCCAGGCCTCAATACATCTTCTCCTGTAGTGATTTTTATAAGTTCAGTCACCTGTGTCCTAGAGTAAATAACTGGGTTTCTTTATGCCATGGAGAGCAGACCAAACATTCTCTCACACACACACACACAGACAGAGAGAGAGAGAGAGAGAGAGAGAGAGAGAGAGAACGAACTAATGGAGTAAGGGAGATAATAAGGATGGCCAATACGCTTCAAATTGTCAAAAATGGCTTCCCTCCCCTTCTTGTGTATACTTTTGTAAATTACTTTTTTTAAAAAAAAACAAGCAGTGAATTGTCAGGTAACACATTCACTAAATATTATATTGGTGACATTTGTCAATTAAAAAGAAAAGCAGGAGAGAGGCCTTGTATTGTGTTGCACGCTTACTATCATGTGAATAATCTTGTGAGATAATAACGAGGTTGGTGGCTGATCAATCAAGTTATGGTGCAAAGGGCACATACCGGAATGTGCATAAAATGCATATATTAGTGAAAATAAGATAAAAAAGTATTATATTAAATTGCTTTGCAAAAAAAAATGCAAATGAAAATGTGCATGAGACATTTATACGAAATGAATTGTGAATAATTTTGATGAGGATTTTTTATTATTATTTAAAAAAACTAATTTTAAAACGTAGAGAAAATTTGAGAAAATGAGGAACTGGGAGAAACCAAAATGAACAGATTTGTCTACCCCTAGTTTTAGGAGTGGGCATCAGGTTGAGGAAGACCAAGCTAGATCATGTACCTGATTTTTTTTCTGGGGTGTAAAACTAGGCACTGAAACTGTGGCAAGGCCGGGGGGGGAGGGGGGAGAGAGAACAACTCCAGAGAAGTGAAAGGATTCTCTGAAGAGGATCAACCCTCTTTCCATTGATGCTCCCTTATGTGTGACCCCACCCCCTCTTGCATTTCAAGTTGTAGAAAAGGAGATTCCGACTGTTGTTTAGTCGTTTAGTCGTGTCTGGACTTTGTGACCCCATGGACCAGAGCACGCCACGTCAAACTCATTTTAATAGCTTCGAGAACACTGTCCAACCATCTCATCCTCTGTCATCCCCTTCTCCTTGTGCCCAACATCAGGGTCTTTTCCAGGGAGTCTTCTCTTCTCATGAGGTGGCCAAAGTATTGGAGCCTCAGCTTCAGGACCTGTCCTTCCAGTGAGCACTCAGGGCTGATTTGTTTAAGAATGGATAGGGTTGATCTTCTTGCAGTCCATGGGACTCTCAAGAGTCTCCTTCAGCACCATAATTCAAAAGCATCAATTCTTCGGCGATCAGCCTTTTTTATGGTCCAGCTCTCACTTCCATACATCACTACTGGGAAAACCATAGCTTTAACTATACGGACCTTTGTTGGCAAGGTGATGTCTCTGCTTTTTAAGATGCTCTCTAGGTTTGTCATTGCTTTTCTCCCAATTTCGTGACTGCTGTCACCATCTGCAGTAATCATGGAACCCAAGAAAGTGAAATCTCTCACTGCCTCCATTTCTTCCCCTTCTATTTGCCAGGAGGTGATGGGACCAGTGGCCATGATCTTAGTTAGAAATAAGCCTCAAAAATCAGCTACTCTGTATAGCATGTGTTCCCTTAACTCACAGTCCCACCAATTAAACTTGGACACCACTGATTTATCAACTAAACCTTTAGTTGATCAACCGAGTAAACCAATTAAAGCCTGCAACCTTAAAGACAGAAAAAAATTACATTCCTTTAACCAATACTAAAAGCCCCCATGCAATCTCTTCCCCCCAAATTTGTCCACTCTTATGATCCTTGTTTTATAAAGGAAATGAAATTTGTCACGCACCATACATCATCCATACTGTGGTGCAACGTCCCATCTGTGTGTCAAGTACAAAACAAAAGCATTTTGTGAAAAATTGCTAAAGTAGTAATGATTTTTGTCCTCAACTCTTTGTTTTGCCTTTCAATAAAGAAGGCGACAAGTGCCACAAATGATGTATAGTTGTTTAGGCACAAACCCTAGTAACGCAGTGCATAACCAAAACCATGTTTCACAGCCGAGAAACTATAGTTTACTGCCCCTGTGGCTCTGATGAGAATGTGATGTTCCACAGTTTATAAATGCTTGGAGGTCAATACATGATTTACCCCAGCCTGTTCATCCAATGAGCAGGAGGTCCAAAAATATATCATACTATTAGACAGCCCATTGGAAGCTTGGCTGAGCCCCCCAGTGATGGAAAATGTTCTATGGTAGCCTCTCTGTCAGCTGAAGATGAGATAATTAGATCCAGGTAATACATTGAAGTCCCGTCAGGGAGCAGGACAGCAAACATGTCATCTTTATGGGTCTTCCTTGTTCTCCACAGCAACGCTGGACTGCGATAGTAAAAATTGTGAAAGATGCATCAGTGCAGCACAATAAACACAACAGTGGGGTAATCAACCTATCATCTTTCTACCCTGCTCATCACCTAAGAGACCCAGTCGACGTCCTGTACAAAAAGCAAACAGAAAACACTGAGTTTATGTCAGTTTTATATGCTCTGGGATATTGTGACATGAGCCTAAAATTTTGCTAAATTTTTCAGCAGCTTGTGGACATATAGGCTGTAGCTATACGCTAGGCTTCTATGATTAAAAAATAAGCATGTGATTCTATAGGGCTGGTTCACCCAGCCATGCCCATCACTTTAAGACAGCGGCATGTAGTTGGGACGTGCTTGTGTGTATGTGCTCTTACAGCTAAAGCATCACGTTTGAAAATTCCCATGTCGCTCCGATGCATTGCGTTTCAGTGGAGTTAGTCATCCACACTCATTTAGTTCTTGCTGAAACCTGTGTTGTGGTTCCACCATTTTACATTACAGGTAGTGCCTCTCTCACACACAAAAGTCTGAAAACTAGATGTCAGTGGCATAGTTCTTACCTAGTCATACCCCCACATCTGGTTTTTGATGTTGACGTATCTCCCCCATCATTGTTGGGGTTTTTTGGGGGGGGGTTCATATCATAAAAAGCATTCCCAGTTCAATTATATGAGGTGCAAATGAATGGGGGGGGACCACAATATGAGAGAATGTATTGAATTATTGGGCAAAGGAAAAATTATTCTTAAAAACATGCACTTAAAAATGAGAACACTTTCAAAAACTGAGGAAGGTCTATTATAATATTATTAGGCAACACGGATGTGGCAAAAAAAAATATCAAATGAGAAAAGTAGCAAGGAACTGCTTTCTGCACATCTGATTCTTCCATAAAGCACATTAAATAGAAATAAATAGTAATTCCTTTTCAGCAGAAGCAACGTCTTCCTTTGAAAAAGAAACACTACATCTTAATATATATCTCAAAAACGTAATGAATACTAATCTAGTTTTCCTGTTATTCTAGAACTGCCTTTAATGCGATTGCTTAAGATTATATCTCAGTACTGCTTTGTTCATTTTCCTTATATATTTTACTGTAAGGTATTGTCTAGCATTAGTACTAGTCACACGAATTTAATTATATCTCAGATGGAGAACAAATCTTATTCCCTACTATCATGGAAGATTTACATGCATAGGTTTTGCATATAGTACTGAAACGAGGCATCTGCTCAAGCAATTCACTTGGAAAGATACAAGACAATGGGACATCAGAGTAATAAAAGCTGTAGGAATGGAGTTGGACTGTGATACTTAAGGTTCTGTCCTCCTTACAGCCTTCCTTATACTGATTCTACAACCAATTTAATGCCTACGGTTTCATCCTCATTCCTTCATTTGTCCTATGTCTATCCAGAGTAAACATCTCATTCCTACCTATCTGAGTCTACCTGACTGGCATCATTTTTTATTTTTCTGTCCTGGGATCTTCAGATGAAGGGTGGTATACTAATAATAATAATAATAATAATACTAAGAACAATAACAATATTGAATAAGTCTCTCTTGCAATCCTCTGTAAAGTAGCAGAACTTCAAATGAAGCCTGACCCCAATAAAATAACACCTTAGCTAAACTTTAAAAAGAGAGAGAGAGAATGGAGGCACATTGGGAGAGAAATATTGAAAAGTAGGTCAGATTATATTTGGGACAAAAATCCTGAAACTACATTCTCACTCTTAGCACTTGAAAAAGGGAATGACACCCTAAATGTATTAGTTAACAATAAATCATAGAATTATAGACTTTTAGAGTTGGAAGGGACCACAAGGGTTGAATTTTTCGCCCAATGTGGGGCTCGAACCCATGACCTTGAGATTAAGAGTCTCATGCTCTACTGACTGAGTTAAATAAATTTAACCACAGAGCACCACAGAGCATCACTTTCTTGTCTGTTAGCTACAAATTAGATCCAGTCCTGCCTTCTGTGCCTATGCCTAGGAACCAATTCCTAGAGAAGAGACGTGACAGAGACAGGGGGATGTGTCCCTGTTGTTTCTCCTTGACTTGTCAGTGACTTTCGACACCATCAAGCACGGTATCCTTCTGGAGCAGCTGTCCGAGTTAGGAGTGGGTAGCACTGCTTTGCTGTGTGGTTCAAGTCCTACTTGGATAGTCACTTACAGAGGGTGATTTTGGGGACTGCTCTTCAGCCCTGCGGAGACTTCAATGTGGGGTTCCTTGGGGCTTAGTTTTATCCCCTATGCTATTTAATATCTACATGAAACCACTGAGTGGGGTTATCTGGAGTTTTGGAGTCTGTTGTCAGAAAGATGCTGATGGCACACAGCTCTACTTACATCCGCTGGTGTGGCAGTGGATGTTCTGGACCACTGTCTTGCCTCAGTAATGGACTAGATGAGAGCCAACAAACTGAAGCTCAATCCAGATAAGACTACTGGGAGGTTGCCTGCTCTTGATGGGGTTACACTCCCTCTGAAGGAGGCCACATAACATGGGGTTACTTCTGGATCCTTTGCTGTGGCTTGAGACTCAGATGGCCTCAGTGGCACAGAGAGTCTTCCATCAGCTTCAGCTGGTGGCCCAGCTGCACCCCTATGTGGGCAAGGATAGCCTAACTTGTGTCATCTATGCTTTGGTAACATCTAGGTTAGACTACTGCAGTGCATAGTGCTGCCTCCACGTGAGGCCCAGAGGGCGGCAACACGAGAATGGGCCTTTTTTGTAGTGGCTCCCCGTTTGTGGAGGTGGTTCGCCTGGTGCCTTCATTATATGTTTTTAGGTGCCAGGTGAAAAAGTTCCCCTTCAACCAGGCCTTTGGCTGATTAATATCCTACACCCTTTTAAATGTATCTTTGGGAATGGGGGAGGGGGTCAGTTATCGTTTTGTTGTTTCGATTTAATTATTTATTTGTGTTTCATCTTGTATTTTATTCTGTGAACTGCCCTGGGATGTCTTGATGAAGGGCAGTATATAAAATACATACATACATACATACATACATACATACATAATCCAACCATCTTAGCGATTCCCCTCTGGATTTGTGTAGGGTTTACTCCTTAGCCTTTTCTTCTCCTGAAGATGTCCAACAAATACACTGCAACTAGATAACAAATCTGTAAGCACCTCCATATATCAGAAACCTAGTGAGTGCTACACATGCCTACGTGCTTCAGCTTCGACCGTGGGGCCAACTCCTAGGGGCTGATGTCCCTTTGCCCCCCTAAAATATTTGTGGGTGCCAGCCCCCCCAGTTGGTAGGCATTGCAAATTCAAATAGTGTTTGTGTGCCGCATCTTGGAATCAATTACACAGGGCGGGGCTTCCCTGGGTCCCCCCAATATTTAATTGAAGTTGGAACCTCTGGCTTCGACCTAGAATACACAACAAAATCCATTGCCTGCTGTGTGGGTGGAGAACCTTAGAACCAGCTGTCAAATGCAGCCCTCTGGGACTCTATTTCCAGTGTGAACCTGCTGAATTAATACCGGTACTTAACAAGGAGTTCAGTTCCATCTCCTGTGACTTGAATCTAGATAATTTATCATCATCATCATCATCATCATCATCACACTACAGATATCAGTTAAATTTCCCAAAGCCAGGATGTATGTATTTTTATTAACATTGCCTTGTGAATGCTCACTATATTTATTTCACATTTAAGCTTTAACACAGTTATGAGATCTGCCAACTAAACAGGCTTTAGTCCATTTTTAGTCCAATGCAGCTTGTTTGTTAATCTTCAAAGTGCCACAGCACCCTTTGTCATCGCAACAGACTAACATGCCTATCCCTCTGGAAATCTTTGGTTGATGTCACTGGTACTGTCCAGTCAGGCACAAATGACAGGTAAACGACAGCCATCTTACACAGAGCAAAGGAATGTGCTGACACTCACCTGGAAGGTGTGGTGCCCGTTTCAGCACCGAGAGAGAAACAGGAGAGATGTATCCTGAGCCACAACCAAAGGTTTCTGGGGTGTGCTAATTTCTCACAAGAAGAAGAATCTGTGCACAGCTTGACTCCCAAGAATCTTTCAGCCATGTGAAATCGTGATATCCTTGCCCCCTTTGTTCTTATTAGAAAGATCTAAAGGAGGCCATTTCCTAGTATTATCCCTTTTCTTACATGGAGTTAACATATTTAGCCCTGTTTTTGGGTGCTTTTCTTTCTTTCTTTTCAAGGTTGATACTTTAGAGGAGTGTATATACTGTATTCATGTTACCATATATGTCTCAATATATTTTTTTTAAGGAAAAAGGAAATGAAAGGGGGGGGTGAAATCATTCTGTTTCAAATAATGAGCATGTGCACCTTTTTGCCTCAGGCCTTCATACACAATTTAGCCAGAAAGCCAGGGCAGATCATGATTTAGCTTTTGACATCTCCTGCCTTCAGGCCAGTAGAGACTAATACAGATTTCTGACTCTGAGCACACCACAGGAAAAAAAGTGAGGGAGAGAGGCCTTTTATTGACTAAATGATAAAGAGGTTTGTAATGATAAATAACAGTCATTTTATTGTGGAATTCCCCAGAAAAGATGCATTTTCAGTATCTGAAGAAGTCGACGAGCCAACACTGGTTCCCCGTGGATCTGAACCTGCTAAGCTCCAAGTCTTCCTGTGCAAAAATGAAGGTCGCAAATTGCATAAGACCCATCCTATTAAAACTGCATAAGCACAATACATAATCATGGCTCTATCCAGGCCAGCTGGAACTGAGAGGATTAGCTGAAGGCAGAGTCTGGCCTTGCATTCCCTCTCAGGCTGTGTGTCTGACACAGTCAGCGGTGCATCGTCGGCACCCGGACTGGACGAGCCTTTTTCTTCCTTTCTGCCAGCTTTGATCGATAGTTTAATTGTAGACTTTGGGAGCAATAATGGATAATTCGGCCTGAACCATCCTTTATGAGCCACGTTGTCAAGGATGGAGCTTTCGAAATTAAACAAGAGTTGGGTAATATTATTACATTTGTACAGCTCACA
Organism: Darevskia mixta; assembly: GCA_034641385.1. Taxonomy (NCBI): domain Eukaryota; kingdom Metazoa; phylum Chordata; class Lepidosauria; order Squamata; family Lacertidae; genus Darevskia; species Darevskia mixta. The sequence continues at coordinate 23,946,760 of JAWWNH010000011.1, forward strand.
TACAGTTAAAATCCACTTACAAATACTGTCTTGACAACTCATGGAGTTCAATAAACATTGGCTGAGGTAGGTTGAGAGATGCGAAGGGAAACAAGAGGAAAGAACTGGCGCCGATTGCAATATTTTTTTCTGGGAGGCCTTACATTTACCTCAGGACTAGTAAAAACGGCAATATATATCTGAACTAAACAAGAATGGCAAGGTGAGGGGAGACTCGGTAAATAACTAGTATTCTGTAGCCAGGCGTAATTATACACACACATAGTCTATGGAGACTATAGATATTAGTTATCATTATGAATGATACTTCTCCTCCTCCAGTGATTGGAGGAAATATTAAGCCAGTTTGGCAAAATGGTATACCTGATAAAGTCTAGAGATTGCATGAGCAGTATGCTGATGGAAGCGGGCTAGGGAGATGAACATCCAGGATTTGTAGGGCTTAAGAGGCTATGTCTAAACTACACATATTGGTCCAAAACAACCAGCCAGCAAATATTTGGCTGGAAGTCTCTGGTACTTGTGTCTTTTCTGCACATGTCCATTGCCATGCACTTCACAGAACCAGTAAAACACACTCAGCATTACTTGGAGCCAGGGTTCCATATCATATCAGTGAAAACGATTGTGGTACAACAAGATGCTGGAAAACAACATGCAAATTAAATGTAAGCATGGTGAAATGCACATGCAAGCCCATGCCTTCGAGAAGTATAGAGTGATTTGCTGGTCCAGTTTAATTTTTTTTTAAATGGTATTTATATCCTACCTTTTTCCTCAAAGGATACATTAAAGCATGCAGTAAAAACCATATAAAATTTAAAATCAGAGCTCAACGAACTAGTATGTTAATGGCCAGCGAAAGCTTGGGGGCATAGAAAAGTTTTCAACAGAGCTTTAAAGGTTAAAGCAGAAGGTGTCTGCTGACTCTCTATCGGTAGAGCATTCCACAGGCAATAGCACTAAATGATATATAGCACTAACGATATCATATATCACTTAACAATAGCAAAAAAACCAGGTCACCTTGGACACTAAGGGCGGATCTACACTTGTGGTTTATAACGTAAAGAAAAGGTTAAAAAATAGTTTTCAAAACAGAGGGACAAATGACGCATTGCTCTTAACGTTCTTAGTGCAGTATTAAAATGTGACACCAGAAGACGCTGCAGAGCAGTCAGAAACCAGAGAGACAGCGGAGAAACAGCAAAAGAGAACATTTCCTGTTTCGACATTTTAGAACGGTATTTCTAATATCGTTTTAATAACGCTTAAAAGTTCAGCCTAAGTTAAGTTTCTGATCCATTTGCTGATGGTGCCAATGCTTACCGTACTTCTCAACAATTAATTCCATATCTATTGGTTGCTGCTCATCTAGCGATCTCTCAAGAGTGGAGGGACGCAACTTGTTATTCTGTGCTTCTATGGTTTTAAAAAGTCATGTTCGTTGCCACTGCTGAAAAACCGACTCATAAAAATACATGCTACAATCTTTTTTTTGTACCAGGTTAAGAGGCTTTTATTTGCCCAGGCATTCTAAAATGTTTTTATGGCCTCTTGTTGTCCTTAATAGTTTTGGGTTGTAGCCGGTTGTACTCTCTACTCAGAGGAGAACAACTGAAATTAATTGGCTTAAGTTGCTCGTGTCTATTAATTTCAGTGGTTCTACTCTGAGTATACCAAACATGGACTTATAACCCCTTGTGCCTTTCCGTTTTATTGTTGTTTGAAGAAATCACTTTATTACAATAAAATGTTTTTTTACTGTTGTTGCACACCGTCCAGGCATCTGTTGAAGGGTGGTTTAGAAATGTTTAAAATAAATATATAAAAGAAACAGAAATTTTCGAGAGTTGCCTGTTAAAATAAACAGCAATATTGTGAAGTGTTTTATATCTCATGCTATATAATGTTCTTAAGAATCATCCAACATTGCCGCCATAACTTTTGTTATGGAGGAGCAATTATATGGAACTCTCTCTCCATAGAAATGAAGTGGAACTTCTGTTTGGCCTAGAAACCACTATGAGTGGCATATACTTCAATCCACTAAATTGTGTCCTGTTGCCATAAGTCATTAACCTGCGCCTTGCATCACTGAAGGAAGTGGTCCTGTCCATGGTATCCTATTTAATAATGCTAAGTTCTGTTGGTCGCTTTTCCTCCAATGCCTGAGAATTAGATTAAGGGAAGAATATAGTGTTGGATTAAAATCATCATAAGCCACAACAAGCAAGGTCCTGTCCTTTCACATTCATTTTACGATAAATTGATAGGCTTACATGATACAAATTCACACCGAGAGAAAGCCTTGGGAAACTTAGCACCTTAGGGATATTGCTATATAGATATATGCAAAGCATTGTGGTACTTCTCTTTTAATATGACTTCTATAGCAGAAGTTGAATCAAAAAGCACACAAGTTCATTATCATGGAGAGGAGGTAGTACTTTCAATATTATGTCTGAAAAAGCTCAAGAAAGTAAGTGAAATTGCGTATGCAGTACCTCTATGCCACGCATGCAGTGATATCTCCCAATGTGTGTCCTTGCAGGGTGATTCATGCATGTATCCTCAACACTTGATGACAAAAGTGTCAACTGGTGAATGACATGTGTAAAAGAAGAACACACCACTTTTCCCCCCCATGGATTCAGTCCCCCCTCATTCAGCCATCATTCATCGAGACCGAACAGCACCTTATCATGGTGTGCGAAGGTTAAGATGTTTTGAAAAGTTATCAGAGATCCTCGGATGTAGCCTGCAACTAAATCCAGTTTCTTTCTTTTTCGTTCTTTTATATATTTTTTAATTTTTTTGATAATTTTATACATATTTAAGATTTCAAACATTAAAATACAAGGTTATTTTGAAACTTCGGACCTCCTTCCCTCCCTTCCATGGGTTCCATGTTTAAAATTAAATTTGCTGCATCTTTTACCATTATCCATCTGTTATATAACCATAATTATCATAATTAATTCCACATTACAAGTGTCATTACATCCCTGCCAAAGATTTTAACTGTTTACAGTGGTCTTTCAAATAAATTACAAATTTACTCCAGTCTTTAGAAAATACTTGATCTTCCTGGTTTCGAATCTTCCCCGTCAGCTTCGCCATCTCTGCATACTCCATCAGTTTCATCTGCCATTCTTCTTTTGTTGGTACTTCTCTTTCCTTCCATCTCTGGGCTAGTAGCATTCTTGCTGCCGTCGTTGCATACATAAAAAGTATTTTGTCTTCTCTTAGTAAATCTTCACCTATTATACCTAGTACAAAGGCTTCTGGTTTTTTAACAAATGTATTTTTAAACATTTTCTTTAATTCATTATATATCATTTCCCAGAAAGCCTTTACCAATGTTCATGTCTACCACATATGGTAAAAAGTACCCTCTATCTCTTTACATTTCCAACACAATTTTGAACTTATTTTGTACATTTTAGCAATTTTACTCGGTGTTAGCAACTAAATCCAGTTTCAATGTTACTAGGTCATATTGGCTAGCACACAAAGGAAGATTTCTGGTATTGCAGTTATGGGTAGCAGCTTGGATAATGGTAGCAAAATCCTGGAGAAGCATTCATCTTACCCAAATTGCCCAGTGGTTCCTCAGCAGTGTGGGGCATCACGGTCATGAACTTCCCTTCACTTGTCAGCTTCTACATCGATGGTGTCCATAGTGTAGGACTTGTGGCTAGAAGGCCGCATGGGACTCCCAATTTATTTTTATGCACCACTCTGGCATTGTAGATCCACTCTTGCTTGTAACTGCTGCTTCTTTTGCATGCAAGAGGCAGCGAAAGAGAGGTGGGGAAAGCTATGCAATCCTGCAAATTCTACCCACTTTTGCTTCTGGTATTTCCCACCTGTAGCTCCTAACAGATCATCTCATAGGACTATGGTGTTTGTCAGGAGGAGGAAAAAAAGCTTTTCCACTCCTACAAGATGTCATGACCCTATCTCCTAATAGGCTACTTTCATTTGTGCATTACATCAAATACGTCACATAAAAATATAAATATAGCATTGATAATAACCTACATGTGCAGAAAGTGATGGTGGTGGAAGAACTTAGATGCACAAGATGAAAATGTATCATACCATAGCATCCATAAGCATATCAAGGTTTCTGCTCCTTGGGGATGTATTAATTTTGATACTTAAACACTGACGCCAACTCCAGGGACACCTAGGTGCCCAGGCACCCACAAATTTTTTGTTGTGGGTGCTCAGCACCCACTCCGCGGACCTTGGACATGACTTCCGGGTCTCGTACCTTGCAAGGAACCGGAAGTGACGTGCTGGAGGTCATGTGGGGGCCAGGACACCAGTTTCAAGGCTCTGCGAGGCCTCGGATGGTACCTTAGGGGCCTTGGGGGCCTTGGAAGTGTCATCCTAGGCCTCGCAGGGCCTCTGACGCGACTTCTGGGGGTGACATTACATAACATTATGATGTCACATTACGTCGGTGCCACTGGGCACCCATGATCTGGGGCCCAAGTCAGCACGCCTGTACTTAATGATATTGGTAAGGGGAATTTTAAAATAAATGTTTAGGCCACACTTTTCCAATGACTAAGGACTCATTCATCCTCAATATTATGCCCGTTTTATGATTGATTTGCACAAGGCCTACCAAAGTATACTTTACAAATCACTCCCCCCCCAGCTACAATGCTTTATGTGTACACCTAACATGCAAAGTGTAAATGTGACAAATGCGTTGGTGTATCATGCAAGTTCACTTGTGCTTAGATCGTGTGGCTCCCTTAACACTCAGTGGGATCCAGCATTTGCTGCAGTATGATGCACAAAATGGGCTTCTCACTGAAATTCACTATTTATGGTACAGTAGGTGATTTCATCTTAGGCTAAGACAGTTATTATAACCTCTCTAAATGTAGATAGGCAGCTCTGTAATTTATTTGGCTCCACAAACAGGCCAAAACCTTTAGCCAGATGCAGGCTCTGGCATGTAAGTATTAAAGAAGAAGGTGAAAGTTATCTCACGTAGCTCCTGTGGCTCATCTTCATGGGCTGCTGAGCCACAGACTGCGTGAACGGAGGGAAACCTACTCAGAGTATTCCTACCACAAGCACAAATTTTGCTCACTGGGATTAGCAACTGTACCTCTCCCCGCCCCTGACCTTTGCACTTCGCTTGATAGCAGGCTGATTGATTTTTCAAGTTGATTTCCTTCCTAGGGTATTTCACTCTGGACTAATTTCATTTTGCTAAATCCGATAAGAGATTAAAAACCACACACATTTTTGGTAGAGATAATGCATTCACGTGGGCACCCAGCCATCAAGTTCAGAAAGAGGGGGTGGGGAGGAGAGCGAGCAGCATTATTGCAAGCGCTTGAGATTCTTGTTTGTAACATAACTTCTTGGCAGATGCTTCTTAATTGATATGCACATTTCCAAGGTCACTTTTAACAGCACAACGACTTTCTCTTTCTACTCCATTTTCAAATTCATGCGCTTCCCCAATGTTGATATCTATGAAAACAAACCTGTTCTGTTTTGAAGGCTGGGCACAAATGAGCCTAGCTCTTTAAACGCTGCAAGGAAAACAATATTGCAAGTTCTCGCAGAGTCAGGGCTGGCTTACCCATAGGTACGGGGCACCCGGGCACCGGGCTCTCGGGTGCCAGGTCAAGAGTCCAGGGCCGAGATTTGGAGTCTGGGGATTGAAGAGCCAGGCCAGCTGACAGCTGCTGCCGAGCGGAACAGAGCCCGTCAGAGCGCCACAGGCTTTTCTGCTGTGGGTGCTGAGGCTCTCCTGTGTGCCTGGGATTGGCGGGCCATCAAGAGGCCCGGCCAGCGTTCACATGCTGCTCACCCAAGGCGTGCAGCTTCCCTCCCAAGCCTCTGCGGGAAATGCTCTCCTCCTGCAGCAGCATGGGGGAGAGTTGTGTGCCCGCCACCCATATGGCTGGAGGGCACACAGCTTCCCTCCCAAGCCTCTGTGGGGATTGCTTTTCTCCCTCCACCCACAGTGGCATGGGAGAGAGTTCTCAACAACTCTGAGCTGTCCCCCTACAAAAAAGCTCAACAACTTTGGCCTGCCCCCTCCCAAAAAATTGGGGGCGCTGGGCAGTTTTTTGCACCCCGGTGCCGCATATGCTAAATACGGCCCTGCACAGAGTGCAGGCCAAAGCCAGTGTAGTGCAGTGGTTAAAATGCAAGACTATGACTTGAGACAATTCTCTACCGAGTCAGCCATGAACCTCACTGTGTGGCTTTAAGTCAGCAACAGTCTCTCAACCTACATCACAGGCTTGTTGTGAGGATGAAATAAGGTGTATAGGCCAACTTGAGCTTCTTGGAGGGAGGCTGGCACTGCCATGAGACAAGCTTAGACATTGATCTCAGGCAGCAGGCACAGGTGAGCAGCAAACCTCCCCACTCCCCACCTGCCAGCCCTGCTGTACCACCACTGCTTCCCACCCACCACGACTCTGCACCTCTGTCTCCCACTCCTCTCTGCCTCACTCCAAGGAAGGGACAATAGCACCCTTCTTCCAAGTGAGGCATTCTGGGTAACAGATCTGGGAAAGTGCACCTACTGTTGCGGTTAGAAATGCTGCTTAGTAGATCTTTTCACTACATTTTTAAAAGGCGTCTAGCTGCTGCCTGGCCACCATACTAAGAATGCCTCACTAACACAGCAGTATCTGAAGGAGGGGAGAGGACAGGAGAAGGAAACATGGGGGTCAGCAGTGGTAGAGGCAAAGGAAGACGAGGGGTGGTGGTGAAGCAACAGAGTTGCCAGAGCTCTTTCACCAGCCTTGCATCCTTGCAGTCCATAATTATCAAATGTGCATTTACTCGGGGGGGGGAGGAGTTAGGGGAGTGGTAGTACCCCTGGTGGTGGACATCCTTCTGAGGTAGTTTGTCCACCTTTGGTCCCCACCCTGCACTCAGCTCTCACCTGTGGCTGTCAGCATACAATAGTTGCCACACCCCTGGAATAGCTTTGGCTGGCCAGCTAAAGCAGGTGAGGGCAGCGGATGGGTCTCAAACCCTCAGTGCGTTAGGGACTTCCCCTGCATGTGAAGACAGGCTCCAGCGGGCAAGACCAATAGTGGGTCCAATGGTCAAGAAGGCAGCTACTTCACGAGCTGTAGAGGGAAGTGATGGAGCTCATCAACCTGGGAAGGTAGCTCATCCAGAAGGAAAACTCTGATCCTAAACCTCCGTTGCCTCGTAGGACTTCTTTGGGAGAAGAAAGGGCTAAGAAGTAAAATTCCTAGGGTAAGTTCCTAAGACGGTTGGATGGCACCTTGAACGCCTCCTTCCAGCAACTCCTGCAGCTGGTGCCAAACATATTGCTCTGCTTTCCTTTGGACCACATCCGCAAGGCTGACAGGAGGGTCTTGTTGTCTAGGCAGCCCAGGACTTCCATACACACTAACCAGGCTTGTGCACTGGGGAGATCACTTCAGTGCGGCTAACACAAGTGGTTTGACTTCATCCCTGGAGGCGCACTCCATTTTCTTTTGAGACAGACTGATGTTTACTCAGAATTTACTCAGAATCCATCTTTAGTCTCCACTTGATACATGTTTTTCCTCATCACCACCATAAATCCTATGGCCAAAAGGTAGTATTATCTATCAATGTAAAGCAAATACAAAGAAATACGATTTATTTTAAGATTGCCCTGGGGGCCTAGTCTTTATTCTGGGTAAGCTCGTGCGGCATAGCGTTGTCGTTAGCTGCATCCCATAAACAGCTCTGGTTTCACCAAGCTTTGGTATGCGAAACCAGAAAGATTACTCCTGAGGGATTGTTGCCTTCCCTGGTTATATATTATTATTACCAATTCCTTTATTTATAAATAAATATTTGTGTGCCACTATACCATAAAAATATATCAAAACACCTTGGAGCAATTAAAGCATAAAAACATACAGTGAAAGCATAAAGAGAACTTATACCCATGGCTGCTTTTAAACAAAACAGAAAGATAATGTGAGAGCCTATGGTGGATCTTCAAGTCTTGTATAGCTCGGCCCTGACAACATGCAAAAATGCACTTGGTGAAGCTTCACCTATCTCTCTATCTCTCAGCCTAGAAACGTTCCACCAGTTACATGTCTGCTTATCAAGCTGCTCTTAAGGCAAAGGAGATGGGTCAGTAAAAGAGTTGGCAGCCCTAAGCTTTCAGTCGAATCTTGGTAGGATGCAAGTTTTTTAAGGAACATAGACAAGGAAGGTTTTCCCAGGAGGAGGCTGTGATTTAAGGAACCATTGAGGAAAAAGGATGTGTCTGCTAACAGCATCTTAAGGCTCTAAAAAGGCAACATCTATTTACTAGGGTTTTTTTCCTGTGTAAAATTGGAAATTCTACTCATTTAAGGGCTCTGGGGATTCTCCCACAAACAGAACTGGCAACTTCACTTCCTTAAGGAACACAAACACAGCAGGGTACAAGAATGGAGAAAAAAGAGCAAAACGAAGTTACAGAATTACAGGCCCATCAGCCGGTTTTGTTTTGTGTTTAACAGCCCCAGTTCTTCCGTTTTTAACACCAGCTCTGAGAAAATGGTCTCTCCATATCCTTCACCCTATTGGTGGGCAGAAAAATTTGGAAGGTCAATTTTGCCATATTTATTCCAGGATGGGACATTCTCTAACATTTTCTACGGAGCAGGGCTCACCATTCAGTATAACATCGTCTTTCTTTTTTCCATTGTTGTTGTTGTTGTTGTGTTGTTGCTGCTGCAAGAGGCAGCAGAGACCATTGTGGTAGCAGCCTGACTGCCATTTTGCATCCTCCATAACACCCTGGGCCTAACATTGGTCTGCGGCATTGTGGATAGAAATGGCGGCCACCACAAAAAAATAGGAAATATTGAAAGAAAGTTCTGCAAAGTGGCTAGCCACAGCCCAGCAGAATTGCCCATCCATTATACACAAAAGGTCCCAATTTAGCCTTTGGCATCTCCAAGCAGATCAGAAACTGGTTCCTGTCTGAATTCCAGGGGAGCAGCTGCTCATCAGTGCAGACAATATTGAGCTACATGGACTAATACTTTAACTCGGTATAAGGCAGCTTCCTATATAGTGGGCCATGAAAAGAATCGCTACTTAAAACCCCATATGCATGAAGTAAGAACTTACAAAGTAAGGCAAAGTTAGAATCCAACAGGAGCAATATCGTGGATGAGGCAACGTAAGCAGAAACCTACGTGGAGACTGCAGTGCAGCAGCAGGGATATGGCTTGTTAGACAGGTGAAAGGGCAGGTCGTAACCACAAAACTGATAGGCTGCCTAATCAAAATTCAGGATAAACCTGGCCAATCCAGCTAAGTCAGGTGTAGATGGTTAACAAGCTCAGAGAAGGTCATTGTGGAGCAGGCGAGGTCTCAGCCCTGGCCACTAGATAGCTCCCTGTGGACTGCCTGTGCCCTCAAGGCTAACTGTTGCCAGTTTTATTTTTAAGCCTCCGCCAACCCCTCTGCCTGTCCAAACAAAGAAGAGATTCTCTGCTCTGTTAGTCATAAGAAATGTTATCTACATGCTCTTTTGGCAGGTATGATCTCCAAGCTCATCTTCAACCGACAGCAAACAATTGGTTGAGGAAAAGCTTGAACTCACTAAAATCAGTGTTAATCTTGCCATTAAACTCAGTTGGGCAAGGTATCACCCAAAGGGGATTAAAAAAAAATTTTTTTAGAGATGAATAAGCAGAATTCATAGACACACAGAAGCCTAGTATGGAAACAAGGGAGCCTCTGAGGACCAGTTTTCATAAATAATTACCTCATGACACTGGTTTTGTAACTGGCAGTTCTCTGTTACTATCTGTAAATAAGCGGTATTTCTTAAGGTCATTGTTTTATAGCTCATGAAAGGTTTTCATAAGGTGCACATTCCGTGCGCCTTTCCATTTAATTGCACGGGTCACTGAATTAAATAAAATAGGGTTTCTGGTTTGAAGCGAGGGGTGGGTGGGAAAGGGGAGAAGGAAAAGATTCTTATTTCTTTCCATTACTCAAGAAAATTATTACAGCCCAGCTCACCAAACACAAATTGCAGGCTTTATTGGTGTGTTCTGTGGCTACTTCAGTAAACCACAAAGTGTTTACATGTGCTGCACGCATACACTTTGGGTTTTTAATAGCTGGTTGACAAGAGATTAAAGGCAGAAATATGGCATTTTATTAAAGCAAACATATCAGCATGCCTACCATGATAAAATGGTCTAGTTTTCTTCAGACACAAAAGTTTCTGTTGAGTGATACCTTTGAAATTCCTTGAGGGCACCCTATTATTCACTTCCCTCAGCAGAGAGCAGCTGCAAATGGCCTCCAATTTTCAAAGAGTATTGCCTGGTCATTCTTTACTGTCAAAATGAAGAAGAGCATAAAAGTTAAGTCAATAAAGTAATATGAAATGCTTAATATAAAAATTCAAGAATGAATGATTAACCATTAAAAACTTACAGTAGCTATTTCAGCCTAGGAAAAAAAAATTAACATTTCCCCTGAAACCTATTAACACTCCTTGTAAACAATATTCTTTCTTGAAATATATGGCTTTCCCCCCATTCTCTCTCCATACCCATGGCATTTTTCTTACATCCACTTTCCCACCACAGATATGCACTTGAATTCCTCAGGAGAAGGGCCTCGGAGCCCCCTTGCTTTCATGAACTGGAAAAAAGGGAAAAGGAAGGGTGGGGGAGAAGCTTTTTTCTGCTCCCCCTCCACTTTTGGGGACTAATAATACACTTTCAGGCTTCCTAAACCTTCCATAACAATCATACTACCTGTTGTAGCTTCTGGCACACTCCTGTATATACAAGTGTTGCATCAAGTGTTTACTTGCTCTAAACTATTTTATTACAAGATGAAAATGCCTGATGTCATGGAACTCTTGGGAGAGAGAGAGAGAGAGAGAGAGAGAGAGAGAGAGAGAGAGAGAGAGAAAGAAAGAAAGAAAGAAAGAAAGAAAGAAAGAAAGAAAGAAAGAAAGAAAGAAAGAATTATCTTTCCAGGAAGTAAGTTTTAGGCAAAGGTTTATATGAATGTTTTCATTTAAATTATGTACAGATCAACTATGCATTATATGTTCTAGTTCACAGCAATCTTTACACCAATAAGGGATTTGGTGGCTGGTATGCTATGCACCTTTACTTAGTACTAGAGTAAGTCCAGATTGGAGGGACCCAGGTGGCGCTGTGGGTTAAACCACAGAGCCTAGAGCTTGCTGATCAGAAGGTCGGCAGTTTGAATCCCTGCGACGGGGTGAGCTCCCGTTGCTCGGTCCCAGCTCCTGCCCACCTAGCAGTTTGAAAGCACGTCAAAGTGCAAATAGATAAATAGGAACCACTCCAGCGGGAAAGTAAACAGCGTTCCTGTGTGCTGCTCTGGTTCGCCAGAAGCGGCTTTGTCATGCTGGCCACATGACCCGGAAGCTGTATGCCGGCTCTCGGCCAATAAAGCGAGATGAGCGCCGCAACCCCAGAGTCGGACACGACTGGACCAAATGGTCAGGGGTCCCTTTACCTTTACTTTAAGTCCAGATTAACTCAATGGGACCCCTGCTTCTGAGTAAACATAGATTGGGTTGTGCTGCATGTGAGGTGAAGCATGGGGAAAGTTCAGCAACATTATCTGTCTATCTATCTATCTATCTATAGCTGGAATATGGCAGCTTGCTTTGGCTACCTGTCTCAGCTTTTAGGGTACAGTCCACCACAAAGCCACATAAATTATAATTGCTATTACATATGTTTCTGCATCATTTTTGTTGCATTGTTTGGCTTTTAAAGTGTGCCCGCCCCACAAATCCTTATCCCACAATTTCCCCCCTCCTTTCAAGGGTTAATTTGAGGAGGAGAAAATACTCACCCTCTCAGTGAGCTGTATCCAATCCTACTCAGATTAGACTCATTAAAATTAATGGGCATAATTCATTAATTTCAGTGGTTCTAATCCGAATAGAACGTAGGCCCTATCTGCACTAAACATTTTGAAAGGCTGTTGCTTTAGCTCTTCTGTGCTCAGCCAACCATTCACTCATCCCCTCTGGGCAGGGCTAGCACTTTCGCACAGCTCTCTGCTCCCAGGGATGCTTAGAGGCAAGTGAGCATGACTTATCCCCGCCAGAAATGGCTTTCGGAGGGGTAGCTGGGCAGCCTTTCCAAATGAAGGGGTTCCTTGCATGCTTTATGCCCCTCCCTTGTGGAAAGATCCACCACAGTCCTTTCTTTCTGACCATTTCAGTGCTCATTGCATCCACAAAAAATAACAACTTCTTGCACATGTGAGCAGGGGTGCGACAGGCAACAGAAGAAGCTCTCAGCTGATTTCAGCTGAGTACTGGCTCTGATATAGATAAAAACTTTTTTCATATTCATGTCTTTTTTATACTTGTTCAAATGGGGGGTGGGACATAGCTGCCTCTGCTAGGGTGGGGTTGGTGGCTGAAAAACTACCTAAGTCGCATTCCCAAAACAATATATGAACAGAAACGCAGCCATCATTTTCTGAATTTTGCAATTCAGTTTTTTTTAAGCATGTACATGTGGGAAATGAATACATTACAGGAAAGTGGACATAGAATGCATATATTAGTGAAATTAACATATAAAATACACAATGTTTGGGGAAATTGCTTGCAAAATGTGCATAGTGTGTACACAAAGGATGACTATTCCTAAGTACTTTTTAAAAAATGCAAACTGATGGCGAAATGTGGCAAGCTGAACTTAGAACTGGGGGAAATGAGAAACTGAGATAAAATGAAATAGGGCAGCAGACCAATGAGAAGCCTCATTGTATTCTCTCTCCTTCTAGGGCTGGTAGTAGAGTCTGTCCAGGGTTGGGACGGAGGAGCAGCAGTTAGTTCAACAGACCAATATCAAATACTCAATTAAAAGTTTCCATTGGTGAAATGGGATAATATAGTTCGCTATGAGAAGACTACAGTTGGGTCAACAGGATGCTATCAGAAGGTCTTCTAGTAATCCTTAACAAGGCTTGTATGTTGATTACCTTTCTGAAGATGTTTGCCTTCAAAAATTAGATTGTTTAGGTGAAATTAAATTTAGCCCCAAAATGCTGCCATTTGTACCCATGTTATGCTAGAAGTAGGCTACAATTGATTCTCCATTACGACAACTAAATTACATCTGGCTACAGTTTAACAACAGGCTGGTTCCTGTCTAGAGATAAATGCAGCAGTCACCTCTTAATACAGCAATGATACAGCAAAACATTTTTTGCTTGTTTGCTTACATGCACAGAACTTTCCTCAGCACTGGACTTATTCATGGGATAGGTCTTATTCCTGCAGACATCCATGAACATACTGCACACCCAAGTCAGAGCCCTGGGATCACCCTTTAGATCAGATTTTGAGCAGAGAATTTTTAGATCCAGTTACAAATCAGACTGCCTTCTGTGGACATGCCAGCTGAGACAACAATAAACCACCATGTGTTGTGAATAAGGCAATCATACAAAAAATAATAATAACTGGAGTTGCAATTGCTGCAACTAAAATACATACAGGCTGTAACAGCCACAATTTACTATGTAAGTAGTGCTGCACCCAATTTTCTTGATATTCAGCTTTTTATGCCAAAGTTTCCATTTCAATGACTGTGAAATAATCTATCAAAAAACAAAAAGCATACACACTTTCACCAATTCCGCACCAGATTTGCCACTGCCTCTGTACCATTTTTGTTTTAATTGCAAGAACATTGCCTGCACCTCTCTCTCCGTCTCACTGATGTGAGCTGATTTGCAGGAATGCCTGACTTTGAGCAACAATTGCAGAATTAAAAGCCTTTATTAGCCTGTTGCTATGTGCTAAGGCACATTAAAACTTTTAAAGCCCCACTGCTGCACACTAGTGTACAGAAATGCTTAGATTTAAATAAAATAAAAAAAAACTTGAAATCATTCTGCAAGCATTTTTATGCCAAATGCCACCCTGAGGAAAGAAAAAGCCAACTATCGAGGCTGTTTTTCAAGGGGCACAAAATTTAGCAAAATTCAGCCTTCCTGGTTCAGCTCATTTCTACAATGAATCTTTGCTATTTGTTAATAATAATAATGTTATTATTATTTATAATAATAATCTGACTTGGTTGCCCAAGCCACTCTTTGTTGCCTAGTTGGAATTTCCCCCCCCTGAAGTTTTATTATGCTTACATGCATTCTGGTTTTAGGATTAATTATAAAGGCTTTGGCTGCTCATGATCAAAGTGGTGGCAATGATGATGATGATAATGACCCTGAAGGCTCCTTTCAATCTTCGAATCTTACGGAGTCCCGATCACAATTTTCCATTTCATACTTAAGTGTTATATAAAGGTAACAGCCATAAAAATCTGCAATTTTGGAATGTGATTTATTTTATATGGACTTACTGTTATATATGTTAAAAGGCACAATTGCTTCCAGGTGCTTTGGGCTACCTGGTTGCCAAGAGGTCATGGTACTAGTTAAAAAGTAAGTCGCACTCTCTTTTCAAGCCACTGTGTGTTGCATAGCAAAATGTGGCACACACACACACACACACACACACACACACACACACACCCCTTTTAGAATTCCTGGGGAACAACAGTTCAGACAGAGGAGCAGCTTTAGCAAATGTCAAGATCTCACAAAAGTAAGCAAGGGTGAGGCATAGCAAAGGTTAGCACCTGTACCAGAAAAGTCATAACATGGGCCCTGGCAGCGGGTGAGGGAAACGATTAATAGGAGGGAGAAATAGGCTGTCACCAAGCCGAAGAGCAGAAGTGACCCTAATAACTCTAACCTCAAGACACCTCACGAGATTTCGTTCATTCACGACATCGCTAGACGTGTTAATCAGCAGCAGATCCCGCAAGGGGACACCTCTTTTTCAGGCCTGGGTTTATGTCATTAAAGATGGTGGACATGACACCATTTTGCACTTTCTTTTTCCAGATGTGTTTATGACAGGCAGCAGTGCTGCTGACAGATTGAAGGCATGAGGATGTATCTTTAAATGGCTCGTTCCATCACAATAGATTGTAAAGAGCTGGGGGGGGGCAGGAAATCAGACAAGGAGGTACGTTCACAAAACGTTTTCCATTCCAAAGGTCTTGGATGAAATAAGCAGGAAGGCAGGAATTGCATGACACCTGCACCTACTGTGGCACCTGAACAGTGTGGCACCTGAAGCCAGTCATAATAGAAAGAGGGAATCACAGAATCATCTAGTTGGAGGGGGCCTGGAAGAACATCTGGCCCAACCTCCTTGCAACCTCCAATTTGGGAGATTTGGGGAGTGAGGTTATTACCCCTCTACTACTATCCGTACCAAGTTGTTCAACCATTGCTACTGTGTCCTTTCTTCTAGCAGATCAAGGTAACAGCAAACAGTGCAAAAAAAAAAAAGAAGAATTAGCAGGGGCAATTAGAATAAGATATATTATTTGATTATTGATGTAAACCTCCAGAATGCATTTTGTATAGTTAAGTTTTCACCCTCTACAGCAGGGGTGTCAAACTCCGGCCCTCCAGATGTTTTGGAACTACAATTCCCATCAGCCCTAGCTAACAGGACCAGTGGTCAGGGATGATGGGAATTGTAGTCTCAAAACATCTGGAGGGCCGGAGTTTGACACCCCTGCTCTACAGCATCTTCATTTTATTTTATTTTATTATTTTATTTATTTTATTTTATTTTACTTTATTGCTACGGCTAGTGACTGATGCAATTAAAGATTCTTCTGATTCATTCTGTCCCATAAGGGGATCAAAGCTGCAATGTTGGCATTGTCAGCACCATGCTCCGTCTAACCATTCTAGCATAGGAAGGCATACACTCCTTCTCTTATAGGTACTGCAAATGCAGTCCATATAGACAGGTAAGCAGGTTTAGATTGCTTTGTTGGGAGTGGCAGTAATATGAAGTGATCAGAGGCAGATTTAGGGCAGCACGGCCGGTTCCTCTGCACTGGGTGCTGGGGCTAGGGGGCATCACAACTGTGAGATCGTGAAATGAGCAGAACGGAAGGTGAGAGGCACGGGGGGGGCACCAAATGCTGGCCTTGCATGGGGTGCCACTGAAATTTGAAAGACCAAAGTCCTGAAGTGATACAGTGTCTAGTGCAAGGAGAGAACATGCAAAACTCTGCTACTAAAAGATTAAATTAAACAAGAAAAGGGAAGCAAGGCGATATGTATTGGGTTGGGCCCAGATGTAGTTAATTGGAATAAATGGAACAAGTTGAAATATATGGAACAAGTTAGTCACGACTGGACTTATCTCTAATTAATTTCAATGGTAGCTTTCAACTATCTTTCCAAGCCATTGTGTCCCATGTTACTGTCAACCATCTTCAGGAGCACAAAAGTTGGGGCTGCTTTTCATGAACTCTCAGTGGCTCAAGAAAGTGCTAATCTCTTCCTCCTAATAGGGTGAGTGACATCTTGGTCGTTCATTGACCCACTGTATTGCACTTCTGATCTCAGAAATCATAAGTGAAAACCATGCCCAAGCTCAGTAGTCCCTGAATTCTTTCAAGACAGCTCAGCAATCTGCAAAGTGCGAGTTAGAATAAGTTATTACAAGAGGCTTCCTAGAGTGGCTGTTTTAAATCAAGTGCTGTCAAATAATTTTTAACTTTCTTTGATCTGCGCTCAATCTCAGCTTTACCTTGCTGACCTATATATAGCATAGCCTCTCTTAGCTTTCCACACCTTTTTTATTCCCTGCCTATAAACTTTTATTTCCCCCTTTTTATCATATACGTGTTAGAATATAAAAAGAGAGCCGTTCCTGGTTTGGATGCTTCGGAAGATTATATATAAAACCCGTAAGTGTGTTAGCAACCTAGAAAGAGACAGGAAGTTAAATAATCGTGCAAGAGACAAAAATATGATGTTCAGGACTGGGAAAGTATTATCCCTCGGGTGGTTTATGGCTTATAAGAGACACATCTGAGGAACCTGGTATCAGATGCCTTCTTACAATATCTTTTATAGGAGTAATGACTATAATTTTAAAGGCTAGGAAGGAAAGGACTCTGAGCAAAGACTTGGGGGTGGGTGAAGAAGGAACTTTAATGAAGACAAATGCATGTAGGAAAGAAAGAAAGAAAGAAAGAAAGAAAGAAAGAAAGAAAGAAAGAAAGAAAGGCACAGCAGGAGAGTAAAACCAAAAGAGGACAGGTGGAAAATTAAGACTCAGCATCGACTCAGACTGTAGATATTAATGCAGAAGTGCATTAGTGTGCCAGTCAATTAAAGGATCAAGATTTGCGTGGTCAGGCGAAGTCCCCCCGAACCCCGGGCAGCTCCTGAGGGAAATAATGACACGTGACAACGTTCTATGGGATTAAATTGGCCACAACTTTATTAATATTCAGATGTAGGGAGACCTTGGCTCAGGCATTGGGCGTTTATCCTTCCCAGCCCCCCAGCCAGGGTTCTGGGTAATTTTCAGGGTTATCCAGCATGTGTGAGGAGTGGGCTAGCTCTGGAGAACATATGTTGAAGCAGATAGCCCGCCCCCCCGTTCGCCGCCACTGGAGGGGGAGGGCAATGACGACCTCTGGGCGTATGGTCAATGCCTCCCCCTAAGATCCCTTTAACGGGAACCCTGGTATCGCCGCCGCAATGGGGGCGGGGGTCACCGCCCCACACCCCCTCCCATTTTAGGTAGATGACTAAAGGATTCCGCCCAAGGCCTGCAACCGCCAAAGTTGTGATGAATTGCTACGGGAAAGGTGAAACCTGCCAATGCAGGGAAAGTCCTTTCCGGCCCTTTAACAGCGACCTTGACGTAGCAGCGTCTGCGTGCCTGTGTGGCTGTGGAAAATAAAAGATTAATCTGCATAACAAGCATTAATTTAGGGAGTGGAGGGTGGGGAAGCTCTGGATCCAACGGCCGCTTCCCAGATAATGACTGACTCCTGTAAAGTATGTTCCCTCCCTCTACCTGGTCAATCCCCCTGGCAACACCTCCCCAGCCGGGATTGGGCGGCTGCTGCCATAGGTGGAGACAACAGGTATCCAACCTGGGAAGGCGGTGCCAGACCCAACTGCCAGGAGCTGCATGTGATCCCAGAGGGCTGCTCGCAACCACGCAAAATGCGCACCCCATTTGATGTGGGGAATGGTCATTCTGGGCACAAATGGGGTTGCCATAGGTCCCCAAGTATCATGAGTTTGGGGGTGCTTGAAAATATATTTATTTCACCTTCCTGAAGAGTAACACACCCGTGATCCACCACTGCACTGTAGATGGGTACAAATCTCACGAACATTTTGCGTAAGGGTCAGAAGAGGACAGCAAAAAGAACTGGCCAAAGCACAGAAAATAAGTATTGCTCTATAATCTGATTTCATATGTGCAGCCCAGTCCTGTGTATGTTTACTTAGAGTAAAGTCCCATAGAGATTCAATTGGGCTTATTTCCAAGGAAGTGTGCGTTGGATTGCAGCCCTTGGGTGATTTCACGGTTCCTTTCAAATCATTCATATTTGGCAGGCATTATTTAACCCACGATCTCAGGGTCAAAAAACCTTAATGGTGGAAGTACTGCTGCTTCTGCATTGGATGCAGCTTTTGAAAATGAGACTCTATCTACCAATAAGAGAAGAGGGCACTTGCCTGTACTTTGAGGGGGTCACAACAAGTTTTTGGCACCAAGAAATCACAGCAGCAAACCCACGTGAGCGGTCAGTTGCATATATTATATATGTATAGCCATCCTGGCCCAGCTGAGTTCACAAGAGGAAAACAGATAGCTCACAATCTTGTTAACCGTGTTAGTTTTCAGATCAATCCACAAATTAGCTAAGTTTTAGCTTAGGTTGCACAGCTTTGTTGACCCACCAAGCAAATCATTGCCCAACAGTCACATATCATGGGCTTTGAAGTGCTGGATGATTCCCTCAAGAAGGCAGCGAAACCAGGAAGTATTCAGAGTCTTCTTTTATTGTGGGTTCCTTTTAATTTAATTTTAGCCACCCCAATAATATTCATACTTAATGTTAATGTTAATGCAGTATAATGTTAAGTATGTTATGACCCTAGGGGGTGAGGTATCTTTGCCCCTAAAATATTTGAGGGGCCTGCTGCCCCCCCCCCCAAAGTTGATGAGCATTGCCATTCAAATTGAACTATAAACATTAGAAAGAACTTCCTGACAGTAAGAGCTGTTCGACAGTGGAATTTGCTGCCAAGGAGTGTGGTGGAGTCTCCTTCTTTGGAGGTCTTTAAGCAGAGGCTTGACAGCCACCTGTCAGGAATGCTTCGATGGTGTTTCCTGCTTGGCAGGGGGTTGGACTGGATGGCCCTTGTGGTCTCTTCCAACTCTATGATTCTATGGTGTGCATGCATGATTGATTATACGAGGCAGGGCTTACCTGGGCTCCCCCAATGTTTTATTCAAGTTGGAACCCTTGGTATGGGGTAAAAACTCATGTATTTCAGTGGATCTACTCTGGGTATGATTTAGTTGGATACTGCCCTAATAGCACAATCTTGTCCCACTGAGTTCAATTGAATTGAACCGCCGACCTTCTGATTGGCAAACCCAAGAGGCTCAGTGCTTTAGACCACAGCACCACCCGCGACAGGGTGAGCTCCCATTGCTCTGCCCCAGCTCCTGTCAACCTAGCAGTTCAAAAGCATGCCAGTGCAAGTAGATAGGTACTGCTGTGGTGGGAAGGTAAACGGTGTTTCCATGTGCTCTGATTTCTGTCACGGTGTTCTGTTGCACCAAAAGCAGTTTAGTCATGCTGGCCACATGACCCAGAAAGCTGTCTGTGGACAAACGCTGGCTCCCTCGGCCTGAATGCAAGGTGAGCAACCCCATAGTCGCCTTTGACTGGACTTAACCATCTGGGGGTTAAGGGTTAAGGGTTGTTGTTGTTTTAATTGCATTGACCCTTATGTAGGTTTATGTAGGGTGGCACCTGGAAAATGTGCTTTGCTGATTTGCCATATGAAAACATATTAGTAATATAGTATGTAATCATAGTTTATAATGATAAAATTCTATCATCACAATTACCATCAGTGTATTGCCCCTTCGCTGATAATGCCAAGCTCTCCTTTTTAACTGGTGGCTATAATATCCAAGTCCGCAGGCTTTTAAGTAAGCAGAAAAGTGCAGGTAGCAAGGGATCTGTGCTCTCAGTGCAATTCTTTTTCATCTTGCAGATTTGATTCCCTAAGACTTGTCTTATGAAAGGCAAATTTGCAGTTATCATTGAAGCAATGAAGAGGCTATTATTCATCCTTGCACTGCTGAAAACTGAACAGTCTGGTCTGAAGCTACCTGGATTTCTATTTCGCTTCCCATACTTCTCTCTTTAGGCATTCAAATTGACAAATGCTCTTGTATATAGTTTTTAAACCCTGTCCATATCTAATGCATCAGCATCTTGTTATGGAGCCTTTGATTTCATTGTTTGCAAGGCTACTATATCAGCAGTGTGGAATTGCCAAGGCACTAAGAAGCCCAATTTTTCTTTAATTTCTCGGGAAATTGACAGCTTTATGAACTGTCTCTTTACCTATGCCTCATAAACATGTCAGGCTGTAGGAAGCCATTCTAATTAAATCCCAGGAGAACTGCAAAGGAAGATTAGAGCTTCCTGGCAGATTATTAAAAAACAGTTGTTCATATATACACAAGTATCTGTACTGGAACCTAACATTTGATAGAACAGCCACAGAATTAACCCCACTGGCAATTCCAGATGACACCTACAAAAAAAAAATCTCATGGGAAAATATGCTAACCATAACTTTTGAGTGGTGTTTTGTATCTTCCAAAGTGAATATTAATTTGGGGGGCACCCCCCAAAAAACCTTCCCAAATACAATTAATTCAAATTAAGATCTAGGAGTTTCACCTTTTACCCTTGATTACAAGAACCTGATACAAAATGAGGTATGAATATGTCTTCAAGGTTAACCGTGGAATTAATGCATTCAATGGCTTCAAGTTACAAGAAAGGAAATTCCAAAGAAGACCTTTCTAACAATAAGAGCTGTTCGACAGTGGGACGGTCACCCTCGGGAGGTTGTGGACTCTCCTTCCTTGGAGGTTTGTAAGCAGAGGTTGGATGGCCATCTGTCATGGATTCCTTAGTTGAGATTCCTGCATTGCAGGGGGTTGGACTAGAGGACCCTTGGGGTTCCTTCCAACCCTACCATTCTATGACTCTAATATTATAGGGGGAATAGTTTGCCTGGTAAAACATGGTAACAAGGAAACTTACAGGCCAGTACAGTGGTACCTCAGGTTAAGAACTTAATTCGTTCTGGAGGTCCGTTCTTAACCTGAAACTGTTCTTAACCTGAAGCACCACTTTAGCTAATGGGGGCCTCCCGCTGCCGCTGCGCCGCCAGAGCACAATTTCTGTTCTTATCCTGAAGAAGAGTTTGGATTTTGGATTTGATATCCCGCTTTATCACTACCCGAAGGAGTCTCAAAGCGGCTAACATTCTCCTTTCCCTTCCTCTCCCACAACAAGTGCTCTGTGAGGTGAGTGGGGCTGAGAGACTTCAAAGAAGTGTGACTAGCTTAAGGTCACCCAGCAGCTGCATGTGGAGGAGCGGAGACGCGAACCCGGTTCACCAGATTACGAGTCTCCCACTCTTAACCACTACACCACACTGGCTCTCTGAAGCAAAGTTCTTATCCTGAAGCGTTATTTCTGGGTTAGTGGAGTTCTTAACCTGAAGCGTCTGTAACCTGAAGCGTCTGTAACCTGAGGTACCACTGTAATATGTTTCAAATTCTGCTTGATATTTAGGAGACCGAGCATCCAACCATGTGGCTTCATAAGGGTTCGGTGGAAAATAATAGATATGAGCTCAACAGACACATATTGATGAGGTGGACTGGCCTCCGTTTAGAGTTGACCATAAGAGTCGTGAAGAGGAAGAGGAAGTGTGATGGCCAAAGGTATACAGCTGTACAATGTAGGTACAATGCAGTCATCGCCATTTTAAAGATGTTGATGGGTGTAAGCTATTGAAAGGACCACCAAAAGCCCAAAGCCAGGATACACATTTGGGGTGACCATGTGCCCTACTTTACAAAAGACAGCCCTCAATTGGAAGAGCTGTCAAAGGACACTTCCGCATTTGAAGGTGTCCTCTAAGGCAGTGTTCCCCAACCTTGGGCCTCCAGCTGTTTTTGGACTACAATTCCCATCATCCCTGACCACTGGTCTTGCTAGCTAGGGATGATGGGAGTTGTAGTCCAAAAACATCTGGAGGCCCAAGGTTGGGGAACACTGCTCTAAGGGATGCCAGGTCCCAAGTCCCGTTTAAAGGCAACAAGCCACAAGAAGGAAGAGCAGGGCCTTGGTGCCGCCCATCAGACCTGGACAGGTGTGTATATTACCTGGTCACAGTCTTCCTCACTATGGCAAGATGTATTGTATTTCTATTTAAATTATAGTGATTGTTTCTATATGTGTGTATGCTAATGTTATGCAGGTCTCTTTCTTATTTTGTCCTCTTTTTCAGTTAGGCATTTTCTCTGTTTTGGCTAACCACTTGATGCACACTTTAAAATGAGTGACACAAAGCAGTTACATCCTTTGCCCTCCTAAATAAAGCCTGCCCATTGCTATGGAGTTCCTCAAATAATTGATTGATCAGGCAACTACAGTACTAGTTACAAAGAAGTATTCATTAGGCAGAATGGCCCATTCTGTAATTATTTGCTGGCCTGCCGAATGTATTTGTTCACTTTTTGAAGAATTTTGTCGCCAGTCACTATATAACAGAAGTGACTTACTTTAGCAGTAATTTTGCTCTTGCACACTGCTTCTCTGTGTCTGGGAATTTAACCAACTTTCCACTGAAGAAGACTTCCTGTTAATGTGCAAACCGCTCCAAAAGAAGCTGATCTAATAAAACATATAAGCTTATCTCTTTTATTGCTCTTTTCTAGTGCCTTAATATATTCATGTTTTAGCAAAAAACAGACTCCCCTTGTCTCATTTGTGCTTTATCCATGAAATCAGAATCTGAAAAAAAATAATGTGCTGAGTTGCTTGATATGCAAATCTACGTTTAAAAGACCATCTGGGTTTACTAGCTTTATCGCAAGATGTCGACTGGCAGAAGTGACTAGGAGTGTATAATTTGAAAGCACACTGGACAGTCATATTGTCGTGCTGCAGTAAAGTCACTGGCTTTTATCATTTTCACTTATGGCCATGAAGTGTAAGGGAGGGTAGACATACGCCATTCATCATAAAACAGCCTGGCCTTGTAATTTGTACAGGGAAAACAATGGTTCATTTGCAATAACCAAGGAAAACCTATATACTGCGTCGCCAGTCTGTGTGAAGGCTATTAGGAGTACCAAACCAGATGGCAAAAAAAATGTCACAGTGATGATCTGCTACTAACCACCCAAGTTCTCATGCCAGACATCAGTTGAAGACGAAGGGTATACAGACCAAAGCCCACCAGGAAAAGACTGGATGTCAAAGGGCAGACAACAGGAAGTGGTGACTGTTCTTTGCCAGTGACAGAAAGGCTCAGCCACCACTGTCTGTTTGTTCACCAGCTCTCCCTCTTGGGCCAGCTGTGAGGAGTGGATCCTGTGATCTCAGTCCCCACCACCACCCAGAGGGAGAGATGGGCACTTTGCCATGGATGCCTTGTTCACCTTCGGGCTCTGGGTGAGCAAGCAGATGATGCTGAATAGGAAGAGCCACATTGGCCACAATGCACTGAAGGAGGCTTCTGACGTCATTTCATGCATAAAAACTTAGCAGGTAGCCAGAATTCATGGTTTCTCCCTATAAAATGTATACTAATAATAATAATAATTAATAATAATTTATTATTTATACCCCGCCCATCTGGCTGGGTTTCCCCAACCACTCTGGGCTGCTCCCAACAGAATTAAAACTACCCTAAACAGGGCTGCTTTCAGATGTCTTCTAAAAGTCAGGGAGTTGTTTATTTCCTTGACATCTGATGGGAGGGCGTTCCACAGGGCGGGTGCCATCACCGAGAAGGCCCTCTGCCTGGTTCCCTGCAACCTCACTTCTCGCAGGGAAGGAACCACCAGAGGGCCCTCGGAGCTGGACCTCCTTGTTTGGCTGCAAACAAAGGTAAAATGGCCTTAAGGAATATTCTTAAAGTAGAACAGCCCAATGGAACATGGTGTGGGTGGGGGAGTCTGGGTTGGGCTGCTTGCCTGAAGCCATTCATTTTTATTTTAAGGAGAGTAGAATTGTCACCTCCACAGCTGTCCAGGCACCTCTTCCTGCATGGAACCACCAGCTGCAATGCTTGATCTCTTTTCCCTGATCTCTTTCCAGAATAATGTAAAGGTGTGTAATTTGCAACTTACACATTATATACACAATCTGGGGGGAGGGCAGGGCAGAGGTGTTTGTCTGAAAAGAAAGATAATTAAAATCCATAGGATAAGCCAGTGATGGGGGACTTAGGGTTTCGATGTGAACTCACCTGATTCACTCTTTCCCAAGCAATATGCAAACTGAAAACACAGCTTTCCATCTCCAAATTGTGTGATGCAGTTCTCCAGCCAAACGACGTGTATATTAAAATATATTAATATATATATATTAATATATATATGAAGGTGAAGTGTCCTTAAAATCTATTTCTTAGTGAAAATAACATATAAAATGCATTATATTATGGGAAATTGCTTGCAAAAATGTATATGTCAGATAAAATTGCATGTTAAGATCTGCACATTAGGAGAAATTTGCACTAAATGCTGATTAATTTTTACTTCCAAAAAAATCTCAAACTGATTCGAACATGTGGAGAATGGGAGATGGGGAAAATAGAGAAATGAGAGGAACCAAAATTGACAAATCCATCCATCCCTAGGATGATGTTAGGAGTATTCCTTTAATTCACACTCTTAAATACCTCTAGTGCCATTAGGGCACCATTTGTGCCTTAAATCAAAGTGTGACTATAGTGGTGGGGTCAGTTACAGGGAAATGAAAAATAAACAGTTGAGAACCTTTTTCAGAGCAGCTTAACTCCAGTCATATATATATATATTCTTATTAACACCTGCAGTAAGCCCAAATTTCCTGACAGAGTTTTTGCATGCAAAAATCTCCACTCACCCTTGCCACAGTATGAATGATATAAAAGTGAACAAGGATGCTACCGCTGGTTTAGAATTTAAAGATTTTTTTAATTAAAAAACACACACCCTTCCATTCACCTTAGCTAGAAGAAACCAGAATCATATTATTAAAAGGATTTTTTGTACATATAGACAGTACATATGTATGAAACCAATTCATTTTTATTTTAAAGCAGGCCTGCCTGTTTGTCATGTGCATCACAGACAGTAATAAAACTGACAGCTAAATAAGGACAAATGGCCTAACTGCTGACATAAACTAGAACTTGGCTCTTTCACCTTGCATGACAGAATCACAAGTTCTGCTCTTCCCTGAAGTTAAACGTGATGCTCTCTTGTATCAAACGGCTGGCACCTTTTTCTCTACGGGACTTTCAGTCACAGCAGCCCCAAATGTAATTTGAGTTAATATATGAAGCGTGTTTGGTAAACGGATACTTATTGCCTGCAAGATAAATAGTCAAAATATATCAAATCTTGCCATGTTTTGAGGAGATGACATTATGGTTGTTTAGCGGGATCCCGGGAATGAAATGAATATACCACTTCTCTCTTTCTTTCTTTTTAAAAGAATTCATCTGGCCCTTAGGAAAGCACTATCTCACTGAAAATAAAGGGACAACACACTTCTTTGGATTTATACAAGTTAGGGCAAAGTCCCATGCTCAATTTATGCCAGCCGGAACACCTTAGGAATTGGCTTTAAGCAATGGTGACTGGTGCCCATCGACAAAGGTAAGGAGGAGAGCAGGGGACCCAACAGTAGGTGGAACCAGAACCACTGAAAGGCAGACTAATTCTAGTTTTGTGTGAGGACCCAAATGCACAGCACCCCCCCCCCACCCTTGAAAAATGTGCCTGGGGCTAACACCCCAGCAGCCAGTATGGTGTAGTGGTTAAGAGCGGTGGCCTCATAATCTGGGGAACCGGGTTCGTGTCTCCGCTCCTCTGCATGCAGCTGCTGGGTGACCATGGGCTAGTCACACTTCTCTGAAGTCTCTCAGCCCCACTCACCTCACAGAGTGTTTGTTGTGGGGGAGGAAGGGAAAGGAGAATGTTAGCCGCTTGGAGACTCCTTCGGGTAGTGATAAAGCAGGATATCAAATCCAAACTCTTCTTCCCTCACGCTTACGCTCCTGGAAGGAGGCAGAGGGTGGTGCTGGTGTGAGTGCAGGAGGCACACAGCGGAGAAGAAGGTCAGATCTGCCACCCTTCCCAGCTCCCTAGAGCCTGCCACCTTGTGGACCAGCCGTGGACCTAACTGCACCACTGCCCCTGCGTTAGCAGATCTTGGGAATAGGCCACCACTGCTTAAATTGTGGTGGCAGAAGGTTACGCCAGGATATTTCCACTGGCAAGAGGTGGAAAGTAGGCAGTGTTGAGGAACACAGTAGGGAGGAGCAGTCCCAGTGTGAATTCTGTACTCCCCCAGACACTACACATGGCTCTCACATCAGATGCACCAGCAAAAGCTTGCTGTGGGGCCTGCTAAGAGCAGTTATAGGCTGGTGGGACTCTGCCCCATTCTCCCTAGTAACTTACTTTCCACCAAGGGTGCCAACTTGAGTAAAATACTGGGGGGGCCCAGGTAAGCCCCACCCCACATAATTGATCACATGACGCAGTGCGCACGCACCATTTGAATGGGAATGCCCATCAACCTTGCGGGGGTCCAGCCCCCTCATATATTTTATTGTGGGGGGCTGAAGCCCCCACAGCCCCTAGGAGTTGACTCCTATGCGCTCCACTGCCCAGCAGGTGTTATTTGACACAGGTAGTACATTGGGAGGCCAGATATAGTGGGAGCGTGACAACTTTCAGTGGGGAAATAGCAATTCTTTCCCCTCTCTCTGGTCTCTGTATGGATCAAGGTGACCCCCCCACGGCTGCTTTTTGTAAAAGAAAGAGCTGCCACTTGTGAACAAATACTCTGAAGCAGGGGGTGGGGGCAGAAATCATGCTTCTTGACTTGGATCTACTTTTTATTTTTACTCTGAGACATAAAGTTAGAATTGAATAATGAGGTGTGTCTGTGAGCATTCTGAGCACATGTTTATTTTCAGGACCAGAACTGAGCTGAGGTCACAGTCCTTTTGCACAAAATTAGACCCCTGTGGTTAGCTTCCTTCATTTCATCAACCTAATTTAAGTGGGAGACACAGGTGGCGCTGTGGTCTAAACCACTGAGCCTCTTGGGCTTGTGGATCAGAAGGTCGGCGGTTCGAATCCCCGCGACGGGGTGAGCTCCCATTGCTCGGTCCCAGCTCCTGCCAACCTAGCAGTTCAAAAGCACACCCAAAAGTGCAAGTAGATAAATAGGTACCACTCCGGCAGGAAGGTAAATGGTGTTTCCGTGCGCTGCTCTGGTTTCGGTGTTCCGTTGCGCCAGAAGCAGCTTAGTCATGCTGGCCACATGACCCGGAAAAACTGTCTGCAGACAAACGCCGGCTCCTTCGGCCTGTAAAGCGAGATGAGCGCCGCAACCCCAGAGTCGTCTGCGACTGGACTTAACTGTCAGGGGTCCTTTACCTTTTTTAATCAAAGTGGGGGAAGTTGTTGCTATTGATAAAACAATTGGGAGTCAGAACCCCTTGCCAATTTGCTGCCGATCACCCAGAGAGATCTACCAGTTGATCTCCATGTACCTCTTGCTGCGAAGCCCTTTAAAGTGTGTGAAAGAATTTTATTGGGTTTCTTCACATATTTAGAAACCACTTTGCAGGAACAACAACAAAAGCTGCCATACGATAAGATAAAACAAGATAAAATGCAAAAGATTAGAGTCAATAAACTAAAAATCAAAAAGTCATTTCTTCAATTGTATCATTAATATTCTATAAAACGACTCGATCACACGCTTCAGGGAAAGCCTAAAAGGGCTACTGTCTCTGCTCCAGTAGTGCTTAGTGGGCAAAGGCAATACACCTTCCCAACGAAGAGGAACAGGGTGGAAACCTCTGAAGAAGATGACGTTGTGTCATTGCTCTTTGACCAACTATTTCCAGGGATACTTGGGGACAAGACACAGGCTGGTATTAGGCACTGTAATGTCTTGTAGTGCATAATTTGGATCTTATAGGTTCTGATGTGTAGAAGGTTATGCTAAAGCTGAACGAATCCTGAAGCTTTTTGAATTTTCTCCAAATTTCTTCGCTGAACGACTGCATGGCATGGGTTACTTAGGGTTCAGCTTTTGTGTTTGTGTGTGTCTGTGAGAAATGAGGGTTGCTGTTACTAGGCAGTCTTTCCTGAGGCCTTGAGAAATGCTAAGACTGAGTAGCATCTTGCATAGCTCTGAATACACGGAGCCAGGGGCGGAGGAAGCCTCCTTGGTACCCGGGGCGGCGACCGGAGGAGGCACCCCTGGGGGCAGGGCGTCATGACCCCGGTGGGAGCCACCTGCAGGGGCGAGGGGAAAGGCGGGCAGCGATGGGGTGACACCCCATCCGCCGCCGCCTCCTCCCCGCTGCCCGCCCCGGCAGCGGGGAGAAAGGCGCTTTTAAAAAGAGCAAAGCCGAGGCAAGCAGCCTGCTTGCCTTGGCTTTTCTCTTTTTTAAAGCGCTTTCCCCCCGCTGCCGGGCACCGGGCAGGGAGAGGGGCGGGCCAGAGGGGCGGGCCAGCGAGGATGTGTCACCCCTCCTCGCTGGCCCGCCCCGCCCCTCTCCATGCCCCGGCTCCGCAAGCCAGCCAGCGGCGGGAAAAGCCGCTGGAAGGGGGGGCCGCTATTTCCGGCGCTGCCGGTGTGGAGCCACAGGGGCAGCCAGCGAGGGGGGGTGACACCGCTCCTTGCTGGCCGCCCCTGCAGCTCCACCCCGGCATTGCCGAAAATAGCCTTAAAAAAAAATTTTTAAAAAAAATTTTTTTTTTTAAATGCCCAGATTGTCACCCTCCCCCAGGGTGGCACCCGGGGCGGACCGCTTCCCCCCTGCCCCCCCTTGCTACGCCCCTGCACGGAGCAATTACAGAACACCTAAGTTCTCCCTTAAATAGTTCTCTGGCAGGCTGCCCAATCCTAACCATGGATCCTTGGATGCAATTTCAGTGGATTTCAATGGGTTTTACCTAGTATGCTTAGGAGGACTGCAGCCTTTGTTTTTTTGGGGGGGAGCACTTGTTAAGCAATACTTGTGGGTCACCCATCTTTAGGGAGAAGAAGGCTGGCTGCGACTAATGGCTTACTTAATAAATGCTTGCAAGTCAAAATCTATTTTTATTCGGCTTGTTTCCTGTGAGAGCCGAATCGGGCGGGTTTGTAATCCACACTCTCACACTGCCATCTTCTGGCTAAGGAATCCTCTTGAGCAGCTGTGTCTCTATGTCAGCGGGCAAGAACGGTGCGTTCCCCTGCCTTGTTTTGACAGACAGGATGCTCACCCTGTCGCACCTTGTTCAAATAACTCGTGCTCTCCTTTCCCAAATCCCTGGCTTCTCTGCTAATAAAGATGGATAGTTCTAAGGGGAGACTGAGCCAAATTCAATATGCCTATTTTGTAATGTCATATGAAATGCATAAGGAACAAGCCAACGATGCTTTGACCTTGTGTAAAAAGCAGGGCGGGAAAGGGGAAGGAAAACAAAGTTACTGTTGTGGCTTTGAAATGAGCAGAGTCGCCTAATAACATCCAGAAGGAGGAAAATCATTTCTGCACAGCTGGCCAAGGGTTATGGCCGAGATGTGAGAATCGTGAAATAACCTCCCCACCCCACCCCACACAAAATATCCTTTTGCCGACTGCACCTGATTAAAATAGTGTGGCACTAGCATTTTATATCTAACTCTAATACAGCTTGGCAGTTCCTACCGAGTTTAAGTAAATAAATGGTCGTGCAAGGATCATTTTCAGTTCACCGTCAAATATGGCCCGGAATTGTATTTATTTTCAAAAGACAACTATTGATCCATGGCGGCCATTCCGTTATGACTTGTACTTCCTCAAATGCCTCTTAGATCATTTTCACGAGTTTGTATGCTTTCCTCCGCAGGTTACATCACTTGGCCCACTGCCAGTCTCGCAAGGTTTGCCTTTAACCCTTCGGCCGCTACTCAGGCCACAGTGTAATCTTGCAGTGTCACCTTAATGGCAGCAATGTATCACTTGAATCAATAGAATGTCACCTGAAACATCCAGAAGCACATTCCAGTGCTGACCTGCACCTTGTACCGTCATTTATACTATCTGCCTAATGTACTCATAGGAGCAGAGAGATTCTCTCTCTCTCTCTCTCTCTCTCTCTCTCTCTCTCTCTCTCTCTCTCTCTCTCTCACACACACACACACACACACACACACACACACAATACACAGATGGGTTTGGAAAAAGAAGGGCTAACACCTTCTTCATAAATGCATTCCGCTTTTTTGTATATATTATCCCCCGCTAAAGGAGATACTGGTTTGATTATGTGGCACTGATCTAGAACACTGGCCAGCTTTGTGAAATTTTTGTCACCTGAGGATTTATGAAAGAACTATGGGAGATCTTATCATGGGAAGCACAGGGAGGGAGGTGTGTGTTTTATTTCATTTACCAGATCATCTAAATATATTTTCTTGCAAATCAGCTTTTTTTAAAAAAAAAAAAAATCAGAATCAGACTTTGAAGCTGTTCTAATAATAGTTCTTTGCTTTCCCTATATGTTTGAAAATCCTGAAGAGCCATGAAATGCTAACGGACATGGATAACCCGAATTCCCATGAAAGAGAATACAATATATTTGCCTATATACCAGGGCAAAATCCAGGTTTGCATAAGCAGAGCCCTGTTGGATCAGGCCAAATGTACATTCAGCATCCTGTTCCCTGAGTGGTCCACAAGCCTACAAGCATCATATGAGTGCATGATCCAATTGTGCTCCCCGGCCACTGGTATTCAGAGGCACAACTGAACACAGAGGCTCTCTCAGTTCAGTGAAAATAAGCAGCCCCTGCCTCCCACCCAGGTAGTCCCAGCTCCTCTCTCCAATCCCTCTGTTCTATTACTATAGTCCAATTTCAGCAGACAACTGGGATCTCCTGCAAACAGCAGAAAGGAAAAGGAGATGGTAGCTGTGGCACAGCCAGAGAAGGAAGCAGAAATTGTGTGGGTGAGGCCAGGACTGAAGAGGCGGTCCTGGCAATACCAAACACTTTGCAGCTGGTTGATGGTGCAATCTGGTTGAAAACATGCACCTGCAGATACAAATTTAGTGAAAACAAGATAGGTATTCAAAGTGGTCAGCTCAGGAACAGTACAAAGGTATGCTGTATATTCCATCTCACTGACATTTCTGTAACCTATAAACTCCTAACAGGGTAATATTGGCAAGCTTGGCACCGCATTCTACTTACAAGACATGTGGTGCTAACATTTTAAGGTGGGCAGTTTTATCTGCATGGCTGTTTTTAGCTGTAGCCAGCAGATCATATAATTGAGGCCTCACCACCATCATTTGTGTGGCAAAGACATATCAGCTAAGAGAGAGAGAGAAGGAAGGAGCAATCAGTCAAGAAGGCTTATGATCTAACTGGAATATTAGTTCTACATGCATAATAAGACCTTGTTCTCACTGATACAGAATACTGCTGTCAAGTTCAGGAGCCAATGGAGTTATATGGGAGAATTGGAAGAATTAGAGTTTTGGTTTCAGGTAAACTAATGAAAATCTTGAACTAGCATTTAAATGTTGACTCAGCATTACAGCCAATGTAAGTAGCTAAAACGGGATCCATACATTTTCATAACAAGAGCCATACTAAAATGACAGCAGAGTAGAGTTGCTCTTTTTCAAAACGCAGGCACAAAAAGAGAAATAAAACATTTGGATGTTTCACTCCACTTGGGATAGTGAAACAGCCACAAAGGTCAACTCAAGGCACTCTACACATGCTCTGAAATAGCACGCATGCTCGTTTTTTTAACCTTATAGAATGGGATTTTAACTAATGACCCCAAATACTGAGAGAATGGGATAAAAAGAACTACTTCACACACAGAGGCAGGGAGGGATTCAAGTGTAGCATCTGGATGTACAGAATTAAGTGAATGGTTCTTGGGCTCCAGGACATTGTTTCAAGTCTCTGAAAGTACATTTCATATTCTAAGTTTGTGAAGGAGACCTTTAGGATATGTTGGAAACTTAAATGTTACCACAGAAGGAGGTAAAAGGAAGATAACTTGGGATTTCCACTTATGGCCTTTACTGTGTGGAGTTGAAACGACTGAGAGTGACTTAAAATGCATTAATTCTCCACTCCCCACAAAAAGGCTCTTGGAAATACTTTAAGCTTCCCTCAAAATTCCCCAAATGCCTTTGCTCAAGCAGAAGCCTCCATATTCACCTATGAACATCGCCTGAGGTGAAATTCAGCACATCCAAGGAAGGTTCTCCGCTTATTATTCTGAAATGGCTCCTTTGCCCTCTGCAGATGTCAGGAAAGCAGAAACTCAGTTGGCAAATTTTTACCAGGCAGGCATTTGCCAGGGCCAAAAGTTGGCAATCGTAGAATTGAGACATAAGATATTTTATCACACAACCCATGTTAACTGGCTTACTAATGCCACAATATTTAGATTATCAACAACTGGTTTTTTTTGTGTGTGACTGCCCTGTGTTAATGATGTAATGATCGTATCTGTACCTTTCTGTATTTCATTTCCTCTTGATGCCATTGTTCGTTTGTACAAATGCGTAGATATCTCTCGAATTTTTACTCCAAAATGCCTGATGATAATTGCCTCCTCATCCCAAATGGAACACTCTTGATTGATTGTAGAAATATAGTGTGTAACAGAGGAAAAATGGACATAGGTGGTTGAATAATAAATATTTAGTGTGCATCTAAATATTAAGTGTGCATTATTTTAATTTTGTCTTTCAGTGCTGTTTGAAAGAACATATGTAGGATATACATACTTGGTAATTTCCTTCACTCCGCAGGAAAAGTCAGCAACAAGCATTTTTGTCAGCCTTCCAAAAAAGGAACAATATAATCATTCACTGACAAGAGGGGCTGTTCCTGCGTATGATCTCTGCCTTTGGGCTTCAGGATGATGCCTCTTTAGTGGTATTCATGCAGAGCTTTGCTGCAATTAGGTGCCTAATTTGCTGGACCTTTCAATTATAATACGCAGTGGTCACTGGATTGAACAGGATATTCAGCTATTGTCTTGTTATGTCTTATTTATAGAAAGAAGCCATAAAAACAGGTTACTCAAAAGTGGACTGATCAGTTATATTCTCAAACTATAGATATAAAATTATATTGCAACAAATGCTGCACATCAACATCAAGGGTGGGGAATACAAAAAATTAGGTGCGAATGCCCTTTTTAAATGAAAGATCCAATCCCTTACTTTGTGTATGGAAAACACGGAATGGAACTAAATATGCTCTAACACTTTGAAGCCAAAATCTGGGATGCCATCTTCACAGATGCCATCTTCCTGGTTGGTTTGTTTTTTTTATGATGGCAGCCATTTCGGTTGCTATGATTTTGCACCACGATCCCCCCCCCCCAAAAAAAAGAAACATTTTCTGGGCATGGTGCACACACATATTGGGGTGCCACACACGATCACAGTCCTGGGAAAAAAATGCAAATTTGGGCAGTGGGGCAGGAATTGCATGTGAAATCATGCAAGGTCCTGGCAACCAAAATTGCCACCCTTCTCTCGTGATTTAAAAAAAAAAAAAGGGATGTCCCAGTTTTTCTGGCACACTTGTGTGGTATGGAACTAATGCTAAAGTATACCCAACAAAGTTAGTGTCCACCATCATAACAGAAATTGCTGTCAGTATTGGGTTCCTCTCTTGTATACATAGAGGGAGAGAGAGAGAGAGAGAGAGAGAGAGAGAGAGAGAGAGAGAGAGAGAGATTGATTGTAATTGTGGCACCTTCCCTTTGGAATACTGTGCTAAAGGAATCCATCCTAAGCCAAACACAGCCACCAGGTTAGCCTTTAACTCTTGCCTGAGTGAAGACTTTGGTCAACATTTCCTTCCCTCTGGGGAAGTTTAAATCCAATGTAGAGAAGCTGTTTATTAGATATTTTGCAAACAACTACATTGGCTCAATTTCTAGTTATTGTTTTGTTATGCTTTCAAAATAAAGCACGGGGTCTTTCTTTCTTTTTCCTTCTTTCTTTCTTTCTTTCATTTTACAACCAGATTACATCAGTGGAAATAACAATGCGTTTATAATTTTGGAACATGAATGCTTCTGCTTTCATATGCTCATTGAACTCTCCCCCCTTAAAAAAACAAACAAATAGATTTTGTGCATGAGTGTATTTATGTTGCATTGATTTCTGAATAAGCTGCTAAGGTGAGGTGTGATCAGTTATACGGACAGGCTCACCACACTTTCTTATATCAGAAATATCCCTGGAGGCTTTCAGCATTTCTCAGTATCATTATCATTCATCTTTATAGACCCAAAGCCTAAAATTACAGCACAGTTTTGTGTTTATCTGCACAAGGTACCAATGACCCTAGGCCCAAAGGGCCTTACTTTAAAGGCCAATGATGTCAGTATCTACTATGAGTGTGATATAATGAAATCCTCAAATCAGCTGTACTTCCAAAACAAAGATTCCACTGAAAAATGTGTATTGTGATATCTTGGGAACCTAGGAGTCCTATTCAGGTATTCTTTCTCTTGCACACACATGCATGTGATGACTATCATACAGGGGTAGAGAGTGGGGTGAGGCTGTTGGCCCCCATCTCCTCTATCCCCATTGCTGACATCATCACCTTCCACAGGCTGGACTTCCAGGGTTCAAAACTGCACAGAGCCCCACCCCCAGGAACAGAACATGGTCCTTGCTCCAGACGTCATCCCTCCAGCCAATAGATGTCTGCAGGAAGGGAAACAGTGGTGTGGTGGAAGGGAGTGGAGCCAGGGACCATTCATCTCACACAATGTACTAGTTGGACGCAGAGGAATGGTGGAAGGAACCAGCTGGGGAACCCCCAATGGAAGAAGGTTCAGAGCCTGGGGATTGGTGGTGGGATGATGATGAATGGTCAGAGGGAGAAGACAGAGAAGACTGGCAGGAGGAGGTGACAGAAGCTGAAGAGGTAACAGGACTTAGTGAGCTGGGAGAGTCTGTGGCAGAGAGAAGTCCAGAATCAGAAGCCAGGGAGGGAGGCAAAGAAGCAGAGATGAATCAGGCTGGTGAAGAGTAACGGGTGTCTCCCCCTCCTGCTGTGACAAGCTCCACTCCCCCCCTTGTCTCCCAGAACCAGAAGAGGCATGAAAAGGGCCAATGAAAGGTTGGCTTCACACATACACAGTATTTGATTGCTTGGGAAAAGTTCTAGAGAGGTGGGAACTTAGACGGCTGTGAGGAGGGGAGGATTTCAGTTTCAGCAACTGACATTTGGGTGTCTTAGAAACATAGGAAAGTGAGAGTCAAACAATTAGTCTCCCTAGTTCAGTATTGTCTACACTGAATGGCAGCAGATCTCCAGGGTTTCAGATAACAGTTTTTCCCAGCCCTCCCAGGAGATCCTGGGGATTGAATCTGGGACCTTCTGCATGCAGATCAAATGCTCTGCCACTGAGCTATGGCCTTTCTCTGTTAGTATTTTATTAGAAGAGGGTGTGCTATGCATTTAATACCTGCAAAAATTAAGCACAGTGTAACTGATATTAGGAGGATCTATTTGACAAAGGGCCAAGAGTAAATATACCACACACAAAAAAGCAGAGTAAGTATATGTAGCAAAACAAATATGTCAACAGTTCTTGCATGGAAATCATTCATTTCCCAAGGAATAAGAAACATGTTTAGTGGCAGCAGAATTCTGACAACTCTATCAATCCAAGTATAAGTTTATCATTGTTGTTTTTTAATGCCTAATGTGAAAACATGACACTTCAAAGAATAAGCCCTATTTTGTTGCTACTCTGCCAGAAACTATTTAAAGTGGGGCGGCAAGAGAGAGGGAGAAGCAGAAGTGACAAAAGGGATCTTCCAAACCATAAATAATATTCTTGCTGTCATGCTTGTGTCCTTAGTCCTGAAATCAATTTACAAAACAATTGGTCAGGGCACCCTGGGAATACAGAATCGTTCACTATTAGCCTTTGTGTGGTTACTTAGTAGTGTAATTGAAAACATAACCATTTTCTCTTGCTAGTTTTCTATTGCCAGGAGATTACATCATGAATGGCACAACATATTTCCAAGGGAAGCTCTATCAATGTCATGCTAGCTGGTGATAAACAATGGGGGGGGGGGCTGCCAAAGCAAAACACCAAAGACTCCATGGTCATCATCTTCTTGAGAAGAATGCAATGCCACAATGCCTACAGAGATAAAATCATAAGTAAAAACACATACACACACACCCTGGGAGGTAATTTGTTTAAACAAATAAAGGAGGCTTCATAAAGACATTAACTGGTTTAAAAGAATTACATTCATATATGTCATGCCTAATATCCAAAATGCTTCATATCTTGCAGCAACCCTGTAAAACAGCCTGATGCCCTCTTAGAAGTTTTGGACTACAACTGTCATGCGCCCCAGCCAACACAACTGATGGAAGTCATCGTCCAAAATATCTGGAGGACACCTGGGTTGGGAAAGGCTACTGTAAAGCTGTTGTGTTCAACATGACCTATAAGGAACGTAGGTTGCTGCTGAAAGGTTATTTGGCCAAAGGGGTTCACAATCTGAAGTCAAGCTTCTGAGGGATGGGTGTAGGAGTATAGGAATCCCCAGACCAGAGACCATCAGCCAGCTACCTTAATCAGAAAGAAGTAATAAAATAATAATAATAATAATAATAATAATAATAATAATAATAATAATAATTTTATTATTTGTACCCAGCTCTTCTGGCTGGATTTCCCCAGCCACTCTGGGTGGCTTACAGAATATATAAAACATAATAAAGCATCAGACATTAAAAACTCCCCGATACAGGGCTGCCTTCAGATGTCTTCTATATCTATAGAAGTTCTATATCTCCTTGACATCTGAAGGGAGGCTGTTCCACAGGGAGGGTGCCACTACTGAGAAGGCCCTCTGCCTGGTAAGAGTAGTTGCATAAACTTACCTGAGATGGGCTCTCAACTCACACACCCAAAGCATGCCTATTTCTTCCTCTTCATGCTCCTGCTTACTTAGATATTTACACACTTAGGCCCTCACATGTACTGTTGCACAGTACTGGTGGTTCTATAGGCTATGGGAAGTGTGCATGGGCACCTGGGAGATGGATTTAAATTACACCTCTGAGTTACAAATCTTTTTTTTTAACAATCTTTATTAAATATTTAAACCAAACATTCCATAATTAAAATCATTCAACATAATACAAATTGATTCCATATAACTTAAGCTACAAATCATAACAAAACAAAAAGGAAAAAAGAAATAGGCTTCACATTGCTCTTACATTGATTTTCTTAAAATACATAACCATACCTTGCTTCCTATCCTCTTCTCAAACTATATTCTATTAATCCCTTTTCCCATGAGTATTTAATTTAAGCAACTCACAAATTCTGTTATTATTATTTCCTTTTTCAAATAAATTCCCACATACCTCCATTCTTCTTTCAATTTCTGTTTAGGTGTATTCCTGATTGCTCCTGTCATCCTCGCCAAATTCATAAACTCTACCCATTTAGTGTACCAATCTTCAATTTGGGGTACTTTTTCTCCCTTCCAATTTTGCGCTATTAATAACCTTGCAGCTGCACAGGCATAAAGGAAAATATTCTTCCTATCCTCTGGCATATTTGGGGGGGACTATACTCAGCAACAGATTTTCCGGTTTTTTCTCAAATGTTACTTTCAGTATCTTTTTAAATTTTTCATATACCTCATTCCAAAATTTCTGTACTATCTTACATCTCCACCAACAGTGAAGGTAAGTGCCAACCTCTGAGTTACAAATCTTATTCACCTGGATCAAGTAATTGTATCCGCTTTGCTTCCATCTATGGTGGCTGCTTAAACATCACTGCAAAACAGGAAATGCATCACTGAAAAAGAGCAGAAGAAGGTGAGCATGTACTTGCATTAAAAATTGCATATCCAATGCAAATGTATAGAAGCAAATTTAGAAATAATAGAAATACCATACCTGTCACCTGCCGCCAAGTGACCTGTGTGCCTGCATAGTCTACAGTCCAGGTGCTTTTGTGTTGATGAACAAACTCAAGTCCTCTCCTCTCCTTTCTTATGGTTCATTATCTTCTAACTGGATCTGGACTAGTCAACCCTTCATCTTTTAACAACCTTTCTAGCAGAGGATCATCCCTTGTAGAGTAGGACACGGAGCCACTCTACTTCTGACAGGAGCATTGCATGCCCTCTGCGACGAACTCCACGACGCTGCGATTAACTATGCGATGTACCTCACTCCCTAGTACCAGCAGTGTGCCTAAAGGAATGTTATTATTGTTTTAAACAACCTTCTATTCCTTTTCAATCCCAAATAGACTCCCCATCTTATTATGGATTCGCTAGTACTTAGAATATGGTTCCAGCTCTCCAAACCACTTGGCTCAGTATCTTTATTAACTCCAGGCAAATGTTACAGGGATTTTACTGTGCCCTAAGTTAGGTTTCCCCTGTCACCTCAGGTTGACCTCTGCAGTTGCTTGCCTCAGCACTCCTGCTACTTTGTGGCACCCTCTCCCTCTTCACTTGCCTCTCTGTGAGTGACTTCGAGATGCAAACTACTAGCCTTTTCCTCAGGACTAGTTTCGCCTCCCCCGCTTCAGTCACCACCTTCTTGAGTCTAGATACTTTGCTGGATTAATGAGGAACATCCAATTTCACAACATAAAAGAAAGCTTTATTTAACTGTAGCTCATGTACATTTCTTTATGGTTTCATTTGAATAAACTCTTAGTTCTGCATCTTCTTTACTTGAAACTCAAACTGGTTAATACAAATCCAGTAAATCTCTCTAACACTCTGCTCTCCACTACCACCCTCACACTCCCGCTCCCAAAGACCCTCACATCACACTCCCCAGTTAACGGTTATCCAACCCCTTTAAACCAGTGGCTGTCCCGCCCCTCATGGAATGGAATACGTCAATCAATCGAGAGGCTGGGTTTAACTCTTCACACCCTGGAGTTCTACTCTAACCAGCCCCAATCCGCCACACCCTCATAGTGAAAGCTGCAGGTGCCCACTGGGTCATACATGGAGATCAGCACTGAAGGTCTATTGTAAGACAATAGCTCAGGCATCTACCACATAAGATGATTGTGAACTCACACAAACAAAGATCGCAACACATTTTTCAAATTAAGTGTCCCATAACATAAAATGTTTCAGCAGTAGTTCTGACTGAAAATAATTCACAGATCTGTACAAACATAGGTTATAATTTCTTTTTGTTTTGTTTTGTTTTTCCTCTTGTTCTTTCTCCTTGAAAG
Source organism: Darevskia mixta (assembly GCA_034641385.1). Lineage (NCBI taxonomy): Eukaryota > Metazoa > Chordata > Lepidosauria > Squamata > Lacertidae > Darevskia > Darevskia mixta. The sequence goes on from JAWWNH010000011.1 coordinate 23,986,297, forward strand.
GGAAACCTTTTATTACATATATATATATATATATATATATATATATATATATATATATACACACACACACACACACACACACAACTTATTTGCTTCCCAGATGCCTTTTATAGAGTTTCCTTAACTGTTTTCAAAATATCAAATGATCAGAACAAACGAGATTATCTCCTCTTAAGTTGTCCAGGTGACCTACCGTATAAAGGGCTATTTTCTGCCTATAGTCCTGTTTTCACTGTGGAAAGCTATGTCAGTCCCATTAAAATACTTTTAATCTATTCAGTTTGTGATCGCTGAAGTGCCGGAGCCTTCTGGGCTTTGTAATATAATAGCACCCCCTTTATCACGTTCATTGGTTTATTGGAACCAGCTTGTACAGATGATTTAGTTTATCATGGTGAGGCCACTACCATAGGGCTCAGAAGGCTCAGTTTGGGGACTCTTCTGTCATTTTTTAATGGTTGAGAGTTTGGGAGCAGAAGGCTGATTGCCTTTTCCTGCTTTTTTATTGTTCCTGCTTCTTTATTTGTTTAGTAAAGGAGGGTTTGCTTGATTGCATTATTTACTATTCTGATACAAATTCTGCTACTATTCTGATACACATGATCTGCTAATCTCTGGGCCAACTCAGGCATTCTTAAGCCCTTTATGCAGCGGGAACACTCCATATTTGTTGGTCTGCAGTTCCCACCATCCCTCACAGGCTGGGACTGATGGGAATTGGAGTTCCCACAGCATGCAGGTTGGAGAAGACTAGTCCAGTGCATCCCTCATGAATGCAGCCATGTGGAGGAAGCAACTTCTGATCTGCCAACAGATGTCTATTTTCTTACACATCAACCTATTTGTGCTCACAGAAATCCCTTATTTTTCCATGTATAAGACTATGTTTGTTTCCTAAAAAATAATGTCAAAAATTAGGGGGAGTCTTATACACGGATACATCCCCCCATTTTCTTAAATCTGAGTCTCCCAAAATAGGGGGCATCTTATACATGGGGGTGTCTTATAGACGGAAAAATACAGTATATGTCAGGAAATGATGCATTTCAACCTGGCCATGCCAGGTCCATACATCTCCATCTATACAGACACTTCAGGTGAGGAGGGTTCTAGAGCATCTGAGCCACCTCTCATAATGCACAAATAATTCCAGGGACATTTTACACCACAAGTCTCCTATTTCATCAAATTACCATTAGCTGCAATGTTTTTGTTGACTGTGATTCACCTGACTCTCAAACTACCAGCTTAATTAAATCAATGGGATCACTCCTTCTCAGATGTTTGCAACATGGGGCAATCACCAGATCACTAAAGCCAATATTCAACAAAGCAGGACCACGTCATGGTTAAAGAAAGGTAGGAGAAGATGTAGAGGAAACAAAATAAGTATGGGACTACTGGTTTTGTGAACTCTTAGTAGAAGCTCACAGTTTGACTACAGTTGTCCTGACATAAGAAGAACATACATTCCCCGCTAAATGAGAACTGGGGTTTAGGAGCTGATCAGAATCTGATTGGTTTGTGAAGGAGAAAAGATGTAGAAAGAATTCTATATTTCCCTTCGAAAAGTTCATTAATTTGGAGCAGGATGTTGCACTATAAATTTTATACGGAGCTATATGAATAAATACAAGTAAAGATGAATTGCTCATGAACCAAAACATTAAAGAGGAAATCCAAAAGCTAACGGTGTTAAAATGAATCATTTCAACAAGTGTTCGTACAAATGAAAATATAACCCATTGCAGTGTTACCAAGATATATGTTACGGCTGACGCAGTCTGTTCTGTATAAGTGCATAAGTTGTTTGTTGTCTCACATAGTTTAATATTTAAATTCACGTTATATTAGAAAATATAGCCTTTCAAGTTCTCTTGATCTATTATATCCAGGGGATGCAAACCAAGTTGGACTATGTCAACTTTTGGAAGCCTTGTGTAATGTGGACAAATTTGTGTTGGTGACATATTGGTAACTGAATCTACCAAATGGATTACTGTAGCCAACTCCAGCTTTATGTAAATCCAGATTCACAGAAGGAAAAAGACAAGTACATAATTCCACTTGACCACATAGCCTCAAGAATGGAAATTAGATTTGGCTAGTCCTATACAACAGAGCTATCAGATGAACTGGTGAAACATACCATAAGAAATCAGATACATCAGCCTGAAGTGAATTACAGCTGGTTTGCCAAATACTATAAATACCGATTTGTTGACTTAAAAAAATTATCCTTGCCAGTTACCCAATTGTGGGAAATTACAGAAGAATGCTAGCTCATGGCTCACATACCAATGTGCTATACTTCCAAGTTAAAACATATGGAAATTATTATGGTTTCAAGCCATACTTTATCCATTTTTTGTCCCTAATCTGCAAACCACAGAATATCCTATAATATAATATTCTTTTTAAAGAAGTAATTGCTGAAGACACCAACACTTCTAATGTATCATTTCCGATAATTAGTATGTAGTTATCCAATGTAAATGCTGCAAATACCCCACACACCCATATAAACACTCTATTATGCACTGCCACCTTCAGGGTTCTTTGTGACTTATATTAAGAAGCTGCCTCTATAGTCACTGTCAGTATCATAAGGTGCCAGAGACTCAGGGTGATTGCTCCTTGAAACCAATACAAAACCAGCTTAGCATAATGACCAACAGGACAATCCTATTACTCGGAAGTAAATCCCATTGTTTGCAGTGGAGCTTAGTCCCAGATTTAGTGTGTGCAGAACTGCCGCCTAAGAAGCTGAGTTGCCAACCAGGAAGTCCACCATTTAAATCTTGTCTTAACCAACCATGAACTCACTCAGAGCAAACCATTATGGCTAAGCTTCAGCCCCCAATTTACCACATGGGAAAGATGGAAGCCTGCAACAAGTCTTGAACTGGTGATCAGAGGGTGTAGATGGGAATTCAGACTTTACACCAAAGAACCCACCAAAGAAGGGAACTGCCAGCAGACCAGTTACACAAGCAAGGTAATCTCCAGTGGTAGCTGGTGTCCGTTGGGACTGGTAGGGCAGAAGGCAGAAAGACCAACAGTAAATGGGACCAGAACCAATGACAGGCAAAGTCACCTTGTAACTGGTTGTAAGTAGGGATGCAGGCAGGTGGGGACAGACTGAGGTTGGTGGAGCACCCTAATGGGACCAGCCTCCCATGGAAATTTCTTTTCATTGATAGACCCCAAAGGGTCAGATTATACTCCCTGGGACCTTTAAAAGCTATCAGATTGATCAGGCTATCAGGCTCATCGGAGACACTTGATAGTGCTGTCTAAAGACCCAACTCCTCACAGCACCCTGGGCTGCCCAGGAAGTGGATCTGACACATTGAAAGGATTGCCGAGATGCCCTATATGAAGTGCTCTGAACATCCTAACATGATATATAACTGTGAAGTGTTACTCAGCTGGGAGCCAAGCCCAGGCGGCTCCATGAAGAAGACATTCCATCTAAATTCAGATAATCACCAGAAGAGCCTCATATTCTGCTACTGTCATCTTCCTCCACTGGCAACTGTCTTGGGATAGGTTGAAAATTAAGAGTGGCAAAAATTGATCAATTGCTTAAACCAAAAAAATTAATGATAAATTTGAAAAATGGAAAGGAATAGGCAAAAATTGGTTTTTTTAAAAGTAGTTTTTTTATATACATGTACAGTGGTACCTCAGGTTACATACGCTTCAGGTTACAGACTCTGCTAACCCAGAAATATTACCTCGGGTTAAGAACTTTGCTTCAGGATGAGAACAGAAATCGTGCTCTGGCGGTGCAGCAGCAGTGGGAGGCCCCATTAGCTAAAGTGGTGCTTCAGGTTAAGAACGTTTTCAGGTTAAGAATGGACCTCCGGAACGAATTAAGTACGTAACCAGAGGTACCACTGTAGTTTTAAAAAATGCAACTGGCTAATGCCAGTTTAGGAGAGGCACATAATTTAAAACAACGAGTCACACTTTCGATTGCTTGGAAACATAAGGCAGATTTAACTTTTAAAGCACAATCCTAACCATGTCTTCTCAGAAGCAAGTCCTGTTGAATTCAGTGGGGCTTACTTCAGGGTCAGTGGGGTGAGGGTTGCAAATGTGTCTATAACCCCCAACCCCACATCCCATGAATGAACTCATTTAGCTCTTATTGGGTTACAGCTCTGCTGGAAATGTTGCTAGTGGGCACCTTTGTCCTCAGCTCTTAAAACAATTGCTGTTGCTGTGCCTACGTTCTAGATGATCATCTCTGAAATGAGCAGTCACCTCTCTGCTGCTTCCAACAGCCTCAGTAAGAAGATCTCACCCCCGTGAAGCTGATGAGCATTGTTTCCACTAACTTCAATGGGTTTTGGATCATGCCCTCAAGCTCCAAGCTATTTAAAGGGGGCTTTTGGCTGCCGGCCAAGGTGAAAATGACTGGGTAAATAAATCGCTAAGGGGTCCTAGGGATTGTGAGCTGACAGGGCTGTGCATAAGGATCCCCCCAGATTCCCAATGGCAAGAGACTCGCCTTACAGTATAATTGTATCGTGTCTGGCACTCAATCAAAAAGCGAAAATGCAGTTCATTATAAGTTTCTATTTATCGTAGCTGCGCTATTATGCCTCGTTAAAGTGTCTGACTTTTCATCTCAATTGAAGCAAAAGCTTTATCGCCAGCTGAAATACTCAGCTAATGCAGGTTAAAATTCCTTCTCTCGTTTAACGCTCTTGAGGTTTAACTCTAATGTGGTCTGTTATTACTTTTCAGAAGGGAAATGAATTGTGATGTCTCAGAGAAAGTGTATCGCCTACGATCACTTGATGTATCAAATCAGCGCTTAAACAGAGACAATAGCACTTCATGAATAAGGAACGCCACCCCAGTCGAGGCATTCTGCATTCGCTTAAATGAAGAGATGTCAGAAAGATAATCATTGTTCATTATGGATTATTGTGGGTTTTATGTGTGTTTGCGAAAGAGCGGGAGGGCGGAAGCGGCATAAAGATGGGCATCAGAGAAGGAGTAATTGAGTTTCAATTTGAGATACCTTCCAGATCTATTATTCTGAACTTTTCATGTGTTCAAAATCATCAGATACTTAAAAGTAAGCAGCTTACCCAGTGGTTTTAATATGATACTAGGGCAGGGATGGGGAATGTGTGGACTTCCAAATGTTGTTGGACTCCAACTTTTCTCAGCCCCAACCATCATGGCCAACACCAACATTGGGAGAGCCACAGGTTCTCCACCCTTTATCAGGATTCCTTAGAAGCTGATTAGGTGTGGTGTAGTGGTTAGAGTGGCTGGGAAGAGCCAGGTTCAAATCCCCACAACCATGAAGCTCAGTAGTCACAGGGTTGCTGTAAGGATAAAATAAGTGAGGGGAGAACCCTGAGCTCCTCAAAAGGATTAAATGTAATAAATAAATACACAAATAGTGGTCAAGCTTCCTAGAAAGACAGATTCCCCACCTGTCTCTGCAATGGTGTGTCGGGTTCTTCTAGAGCAGTGCTTCCCAAACTTGGGTCTCCGGCTGTTTTTGGACTACAGTTCACATCATCCCTGATCACTGGTCTTGCTAGCTAGGGATGGTGGGAGTTGTAGTCCAAAAACAGCTGGAGACCCAAGTTTGGGAAACACTGTTCTAGAGCATGGGTAGGAAACCATTGACTCTCCAGATGCTGCTGGACTACAACTCCCATCATCCCTGACTGTTGGCCATACTAGCAGGGGCTGATAGGCATTGGAATCCAATAACATTGGATCTGGAGTGTCAGAGGTTCCCCAACTTTTACTCAGAGTAGATCCACTGAAATAAATAAAAATGACCACATTATGTCTATTAACTTCAATACGTCTGATCTGAGTAAAACTTATATTGAATATCATCCATTGCCTAGCACTTCTCAGAACAAAATGTCTGCCTTGGAGCTATCCATGGTCCTGCAGACTTCTCCAAGGGATGCTTTGTGTTGATACCTGCGCTCCTGGTACTTTGTCCTGATCCCTTGGCCTACCTGGCAGCCAAACACTGTGCCAAGACCAAGTTCAAAATCCAAGTTCAGCATCCACAAAGTCCACAGTCCAAGATCCAAAGTCAAAGGCTGACGGTCAGGAAACAAGGTTCAGGGTCAATCCAAGTCCAAAGTCAGGATGCAGTCCGGCATCAAGCCTGAAGTAGAAACCCATGGAGGTCCAGGAGTATCCAAGACAAGGTCCCTCAACATGGGCAATTGAGCAGACACAGTACCTTAGTACTACCTACCCCAACCTCTCCTTTCCCATCCCCAGTCCCAGCTGCACCCTTTGCCAGGATCCTCTTCCTCCTCCCTGAAGTCCTGCCAGTTCATGACATACTTGCTCTTTCTAGCCCTGCCTCCAGCCACTGGTTTCTACTGCCTGCTACCTTCTGCCCCTTTATTAGACTCCTTGCTGTCCTCAGAAGATGTTATATGCACCACCAGAAAAGAAAGTTTTACAAGTTTCTACTCTTTGTCCATTCTAACTATTTAGACATCACAATGTCCTGATCTTGATTTCAATGCTAATCGATGCTTATTGAATGACATCCCTTCTCATCCTTATGGGGTCTGAAAGTAGTCCCATTAGAAACCTCACATTTTTAGCGAGATTGTGGAATGAATAGTTGCCCCACAACACAGGCACACTTGGATTGCTGACAGTAACACTACATTCATGGCTTTGGTCGATGATCAATGACTAGAAAGTAGCAGAGAAAACTGTTTCCTTTTGGAACTATTATCATTTTTGGCAGTTTTCCCTACCATTGATAATTCGACATGAAAGAAGGCAGACAGCTAGGTACTATTCTTGGGTGGTTCTGATCATTCCTGGTGGGGAGGCCTCTCTGCTCTTGAAGACTGTGACTGGGTCATATCAGTGAGACTCAATGGAGGAAGGTCAAAAGGAACACATTGCATCACTGCCCCAACATCTGTTCCATAGTTTCCCAGATTTCAGTGAGTTATTTTTAACCTATAAACACCCAAAGATTCTAGCCCTTCGTTCCTTAGAAGCTACCGCTCTCTTCCCTATGCTTTTCAAGAAAACAGTTCACACATTTGAATTGTAATATGAATGCATATTTGAATCAAGACTAAGCAAGGGAAGGAAGGAAATAAGAGAATGTGAATTCTCCAGAAAGAGGGGGGGTGTATTTATAGTGGGAAAGAAGTTGCACCCAGGTATATTTGCCTTAATTCTTCATTGTTGCCTAATTTGGGGGAAGGATCCAATAAAATCTTGCCCTAGTAACTTGTGATATATGCTTTCTCAGCAAACTATACAGAACAGCAAAACAGAAACTCTGAAACTAGGTCATCCTTCACAGTCATTCTTCAGTGAATTAATTTTAGTGCTTTAAGCTGATGTTAAAACATACTTCTTTCTAACATGAGAAGAAAGATTTTGTTTCTGTCCTTTGATAGGGCTGCCAAGCAAGTGTAACTGATACATCGCAACAGCTGAACTCTCTGACCTCTAATAACACAGGTTCTGATGTTTTGAGAACTATGGCTTCTCTATTAGACAGGTGGAAACATCAAAAATAAGATCAGGGTGGAAGTATCTGGCATCATTTTTTAGAATCTGGGGGACATTACACTAAATTTGTTTAATTCAGCTATAGTTTAATATTTATATCCCACTTTTCTATTTAAAAAAAATCCAAGTGGCATTCAGCAAAAATAGAAAAATACAATAGGACTGAGAAAAGAAAGTTAAAAAAAATAACAGATCAATAATAACAATCAAATAGCAGCAATTAAAACATTAAGAACAGATATAATTAAAAGTTTAAAATAGCAGCTCATACATTAATTTAAAAAAAACAAAAACAAATAGCAACTCATACATCCTTTTAAAATATGAGGATGGACGAAAACAGAACCCTGCAGATCACACCAGGAAGAAATTCCACAGTTTCTCTACCATCAACAAGAAGCTCCATCTACTCTCACAGGTAGACAGGATAGAGAGCAGGGGCTTCAAGCTTAGTTGTAACAAACCTCTGTTTTATGTATTTATTTAATTATGCCTTTCAGGATTAGAAGCTTCCAAAGATGCTTGCAAGTACAGTCGTACTTTAGAAGTCAAACGGAATCCATTCCGTAAGTCCGTTCGACTTCCAAAACGTTCAGAAACCAAAGCACGGCTTCTGATTGGCTGCAGGAAGCTTCTGCGGCCAATCGGAAGCCCCGTCAGACATTCGAGTTCCAAAGAACTTTCGCAAACCAGAACACTCACTGCTGGGTTTGCGGCATTCGGGAGCCAAAACGTCTGAGTACCAAGGAATTCAGGAGCCAAGGTACAACTGTATCATCAACATTCACCATCGAAAGCTACAATTTAAAAACCAAAACATAAAGAGCCATCAGGATCCTACCCATGTGGCATCTGGCTCTGTGAAGGAAGGGACTGCCCAACTGGAGCAGATCCCTCTTGTTATCTTTGCCTGCCTCTCTTTTTTCTCCTTGAATCTGTCTCACAGGGCAGCTACTGGCAGAGAGCCCTGCCCATCAGTTGAGCTCTGAGGTCTTGTTTGCCTGCATGTCCAATTTCTTAAAGATTTCACAATTTATTAGGGAAGGAAGTCCCAGGCTTCAGGGGTCATGATCTTCAAGGTTTTGCTTCTAGTCATGATCATCCTCACCTGACACAGGGCTCGGAGGGGCAAGCAGTGCCTATTGGCACTCAGCTATCAAGTGGCTTGTATGGAGACAGGAATACCCTTGACAGTCCCAGGAACCATATGTAACACTGCAACACCCTGTTGGACGACCAACACAGAAACTGTATTAGCACAGAATCCTTATGTTATTGCCATTGACTCTAATTGCCTGTATGGAATTGTGTTCCTACCCAAATGCAATTGAGATAAACAAAGAGCTGGCAACTCATTACAACCCCAACATCTTTTTGGAAGCGAGTCGGACAGAGCAATCCAATGGGCCCCACTGTGCCAGCAACCATCCTATGCCAGCATAATGTAAGCATAGCTTAATCAGGACCCTATGAACTTGCAGCAGAAAAGTTGAGAAGGAAATGACAGCACTGCAGAAAAGAAAGAACATAGCAACATTCATAGTAGCCCTTCAGCCATCCATAGAAAGAAATACACGAATCACAGAGCAGCATGCTAACCACACCCCCAACACATCAGTCAGGTGCTGAAGGAGCAAATACATGTGTGGGAACAGTGAATCACCCACACATCACTCTGTTATCTTGGGCAGTGCCAGATTTACATATAAGCTAAACAAGCTATAGCTTAGGGGCCCACTCTCTTGGGAGCCACAAAAAAATTAAATTAAAAAAACCTGGATGTACATTTCCAAAATATAAGATAAAAAACAAATAAAATAAAACCAACATACAGCAACAGTGTTTTGTGTCATGTCGGCTCCTATTTGTTATGTGCAAATGGCTTTAGATACCTATTAGGTCCATAAATTACCATATAGCATATATTCAACACAAAAAACAGTGACAATTTGTTGTTGATAAAGGACAGCTGGACATATAAAGGGCCCCATCACCTTCAGTAGCTTAGGGCCTCATCAAACCTAAATCCGGCCCTGATCTTGGGTGAGGAACCTCAGGCGCAGGGGCCAAATTCAGCTCTCTATGTCTCTCTGTCTGGCCCTTGGGACTCTCTAGGATACAATTCACCTAGAGAGCACAACTGGATGCCTTCATCTGGCCCAGCTGCAACAAAACATGTCTCTCCCATATCGGTCTCTATAGCCACAGCAAGTGCTGTAACTTTCCAACAGTTTGACTTCACCACCAAAGGCACACTCCTCCATTGTCTCCTGAGACAGAAGGATGCCAGAAGATACCACTTTAAACAGTTGTGGCTTTCCTCAAAGAATTCTGGGAGCTGTAGTTTCTTAAAGGTGCTGAAAGTTGTTGTTGGAGATCCCTATTCCCATCCCAGAGCTAAAAGACTCAGAGTGGTTTAACAAACAATCTCTTTTCACAGGGAATTATGGGAACTACAGAGGATTCTTGAATTTGGAGGGCAGATGGTGCTGCAAAATATGCTCCTGTATATGAACAATAGTGGCATCTAATGGAACGCAAATGTAGGAGGGGAATCTTCCTCAAGTCACAAACACACTCCAACACCTGCATGTTAAGAAGGATGGGAACACTGGCTAAGTAAATTGGGAGGGAGGGTTGGATAAATCACACACATGCACACCTTTCTTGCTTGTTTAAAGCAGCTGTAAGTGGGTTAATGTAAGAGAAAGCCAAGGTATAGCAAGGTTATCATCTTAAACAGATTTAACGCAAAGCTTATAATCAGCAGGACACTTGGAAACACAAATAGCCTTGAAGGGATAATTGCTTTTTGGAAGTCAAGTTGTGTAAAACACGTTTCCTCCTGTGTTAATGCTTCAAGTTGTTTGATTGCACCTAGTATGTGTAAACACCACAAAATTACGGAATCGTCACCCTTCCTGGTTTAGCCTCTGTTTGTTGTAACAGCTACATAGCATTCTTAAGGGGTTTTCTTGCCTCCTTCCTTTGGTCTTTCTTCATGCAGGTAAAAGCTGATAGGACTAATGTAATTGAGAGAGGGTGAAGAAGCAAGCAGCTAGCAAAATCACTGCCAATATTCCCCCCCCTTCAATATCAGACGCCAATAGTGTTGGCACCTACTAGTCATTTCCTAAGCAGTCGGTCCAAATTTATCATCAAAGGATGGAGCTAGGCATGCAGATTGCACACATATCTCTCTCAAAGGAGAAGCTTGCCAACCTAGATAACTTCACAGTAGCACTTTCTTTTAAAATGCAGATCAAATGAAAGGAAGGGAGGGGATGGAATCCAACAACCAAAGAAACACTGTATCTTATTACAGTATTAAAAAAAAAAAGTCGCAAAGCTGTATTTCTTTTTTATTGTCGGCGATATCTGTAATAATAATATACAGGATAAATCTATTTTGCTTCTGCCTACTTGCAAACTAAATTGAGTTATAGTAAAAGTTCAGAAGTAATACACCCTACTTCAAAATTTCATCGGTTTCAACACCACCAATAGCCTTCATCAGAAATTGCTCATGCACATACAGCATGCAGGAGAGGCTGTTGGGTCATGCTGCCTACACCTGACACCCATGCGCTCAGTGTGGATGTCTGCAAAAGAAAAGCATGGACGCACTGCTGCAAGACTGAGAACCCTCTTCACATAGGGTTTCCAATCGTGTGAAAGCATATCCGCATAGTTGATGTGCCTAAGCCCACACTGAGAGCCAGTGTGGTCTAGTGGTTAAGAGTGGTAGACTCGTAATCTGGTGAACCGGGTTCGCGTCTCCGTTCCTCCGCTCCTCCACATGCAGCTGCTGGGTGACCTTGGGCTAGTCACACTTCTCTGAAGTCTCTCAGCCCCACTCACCTCACAGAGCGTTTGTTGTGGGGGAGGAAGGGAAAGGAGAATGTTAGCCGCTTTGAGACTCCTTCGGGTAGTGATAAAGCAGGATATAAAATCCAAACTCTTCTTCTACTCTTCTTCTTACAGATGTGGGCATTGCAGGCAGAGCTGGGGGAGATGTGCAATTTCATGGCCAGGGCAAGGCATGCAGCTCCACAGGCCCTTCAGAGCAGAGAGACTGAGTGGTTGCCAATCGCCATGGGTTTGTATGCATCTTGTAAATACATATTTATTTAGTCATGAATCTGGTTGATTGATAGCTCAGTTTGTAGAGCATGAGACTCTTAACCTCAGCGTCGTGAGTTTGAGCCCTGGGTTGGGCAAAAAGATTCCTGCATTGCAGTAGGTTTGACCCCATAGTCCAAGTCTACGATTCTAGGATTCTATGCCCAGTGGATGTGGTGTAAATTTAACTTATAGTTGTAGTGGTTTCTCCCCCCCCCCTCCATTGTTCTAGTATGTATATTTTTCATGCTGCATGCCACTCTGGGATTGATTTTAATGGAGAACAGATTGTAAATAGAATGAGGGGTCCATTATTTCCCATGAAACCATTCTAGAGCTGGCCACACATTCAGCATTTTCCACAGCCCTTGACGATTCCACATTTAATTTGTCGCAAGACACGGAAGATCTGGATCAATGCAATGCAGTTTGGAATAACTTTGAGAGTACATATAGGATTACTTGTATGTGCTTGCATGTGTGGACATGAGTGTGAAATGAGACAGCCATGCATTCAGTTAGACTGTGTATCCAGAGCAAGGTAAAGTCAATCACCAACATGTCTAGGTAAATAAGTGCTGTCTTTGGTTAGGTATGTTACCTATGGAGAAACTGATCTATCTACAGGTCCTAAATTCAGACCAGTGTGAAGTCAGAAGCATTCCAGGATTATCCAGTTTGTGACTTATGTAGATATGCCAGATTCACACATGGGGAAGCTCTGTCCAGAAACCAGCAATTGTTTTGTATTCACATGGTCAACAAACACCACTATTGCCTCATTATGTGAACCATCTTTTGAACACCACAACACACACGTAACTAGCTGTAAAGTAACATAACATGATATGTAAACCCTTTTTGCAAGAAGCACCAATAGAATCAACCAGCTGCAAGTTTTCGGCTGTTCCAAAAACGTTCATGGAAAAGTGTGACTAGTTTTGACACAACTCCAGTTTTTAACCCTGGGCCCACATCCTTTCATTTTTATACCGTCGATATCAGTTGGCTGGAGTGGAAATGTCAATTAAAGCCAATTCTCTCTTGGTTTTGCTTTTCTATGAGATTAGTGGGATTTTAAAGGAAAAGGATGGAGAGAAAAACTGCCCAGCAAGTTCCATGGAATCAGTCCCTCTTGAGGTTAGTCATCTACTAGCAAGTTTGAACCAGTTGACAGGTTTTTAAATTATGAACTCCTTTGGGTCACATTACTTAATTATAAAGTACATTCAGGGATATGCACATGGGTCTTTTATGGTAAATGATATGACTGTCTTAAAAACTCATTAATATGTCATTAACCAAGCAGACATTTACTAATTAAACAATTAGCTCTTTTCTCGTATTCCTTTGTTCCTCCCATAGATACTCAGTTATAGAGATCATTAGTTTAGGGCTTCTGATTCCCCCCCCCCTACAACAAAACCATACATTTGTCAGCTCAAAATTGGATATTCGCAGTGAATATGTATATATTCATCAAATGTAGCTGATAGTCATGATCTGCATTCTAATACATAACATTCTGATTGTGTACATTTTATAGATACCCATCTCAAGGTAAATTCCAAATTCAGTAATAAGACAATACTGTCACTAAGCCAACCAAAATGTTACAAAATAGTGAGCAAGCTTTCAAGTTCAATCAGTCTTCATCAATCTGGGTGCAAAACACACACACACACACACACACACACACACAGAGAGAGAGAGAGAGAGAGAGAGAGAGAGAGAGAGAGAGAGCCGGGTTTTATTGGAATTTGGTATATATAGTAGCAAAGTGCAGAAATATAATCTGGTAAACTCGCTGGTTGAAAGAATAAAGAAACTTCGAATTTTTTACTCCTGACAAACAAAGCCATTCTGAGTACAAGCTTATATGTGGCTATCATGGAGTCATGGAGGTAATAAAAGGAAGGTTCAACACTAATTGAAAAAGAAGCAGGAAAGAAGTAAAGTCTGAGAGAAAACAATCTATAGGTAGTTACTTAAGAAGGAATCAGCAATGGAAGAATGGTTACCTTTTTGTCTATCGCCCCCTCTGGTTCAGGTAACTTGCTACAAGCATTGTTGCGTTGCTCCTAACAGGTTTCAGGTTATATTGAGGGATGCTGGGGGTGAAAAAGCACACAATGGCCAATCCCTCATGTTTGAAAATATAATTCAAGCATGTGACTCTTGAGTTTTAAGCCCTGACAGCTGAGAGCTGAAACACACTTTAAAAAAAAAGAAAAGAAAAAGGTGTAGGCCTATAACCTTCCAATTGGACACTTGCAGGTGCCTGTCTGACAATATGGAATGATAATGATGAATGACACTGTGCTGTAAATATGTCAAAAGTGCTTCACTTGACTGAAATGGCTTTATGCACTCCATTTCTCCCGAGCATTGTTAAGTTGATTTGTGTCCATATCGCCTGCATTTTCACAAAGATGAATCAATTTAACGTAAATTAAAAGAAGCTGAATTATATCAATTAAAGCAATTGATGTAATCTGGAAGGGAAAAAAAACCTCAATGAAAGCACATTAATTAATGTGAATTAAATCATTATGCAAATCCAAGCTATGGAGGGGTTAAGTTGTTAATGCCTGAAAGAGGTGATGTGTAAAGAGGGAGGGGAGCCAGTGTGGTTTCTCAACATTTTCAGGTTTAAAGGCTCCAGTATGAGAACAGCAGCTGTGGTGAGGCCTGGTTCAACCAGCTCCACAGTTGTCAACTAATTTATCCATTGTGCAACTGACAGGAACTCGCAATCCACTCCAGAGAGCCCAGGCCAGTAGGGGTGGGGTCCACGTTTCCCTTCAGACTTTTGTACAGATGTAGGTGTGTTCTCTTCTCCACTCATGTTTCTCTCAACGGTTACTTCACGGTCACATAACTCCTCCATCTTAATGGAACTCCCGTGGACCAGAGCTATGCCAGGCCAGCCCTACTGCTAGGCAGAGTGAGTCAGCTGCCTCAGGCATCAGAATCTTGACTGTCACGAAAAGGATGAAAACCATTAGTTCTTTAATGTACTACTATTATATGTTTCTTGCCAGGGAGGAAGAGAGGCATGTGGGATTTTCTACCTCAGATGCACAAAGTACCATAACTTAGCTGGCCTTTGGCATTCTACACCTTGACTTGGCAGCACATAATTGGGTACTCTTTGTTTCTCTGCCTCATGCACCAAAATGCTGTGGGCTGGCCCCCGTGCTATGTGCCCCTGCGTGCTCAAGCTCACGAAACCTTTTGTCAAATGATGTTGAGAACATTACAGCATTAGAGTCCCTCCAGATTAATTCATGCATTCATGTGGCAGGTTTCCACACACTGCTCCACTTAATGTCCACATCGGAAGTGTTTTTTGGATCAGGCAAGTGATGTTATTAATTCCCACCCCAAAATCACTCCGAGGGCAGCCAGCACCAGCATTGGAAACAATCTTATCAGTCGCCAAGAAATAAAGAAACAGAACTTCCAGTTTCCATCAGATTATGCAAATATTCAAAAGCAATTTGAAAATGCAAAACCCCATCTTTGTCTCAGCCCTTTGTTTCCAGGAAAAAAAAACCAAGACAAAGAAGCAATTCTCCAGCTGAAGCCCCTAAGCTCAGCACAAGCAAGGAGAGCAAGGTTTGGCACTGCAACTCATCACATATCCACCAGCAGAACCTTCAGCTTTCTTCTCTCATTCATATGTGTGCATGAGTGTGATTATATTCACCTGCAAAAATGATTGAACACACACACCCCGTTCCAATAAAGCAAAATTTCAATATGCAGAAATCAAAGGCTGGAAAGTGATCATTATGAATCACTGTATGAAGTTATACTCCAAAGGAATGTACTGTAATTTTTTTTTTTTGTCTTTGATACTCAAAGGATTTTTAAATAATTTTACTCACTGTGTTTTCTGATGATAAATTACGCTTGATGATATTTGATGTGTTTTAGCTGGATTCTAATACGACAATTCAAAGAATAATTATCAAGGATAACAGACAAGGATGTATAGCAGAAGACTTTTAAAGTGGGGAGAGGAAGAGAGTGGGAGAGGGAGAGGATTCCCAAAGACCTCTCTGGGCAGGACAAACACGCATGGAGCAACAAACATGATGCTTACCTTTGTATATTAGGCTACATTCCAGACAAGACAAAACCCAGAGCTTTCTACACGCACACAGAACTCTTCATCCATCTGTGCAAGGAAAAGACGTTATTCACAATCTGAGGATACATTCCAGCACACAAGGAGAGCAAAGAGCAGGATCAATGAAGTGTGTGTGGCCTAGGACGAAGGGGATGTGGTCTTGGGAGAAGAGGGTGTGGCCTTGGGAGAGTCCTGAGAGCCAAATAGAGAGGCTAAATTTAGTCCATGGTCTGGAGATTCCCTAGCCATGTTCTATACAAAAGATAAGCACAAACTGTTCCTCCACTGTATGCAGGGCCAGAGTTAGATGAAGAGAGGCCCTAGGCTACTCCACTTGTGAGTCTCCTCCCCATTCCCCACCCTAACAACTAGAAGAAAGTGGAAGAGTGTTATAAACAAAATTGAGTGAAGCCAAGGATGATGACGGGCATTTAAAATTCTGCAATTCACAACTTGTCCTCTAAAGGACATAATATATTGTTGTTAAATACCATGGTGATTTTAAAAAATGCATAAAATTAACACTGAAAAACTTTTACAATAACTGAACTTTGTAAGCCTGGGCATGCCGCAAGCCTGGGCAGACCGGGTTTTCCTGTTATATAGCTGCTGGTATTGAGAAGGCATCAGACCCTCACCTGAATCTCATAACTCTCCTGACAGGTGATTTGGTCTGCAGCCACAGTGTGGAAATAAAGGATGAGATTGCCCACCAGATACCAGACACTCTACTATTCAAATTAGGCCCCAGTGTTTTTCTTACAATCCCCTTCTCAATGAAGTAATCAATTTTAATCTAGCATGTAAATTCTCAAAACTTTCTTATTTGTTTATTCAAGCAAGTAAACTACTGCTCTCACTTCATTACAAACAATAAAATTACCTGCAACACACTTGAGCAAACCTGCTCCTCTTCCTTTCACAGATATTTTATGGCCATTTGCTACTGTAGCTGCCTCTGATTAGTTATCATTTAACTCTTGGGGAAAATAATTAGCATCACACATCATGTGCATGGAAGTTGCCGAACCAATTAGCCAAATAGAAGGATTACTGTTAATAGCACCAGTTTTCATATAACTTGATATTGCTGAATAGTTTTGATGAACTGCAAAAGCATTTTTAGTTTGCTTTCTGTTGCCACCCTGGAACTTTTCTTTATTAGTGCCACTTTGTTTTGTACGATTCCTTGTAAATGAAGGAAAACAACTTTTCTGCTTCTATATGTTGATAATATAATTTTGGTTACTGAGAACAAACAAGATTGTGGAAAAACAAGATTGGGCGCAGGCCTGGCCAGGACATAGGCATCCTGTGACAAAGGTGACCTGTGTGCCTGCTTGCCTGATTAACAGCTGTTGGGAACTTCAAGGTCCCTGCTCTCCCTTCTTATGGTCTTTGTACTGAAGAAGAAGAAGAAGAAGAGAAGAAGAAGAAGAGTTTGGATTTGATATCTCGCTTTATTACTACCCGAAGGAGTCTCAAAGCGGCTAACATTCTCCTTTCCCTTCCTCCCCCACAACAAACACTCTGTGAGGTGAGTGGGGCTGAGAGACTTCAGAGAAGTGTGACTAGCCCAAGGTCACCCAGCAGCTGCATGTGGAGGAGCGGAGACGCGAACCCAATTCCCCAGATTACGAGTCCACTGCTCTTAACCACTACACCACACTGGCTCTCCAATAGAGACTTGGCTCTCCAATGGAGACTTGGAGACTCCAATAGAGAGCATTCCATGTCAAGAAGGAGGGCAAGTGGGCACCCTATCAAATGACAGGGCAGGAGCTAAACGGAGCAGGGCCTTTTCACTGGTGATGACCATTGCATGCCTCGCTCTTCCCAGACCTGTTCTCTTTTGGCCTGTATTTTGGAGCTTTATAATTTAGGAAGACTTTGGAAGAACTTGTTGACAAGTCTTATCAGTCGCTGACGTATGAGCGGATTTTATTTGCAGCTATTTGCAGCACTGGGGAGAGGGCAGGCTGTTGAGGCCCCCTAGACTTAGAGGCCCTAGTTGCCCTGCCCTTGCATGAAGTCTTGGGTTTGCAATTTTGGGAGAGGGGAGACTGCCCGCTGGGGAGTGGGTGGGCTGGCAAGGCCCCCTAGATTCAGAGGCCGTAGGATTCAGCCTACTTAGCCTATACATAAATCCTGCACTGACTGTATGTTTTTAGACTGAAATTGCACACATCTTTTTATGCTTTCGTCCACATAATATAGGGTTGCTATACATCCGTAATTTGCCGGACATAGCCAGAATACTGCAGTTGGAAGCAGTGTCCAGGCAGAAAATCCAGGAAAATCTGGACAAAACTAAAGCTCAACAACTTTGGGGCCCCCCAACGAAAGTTCAACAACTTTGATGTCCACATCTTCATTTTTTGAAATATGGCAACCCTAACATAATATAAACATGAAGACAATATAGCTATTTATTAAGACTGTAGGCTTTCATTGGTATGCAGAGCATTCTGTCAGTACTCCCTGGTAAATTGCAGCCTTAATTGGTGGATGAATCAATTGAAACTCAACCGTGGAAGAACATCTTAATCAATGAGTCTGCACTTCATGGGCACATTTGTGGTTTGCGGGGTTTTGTGGGCTTTTTTTTTTTTTTAAGCTATATTGGCTTTGGTGAGCTACTATCACAGGAACTGAAAAAAGAAAACATTAATCATGACATTTCATTTAACAAGTGGCAGATTTTGTTTTATGAATTTCCGTTTAGGTCCCACTTCTTTCAATATCCACCAAAATCTCCTGTACTGAGTTTAGCAGGATCCTTATTTTTTAATAAATAAATAAAATATTCCTTCATTTATTAAAAAGAGGGGGGAATCAATCAAATTTATCAAGAACAATATTAATCATTAAATAACACAAAGATGTACAAAGGCATTAACTCCTAATGATCCCTTAATCCATTGTGGATTCCTCCACTGCAAGAATCAATTTGCCTCTGAGGATAAACCACTGAACTCTCATTCGCCCAATTTGCGCATCCCAGTAAACCATAGTTTATGGTTTAGCATGAACACACCAATCTGGTATGCTTTGCTTTTCTCTGGTGGTGCACAAGAGAAACAAATCATAACCCCTGCCTTAGCACTATGTCCAAACTTGAAACTCTTTGCTTCAAACATATTCCTTGTTCAGAAATACTTTTCCATACCATTCCCCCTCCCCAGCCACACTTCCTCTCCTTAGGCTGTGCCCTTCACAGGCCCTGATTTGTATCCTCCTCAAATGTTTTTTGCCTGGCTGGAATGTTGTCCTTGAACTCTGATAATGCTTCCTGCTTGCCTGCATGGAGGATAAAAGAAAGTGTGGTTGGTTGGCTGTAGAACCTAACCTTTTGTACAAAGGTAAATGTTACATTACGGGACGCGGGTGGCGCTGTGGGTTAAACCACAGAGCCTAGGGCTTGCCAATCAGAAGGTCGGTGGTTCAAATCCCCACGACGGGGTGAGCTCCCGTTGCTCGGTCCCTGCTCCTGCCAACCTAGCAGTTTGAAAGCACGTCAAAGTGCAAGTAGATAAGTAGGTACCGCTACAGTGGGAAGGTAAACGGCGTTTCCGTGTGCTGCTCTGGTTCGCCAGAAGCAGCTTAGTCATGCTGGCCACATGACCCGGAAGCTGTACGCCGGCTCCCTCAGCCAGTAAAGCGAGATGAGCGCCACAACCCCAGAGTCGTCCACGACTGGACCTAATGGTCAGGGGTCCCTTTACCTTTACCTAAATGTTACATTTGGTGCACCATCTGCTTTCACCTCTGGCCTGCACATCACAGCACATGAATCCCAAAAGGTTAGACCAGAAGAGAATGTGACCCTCAGACTAAAGAACATTTCCACCCCTGGTTTTATAGCAGTTTTCAAATCTGCATTCCAGGTGAAGCTTACAACAGTCCAAAGGTCCTCACACTGCAGATGATGCAGGGATTCTGGCTTATTGCATCTGCCTGGAGAGAGTGTAGCAGAGGCCAGCTATGAGTTGGTGACGTCCTGGCTCACAGCTCACTCCTTTTGCCACTCCATTACACTAGCAATACAGTCTTAAGGCTCTAGCCTACAGTGTTGGTTGCATGAAAGGACAATGATCCACCTCTGCAACGTGAGGAAAATGGACGAGCAAAGTGGTACTTGCGTGAGAAACATTTTCATACAGGAAAGATCAATCCCCCCTCCACTGTCTGAAGAGAAAATTAATTACTGCAGTTGGCAGAGGATAAATGCTTTCCATTTACAGAGTTGTGTAATTATAGCAGCTGCGGAGTCAAAAACTAGCTGCTAACTTTGAACCTGCACCTCAACATGACATATCTTCCTTGCGTTTAGTTCTGCCACTTGTGTGCGTGTTGAAAGTTTTCTCGCTGTGTCTTCATAATTATACCTTGGTTCAGAAATAATCACCGGCTCCCGTTGCATACGTGAAACCTTATCATCTGGTTAGCAAAAGGTATGCTTCGTGATCTTTGAAGTGTTGAAATCCCCACAGTAGAAAATTTATTGGGAGAAAGTGGTGTTATGGCAACACAGTTAATTCTGCCACAACATGTCGAATTAACGACACTTTTTGGAATTAAGAATTCAAAGAAGAGTTCAAAAGGAGCCCAAGTTCTTGGGTGTCAAACGATGAAGTACAACCTTTGGGTAAAGTCTAAGCACAAACTATTTTGAAGAGGAATTTCAGCTGGCCGTAATATTAGATCCTTAGAGAAGAAATAGTTAAGGAAAAGGGGAGAGTTCGTTGGGCAGTTTTCCCAGTCAGCAAAGGAGATTTGGGTAAATGTGTATACAGAGAAATCTCTTCCCTTTTTGAAGCCAAGAGGAAAGTTTTAATCTCATCTTTAACTTTAATCCTTTAAAATATGTAAGAGATTTAGAACTGAACAGGGTAAACTTGGCAGAAGATCCTAGTTATGAAAGTAAGGTGATTTCTTTCAACTGCTGGTTGCCAAGGGAGTTCAAAGCTTGCCACCTAAACTATCTATCAGTTCCAGATATGAGCTTCCTGCAATGTAATCTTTCCACATTTTCCTCTGTTGATCAAAAATATTTGGAGAAGTCAAGCTCCAGATGCAAATGAGTGAGACAATGCATTTTTTAAAAAAAATCCTCTACGCACAAACACATGCACACTTCAAATGTGAAGAAACGTTTTAAACAATTACATTTTATTTCTAATGATATCATACTACTGTGGTGCTTGTTTTTTAAATGATGTATACTGGGGGGAAGCCCTTTAAGGAGGGGACAAACCATGCGGCATGACAAGAAAGGGCACAATTTTAGGTGGGGGGGGGTGCAAATATGTTCCAATAGTGGTGCATGATTCAAAAGCCAGCTTTCATCTTAAACTGCAAAAAAGTGACACATTGAGAACATTGGTGGGGGTGGGGTCATTATACCTCACAATAACTAAACATAAGTATGGTTAGAAATCCCCTTCAGACTTCTCTACTGAGCATGCAAAGTTCAGAAGAGGAAGAACTAGCACACACATGAATGCCCTCTACTCCACTTGAAGAACACTATAGGTGCTTCTGAGAAATCATAAGATGTGGGTCTTGAAACACAGGATAAGAAACTCTCTAGTGTGGTGTAGTGGTTAAGAGCGGTAGACTCGTAATCTGGGGAACCGGGTTCGCGTCTCCGCTCCTCCACATGCAGCTGCTGGGTGACCTTGGGCTAGTCACACTTCTTTGAAGTCTCTCAGCCCCACTCACCTCACAGAGTGTTTGTTGTGGGGGAGGAAGGGAAAGGAGAATGTTAGCCGCTTGGAGACTCCTTCGGGTAGTGATAAAGCGGGGTATCAAATCCAAACTCTTCTTCTTCTTCTTCTTCCCCCACCCCCTGCCACTGCCTAAATGCATCCCTGAGAAATAGCCAAACCCTCAGGGTTTTAATTTTATGAAAAACACAGTACTATGGACATAATTGTTTGAGTGTTGACACAGTCACTTCAGGATTTGAAAGAGCCATTTTGGTCACATCCATGCTATATATTCAAAGCACTATTATGCCGCTTTAATAGTCATTACTTTTCCCAAAGAATGCTGGGAACTATAGTTTGTTATCAGTGCAGAGAGTTGTGAGGGGAGATCCTTATTCCCCTCACAGAGCAACAATTCTCAGAGTGATTGTTAAACCACCCTGTGAATTGTAGTTCTGTGAAGGGACTAGGGATCTCCTAACAACTCTCAATGCTCTTATCAAACTACAGGTCCCAGGATTCTTTGGAGAAAGCCATGACAGGTAAAGTATTGCAAGACTGCTTTAAATATATAGTGTAGATGTGGTCTTAAGTGAAAAGAAGCCATCTGGGGGCCACATTTACACTGCTATAGATTCAGTCATTTCAATTAAATTGTTCTGGGACTGAACAAAGGCAATACAATTCATGGCTTATGCAAGTAATATTTCTTCAATTAGCATTAAAAATGGGGTTTCAGCTATTTCAACACAAATGTTTTAAATCATTCAGTTCTATTAGGAAAACCAATTCAAGAAACTAGAGCAGCTGAGTCTGAATTGTACTTAGGCGTCTGTTCATTCCCAAGTTTGCTGCTCAGATCTTGAAATGTACATACAATATGGCTGGAAATATGGCTTGCTTGTTAATTCAGAGAACTCAGTTCCTTGAAGATAATGTTTTTTGGAAAATGTGGAGAGTCAGACATGCAGAGATGAAAAACTTGCAACTCTTTAAAAAATGCTGAAGATTACATATATAAATCTATAAATATATCTATATCGTATGCAGATCTAGGGATGCCATCATTCTTAATACAGGTAGGTAGCCGTGTTGGTCTGCCATAGTCACACACAAAAAATTCCTTCCAGTAGCACCGTAGAGACCAACTAAGTTTGTTCTAGGTATGAGCTTTTGTGTTTTAAAACTCACAATGCAAATTCTTATTGACTTCGGATTTCAGCTCTACAGTGCCACCTGGTGTCACGTTGTTATATAACGCATTTATAGCGTCATAAGTCAATGAGTGTAGATGAGTCCCATGGCGATTTTAAGTATAGATCTGCCTACTTTGCAGTCTGAAGTGTCAATGCGTGTTAGAAAGACACATGAACACAACATCGTTCTCACTGAAAGTCAATGTATTATTGGCACAAGCTGCATATTCCAGGCAAATGCATTAAATAAAACCTCCAGTGTTGTTTTGCTTTGTGGTTTTTGTTTGTTGCTGTTTTTTTATTTACTGAAAAGCTGCCTCTGGGTGCTATCATTCTGACTGGAGGGGCAGCATGTGGAAGGGGTAGACTAACTGTTTCTCTGTAGGCCATTGATGGCTGTTGTTTCCCCTGCTCAAACTCCCAGATGTTCCCCCCCCTCTCAGCAGTGCTCCTGAAATGCATATTATTTACAAGGGTAGATATGCATTTGGTCTCCGACTGGATTCTAATGAGATCTGCCTGCACACAGCATATTCCATGAGGCATTTTCAGCTCTTTAAAACCAGACATTTCAGCACCTGAAAAGCTGGCTCCATGGAGGCCCAGCAGCTGTGAAAATGGAATTTACCTCACACAACATCTTGTGTCACAGTCTCCCTCTCACAAACACACACACGCAACTGCTGGGACCATCTAGTGGCTGCAGGAAGCTTTTGTAAGAATGTAGCCATAATCCTAAAAGCTGCCCCAGAGCTAAGATTACGGTGAAATGTATGCAGCACCTTAGAAGATGCTGACGTTCTTGAATTTCTCATCCTTTTCAGAACAGGGGGGAAATAAAATCTTGAAATCGAGTCTTGCCAGGTACCAGGTATATTTGCTTATCTCAAGCGCTTATCCATTAATGCCATGGGCCCTCGATCCAAAGGGCTGTGGGGTAAGCTTTGAGTCTCTGTGGCCTCATGTCTTTCCACAAGAACCATAAACCATGGGGAAGGCCTGCGAGCTCACATCACAGCATGCACAAAGATCCCTGGTCCAATCCCCAGGCAGGGCTGGGATTGTCCCCTGCCAGAAGCCCTGGAGAACCACGGCTGGTTCCAATGATACCAAACTAGATGGACCAATAGCCAAGCTCAGTGTAAAGCGGCTGCCCAACCAGGTGAGACGGCAGCAGGGCATTCACAATAGAGAGATGGAAGGTTGCTGGGATGCCACATGGGAATTGTAGCTCTCTGAAGAGAACAGTGGTCTCCTAAGAGATCTCAGCACCTTTAATAAACTACTGTCCCCAGGATTCTTTGTAGGAAGGAATGACTTTCAAAGTCATACCTGAAGGAGCACCTCCACCCCCATCGTCCTGCCTGGACACTGAGGTTCACTTCCAAGGGTCTTCTAGCTGTTCCGTCACTGCAAGAAGCGAAGTTACAGGGAACCAGGCAGAGGGCCCTCTCAGTAGTGGCGCCCACCCTGTGGAACCCCCTCCCACCAGATGTCAAGGAAATAAACAACTATCTGGTTTTTAAAAGACATCTGAAGGCAGCCCTGTTTAGGGAAGTTTTTAATGTTTGATGTTTTATCGTGTTTTTAATATTCTGTTGGGAGCCGCCTAATAATAATAATAATAATAATAATAATGGTAGTGCAGCTGAAGCCTGAGCCTTACCACCACCCATAAAGAGCAAAACTATTTGATCTGGCTATCAGTAGTTCTTCCAGCTAGAGAGGTCTGGCTTGTTACTTGTTTTTGTTGTTGATGATGATGTTTTTAATCATGACGTTATAGATGCTAAGGACTGAAGCTGGTGCCTTTGTGTCAGGGATCTGCCCACCCCTGCCAGTCCAGCTCTGAGTGCTTACAGGGAGCCGCAGCCTCTGTTAACGACAGATTCATCTTCGAGTGAATCTAGCAGCCCCTTTTCGGGAGAGGAGCAGTTAGTGGCTGGGAGCCAGGGAGTGCCAGGTGTCCAGGGAGTTGCTGGGAGACCTGGCACCACCCAGCAGACTCACTCGGAGGGGGAGGCGTCAGTTCTGGCGCATATCCCACGTAGGAGGACAAGGCGGCAATTCAGAATGCCAAGGCTTTGGTGCTGGCGCCAAAACAGAAGGGAGGCACTTCCGGATTCTGCTAGTGACTGAGCAGACATGATAAACTGAACTCTGCACTGTAAATAGCTTTGCACTGAAATAAAGAGACTTAAAGACAAGACGGCTTTGTGTTACTATTGAGCAACCGATAAGAGAACCTAACACCTTGGCATGCAAAACATGGACCCTCTCAATGAGCTACGACCTCTTTCCTCTTACAAGGACACTGCATGGGGAGTTTTGTCACAAAGCCAAGATGCCCAGCAAGACAGCTGCCGCCGCCACCACCACCACTGTGGATAGCTCAGTCGGTAGAGCATGAGACTCTTAATCTCAGGGTTGTGGGTTCAAGCCCCAAGTTGGGCGAAAGATTCCCGCATTGCAGGGGGTTGGACTAGATGTCCCTCATGGTCCCTTCCAACTCAGTCGTACTCTGTGATTCTGTGATTCACTTTGGCTAACAACTCACTGGAGTTCTTTCCAGATGCGAGAGATGTGCCCAGCCTCCTGTAGGAAATGTCGCTAGGCTTAACAAAAATCATTTGCTCTTTCAAAATTCCTCAGATGTTTCTCTCAGTCTGGAACGCTCAGATTTGCGGGTGCGGCTGGGGGAATCACTTTAGGTGAAATTTGGCGACAGCCCTAATACAAACTCATTGCACAGAAGCCAGTTCCAATTAAGCTGATGGCGGAACATCCACTGATTATATCAGGAGGCAGACAAGCCAGCTATTCTGCGTTGCTGCGTATAAGCGCTGCCCTTCTGCGGCCATTTGGAGAAAGCAGAGCATTGCTCCAGAAAAAATAAATGCCTTTGAAATCCATCTCGCCATCCCCAGCCTTGACATTATTGCCTTCCCTCATCAAACTCATCTGTGAGGTAATCTGTTTCCATGCCCTTCTAGAGTCTTTCGCCCATCCTTTATCCACAGTAAACAGCCTTAAACTTTAATAGGCTGCAGGACTTTTTATCTCCTGCTCATTCTATGCATTTCTGGACAAAACTTTCTCTGCTTGTTTTATGGTCTAACACCAAGGTGTTTTGAAAACACGATTGTGGAAAGCCGGGAAGCCATCAGCCTTTAAGCCACATTATATGCATATGAGAAACTAATGCTATTTAAACCACAGTTAAAATCACAGCCTTTCAAACAGCAAAGCCATCTATTAAAAACATTGCCCCAGGCAATGTCGTGAGGTTTAGACTAGCTTTTTTGCATGATCGTGTAAGGGACAAGCAAAGTTGGGTCATCAAAATGAATGCATTTCATTCCTTTTATCGCACATGGGATCACACGTTCTTTGTTTGTTTGTTTGTTTTTAAAAAAACATTTTGCAGGCAAAATATTCCCTCAGTGTCTTATTTTATAATAGAAGTCTATATAACACAGCAACTTTGGAGGCTGTGGGGCGGAGGGTGAGGGAGAGAAGGGAATGCTGCACGGAAGACAGAACAGCAAGTAAGATATTGTGATTAATTTGATAGACTTCCAGTAGGAAGTATTTAGTTTATCGGCACATAGTAAATGAATATTAAAATATGCATACCCCGAGGCTGTCAATGAAACTAGATAACAGCTGTTGGTCTAAAATGTGGTTTCATTATGCAGAGATTGGAATAAGCTTGTAATTATGAATTAAAGCTAGATCAGGTTTTTTTTGGGGGGGGGAGAGAAAGGAAGGAAGAAATATACGAAGATAGGAAGAGCGCTTGTTCAAATCTATTGCATTCGGAACAAGTTTGTTGCTGCTGAAATGCCACCACCATCAACTCAAGTTGATGGTGGTGGCAGCGACAGGCATCTTTAGACTCAACTTTTATATCGGAATATTAAGGATGTGTTCTGAGAAGTCAATGAAACTTACGGAACAATCTGCGCAAGTGGAGGGGTTTGGATTCAATTTTTAAAAAAGAGTAAATTCAATTTTTAAAAAAAGAGTAAATTTTCCTCTAGGGGATGTAGGGTGCAGGCAACTCCCCATTTATGCAGGGGTTGCATTCCGAGGTACCGCACATGTCCAGGGTGACACTCTTAAGCTTCCCCCGCCCTGTTCTGGTCCATTGTGCCCCATTTCACTTCTCCATCCAAAATCTTCCCACTCATCCTCAACATGCTGCTTTTGATCTAGATTGATTCTACATCCTGCATCCCACAAAAGTAGGTGTGGTTCTTTGATATGTGTCTGAAAACCCTCCCCTTGGTTAGGTTAGGCTTCCATCCCTGCACACACACCCCCAAGGGAATGAAGAAGGAAGTGGTGATACACCTGCCCACAATGTCATTGCGCAGGTGCAGACACACACACACCGCCATTTCAAGGACCATTGACATCTGTTTACAAATGGGCACATGGCAAGGTAATGCAGACTCAATGTGCTAAGAACTTTTATTTTCAGAATGAAACCAGTTCCCCAAGTAGCACTTTTCACGGGCAATAGATCGACTGTTGCGTTGACTAAAAAAGGTAAAGGTACCCCTGACAGTTACGTCCAGTTGCGGATGACTCTGGGGTTGCGGCACTCATCTCGCTTTACTGGCCAAGGGAGCCGGCGTTTGTCCACAGACAGTTTTTCCGGGTCATGTGGCCAGCATGACTAAGCCGCTTCTGGCGAACCAGAGCAGCGCACGGAAACGCTGTTTACCTTCCCGCTGCAGCGGTACCTATTTATCTACTTGCACTTTGACGTGCTTTCGAACTGCTAGGTTGGCAGGAGCAGGGATCGAGCATCGGGAGCTCACCCTGCCGCGGGGATTCGAACTGCCAACCTTCCGATCGGCAAGCCCAAGGCTCATTGGTTTACACCACAGCACCACCCGTGTCCCGTTGCATTGACTACACAGGGGGGGGGGTAAAAATGTTGTGTGTGTGCAGCCATAGGGCTTAAAAGGCATGGAACTGGGAGGCAGACTGGAGAGGCTTTAAGGAGAAGCAAAGATTCAGACATGCCCCAGGCACAACCAAGGAGTTTTAAGCAGGACCACGTGACAGATTACTTACATTCCCTTCCTCTTCTCTTTCTAAGGGGCTTCTGGGAAGGTGGAACCAGGAAAATTAAGTAGCCTAACTTGAGCTGGAACTCAAGTAGCCTAAGGTGAAGCAGGCTGAAACTGAAGAAATCTTCCTGAGGGAGTAGACCTATCTTAGACTTTCCCCACAGATATTTTATGTGACTTTTCTCTTGGATATTTCCCCCCATAAATATTTTCTGCGTCTTACATCCAACTCCAAGCTAATTGCCAAAGTAGAGAGCACTCAGAGGAACTTTTAAATTCATTCTTTCATTTGCAAAGGATGTAGATAAATGATAGATAGTTAGACAGAAATAGAAATAGATATTGTATTATTATTATATAGCTTCTGCAAATGTATGAACCGTATGTGAAAGCAGACAAGTTGATCTTTACTGATAAACACAATCAATTAGCCTTTTTTTTTTCTTCGGGACTGGAAAGTTTGCTCTATTGGATTGTTCTTTCCAAATGATTGTTTGATTAAGTTTTCTGCAACAGAAAGGAAATACAGTGACGGGGAATTAAATTACGGAAAAGTTAGTAAATCTTCACAAGTATTTTACAAAATACCACTCTTTACTTAATAAAGGGCACGCAACATATTTTATGATTTCCGCATTCATTCGACAAAGCTATGGTGTTTGTAATTGGGTATATAAAGTCATTCGTCTTCTAGCGCCGTCTTTTAGCTGAGCGAGCCCCAAAGCATCGTCCATTCTGCTGCTGCTGAGATCTGATCAGCATCTTTATAGTTTATCAGCCTTGGGGTTCAATTTTGTTTTGGATGCTTTTATAAATGAGCACAATCACTGGTGAATCTGTTCTTTCCAGATTGCAAAGAGAAAAATTGTGAGAGGAACTTTAGTAGATTACTGTGTCAGTGAGGATAAAGTACAAGCGCAAGGCATCAAAAGTCGTATTACAGATTATTCTAGTGGATGTACATTCTCAGTTTTTATTTCACTAAAATTAGATGATTTGCCTTAGTTATTATTGTTTTTGAAGCTATACTCTCTCCCCAGGCTAGGTGTATGATCAATGCACTATTCAGAAAAATCAATTGTTTCCAAAGCACCATTTATTTAAAAGAGTGGGGGGGGGAGGAGGGGAAAACAGGAGCAATACATAGCAATATGAAGTTGATTTTGGGATTTTTTAAATCTTGTTAGAAGGAGAATCTTATAGTAAAGGCATTCAGATGGCCCGGAAGCTGCCCAGTAGTATGGAATTCTTTGAGTTTTGCATGGTGCATTGTGGATTCTTGTACTGGGATGTGGGTTCAAATACTCATTGAGTCACAAAACTGGTTGGCTGGCCTTGCAGCAGCTGCTATTATTTAGCCTACTCCAGCACACAGATCTGGCTTGGTCAATCCCAAGTTGTGCAAGTCTTGCTTAGACAAAAGATGAAAAATAACTGGGGGAGGAGCCAAAAATCTGCCATTTGGGGGGGGAGGGGGTTCTAGAATAAATGAACTGTTAAGAGAGGTCAACTGGCCTCTCTAAACAGCTCATGCATTCAGTTTTCACCAGTCTCCATTTTTCACTTGCCTTCCACCTCCACTCCTTATTGTCTATGCACCTTTCCATGACCATGAAAAGCAGTGTACTTGTCAGGCGTCAGAGAATCCGATCCCCCCAGGGTAGGCTGCCAGGAACAGATAGACAAGGAAAGTTCTTACCAATGTCTTTTATTTAATATTCACAGAGAGAGGCTTAGAGTAATGGCGTTGCTCTGAGTAATCTCCACCACCCCCTTCTCTCCTCAGTCGTCAGCTTACGGTGGCCGCTTAGGGCCATTTGTCTCAGAGCCCTTTGCTCTCCTGCTTTCAATGTTTTCCGGGTTCTGGGAGAATGGGGGTCTGGAATGCTTTCTAGTGATAACATGTCAGCCAGCTGCTCCGGCTGTGCCTCCCCCTCCCATTATTCATCCACTTTGCCCCTCATCTACTGTCTTCCACTTCTCCGGAAGGTTCAGGCTGGGGAGGCGGTCTCCACCATTCCTCCTCTGTCCAGTCCCTGACAGTACTTCAGGAAAGGAGCAGGGTGAGATAATTGGGGGGGGGGGTGTAGAACAGAATGGGAGCTGTGTTCCTGATAACTATCCACAGTGGCACATAACTTTCCAGCACGTCCTTCTGTCAAGATACATCAGAGACAAGATTATTTATTATATGTTTATCCACATTTTAAGACAAGAGTTACACCCCAAAGGGGCTCAGTGCACAGGTCTCCCCCTTGCTTGTGCTTACACAGGTAATTGGGGTTAGAGCTCTTCCTGGCAAGGAAAGAGGGGAAATAATCCACCTGTAGCTACTGGATCTCTGGGCAATGGTGGTGTGATGGCCTGGGATTCAGACTCAGATGCTGAACCTGAGGGATCCCAGCCTGCACAGGATTCCCCGCCTCCAGAACCAGCAGAGCCGGGGCTAGGGCCTGAGTCTGAAGGGTCCTCACCTGTGCTGGATCCTCAGGTGCAGGCATCTGCTGAGTCTGCTCTGGCTCCTGATGGGATGGAGGACCCATTGCCTGCAGGTGCTCCACTCCCAGCCTCGTCAGGGGAAGCTGAGGTTGCCTCTGGGTCCGGTAACCCTCCAGCCTCTCCTGAGCTGCAGAGGCTCAGGGCAGAGAGGCGAAGGGAACTGAGTTCCTGCAGGAGGAGTGCTCGCCTCCAAGCCAGGAGAGGCGAGTCCCCAGAGGATCGGGGCCGCCCTCTGCCTCGGGGCAGATAAAAGCCGGCCAGCCCCAGCCCAAGTTGCAGGAGCAACATTATTGCTGACCAGTTCCTGCTTGAAACCTGTCCTGCTTTCCTGCCTGAGCTCCTGACCCGCCCTGGTTCCCTGCTTGCCTACCTGTTCCCAACTTTTCCTGACTCCCTGCCCTGCACCCAGCTTCAGTGACTACGGACTGCCTTTACATTGTACCTCTGACCACGGCCCAGACTTGGACCTCGCCTTTCAGATAACCCATGGGGCCAGCACAGTTAATGCCAGGCTGACTCTTTCCCTTGCAGCACTATTCTTGCTAGGAGTGAGAGAGCGTGACCTGCCTGCTAGTGGCTCTTAGTCCTCTGGTCAGTGACAGAGGCCAGAGTGGTCTTCCCCTCACTTCTGCAATAAGACCCTCCTCAAAGTGGAATTCTGAGTCGTGAAAAGCCAAGAGTTGGCGCTGAAAATGGCAGCCCTGTATCAATTCCGTCCCCGTCATATTGGGTAATACAATGTCCTGAAGTCATGGCACCGAATGTTTCTCTGCTCCCACCAGTGATGTGCAGGAAGGGCAGGGAAACATGAGGCATTGTGATGACAACGGAACAAAGAGGAAAGTTGTATCACACCAGAAGGTGGGGGAGGGAGGAACTCGACATGGTCAGACCCTCCAAGTGTCCCTATTTTCCAGGGACAGTCCTGGATTTACAGAAGCAGTCCCGATTACTGATTTGTTCCCAGAATGTCCCACTTTCCCTTAGGATGTCCCAATTTTTATTTAAAAATGTTGAAGGGTACAGAGTTATATGACCCCCGAGCCAAGGAAATAAATAACTGTACAACCTTTAGAAGACATCTGAAGGTGCCCCGTATACAGAAGGTTTTTAAATGTTTAATGTTTTGCTGTGTTTTTATATGTGGCTGGGGAGACCGGCCAGATGGGCGGGGTACAAATAAAAAAATTATTATTATGTGTTGGAAGCTGCCTAGAATGGCTGAGGCAACCCAGTCAGATGGGTGGGGTATAAATAAATAAAAGTTGTTGTTGTTGTTGTTGAATAGGACATCCCTATTTTCATCAGAGAAATGTTGGAGGGTATGCTTGGTGCTCCTATATTCAAAAGCATCCCTGCATTGTAACCTAAGGGCACTTCACCCTTTCTAGAAAATAAAGAGGTAATCTATTGTTTCTGCTCCCCAGCTCACCCCAAAAAGCCTCCCTCTTGAACAACAACGTACCAGTTGGGAGAGGCCTGGAAGTTATACTTTGATTATTACTCTGTATTAAGTACAAGAAAAGCTTCAAAGAAATACTGAGGCATTTTTGGCCAGCAGCTTGAAAAAAACAACATCCACCTCTAAGTTTTACTTGAGCCAGCTAGTTAAGCTCTGTTTGCGTCTGACCCTTTGGAAACAATTTTGCTTCCCTTGTCATCATTGCAGACTGATATGTGTGTATCTAGCATTATTGCCATGTTTCCCTGGTTCTCAGACACAAAGAGGGGGTGGAAATACAACTCGGAGCCCCCACTCCAATGCAGGATGTGAAACTTCTGCAAAGGGTTCCTTTTTAATTGGCTACGGTCACGCTATCCAAATAGGAAGAAGTCTGCTACACATTATGCATTTTCCCCCTAGTCCCAAGAAATTAATTACATTTTGAAGTCATTCCCACTGGGGTGTGTGTGTGTGTGTGTGTTTCCCCTTGGTTTGGGAGATTTTGACTTTTTAAAAAATACGTCCAGACAATGGCGTGGAAAGTCAATTTCCATGGGAAATGTTCAGAAAACCCCATCCCCACCCTACCTGAGGGTTTTTGTTCTTCCATGCCGTTGTAAATGGGCAATTTGCAGAGCAAACCAGGAAGGGAAATCCTATCTTGAGATTCCTATTGAAGTAAATTCCATAAAACTAGGGGAACCTTGAGTGTAGAGGTAAGCCTTATCAAGATTCAGATGAAGTTAAACACTTCTAATTCCTGCTTATTTCAATGGAAGAGACTGAAGAAGATATGTAATCCTCCCATTGAAAGCAGCCTTGGGAAACTGTGCTGTTAGGCTTAGGTTGCTTAACACTCCCCAATCTGGCCATTTTCCCATGCAGAATTGCTGCCTTCAGCTGCCCCCTCTCCCCATGCATGGCAGAAAAATTACTGGAAGAAAGCAGGTGGAGAAAGTGAGGTGTAGGGGTTAGAATGACAAATTGGCATCCTTCTTCCCTTGGTGAAGGTTCAGAGCCTGGGGGCTGGTGCTGGGACAACCATGAGTGGAGAAGACTGTGAGGAGGAGCTGAAGAGGCAACAGGGTTTAATGAACAGGAAGGAAGCTGTGCCAGAGAGCGGTTCAGAGGCAGAGGCAGAAGCAAAGGCCAGAGAGGAGGGCGAGCCAAAAGGTAGAGATGTCTGGCTCAGTGCCAGATTTATGTATAGGCTAAGTAGGCTGAAGCCTAGGGCCTCTAAATCTAGGGGGCCTCGCCAGCCAGCCCGCTCCCCAGGGGGCAGTCTCCCCTCTCCCAAAATTGCAAACCCAAGACTTCATGCGAGGGCAGGGCAACTCAGGCCTTTAAATCTAGGGGGCCTCGCCAGCCAGCCCACTCCCCAGGGTCGCAGTCTCCCCTCTCCCAAAATTGTAAACCCAAGGATTCATGCAAGGGCAGGGCAACTCAGGCCCAGCAACTATGGGACTCAGGGCTAGCCAGTGGGACCCAATTTGAAGCAGTGAGGCACAACTTGAATTTTATTTTATTTTTTTGTCGGGCCCCAGTTCACAGCCAAAGTCTGCAAAATCTTATAAATATAAATAAAATCCATCTAGATTGCCCTGATTCAGGGGCCCCCTTAGGAGCGGCATGCGGGGCCCAATTTGGCCAAATTGCTCCAATTGCCTTAAGGTCAGCCCTGATGAGACTGTGCAGGAATTGGACTGACAAGCCCTGCACCTTCTAGGTCCCTGGTGTCACTATTCAGAGTACAAACTCAAGGACTTGTTATGGAAATAAAGGGGGGCACTTATTGGAAATTAATTTTGTCACCTCTCTCCTGCCCCCAAACCCCAAGACAATGAGCCCAGCCGCGTTTGATTCACAGTCGCATAAGCACTACACTACAGCATGGCCATAAACCTGTGCATTCAATGGCTGAACTATACACCCAATATGTAGCAATGGAGATTTATGTTACTGCTTTATGAATGAACACTGTACAGTGGTACCTCGGGTTACATATGCTTCAGGTTACAGACTCTGCTAACCCAGAAATATTACCTTGGGTTAAGAACTTTGCTTCAGGATGAGAACAGAAATTGGGCAGCGACGGCGCAGCGGCAGCAGGAGGTCCCATTAGCTAAAGTGGTGCTTCAGGTTAAGAACGTTTTCAGGTTAAGAACGTAAGAACGGACCTCCGGAACGAATTAAGTACGTAACCAGAGGTACCACTGTATTTTATTAATGGACTCTGTATTTTGTGAATAACCTAAGAGCCACCAATAAGGAGCTCTAGAATCTGACAGCTAACCAATTTTATACTACCAAACATCGACCCCTATTGCTGAAAGCAGGTAACCAGCAGGGAACGCTTCAGCTCAGCCTTTGCACTGTTGACTGAACACCCCCTGCTGTGCAGATAATGGAGAAAGCTCGTAAATTGTATCCCTTCTGGCATCATGGCTATTACACTGGTGTAAACGCTGGTGCACCAGAAGCCCAGAATAGCAGCAAATAAAATCCGCTCATACGTCAGCGACTGATAAGACTTGTCAACCAGTTCTTCCAAAGTCTTGCTAAATTATAAAGCTCCAAAATACAGGCCAAAAGAGAGCAGGTCTGGGAAGAGTGAGGCATACACAATGGGCACCACCAGTGAAAAGGCCCTGCTCCATGTAGCTCCTGCCCTGTCATTTGATAGGGTGCCCACTTGCCCTCCTTCTTGACATGGAATGCTCTCTATTGGAGTTTCCAGGTCCAATATAAAGACCATAAGAAGGGAGAGCTGTTAACCAAGCAAGCAAGCACACAGGTCACCTTTGTCACAGTCAGGATGCCTATTTCCTGGCCAGGCCTGCCCCCAATCTTGTTTCTCTCTTCCCTCCACCTCTCTGCCTGCTTGATCTACCCTTGTCGGTGAGGGAACCTCTCTGACAGGTGGCAACAGAAAGCAAACTAAAAATGCTTTTGCAGTTCATCAAAACTATCCAGCAAAATCAAGTTATAGGAAAACTGGTGCTAACCAACCTTCTAGTTGGTTAATTGGTTTGGCAACTTCCATGCACATGATGTGTGATGCCTAGGGCTTGCCAATCGAAAGGTTGGTGGTTTGAATCCCTGCAACAGGGTGAGCTCCTGTTGCTTAGTCCCAGCTCCTGCCAACCTAGCAGTTCGAAAGCATGTAAAAGTGCAACTAGATAAATAGGTACCGCTCCAGCGGGAAGGTAAACAGTGCTTCCGTGCGCTGCTCTGGTTTCGCCAGAAGCGGCTTAATCATGCTGGCACATGACCCGGAAAAACTGTCTGCGGACAAACGTCGGCTCCCTCTGCCAGTAAAGCGAAATAAGCGCCACAACCCCAGAGTCGTTCGTGACTGGACTTAACTGTCAGGGATCCTTTATCTTTTTACAGTTGCAAATGGCAACTAAATATCTGTGAAAGGAAGAGGAGCAGGTTTGCTCAAGTGTGTTGTTGGTAATTTTACTGATTGTAATGAAGTGAGAGCAGTAGTTTACTTGCTCGGATAAACAAATAAGAAAGTTTTGAGAATTTACATGCTAGATTAAAATTGATTACTTCATTGAGAAGGGGATTGTAAGAAAAACACTGGGGCCTAATTTGAATAGTAGAGTGCCTGGTATCTGGTGGGCAATCTCATCCTTTATTTCCACACTGTGGCTTCAGACCAAATCACCTGTCAGGAGAGTTATGAGATTCAGGTGAGGGTCAGATGCCTTGTCAATATACCCAGCAGATATATAAGAGGACGACCACCCTGACCAGGGAGTCTAATGCTATATTGACTGTGCCTAAGATTTTTAAACAAACACTGAGAAGTAAAAA
Organism: Darevskia mixta; assembly: GCA_034641385.1. Lineage (NCBI taxonomy): Eukaryota > Metazoa > Chordata > Lepidosauria > Squamata > Lacertidae > Darevskia > Darevskia mixta. The sequence goes on from JAWWNH010000011.1 coordinate 24,021,870, forward strand.
TGTGGGTGTGGTAGACAGAACTAGGGGAGGGGGAATTCATCATGCAGGGTAACTTGTAAGGATCTGCACACACTTTAAAGATCTGCATACTTGATCTGCACAGTAGGAAACTCAACTTTGTTGTTCTATAATGGGTGTGAATTGGTCCCTAGGGTCTCTCTCTCCAAGATCGCAAAGTGCATAGGGACACAAGCAGCTTTTACAATATACCAGAGAAGGCTTTCTTAAGAAGGGGATAGTGTCATAATGAAGTCCAGCTTCCCAATGTAAGAAGTTTGAAGGTGCACAAAGCCATGCAGATCCAGGGAGTAAGGATGGGTGGCTCTTCCAGTTTCAGTTCTCTGATTCTCCATTTTCTTAACTTCGGTTATCCTCATTTCTTCAGCAAATTGTGATTAAAATAAAATAAAAAATCCTCGTGAGCATTTAGTGCAAATTTCTCCTAACAAACAAATTTTGTATTTAATTTTACCTAATACACACATTTTTTGCAAAGCAGTTAGTATCAATGTAGCACATTTTCATGTGCTTTCTTCACTAGTACATGCACATTTCACACTACTACCGGTATGTGCACTTTTGTGCACTTTACTTGGCTGAAGAGCTGCCTTGCAAAATTCAGAGAAATGCGAATTTGAAATGCTTATGTTTCAGTTCACTTATTGCTTCAGAAAGCGCAGGTTTTGGTAGGTTCACCTTTGAACATGAACTTAGTAGAATTTCTCCCCCACTCCCTAACATACGAACAGGGATCTATATTCTGCTTGCCACTCCTCCTGGAAAACTAAAGAATATAATTGGTGCACAAAAGGATGGTTAGAACACCTATTGTTTTGACTAAATTTGTATTTTTGAAAATCTGGGACTGCTGCAGACATTGAGACATTAATTCATTTTTTAGCTGTCACAACATGGAGAGAATGAGAAAGAAATCGCCAGAGAGCTAGGTTTGCCGTGCTTGCAAAATGCTCACATTTGGAAATTTCAGTTACAAGATTACTTAGGAGATTAAACTTTTAGATGTGTGTGTGTTTGCACAAATGCTATGTATCCCATAACTAATCTTGTTCCGTCCCCTCCTGAAAGAAAACTAGGAGTATTTTTTAATTTTGATCACAGAAAACTTCAAGAGCAAGAAGGCTCTCTCAAGACTACCTGGACAATCATTTATTTAATTGTTTTTTAAAAAAAAAATTGATGGGCCCAGGTGATACAAGCTGTATCCTGGGGAAAGTAATGCCATAAAATCACTTCATCGTAGATGCTTTGAGAGGTGGTTTGGGACAGAAATGCTCCTTTTTCAATGCCTTAATGATAAATGAGACTGTCAATAAGGCCTATACAACCTTATTAGGAAGGGGTGTGATGGGCTTAAATATATGAGTTTCTTATACGGAAGGATTTGAGTATTCACATTACAGTGAAGGAGGTGACACCTCTAAGAAGTGGATTGATTCTGGCAATCTATTCAAGTACCAACAAATACCTTTATTATTGCCATAGCATTGCCATAGAAACAAGCTAATGTGATAGAAGCTATCCCTAACCTATTGTCAAGACCATCAGATGATTTGTAACTGGCTCTGACATAGACATCTAGCTGTCAGTCACTGTGAAATGTGATGAGCTAGTTTAGACACTGTTGCCAATTTCTTTCGTTGGGCCAAGCAAAATGTTAAATTCGCAAGTTTGCAAATCTGCCAGACCCTTCCTGAAAGAACTGGAAAGATGTAAATAGGTTGTAAAACACAAGGCAGAAGCCAACCAATCTGTTCTCAAACAGCAGGGTGGGGAGTCCGGCCCCATTCCGCCAAGTCCTACCAGGAAAGAGTAGAAAACAACATCAATTTATTTTTTATAAAATAAAAACTTCCACCTTTCAGTTGTTCTGAAACTATACAGAAAGAGGAGGGAAGTAATACCTGAAGGAGCGTCTCCAGCCCCATCGTTCTGCCCGGACACTGAGGTCCAGCTCCAAGGGCCCTCTGGCGGTTCCCTCCCTGCGAGAAGTGAGGTTACAGGGAACCAGGTAGAGGGCCTTCTTGGTAGTAGCACCCGCCCTGTGGAATGCAGAAGAAATCTGAAGGCAGCCCTGTTTAGGGAAGTTTTTAATGTTTGATGTTTTATCATGTTTTTAATATTTTGTTGAGAGCCACCAAGAGTGGCTGGAGAAATCCAGCCAGATGGGTGGGGTATAAATAATAACAATTTATTATTATTATTATTATTATTATTATTATTATTATTATTATTATTAGCTTTGGAAATAAAAGAAAAAATATAATTATTAATTGTTCATATACCCTGCTCTTGCTCCTGCCAGGGCAGTTATAACAATCTTAAAACACTATACATGTATCATAAATCAGTAATTAAAATTCTCAACAGATGAATAGCACCCTTCCAAAAAAAAAAAAATGCAGCAAAGAAGAAACTTTTTAAATGTGCAACCTAAATGTGCCATGAGATCAGACAGAAGCCCACAATGATGCTCTCTCATAGTGCTTCTGTAGGCAAGAATGGAAAGAAGAAGAGGAGGAGGAAGAGGAAGAGGAGGAAGAGTTTGGATTTGATATCCCGCTTTATCACTACCCGAAGGAGTCTCAAAGCGGCTAACATGCTCCTTTCCCTTCCTCCCCCGCAACAAACACTCTGTAAGGTGAGTGGGGCTAAGAGACTTCAGAGAAGTGTGACTAGCCCAAGGTCACCCAGCAGCTGCATGTGGAGGAGCGGAGACACGAACCCAGTTCCCCAGATTACGAGTCAGTCTACCACTCTTAACCACTACACCACACTGGCTCAGTGCTTCCAACCCAACTCCAGGAGGACACCATGATCAGTAGTATCAAATGCTGTCAGGAGGTTGAGCAGAATCAACAGGATAGCACTCCCAATGCCTCTCCCCATGAAGGTAATCAACGAGGGCTACCAAAGCTGTTTCAGTGCTATAACCAGGTCGCAAGTCAGATTATAGTGCCAGCTGGGAGAAACTACTGCCAAGCTAAATGGACTCCTCAGCTAAACCAAAAAATAACCAACATATCAATTCAGACTGAAATGGGTCTAGATAATCTGCTTTATCCAGGAATGCCTGCATTTGACCAACCACTAAACTCTTGACCACATTGCCCGCCAAAAGAGATTAAATTCATGTTGTTAAAATCCCTCCAAGATCCCCATTCCTTTGAATTGAAAAAGCTGAATGGTTAGCATTTTAAAATAGAAGAAAAGGAATGAGTGTCTGACTCCTAGGGCTTCTGCAAATGTACACATCATGTTAAGAGTTAATGGGTTTTTCTCCCCCCCCCACACACACACACAAACTAAAATGAAATATTATTTGCATCCCAGGAAATCAAAGACAAGGGAAAGCCCATTTTAACGCCATCTCTAAAGTGTCAAAAAAAATGCTGAGAGCAATTCCTTGTTAAAAATTTAAGTCCTGCGAAAACAAAAGACTCAAACATGCAAAACATTTCTAGCATCACAGGCAAAAGTGTTGGATGGAGCAGGGAGGGAACCCTACAATGTATTAGACAGGGTTTGGGCTTAATTTTAGATATAGAGGGGAGAATACAAATATTGGCCATAGTTATTAGGAAAGGCTAATCAGTCAAATCCATGAGCCAGAAAAACCAGGCTGTGATTGTAAACAGGTCTAAGTCCTGCTGATGTAGACTGAGCTAGTACAAAAAAAGGAACAAGGAAAGGAAAAATCCTGATTGCAGTACAGTGGAACCTTGGTATTCGAACGTAATCCGTTCTGGAAGACCGTTCGACTTCTGAAACGTTCGAAAACTGAGGCGCAAAGGGCGGCCTGCAAATTTACAGGGAAAATTGAGAAAAATACAGTGGTATCTCAGCGGAAGCCATTCAACTTCCGAGGCACGTTTGAAAATGGGAGCGTTTATCAACAGAGTCGTTCGAAAACCAAGGTCCCACTGTATCTTCCTAATACAGAGTCGCTGTTAAAGATGGCTGTTCTGTTTTTTAGGGTTCCTATCTTGGTATCTGCAGAAGTGGAAGAAAGCACAGAATGGCACGTGATGGACTGGTGTGGGCTAAATATAGGTGCAAGGTGAAGCCACTATAAGTTTTTCTTCTAATAAAATGTTCCCATTCTCAAGAAGTGCAAACGTGCTTCTTCAGCCCAAACATGCTTTTGGGGTTCAACATTTTTAGAAAAGGTATATTAGTGTGGTGGTAGAGCTGCTATAGAAACCCACCTTAGGTCAGGCTGTCACCCTGTTGTGGGTCCTGACTGACGCTGGGTGGATAGTGGACAGAGAATTGGACAAGACTAGGGAAGACCCAAGTTCAAATCCTCATTTAGTTGTGAAGCTCCCTGGGTGGCCTTGGGAAAGTCACTCTCTGTTGACCTAATCAGACTCCGTAGAGTTACTGTGAGGGTGAAGCAGAATGATGTAATGCACAGCATGCTCATTCCTTCCCAGTGACATGTGAACTTTTTCATAGGGGAACAGTTAGGGACAGAGGCACCAGCTTGCAAGGGCAATGGGGGGGGAGCGACGTCGTGTGTGGGACGTTCTGACGTCACGTGTGTGAGCATCGTGCCTCCCTCCCTAAGCTTGGCAGAAGCATCCCTGGTCTTGGGAAGAAGGTGCTACACTTTAATACCTTAATACTCTAATTTACAGTGAATGTTTAGGGGACCAGCCTAGTCCCCATAGTCCACTGACCACACGCCACTGCTCCTTTCCTATTTCTGTTCAGGTAAACAAATAATATTTGCTTGGTCTGCTCACACAGGTCTCAGCAGCTTCTAAACCCAAGGGTGGGGGACCTCAGGTATCCCTGTGTGGCCTACTGTGGAATGGTAAAAGTCACATTAATTGTTCCACCATTTTTGCCTCTGGCCACATCCACCCCTGGAACGCAGCCCCTGGAAGGTTGCCTGTGAAGAAAGCTTGAGAAAGATTCCCCGCCCCTGTTTTAAACCTAGTGACTGAAGCTCCCACCCACCCAAAATTATTGCAAAAAAGCAGGAACAATGTACCAGATTATCCATGGGCTGCTTTGTGCATCTTGCCAGTCTTCTCTCATTCAGCCTAAAGCACCGAAAGGGTTACTCTACCGTTCCCTGGTCTGCATTTTCGTGGTGGTCTCTCTCTCCTCTCAAAACGTATTTAGAGGGACTGCGCTGCTTGCTGCCAGGTGCACAATGTCCTTAAGCAATGTTAGATCACTAACAACTGCAAATGGTTTGTGGTGATCTCTTTCTTGGCCAAGTTTAAGGAGAAGCATTACAGGGGAAATGGGGCGATTCTGGTTTGCATTTCAGTGTTTGGGTTACTCATGTTTCCGAAATACCGCACGAAAGTCACAGAAATTACAGCTGAACTCCACTTAAAAGACTGTATGGTGCATTTGCCTTCAGTGAATCCCATCTCCTGTTATAATAGGTCAGGCTGCTCAATACACACACACACACACACACACACACAACCTACTGAGCCCTAGCATTAGTGGTCCATTGCCATTTTTGTATGGCTGCTCCTAAATAACCCCAGAAGAGGCAAGTCACTAAGGAGGTTATTTGAAAGATACAGCTGAAAAAGAATTAGAGATAGCTGTGGGTAAATTGTTAACAGTCCAGTCCAGTCCATAATTCGCTTAAAAATGATAACTTTGATTGATTGTTACAACGGACTTCAAGGGTCCTCAACTGGTTTAAATCATGCTATTGTAGCTTAACAAGTTTTTGAATTAAGCTGTAATGATGCAAAATGATGATGATGAGCAGGAAGATGAGAGGATGGTTGCTCTATGAAAAAAAATGTAAAAAGCATCAGATCCTGTCTGAAATCTATGCTCCAAATATGGAAACGAATGTACAAAAAAGAGATAGAAGAAAATGGAGGACAAATCTACAGCTTGGTTAAGCAACAATGCTACAGTTAATTAAGTTGCTGGGGTCAAAGTAGAGTCAAGAAGTTGGTCAGTGTGATCCCTTGTACATAATTGTCAGAAAGATACTGTAAGTTACTGTCATTTACTGTAGCTGTAATTATGGTTTCTGTCACCACGAATGCCTCTCTAGTTGATGGCCACTCTAGGCATGTTTTTGATACACTCCATCTTTGAAACCATTGGTGTTATTGTTTAAATGCTGCGGCACCAGAGAAGATGGCTACCTTATCAAAAGCCCACTGCCACTGAAAAATCAGCAACTTTTTAAGCTCAATAATGATTGAATCCAGGATGAATTTTTCTGTGTTCCATGTTGGGAAAATGACTTTCAAAGGATATTACAATTTCCAGAGCAGTTTAGCAGTCAATCTCTCTTTCCAGGTAACTCTGGGAATTGCAGCTCTATGAGGGGAATAGAGGTCTCCTAGCAATTCTCAGCACCCTTAGCAAACTACAGTTCCTAGGGTTATTTGATGGAAGCCATGAGTGACTGTTTAAAGTGGTGTGAAACTGCTTAGAGAATGAGTTTGCTTGTTAGGATATAGACTTCTCTCTAAACCTTTGGGGGATCCCTGTTGGTTATTATGTTTTTTGTGCCCTCCCCATCTTTTCTTTTGAAACAGACCCAAGCACAAGGACATTCAAAAAAATGATAACAATTAAGTAATTTCCACAGCACTAGTTCTCTCTCACACACACAAAAAAAATCTCAATAAAAATCAATATCATAATTTAAATAATTGAAGATTTTCTCAAATGTATGAATGCAATAGGCAAAGGGAACATTTGTGTAATAGAAATGGTTAGCTGTATAACAATAAGAGGCATATTTTACATTGCTTCATTAAACCTTGCCTCAGGTGTGTTCAGCTACTCGAGGTAAGTATTAATGGAGCAATAAAAAAACCCCGGGGCACCTTAGTGCTAAAATGCTATGGCTATGTAAGTTTAAATTAATTTTTTAAAATAGCTTTTAAAAACAATTTCCCATCATATTTAATATCTCTCTGCTACTGAAGATCCTGAACAGAAAAATGAAAAGAACTAAGGGGGGAAATAGTAGAATCACTTGTTTCTTTTTAGAGTATATTTCAGTAAAATCCAGTCTCCTCATTCAAAAGATTTTCAGACAGGGGCTTATGGTGGAATCATTGCTGGTCATGCACAAAAGTGAAAATCCGGACAAAAAAGTTGTAGAAGTTTTTTTTTTGGCAAAGCTGTTGAGCTTTTCTTTTCTTGGCAGGGGGTGGGGGTAAAAAAAGAGAGAAATTCCTCCCCCAGTGCTGAATCCCGGCTATGTCCAGGAAATTCCAGACCTATGGCAGCCCTAATGAAGATGCCAGCATGTGCTTTTTTTAACATTCAAGTTGGATTTGAAGGAGCGTCTCCACCCCCATCGTTCAGCCCGGACACTGAGGTCCAGTGCCGAGGGCCTTCTGGCGGTTCCCTCACTACGAGAAGCCAAGTTACAGGGAACCAGGCAGAGGGCCTTCTCGGTAGTGGCACCCGCCCTGTGGAACGCCCTCCCTTCAGATGTCAAAGAGAACAACAACTACCAGATCTTTAGAAGACATCTGAAGGCAGCCCTGTTTAGGGAGGCTTTTAATGTTTAATAGATTGTTGTATTTTAATGTTCTGTTGAAAGCCGCCCAGAGTGGCTGGGGAAACCCAGCCAGATGGGCGGGGTATAAATAATAAATTATTATTATTATTATTATTATTATTTCCTCTTTCCATGGAAAATCTGTTAAGCAAGAATGACCTGGTCAGCAATGGTGCGGAAGATCGCCAGCACCTTTTTGCGTGAGCCATTTAACACATGTAGGGTGATATTTTGGTGAGTGACCACTTCTACCAATTGCCACGTACTGCACGTGACAGGAAGACCTCTGCTAAACCCAGGTGAGCTGCTGCCAGTCAGAAAAGGCAACACTGAATCACGTCGACATGATCAGGCCTTGCGTAGGGGAGCTTCCTACAGGATTGTGGAACAGGAATGAGCAGGCTTCAGGTTTGCAGGATCTGTTTGTTTTTCACTAGAACACCAAGGACCACCCACCAGAGCCAGGTGCAACGTAGGGTCCTTAGGCAGCCCAAGCAATTGCCTAACGTTCTCCATTATTGGAATAGTGTGATGAGCTTCCCATGCAAAGACAAATCTACATCTCTGTCTTACTATAAATCAGGAATTTGAAAAGCCTAATTTAAGTGAAAGTGAAGGTTTTTTTGTTGCTATTATTAAAACTGGGAGGCAGAAACCCCTGCCAATTTACTGCAAATCACTGAGCAAATCTATAGGTTCCCATCTACCTTCCACTCACCTATGTTATGAATACCTGAAACTCAAGCACATACGGGAATTTTTACTGGGACATTTGCATTTACAGACTGGCAATCATAGAAACTGTGGAGGGCAGTGATGAATGGGGAATTTTGTGCATACATGTGTATATGAATACACAAGCACAGGATTGATTATAGCTACTGGTTTGTTGCAGCAGAAAACTTGTCCCAAACAGATTAAAAATTTGCTAAAGAGTTTCTATAAAATGCTTTGGGAGTGGTATCTACTTCGACAGCAATGTCTTTTTAAATCTGTGCCACATGTGTACGCAATAACACATTTTTTTAAAAAGTCACCTTCAAGATCTCTCCAAAAAGAAGAAGAAAATTTGGTCTAACCAGGGGCAGGTAGCAGAAAATAAGCACAGTTAAAGCATAGCTGTCAACGTTCGGATTTGAAAATAAGGGATTTTTTCCAAACTTTCGGATTTGAAAATAAGGGATGTCGCGAGGGTGGTGCAATGGCACCAAGTAGCCTCGCCACCCTGCACTCCAGAGGCTGCGTGCGAATGGGTGAGCGAAAGAGCGAGCGCATAGACGGCACGCAGGCTGTCTGTCTGGTTGGGCGTGAGGGTCTGGCTGCACAAGGCATGCAAGCTCCGCCCCCAGTCGGTCTCAGACTCCTTATTGGCAGCTGAGCAACGCAGCTGAGGAGCCTCTCTGGCCAGCAGGGAGGAAGAGGAGCTGCTTCCTTTGAAATCCAGGAAATTTAAGGGATATCAACAATCCGGGATAGCAGCGGGAAACGGCATTGGAATAAGGGAGTTTCCCACCAAAAAAGGGAGGGTTGACAGCTATGAGTTAAAGGAGAGAGAGGGACTCTGTGCCACTCCACCAGCCCCAGCAAGTATGGTATGGGCTGATGGCAGTTGCAGCAGATTGCAAATCTCATCTGTTGTTTTATTGAAGTTCTTGTAAAGAATGAAGTTTCTGCACCTTAAATAGATGTGTAGAAAAGAGAACTTCAGTGGTACAGCTTGCTCTTTTGCACAACTCTCTGGAGCGTGGTGACCCTGTTCTCTTTTCTTCTTTCTAGCCTAATTGCTTTTAACCTTTTAAGCCACTTCGTGTGTTCACAGACAGAGAAGCAATATGCAAACCCAGACACAGCCATCCTTCGAAATTTGTACTTCACTGAATTTTGCAATGTAGTTCTCGGAACAAGTAATGTGCACAAAAATGTAAACGCTAGGGTCAATTATCATTTGAAATGTCTCTATTTAGAGCAACCCACTGATTTCTGGGTTAAGTATATCAGGATGAAATATGCCAGCACTCCCGATTTCTGCCTCCTAGCTTTTACTGCCATGTCCCATAAAGCGATCCCACGAAGAGCTGTATTTCTGGTGCAACCACTTGAATTCGCATTAGATTTATCTCATCCTATAAAAGCACAATTCATTAAGCAGTCTGATAAAACTGGTCTGTTTAAACTAAGACAACTTTATCACAGTCATTTCAATTATTTAACAGCACTTTCTTAAATAAGTGCTTAAGACTTTCTTTTGACAAGCATGCTTCTCAGTTGCTTCAGTTGGTATTTTAAAGAATGAGGAAGGCACGATCTGTGAAAATATCCACGTTACCAGTGATGGATGGTTTCAAAACATTGTTGTTTCCTAGCTTTAACCTTCCAACACTTACATAAACATTTTGCTGGAGGTCAAGTAGACACCAATTAATTTGTAGCTTATGAATTGTCTGCTTTAAAAATGAAGAACTATGTATCGGTTAGGGTCCAGCACAAATGTTCTATTCCACTGAGTTTTTGCAAAGCGTGAAATAATTCTGCTTCATCAAATGTCCAGAGTTGATTACATAAGTGGAAGTAGCTCTTTTAATTAACCTGTGGATCCACAAGAAGATCTAGGATGGCTAAACCTTTGCACATATGCCCAATGATCATCTGACAAGACAAGGGAACTGTGGTGGCTGGGAGACAGATCACTCTTGCCAATGGTTTGAACTGATCCTGAAATTAAGTTGAGGCCCAAAAGTCTCCCATTCCTGCTTCAAAAATGGCTACTGCGTTGTGAAATGGGTGTCTGCATTATGTCTGGGTCATTTTGATTCCCCAATCTCTTAGGAACACAAGATGAATCCTGGCAGTTTAGGCCAATAGTCCAGCATCTAATTTCAACAGAATGACCAACCTGACGCTTCTAGGATTCTGATTTAAACCTATCTGGAAAAATTAAATTCTGAAGAGGAGGCGACAGCTTATTCGCATTGGGCTAATCGTCGCACATGCCAACCAACCCCCTCAGGTTTTATACTAGAACCTGCCTCTCTGTGTGAGCACCTGTTTACCTTTCAAATAACATTGTTTCCTGCACAGAAAGGAGATGTATAAATAGAGCTAACTAGAAAGAAAGACTATTTATGTCCCATTGTTTATGCATACCATTTGTGCGCCATCAGTGAATGATATACAGCCTTTGAAAAAGAAATGGATTTATTGTCATGGCAGCCTGGGCCACTTGTGTGGTATAAATATACATACTGTTAAATATACAGCAGCACACATGCATATATATATATATATATATATATATATAGGCAGTAAGTCTTAGTTATATGAGAACTAAGGGGAAGACAGTGCCTTCTGGCTTAACTGGGAAAAAGTAATTTCTATAATGAATGGTTTGTATCCTTAATACCTTAGACCAAAGCAGTTATGCAGAAGTTTTGTAAAAGAAACTGGGACAGTGGTCATATCATTAGCAAGGGAATGCAGACCCCCCCCCCAAACAAATGAGTGTTATATAGTCCAGCATACAATGAAGGCACACAATTGTTGCTTAAAAAAAAAAAAGCACCACACCATTTTCAATGCTCATCAGTAGCCCAAAAAAAGAAGAAGAAAAGAACCACAACAAAACAGCCATTAGTTTTTATTGATGATAACGAGATATGCTTCCGTTAGTAATCCTAAGCTTGCCCTGCAATGCTAATGTTTATTATTACACTTTGTAGCTTTAGGCTGCTGAAAGCCTCGTATGTCTTAGCCCTTATATCATCATTTTAAAAAGATTAATCTTTAGACAATGATCTCCAAATACCATTAATCTTGGTCTCGGACTTGTTTGTTGTTCTTGCACAGTAATCACAAGAGTGTTGGGGGGGGAGGCTGCCCCACAGGAGATGGAGACAAAGGGCCACTTTCAGTGCTGACTGACTTCAAACTTGGTATCTGGGAGACTGAGGCAAAGTGGGTAGGAAATCACGCCCTCCAAGTGTCCCTATTTTCCAAGGACGGTCCCAGATTTACAGAAGCCGTCCCGGTTTCTTATTTGATCCCGGAATGCCCGGCTTTTCCTTAGGACATCAGATACATATTCAGTAGGATGTCTCTATTTTCATTGGAGTAATGTTGGAGGGTATGGAACAGGATGTCCCTATTTTCACTGGAGAAATGTTGGAGGGTATGGAAATCAAGGATCACGGCACCCACTCAATGGGTTGGAAAGTTATCTCTAGAGGCAGCTTGAAATGTGAGCCAGTGTGGTGTAGTGGTTAAGAGCGGTAGACTCATAATCTGGGGAACCGGGTTCGCGTCTCCGTTCCTCCACATGCAGCTGCTGGGTGACCTTGGGCTAGTCACACTTCTTTGAAGTTTCTCAGACCTACTCACCCCACAGAGTGTTTGTTGTGGGGGAGGAAGGGAAATGAGAATGTTAGCCGCTTTGAGACTCCTTAGGGTAGTGATAAAGCGGGATATCAAATCCAAACTCTTATCTTCTTCTCTATGCTATGCAGAAGCTGGTTCCACATCATGAAGCAGACCCAATTGTGGCACATGGATGTTAATATTATTATTTATTAAATTTGTATACCGCCCTATACCCGCAGGTCTCAGGACGGTTTCAACATAAAACCACAGTATAAAAACAAAAAAATATATAATGAAAACAAAAACAACCCAATAAACCCCCCTCCCCCACACACATTTCAAAAGGGCATCAGATGTCAATCAGCCAAAGGCCTGGCTGAAGAGGAAATTTTTGCCTGGCACCTAAGGTGTATAATGAAGGCGCCCACCGAACCTCCCTCGGGAGGTAAAGGTAAAGGACCCCTGACAGTTATGTCCAGTCACGAACGACTCTGGGGTTGCGGCACTCATCTTGCTTTACTGGCCGAGGGAGCTGATGTTTGTCCACAGACAGTTTTTCCGGGTCACGTGGCCAGTTTTCCACAAATGAGGGGTTCCCGCAGAAAAGGCCCATTCTCATGTTGCCACCCTCCAAACCTCTCCTGGAGAAGGCACACCAAGAAGGGCCTCAGAAGGTGATCTCAGGGTCCGGGTAGGTTCCTATGGAAAGAGGTGATCCTTGAAATATTGCAGTCCTGAGCTGGATGTATACCAGTGTCTTACAGTGCATGCACATTCAATATGCCTGTCTCGTTAGTTTAAGCACTAGAGTAACGGTCGGCAGGGTGCAGGGTGATGTCATTGCACACCTGACTCCACAGCACAAAGGTTGCTGACGTATTCCAGATGGAGGAGGTAAAGCAGTGGGGAGATCTGTGCAGTACAGACACAGGAGCAGCAGAACCAATCAGACGCTCTTGCTGGGATGCCTGCACCAGTCTCCCCACTGCTTCCGCCTTCCCCTTCCATTACCAGCAGCAACCTCCACAATTGGGATTCCAGGTAAGCAGCAGCACCCATCTCTGCCCTGCCAGCTACTACAGACATGTTGAGAATGTCCTTTTTTTTATAAATTCACATGAAAACTCTTCTGCATTTTAGTGCAAATTTCTCCTAATAAACACATTTTCATATGCAGTTTTGATTAGCGTACACATTTCTGCAAGCAATTTCTCCTAATAGAATGCTTTAAGATTATTTTTACTAAAATATTCATTTTTATGCACACTTTTGCGTAATATATCTTTTCGTTGTTGTTGGTTACGTAATATATCTTTGTATCATTGGTTGGTTGGAGAACTGCATCACAAAATTCAGATAAGTCTGCATTGCAAAGGATGGTGGTGTTTCAGGTCTCGTATTGTTTTGCAAAGTGTGAATTTGAAGAATTTGACTTCAAATGCTAACTGAACCCAATTTATCCCCCATCCCCACTCTCCAGTGCAATTTCCATACGATGCTAACAAGCATTAGGAGGTAACTAGATTGGGACCTCGACCACAAAAGATGCGTCCTTAAAAATTTGTTAGAAATGTAACTGTATGGCTAGATAGAAAAATGTAGCTGGAAGACGGAATGCAAATCCTGTTCAGTCCAGGAACTACTTGCTTGTAAACCTGCTGGACTGTAGTGAGCTCTACCTGATTAAACGGCAGAAGTGTTGATTGCTCTGTCCCATTTCCTGGAGATACTCAAGGATGCTTGCATCTTACAGTTAAAACCTGCTTAGGCTCTTGAATGAGAATTGCCATCTGGCCTATTTTAAGGCAGCATTCGTTGTTTCTTTGCTTGTCCTTTGTTTTGCATCCCAACCATATTTTTTTTAATAGTTCAAAACTCCAAGTTAGCTAATGAACACATTTAAGAACACCAACTATTCACCTGAATTCTCCGTTTCCCAACAGCCATTTGCCACTTCTACAGGTGCTGCAGCATTCCAGTCCTTACCTAGAACTGGAAGTCACCGATAATGACATGGAATGGTCCAGTATTGTCCTGCATTTACAGGCTACTTGTGCCTCAGTTTGGCTGAAGGGGTTAGCCTCAGTGTGGTGTAGTGGTTAAGAGCAGTGGACTCGTAATCTGGTGAACCGGGTTGCGTCTCCGCTCCTCCACATGCAGCTGCTGGGTGACCTTGGGCTAGTCACACTTCTTTGAAGTCTCTCAGCCCCACTCACCTCACAGAGTGTTTGTTGTGGGGGAGGAAGGGAAAGGAGAATGTTAGCCGCTTTGAGACTCCTTCGGGTAGTGATAAAGCGGGATATCAAAACCAAACTCTTCTTCTTCTTCTTGGCCCTCGCCCCATCCCCAGCTGGCCGTCCATTGTCCTCCCAGGCTGCGGATGGGTCGATAGCCACCCTGACCCAGGTGGGAGGCACCAGACCAGGTAAGCCCGCTCGGTGTCCAAACCCCACCCACCTGTTGGGAAGGGAGAGCGGAAATTGTCCTGTGTTCACAAGCTACTTGTGCCTCAGTTTTTTGTGCATCTTTGACCCATACGGGCAAATATCAGTGTGTGCTTCATCACATGTGGCTTAAAGAATATAGAGTAGTGCAGCAATTACTCTTCATTTTACTCCGTAAAGTAGCAAATCTACATTAAAGAGATGTCAGTAGTCTAATCGTTTTAGCAACCTAATTCAAGCTAATATAAAATGAATGAAGTCCATAAGCACAGCGCTTTTATGAGGGCACAGCTCTGTAAGAAGCCTCTGTAATAATCTGATGCTCACTTCTAGAGGGTTTAATTTGAGCAAGCACTCAGTTCCAAAACCTAGGAACTCAGCTTTGGAATCTAGACCAGGAACTCAGAAAGTAATACGAAGAAACAGTCGAATCCTAAAATCACATCTACTCAGAAGTTACGGTAAGTGTGGTTTAATGGGGTTAGAGTAAAGCCTAGAGGAGTTTCTCTGAGCATATAAAGAGCACATTTCCCTGCCTCAGAAGGTTGCCTGATAACCATTTGAATGTGGTTATCTGTCATCTTTCTTCCCAATGAATCACTACTGCTTGTGTATACTTTAAGAAAATGTCTATTACAGGGTAAAACCATGCCAGTCTGGCGTTTTTAATGGCCAGGCTATCAGGTACCAGCTGTACCCATCACCTTAAAAAAAGAAAATAAAGGTCTTGGAACTCCCCACATATATCCAACTTCTGCCAATGTACAGCCCTTGCTGCAAATTTTTGTTTTTATTTTTAGACCCCCTTATAACACTTCTAAACTGTGCAAGCAATGACTTTGGCAAGAAGTAATCGTGATATTAAATTTTATTGAAATTTCTCCGGCTCTGATTTGTGTATAGGCTCCCACTCCAAGTTCCCACGAAGCTGTAAAACGTTTAAAATACTGTCTGTGCAAATGCAAAATTTATGAATTCACACATCTCTGGTTGATTTATGTGAAATAATAATGCACTATTTAATGCTTAAACATGGCTAGGAGCAATGCTAGGCTATCAAGATGTACAATGGAATAATAGATTTATAAGACGGATAACCTTCCTGCCTAGAGAAGCTTGTTTAAAGGTGTTGTACAGATATATTAAACTATATGTAATTTTATACTAACTTAATGCTGTAGGCCTATACTGGAAGCAGTAAAAGATTACTGCCACGGCATTTGCAATAATAAAATGAGCTGGCTATCCAACATAACGGCGTCTGAGGAGTAAAAACAAAACAAAAACGGGGGGGAAAGACCCGGAAAAAGTTGTTTTATGATGGCAAACTTTTTGCTTGCTCCTGTCTAACATCTTAATGGCTGTCCATACGATCGCATAAAGGCTCTTTGTCATAAGCTATGATTGAATTTAACAAATTTTGTTTCTGCCTTGTTCCTTGCAGGGTCAAATTCTATCTTCTTTCCGCCAGTACCCCTCAGGTTTCTTCTTGAAATGAATGGGACTACATCTGGGAGTTGATGGTTCTCAAGAGAAGCAAAGCTATCAGAATCTGACTTTTATGCTGAGCAGTAGGGTGAGTGTCAAAAGTCAGAATGAATTGTTGGCCGGCTAATGCAGTTCACATACTGGTGAAATCCATGCAGCTGCCGGGCTTCTGGGTAGACTGGAGCTGCCTTCACTCCCAGGTAGGAATGGAAGAAGGCATCATTTCCCACTCTGTCTGATATTTGACTCATGGCCCCTTCTAATTCTACAATGCTATGATTCTGCTGACACGCAACATTGTTCCTGTTCCGCTGCAGCACGTCTTCTGCCCCAAAAAAAGGCGTTACTCATCTCACTGTCCACTGTGGCAAAAGTAAATGCCATACTTTTCCGTCTATAAGACACCCCCATGTATTGTAGATGATAAAAATTAATTATTATTATTTTCTTACCTGCACTGATGATAGTCATTGTTTGGATGGGGGTGCTTTTATCCATTTCTGCAGCCACACAATCAATCAGTAGCTGAACTGGGGTCCACACAGTCACAAAAACAAATTAACCGAAAAAGTCTCAAAAACAAAAACGCAAAATAAATAGCAAAAACAAAAGCGCCAAACTTAATCTACTCCGGAAGTCCGTTTGACTTCCGAAAACTTTGAAAACCAAGGCACAGCTTCTGATTGGTGCAGGTGCCCCGGAAACAATAGCCGCCAGCCGCATTGGACATTTGACTTCCGAAAAACGTTCAAAAACCGGAACACTTACTTCCGGGTTTTCGGTGTTTGGGAACCAAGGCGTTTGAGAACCAAGGTACCACTGAATGAGATAGTTACACACGCATTTTTACTGTCAATGTTTTCTAGGAAAAGATTAATAAATGAAATTAAATAAATGAGCTGTATTCAGATTGTGATCCCTTTCCCCCCGGTTGAGTACAATAGGACCCACCCTGGGTGCCCAAATCACTGGATTTGTCCAAAGAAAGAATCCTGGTCTCACTTACCTGAAGCAAGGAATTTTGCACGATTTTAACATTTTTACATAAATAAAAAAACTGCTGAACTTTCCGAGAAAATGCTCCGTTAGGGTGTGACTAAGAATGTATAGTTTCAGAAGCCCAAAGGGAATTTTGCAAAGTTACAAGCAATTGAACATTTAAACATTTCCACTGCAATTAATTGTACGCCTGAAAAACATGCAGATAATTAAACATGCTCAGTACTACATTTTAAAATTATCATAACATTGAGTGCAACTCTTGTTTCCCCCCCCCCCATCCCAATATTTTATTTCTCCCTTTTAAAGATTACAATCTACCATTTTTTGTGGGGCGAACTGACATCGCGTGGCCCCTCAAGCACAGGGGCAAGGCGTGGCTGCCATGGTATCAAACACATGGTATAAAGATCTATGGGTGATGTGCAGTCAATTGGCAAAGGTTTAACAATAGCATCAAAATTATTTTCCCCACCTGAAATGAAGAAAGCTAACTGGGATTGGACATTTGTGTGAAAGCTAATTTCAGTTCACCTGGCTCTGGTTGATAGATCATAGGGCTGTAGCAAAATGAAAACAAAGAGGAAGTCCAATTTAGAGCATTGCCTGATTCGGTCCAAAATCAAAGTGAAAGCTGCACATACTGTGATTTTTAAGAATCTGGGACCTGCCGAGCTGGATCAGACCGATAAATAATTCATCCAGCCCAGCACCCAGCCTCTGATGGCAGCTGGCTGGATACCCTGAGGAAAGCCATAAGCAGAGCAAGATGTCAATGGCCATTCTGCATTGTTTGTCAGAAGCATCTGGTAAACAGAAGTATTCCGTTTCTGAACACAGGGGTTCTGTTTTGACATTTCGCAGCCAGTCACCATTAATAAAACTATTATCTACAATACTGTTTAAATGCTGGTCGTCATCACAACATCCTGTGGTAATGTATTTCACAGGTTAGTTATGCATCGCGGGAAGAATGAATTGTACAGTGCCCATGGACTAGAACAAGGTTTCCCAAACTTGGGTCTCCAGCTGTTTTTGGACTACAACACCCATCATCCCCAGCTACCAGGGATGATGAGAACTGTAGTCCAAAAACAGCTGGAGAGAGCCCCAAGTTTGGGAAACCCTGGACTAGAACCTCAAAAAGAAAGAAAAATATTCTGAAGTTACTTTGAGATACCACCAAAATCAGGGACCCAGGTGGCGCTGTGGGTTAAACCACTGAGCCTAGGGCTTGCTGATCAGAAGGTCAGCGGTTCGAATCCCTGCGACGGGGTGAGCTCCCGTTGCTCAGTCCCAGCTCCTGCCAACCTAGCAGTTCGAAAGCACGTCAAAGTGCAAGTAGATAAATAGGAACCACTCTGGTGGGAAGGTAAACGGCGTTTCCGTGTGCTGCTCTGGTTCGCCAGAAGCGGCTTTGTCATGCTGGCCACATGACCCGGAAGCTGTACGCCGGCACTCGGCTAATAAAGCGAGATGAGCGCCGCAACCCCAGAGTCGGACACGACTGGACCTAATGGTCAGGGGTCCCTTTACCTTTACTTACCACCAAAATCAGAATAAGCATTTTGCCTCCTACGCACATGATAGAATAAAAGACCTGCTGTATTTCCCAGAGTTGCTATCCACTGAAATCTTCACTGGACAGGATAAAGAGCATATCCTTGGCTGTTCCTCTTAAGGTATTATATGTTGGAATATTGCAACCCATATTGCACAATACATTCCAAAATCTCTGTGTTCAAGAAACACTGGTCGCTAAGGAATTAAGCTATGTATCTGGAAGTTTCTTGTTTAAAACAAGGGTGACCTAACTTTTAGAGACCAACTTCCATCTGGTGGGCTGCCTCATATGCTAGACTTTTTTTGGTGACAGTGGGAGCCCTGAACAGCACTGGAGAGTGGGTCACCTTTTAAATTACCCATAGCACTGCTCTGGGGCATTGTGGGAAATCAAAACGCAACTGGGGCCTGGTGTTCATCAAAGCATTGGAACTCCAGGAAACTACTTGTTTATAGGGGGGCCAGAGTTGAGCCTCCATGGTTGCTCAAGGATACTGTGTGGTGATCAGGCTTGGTTTGAATGTTGCCCTTGCCATTAACCCAACAGCTGGTCTCGAGCAAGCCATTTTCTCTCTGCCTCACTCACTTCCTCCTTCACAGAGTGCAAAAAAAGAACGCTGATTTACCTTGCAGGGCTGTTATAAGGCTTGCAACCAGAGAAGGTGTAAAAAACCACACTTGCAACACTTGAAATGTGTTGTTGAAATGCTTGTTGTTATTTCAGTCTGATCCTTGGTGTCTTGTTTTCCTTACTAGGGGGTGTTCAGGCATCACACCGTAAGAGATAAGGAGGAATAGGAGAACTAACTACAGTGGTACCTCTGGTTACAAACTTAATTCGTTCTGGAGGTCCGTTCTTAACCTGAAACTGTTCTTAACCTGAGGTACCACTTTAGCTAATGGGGCCTCCCGCTGCCACTGTGCCACCGCCGCTGCACAATTTCTGTTCTCATCCTGAGGTAAAGTTCTTAACCTGAGGTACTACTGTACTTCCAGGTTAGCAGAGTCTGTAACCCGAGGTGTTTGTAACCCGAGGTGTTTGTAACCCGAGGTACCACTGTATTCTTTCCGCTCACTCCTCGATTTCTAGAAAAAAATCCAGTAAAGGGAAGAATATAGAAAAGTGACAATGAACAGGAAGCTCTCACCTGTGGCTCCCAGAAGCTGTCAGCATGCGATAGCAGACACACCCCAGGAAACGGCTTCGACTGGCCAGCTAAACCAGGTGAGGGTAGCCAATGGGTCTTCCCATCAAGTTAGGGACTTCCCCCGAATGTGAAAACAGGCTCCAGCAGATTGAGCGGATGAGACCAACAGTGCGTCCAACAGCAAGAAGGTGGTTTCTACACGTACTGTAGAGGGAAGAGAGGGGCAGATTGGGCTTGTTAACCTGGGAAGGGAGCCCACCTAGTAGGAGAACTCTGGTCCTAAGCCTCTGCTGCTTTGCAGACATACTCATTTGTAAGAAAGGCTTCGTTCAGGAGTAAACCCCAAGGGAAAGGCTTGTGGGACATCTTTGGTGGAAGAAAAGGCTAAGGAGTAAGCCTTACACAAATCTGGAGTGGAGTCCTTAAGACAGTTGGACACACAGTCTCCTGGAAACTCCTGCAGCCAAACTGGTGCCTTCTTTTGGACCACATCAGTGAGGCCAAGAAGGGGGTCTTGTCATCTGGGCAAACCAGGACCTCCATATACACTCCCCAAGCTTGTACCCCAGCATGGTCACTTTGGGGCTGCTAACGCAGCAAAAACAATGCAGGGGATAGCAGTTATGAGTTACCAGTTTCTGTAGCCACAGCAGGCGCTTTGATTCTCCAGCAGTTTGGCTTCACCCCCAGAGGTGCACTTCATTGCCTCACGACAGAGACGGATGCCAGCAACAACAACATAAATGCCCTTTGGTCCTCAAGGGAGAATTCATAGTTTTGGAAGAATGCTAGAAATGCAAAAGCAGTTATTCTTTGGGAAAGGCATACAAAAGAGAGGGATATTATTCTATTATTAAATTAGAAATGTATGTCCCACTTTTCTTTATAAACTTAAAGCAGCTTACCACACAAGCATTCACAAAATCACAGAATATATAAAACACAAAGGATAGATAGATAGATAGATGATAGATAGATAGATAGATAGATAGATAGATAGATGATAGATAGATAGATAGATGATAGATAGATAGATGATATAGATAGATGATAGAATTGATAGATGATAGATAGATATAGATGATAGATGATAGATGATATAGAAAGATAGATAGATAGATAGATAGATAGATAGATAGATAGATAGATAGATGATAGATAGATATCCAAATTATGAAAAAGAATGACCTAACAGCCAGTAATGTGTACATAATCTATATCTAGTTTAAATGCAATCATTTAAAATACAGGAAATTCATTGCACTTTGATTGTGTGAACTTTTAATTTCCATACCAACAGCTCAAATATGTGTTGCCACATGTCCTCTTTTTCCAGGACAAACCATCTTCTTCATGGTTATGTAAAATGAGAGTCATGATAATGAATTTTCTTTTTACCTATAATAATTGGGTTTTACCAGCCATTATACTGTTCATTTTCCTCGCTTTGAGAGATGCTTAACTTGTATTGCAGAGCTGGTTATCTCGGTGCATTGTCTTGAAAAAAATATTTGTATCCTCTGCACACCACATTTAACTGTTGGTTCCCTTCCTAGATTGAGTGAGATAGAATAGAAGAAATCACAATACTTGTTGGGTGCCCTTTTATTTACATCTCTCTGTCTGCCTGGTGTCATCTCCAAGAGTTTTTTTGCGGTGATTATAAGATCTTCCCCTCAGGGGCGCTCACCTGGCACCAACTTTGCTGTCATATTGGTGCCAGGTGAAAACTCCCCCCCCCCCTTCCCTGCACCTCAGGCTTTCAGTTACAGTTGTCTGCTGAAGGTTTTCATTCTTCTTTTATCATGTGAGTTTTACTATATTTTATACCACTTTTGTAAGCTGCCTTAGGAACTCATTTGAAGTGCAGGATAAAAATCCCTGTAAAAATAACTACATGATGATTGTGATAATTTGGGGGAATCCAGTCCTTAGGCACTTTTGACCTGGAATAAGTGGGGCATGCAAACCAAGAATCCTTTCTCCATGGTGTCTATCTACAGACCCTCCTGCTCCTCCTCTCTGTCCCTCAGATGCAAACTTTAAGATATGGTCTTCAGCGAGATACTATTTTCTACACCCCAGGGCCAAAGCTGCACGCCATATTGTTTTGCATGGGAAAAGCAGCCTGCAATCAAGTGGTGAGAAAATGAGGTGCTTAGTTCTTAGCATAACTGGAACATTGCCTTCCACAACCTCCTGTTGGGCTTTCTCAGCTTAGCTGGAGATACAGTGACATAAGTCTCTCTCCCCAGCTTAGCCAGAACTCAGCCAGCGGAAATTAAACCAGCAGAATTTATGCCAGAGTATGCACCCCAAAAGGGACGCGGGTGGCGCTGTGGGTTAAACCACAGAGCCTAGGGCTTGCCGATCAGAAGGTTGGCGGTTCGAATCCCCGCGATGGGGTGAGCTCCCATTGCTCGGTCCCTGCTCCTGCCAACCTAGCAGTTCAAAAGCACGTCAAAGTGCAAGTAGATAAATAGGAACCGCTGCAGAGGGAAGGTAAACGGCGTTTCCGTGCGCTGCTCTGGTTTGCCAGAAGCAGCTTAGTCATGCTGGCCACATGACCTGGAAGCTGTACGCCAGCTTCCTCGGCCAATAAAGCGAGATGAGCGCCGCAACCCCAGAGTCGGTCACGACTGGACCTAATGGTCAGGGGTCCCTTTACCTTTTATGCACCCCAAAAGGGATGTTTCAGGGGTGTGGTGGAGTAGGACAAGGGAAGAAACTGACACATATTCCAAACCCCTTTTCAGCTCGGTCACATTATCTACCAATCCTGCAGAACGGACAGTGTAAGTCAATTTCCTCCTAAGCTGTTGTGATTTAAGTTAGGATTAATCTGGTAAAGATGTTGCAAGGCTTTATGCTTGTACACACATACTCTGAGCACACGTAGAAGTTGTCTCTCTGCACATGCACAAGTGTTTGTGCAAAGGAGCATACACAGTTGTTTTGTATGGCTCGGCTGGGGTGTGCACAGGTACACAGACCACACACTTGTTGAACGTTGCAAGTGTAACTATATCACGGTACAGCTCAGCTGTCTAAGCACACAAATCAAATGGCTATCACGTGTGAGCATCCTTTTTTGAAAGCTGGCACTACTCACTGGTGCATCCAGTGGGTTTTTTTCTGGGGGGACGCAAGGGGGTACACATACCCCTAAACATTTTGTAAAACTAAGTTTGGCCTCATTGAGGGGCAGTATTTCAATATGAGTAGGAAAATGAGAGTACCCCCTAAACATTTTTTAGAAGAAAATTAAAAGCACTGGGCGCATCCATTGCAAAAGCAAAATGTATTTGCCTGGCATTGCTCACACTTTGCTGTGGTGCATGTACATTTGGGGGGTAAGTACATACAGTATTAGTGGCTTAAAATGCATCAAGGTCATCCCTCCCCCTCCCCACCCCCCCACCCCACGTTTCAGGTCACATAATTACGCTGCTGTACACACCAGAGAGAGAGTTTTTGCTTGATGCACATTGCCTGATTGTTTTCCTGCGCATGCAATCACCGGAAACTGGAGGATCCATACGAATCAGCAAACTTTTTCAGCAGGGGGCTGGTCCACTGTCCCTCAGACCATGTGGGGGGCCGGACTATATTTTGAAGAGGGAAAAAAAATGATGCAAGAGCACCACGAGCCCCGGTGGCTGCATACCTGTGACTTGCGAGCGGCAGGGGCTGGCGGCAGCAGCGGTGGAGGGATGATGAGTGGTGCGCGAAAGGGCTCTGGAGAGGGGCTGATTAAAATAGCGGCTGCTCGAGCGCTGCTGCTGCTGGCACCAAAAAAGCCCAGCCCCCTTCCTCCTCTAGGCAGGGCGGGGAGAAGCCAGGAGGAGGGAGGGAGGAAGCATGGCTGCTGCCATGTGAGAGAGAGGGAAAGAATGTGTGCGCTGGTGATCCACATGCGCTTCCCGGAGTGTCCACGGGCCGGATCCAGAAGGCAATTGGGTCTGATCCGGCCCGCGGGCCTTAGTTTGCCGACGCATGATATGGATTATGGCTAATGTCATGTATACTAGGCTTCAAATGTCAGCACTGGAGCCATAGCAAACGGTGATGTGTACACAACCTTGAATTCATTATAATTGTTGTCAGTGTAGATGTGTCATTTGCTAATACAAGCCTGAGAAACACAAATCCCAGTTTAAACATCACCTATTAGAGCGGCCCATCTTTTAAGCCTTATATTTCTTTGCTTTGTCGTACATCCAGCTAAGAGTTTGTAATGTTGAGCTGGAATTCAAAGACCTGTCCAAGTTGCAAAAACCTGTAGATGTCGATGTAGTGGAGGTGCCTCCCTCTTCTGGTCGAAGCTGGAAAAGGCTGCCATCTTCTTTACGGCTGAGGAAATCTGAAAGCACTTTCAAAGAACATAATTTCCCACAAAGGATCCTGGGCACTGCAGTTTGCTTGCTGTGAGGGGAGAGACTTCATCAGGCAAGGCCGTCTTCCACCTGCCTTGCCCCACCCTCTAGTCTCTGCTCCTCAATTTGTATTGTATTATTTTATGCACTGTCGCTTGCCGTTGTTTTATTGATGGTACTTTAGAAATTATTTATTGTAATTGTTAAGAGTGAATTCCTGTTTAATTTTTATATGCTGATATTATTATTCCATACTGTTCTAATGATTGTTGAGTGCTACTTTTTGATGTAGGTTGCTTATTTTAAAGTTATGTTTTATTATCACATTTTTGTATTGCATTAGATTGTTATAAGCTGTACATTCTTGGTTTCTTCAGTTTGTAAACCGCCTTGAGTATTGTAAGATAGAAAGACGGTATACAAATTAAAAGTGATGATGATGATGCTTGCTTGCTTGCTTGCAAATAAAGTTTTATTGATTTCCAATTACAGGTAGGTAGCCGTGTTGGTCTGCCGTAGTCGAAACAAAATAAAAAACACTTCAGAAGTGTGCATGCACACGAAAGCTCATACCAAGAACAAACTTAGTTGGTCTCTAAGGTGCTACTGGAAGGAATTTTTTTATTTTGTTTTGATTTCCAATATATAACAATTACAAAAAAGAGAGAAAAAGATACAAAATCAAAATCCCAACTGTGCTGCTCTCCATTCCACAATGGATCAATCTACTTAGGTTTGCCAAAGTCCATCCTGTTATTTCGGTAGTTGCCATTCTTCAGGGTTATCAGTAAAGTGTTTTATAAGAGGATGCCGTATTTCAACAAAATCGTCTACATCATCTGTATTTCTAAAGGCATGTAATCTCTTAGTTAATTTTGTCCTGATATAGCAATAGACCATACATTCTATTTCCAATGAGAGATACGCAGACGTTCCGATATTTTCTAATTCTATGCCACCCGTAGACGTGTCGCTACTAAAAGAAAAGCAATCAGTGCTTTATAACAAAGGTCAGATATTGTAGTTTGTAGCTGGCATTGTAGTTTGTTTAAGGTTGTTTGGAATTGTAACTCTGTGAGGGGTAAACTATGGTGCCCAGAATTTTTTGACGGAAGGAGTATGCTTCGAATGAATTTAAAGCTATAGGACGCAGCCTGAGTTTATATAAAGTCAACAGAACAAACACAAATCCAACCCATTTTCCCACTGTGACGGGGGGGGGGGATTTGTTGAGGGAAACATCACCTAACTTCTGCAGCAGCCTATTCACCTATGCTCCTAACACTATTCACAGTATTAACCAGCACTCCAGCTCTACTTGAAACAAGCCTGTGGAAAGAAAATAGGAGACTGCAGCATTCTAGCACAAAAACAGAGGACCAAGAACCAATGGAAGTCCCCCCCCCCCCCATTTCCCAGAAAGAACAGCATGGCAAGCAGGAGTGCTCATTCTCCTGTGTATCCTCTCCCCTCCCTTTCCTTTCTGTGTCTTGCCTTTTTAATTTGTAAGCCTAATGGCAGAACCATTCTCTCTCTCTCATTCATGCTCTCTTTTTATTATGCATGTGAGCCACTATTGGGAGACAATAATGGTCGGAAAGCAGGATAAAAACATAGGAAGCAATCAGATAAATAGTGCACAGCTGTGCCAGAGATGCTAAGGCAATAGTGTCACCCACCTCGAAATGACAACCCTAGCCTATGAGCCAGAAACACAGCTATACATCCATGAGACTTCAAAGTATGTCCATCACATGTTTCATTTGACGTGTGTACAGTCTGTGCATCTGTACACAAACAGCTGAGCAGCTGTAACCATTACAATGTTAATCACAAGTAATGTTCAAGAAGTGTGTAGTCATAGAATCATAGAATCATAGAGTTGGAAGAGACCACAAGGGCCATCCAGTCCAACCCCCTGCCAAGCAGGAAACACCTTCAGAGCATTCCTGACAGGTGGCTGTCAAGCCTCTGCTTAAAGACCTCCAAAGAAGGAGACTCCACCACACTCCTTGGCAGCAAATTCCACTGTCGAACAGCTCTTACTGTCAAGAAATTCTTCCTAATGTTTAGGTGGAATCTTCTTTCTTGTAGTTTGAATCCATTGCTCCGTGTCCGCTTCTCTGGAGCAGCAGAAAACAACCTTTCTCCCTCCTCTATATGACATCCTTTTATATGGCTATCATATCACCCCTTAACCTTCTCTTCTCCAGGCTAAACATACCCAGCTCCCTAAGCCGTTCCTCATAAGGCATCGTTTCCAGGCCTTTGACCATTTTGGTTGCCCTCCTCTGGACACGTTCCAGCTTGTCAATATCCTTCTTGAACTGTGGTGCCCAGAACTGGACACAGTATTCCAGGTGAGGTCTGACCAGAGCGGAATACAGTGATACTATTACTTCCCTTGATCTAGATGCTATACTCCTATTGATGCAGCCCAGAATTGCATTGGCTTTTTTAGCTGCTGCATCACACTGTTGACTCGTGTCAAGTTTGTGGTCTACCAAGACTCCTAGATCCTTTTCACATGTACTGCTCTCAAGCCAGGTGTCACCCATCCTGTATCTGTGCCTTTCATTTTTTTTGCCCAAGTGTAGTACTTTACATTTCTCCCTGTTAAAATTCATCCTGTTTGCCTTGGCCCAGTTCTCTAATCTGTTAAGGTCATTTTGAAGTGTGATCCTGTCCTCTGGGGTAATAGCCACCCCTCCCAATTTGGTGTCATCTGCAAACTTGATCAGGATGCCCTCAAGCCCATCATCCAAGTCATTGATGCACCCTGGGTCCAGCAGGGCTTGCCAGTGTGGTACCTCTGTCCACCAGTACCTTAAATGGCGTTCGCAAAACGTCACAGTAAACAATCCCTCAAAAATTCCAATGCATGGGAGATTTTTTTGCTGCTCCTTCTCATTCCCTGTTTGTACGGAGGATCAGCCTCTCCTACACTGAACACACACGCAACCCTTAAACATATCCAAATTTCACTGGATGCCAGAGTTGGACACCCACTCCATTCCTTTCTGAAGTGAGAAGTGCAAAGAGCATCTCAATATGAGCGAGCATGGAGATAACTGTGGACAACTCATGTGAAGAGTCACCCTTTTCTGGTTAACCATCTTCCAGATTGGACAGAGGGAGATTAGCAAGACCACACAGAGAGGGTGTATTCAACGTATATGCTGACATTGGAAACTGGACCAAAATAAGGCCTAGATCTGATTAGGTTTTCGTATTAATTAGTATTAATTATGTTACAGAAATCATCATTCAATTTGGGTACCTGCATTAAAAATTAAGATACCATGAAAACTGTCTTTATTACTGTTATTATTATTTCATAAAATGTATATGTCCCTTGGTTGCTTTAAAAAACAACAACACATCCTCAAAGTGGTTTACATATATACTAAATGCTGAGTATTTGGAGTTTAAGGGTGGGGAGAAAGCGAAATGAAGAATTCTAGAAGTAGAAGCACGCCACACTGCAACATTGTGCCGCAGGTCTCACTTGTACAAAACGATTTAAAATGTGAATTGGATTAACATATGATACATACCCCTTATGTCTGTTTCTAAGGCATGTTAAAGCAGTCACTCAGCTTCCTTTCATAACCATTTCTGTGGGAGACTTGGAGCTACACGTCCTAAAGGAAATGAACTGTTTTGACTTTTCCGTTTGCGGATGGGGCAGGAAACACCAGCATCCCCCCTCTCCTCCAAAGTCATATTAAAATGATCTATTGTGTTCCTTAGGAGATTTCATTTCACCATCTTTTTAACCTTATCAGCAAGACACTAGAAGAAAAGATGTGCGCAGGGCAATTTTCCCGGTACACCATATCTATACCTCAGAGTTATCCAGATCAGAGGCATTTACTGAAAACTATGATGTGTTGTTATGGAACTTCAAAATACACTGCATCAATGATTTGTGATTGGATGGAACGGTGGTAGCTGCACTTTGCAACAAAGTGCATTTTTGTAGGACTGGTGGTGATGCAAGAGACACAGATAGTAGCTGACAGAAATCCTGTGTGCATGTTTTAAGATAGCAGATCTTAGAGGAGCTGTAAGGCTGGTGGAGCTGTAAGGTTATTATCCCAAACAAACAAACAAACAAACAAAACACTACAGTTTGATTAGACTTTCTGAGTTTCATCAGGTTCGTACTGGTAAAGCGTACAGGTGGCAACCATTTTAGATGCGTCCGATTGACGCATGAGTGCCAACGTGCAGGTCCTTTTTGACCCGGAAGAGGGAGGAATGGGGGCAGGATGGGGGTTGGCTTATGAATGCCCCACCAATGCACGCCTTGACTCAGAACGCAACCCCCAGGGAAATGGGGAGTTGTCTGTAGTCCCTTGCATATGTTTCTGGCTGAGAGTTGCCCTGCATTATGAGTTTTCTTGTAGGGATATTTCACCTTAGGTTTTTTGGAAGAAGGTTGCTGCAGCTGCCAATCTGCTGGTCAAAAGCCTTCTCTGAAGACACGCTTTCAGCCCTAGTAGTAGTAGTAGTAGTAGTAGTAATTGTACCCCATCCATCTTACTGGGTTGCCCCAGCCACTCTGAGCGGCTTCCAGCATATATAAAACATAATAAAACATTAAACCTTAAAGAGCTTCCCTATACAGGGCTGCTTTCTTAAACGTTATATAATTACTCATCTCCTTAACATCTGATGGGAGGGCGTTCCACAGGGAGGGTGCCACTACCAAGAAGGCCCTCTGCCTGGCTCCCTGTAGCTTCACTTCTTGCAGTGTGGGAACCATCAGAAGGCCCTCAGTGCTGGATCTCAGTGTCCTGACTGAACAATGGGGGTGGAGACGCTCCTTCAGGTATACTGGGCTGAGGCCTTTTAGGGCTTTGAAGGTCAGCACCAACACTTTGAATTGTCCTCGGGAAAATACTGGGAGTCAATGTAGGTATTTCAGGACCGGTGTTATATGGTCTTAACGGCTGCTCCCGTTCACCAGTCTAACTACCAATTCTGTATTAGTTGTAATTTCCGAGTCACCTTCAAAGGTAGCCCCACGTAGAGCGCATTGCAGTAGTCCAAGTAGTTCTGGGAGCCATGTATTTGTTTTCCTTTCTGTTCTGCCTGGCGACCCCTTTTGTGACACTTTAAGCCTTTAACAGCAACCTGAGCTATTCCAGTTAAACGGCTCAGGACCGCAATCCCTCAAGGACCGCATATAAATCAACCCAGACTCTGTGATCATCATCAGAGGCCCCTCTTTGTGTGCCTCCTCCATGAGAGGTTTTGGAGAGTGGCAACATGAGAACAGGCCTTTTCTGCAGGGGCTCCCCATTTGTGGAATGCTCTCCCCAGGGAGGTTTGCCTGGCACCTTCATTAAACATCTTTAGGCACCAGGCAAAAATGTTCCTCTTCAACCGGACCTTTGGCTGATTGATATTCTACAACCTTCTAAATGTGTTGGGTGTGTGTGTGTTATTTTTGTGTTTTGTTTTGTTTTGTTCTATGGATTTGTGCTTTTATCCTGTATTTTTTTCATTTGAACTGAGATATTCGGATGATGTATAGTATATAAATTTAATAAATAAATAAAAATTAAAATATCTAAAAAGTGAGGAGCTCCAAAACTGTCCAGCCTGCCCGCTCAATTAGCTCTGTCCTAAGGTACACTGGCAATGCATCCCAACATTTAAAGCACATCCAACACACATTTGAAGCACATGACTCTCTCCCAAAGAACCCTGGGAACTGCAGTTAGTTAAGGGTATTATGAACTGTAGGTCTGTGGGAAAGGGAACTACAGTTCCCAGGATTCTTTGGGGGTAAATCCTAGGCCAGGCATCCCCAAACTTCGGCTCTCCAGATGTTTTGGACTACAATTCCCATCATCCCTAACCACTGGTCCTGTTAGCTAGGGATCATGGGAGTTGTAGGCCAAAACATCTGGAGGGCCGCAGTTTGGGGATGCCTGTTTAGGCTTTAAATGTGTGTTGAATGCACTTCAGATTAGCCCTAAACCTGTGATGTGTGTATTCAAGCTGCCCCAGTCCTTGCAAGCTAGCCCACCTCCAACATTGCCCCAGCTCTGCATTTTTCAGTCTAAGCACCTCTTCATCACTTTTCTATGGGCACCAGCAGGGGCAAATCCTGCGATGCCTTTTTTTTTTTTTTTTTTTTTTTGCACCAACACTGTCTCAGAGTAGAGCTTCACTGTGCTTTATTTTTCTCTTTCCTTTTGTACGGTAGTTGTGTGCGCACACGTTGTTTTTAAGAGACTGAACTGATGCCCGCTATTTTTGGCAAGGGCTTTTTCCTCGTTCCCCTTCGCCAAAAGATATTGGATATTGGCGCAATGCAAAATCCGAACGAGGAGCCACCGCTGGCCAAATAACAAAGGGCTACTGTGCTTGGGAGGTGCAATGAATATCTGTCATCACTGCTTAAAGAAATGCGTTCAAGCCCTAAGGACAACTCTAGCTTTTGCCCTAAGCAAGGCAAGTCTCGGAATCTGGCGAAGCAATGATATGGTAAAAAGATGCATTCGTTTCCATTCCCTGAAGGCGTGCTGAATTTTTATCTGACCACTAGGCTGTGTGAGAGAGAGAAGGAGGGAGGTGGGCACAGTACAGGAAGGTGGAGTTATGAAGGGAAGGATTTAAAAGCAGCATAGTCACTGAGCACTCAGTTAAGTCTTTGCCATTTTTTTATATGAGCAGCGAAGTACTAAAATGCCCCCACAGAGAACTACAGGAGGGGTGGCGAGTGATTCAAACTCTTCTATATTTGTACAGTAGACAAATTATTGGACAGTTCTGCTTTACTGCCGATATTCTGCTTTAGCTGAGGGTAACAATGCTGCTGTTAAGACTTTATGCTTTGCCGTATCCAAGAGGTCCTCCCTTCCAGTTCTACGATTCTGTGAGGGGGGGGAAGGCCTCCGTGGCTGACTGACATTAAATTTGGTGTCCTGTGAAGAAACATTCCCTTGCTTTGTGTTACGGCTCTCCTTTTCTCATACCTACAGAATGCCAAGAGCTTTCAAAATGCATTACCATGCAAATATCTTGGGTCCCTTTACTACACATTTATATTGCAGGGTAATCAATAAATTATTATTTCAATATTTATTGGAATCCCAGAATAAGAAAGAAGACAGATTACACAAATCCATCTCGGCTGATTAATGGCTGCTCCAGCAACAGGCATACACTGATGGAGTGGGTCAGTATGCAGACTATATTACTGAATATTTCAGCTGGGTTGTAAATATAGTATCTGTTTCTCTTAGGGACTGTCACACTGAGTGCAGTATAAAAGGCTATAAATTTCAACAGATTAATTAACTCTTTGGTTACTGGGGCTGTGTGTCACCTATCCTGGCACCTAATAAAAAATCCTTTAATGCCACGACATAAAGAAGGGCCTCTTTGGAAATGAGTTATTAACAGCATTTTGTGAATAGATGGAGAAATTGTAGCCCAGCCATTTAAGTGTCATAAAGTGCAGCGAGGGCTGCTAGAGGCCTCAGAGGGATGCCAGGCAATACCATAACAATCAAATCTGAGATGGAAGAGGGATTGAGCTGTCCACTCAGAATTTTTATATTGTCAAAGAGCAGCGAGGAAATAATGTGATCAAGAAGTGAATTAACCTTGTGTGTGGAAGGAAAGGGGATGATCTGATGGAAAAGGCAGTAAAGTAAAAATCACTCCATAATGTCGACATTGCAAGCTGGCCATGAGGGGCTCCTAATGTCTGCAGGCTCCCGGAGAACAGATCCAATCCTCTAAGTACCATAAACCTATTACCTACATTAGGTGGTAATTGGAATCCATTTATTCATGCTTTTTAAGTTCTTAAGGGGTCCTGCTGTTGTACACCCGTAACACATTAATTTCAACAAACAGTTTATCTTTTTTTAGAAGAAGAAGGGGGGGAACATTGAAAAGGCCGCAGTAGGCATTCTATGGGGGGCAATTAATACTCCATGATGAATGAAAGAATTATGTACAGAATAAAAATGTGAATTCATTAGCCTATCATACCAGAGGATTTAATCCAGGTTTGTAGGCAACATTGCTCTCCATGTCCACCTCTCCTGGCAATAAATCCTAAAGGGCCACTACTGTGATTTATTTGATAAATCTTTATTTGAGAGCTGTATCAGGGGGATCAATGTTCACAACTCAACCCCGTGACACGGAATCAGTTTTGGCGCTTCTGCAAAACAAGTAGGATGAAGCCAAACTTGATAAACAAATAAGGGTATGCATTCAGATGTCAGCTCATTAATACTTATTTATGTATGAAATTTCTTTCTCTTCCTTTACCGTAATGTCCCAAGGCAGGTTACAACCATGACATGCACAACTAGGAAACAATTCCGACCATAAAACAAGGTAAAAGCAATAAAGAAATCAGTTCCGTGTATAAAACAATTCAAATCAATTGCATATATAAAAACAGTTAAAACAGTTCCAATACAGATGCAGGCTGGGATAAAGATCTCCACTTAAAAGCTTTGTTGGAAAAAGAAGGTATTGAGTTGCCAAAAGGCAACAGAGACAGCACTTGTCTAATGGGACGGAATCCCCAAAGGGGAAGTGCCACCACGCAAAAGGCCTTATTCATATGTCATATGGTGGAACGGACCTCCCGATAACATGCTACCAGCAGGAGGCCCTATTCTGCAGAGCACAGTAATCAGTTGGGTATCTAAAGGATGATACAATATTTTAGGTGAAACATCTTTTAGGTGTGCCCAAGCTGTATAGGGCTTTGTACACCTTTAACTTAGCTTGGTATCTAACTGGCAGTCCTATTCCTGTATTGTATGGAATGGTCCTTCTCATCAGATGGTACCGGCAAGAGCACAGTATATCACACAGAGTGCGTACAACTCTAACATGTTGAGTCCCCAAACCAGGGCATGAGTATTCCTGGCCGTGCTCCTGTGAAGGTTACGTGACCCACGCGAGATCACATAGCCCAAAAGATGCACTTTGTTATGAGACATACATTTTGGGGCACTATGCGAGATTGCTGCCCCCCAAAAATGTGCTTTTGGGAGGATCCAATATTTCAAGGTTCTCAACCATGCTCTTACTGATAAGGGAAGTATTCCCAACTAGCAACATATTGATTCATATCTTACGAGTTTGCAAGTCCTAGTAATGACCTGAGAAGGGATGCATGAAATTTATCCAACCTCATAAGATCACCTAAAATCCACACTGGGGTACCATATAAAAGTTGGGCACAAAGTTTCATATCAATCACTTGCAATACAGCTGGGATATATCTATTTCCTATGGGAGAGAAAAAATAAGATTTGATATGATAAGCTGTCACTTTAGCCTTAGCTATTGCGGCACAAATATGTGTATTCCAGTTCATGTTGTTTTTAAATACAATCCCCAGATAATTAAAATGCTTAACTTCTTGAATGAGATGAATAATCTCAAATTAATTTTGAGATTATTGAGAGAACAAAAATTTGAGAAACTCTTAAGTAATTTTGGGGGGAAGGTCAGATCTTGGTGCAAAATTGTGCAAGATCATAACACCCAAAATGGCTGGTTACTGCCAGCTAGACTTTAACCGTTATTCCCAAGCATGTTGCCTTTCACATTTATAGCATGGACCCCAGCTGGTTGGACAAACGAGTCAGACTGTACACACAGAGATACCTTTAAAGCACATTTTGCACCTCAAAGAATTCTGGGCATGGTAGTTAGGCATTGCTGGGAATTATAACTGTGAGAGGTAAACTAGTGTCCAGAATACTTTCAGAGAAAAAATGTGGTTCAAATGTGCAGTGACCAGAGGAGAAATGACCGCTGGGAGGAGCGAAGAGAGAAGAAAGGCCATGGTAAACCTGCAACAGCACAAGCAGATGCCTTCATCTGCCCCTGCTGCAACAAAACATGTCTCTCCTTTCTCAGTCTCTACAGCCACAGCAGGCGCTGCGACCTTCCAACAGTTTGACTTCACCTTCAAAGGTACACTCCTCCACTGTCTCCCAAGACAGATGGATTCTAGCCATTCAAGTGTAAGGAGTAAAGTGAGAGCGGTTAAAGAAAATAAATGAGTGGTTTTCCTAAGGTCAGTACGATGGTTTGGTGACCATAGTCAACAGATGATCATAGCTTGTCAATACATAACAGAGCCCCCCACTGACAAATGTGGAACTTGGGATCTGTTTCTGAGACCAACGTCAGGTGAAGGTGAACAGAAACAAAAGCATCTTCAAAGCTATTTGCCAGGAGTTCCAGGAAGAAGGTGGGGGAGGCTGGCATGCGGTAAATAGGAATTTGACTGGGTCACCTCCTACATGAATACAGTGTGACACCTCCCTTAGCTGATGGTATAACTCTTGAGAGGTGAAAACCTGAGGAGTTACTTCTCTTCCTGATAGATTGCTTTTGGAATTATGGGGGAAAGAGACTTGGTCGATGGTTGGGCGAAAGAGCCTATAGCACATAATGATTTCTTCAAAGGAGATTATGAATATTATCAGCTGTCCTCTCAAATCAGAACCGATATAGTATCATCATTCCCAAGTTCTTTATTCACTTTCAAATATGTTTATCACCCACCAAACTTATGACTTTCATATTCTCACATAACTTTTTTTATATACTATCTACTTCCCACATGTTCTGGAGCATCCAAGGAGAAAAGTCACTCATAATCCCATCGTATATTTGTTTTCTGGCCTAGAAATGTTTACTTCCTTTTCAGTCTCTGCAAAATATCTAGATCCAGGAACATCAGACTTTTGCAGGGTTTCAGTTACACCTCCTATTGCAAACTTTGGCTCACATTCAGAGAATCCCATTCTTCATTGTTTGAAAACAAGCAAGACTCTGCCTGGAGGGTGCAGACATAGACACCCATGAAAGCGGAGACTCGACTGCTAATAGCTTTATCTAGTCCTTCTACTGAAGAGCCAGAGAATGGACTGAATGCTTAGTTTAGTTCCATTTCCAACATGGAACACAACAGTACACAAATGGGCGACATGCTAGGAATCTCAACTATACATATTGAAGCTTGCTGAAGGAAGGGTAATGTGACAAATGTGGAGCTGAATCCAGAGAAAGTTATTTCTTCTTTTTCCCTTCCAAGTATGCCATCAATTCCATTAACTCCCAGCCCATTCAATGCTATGCCATTTTCAAGCCCTGAATTCGCCCTTTTGCTGCTATCTAGCAAAGCAGCATAGAATCACAGAATTATAGAATTGTAGAGTTGGAAGGGACCCTGAGGGTCATCTGAGTCATCTAGTCCATGCCTCTGCAATGCAGGAATCTCAACAAGCGGCCCCCTGTCCAAATTGGAAACCATACTGCACCCCAGAGCTGTGGGATGTGGGGGGACAGCATGTTGGCAAAGGCTGCATGGTATAATTGTACAACGGGACTTATTTCTTAATGCATATGCTTGCCCTGTAAGATGGCGCTTCAAATTCAGGGTTGCCCTTTCAATCACTCACTGTGTTTTTAAGCAGCAACTCTGAAAGAAGTTCAAAAGCACAAATAATATAAATTCACTTACCACCCCTTCTTTGGCTCTGTTTGTGGAATGCTCTCCACAGGGAGGTTCGCCTGGTGCCATCATTATACACCTTTAGGCGAAAACGTCCCTCTTCAACCAGGCCTTTGGCTAATTGACATCTGATGCCCTTTTAAATGTGCTGTGGGAGGGAGGGGACTATAGGTTTGTCTTTGTTTTTATTATGTATTTTGGGCTTTTTATGATGTAATTTTATGCTGCGAACTGCCCTGAGATCTACCAATGAAAGGCGACCCGCAAATTTAATAAATAAAACTAATAATAACAAACAATGGTTTGTCCAGAATGACAAGTGACCTGGATGAAAAGTTCAAAAGTATGAATGATATATTTGTTTTTTATTTGCTTTGTCTTGTTAATTATAAATGTAATAAAAAAATTTTTTTTAGAAAAGTACGAATGATATGAAACACCGATGGCCCCTCACTTTATCCAGAATGGCAAGTGACCTGAAAGGCGTCCCAGGAGAAATAAACGAGCCCAGGTTCAATGAGACTTACTCCCAGGTCAGGAGGCACAGAAGCCAGGCTTGGGCAACCTGCATAGATGGAAAGCTATTCTGAAAAGTTTCTTCTGTGACGTGCAATGCATTTCAGTCCCAGCAGCAATCAACACAAACGGTTTAACCCCAGGGACACGAACAATAATAACAGAATCCTAGAGTTGGACCATCTAGTCCAACCCCCTGAAATGCAGGAAACTTTTGCTCAACTTGGGGCTTACATTATGAGTCTCATACTCTACTAACTGAGCTAGGTTGAATATTATTATTATTATTATTATATTATTATTATTATTATTATTATTATTATTATTATTATTATTATTATTATTATTATTTTATACCCCACCCATCTGGCTGCGTTTCCCCAGCTACTCTGGGTGGTTTACAGCACATAAAAAATTGTAAAACTTTTTTGGGGGGGGTTAGCCCAAAAATGGAAAACGAGTGAGGTCCCAACCAAAGAAGAATGGCAACTTAAACAAAATAGGCAACTTGCAGACTTAACATATAGAATAAGAGAACAATAAGAACATATGTTTAGAGATTGGAAAACGTTTGTTGAATATATGGGAAATAATTGTGTACACCTGAAAACGTGGGCAGCATTAAGATAAATTCAACAGTGTAAATTAGTTTTGATGGATGCAATAATGGAATATTGAACGGTTTGGTTTTTGTACGTTATGCAAGGATTTATGCTATGCAAAATGAACCATGGAAAGAGAAGAAGGGAAGTCACTGATATTTTAAGGATGTTAAAATGAGCATTTTAAATTGTAAAACAGAAAATGTAATAAAAATTGTGTGTGTGTGTACATATATACCGGTATACATAGTAAAACATAAGGCATTAAAAATTGAAGAAGAAGTCGTCTACACAACAAGGTGGTGGAGAAAGATGGGAGGAAAGCATGCACAGAGAAGCGCCTGGATCCCTGAAAAGGTCTCTAGCTCGATGCGCTCAGCAGGGCCGACGTGGCTCGCGCCTGCCCCGCCCGCGCAAGGCAGAGGCAGGGCCCGCGGGCCGCTTCCAAGCCGCGGCGAGCGGCGCCAGGCCGAGCCGGAAGAGCGCCGAGCAACCAACCCGACGCGCGGCGGCGGCGGCGGCGGCGGCTCGATGAGCTCGGCGCTCCCCGCCATTTTGGCCGCTTGAGGGGGAGCGGCGGCGGCGGTGGCGGTGGCGGTGGCGGCGGCGGCGGCCGGAGCGACGGTGTCCGGCTGCCTGCGCTCCTCTTCCCCGCCACGGCCCCATCCAGCCCGCCTCTGCGGGTTCAGGTACTGGCATGGGCGCGGGGGGAGGAGGCGGCGGCGGCGGGGTGGGAGAGAGGGCCGCTTCCGGGAGGGCACCTCCCGAAGTTGGGCGGGGAAGGGAGAGGCTGAGCCACGCCTGGCCGGGGTGGGGAGGGGTGGTCCGCGGCTGTTTCCTCTTGCGGCTTCCTCCTCCCGCGGCGGCCCTAGAATCACAGAAGGGACCCCCAAGGGTCATCTAGTCCAACCCCCCCTGAGATCCTTCCCACCGCCGACCCTGGGTGGCCTCGAACCAACAACCAGCATTTGTTTTTCACCGTTTTAAAAACATTGCATTTTCAGGCTTCAGCTCTGAAAGAAACAGAAGCGATTCCTCTCTTTTTAAAAAAAGAAAAAGTGTGAATCGCGTTTATTTTGTTTATTTGCAGGCGTAAAAGGATTTAGCATTGCATTTTCAGGCTTATGCTCCGAAGGAAACGGAAACAAAACGGGTCTTGCTCCAGCGCGGCTCCTCTCCCTCCCTGCAGTCCTGTTTCCCATCGACAGATTTGGAAAGGGGGAGAAGGGCAGGAGGGGTGGGTGGCTTCAGTCTGGAGATGGTTTCTCTAGCTGCTACCTCTGTGAACCTTCCCTTTCGGGGTTAAAGGGAGGTTGGCTGATCAGGAATTCTAGATTTAGTGTTAGGAAAGTAGAATCGTAGAATTGTTGAGTTGGAAGGGATCCCTAGGGTCATCTAGTCCAACCCCCGGTGCGCTCAAGCCATAAACCTGGCAAACAGCTAGGTGCACTGACCCATAAGTAGCTTAAGCCCAGAGTAACTTGAGCTAAATGGCTCTGGGCTGCCCCTTCTATTGGGAAGAGTTGAGGAAGCTGCTTTCGGTTGCCTTAATGGAAAGGTAGCAATTTGGCTTGTGATTTGTTGTTGTGTTCTTACTGTCTGAGTGGGAAAGTGATTGTCATTATTATTATTATTATTATTATTATTATTATTGCCTTGGCACCAAAATAACTTGGCTGGCTGTGCAATGTTGGCCACGAAGATACCATTTGCTACTTTGCCTCAGGCAGCAAAATGTCTTGGGCCAGCTCTGCAGCCACTTCTGAAACTAGGGTGCATATTGCCTTATGTATGTGCAACACTTATAATTTCATGACAGAAATTCATTCCCTTCCCAAAGCTGGTGCAAGGAGAGGAAACTGCAAAGTGCATAAAAGATGGCGCTTTTTTCCTGTGGATTGGGAAGACCAAGGGCACCACCCCTTGCCCATCTGCATGGCAGTGGCAAGGCAGGCCAACAAGCTTTTTTTCTTTTGTGAGGGGTGGAGAGACCGCAGAGATCTATCCTCCACCTGTCTGTCACATGGCAGCAATGTCCTCTCTGCAAAAGTGGGCTCCATCCCTCACCCACCCATTCAGGTGTGTTTTTTTTTCTTTCTGAAAGGGTTGGGGGAGAATGGGACTTTCATTCCCTCACCCTTGCTGTACGGCAGCTGCAGAAGGCAAGGCAAGATGGCAAAGGAGAAGTGGATTGGAGTGGTGCGGTGCGGTGCGGTGCGGTGGGCGGGAAAGCAGCAGGTAGCACCAATAAGCTTCTCTTTCTTTGAAAAGATGGGATGCAAAGCAGCGGCAGATATGCTTACAAGTCGCTGTTGTTGCGTAACTGGGTTTGCACCACCGCCAGCTGATTCTGAATGGGTCATACACACTTTGCGGGTTGAAAAAGTGGGGAGGAAAACAACCTGTTTCCTTCCAGTTATTTGCTTGCATCCTTCCACCCATCCATTTGCCCTGAAATTTCTACCTGAAATCACCGTGCCAAAGCAAGATTGGAGCAAAAAAGAAAAATGGAGGGGGATACAGAGATAAGAGGGAAACAGTTTGCTCCTTTGCAAACTGTGTGTGACCCACCAGGATCCATTAGTGTTGGAGGAATGAAATGCCTCTGATCTCCCTGAGAACCGCCCCCCCTCTGACGTCCGAGGCATGGGGAGTCCATATATATATATAAAATACATATATAACAATTCGGCATAATCGGAATGTTTTTTGTTTTTGTTTTTTAATTGGGAAGTGTATAATTAATTTGGATTGTAATTTGAAATGTAATTTGGAATAATTCCAATGTGATTTGTATTGGAAGATTTAATAAATAGATTTTTTTTAAAAAGAGAGAACCGCCCCCCCTTCACATGAAGTCATGGTTTGGCATGTGAACCAGTGAACCAGTCCATTGTGCCTTTTAACAACACTGTAACAGAATGAAATATGCCCACTGCTACATATTATTGTTGGGAAAAGGCACACTTGATGAATTTCTGTCTTTTCGGCTGTCAAAGCAAGGAATTGTGTCGTGGTTGATGTGCTTGGCAATCCTAGAGCCATTTCTGCCTCGCCACAGTATAGCCACACCAGATTGAGAGGTTCCTGTAATAATGGAAGGACAATAAGAACTATGTGTGTTTAATTTGATGGTGGAGGATATTTTGGTGAAAACATTAGTTCCAAATTACCTTTAATGGAAAATGCATATTCAAGATTTGCTTGCAGCCCAATCCTAGACACTAAGAAATGACCTGCGAGATTGAGTTCTATGAGAATTACTTTCAGAGAAGTAAGAATTGTAGCCCAGCATTGATTTCTTTACACTACTTATTTGCACTTACATTTACATTCTTACCAATGACTGTTGAATGTATATGGGAAAACATTGGGACAATAAGTTTTATGTTGCCACTGAGCTGCATGCCTCTCTGTTTTCTTTAGAATGTATATTTTTTTTTAAATCAAAATATTTTCTTGCCACTTTTCTGGGCAAATGCCCATCCAAAACGGCTTACGACAAAACAACAAAAGACAAAAAGAAACAATATTACAAAAAAAAACCCTGTTAAAATTGTATCTGTTTAAATATGTTTCACCTGTTGTTGAGAGACAGAACACAAAGTACAGTATATACAAAGAGCAAGCATCCTCTTCATAGAATCTTAAAATTGTAAAGTTGGAAGGGACCCCAAGTCCACCCACCCCCTACAATGCAGGAATCTCAGTTAAAGCATCCATGACATATGGCCATCCAACCTCTGCTTAAAAATCTCCAGCAAAAGAGAGCACACCACCAACTGCCAAGGAAGTCCATTCCACTGTCAAACAGCTCTTACTGTCAGAAGGTTCTTCCTGATGTTTAGTCGGAATCTCCTTTTTTGTAACTTGAATCCATTGGTTCGGGTCCTACCCTCTGGAGCAGGAGAAAACAAGTTTGATCCATCTTCCATGACAGCCCTTTAGATATTTGATGCAGCAGCAGCAAAAAAAAAGCTTATGCTATTCTAGGCTGCATCAACAGAACTATAGCGTCCAGATAAAGGGAAGCAATAGCGCCACTCTATTCTGCCACGGTCAGACCACACTTGGAATACTGTGTCCAGTTCTGGGTGCCACAATTTAAGAAGGATGTTGACAAGTTGGAATGTGTGTGACCAAGGAGGGTGACCAAGATGTGTTATAATAATAATAATAATTTATTATTTGTACCCCGCCCATCTGGCCAGGTCATCCCAGCCACTCTGGGCGGCTTCCAACAATCACTAAAATACATTAAAATATCACACATTAAAAACTTCCCTAAACAGGGCTGCCTTCAGGTGTTTTCTAAATGTTAGGTAGTTATTTATCTCTTTGTCATGGGATGGGAGGGTGTTCCACAGGGCGGGCGCCACTACCGAGAAGGCCCTCTGCCTGGTTCCCTGTAGCTTTGCTTCTCGCAGTAAGGGAACCACCAGAAGGCCCTCGGCGCTAGATCTCAGTGTCCAGGCTGAACGGTGGGGGTGGAGACGCTCCTTCAGGTATACAGGACCGAGGCCGTTTAGGGCTTTAAAGGTCAGCACCAACACTTTGAATTGTGCTCGGAAACGTACTGGGAGCCAATGTAGATCTCTCAGGACCGGTGTTATGTGGTCATGGCGGCCACTCCCAGTCACCAGTCTAGCTGCCGCATTCTGGATTAATTGCAGTTTCCGGGTCACCTTCAAAGGTAGCCCCACATAGAGCGCATTGCAGTAGTCCAAGCGGGAGATAACTAGAGCATGCACCACTCTGGCGAGACAGTCTGCGGACAGGTAGGGTCTCAGCCTGTGCACCAGATGGAGTTGGTAGACAGCTGCCCTGGACACAGAATTAATCTGCGCTTCCATGGACAGCTGTGAGTCTAAAATGACTCCCAGGCTGCGTACCTGGTCCTTCAGGGGCACAGTTATGCCATTCAGGACCAGGGAGTCCCCCACACCCGCCTGCCCCCTGTCCCCCAAAAACAGTACTTCTGTCTTGTCAGGATTCAACCTCAATCTGTTAGCCGCCATCCATCCTCCAACCGCCTCCAGGCACTCACACAGGACCTTCATTGCCTTCACTGGTTCTGATTTGAAAGAGAGGTAGAGCTGGGTATCATCCGTGTTGTCAACAGGTGGTGCAGAGTTTGTGCAGAGTCCCTGCCACAGAAGTGATTTGTGGTCAACTCTCAGGGGAAAGTGTTTGTTCCTATGCCAGGCACCTTTTCCATAATAAATTAGTTGACCCTTCTCGGGCAAGGGTCATAGGTCAGTGGTAGAGCACCTGCTTTGCTTGCAAAAGGGCCCAGGTTACATTTCTAGATAGGACTGGAAGAGAAACCTTTCTGAAACCCTGAAGACCTGCTACCAGTCAGTGTAGACATTGCCAAGCTAGATGTACCAATGGTCTGACTCTGTGTAAGGCAGCTTCGTATGTTCCTATCCCACACATCTCCAAACATGTATTCTCTACTTTAAAAAAAAAAATGTAATCAGACTTGGAAGATTTTTAACCCTCCATCCAAGATGGCAGGTATTCTGATTTTTTAAATCTGAAGCTATGCCCAGTTTGGCACATGTTTTTGAAGAGCTGCTAGCCAGACTTCAGTAAGCATGCTTGTGACAAGGACAAAAGAGACAAGTGAAAAAAGATTTGGGGGGAAGAGTAAATGTGTTGATACATGTTCTATTAAGCTCATTTCAAGAAATCCATTATTTAATCATCAATGGCAGCTGTCAGTTTAGCACATCCGCAAATGAAAAGGTCGGTGTTCCTTGTTTTTGAAAGAACAGCTGAGGATTTGTTTGGCAACTTGTGATCTTAACTGGAAAAAAGAAAGGAAGAAAGCATGGGGAGGAATAAGTAAAGTGGTAATGCACTCATATGAGTTTGTAAGCATTGTGATGCCAACACACGCTGAAGGCTCACACAACACAAGCTTTGTGCAGTAGCAATCTCTACTTGGATCCATTTTAGTGGGCGAAGGTTCTCTTAGATGGAGAAACACTTACCACAAAGTAAAGAACTATAAAGGGGATACTTCCATAGATAATCCCCAAATGCATAAAGTTGCATTTTACTAGTAT
Source organism: Darevskia mixta (assembly GCA_034641385.1). Taxonomy (NCBI): domain Eukaryota; kingdom Metazoa; phylum Chordata; class Lepidosauria; order Squamata; family Lacertidae; genus Darevskia; species Darevskia mixta. Next base: position 24,064,494 of record JAWWNH010000011.1, read on the forward strand.
ATCCAGGCAAATGAAAAGTATTTACTAACTCCTAGCTAAGCTGCTGATAGGAACTTTTAGAGAGCATTGGCTGAACAGTATATTTAGCCTGAAGGTGCAAAACAGGAAAAGTTGTCGTGTAACAGTTAGCAATTACTGTATTAAGTGTTTTGAAGCAGTGTATGACTGACAAATCCAGCTAGGCATTCTGTTTAATAAATACATTTTTTCTTGCATAATACATGCCTATATAGTTCCTTACTTTCTAACCTGTTTCTTTTACTCAAAACACCTTGCAAGAAAGGTAGCATACAACAATGTTTAAATTCTCATTGTTTATCCTGTACTCACAGATGAGAATGTGCACATTGTTTTGGTTTCACAAATTAAGATTACCATTTTATAGTAGCAGAGCAGGGAACTCTCTCTATCCAGCATCTATGGAGGTGCATGGGATTCCCCTGCTGCAAGTGTATTTTAACAGAAAGATGGCTGAGGCAGCCAAAATTATAACTGATCTTAAATCTCCCCCCAACTTTTTAGCAAATCCAAGGTGGGTGTGCTTGAATTTCAAGAAAAGGGACGTGTGCTGGCTTCACGTTTGTTGAAGCTTGATTGTTAAGCAGCTGTGTTGAGTTTAGCCAACAAAATTGGGAATGTTCAAATTTCCTATCTATAGTCTTATGTTAATTCTGCTGCCTCTGTTGAATCAGGATCAGAGATTTTAGTTATATAGAAATTCCATTATTATTATTATTATTATTATTATTATTATTATTATTATTATGGAAACCACCATGCCGACACAGTAAACAACCATGCACCAGTCAGCATGGTGGTTTCCATAATAATGGAATTTTAAAAATCCTTCTACAGTCTTAGTTTGATTCAATTAAAATAAAAAATGTGCTTGGCATATGGGACTATCGTGGTTTTCATTTGAATGCTGTCATGATTCAGTCTAAACTTGTTTCTTCCAGCTTTTAAACAAACATCAAAGATTTCATCGCCACCGAATGCAGCAAGCTAGGAATCATGGATCTGAAATTCAATTCCTCTCGGAAGTATGTTTCTATCAGCGTACCTTCAAAGTCCCAAGCTATGTCGCCACACATCAAATCAGTAGATGATGTAGTTGTCCTTGGCATTAATCTCAGCAAATTTAACAAGGCTACCCAGTTTTTCATCTGCGTTTCTGGAGTATTTCTGTTTTATCTTATTTATGGATATCTGCAGGTAAGTGTTGTAATTTACTGCTTATGGTAATGTTTGTGTTTTCTTCAGAATAATGTATTACTCAATAAAATTCTATTGTAATCTGTAGTGGCTTGATGCAGATATGAGGGCTTATTTTCTACTGTTACTTAATTTATTACCTGTCCGTCACCCAAAGGTTTCATGATAGGCCACAGCAGTTTGAAAATGCAATTATCGAAAACAGCTTAAAACAAATTACAGCCACAAGAATAGGGTGGGTCCTAAAAATGTTGACGTGTCAGTTGTCAAAGTCCAGGGTGAAAAGGTGTGTCTTCATCATACAACAGAAAGCATACAAACAATACAGTGGAGAGGCCACACACACACCTCTTCGTCGAGGCAGTCCCACAATTTAAGCGCTGTCAGTGAGAATATCCTCTCCCAGACTACCATCATCCTGAATGTCTTTAGGGCAGTAGAAGCACGAGATGTCTTCCATCTAGCCAGACCCAGATCTTAGCTTCAGCTGGCAAGACACAACTTGGGACCTGTTCTCTCTTCACATACACAGTGATGGGGTCTGAACCGGCCGTGAGTAACTTGGGAATCTTGGTGTATGGAATGGAAACATCAAATTGGTGTGCAGCTTCAGTAAAATCTCCCAAAGCCATGTCTGAGATTATTAGGGAAAGAGATTTAAAAGAAAACACCAGCAAAATGTGCCCACAACAGATTGATATGAATAACACACTGAATAATGTGTACGGTTCTGGTTGCCACATCTCTAAAAATATACCATCGGCTGGAAAAGGTGCAGCAAAGGGTAATGAACATAGTAATAATAATTTATTACTTTTACCCCACCCATTTAACTGGGTTGCCCCTGCCACTCTGGGCAGCTTCCAACAGAATATAAAAGAACACACAAGACCTAAGACATTAAAAGCTTCCCGATACAGGACTGCCTTCAGAGGTCTACGGAAAGCCATAATTGGTTTTTGATATCTGATGGGAGGGCATTCCACAGGGCGGGTGCCACCACTAAGAAGGCCCTCAGATTGGAGCTCCTTACCATCTTAGTAAAGTTTAAAATGATTTAATGCTTTGTAGTTGAGGGGAGAAATATGACTAGGGGATGGAGGACATGATAGGAGTTTATAATGTTATGAATGGAATGGTGTAGAGGAAGGACAAAGAACATTCTCTTATAACACTAGAACTTGGGATCACCCAAGGAAACAGGTTGATAAGAGTCAGGACGAACTAAACAAAGAACTGCTTCACACAATGCATAAATCATACAGGGAATTCTCTACAGCAATGATAGCAATGGCCAATAACTTAGAAGTCTTTAAAAGGAGTTTAGACAAATCCAGAGACATAAATGGCTATATGATAGCCAAATGGAAGTTCCATGTTAGGAAGCAGTCTGAATCTAGATGTTGAGGAGCAAAGAGTTGAGAGTGGGCCTTTGTGTCCTATATTTGTCTCATCAGTCTTAGAAATGGAAGGCAGGCCTAGATGGACTCATCAAGTAGGGTTTTTCTTATGTACTTGTGTTATGCTGGAGTCTTGTACAAAAGGTGAGAAGGGGACATTTCTCTGAATTTAAAACCCACCCAATGGGCCAACAAAATAGGATATCTAATGCTGGTGCTTGCTTTTCACACTGATGTTCAAAAACAAAGTACATGAATTAAAATCAAGTCAAAAAGAGTATACAAATTAATACCAAGTCTTAACTTGATAGGATGGCTAGCCAGATTCATTAAGCAAATGATAACTCTGTTCAATATTTTTAAGTTGGGAGGCAAAAAAAAATTAAAGCAAATTTCTGATTAAGTCTAATTTTAAAAGTTAAAAATATACAACATGGTCAACATAGACAATGTTTTAAATATAATGTTTCTATGTTTTCCCTCTTCCAGGAACTGATATTTTCAGTGGAAGGTTTTAAACCCTTTGGGTGGTATCTTACATTAGTGCAATTTGGGTTTTATTCCATTTTTGGACTAATAGAACTACAGCTTATTCAGGACAAAAGGAGACGGTATGATATTATCTCTATACTTTTTCAGATTATTATGTGGGTTAAATTTGATTGACTATTTAACCAGAAATGATTTGTGAAGTTGAATTGGGGCAGAAATCAGTCAAATATTATTTCTAAACATTTTGTCTGATTTAGTGAGATTCCATGACAATGCCCATGGTGTTGACTTGTGGGGTACAAATAATAAATTATTATTATTATTATTATTATTATTATTATTATTATTATTATTATTATTATTATTATGGAGTTGTCAGCCCATTGAAAAATGAGCATGAAGTAGAATTTCTCTCCCCTCTTAATGTGGGGAGTTACTTTAAGATCACTTAATTGGCACAAATTTTAAAATTAATAAAAACATAGCAACAGATGCATACATTTCTCATTTACACTGAAAAATAGAATCATTTTTCTTTGTGGCTTTTATAATCTGTTCACATCACATGCTAGATGTCAGCTGATTCCAGAGTTTCTGAAATATTTGAGTAGTGTTACAATGGAAACTCCTGCAAAAAGGCTAGGATCCAATGGACTGTATGGGAAGCTTCCATGCATGAAGCAGACCTTACTGATACAGATCTCCCATCCAGTAACTCCTAAGAAGTTACTCCTGAAATCTGGAAGACCTGTAAGAGAAGCCTTCCAGTTCAATCCAAAAGCTGCTCAGAAAAGAAAGTGGGCTGTTGATATCCCAACTCTTCTTTGGGCATTAAAATTTTTTTTTCTGGGGCTGTATAGTAAGTAGAGTCCAGGGGTTTGAGGTTTTGTATTATCTGAACCTACAGGAAAGTCACTGTTCTCAGGACAGTTATTTTGGATTATTCCCACTGATTGGTACAGAATATGTTGTATTCTGCATGTCTATGTAGGGCAATGAATGAAAGGCATGAAATATGCTTTTATATCTTCCGTTGTAAAATAGAATAAATCGCCAACATAGTGGCAGTAAATGATATTACAGTAGTTAAGTTTTCTGGTTTATTATATCTACTTAAATAAAAAATAAATTCAGATTTCAGCACTATTTTGAATTCCATGAAAAGTCACCAGTTTGATTAATAATCTTTACTTGCCACATTAAAGCCTCTCTTTTAGTGTTGACATTTGCTCCTCAATACAGAGCTTCATTTATATTTTCCAGGATCCCAGGCAAAACCTACATGATAATAGCTTTTCTAACAGTGGGGACAATGGGTTTATCAAATACCTCCTTAGGATATCTGAATTATCCTACACAAGTAATCTTCAAGTGCTGTAAACTGATCCCAGTTATGATAGGAGGAGTCTTTATACAAGGTATGCCTTATTCTTGCTATTGAATGCTATTCATTTCAGAAAATAAACTTGTAAAGACCCAGCAGTGGTTTATTTTCTCTTCACTAAACCCTATCCATTGCCTCACTGTCTTAAGTTACTTTGAAATCGTGGATTGAATTTGAGTCAATAACCAAAGGGAATCAAAACAAAACTGCAAAGGAGGCCTAGAAGCAACTTGTAGGGTGGAGAATCCTGGAATGTGATTGGGAAAATATTTTTGATGCATTCCTGATTTAGACTGTCCAAAATGCAGATAGCTGGTAATTGAGGCAGAATTATTATCTGAACTTGCATTGAGTGTCTCTTGTGACCTATATTCCTCCATTACTCTCTCTCTCTCTCTCTCTCTCTCTCTCTCTCACACACACACACACACACACACACAGACAGAGAGAGAGAAAGAGAAAGAGAGAGAGAGAGTTTGGTGAGTCGGTGTAATTCTGTTGTGTTGAATTATTTTTGGGGAGAGGCAAGTAAGGTAGTCTTTTTGCTTCTTTAAGGATATGACCAGAGCCTTCATTTTTTTGTGCTGATCATGACCTCAGCCACAGAATAAAAGTTAACATTGCAGGGTTGAGTCTTGTTAATGCTTTTGGGGAGGCTCGTGGTGGCGGCTTCACTTTGAAAAAAATTGACATTTCTTGCCTGAGCCTAGAATAATTTATCTACTAACTCCGTTCATGAAGCCCCCAAGGTGCTACTGCTTTCATTTGATGGGGAGAGCCTCACTTATATGGGTTATTTTTACTCTGTGGGAAACCTAGGAAAACCACCTTTTGAATTGGCATTCTGTTGCTTTTAGTGCAGCTGGCTAGTTTTTTTAAAAAAAATTGGTTATGGTGAAGTGAAACAGCTGAAAACAGTAGTAATAATTGTTGGTTTACTTAATGATAATGAAGTTAGATTTCAGAGATTGATTTCAGACTTGAAATCCTCTTTAAACTGAACAATCTAGGCTCAACACTTCTTAATACCTTTGAAGCATCTAGAATGAGAGGTGAAACATACCACCTGCAAAACTTCAGTATCCACATGCCCCGAGATTTTAGACGTTGTTACAAAACTATATGTTATAAAGTTTCAGGTCTCTGTAGGCCACCTATTTTGATACTAGGTGTCAGGATATTGTCACCGAGGGCTGGTTCATACGTTCCTCCAGTGGCATGGTTGCTGCCTCTGCATTGCTGCATCACACAACAGTCCAGCAAATGTACGTACCATGGAGATAAAGGATGCTTCTCATGCCAGTACAGTCGTACCTTGGAAGTCGAATGGAATCCGTTCCGGAAGTCCGTTCGACTTCCAAAACGTTTGGAAACCAAAGCACAGGTTCTGATTGGCTGCAGGAAGCTCCTGCAGCCAATCGGAAGCCCCGTTGGACGTTCGGATTCCAAAAGAAGGCTCGAAAACAGGAACAATCACTTCCGGGGTTTCGGCGTTTGGGAGCCAAAACATCCGTGTTCCAGGGCGTTCGGGATCCAAGGTATGACTGTACTCTGGACTCCCAGGGAGGGGGTGCACTGACACAGTGTGTAACTCCATCCATGCCTTCCATTGGTTCTTTTTATTATATATGTTACTGCACCAGTGTGGAAAAAGACCACAGTCAAGCAGCAACAAGGTTGATAATGAGACTCAGGATTTGTCCCCAAGAGCTTGAGTTAGGCGGTGAATTGAATATTTGTTTACTTGATGTGTACTCAGTATCAAATGAACTGAAGAATTAAATCTTCCATCATTGCATGGTGTCAACCTCTCCCTTTTTTCCTGTACAGGAAAACGTTACAATATTGCGGACGTTTCTGCTGCAGTGTGTATGAGCTTGGGCTTAATATGGTTTACTCTAGCTGACAGCACCATTGCACCGAATTTTGACTTAACAGGTAAAATCTTTAATGGAAATTCATACTCTGCAAGGAATTGATGTGTTTTTGGAGAAGAAAATTGGCGTATCTCCAGCTGAGCCGGGGGGGGGGGCGTACACTGGCATAGGCCAGCTGAGCTGGGAACCTGCTTGGCTGAGCTGGAGATCTGCCATGTCCTAACTCTCTCATCCCAGTGGATCTAGGATTATGGATCTAGGATTAGGGCTGTGCCTTAACAACCACTGAGAAAATTTCTGTAGAGCTTGTGAAGGAGAACCTCCTTGTTGATTTTACCAAAGAACCCTCGTACTTACGGACCCTCGTACTTACGGGACCGCCTCTCCTGGTATGTCCTGCAGAGGACCCTAAGGTCCATGAATAATAATAGTTTAAGGGTCCCGGGCCCAAAATAAGCCAGATTATCCTCCACCAGGGCCAGGGCTTTTTCAGTGATGGCTCCGACCTGGTGGAATGCTCTGTCCCATGAAACTAGGGCCCTGCAGGACCTGATCTCCTTCCGCAGGGCCTGTAAGACAGAGCTATTCCACCTGGCCTTCAATTTAGCCTGATTCGCCATTCCTTTTTTCCCTTCCCTTTTTTTTTGAAGACACCTTTTCTGAGATCACACATTTAAACCCTTCCCTGGTCTCCTTACTGGCCCTAGCAGGAATAACTTGGCCAGTTAGCCCTGGTGATGTTCATTTATGTTGTATTTGATGCTGTTTTTAACTTTTTTTTTTTAAGTCATTTTTAATCAATGTTTTATATTTGTTGTTAGCCGCCCTGAGCCCGGTTTTTAAATCGGGAAGGGCGGGGTATAAATAAAAAATTATTATTATTATTATCAAAGAAAAAGCTGTTTTCATAATGGTTGAAGAGGTCAGGTTTGGAACCCATTCCCCTGAAGGAATACCAGCCAGCTATATACCCCTTTGCATTCTGCTCGCAATATAACAGAATGCTGTACTTTTCCACATTGCATCCCAGGTTTATTTTTTAATTAAAATTTCAATTTTAAATTAGACTTTTCCTGATTGTTCAATACTTCACTTGCAGTCAGCCTGGGAATATACTTTTGCATGCAATTTTCTGTGTGGAAAATAAAAAATAGAAAGACGGGAAAATGAGTTCTGTAAAGCAGAACCCTTTGCTGAATAGCAGTCGAACTCCACGACCTTTACAAGATGCATACTTAATGAAGCAGGAGACTATGCACTCTGAGGGCAAAACTGATCCCATATGTCTTGTTTCCAAAAAAAAAAAAATCTATGTAAAGCCATCTCTTTCCTTCAGTGCTTAATATTATTGCTGGTTTCAACATGTGTGTATTTGCTGTACAAAAAAAGAGATCGTGTTTAGGACTCTGAGTAATTATAACCAGGGGTTTTACTTTACTACCAGAAGTTGGGCATGTAATGCAACAGGCTTGTATATTTCTACTTTTATCAGGATTATTATTATTATTTTAAGAGAAATGAATTGTCAACCCACTAGGAGATGTAAGGAGGAACATATAATCCAAGGATAAGTACAATAAAGTAGCCTGAACTTGTAGGAATGGTGCTGTTAGCAGGAGCGTCCTACTCTCGTGCAGGATGCTGGCAGAGACACATGCCCGGCTGGATGTTCTCTCCCTCCTGGTTGGTCGGGAGCTTCAAAAGCTTTCTTCTCCCCGAACATCACAGCGACTGATACCAAGAAGCATCAGCACACTTAGGGATCCGCAGAGTCTTCGCAGCGTGTGTAAACCAACCTCAGCAACTCAGCATTTTGGCTAATCTACTTTATTTACATATAAACACACACGGAGCACTGCCACATGGCTCCCTCTCTCTCTAGCATCAGACAGCAAAGTGAGAGAACAAAGGACAATAGTCCCACTTCACGGAACACAGTAACACAAACGTCCTGTCTCCGCCACTTCCCACTCTGTGGAATGAAAACATACACCGTCATGTGATAGATAACAATCCCATGACCGCAGACACGGGGAATGAATCTCCCAACAGGTACCAGGTGTCCTCCCTTTTCTCTGAAGTTTTTGCTTTAACCCCCAGTCTTCATGCCCAGCTGCAATGAAGTTTATGTAAACTGCATTTGCTCATGTTTCTTATGTTGATCTCGGCTTTCCTCTTCATCTGTTTTGCCACTGTCCAAATTTAAATGTAAATTCCCTTGAGATAGGGAGTTGGTTTACTTTCTTCACTTGTGCTTTAAAGTATTGTGTACATGGATGGAAGGGTGTAGAACATGGGTAGGCAAACTAAGGCCCGGGGGCTGGATCTGGCCCAATCACCTTCTAAATCTGGCCCGCAGGCGGTCTGGGAAGCAGCGTGTTTTTACATGAGTAGAATGTGCCCTTTTATTTAAAATGCATCTCTGGGTTATTTGTGGGGCATAGGTATTCGTTCATTATTTTTTTCAAAATATAGTCCGGCCCCCCACAAGGTATGAGGGACAGTGGACTGGCCCCCTGCTGAGAAATTTTGCTGACCCCTGGTGTAGAATAAATAACGTTTACAGCAGGAAATTCAGTCTGCCAGTTCAGATGTCACAGTAAAACCAGCGTTGGGCAGCCACCAGTCTGTGGGCCAAATATGACCCACCAGATCATTCCCCCTAAATATCACCTACCTACACCCCCCCCCAATGTCATATGTGGGGCAGGTAGAGTGGCAGCTGATTCAGCTACTTGACCAAGTTCCTCGGCTGATAGGTGGCGAGTTCAAGCCTGCTTGGTTTGGCTGCAGAAGTTATCCACTGGGGACCTGTTCATGCAACTGATCCCCACAGAAAGCAGCCGTGAATTCCCTCCTTCTCAGCTGATGGGCGATGGAGTTTAAGCCTGCTGATTGGCAGCACTTTGAAGCACTGTGCAAACCTTGTGTAGTGCCGTGAAGTCACTATTTTCCCGCAACCGTGTGGACCACCTTTAACAGGTGTGTGGGATAACTCATCTGATGTCATTATGATGGGTGGAGATGCCCACTAGTCAAAATTTGGTAGCAAAGTGGGGGAATATGAAGAACCTAAAGGTTATCCACCCTTGCACTGACTTATAGTTTAGCATGATATGAACAAATCAAAACAAGCCTTGAGGTTAAACTCTGCCCTTTGTCCCTCCTCCACAAGGAATTCAGAACTGTTCAATTTTGTTTCTGCTTAACTGTGGCTTATTGCATTGTCAGCGGTGGCTAATGTTAACATCACAAGTCAACATCAAACCTAAGCAAACGCTTCAAAACTCTTCCTTGTAATTGTGTGAGCAAGGAGCACAGAATGCAGCTTGATCTCGTCACTAAGCTATGGTTTTGTTGACATCCCAGTACGGCCGTTGTGTTCAAATTTGCCTTGGGTCCTGCTAAAAAATTATGTGTCTCGAGCAAAATGTCTTGCTGTCATTGTGCTGAAATAAAGTTTTCATAAGTCAGTCACAATGTCAAGTTCTTAACTTGCCTTGCAGTGCATGCAGCCCTGTTCCTGGTCACTAAATAATATTAGATTTCCTTTCACTAGTTTATAATCAAATTGTTGTGGAAGCATTTACACTCAAGCTTGTATTATTCTTAGCTGAAGGATTTTTTGAGTTGCATAATTTAATCAAAATTCTTTAAACATTCACATTGTCAAGGGCAAATCTATTTACATGTGACAGCTTTTGCCCAAGGAGACAAAACTGAGCTTTGAGGTTAAACAGAACTTGTAATTTTTGCTGATACAAATGTTAGAAGCATAAAAGCTGAGTGCATTTAAAGTATCGGATGTGTGAACAGTATCACCCATATTGTGTCCATCAAAGGCTGGAAAATTAGATTTAAGGCTCTTTTAATAGTATTGAAGAACATGGTAAGCAATGTTGTGTAAAAAATGGGAAACGCAATAAGCCTAAATGTGCAGCAATACAAATTCTGTTAATTTTATTAATTAATTGATTTGATTTGATTGATTTAAAATGTTGTTGCACGTCAAGCAGTTGTTGCTTTCTTTGCTATCTGGAAAGCATATATATTGCAAAGTATATCCCTCTAAATGTTTGTCTTCCCTTCTGCTCTTCCCCCATAAAAATGGAGAATATGGTTGCTTTTGTGTTGTTCTTTGCATCATATCTAAAAAGCGGGTCTCACACAGATTTTAAAAGTGCAAATAATAAGAGAATGTATAGCCCTTGTGTTGTTTTCTAAACTCCAACCAGGAGTGCCAATTTGGCCCCATGGCCCTGGCACAGAATTTTGTGGGTGCCCGGCCCCTTCGTGGGGAACTTTGTGGGCACCCAGGGCGCCAGGAAGTTGGCGCCCATGACTCCAATAGTTCTACATCGGAAGAACCATGGGCGATATTTATTTGTGGCATCCCACTTGCACAAATGAGACAATTCCAGTTTTAGTGAGGAGGAGAGAGAGTTTGATCTGGCAAGCAAAAACGTTTGCTCTGACAGAACAATTGCCTTAGTGCAACAGTGCATTCTATCCATAATGTTACGAGTATGCGTCTATTGTTTTATTTTATGTTATGTCCTTTTCTGATTCCTTGAAGGTGTGGTCCTTATATCCCTTGCCCTCTGTGCAGACGCCGTTATAGGAAATGTGCAGGAAAAGGCTATGAAGTTGCACAATGGTTCCAACTCTGAAATGGTAAATGTTCCCCTTCTATAATTTCATTCAGTTATGGGAGCTGTGGGGCGGAGTTCTGTTCTATTTCTGTCTACTATTTTAAGTCCGTCAGCCATGATTAAAAAATGTGCATTGCACTGAACCCAGAAGTGACCTGAAAACATCACAAAAACATCGAGGAATGGAGTTGGGCAGGGGTGGAACAGAGTGTTTTCAGGCTTTGTCAACGGTGTTTCAAATATACTCGATTTCACTTTAGCGTGTGGTGCCTCAGAAGATAATCCCCACATAAATGGAGGGTTGCCTGTACAGGAATAGTCCAGTCTGGTTGTTGGCAATATCAAAAATTTGTTGCTCTGGTCTAAGTTAATGGCAAGAGAAATTGTGAATTTAAAAATAAGAGACTGGAGCACAACTTCAGACAGAGTTTTATTAAAAATTAAAAGATTTGTCTTCACAACCAGCAACTACTGCTGTGTAACCTGGGTAAGGCCAATGCACGCAGTTGCCATTTAATTCATGATAACTGTAACTCTCACTCAGAACATGGCTGTATAAAACGGCAGATCTGTTAACCAGAGAATCACCTTGTAAGTGTATATCAATTGCCGGTTGAGGCGTGTTTATCAAGCAAGTCACTCAGAAGCTAATATCTGAGGTTATTGCCTGTATTATACTTGAGAAACGTAACTTTCAAAAGAGATTACATTCTTCCAGCAAAGAGATGTGCTAATAGAACACACAATATATATGGCGTTTTAAAAATACCACAAGATTAAAATAATTTGTTTTTGTAACTATTCCAGGTTTTGTATTCCTATTCAATAGGTTTCCTGTATATTTTATTGGGACTGACATGCACTAGTGGCTTAACCCCTGCAGTAACATTTTGCTCAAAGGTAAATATTTTTTTTCCATTTTAAAAAGTGTGATTTCCCCCCCCCCCCATTCATGTGCTGTTAGATTATTTTTGACCAAATCACATTACTAGGCTTTGCATTCCTGCTTGAACATTTTTTTTATGACGCTTTGATTATTTTCACTGCACTTGATACTTTTCTTATGAGTTGGTGTTTTATAAATACCTCAATAAGTAACACAAAAACAAATGTGCATTAAAGTTGATTCTGTGATCCATTGACTTGCTCATCAGAAATTACTTTTATTCTTTGAAAAGTCCAGGAGTAATTTTTTATCATTTCATTAAATGACTTTTCTCAATTTTCCAATAAGAATAAATAAAATCGTGAATGATTTAAGATTTTGTTACTTTGGTTCGGGCAGTTGATTAAAAGCATTTATTTCATTTTGCGGTACCTCAGGGTTTATTTTGTATCTTCCTCAGTTTAATATTTCGTTTTGTTCCTGCAGCACCCAGTTCAAACATACGGCTACGCATTCTTGTTCTCCTTGACTGGCTATTTTGGGATCTCTTTTGTCCTAGCCCTGATTAAAATCTTTGGAGCTCTTTTAGCTGTAACAGGTACAGTTCATTTTTTAGTTCATTTTTTAATAGAAGAATTGAATAAAAAAAAAATCCTGATTTGGGATAAAGCTTGTACATTATTTCTGCTCCGACTCCTGTTCTTTTGTTCTGTGAATGGTTTAATGGGTTCATGTGGTGAGAGGTAGTGTGCCTTAGATACGTACCGCTTTTTTTGTTTTGATCCAATGCTTCCACCTACAAGACTGCTTGCGCAAATACATAGATCATTGCAGCAGAGGTAAATGTCACCTTCCACACATTTGCAATTCAAAAATGCACGGCAGATATGTATTAAATGGAAAAGAAATGTGTATAAAAGCAAATGAGGTAGAGAAAAAGAAATGATTAAATTATAACATCTCTAAGCTCCCTGACTGTAAATTGGGGGGGGGGGGGGTTATCTCTTATTTTTCCTTACTTCAACAGGATTCCAATTATATATGAATAAGAATTCTGTCAATTCAGTAGCATTAAAGCATTACATTCACTGCTCAGTTATACAGGCATGACAAATATGTTCTCAGAATCAATACTGGAAATAATTTGGTGGTGGGTGGGACCAAATATTAACCTTAGAAAGGGGGTGGGGTGAGAAGCTCTAGAAGGATCCTAGACACATCTATCAAGCAGATAAAAGTATTGGATAAGATATTAAGCTTTATTTTTTTCTATATAAACCTTAATAAAATTTATTTTAGAAAAATACATCAAACAGACTTCTGGGGCTAGTCTTTGTATATTAAAAAGCACATGTTGCATTACTTTAAATCCATATCCAAGAATTTTCCCTGACAGCATAGTAGACTTGGAGAGAATGATCAAATGACCCACATTGGACCAGATAGCCTACTGTTGCACTGGTGAGGAGATGGGTCACTCGACCTTGTACCTTATAGTCCAGCAGAAAAAATAAATGTTTCCGCTCCCCTGGAAACATTTCCAGGCATCTTTAGGTCCAGAGGCAAGGAGTCTGTGCCTGCACCACGACAGAGAAGGTGAAAAGGATCATTTACCCCCACAAGATGTTGGACTCCAAGCCCCCACTAACCCCCGCCGGCATGGCCAGTGGTCAGGGCTCATGGGAGGTGTGGTCCAGACACATCTAGAAGAGCCACAGGATCTCCCAACTTCTGCACCAGGGTCTTGGTCCTAAGCCTTCCCTGGAAGCAGCTGCATATGCAGACCCATTTAGAGAGGAGTGTGTAAGCAAGGATAAAAAGGGTTGTCATCTGCCTGATTGTTTCTGAAGGCTGTTGCCGTCACTTTGACTGGTGCCAGTGCCAAGCATGCTACAGTATAGTTGTTTAAATGGCACACAGGCCAATGCTGCAGATTACTGCTTCATTTGCCCAGCAGAGGATGCCGTTTTGACAGCTATACGTCACCACTTTATACCACAGCAGCTAAAGTGTGGGATTAGGCTGCCCGATTGTCGGCCTTCATTGAGCTCTGCCATTAGGTAAATGCAGTTAAGAGACCTGGAAAAACAATGCTATGTTGTTTAAAAATAATAATAATAGCACAAATAGAAGGAACAGTCTCCTCCTCCCCAATTAATGTCCAGCTCTCATTTTTAGTTCCAGCAACAAACACCCGAATGACCTTGGACAAATCGCTTCACCTTCTCGTGCCTCCATTTTTCATTTTTTATAAAATGGGAATAAAATATTTAACACATCCATAAAGAAGTGCTTTGGCTATCCATTGAAGAAGAAGGAAAAAAAGTTCTGTGTTACTGCTGCATATTATTTCATTGCAGGGGATTGTGGCAGAATGAGACAGATATACGGTATGGTGAAAGGCTGATAAGACGCCCTATAAAAAAGGCTTCATAACTACAAAATCTTCTGCTAAAGCCGAAGACTGACAGGCAGCCTGAGCAACATAATTTGCTGACCTTGTTGTGCCTGCAGGGGAATTCCAGCATGCACAGTCATAGACCCTGTGAAGTCTGCTTGGTTGTATAGATGCCTAAAGGTGCTGGGGATGAGGAGCTTGCTGGATCTGGAGCTGTAGTAACCAGCCAGCAATGTTGCAAGATTTATTAGAACAACCGATCCAGTTGATAGATTGATCATCCGCCTTTTTCCCAGTTAATCAGTTGAATCGGTTAGACAGTAGGTGCCATTTTGAGATACTGAAGGAAGGAAGAGACTTGCAGTTTATTATAGAACCAAACATTATCACTCACAATTAGGCAAACTACCTTGAATGCATTAAAAAAACAAAACACCCTATTGCAATAATGAATCATGACCAAAACAAGCGTAAAGAATAACTGGAAACCTCGCCGATGAAAATGTACTCTTGTCAATTAAAATTGGTTCCCCGTTGATTAAGCAACTAAACCTCTTGCTGACTGATCTACAAATTTAAAGCCCATATTATGTAGTTAGACGCAAGAGATCTCATGCAATGATTTTGGTCTCTCTGGTTCCTTTTCTTCACCACCTCTGGGCGACCATGTATCCCAAAAAATTGGGACCCCTTTAGAAGCACCTTCAAGCATTGCACATCTTCATGCCAGCTGAGAGAGCCTGCCATGAGAGCTTTCTTCCAGCATTGATCAGAGCTCTAGATCAGTGTTTCCCAACCTTGGGCCTCCAGCTGTTTTTGGACTACAGTTCCCATCATCCTTGACCACTGGTCTTGCTAGCTAGGGATGATGGGAGTTGTAGTCCAAAATCAGCTGGAGGCCCAAGGTTGGGAAACACTGCTCTAGATCATGCAGATTTTTTGTGTCTCTCTTTCTTTTAAAAGGGTTGTGCTTTTTATATTGTGTCTGCAGCCTGGTGAATGTTGATAAAGTTATTATTGGAATAACTTTACCTTGATGCTTTGCCGTTAGATATACCGCACACTGTGGCAGATGTAAAGCAGCGCCCATGTGGCCACCACCCCTCTAAATCCAGAGAATATTAGTAATAAACCAGATGTGAAAACAATAGAACAAGTTGGTGATACCTAACTTAATTGCCATTCATTTTGATGGAGCTGAAGCGCAGCTAACTTTCTCTGTATTGGGGGCCATGATGTCAGTCTATTGCAAGTAAATGCAAGCTGCAGTAAGGCGTCAGGTTGTAATTGCCGCATTTGCCATCCTTTGCATGATGCTTCTGTTTCGGTGCATTGAAACTGTATTTTAGTTGGGATGGAACTAATGTTTTAATGGGCTTGTTTTCCTTCAGTCACAACAGGAAGAAAAGCAATGACAATTGTACTTTCTTTTCTGTTTTTTGCAAAGCCATTTACATTCCAGTAAGTATCCATCTACATGTTTTGACTTTAATTAATACACCTAATGTATATAATGTTGTGATTTAAATGTATTCAAGAATGCATCCTATTTAAAAAAATTGATAATTTATGGCCCACCTGCAAGGATTGCTTATTTATTAATTATTTTCCACTTGTATCCCACCTTTCCTCCAAGGAGCCCAAGGCGGTATAGATGGCTCTCCCATCCTCCATATTGTCCTTGCAACAATGCTGAGTGTTAGTGACTAGCCCAAGGTCACCCATTGAAATTCCTGATCAAGTAGGGATTTGAACTCTGGTCTCCCATGTCCTAGTCCTGCATTCTAACCACTACAACCACATAAGCAAGCCTATGCTTTGCTACACCCACAGTGGGATTTCTGTTTTTTTGTTCTGTCCTCGACTCATGTGGGGTGCATGAGCTTAAGACATGAAGGACAGAAGCAAGAACAGAACTAAGGGGCACTTGGATAAATTAATTTGATACATGGCTATAAGTGGGAGGTTGTTTACAGTGGTACCTCTAGTTACGAACTTAATTCGTTCCGGAGGTCCGTTCTTAACCTGAAACTGTTCTTAACTAGAGGCGTGCTTTCGCTAATGAGGCCTCTTGCTGCCACTGCGCCTCCAGCACAAAATTTCCGTTCTCATCCTGGGGCAAAGTTCTCCACTCGAGGTAACAGATTAGCGAAGTTTATAACCTGAAGCATTTGTAACCTGAGGCATTTGTAACTCGAGGTACCACTGTACATTGTTTGCCAGAAACCCCAAAATTATATGCCCTCACAAACGTTAAACGGATTAAGGCCCCACTCAAAGAAGATGTGTGCTTTGTTATCTCCTAATCAGGGGACCCAGGTGGCGCTGTGGGTTAAACCACAGAGCCTGGGGCTTGCTGATCAGAAGGTCGGCGGTTCGAATCCCTGCGACGGGGTGAGCTCCCGTTGCTCGGTCGCTGCTCCTGCCCACCTAGCAGTTCGAAAGCACGTCAAAGTGCAAGTAGATAAATAGGAACCGCTCTGGCGGGAAGGTAAACGGCGTTTCTGTGCGCTGCTCTGGTTCGCCAGAAGCGGCTTAGTCATGCTGGCCACATGACCCGGAAGATGTACGCCGGCTCTCAGCCAATAAAGCGAGATGAGTGGCGCAACCCCAGAGTCGGACACGACTGGACCTAATGGTCAGGGGTCCCTTTACCTTTAATCAGTATTCACCGGGGTTGATACTGTAATGTTGCCCCACCTCTCCACCAGCTACGATTGGGGGAGGGGGGCTCAATCGCTCTCCATACAGAGATGCAGCTGAAGAGCCCCCCCCCCACCATAGGGAGTCACCTCTTTTTTTATGTGTGGCATCCTTCCTTCCAGGACCCATACACAGCAGTTGGGATGCTCAGAAGGCAGGCAGTGCTTATTGTCACTAAGAATAAACCTTTATAGGTATAACAGCGCAGTGTGCACCCTATTTTTAGAGCGAAAACATGTCCTAGCTCTCACGAAATTTGGAAAACGCACATTTTGTAATAGCAGTGAACTGACGTGTGAAATAAATGGAAACCTTGGTTTCGGAGAGAATACAAATCCATCTTGCTATATGGAAATTAGAAGATGCATTATAAATCATAGAATCATAGAGTTGGAAGGGACCGCGAGGGTCCTCTGGTTCAACCCCTTGCAATGCAGGAATCTTTTGCCCAACAAGGGGCTTGAACCCACAGCCCAGACATTAAGAGTCTCAGCTCTACCAACTTGCACTACCAAGGCAGATGAATACTTATGGAAGCTAATTTTTTAGGTCTACCATATTCCTCCACCCCTTTACAAATTCAATTTTAAATTCTGGGACTACCGCTTTGCTTCCTACAAGACCCTTGCCATACATACATACATACAGTTGCTAATGTGTTACTCCACCCCTCTTTCTCCATTTTAGGTACGTGTGGTCAGGCTTGCTGGTTGTCCTTGGTATATTCCTCAATGTTTACAGCAAGAACATGGATAAACTCAGACTCCCTTCAGTGAGCAGTCTCTGGAATAAATGTACCGAAGAAAAACAGACAAGGACGTTGTCCCAAACAGTGTAGACAGTGGCTTGCGCCATGTGTTGCGCTGGACTGTTTGTTTCTGTTACTTCATTGCAATAGTCTCCAGCTGACTCGGTTTTCCAAAGGGAATGATACTAAAACCAAAGGAGTCAAAGGCATTTCGTCGACTTGCAGATGGCGGACATCAGCGTCTCTGTGAAAACCCTCTCTTTGAAGCGCTCAGGTCTCATCCTGTGCAGGGGCCCGGTCTGGATAATGGCATTTAACGATGGGCTCTGAGGGACAGTGGTTCTCGTGCGAGCTGTTGAAATCTTCACTGCGAATAGGGCACATAGGAGAGGGTGTGTGTGATTAATTTGGGCATTTTAATTGCTGCTGCTCTTGAAATCAAGTGGGTCTTTGTGTTTTATTGTTGGGATCGGTTTATTTAAATGTAACGCTGTTTTGAAACAAGATAGAAACTAATCAGAACCTGCTTGACTAAACTGAAAGGTTAAGCCGACGAGGTTTTAATTATTATGCCATAACTTTTTTTATTTTTTATTTTTTTAAAAAAAATAAATCTTAAAGCTTCTATTCCCATTGTTTTTGGTACTGAAGGTTTTCTTCTGAAGGAAAAAGCAAAATGAAATTCTCTTAAAGTGGATGACTTTGAGACACGTTTAAAGGAACCAGCCTCCTGTCTATGCATTTTCTGTCTCTCGTTGATTCTTAAGGAATGGTCCTTCACATTAAAGTATCAAGAAGGTCTTAATGTACCAGACAACTCATTTCCTTGCTACCTCTCCATATTGTAATGAAATGAGTGGGACCTCGGAAAGTAGCTAAAAGAGTGGAGGATGGATTACTTTGATTATTGCATATTGTAATTAGCTTAGAAATGGGCTCGTTCAGTGGAGCGCTTTCTATACTGTGCACTTTAACAAATTCTGTGCCATGAAAAGCTGGATTCCGCAACATGAATAAATTCTGCACATGTGTGTATTTGCTTGTTTTACATTCTTTCTTTTGCTTCTGCAAATCATGGGGAACTATAGTTATGTAGAATGTTCGTGCCAAACTTTTACCTGTTACTTAACTTCCCCTTTTAACTTATTAACACATTTAAGCCTATATATAGACTTAGGAGCTAGAAGTTCCTTTTAAACAAATATGAAAATTCTCAGGGTGCTGAATGCTGCACATAATCCCGGTTTTCACTTCCTTGGGTTGCAGCTGAAAAATATAGGCAATCCTGACATTGGTTTATAATCTCATGAGTTGTTACAGTCACTGCTGTACTGTATCCAGATACTCAAAACAGGTATGGTTTTGTCTTTTACCAGATTCTTGCCAGTTGAGGAACCTATGGCTCTCCAGTTGTTCAACTACAAATCACATAATCCCTCACCATTAGCCATGCTGGTAGGGGCTGATGGGAGACGAAGGCCAGAAAAACTGGAAAGCCACAGATTCTCCCAACTCCAAAAGGAGAAGATGACATTTTGTGTCTGCATGAAGCTACATGAAGCTATTTACATAGATGCACATTTGTATCGAGGTGCATTGACCATCATGAGAGGTTTTTTTTAACTCTTAGAGAGACGTGGAAGACTCTGAAACCCAAAGAACTCAACTGGAGGTTTGTGCAAACCAACAAAAGGTTTTACAAGGCATCCCCAACAACTCCACAAAAGAGGAACAAAATAGAAACAGATATATTCAGAACAGACCCTAGAAAAAGTGGACATTTGAAGCGTGATGTACCAAAACAAGCACCTATATTGTAACCTTTTATTGATCTGTCTCCTGCCTTCAAAAGGGATTGATATGCATGTATTTGCAAAGTGAAACAGCCAGGAATCTCTAAATATACACAGATAAGAACGACTCGCCGCTGTGCATTCTCTCTGCAGTACTTCTCATTATGTAGGGCTTAGGCCTTTAGCCTCAGCTGTCACTGAACGGCCTACTTTTTTTACATATAAAAATGTAAGATGTTCGTTCCCGAATTGTAATTCCCAACACATGTAGACTTGTAGTAGCAGAGCACCAGGCATGACTGCAGTTCACTGGGATGCCTACATACAGTGGACAATACATGCTGAATATTGAATGTGTGATATAACCCTCGCTATTTTCTTTACCTAGAAAAGGGGGGGGGGAATCATCTTTAAAATGGCAAATAAGACTAGGTCCTTGTGAAGACGATTCAGACCGCTACATTAAAACACTCTTTATTCCATCCCTTAGTGGCTGCCTTACCATGTCCAAGGACAAATAGGGAAAGCTTGTTCCTGAAATAATGTAGGTAATGGATGGGCTGCCAGTCCTTCCTGCTGTGGCAATTTTGAGAGGATGATGTGTTATACAGCACCTTATTTGCTGTTGTGATGAGCTTTAGACGTCTCCCATTATTTATTGCACAAGACGGAGGAAATAGTAGAGGTCACCCAAATCTGATGAAGGGGCAAATGGGAGAAGAGAGAGGCGAAGAATATCAGGTATTTTCAATAAAGGGCTAAAAAGCGTGGGGAAGGAAATGGTAATAGATTAAAATCATAACGTTGCACCACTATCTCTTAAAAGTTCCTTTTATGATGAGAAGAATCTTTAATTATATTTCCTGCAGCAGATACCCTGCCCACCTGCCAAGGTGTGCTCTTTAGAATTTTGAGCAGAGGAACCCCGATCAATGTAACGTTTTAAAATAAAGAGTAGGGAAATAGACTGTTTGCTAGCTGCATGGGGGAGACAGGAGAAGCTTCCTTTTTGTTTTTATATGGAGTAGATGCTATGAAGTCCATCGTTCTCTGACAGTTTACTTACCTTTATCCAGGTCCAGCTCAGCAACATAGTCTGGGCTGATGTCTTACAAGTGTGAGTGGTCCACTGTAAATCTATTGTTCATTGTAAATATATCATCACAGACCTTTCCTAATGATGCTTTTTACTGAAACCATCTCAAATAGCAGCCAACCAGAGTGTATACAGTTAAGAATTCTCAAAAAAAACAAAAAAACAACCAAGTGATGTACACACATGCAGAGAAACAGCCCATAGATGGAATTTAACTCCTGGAATAAATATATATACAAGTATAGCTCGAATTGCTAAGTGTTTGCCACTGGATTCTTCTACACTCCCCCCCACCCCATCTCAAGTCACTAATACCTTGTGAATTGTTCAACTTTGAATCGGTTTTGGGTCTGCAGCAATTGAAGTAAGAAAGCCTTCTGCAGTGGGCTGAACTACTTGTTACACTGATTACTAGACCCTTTGTCCATTCCATGGTGGGTTGGATTCCTTGTGGTGGTTCTGTGGCAAGGGTAGCCAACGTGTATTCCAGATATTGTGGACTAGAGGTATCATCAGCTCCAGCCAGCATGGCCACCAATCTTGGATGATGGCAGATACGGTCCATAGTTTTAGGAGAGTACTGCGTTGGCTACCCCTTTTCTGTGGCACTGAGCCCATACTGTGCAAAGGACCAGCTGTTGAGCATTGAATTCAGCCCCCTTGTTTTTATGATGTTTGAAATAAAAATATCACACTCATCTGTGAGGGGAGACAGTTTTCCAAATGTTAGAAATCCAGTTTCTATAGGTATCTTGATTTTTCCTGTGTTGATTCTTGGCTATGGTGCTGATGGTACTGGGGGTGGGGTATTCTACTGCTTTATCCAAAGAGAGAAAGCTTTTATTTTTTGCTAAGCCAAAAGATAACACTTAGCATTTGGCAGCTCATGCCATTAAGAGACAATTTATTGGCAAGGGAAAAAACAGTACCTTCTCGCTGTCAGCAGTTTGACTATACATGCCATGAAGTTTAAACAGATCAGAACTGATGAGAAATGTTATGTTCCTCTTGCTTTAAGTGGAGGCTTTCATGCACGAAAGATGAATGAATATGAATATTCACAGTTGGAGACACAAACACCATTTTTCATTTCCACTAATAACTTTGGATCCACAATGAGGCTGGGTATCAAGAAATCCAAAGGTGGCCTCCGTGGTGAGGGAACACATGGAAGAGGAGTCGTATTGCAACTGAAAACACAGCAAGGTTTAAAGGTTTAAAGGTAAAGGGACCCCTGACCATTAGGTCCAGTCGCGGACAACTCTGGGGTTGCGGCGCTCATCTCGCTTTATTGGCCGAGAGCCGGCGTACAGCTTCCAGGTAATGTGGCCAGCATGACAAAGCCGCTTCTGGCGAACCAGAGCAGCACACGGAAACGCCATTTACCTTCCCGCCAGAGCGGTTCCTATTTATCTACTTGCACTTTTTGACATGCTTTCGAACTGCTAGGTGGGCAGGAGCTGGGACCGAGCAACGGGACCTCACCCCGTCGCAGGGATTCGAACCGCCAACCTTCTGATCAGCAAGCCCTAGGCTCTGTGGTTTAACCCATAGCGCCACCTGGGTCCCTTAGCATGTGACAAATTTGTGAAAAAAATGTTTAGCATCCGATGCGCTGGTGGAGTCACTGGCCAAATGGAAAGATATCAAAAGAACTCCACAAATCTAAAGAGGCTCAAAGTTTTGAGTGTTGAAGCAGAAACTGTGGTAAGACTTGCCAATGATTTATGTTTTCTTGATAAATATATATAGCATATCCTACTGTTACTTAAAAGTGATGCAGGGCTTGCCGATCTGAAGGTCGGCAGTTCGAATTCCCATGGCAGGGTGAGCTCCCATTGCTCGGTCCATGCTCCTGCCAACCTAGCAGTTCGAAAGCATGTCAAAGTGCAAGTAGATCAATAGGTACTGCTTTGGCGGGAACGTAAACGGCGTTTCTGTGCGCTGCTCTGGTTCGCCAGAAGCGGCTTAGTCATGCTGGCCACATGACCTGGAAGCTGTCTGCGGACAAACGCCAGCTCCCTCGGCCTATAGAGCGAGATGAGCTTGCAACCCCAGAGTCGTCCATGACTGGACCTAATGGTCAGGTGTACCTTTACCTTTATCTTTACTGTTACTTAGTAACTAATTAATATACTGAGTACTACCAAAACAGGCCTTTAAGTGGTTTACATGTGTGAAATCCAATGATGCAAGCATGAAAGTATATCCATCACTAATTAAAACACATAATAAAACAAGCCCTGTATGTGGGGGGGGGGGCATAGCAATTAAGAGAGATCAAGTCAAGGGAATGTAAACAGGAACATCTTCAAAACCCGGTGGAATGCCAATGCAGATGAGGCCTCTGTTACTTACTCAGGGAATGTATCCCATAACACTGGTGCCAGCAGCACTGGTGCCTCCGTGTCACCACAAGTATTGACCACCAATTGCATTGAGAGAGTGTGCTAAAGTTTGTCCATTGATGTGCCATGTTCCGCCTAGAAGACTTTGTTGCTAGTCTCCAGCCCCATCATCCTTTACAATTGACCATGCTGGCTGAGGCTGATGGAAGTGGAGTTTGTCAGGATCTGGAATGCCTCAGGTCCCTCACCTCTAGTGGTCTGTAAGCACAAGGGGTCCTAACAGAGCATTAGCTCCAGATGACTTTTGCCCACAAAAATGCCTACTGAAACGCTGGTGCAGTTCTTGCACTAAAGACAGCCGGTTATTTTGGTTTTGGAAAATAGAACTGTGCAGTAGAACAAGCTGACTAAACAAAAGCTGTTTATGTAACTTTGCTGAGTTTGTGAACTGTATTCCAGTCACGAAAGTTGTGGTGGTTGCAGAAACTGGACATTTTTTAAGGGTGTGATTCTAGAGCACCGGGTCTCCTTATTCTGATAAGTCAGGAGTGGGGAACCTGTGACCTTTCAGACATTATTACCCCCAACTCCCCTCAGCCCCAGCCAGCATGTCCAATGGAAAGGGATTATGAAAGCTGTGGTCCAAGAACATTCAGAAAGGGCACTATCAAAAAGAATAATGTGGTTTTGAGTATCTTCAAATGCTGCCCATATGTTTGTGGAGTTTCTGTTGGGACTAGAAACACACTTCTGTCAGAATAGCAGGTGTAATATTTCGCTATTGACTACACCAGGGCCAGCATCTTAGACTTGAGTGTTAGCAGAAATATTACTTCAAGTTTAAACATACCATGCACAGCAAGGGCCCAATCCACCTGTTATGTCCTTCTGCACAAAACCCACTGAAATGAATGGGACTCTCTCAGAATAACTTCCGTGCCCTTGAAGATTTACCAAGAGGTTTGGAAGCAGCATATACAGTACTCTTTTTCATGTTTACGCAGTAAAAAAATGAATAAATAAAAATCCATCCTTTCTCTCTTTCAGGTCAGTTGCCTCGTCAGGCGCGCACAATACAAGCCCACAGACAAAAAGGGCTGAAGGCGAGGCGGCGGGGGGGGGGGGAGAGAGAGAGAGAGAGAAGAGAGAATGAGTTCCTCCATGCACTTCATTCATGTCAGAACTCAACAACTTTAACAGCGCAAATATTCTGCAGTCAGTCATGAAAAGAAATTTTTAATAATAAATATCTAACAATTAATGGGCTGGTAGCTGCAGTTGTCTTGAGGGCATAATATCTAATTTCCTTGCAATGTCTCATATCCTTACTTTTCACGCTGCAACAGTCTATCATTAAAACCGAATGCAGGTTTCTATCACTTTTATTTATTTTTCAAATCAACTTATAAATCAGTGCCAGGCCTTGTTACAGATGAGTTCCAATAAATTATCGGCGGTGGACAAATTCTGAATGTTAAACACTCTGTTCTCTCTCTCTCTCTCTCTCTCTCTCTCTCTCTCTCTCTCTCTCTCCTCCCTCCCCCCTTCCCCCCTCTTTTTTCTTTCTCTTCCTCTCGCGCTTCGCTGTAGCCCTCTGGGCTTGGAATCATAGCACAAGCTGGATTTCCCTCTCCAGCAGCCAAGAACCTTGCGACTTAATTACATGCCATTTAAATAATGTAAAAGGGCATTTGTATTTCTGTAAAAATAAATACATACAGTAACAATTTGAAAGTCCAGGAACAAGATTTACCTTTTTTTGAACTTAGCTGCAGGTAGTCTTTTTTTTCTCCCCCTTTCCCTCCCTTCATCCTGCTGTTCTTCTTGCTGTTGTCATAGACTCCTAGCTTCCTGCTGACAGGGGGAAGGTGGGGGATCTTGTTGTATATTTACCTCAGCGGCTTCTCCCAGGGCAAAAGAGGAGGGGGGTGAGTGAAGTCTCCCTTCTTTTCTCATATGCTTCACACATCCTGGGTTTGTTCTCACAATTATTTACTGTGGATTACTGGCACGCAACGGCTGCTTCGTGTTGCTTTGTTCTCGCATCTCATAGCTTCTATGCTTGGCTGTAATACATACACCCCGCTCCCCTCAGGTGTGACTTTTCTATGGAATCAGGATTCAAAATTGTGACAGATTATAACTGAGAATAGGGATGGGGCAAAAATAAATAAATCGATTCAGTTCTCCTTTAAAGGCAAATTTATCAAATTAGCATCTTCCAAAAACCAATGAGAATTGAAACACAAACATCCTTCAAAATTCGGAGTTATCTGAATTTTGCAGTGCAGTTCTCCAGCCAGTGTTTTCAATAAAGAAGAGTTCTCAAGGAGAGCTGGCATTGCGCGGTGGGCAGGTAGGGCATCCCTGTTGGTTTGGTTTGGGCTGAGGGTCACAGCTGCCAGGACCTGCCTGTTGCTGGGCAGTTTGGAATGTAGCAACTTAAGGAGGACGTCCCAGCGTCCATATAAAGATCCCCACGTGGATCTTGGGTCACTCTTTTCAGAGCTTCGGATCTCTGCGGACCTTGCAGTATCGTGGCTCTGGTTGTATTGGCCTAGGCTTTGCTGTGGCCTAATTTTCTAAATCCTGTCTTTGAAGTTTAATTGTAGATAATTTGATTTACTCCTGATTTCCCCACCCCTTGCCCTTGCTTCCCCTCCGGAAATCTCCTTTTTGTTTGTTTTCTTCTCCTTTTCCTTTCCTTCCCCCCTTTCCCCCCCCTCCCCTACCCCCCCTCACCCCCCCCGTCAGGGGACCCCTTACCTGGCGCTTTAGCCCGGCGTCGTCTCGGCCCCTAGAGGGTTCCCCCCCCTTTTTAAATCAGACGCGGTGGTCGCCGTGGGACGCCGCTGCGCGCTGCCAGGCTCCCGGCGCGGCGGCCGTTGAGCGGGTGGCGCGGCTTTCCGGGGGTGCGGGGGGCTGCTGAGAGCTTCGGCTCGCTTCCTTTCGCGGCCGGCGCGCCGCGGCTGGCGGGGACGTGGGGGTGGTTTTTGCGCGCCCATTAGCGGCTTCGGCACGCCCCCCCCTCCGCCTTAGGCGCCCGATGCCTGGTTGCCGAAAACGCTCAGCCGGCTCTTCCGCGCGGCCAGGAGGCCAGCGCCGGCCGCTGGGTGGCCTCCGTGTGGAGGCCGACTTGGTTAGGGTCGGCACGGCGCAGCGGGTGCCATTTTGGCCTTAGGCGCGGCCGCCATTTTGCAGAGTTCGTTGCTGCAGGCTTGCAGCGCCCTCTGGTGGCCGTAGTCAGCACTGCGGCCCGATTGCATTGCAGAGTGTGGGGCCTGTTTAGGCTTATTGCTTATGCACTGGGCTACCTGGCGTTTAATCCGTTTGACCTCTGCGTATGGTTCAGGCGGAGGCCCAGTGGAAAAAGCATTTTGTTTTGCATGCAGAAGGTCACTGGCTCAATCCACGGTGCCTCTTCAAGGGCTGGGGAATCCGTCAACTGTGTGACTTTGGTTCCTGAATTGGTGTGCTTGCCTATAACTGTTGCATTGTGTCATTTGTGATTCAGGATGTCCCAGATGGAGGGCACTCAGCAGGCTGCTGAGGTTCTGCCAGCCGAAGGGACGCACCCAGGCTCATCGCAGGCCCTGCATCCGCCTGGTACTGCTGCTAGACTGGAGCGTATTAGCAACATTATGGCCAGCCTGTCCGGTGATCCTGCGGCTTTGGCTCGATTTGAGGTGAACTTGGATGGGCTTTTGCTTTCTTCCCCTCAGAGATCCACGCAGGGGGATCCCTCCCCTCAAGGCGCCGCCTTGCCCCACGCATCTGGGTCGTCAGCATGGGAGGATGAGGATATTCCGCTGGCCCAGGCCCTTGCCTTGGCTGCGGTGAAGAAGAAGGCCAAGGGGGGGGCAGTGTCTAAGAAAACACCGGCTAGGGGGCGGAAAACGCGGGGCGCTGGGGAAAAGGCGCGTGCCCCCCGGCAACAGAAGGTGTCCGGAAAGGGTAAGGCGGCTCTTTCACGCTCTGTGTCTTTGCTTGCACGCCCAGGTACCTCCAAGCTGGCAGCTGCCGCTGCTGCCTCATCGGCTGACGACAGTCTGTCCCCGGGTCAGGGTTCTCCAACAGGAGGACGGCCGCGTCGGAGGGCACATGGAGCGCGTGGCACGGAACAACGGAGGCGGAGGGCGGCGGCCTCGGCGAGAGCCGGCGGTGGTCACCGCAGGCGTATTTCCTCCGATTCTTCGGATGTGGAAGGCGCGGTTGAGCCGCGGAAGCAGTCGCCGGTGGCCTCAGCGTCGACTCGAAGGGAACCTGACTCAGAACCATCTCCTGATGACTGCTTGCAGGTTGCAGCCCGAGTGTCTTCCGGGGGAAAGCGGCGTCAGCGCCATGGCTGTTGCGGACACGGCGCTAAGAGGCGGCGACATCTGACGTCTGAATCGAGTTCAGGTGATTCTGATTCTACTGATACTGAGTCGGGGGGGAATTAAAGTTATACTGGGGTTTTGGAGAACATGTTTCAGGCTTACCGAGATGGGCATGGCGGCGGCGGGCTAACACGCACAGGGCTAGGTATGGGGCCCCTATGGAGTACCTGAATGGTCGCCCTGTCCCAGAGACTAAGGTTTCCACTAACAGCACTAGGGACATCATTCCTGGTAGCCATCTGCCTTCCAGGATACGGAATAGGATCCTGGAGGGTCGATATGTGGACATGTTTAAACTGGCTCCCCCAGATGATGGTCGCCCTGATCTGGAGGGGTCGGGTGCCACCTCCAGAAGGAGGGGTTCGTCGGGGAGGGTTGAGAGGACCTTCGAGCGCTGGCTGGACTGTTTCCAAGTCTTTGCTGGTGTGGTCTGCTCGTGTTATCCCGGACGCTCTCTCCATCTTTTTGTTTATCAATCCATTGTCCGCTCTGCCTTTTCAGCTGCTGGGGAGGCGGCAGCTTTGGCTTACGATAAGAAATTTAGGACCAGGGCCCACAAAATTGTATCTGCCAGGTGGGACAGAAGGGATGTGGACGTCTGGGCCACGTGCGTTGCCCCGTATGTGACAAAAAGGGTGCCGGAGCAGCGGCCGCCTAGGCAGCCATTTTCCAAGAATTCTAAGAGATTTTGTTGTTGGTCTTACAACAAAGGGAATTGTGTGCGGTCCCCATGTAATTTTCCCCACATTTGTGAAAAATGCGGGGGGACTCACCCGGCTACCTCTTGTTCACGGGGCAATCGGCCCTTTCGGGGGGGAAGGGGAGGTGGGCAACAGCCTGCAAAACAGGCCCCCTCCCAACCTACCCCAGGCCCTTCAAAGTAACGTCATCTTCTCCTTGGCGCCAACTCCAGTCAAGTTGCAGCCGTTGCAGCGTTGGTTGGAGATTTACCCCAATCGGAAAGCGGCTCTCTACCTGCGGGAAGGGTTTTCCCTTGGTTTTAGGATTCCCATATCAACGAGGCCCATGGCTGGTAATCCTATGAATCAAAAGTCAGTGAGGGAGCTGCCGGATGTGGCCAGAAAAAAGATTGGGAAGGAGTTGGCATTGGGCCGCATGGCTGGCCCTTTCGATGCTCCCCCATTTTCTGACCTTCATATTTCCCCCTTGGGGGTGGTGCCCAAGAAGGCGCCGGGGGAATTTCGGCTAATTCATAATCTGTCTCACCCCAGGGGCACGTCGGTCAATGATGTGATTCCTCAGGAACTGTGTTCTGTGCGCTATGCGACATTGGACACAGCAATAAAGATGGTTAGGAAATTTGGAAAGGGCGCCTTATTGGCGAAATGTGACGTTGAATCGGCTTTCAGGCTTCTGCCGATTAATCCCCAGGATTTCTGGCTGCTTGGCTTCAAATTTGAGGATGCCTATTATTTTGACAAGACCATGCCTATGGGCTGTTCAGTGGCGTGCGTTTGAGGCTTTCAGCACATTCTTGGACTGGGCCTTGCGCCATAAGACAGGCTTGCAAGGCGTCACTCATTATTTGGATGATTTTTTGCTCGGGTCAAGGGGTGACACGGGGGGCTGCGTGGCGCTCATGCAAGCGTTTGCTGAACTCACTGAGGAGCTGGGGGTTCCCTTGGCGGCGGCCAAGACCGAGGGCCCAGCTACTCAGTTGGTTTACCTGGGGATCCTACTGGATACGGTAGCGCAGACTTCTAGTCTGCCGCGTGACAAGATTGTCGCATTGGAACAGGTAATAGAGGAAACGCTTCCGTTGACAAAAGTGACCCTGCGTCAGCTCCAGTCGCTCCTTGGCCATCTAAATTTTGCTTGCAGGGTAGTGGCGCCCGGGCGCCCATTTTGCGCCCGCATAGCCAGACTTACTTCTGGATTGAGGGCGCCTCACCATCATATACGTTTGCCCAGGGAGGTGAAGGAGGACCTTAGGATGTGGTTGTCCTTCCTTAGGGAATACAATGGTGTCTCCTTGTGGCAGGGCACTTTGAACCTCCGCAATGATTTCCAGGTCCACTCGGACTCTGCCGGTTCCCTGGGTTTTGGTTTATACTGGCAGGGTCGTTGGTGCGCTATGCCCTGGCCGGCAGCGTGGCGGGGGGAAGCAATTACACGGGACTTGACGTTTCTTGAGTTTTTTCCTATTGCAGTGGCAGTGCATATATGGGTTGAGGAATTCAAGGACCATCGTGTGTGCTTCTGGACGGATAATATGGCGGTGGTGAGCGTGCTGAAAAAATTGGCATCGCGTTCCCCTAGGGTATCGTCCCTGCTCAGGGCTTTTGTGCTCCATTGCCTGCGCGCTAATATTGTTTTTTCAGCACGCTTCGTGCCGGGCCTATCTAATGATATTGCTGATGCTTTATCCCGTTTTCAGATGGCCCGGTTCAGATCCTTAGCTCCGGAGGCAAGGGAGCATCCGGAGTCCTTCCCAGAACGCCTGTGGAGTCTTGGAGGCACTTAGCCGCGCAGGGAGTAGCCTCATCTGTTGCCCCTTCCACCTTTTCTTCTTACAAGAGGGCCTGGGCGGATTTCTCCAGGTTCTTTGGCCTGGCAGTGGGGGGCCACTTTGCAGTGCCCCCAACGTCTGATATGGCCTTGGAATATCTGACCCATCTTTTTGCAATTGGTCGTGCTCCTAGGACCATACGGCTCCAGGCAGCAGCTATTTCCTTTTTCACTAAGTTATATTTTGAAAGGGATCCCTGTTCAGTTTTTTATGTCCGCCAGACCTTGAAAGGTTGGGCCAGAATGGCGCCATCGCAGGCCCAGGCTAGGCGCCCGATTACTTTAGGTTTGTTAACCAGAATGCGTGCCGAGCTGCGCAGGGTTTGTTGGTCGCGTTTTGAAGCGCGCCTCTTCACTGCCGCTTTTTCCTTGGCGTTCTTCGGAGCCCTTCGCGTGGGGGAGGTGGTTCTTGAAGCTGCCAGTTTGGTGGGTTCCAGGGGGCTGTTGTTAAAGGATGTCGATCTTATGGCAGCAGAGGTCGCCATCACCATCCGCAATTCTAAGACCGACCAACTGGGTCGGGGGGTGGTGATGCGGCTTCCTGCCACTGACGGGGCTGGCCCATGCCCCGTGAAGGACACCAGGAGGTATTTGGCCGTGCGCCCCCCGGGGCATGCCCCCCTCTTGATTCATGAGGATGGCTTGCCATTGACCAGGCAGCAGTTTGCCAAAATTATGCGCAAGTCCATTGCAGCTTGTGGGCGCTCGCCGGCTGGTTACGCTCCTCACTCCTTCAGAATTGGTGCCGCGACGTCTGCTGCCCGCTGGGGGCTATCCACAGACAGAATTAAGGAGTTGGGGCGGTGGAAGTCGAATGCTTACAAGCGTTATGTGAGACGTTAAGTGATTTCACTTGTGTGGTTTGTTCCATAGGTTCTGCACCCGTGCGAATTTGGATAGTCGGGCACAGCATCGTCTTCTGGGCTGGCACCAGAGCGCGGGAGGCAGGGCCTGCGCCCAACCTTGGACTTCCACCCCATGTTTTGATTTCTTGGCTGGGCAAGAGGGGCATGTTGTGGGAGGAGTTGATCCCTATGTTGCTCACTCATGCCGCCGGAAAGGGTCCTCCTGATGCATTGGTGCTGCAACTGGGGGAAAATGACTTGCCAGCAACAAAGAACCATGTTCTGCGCATCCAGATGCGGCATGATTTGCTGAAAATTGCTGAGTTATTCCCACGGGTTAAACTGTTTTGGTCCCACCTTTTGCAGCGACGATCTTGGAGAGGTGCACGTTCCCCTGTGGCCGTGGAGAGGGCCCGCAGTCGCACTAACAGTGCAGCTTTGGGGGTGGTTTTTGAGTTGGGTGGAGTTGGGATTTCTCATCCTACAATTACTTTTAGGGATGCCCCCCTTTTCAGGCCTGATGGGGTGCATCTTTCAACGTTAGGCAATGACCTTTGGTTGGGGGCGTTGGGGGAGGCCCTGAAGGCTTGGCTGGGATTGTGAGTGGTTGGCGGTGAGCCGATGGCTCGTGGCGGTTAGGCATTGGTTCGGTGTATGGGAGGGCTGTGCCCCCCATAAGGTGATGTTGGTATTGGGAATTCCGTAAAGGAATCCAGGGACTCAACATTGCTGTCCAAACCTGGCGGGTGTAGGGCCATGCAGGAGTCCCTGTGGACCCCTGGGGAGGGTGAGGCTCCGTGTGATCCGGCCCTGTTAACTCTCCCCAGCTAATGGTTTCCCTTCGCTGACAAGTGGTCAGCTCTGTCCTGCTGTGACAGCTAGTCTTGCTGCTGACTAGGGTCAGCTCTGTCCCTGTGGACAGTGTGAACCAATGCCTACGCAACCACTCACGTGAATTGTAATCAATAAATGTGGCCAAAAATGCCCAAAAACCAAACCAAAAATTATGTCTCCTGTGTGAGTTCATTAGGGGGGGATGACCGGTTGCCCTACATGCGCAAAGAAGAGTTCTCAAGGAGAGCTGGCATTGCGCGGTGGGCAGGTAGGGCATCCCTGTTGGTTTGGTTTGGGCTGAGGGTCACAGCTGCCAGGACCTGCCTGTTGCTGGGCAGTTTGGAATGTAGCAACTTAAGGAGGACGTCCCAGCGTCCATATAAAGATCCCCACGTGGATCTTGGGTCACTCTTTTCAGAGCTTCGGATCTCCCACCCCCCCGTCCCTGGTATAGGTGGTTGGCCTTGCTGTGCCGGGTAGGGGTCGCCTCCCATTGTGAGGGGCCTGGTAGGAATTTTGTCCATTTGGCAGATTGGCTGAGCCACCTGGTTTTTGCCTACTACACAGCAAATAGTCACATTTGTACGGTTGGCGGTTAGGCATTGGTTCGGTGTATGGGAGGGCTGTGCCCCCCATAAGGTGATGTTGGTATTGGGAATTCCGTAAAGGAATCCAGGGACTCAACATTGCTGTCCAAACCTGGCGGGTGTAGGGCCATGCAGGAGTCCCTGTGGACCCCTGGGGAGGGTGAGGCTCCGTGTGATCCGGCCCTGTTAACTCTCCCCAGCTAATGGTTTCCCTTCGCTGACAAGTGGTCAGCTCTGTCCTGCTGTGACAGCTAGTCTTGCTGCTGACTAGGGTCAGCTCTGTCCCTGTGGACAGTGTGAACCAATGCCTACGCAACCACTCACGTGAATTGTAATCAATAAATGTGGCCAAAAATGCCCAAAAACCAAACCAAAAATTATGTCTCCTGTGTGAGTTCATTAGGGGGGGATGACCGGTTGCCCTACATGCGCAATACATGTACCAGGCAAAAGTGGGCATAAGAAATGAAAATATTAGTGAAAATAACATACCCAAATGAATTATATTAAAAGAAATTTCCTGCAAAAATGTGTATGTTAGTCAAAACTGCATACAAAAAATGTGTTTATCAGGAAAACAACTACACTAAAATTCTGAATGATTTTCATGAAGATTTTTCATAATAATAATAATAATGATAATAATAATAACGGCAAATTGCTACAGAAAGGTGGGGAACTGAATTTAAGACTGGAAAGATGAGAAACTGAAAAAAACAGACAATTGACAGATCCTTTCATTGTCATAATCAACCTGTATAAAAATGAGGTATGAGTTGATTAATATGCTTTACTGCAAATTCCAGCCAGTTAAAAACAGAATTTTAAAAATACTGATTAAAATACAGAGCAGTAGAGAAAAACTGAGTTTTTTGCCTCCTAGTGGAAATCCAGCAGTGAAGCAAGCCTCCCTTAGGAGGGAGTGCCAAATTCTGGGACTTTCTGGAGTTCCTGCCAAACACAAACAGGCACAACTGGGAGGAAGGATGCTCTGTAAGATTTTAAGGGCAGAAAGTTCTCAACTATTTATTGATAGCCACACTGGGCGGCCTCCACCACATATAAAAACATAATATAATATAATCAAACGTTTAAAACTTCCCTGCCTTCAGATGTCTTCTAAAATAATAATAATAATTTATAAATAGCTAGTTTTCGTTTAAATGAGTGGTGCTCCTCCTCCTCCTCCTCTTAACAACACAAGCTGAGCCCTGCTGGATGAGGCCAAAGGCCCACCTAGGCCAGGGGTAGGCAACCTAAGGCCCGTGGGCCGGATGTGGCCCAATCACCTTCTCAATCCGGCCTGCAGACGGTCCAGGAATCAGCGTGTTTTTACATGAGTAGAATGTGTCCTTTTATTTAAAATGCACCTCTGGGTTATTTGTGGGGCATAGGAATTCATTCATTTTTTCCTTTAAAATATAGTCCGGCCCACCACATGGTCTGAGGGATGGTGGACCGGCCCATGGCTGAAAAAGGTTGCTGACCCCTGACCTAGGCCAACATCCTGTTTGTTCATTGGCCAACTGGGTGCCTACAGCAAGCCCTCAAGCAGGACCTGATGCAGAACTGGTGTGGGTGGTGGGGCAGAACTGCCCTCCCAAGACAGCATTGGTGCAGCTTCCCCGGATGAGGTTGGGCTGTGGCGGCAATGAGGTTGGGGAGATGCAGGTGCACCAGAGGGTCCACCACTGGCCAATCGGGCAGTCCCAGCGGTGCACCTGCACATTGACCCCACCACCCTGCTCCCCACCCCCTTCTAGGTTAGCAGCAACGGTGTTAGGAGGGCAGCTCTGCCCCACCCCATGGGCCGCCACTGGAAATGCCCACGCGGGAGATCATTTGCCTCTCTCTCTCTCTCTCTCTCTCTCTCTCTCTCTCTCTCTCTCTTCGTCCTTAAGGCCAAGCGTGCATGTTTACTCCCATGTCAGCATTTATGTACTTACCCTTTGCCCCTTGTCACCCTCTTTACGAAAGTGGTGGGTCACACAGGTAAAATGCCAGTTTCACAGCACATAATTAATCTGGAGATGATGAGATCATGAGGAGCTTAGGATAGACGCTGGATAAGGCTACTACGGAAACTTTAACCTGTAAACCTCGTATAAATTTTGTAAATGTTTGCTGCTGTTGAATGAAAAGTCGGGAACTGATGGCAAGAGCTGCCAAGATCCTTGAAACCTATGCATGGAATTGGGGCTGGGAATTCCAAGGTTGCTGCTCCAGCTAAAGCACAAGCTCCTGCAAAATGGTGCTGCTTAGATGTGAAAAGTCACATCTCCGGGGAGAGTGGTTTCTGTTTCCAGCAGGCAAAATTCTCTCCCACCCACCCCTTAACCTTCTTGATCAAACAACTTCCTTTATGGAATGTATAATTAATTTGCGGAAGCATTCAGTAGAGTGTGTGTTGGTGAAATGCAATGCATTAACCATTTACCATTATTATTGGTTCACATAAATCCCCCCCCCCTCTTTTCCCTTTGTGTCTTCATGTGGTCTTCCTGTGTTTAGCAAAGGGCTGCATTCGAGATTCCTAGACACGAGTTGTATTAACATACAAAGGAGCAGGTCACACTGTTATTAGAGCAGAACTCTTTAGCATGTTAATGACGAATTCACACCAGTGGCTCTTTTTGTTCTCAGAAGTAATATAGGATTTGGATAGCACTTAATGAGAAGGAAAGTGGCGACACAAAAGTCATAGATTGGAATGTAAGATTAATATTGGCACAAGGGATAGTATCAAAGAGACAATGCACATGGATTCACCTTTTCATTGGTGGCAATTAATAAAGGTTAACTATTTGCACCGTAGTTGGGAGCCTGGTTTTTTCCCCTTTTCACTCCTATACACTCATGTATAATAACCAAATATAGGCCACTCAAAGAAGCAGTGTCCATGCATAATATAAATGGAGCAATATTAAATATGAAAGGAAAACAGCTTGGTAAAAGCAACATAGGTGCCCGGTTTTCCCCCCTCATAGAAATACATTCATAATCTTTGAGCAAAGGGAAGACATATCAGTACCATGCAACCGTGGGATATTTACAATGCAGTCAGACCAACAACGCATGTTTCCTAGATAGGCTAGGGTTGCCATGTGTCTGGATTTTCCTGGGCATGCTCTCTTGTTCAGGGCTAAAATGTCTGTCCAGGTGGATTTTTAAAATTTGTCAAAATGTCTGGGTTTTGGCAAAATGCCTCCTGCTGGCTCCCTCCTCCTCCTCTTCCTTGCCAACAAAACTCCAGGAAAAGTCACCATGGACAGCCCCGTGCTAGTTTCCTTCACTTCCACTGCTTCCCTTGTTAACTCCTCCTAGTCCAGGGGTCGGCAAAATTTTTTAGCCGCGGGCTGGTCCACTGTCGCTCAGACCTTGTGGCAGGCCGGAAAAGCAGCACCTGGGGGGGAGCTGGAAGAAGAGGCGAGGGGGGCAAGTAGTCTTCCTCCCCACCCCACCCAGCCCCAGCCTCAGCCGTTGTGCTTACTTTCCCAGGGGCTGCTGCCAACGCCACTACTGCTTCTTCTTCTCATGGGTAGGCAGAGCGAGCTCGTCCGCTCCGCTCTCTGGCCCACAGGAGCACCAGGGCGGCAGAGGAGGAGGAGGGAAGATGAATGGCGCAAAAGGGCTGGCTCCGGATAGGGGCTGCTTAAAATGGTGCTCAGCCAGCTCAGCCCAGCCCCCTTCCTCCTCTAGGCAGGGCAGGGAGAAGCCAGGAGGAGGGAGGGAGGAGGCGCTGCCGTGGTGTGTGTGAGGGAGAGGGGGGAAATGGAGTGGTGCAGGGGGGAAATGGTGCAGCCCGAATGAACAGAATCCCCACACCGATCCATGGAACGTCCACGGGCCAGATCCTGAAGGCAATTGGGCCTGATCCGGCCCACGAGCTTCAATTTTCCGACCCCTGTCCTAGTCTCTCTCCTGCTTGCCTCTTGCTTGCTATTCCCCTCCCAGTCTGCCGCTGCTCTCTGATTGGGCATCAGGTAGCTTTGCAGACTCTGGAGAGGAGCTGGTTTTTGTCTTCAGTCATTGTCCTAACATGCAAACAAAAACATTATAAACTATCTGGTTTGAAAAGCATAGGGTTATGGTTGATCGTTTTCATTTTTTATTTTTGCCTCGCCTTTTAATCTTAATGAGGGATTTAAAAAAAAAAATAATGCACGAGCACTACAACAGAGGAAAAATGTACCAATCTAAACCTAATTAGAAGCTCACTAGAAATAACAATCAAGAAGGGGGGGGGGGAATGGCTATTTGAACAAGAGCATTAACAGCCTATGCCAGTAAGACATCTACTTATAAATCACAAGGTCCAGTCAGATGATTTTCACATATACCGAAAGCTCTGCACTTGTTTAGAAATCCAGTAAATCCAGATGTGCATGACTTCGAGGCAGACATCTGTAACGTTTTTTAAACAAATGATGAAATGACTCATTAAAGAAAGAAAAATCAAAACACCATTAGCTGTAACATAAAAAGGTTCTTTGAGCAGAATTTTGACTTCACGCTATTAGGCTCAAACTACGTGTCGTGGTGGCAGAGCCATATGCTTAAAGATCTATTACGGTCATGTCTGAAGCAAGGATTAGGTTCTAATTTAAAGAGCTAAAAAAGGTGCTCCGCTGAGGAGTGTTCAGGCTTGCACACCCATCCAGACCCTCTACCCCAGGGGTCAGCAATCTTTTTCAGCCGTGGGCCAGTCCACCGTCCCTCAGACCATGTGGTGGGCGGGATATTTTTTTTGGGGGGGGATGAACAAATTCCTATGCCCACAAATAGCCCAGAGATGCATTTTAAATAAAAGAACACATTCTACTCATGTAAAAACACGCTGATTCCTGGACCGTCCACGGGCCGGATTTAGAAGGGGATTGGGCCGCATCTGGCCCCCGGGCCTTAGGTTGCCTACCCCTGCTCTACCTCCAACAAGACCCCTAAACTGCCCGGGCACCATTGTCCCAGCCAATCTAACTCTTTCTATTAAAGCCCAGCTGAGAGAATAGTGCTTTCATTGCGTAGACTATGGCTGTGTACACATTACCCTTTACTTTGGCTGCAGTGCACGCACACCGTTGGTGTTTGCAACCATGTACACTTGATTAACCCCGATCCAAATCGATCCTTGAGAAATGCAGCTGTTTGGTGGGTTCCCCCCCCCCCAACCTGCTTCCACCACATTTGAAAACATAGGTTGAATTCACTTTGCAGTTAAGCTGAGGGGCGTACATTTGATACAGCCGTTGCACATGCTCAGGTGAGAGGAGTTGGGGGAATGGGGGTACAGATGTGGGAAAACCAAATCAGGTGAAGACAATCCCATCCACTCTCTGGTGTGTACAGCAACATGCACATGTGACTTGAAAAGCAGCTGCGGGAAAATTACCTCCATGCATCTAAAGCCGCTAACGTGTACATAGTCTATGGGGAGATAAGCTGTAGGTGGGTGAGATTCAGCGCACACTGCTTATGTGCCCTTTTGCTTTTAAAATTGGACACACAGACGCAGTGATTGGTACACGTTCAGGTTTAAAGACATGAGTCTATTGCCGTCATCTGTAGTTTCAGCCTAAGGCTAGCTTGTCTTCATGAAAGAAATTTGTGTAATCCCTCCTTTATGGACTCAGTCTTACTTTAGCAGAAAATACTAAAAGTATGTATGTTCTGGATCAAACTCTGCCTGAACAAATGGATGCGTTTCAACAGGGGGAGAAATACCCTGCACAGTTATCTTCTCCTCGTCACCCAAAAAGCAATTTAACGCACCAGCAGCATTTGCCTATTATTCAGGAAAAGGGGGGGAAACAGGAGTCTAGGAGGGTGGCTTCAAACGCAGGAGATAGTGCTGTTATGTATTGCTTGCAAAGTAAACAAGCAACATCCATGTAGTCATTTTCTAATTACAGGGCTATTTCATACACCGTAAATGCTAGCATGGGAGAGGTAAATCATAGCAATTTAATTAATAAAACCATTTAGACAATTAAACCCATATGTGCACATCTTAAGGCACAACATCAATAATAAAAGCTTGCAGGCATATTTTGGAAAATTTTATGCAATCGTTTGTGGATCTTGGAGTCAATAATTGGTACAAACAGCTTTAACCCTCCTGTTGCCTTGCCTGAGATGGAACATTATTGGTGGCATCACCGTCACCAGAAACTCGGCTAATGGGTGTTGCTACTGTTATCACAGACTTTGCTATCATGTTACTTTTACATTTGCTGGCTTTGGGGGTGGGGTGTGTGTCAAGTACCGGTATATGCCTGTAGAATACTGCCTCCCAGTATATGTGTGTGTGGTTGTATATTATACATACCTACAGGTCATGTTTGGGTGACGCTAGGGGCTGGAGGCAGTGTCACAAAACACAGACCTTGAGCGTGTGCTCCCCATCTCAGGAAACTTGAAGTCAGTAGCTGAAGCTTTGACCCTGAAGATCAAAAGCTTTGAGCCTGAAGTCCAAGCAACTGCTAAAGGGTAGCCCTCCTGGCAATATTTGTATCAGGCCTGGCTAATCAATAGGTTCATGCTCCCTGCCTGATGTTGCATTTGAGATGGCCGGGGGGGGGGGCAAAGTTGATGGGCATTGCCATTCAAATGATGTGTGTGCACCGCATCATGTGATCGATTATGCAGGGCAGGGCTTACCAATATTTTATTCTAGTTGGCACCCCTGTAGACTCCTCTTCTGCATCTAAAGAGGACTCTGTATTTTGAGCATACAGACAAAGGCCTGGTTTGCACGTCACTTTAAACCATAGCTTAAACTATGCTGGTAAATCATTGGTTCTTCTCCCCTCTCCCAGTCTTATTTGCTGCCATGCAGCCAGTCTGACTTAGCATTATGTCTAAACCTAGACATTCCGCTCTGGTCAGACCTCACCTGGAATACTGTGTCTAGTTCTGGGCACCACAGTTCAAGAAGGATACTGACAAGCTGGAACGTGTCCAGAGGAGGGCAACCAAAATGGTCAAAGGCCTGGAAACGATGCCTTATGAGGAACAGATTAGGGAGCTGGGTATGTTTAGCCTGGAGAAGAGAAGGTTAAGGGGTGATATGCTAGCAATGTTCAAATATATAAAAGGATGTCATATAGAGGAGGGAGAAAAGTTGTTTTCTGCTGCTCCTGAGAAGAGGACACGGAGCAATGGATTCAAACTACAAGAAAGAAGATTCCACCTAAACATTAGAAAGAACTTCCTGACAGTAAGAGCTGTTCGACAGTGGAATTTGCTGCCAGGGAGTGTGGTGGAGTCTCCTTCTTTGGAGGTCTTTAAGCAGAGGCTTGACAGCCACCTGTCAGGAATGCTTTGATGGTGTTTCCTGCTTGGCAGGGGGTTGGACTGGATGGCCCTTGTGGTCTCTTCCAACTCTATGATTCTATTCTATGATTCTATTCTATTCTATTCTAGACTCATGGCTTGTTTCCCCCCAAACAAACCACAAGCAGTAAGCCAAGAACAATCTACGGTTGTTACCACTCGTCACTTGTTTGGAGAGAAATAAGCTGTGAGCCAGGGTTCAGTCATAGGGCTAAGCCAAACCATGCTTGTTTCCTCACAGTGTGGCAGGAGCAAAAGAGAAGCAAAGTGCCCAAGATTTCAGCAGAGCGCACCAGTATGCTACATGTTCACATTAAATTATGATTTAAAGTGGTGTGCGAATGAGGTCTCACTGGGCTAGGGCTCCTCAGGCCAACCAGCTAGGTCCTCAAGACCTAAGCATCTTGGTCCTGGAAGACCTGCTCCCTTCCTTGTAGGCCTTATTTCCACCTGGCCTGGAAGGGTGGGGCCCTGACTTACTCCACCTACAGAAGCTGAGGCTGCTGAAGAGACCCTAGCTATCTCTTAGCTATCTCTAAGTGCAGACCCAGGTCATTGAGCCTGTGCTTCCACAGCCACCATCTGCCATGACCACCATTGGCATTTTATATTTGACTTCCTTTAGCAATGTGTTGGTTTTTTTAAAAAAATCTTTAATATTTTAGTTTCCTGTCAATTATGTTGCTTTGAATGTATCCTTGACTTTCTTCTGTAATGTTTTATTCTCAGTTGCTTTATTTGATATTTTAATGTAGGTTGTAAACTGCTTGGAGATTATTGTTTTTTCTTAAAAATATAAAGTGGTATAGAAACGAAATGAAAAATAAATGATCATAATGAAGCACTGCCGTTCCTGACAGGGACAGAAATCTGGTTAACTGCAAGTCCGGGGACTGCTCTGAACATCCTCTAGTACAGACTAGACTAGAGAATACTCATGCAATATCCATTTGCAGACAATCCACTGTTACTCTTTTCATTTCTTTTTCTTTAATCTAAGGGGTTAAGGGGACCACTGATGCCCAGTTGCACCAACCGGATGAGCCTTTCTGAGGAGGGCACTCCACAACCAGGGCACCACCACCGAAAAGGTAAAAATCCAACCCACCCTACCTCCGTTTGGTAGAAGCACCCCATACCATGATTTGGTTTACTCATTTCAAAAAGTCTGTAGGATTCAGGTAGAAGATGCACTATATGGTTATAAAGCAGCAGTTGGGAAGCTGTGGCACTCTAGGTTTTGTTGGACTCTGACTCCCAACAGCTCCATCCAGCACAGCCAATATCCAGGTATTATGGGAGTTGCAATCTAACAACATCTTCAGGGCTCCATCTCTGCAATAGAGGGTAGCAGGAGGTTTCAGGCATGTAAGTCTCATACGTAGGTTGTAGACCTGACTGAGAAAACTGTTTTGCATTATTGGAAATTATTAACATTTATTCTGTTAATTACCTAATTGCTGTATGTTTCCCGCTATCGATATTGTTTATGTTTACTGTTACGTTTATGCTTACCATTCCGGACGGCGTAGCAAATTGGCTTTTAGTTTCAAACATTGTAGGATGGAATTCCAATATTCTGATTCTAGTCACAATTGGCCGGAACTGCAGCGGCTGTTATCAAGTAGACAGCCAATAAATAACGACAGGTGTTTGATTCTCTCCTTCCCCCCTCAGCCCAATTCCAAACAGTAAGTGCAGCTGTGATTTGGTTTGTTCCCTTTGTCATAACATGGAGCGGTGTCAACATGAGTAATGTTGAAGTGGCTACGGGCAGAATGTCATGTCATGTAACGCTCTTACGTGACGTTGTTAAGATGCAAATCCTGATTCCGTTCATCAGGGTTTCTACCTCTTCTTATAGTACCTCGCAGGCTCTGATAAATCACCTGGAGAGGTTTCTGGTGTTGTTACTCCTGTGAATCTTAACATCTTAACTAGTCTGCTCTCATTAGTTAAAGATTAATGGACACCCCTGCTATAATGTTCCAACGCCATGTAGCCCTGCTAGCAAGGAGTCGTAATAAAGCTGCAATGCAACTGTGCTGGGATGCACAGACCTTTTAAATAGCTATTAGGGTGGACAGTGTGTCTTATACGCTAGGCACCAGCAAAGGGCTTATAATGTAGTTGAAAAGGCCACCCTCCAAAGGCCATGGTGCACCCTTAATTTGGTAGCTTTCCAGTAAGCCCTGAAATATGTACTCGCGGGCCTATTGGAGCTGCCAAAATTGGAGATTTCCAGGTGCCCTGCATTTATATGCATTAAAAATATTAAAAGTATACCTTTTTGATTCAAGACCAATTGCTGTGTGGTCCCGTGCACAACATGATGAAGGCAAGCTTGGAGGGTCAAGCCCCCACCCTCCATTGTGCTACTGGTAAGATACCAAAAATAGGATGGGGGCATTAGCATATTAAATAGGGACACAGGTGGCACTGTGGGTTAAACCACAGAGCCTAGGGCTTGCCGATCAGAAGGTCTGCAGTTCGAATCCCCGCAATGGGGTGAGCTCCCGTTGCTCGGTCCCTGCTCCTACCAACCTAGCAGTTCGAAAGCACGTCAAAGTGCAAGTAGATAAATAGGTACTGCTCCGACGGTAAGGTAAAAAGCATTTCCATGTGCTGCTCTGGTTTGCCAGAAGCGGCTTAGTCATGCTGGCCACAACCCGGAAGCTGTACACCGGCTCCCTCAGTCAATAAAGTGAGATGAGCACTGCAACCCCAGAGCCGTTCGTGACTGGACCTAATGGTCAGGGGTCCCTTTACCTTTATTAGCATATTAAACAGAGGTTAAAAATAGTACTTCCCTTCCAGTAATTTTTCCAAGGGTGCCTTCAGTCCCCTGTAGAAAAAACAAGATTATTTAGAAACGGGTGCAGCAGGCAGGGAATCCCTGACCTGGTTCTCTTGACAACAGAGTACATAGCAGCGAGGATGAGTTTTCAGGGTGAGGTTTGCCTTTGTTGGCCCTTAGTGACATCCATCACACAGCCATACTTGCATGGTGTCATGCTCACTATGTGTTCTCTGATTAGCTGGGATCACCCCAGAAAGGAGGAGAAGCCCTTGAAATTGGAACTCACCCACCCTGTTGAAAACACATGTATCTCCATATTCATTATGGCTCTACCCACATTCCCTACCTCCTCCATCCCCAGCAATAGCACATGAAATTCCAGATCGGCAGGATTGTCGGTGGGAAGAAGGAGACGGTCACATGCACTTCAGCAATGAAAACCAGCTGACTCACCTTGAATGCCTATTGGGAAAAGATGATCTATAAATAAGTGAGGTAATGAATGCACTCCACATCCCATAGGATTAAAAGTTCCCTCTTAATAGAAACCAGGACAACAAGCAACAGACTAGACTATAATATTTCTCTCTGCTAGAGGAACATTTAAAAGACCATTAATAGGGAGGATATTTAAAAGACAATGGTCACTTAGAACCCAAAATGGCGCAGTCCACTCCACAACCTCAGGCTTGTACTGCATCATCATTCTGCTGTAGACCAGACCTTGTAAAAGAGCTTCAAACTTTTTTAAAAAATGTACAAAGGGATGAAGGAGAAATGCATTCAGTACACATTTTAATGCGAACCCGCCTAATCTGCATTTTCTGAACCAATATACCGGTACATGTCAGGGTTGAGCCGGACAAGAAGGAGTGGTGGCAAGCCCCCCCCCCCCGGCGAGGCTGCACCCACAGAAGAATCTGGGGAAATGGAGGAATTCATACCTGAAGAAGACTGGTGGCGACACTCCTCAGAAGAGGAAGAAGCAGATGGGGAAGAGGGAAGGCCAGAACAGGAGGAGGAAGAAGTTGAGCCAGAATCCGGCCCTTGTGAGGAGAGAAGCCAGAGGGCCCCCTCCCCTCCTCCCATCTCAGCTGTAGAGCGTAGAGCTGAAAAACGGAGGGAGCAATTGGAGGCAGTTGCAGCTCGTAAAAGGCGTGGTGATGAGCTGGCTACTTAAGGAAGGCCGGCTGCTTCCCTCACCAGCACCTGCAACTGCTGTGTTGGAGCATGTGGTTGTTCTTGCTCATCCTGTTCCTGGTTTCTGTGTTCCTGACTTCGGCTTCCTGACTCCTGGCTTCCTCCTGACCTCGGCTTTGTGACTTTGGCTTCTGACTCCTGGCTTAATCCTGACCTCGGCTTCGTGACTTCGGCTTTCTGACTCCTGGCTTAATCCTGACCTCGGCTTCCTGACTTCTGGCTTGAACGGACTTTGGCTGGCTTCTGACCCGGACTGTTTAACCTCGGCTTTAACAGACTGACTGCTGTTCTTCAGCGCACCAACTTGTTGGCATCCTAACAATACAAATGGAAACACGGCGATCTTCTGAAATCCGCATTTGTTTGAATGTGTACAGGTGTACATGATAACATACTAAATGTGTTATATTAGGAGAAACTGGCTTGTGAATGAGCATGTATTAGGCAAAGGTGCAACCAAAGACATGCATATGATTTTTCATGCAGATTTGGGGCAAATGGATTGGGAAAACGAGAAAATGAAAGAAAGAAAAGTTGGCAGGTATATCCATCCCTACTAATAAGTGACATTTCCTACTGCCACAGGTCGCTTTTCAGTAGCAAACAAAAAGTTACTTCTGCAGCGATACGTTAATAGCAAGTGCAGACAAAGGAAATGCTGTTATTCAAAATCTGAGTGTCTCTGTTTTCACTGGAAAATAGCACTTCCTATTACTGCATTTCTCTCTCTTTGCCCCTCCTCCAACCTTAATTAGTGCCACTAATATCTTGTGATCAGCATTGAGGACCATCTGCAAA
Organism: Darevskia mixta; assembly: GCA_034641385.1. Classification (NCBI taxonomy): domain Eukaryota; kingdom Metazoa; phylum Chordata; class Lepidosauria; order Squamata; family Lacertidae; genus Darevskia; species Darevskia mixta. Next base: position 24,108,790 of record JAWWNH010000011.1, read on the forward strand.
AATGGACTTTGATCTCCCTAACTAGTATATAGCCTTGGATACTTGCGCTTAACTGCTGAAATAATACCCTACAGCTCAAAACCAATTCATATAAGGTTATTAAACTGAGATTGCCATGCTCAATCAACTTCATAAATACATATTGTGGAATTTTTATCCTCCCCGTCACTGCCTTTGAGGATTAGATTTTTATTGAGTTTGATTTGTAGCAGAAAAGCATCCAGCATGATTTAGATCAGGGACAGCAGAGCAATGAAATGGAGAAACTACTGTCACTTGTGGAATGCTAATGGGAGCTGTGGAACTGGTCCTGTTGTATGAATGAAGCTGTCTTAAAACTGGGTGAATATAGCCATTTCCCAATGGGTAGCCTTTTTTGCAATGGCAAAGTGGAATCCACAGTGAGCTGAGCAGAATCTTATCACCACACTCATGATTGCCAGGAGTTTTCATTCAATATGGGTGTGTGCTAAAAAAGAAACTTTTAAGCAGATGGATTTAGATGGCAATGTGTCTTTATTTCTTCAGTTACTTCAAAACATGGCTGTCTAGGAACCCTCCTGCGCATTCTGCCAAGTGGGGACCTGGATGTTTGCCCCAAAGGCTTGCACCAATGACCCCACTGAGAATACCAGCTCTCTGTGTGGTTGAGTGCACTGCTCATCTGTATTCAACCATTGCACATTCTTTGATCATGGCCAGTTCTGCTGTTTGTTCCTTTGTTTTGTATCGCATGTATAGAAGCTGTAGATCTACAATTGGAACCAGAAGACTATCATGAGGTGTGGGGTGGGAGCCAGAGAACCTTTCAGCACCCCCCCCCCCCGTCTCAAATCATTTGAAAGCCCTGGTTGCAACAATTACGCTGCCAAATAATTGTGATGTGGTCTCCTTTTACTGGTCCTGGAGAGCAAAGCAGCCAACCAGCCAAGCTTTGTGAATATCAGACACTTTGCACTTGATGCGAACCCCTGACCCCTTCGACATCCGCAGCCACCATCTCCCAAAATCGCCATAGGTTTCCAGTGCAGTGAAGAAATAAGAGCAACATTAATGTATGCAGTCCCGAGTGACATAGTAATTAGGTTGCCTGGAGGCTCTTCAATGGTTATGATGATTCAGTGGAAAGAAACAGGCAATTAAACACAATTTAGGGGTTGAGTTGTGTGCTCTCATTCCTAGGCAGTCACCCAAACTGAATTCATAGAATCATAGAGCTGGAAGTGACCTACAGGGTCATCTAGTCCAGGATTTGGAGAGGTACACATACAGAGATTCAGATGTGTCTACAGTTGAAGGTTCAGACATCACCTGGAAATATAAAGGTAGAATAAACAATGGTGTCTGCACTTCCTTCAGAGCAAATCCCTTTCAACTCAGTAGGACTTACACAGAATTGGATCGCCAATTCCATTGACATCAAAACAAGTTAACTAGTTTGTGCAAAAAAATCTTTTTTTTAATACTACATTTCTTTAGCTTCATGATATATCAATGAATATGTGCATATAGGATTCTATACTTATCAGTAAGAGAGGAAAGGATAAAGCTTAAATAAAGGTTAATAGGGATAGGAAGTGTGATTAATGTAACATCCTCAGCAACCCCTCAGAAGGAAGCTGTTATGCTAACCAGATGAGAAAGGCAGGCAGTAGGACACTGGATTGACTGTTTGGATTCAATTGGATGCCATTTTGAATCAAGATGGTGGACTGAACTTTTCAAAACGGCACAGATTTATTTATTTTTATTATCCTGGAGCAAGACCACATACGGTGCCGCTAGCATTAAATATAGTAGCACTGCCCTTTCGTTATCTAAACCCTGATATCTGACAATACCTTCATATCAAAATCCTGGGTGCAGCCTCAAGTCATTGCAGCCCATCAGGTTTTGTTTTCATGCAACTTCAGGCTGCCTGGATCGTTTGGGATCTTCTCGGGGTAAAGGGGACAAATATAATTGTTTGAAATCATGCCTAATAAAGTCAGAAAGTTGTTTTTCTTTGTATTGTCAAAATCCCCACTCTTCTTGTAGATTTTATTAAATTAACACATACTTTTTTTTATGTAACTTACCAAAAAGCTAGTTGTTTTGCGATAGCTACATGGCGTTAGCTATCTCTCTCTGCAAATTATAATTTAATTTCTAACTATTTAAATATCATTCTGAATAATATATATATATATATATACTACTTAATAATAAGTTAATAGAATGGCAGCCATCTAGAGCAGTGGCTGATAGCCCAGTTTCCTCAATGTGGGGCAACGTTTGCTGTTTTCATTTGTCTGGAGATCATTGAAGCGAGAGAGGGAACACTTGCTTCAAAAACCCCAGCTCCTGAGTTCTTCCTGTCCCCTTTTTATGTCTTTCTGTCTCTTCCATTTTTAATGGGACAAACAAAAATCAGGGATAATCTCTGCAAAGGGCTTTTCATTTCAAAATGCATAAGTGTTAATTAATTATGTGCCCTCTGTATAAATTAATCTGACTGATGAAAAACAATGAAGACTATGAATCTATCTATGAATCTATCTATCATCTATCTATCTATCATCTATCTAGCTATCTATCTATCTATCTATCTATCATCATCTCTTTATAATATTCAATATTCAATTATGAAGATCCCTCAAGAAGAAAGAAACCTAGGCCTGGGAAAATCATTGCTTGATTGGGTTACTAATAAGAAAAAAGCTATTAGGAATGCTCTTGGCTACATTCGTCAAGAAAAAGGATTTGGACTGAACATAAGGAAAAACCTATTCAGAGTATAAGCTGTTTGATAATGGAATGGACTGCCTTGGAAGGTGGTAGACTCTCATTCATTTGAGGTTTTCAAGAAGAAACTGACCCTATTTGATACATCTTTTGAGGATGCTGTAGTAGTGGGTTTCAGTGGTGGCTGTTGTCCATTGGGCCTGGCAAGATGGCAGGCAGGGAGGCCACCAGTATGCATAGCTGGAACCAGTGGCAGCCAGACCCGATGATAAATGGAGGCAAAGAATTCTAGTTTTGTCCCCATCCTCCTCCTTGCTGACTTCTGCAAGTGCAACACCGAGATGGCGGAAAAGGAAGTGAGCAGCTAGTGCCACTCCCTGGACTAGTTAAGGACAAACTGAGGTTGGTGGGGCAGTGCCCTGTTTGCCTAAATGGACACTCTTTCCCAGTGGGTTTCCTACATTGACAATGGGACTGGTCTAGACATTTGTGGTCCATTCTAGCTCTAAGAATCTCTGATATTATGCACCCCATAAGTCAGCTCGCCTTAGGCAAAGAACTCATTAATCCCCTTCGCTCTCCAGCATGGATAGAAGCTCTGTCAGAAGCATCTCAGCTTGACTGACTACACAAGCAAAGACACAGGGCAGCGGAGCCACTGTAATGTGATGTTTCAAGTGTCAGAGTAAGTTTGAGGAGACCCTGATTGAATCCTCACTCAGCAATGAAGTCCACTGGTTGACCTTAGGCTGGTCACTGTCTGTCAGCGCAACCCATCTCACAGGGTTCTGGTGAGGACAGAAATGGAGAAGGGGAAAGCTCTGTATGTGACCTTGAGTTGCTGTGAGGAAAGGCAGTATATGAATGTCATAAATAAATGCAATAATAGTGAACTATTGGGGTACATCAGAGAATTCGCACCAAAGAGGAGTGCCCTTTGGATCTCTTGACTCTCACGAGAATGAATCGAAGTCTGGCAGAGCCAAAGTTGTTGGTGCTTCAGCACTTGCTAGTGTGGCCCAAGTTAAACATTAGCTGGTGACTTGGCTGTAGTCAAAAGCTCATCTGACCAGGCTGGAAAATAAGGAGTGAGCCGCCAGTGGCAAAGTATATCACAAATCACAACCATTATGCTTGGGGGCGGGGAGGGGGGGTAATGTTGCTATCAGGTTTCTGCCTTTCCCATGCCTTCTCAAGGTTCACTGCATTTTCAAGGTTGCCGCTGCCTCTTCATAGGTGTCCCTAATCAGTATCCAGGAGAAACCCCAGATGTTGCTGCCGCTGTGGCTTTAATTAGATCTTGGGCTGTTCCAGTGGCAGAATGATATCCAATTGTGACTGACAATTACTTTACGTGATGCATTAGCATATTGCTGGTAGGGAAAGGCAGAGGAGGACACTGGTAGGCGATGACAAATTATCTAAATTAACTTCTAATTTAAAGGCCTCTTTTCTTATTATAAACTGTTCTGGTTAATCAAATGTTAAATTCACCTTCTCGGCGCACAAGGACTAGTGTGGAGCCCGATGTGATAGCAGGGATTTTTTGCATCTTGTCAAGTACACGCACACACACACACACACACACACACACACACACGTAAAAATATGGCCAATTTATAAGATAGGGTTTTCCTCACTTCAGGAAATAGATGGTATATAGAGTATGAACCACTTTCTCAGTGACATGAGAAATCCGCGATCACAGCAACATTAGGGCTAAAGACAGAAGGCAATCACATGTAGCAATGTCCTAGCTGGGATCTTTTAAAGCTATTGAGTTTCTATCTATGGGAGAAATCGGGTCCTCCCTCAAAGAGGGCACGTGTTGAGGTGCGACCTGGCAACCAAACCCTGTGTTGTGGGTGGGATCGTTTGGATAGCCACAACACCCTATTGGTAGGCCCCTTGATGCTGGGAGCAATCCAACCAATGGGGATGCAAGTAAAGGACATCGAGGGACCTATTTAAGCCCATGCATGTGATCCTGAGCTTCCTCTTGGGGCTAGTGCATCGGGACACCCGCCCACCTCTCCCTACTTTTAGGGCTTGTGCGCTTGACCTTGCTATGCCGTCGTGTGTCGCCTGTCATTGGGACAGGGGCACGGCAGGAATTTTCCCCACTTGGCTGATTGGCTGTTGCCATTTGGGTTTCGTCTGCCGCATAGCAAATCGTCACAACTTGTAAGGTTGCGGATAGGCTCTGGTTCAGGTGATAGGGGTGGCAGAAGGGTCTTGCCACTCCTATGCGAAGGGTATTCCGGTAAAGGAATCCAGGGACTCAATGGTTTGGACAACCCTGAGGGGGTTGTGCCTGTGCCGGAGTCCAAGGGAGCATCTGGATGGTGGACTAGTATGTCTCCGCTTTCCCCTGTTCCAGGTGTTCACCCTTGGCTGACCTACGATAGAGCTCTGGGTCAGCGCTGCCTGCAAGGGTGCAGGGAACTAGTCGAACCAGAGCCTATGCAACCACTCACTTGATTGTAATCAATAAAGTTGTGGCCTAAATTCTGCCCAAAACAAAACCAAAATTTGAGTCTTGACTGAATTTATTTCTAGGGGGTGGTTAAAAGGTCTAAACACGCAAAGGAAAAAAAATCACCACCCTAGTCCCAGAGGGAAGATTTCCCTAACCACCAACAACTCTCCAAGGGCTCAACTTAAGTAATATTGCAGTTCTGGTGCTGCAGAGACAGCCCTACCATTCAGCAACAAGCTTAAGGCTGGTGGTGGAGATGGTGGAGCATAAACAAAGACAAAAAAATGGTACCTGAATGGTACCTATATTAAGTCACACTTCGTAGCTTGACAGGAGGCATCAATAAAGCAGTTCAAATTGGGGAGTTGTATCACAGCATACATTGCAAGGGATCCTGGGGCACTCCTCTTGAGTGGTAAAACCACGGGAACTTGTAGTGATTGCACTTCAAACTGAAAAATATGTTGAACCAGCCCTACTATTCAGCTTCCAGTCTATTTTTATATGAACCATTTGATTTAAGAACATAAACTATGAAGGCATATTAATAGCAGGGAGGGCTGGTCCTATCAGGTTAATGAGAAAGCTACATTGTGTATGCAACCGCACGAGCACAACACTTTTTAAATTCTGGTATTTGTGTATTAAATGGTCCAATGACTGACATTGGCGCCTCAGAAAGTATCTGTCAAATATCTCCCAAAGCTCTTCAGACAGTGATGTATTTTCTGACTGTTAAGTCTTTCCAGAAGGCACTCTACTTCAAGAGAGACAAAAGGACAAAATCAGAACAAGCTCCCAAATTCCCCATCAATTAAGATTTAAAAAAAAAATTTCTTACATTGCAGACATTTTATTTTGGTTTTAATCTGTCGATGTAAAGTGCGAGTCATCTTTGGGAACAAAATGAGTCTGACAGTTTTGTGTTGGTGCTTATATTTCCCCATTACTGACTCTTTTCATCTTTGTCCTGGAGCAAAAATAAATTTCCCTTTTTAAGCTTTTGAGGATAAAAATCTCATCTGTAGCCTCATAAATGATCCTTTATTATCTATATTAATAATGAATAAATGTCTGTTGAATACCCCTGATCCTCGCATTATGTATTATGGATAACCTTTTGATTTAGCAGCACAAACTATGAAACAATATTAAATCAGTAAAGAACTGATCTTATCAGAGTCACTAAGGTCAGAATTATAATTTTCCCTTCTTCATTCTTCATTGACATGTATGCAACATGAACAGCTATCAATAATATTTACTTGTCTCACAAAAACCTAATGGAAGTAATAATTAAGAAATATACCTTTCACAGACTTCTTTTCATTTCTATTTTTTCATTCAGCCTCATAGAGTCCAGTTTCTAGAGTTATATAGTTCAGAAATCTTTCATAGGAGAAAGATCTCTTGGAGCAATATAGATACCTTCCAATTCCAGGAAGGGCATGGAAGTACAATAGTGGGATCTTTATTTCTAGTTTCAGAGGGAGGAAAGAAGTCTGATGAGGTTTTGTTTTGTTTTGGGTTTTTTATTGTCACTATTGCAATTATTTATTTATTTCAGCTTCCTACTTTAAGTGTTTTAAGCTTTCCCCCCCCCCTTCCCTATATACCTGCTATGTGCAAGGGCAGCTTTCACTTTCCCTCAGGTATTTTAAAAGTTCTTATGGTTTTATTTAATCCCCAGAGAATGAGTTGTGATGTCCTGCTACAAATCTTTTCCCTGAGCCACGTGGTTTCACGCTAGCTGCTGCCTTAGTCTCTCACATCCTGTGTCAGGGCAATCCTCACCTTCCTTCCAGGGTTGCTGTCATGATATTTGAATATATCAACATGGTTAAGTGAGGAGAAGTTGGTACCAAAGCAAAACAAGCCCCACTGATCATCTCTTGCTTCAATGTTTAGGTGTTGGGGTCCGTCTGAAAAGAAAGTACCTAAAACAGGTTAGGCCTAGAGCAGTGGCTGGAGTCTTATCTTGGTCACCTTTGTGGACAACTTATGCTTGAAAATGGATGAACAGCAATGTGACCCTATTGATTCTCCCAGACGTCTCAGCAGCATTTGATAATGTAGACCATGGGTAGGCAAACTAAGGCCCAGGGACCAGATCCAGCTCAATCGCCTTCTAAATCCAACCCATGGACAATCCAGGAATCAGCGTGTTTTTACATGAGTAGAATGTGTCCTTTTATTTAAAATGCATCTCTGGGTTATTTGTGGGGCCTGCCTGGTGTTTTTACATTAGTAGAATGTGTGATTTTATTTAAAATGCATCACTGGGTTATTTGTGGGGCATAGGAATTCGTTCATTTCCCCCCCCCCCCAAAAAAAAATATAGTCTGGCCCACCACAAGATCTGAGGGACAGTGGACCGGCCCCCTGCTGAAAAAGTTTGCTGACCCCTGAAAATTGTAGACCATGGATGCATACTTCTGAGGTTCCATGTGGAAATGAGGGTTTTTTGTTTTTGTTTTGGTCAGCATTTGTTTGTTCGCTCAATACCTTCCCCACCCTTTACCATAAGGTCCCATGGTGGGTAACAACCATGAAATACACAATTATAAAACAACAACAACTGTAAAACAAGAAAACTGTAAAAATAATTACAGGAACATAGGAAGCTGCCCATTATGCGTGGCAGTGGTTCTTTGTCAGGGACTGGCTGGATGATAAAGAGTGATGGGAGACACCAGTCCAAGAACCCCCCAGGGATGGCACAGAGGGAGAAGACAGGACAGTGGTGGTGGGACACTAAGGGTCGGCCTGTGGAAAGGACAAGCTGGGAGGTGATAGAGGCAGGAGATTTGCGTGAACATGGGGGGGGGGGTTCAAAAGAATAAAGCTGTGCAAGGACAGGGCACAGTGCCAAGGGTCTTAGTGTGAGCTCAGACTCTGACAGAGAAGATGGACAGTCCCACTTTAGCTAGCTGTCCTCCCCCACTGTCACCCGGATCACAAAGAGCCTTGTGAGTTGCTAATGAATGAGCCAGAAAGGCCCAGAGCTTGCTGCAGTTTATGGCTGCTTGGGAGGAGTCCAGAGGGAGAGAGCAAGAGAGGGAAGTAGGAGCCAGACACCAGTCCCAGCAACATCTTCAACTAAGGCAGATTAGCCTTGATGAACTCTGTTGTGCTTTTATTTGTGTGAATAAAAGCTGGTTGTACTTCACTTCTCAAGTGACCTGTGGATGAACCTGCATTCCTCACAGCCCCTTGACACTCTTCAGGATCTGGATTTCAGACTGGGTTCTCTCTAAGATCCACCTGGAGATGTGCAGGATTGAACCTGGGGCCTTCTGCATGTGAAGCTGATACTCTATCACTGAGCTATGGCCCTCCCTCTTGCATAAAATATTTTAAAATAACTCCATATGTGAAAAAGTAAAAATAGTTCTCATACAAATGCAGACTTGGATAAAGATCTCCACTTCACAGCTCGCTGGAAGAGGATGGTCTTCAACAGAGGCCAAAAAAAACCAAAACAGAGATAGAGCCAGAGATGTACCCAGAAGAATTTCCATAGGGCAGAGTACCCTCCAACATGTCAAGACGAAAAACTGGGACATGTGTCTTCCGGGGCTGCATTCCCATGTGAGCTGCATGACCTAGGTGAGATCATGGTCCCCAAAGATGCATGGTTTTTGATACCATGCTCTCACATGAAAAAACGGGGTGCCCCAATTTTATCAGGACAGTTGAAGAGTATGGGGTTGGTGCCACCACACCCAAGGCAAAACTCCTATATTGTATGGAATGGACCTACAGTAGGCCCTCACCTGCACAGAACAGTGGTTGTCCAGGCATATAAGGGGGTGGAATGATCTTTTAGGCATCCTCCACCACTGCCTTTTGGAGCCAGCATTCTGCTATACTAATGTAGCTACAATTGTCTCTAGAAAGGAGGTCCCAAAAGGCAGTACAGGAGAACTACTGCTAAGCCCTTTAGACTTTGGCTTATAAACCTGCACTAAATTCAATGCAATGCATTTAATATAACAAAAGTAAATGTTAATAACAAAAAGAAGCTTAAAAATATGCCCAACCTTATGGTGACATGTTACATATTTATAGATGTCCAATTGATTATTATCTCTCATATATATATATATATATATATATATATATATATATATATACTCCGCTAACCCAGAAATAGTACCTCGGGTTAAGAACTTTGCTTCAGGATAAGAACAGAAATTGTGCTTTGGCGGCGCAGTGGCAGCGGGAGGCCCCATTAGCTAAAGTGGTACCTCAGGTTAAGAACAGTTTCAGGTTAAGAATGGACCTCCAGAATGAATTAAGTTCTTTACCCGAGGTACCACTGTGTGTGTGTGTGTGTGTGTGTGTGTGTGTGTGTGTGTATTTCCAGGCTTATTTTACAGTACTTCCATATTCCTTCCTTGGCTTTTATTCTTCACATTTCTGCCGCCATCCACAAACATCTTAATCTCCTCCAAAGAATAAAATATTAATAGCAGCTGAAGAATAAAATAATAATAGCCTATACAGAGGGTGAAAAGAGACATTGTTTGTTTTTAAAAAAAAAAATGAAACAACATCCTCTGCATGTATATGTCTGAAATATTGCCGAGCCTGCGATAACCCAGATGCTGCAGATGTATGCGTATTTTTTCCCTGCAAGAAAAATTGGATTAGTCACAATCTTGTCAACTAATGAACACACTCTGTGATCTTTAGAGCTTCATTTACTGGGTTAATAGTGCTTTGCCTGAGTTCCTTTGCGATAGTCAGGGGGTGGAGGGAGGAGGAGGGACCTGTAGGAAGAAATATTCTGGGTGCAGTCCACAGCCACTGACACGAGTAATATCGTATTCATCACAGACAGACCTCGTATCTCATTACTGTTGAAGAGTTTGCCCCCAAGGCAACCGAGCGCAGTCAGGCCAGGCCCATCATGTGGAACCGTTCAGGTATATTGTGAAATGATTTAATGCGATAATAATGTCCACTTTGTGAGACAGATTATGTTTTTTATAGTGGCTGATGGTTAATGAATGATACATTAGCAAACATCACTAAAACATTATTGGGAAAATGCAGATGAAGAGATAGCCGTAACTCTCTGATTCCTCTCCCCACCCCCAAGTCCAGCCTACCAATTCCTTCCTCATCATATAAAGATGAAAAGGAACTAAGGGCAAGAAAACTTTCTCTCTCTCTCTCTCCAGTTCATGTCACCGGTTCATGCAGCTTCTCCCTCCCTCCTTCCATCTCTCTCCAAGACGATACTAAAAATGTTGCAGACATAAACTGAAATATCACTTCTTAAATCAAATGAGAATCAATGAATGTGTAAACTTGAACAAATACATTATATGTTGACCCAGTTTATTAGATGAAGCCATTTACCCTGATTTGATTTATCTTGCCGTACGCTGCTCAGCTGTGAAATGAGATAAGAAGAACCCATTCACCTTATTTACTACATCACAGGGGTGGCTGTTAACCCAGCTGTGGTTAAGGGTCTCCCAAACAAGTTCTTCGAAACATCACTTCAGCTGTGTGGTGGGATCTGCTTTTCCTCGAGCAACTGCTGCGGCAATGTTTACATTGCTTAGTTGTGCAACTAGGGAACCGGTCATATGGGTCCTTCCCCACAGAAATGGAAACACACACACACCCCTCAAGGTGTCAGTTCTGTGGCTGGGACCTGGGATGTCCATCTAACTACCTTTACATACCATGGCTGAGAGGTTGCCCATTTTCCACTACCATAAACAGAACCTCCAGTGTGAACCTACTCAAAGTGCTGCTTTTAACCTTTGAAGCCCCAAACAGCTTGGAGTTGGGTTGCCACACTAAGATCTGCTTCAGAGACCCATCTCAAGGTCCCACACCAAATGAGGTATATTGGGTAGCCACCAGAGAAAGCAGATTTTGGGCAGTGGCACCTCTACAGAGAGGCTCCCCTTGTACTGATGTTATTGTCCTTTCATCGCCAGATGCAGACCTTTTCATTTCCCTAGCTGTTTCAAGATCCTGTTAAGATCTTCAGCATGTTTTTTTCTTCTTTTTTTTAGCTCTACTGTTTTAAGTCCTTTTTGTTTACTTCTTGCTGCTGATTGTTCTATTTAGCTAGCTTCAAACTGTAGTTTTATTCTGTTTGATTTTTCGGGTTCGGCTTTTTTATGGTTATGTTTTATTGTTGTCTGCCCAGAAGATATTGTTAATTGGTGGTATACAAATGATGTTAATGAATAAATAAAAGCCAGGGCCAACACTCAGAAATGTCATGGCCCAGCTTCCCCATTTTTGCACGGAGCAATGTGAACAAGGACCTTTCTCATAATCATTTACACACAAATGCCTCATTCTAAAGCAATATTATTTGACCTTAGATCATGGCCACAGACACTAAGAGCTGTAATCCAGTAGCATGTGGGGGACTACTGCACTGTGGTTGGTATTTAATGTTAGTCCTACTTAGAGTAGACCCATTGAAGGTAATAAACATGACTCACTTAGGTTTATTGATTTCAACACGTCTACCATGAGTAGGACATAGTTGAATACAGCCCAGTATTTCTGTTTAGCTGACCATTCAACCAAGTTTGATGTCCCTGGTTTTAGACACATTGGTCACAATCCAGCGCTGAATCAGGCGTGATTGACTGTATTGAAATCAACAGGTTTAAGCATGCCTGAAGTCTTTGCTCTGAATTGTGACAAATGGGTATAATGGATATTGACTGAAGTCATGTGGAAATATTATTGTTCGACAAAGACAATGTACACATTATACACACCATCAAGTGATGAAACATTGCATTATGTTTTTGAATGATACACTTTCACATGGGAAACACCTGAATCAATGACATGTTTGGTTATAGCTTTGAAGAAAGTGTTTGAGGCTGTAGTCTTAAGCCCACTTACCCCATTGAACTCAGTGGGACTGACTTCTAAACAGAAAGGCATAAGATTGCACAGTAGTGTTTCTCATAACAATTAAAACATGGATTGTCTAGCATCATTTTTGCTGTGATCACAGTACAGTGAAACCTATTTCCAGTCCTACCTACTTGAATGTAATTATTGCAAATCCACTACCAAGATTATGGTTGGGATGGTTTACTGTAATGCTCTAAGTAACATGCTTTTCTGACTTCATCAGGCTTGTTTTGTCTGGAAAATGAATTATGTAAACCTTCACCATCTGAAACTGTTTCAAGTCAATTAATTGTTGTAATTACTTAAGATTTCTTTTTAATGAATACGACTCTCTGGAGATTAGATGATATCCTGTCATCCGTAGGCCTGATAAATGAAATGTGATTTGTGACTCTCTGTGAACACTGAGCAACCTTGTACGTGTTCCTCCGTGTTCATGAAACTCTGCGAACACCGAGCAACTTTGTATTTGTCCCTTCGTGTTCATGAAATGGAAGAAATGTCCTTGACAGAGGAAGAAACATTCGTTACATGGTTATTCCCAGCAATGCTTGATGCTGAAGTCCAATTCATACCACTCTTTTGCAGGAAAGCTGTTTGAAAATTTTGCATGTGCTGCATTTTCACATGTTACTAAGTGGTTGTATCATTTGCTAATCAGGATTCAGCTTTGAGCACATCAGCAAATGTGTCCTTTGTTGTGGCTTGCCAGGAACTGTATCATACGCATTGCACACAACTGGCTGCCATCAGACAAAGAACTGGTTCTCATGACCCCCCAGCTTCAAGCTCAGACGAGGAGCAGAAGTCAGCCGGGCACATGGCTGGTGGGCAACTGGCTGGTGAACTGGACTGGGCTCCTGGGGGCTAGCCTGAAGCCAGAGGTCAGGAACTCAATGAGCTTGGAACTGGCAGACAGGAGCCCAGCAAACCACAGCCATGACCCTCATAAGCACCTTCTCCTGAGCTCAAAGAATCAAGTGCCTCCTCCACTTCTGTTCCTGTTCAACTTCACAGGGAGCAGGCCACATGAGAGGCCACAGAGAGAAGAATCACCTGTCTTTAGGCCTGGGAGTTGGCCCTTTAAGAAACTATATTCTCCAAACAAAGGAGTGGAGCTTACAAGGGGTGGACTGAAGACAGGGGCCTCCACCTCCAGCCTCTATTGGAGCAAGCTGTTTATTGTGCTGTAGCTACCAACCAGCTGTGCTTACCATGCCTCATAGATAGATTAACAATGCTACCATGCACATTTGAGACTGCCCAGGTATGCTATGGGGAGGTGTCTCTGTCTTAGCCAGTTTCTCTGGCGGAGAAACTCTAAGGTGCTACTCTAAAATACTCTCATCATTTGGAACATTTGTCCATAGCCAGTCCTTTTTTCTGGGGGGACGCAGGGGTACACATACCCCTAAACATTTTGTGGCTCTAAGTTTGGCCTCATTGAGGGGCAGTCTTTCAATATCAGTAGGAAAATGAGAGTACCCCTAAACATTTTTTTAGAAAAAAGCACTGTCCGTAGCTACAAGTATGATGTTGCACAGGTCAACGCTGCAAGTATGGTGGTGACATTCTAGAGAGTCTGCTACAGCTAGCAGAAGATTAAGGAGACAGAATTGCAGACTGAAGGTACCAACATTAGGTTAAGGGGAGAAGGATGAAAAGGAAGAGTAAGGAGGCAGCACCTATGGTCTATAGTAATTAATGTAATCATGAGGAAGTGGAACTCTTTTTCTTTAGCTCAGTTGCCAATGGCCACTGGTCACATTACTGAATCACACACAGAACAAGATCTTCTTGTTCCTTTCCTCTCCTTTGTAATACCGGCAGCATAAAATTAAAAACTACTCAAGCTAAATGTGTAGCCTACTCTTTGCCATTGCTATTAACTTTGCAGTTGCCTCTTTCATCTTCTGTTGCATTCGCTGAAATGTGAAATATTAGCAGTCCATCATCAGTGCAGAGGAAAAGCCTCTGCTGTAATGATGAGTTAGTTGTTTTTCTTCTCCCTCTGTCGCTTTCCAGATGGCACTGCCATGTTTCACAAGTGTGACATTGTCCTTTCCTATTTTGTCCACCATGCCTTACAAGACTCCTTGAGAAAAAGGAGCTTTCTGTTAGTGAAGATGGAGAGATCACACACATACAAAAAAAAAAAACAGCCATGGAGCCTGCACTGAATTCTTATAAAGCAGTACCACCTTCTGCTAACATCCTATTCCCAGCTCATGGGAAGACCAGGTTAGAGGGAAACAAGTGGGGAAGCTCTTTATTAAATGTTAACCAACTTTTACTGGAGATTGATCAGATAACCACTGAATGTAGTAAACTCCGTTAAGGTGAGTGTGCTAAGCTCAAAAACCAAAACATAACAAGTTTTCTTCTACTACAGGGATGTCTCTCAATATGTTTATAGACATGTGTCTTAAGGACGGCACTATACATGATATTAAATACACCTTTGCATCTATCACACAGAGTTCTTAAAAATGCAGAATACAACCGATGGGGAGGGGAGGGGGGTAGCTGAAAAAGGACCACTTGACTTATATCCTTACCCAACCACTGAGGTCTTGGGGGAAGTCACTGTTAATGGGACTACATAGATCAGATAAACTGCTCGTGTCCACCAGGTTCAGTATTGTGGGCCCAATTTTAAGGCACTCCCTTCCATTTGAGGTCAGACAGGCCCCTTCCCTACTGAACTTCCAGCACCTACTGAAGACTTCTTTAAAAAGTTCAGTAGGCATTTTAACTAAATTTTGATTTGATATTTTTAACTGACTTTTATCATTATTGTATTGAGTCACTTGCTTAGAAACGATTGTAATGAAGTGATATATACATTGTTGAAATAAAATAAGCAAAATAAAAATAATTAATGGGATTAGAGCATTTTGGGGAGGGTGGATTTAACCATTTCCTACAATGCTGCGGTCCAGAGCGGCAGGGGGGTGGATCTCTGTTCTGCAGCTATTTTTTGCACTGGGATGGAAATCGCCCATTGGCTCCCAAGAGGCACATTTATGAAATTTTGAAAACCAATTTTGTTCTGATTCCGCCCCCCAGAATTTATTCGAATGGTTGTGTTTGGACTGGAGTGTAGGCGTGTCATGAGAATGAGATTATTAAGCAAGAAAAGCGGCTAAAACACTAGAAAATATAGATTATGTACCCTGCAAGCTGCTATAATATTCCACCTATAACAGGGCGGACAAAGGGAGGCCTGAAAAGAATGTGAGCTGACAAATGTGTCATATGTCAAGAAGATGAAGTAGATAACAAGAACTGACACGTCGAGAAAGAGCCTCTGTCAGAATGCGCAAAAAAAAAAAGTTTCAAAGCTGAGGGACACCTTGCTGACGGCAGTTGAGGTTAGGGAAGATAAATATCTCATCCCCACTTGAAAAGGTCAAAGCTATGAAAATACCACCACAGCTTCCATGAAAACTACACTGAAATAATTGTATTGCTATCCCTTACTGCTGAAAAGAGGTGCTTAGAAAACACAGATTATTAAAGGTCTGTTCTACTGTATTTCACCATCTAATTTAATGAAATTCAGGAGAGTCTCATCCTCTTCATAGCTCACAGAAGCGGCCATGTTGCTGGCAAGAGTGTGAACTGAATCGCTATTCTGCTTTCAAGAGCTGGTGAACTTCTGTGCAGCTATCAGTGTTTCTCAAACTTGGGTCTCTGGCTGTTTTTGGACTACAATTCCCATCATCCCTGACCACTTGACCTGCTAGCGAGGGATGATGGGAGTTGTAGTCCAAAAACAGCCAGAGACCCAAGTTTGAGAAACACTGTACTATATACATCCTGAGGGTCAGAGGGTCATCTCATTGGGTTTGGACAACTTGGCCCCACCAAGGCAAGCACAACCCACCAGCGAAGGCTCAGTTACCCTCCTCTGAATTTTGTGGTGGGGTGGTTTATGTTGTCATTTCTTGAAAATTTTGTTCTCAGGCAATCCTTGTAAGAATAAAATCATGAGCGATTCCAAACTACCTCCAGCAGAATGCCCAAGGCCATATTAAAAACATAGTAGGCTCTAAAATACAGGGTGTTTGGGGTTTTTTGTTTTTAAAAAAGTTATTTTAAATGATGTCTCTTGAAGAAAGTCGTTAACAGTGCAGTATCTATTTATATAAAGCTCTTTTCAGACATAAAATAAAAGGCAGTAACATTTATTATTATTATAACAATAAAGACAATGCGTGCTTTCCAGACAGTGCTTAAAGGCACATATTTTATACTATACAGTAAGCATTTAAAATCATGTGTATCAATAATTAAGAGCGGGGTGGTGCTTCTCTTTTATTTGCTGTTAGATTTTCTTTAATGCATTCTGAGTCCAACAACAATGCTTATTTTACAACGCTATTCTATCATGTTTACTTGGAAGTACTATTGCTTTCAAGGGGCTTACTCCCGAGTATGTGAGTGCAGATTTTTACACGCTAAACAGACACAGTGGAGGTTAGTTGGCTGATATTAATAAAGCTTTAAAAGGCACAAATAACTCATTCCTATATATTTAATTGTGAGTACCATTCACCCTACTGGAAGACTAGGGAGGGGGGAAAGCTGTTGATTTTTATGTGAAATATTTTGCTACCTGAAGTCAAAATCACCATCCTACCTTTCTTCACTATTTTCTCCTTTCCAAGAAAGTTCTCCCTTAGGACATCTATTTTGAAATGAGTCCCATTAAAGTTAATGAGATTTGCTTCTAAGAAACTGTGTATATAGGATCAGGCCACACAAATAATTTGTATAGACACTCTGAAATAAAATCAATATGGCAGATGCATAATGCATTGGCCATGCTGGTTGGGGCTGTTGAGAAGTGGAGTCCAGTAATATCTCAAGGGTACCATATTGGCTGCCCCTGTGCAGTGTTCATGCTCCGGCACCGGGGGGGCATAGAGCAGGTGGGGGCATGGCTGGCGCGCGTCCCGGGGGGGCATAGCACATCACCCACAGGGGCGTGGCGTGCATCCCGGGGGCATGGCATGCCGTGCATCCTGGGGGCATGGCACCCAGCGCGGGTGGGGGGAAGCCGCGATGGCACCCCACCTGGATCGCGCTGCTGGGGGCGATGCACTCCCACCGCCCCCCTCTTCCTACGCCAGTGCCCCTGTGGTATGCCATGAAACAGAGATCCCCTTTACACTCCATCATATATGCAGACCTTGGTTCAGCACACTGTCACTCAGTCCATTTTCAGATTATTTGTGGTAGATTACTGAGTTGTGGAATTTGTTTTAATGATTTTCAATTTTATACATTTCAATAATTTTACAATCATTTTAACATTTCAAAACTTGACTTCCTCCCCCCTCTTTCTGCAGTTCCTTAAATTATTTTTTAATATTTTCTGCATATCCAAATTAACTTAATTTGCTCATTTATTCCATCTACTTTAAATATATACTCTTGTAAAACTGCAGGTTATTGCAGTAACCCTGCCAATGTTCTTATCTGTTTACAGTTTATTTGTGAATATTCAATAAACAATTTCCATTCTTTTATTTAAAAGTTTGTTATCTTGATTTCTTATTTTTCCGGTGAGTTTAGCCATTTCTGCATATTCCATAGGTTTTTGTACCCATTCTTCTTTTGCTGGGACTTCTTCTTCTTTCCATTTTTGGGCAAGTAACATTCTTGCCGCTGTAGTCACATAGGTGAATAAATTTCTATACAGTTTGGGTAGTTCTGACCCTATAATTCACAAAAGGGATACAAAAGGAGTTGTGCTTTTTACCCCGCTGTGGGTTAGGAGCATAACACTATAGTGGGACCCATGTGGGAGTGGGGCACTGGATTCAGTATCTAATGGTCTCCGGTGCTATTTTACTTCGAACAAGCTACAGAAATGTTTGTTGAAAGTGTCAGAGCTCATCTGGCAGGGGAAATTCCCAAAGTCACTATGGAATGGGTCGGAGGAGGAGGAGGAGTTGCTAAACTAGGTCTGTGCAAGTTGTGATGCATTCAATGAATTGGCCTACCTGCCATATGTAAGTCCACAAGCAGCTCAACAACTCCCCTTCCCACCTTTCTTTTTTTCATTTGCTTCATCCTCAGATCATACTCTAGAATAAAATAGCTTTCTAGGGAAAAGCTGAAGCCCCTTTTGGAGCGCCTTAAGATCAGTTTTTTTATGGTAGTCCAGATCTCAGTCATACGGATGAGAAGATATATCAACCTTTTATGCTCTTCCACACCTGCCCAATGCCCCTATCCATTCTTTTAGATTCTTTTAGCGTCTTTTAAATTCTCATAGACTTTTATATTCACCTTCTGTTTTAATACCTTTTAGCTATCCAAAACGCTTATCAGATTTTAAATGACTGTATCCTATCCTTTTATGCTGGTCTATGACCGTAATAAAGATTTGATTTGGGGCTTCAAAATCAGAGGGGCTGTCCGTCACAGAGCAGGTCACAATACAAAGGTGGTAGTCACAATACAAAGGTGGTAGTCTGCATTCAGTTTAGTGGATCACAAGCTGTTGCGGGCCTGACCCAGAGATAAAACATTTTTATTTAGTACAACTGATTTGTATATTTTTTTCTCCTACTAGATAGCTAGGGAAAGCTATCTGCAGATGTCTGCCTGCCTGCCCCCTTTAGAATTTGCTTGTTCCACTGAGTTCCCTCTCATCACCATAAGCTCTCTCGGCTAGGTGTGAAGCCATGAGCATATGGAACCCAGTCATGCAGGTGTCTTTCATAGCTATACCTGCCACACTGTGAACCCACCATGTCTCTGGCCCCGAGGAGAAGTTCTCTTTCCTTGCAGCAAGATTATGTTTTAAAAAAGCTGACTTTTAAACCTCTTACTGAATTTTTTAATGGATTAAATTCATCATGTCACCAGCTGCTGTGCAGCTAATAGAGCCATAAAACACTGTATTAAAGGATTACCCATGCAAAATTTCCTCTCGCGCTAATGTGAATTTTAATACTTTTAACATTTAGTTGAGATGGGAATGTCCAAGAACAGCTTGTTCAATAGGTTGTTCTATAAAATTAAGTTCCTCAGCTCATCACAAATGCCAGGACTCCATTAAGTTAAAATTTTACGGAGAGGCTAAGATGATTCACTGTATAGCATTTGCAGGGAGGATGGGAACATCTGCTTCCCCGTTAATGCTATTTTTTATATATATAGAAAAGAAGCAAAACACACATGAGTATCATAACTTTAGCAGATCAGAGCTTGAACAAACGAGAAGGGCTACCTACAAATTTGGTGGTCTGTATATACACTACTGTGTACATTTGGGGCATTGACGGGAACACCATGAAATATGACTCCCAGGCTACCAGCCACAAATCAAGGTTTGCTTTTCTCTTTCCACTTCACAGTAATACAAAACCAAGAACAACTCCACTGTAACAAATGGAAGAATGCGAGTGACAGCAGACAAAGGCTAAATTATGGGGATTTACTTCATTCAGAACAGAATGAAATACTCTCGATTTGGATATTGGGATGGGGAAGCAAGTTGGCGTGCTGGCTGCTGCTCGTGAGTGTTTGTGCTCTCTCCTCCTGCCAATTTCACCTGGACTCTGGGGGGTGGGGCCTGCACTCACCTCAACAGCTTAAAGGCCGGCACAGAGGCCCTGGAACACCACTGCTGGCTGCTGCTCGTGAGTGTTTGTGCTCTCTCCTCCTGCCAATTTCACCTGGACTCTGGGGGGTGGGGCCTGCACTCACCTCAACAGCTTAAAGGCCGGCACAGAGGCCCTGGAACACCACTGCTGGCTGCTGCTCGTGAGTGTTTGTGCTCTCTCCTCCTGCCAATTTCACCTGGACTCTGGGGGGTGGGGCCTGCACTCACCTCGACAGCTTAAAGGCCGGCACAGAGGCCCTGGAACACCACTGCTGGCTGCTGCTCGTGAGTGTTTGTGCTCTCTCCTCCTGCCAATTTCACCTGGACTCTGGGGGGTGGGGCCTGCACTCACCTCGACAGCTTAAAGGCCGGCACAGAGGCCCTGGAACACCACTGCTGGCTGCTGCTCGTGAGTGTTTGTGCTCTCTCCTCCTGCCAATTTCACCTGGACTCTGGGGGGTGGGGCCTGCACTCACCTCGACAGCTTAAAGGCCGGCACAGAGGCCCTGGAACACCACTGCTGGCTGCTGCTCGTGAGTGTTTGTGCTCTCTCCTCCTGCCAATTTCACCTGGACTCTGGGGGGTGGGGCCTGCACTCACCTCGACAGCTTAAAGGCCGGCACAGAGGCCCTGGAACACCACTGCTGGCTGCTGCTCGTGAGTGTTTGTGCTCTCTCCTCCTGCCAATTTCATCTGGACTCTGGGGGGTGGGGCCTGCACTCACCTCAACAGCTTAAAGGCCGGCACAGAGGCCCTGGAACACCACTGCTGGCTGCTGCTCGTGAGTGTTTGTGCTCTCCCCTGCTGCCAATTTCATCTGGACTCTGGGGGGTGGGGCCTGCACTCACCTCAACAGCTTAAAGGCCGGCACAGAGGCCTGTGGAACACTGCTGCCCAGGATTTTCCTGCCTGAGTGCCCACAGGACCTCTCCATGCCTTTCACCAGCTGGCCCAGGGCAGGGCCTGTTGGGCCTCAAAAGGACTGCTGCCACAGCTGCTGCTGGTGGGGCTGCCCAGGATTCTCCTGCCTGAGTGCCTACAGGACCTCTCCATGCCTTTCACCATCTGGCCCAGGGCAGGGCCTGTTGGCCCTCAAAAGGACGGCTGCTACTGTTGCCCAGCAGAACTTATAATAGCACCAAGTTATTTTTAGAATGTTTTTAAATGGTTTTTTGTTTTGTTTTTTAAATTTTTTCTGGTAGGGTGGGTGGAATGGATTCTTAGTTGGGTTGGGAATTTGCTTAATTTTGGTATACTTGTAATCTTTATTGTTTTTGGTTTATATTGTTTAATTGTTTTTTGTGTTTTTTGCTTGTTTGTTTTTTCTGTTGCTTTTATATAGGTGTTACTTTGTTCTTAAGGGGTGGGATCAGGGCTGCCCGGGAGTGGGTCCCAGCCAACAAAATGGCTGGGACAAGTTCTACAGGGGGGGATGCACTGGGACACCCGATCTCAGTGATCACGGGCAGGAGGAGGAGTCACGCTAGGACCAGACCATGTCATTACCGAGGAGGCAGGCTTAGTCGTTGTTTGAGGACTATCCCTGCCTCCGGGTCTGGCCCTGACTGGACGGGTACTGGAATCAACAAGGGATACCCACATGACCTGAAAGTGTTGCTGTGTAATGCCAGGTCAATGATGAACAAAACTACGGCCATCCACGACCTGATTGTGGATGGGGGACTTGACCTGGCATGTGTGACAGAGACTTGGTTGGATGAGGCAGATGGGCCAGTCCTTGCCGCTGCTTGTCCACCAGGTTTCTCTTACGCACAGCAACCCAGGCCATCTGGGCGGGGAGGGGGGGTTGCAGTGATTTTTAGGAAGTCATTAGTTTGCACCAGGCGTCCTATTGGAAAGACCGAATTTTCTGAGTGCATGTTCTGGAAGTTGGGCAATAGGGGCAGTACAGGATTCCTTTTGGTGTACCGACCTCCCCGCTGCACCAAGGATTCCCTGCCCGAGCTGCTTCAGGTCGTGGCGGATGTGCTCCTGGAGACACCTAGCTTGGTTGTCTTAGGAGATTTTAATATCCACGCCGACACGACCTTACAAGGGGCCGCTCGGGACTTCGTGGAAAGCATGGCCTCCATGGGGCTGTCCCTGAATAAGTCTGGCCCAACTCATAGCCGCGGACATGCCTTAGACCTAGTGTTTACCTCTATGGATGTTGGTGATCTGACACTAAGTAAAAGCGATACAAAAGAAGTGCCATGGTCAGATCACTTCCTGGTGCAACTAGACTTCTCCGCGACCCTTCCCCTCTGCCGGGAGGTGGGACCGATTCGGATGGTCCGCCCCCGCCACTTAATGGATCCAAATGGTTTCCAGAGAGTGGTAGGGGATGTTTTATCCCATGTTGATGGCCTTTCAGCTAATTCCCTGGTGGCCCGCTGGAATGTGGAGTTAACCAGGGCTATTGACTGTCTGGCTCCGAAGCGCCCTCTCCGATTGCATGGAGCCCGGACAGCTCCGTGGTTTTCTCCGGAGCTGAGGGTGATGAAACAGTCGCTGAGACGGCTAGAGCGCCGGTGGCGGAAAACTCATTCTGAATCAGACCGGACACGGGCTAGAGCTCAACTTCGAGCCTACCAAGTGGCAATGGCAACGGCAAAGAGAACTTTCTTTGCCGTTTCTATTGCATCTGCAGAAAACAGCAGCAGGAGACTCTTCCAGGTGGTTCGCAATCTAGCAGAACCACCTCCGTCATCGGGGTCTGGTAGGGACCCCAAGATCTCCTGCAATGCTTTTGCAAAGTTTTTTGCAGATAAAGTCGCTCAGATTCGGAAGGAGGTAGACTCCACCGTGGGAGCAGAGCCGGGGCGAGAGAGTGCTAGAGCTCTGTCTAGTCATGTTTTATGGGATCAATTCCAATCTGTTACCTCCGAGGATGTGGACAGGCTGCTTGGACGAGTGAAACCGACCACCTGTCTTCTTGATCCTTGCCCATCCTGGCTAATAAAAGCTAGCCGGGAAGGGCTGGGCGATGGGCTCCGCGGGGTGGTGAATGCCTCTCTCTGCGAGGGAGCCTTCCCAGACCCGCTAAAAGAGGCGGTTATTAAACCGCTTCTTAAAAAACCATCTTTGGATGCGGCCAATATGGCCAACTATCGCCCAGTCTCAAATCTTCCATTCTTGGGCAAGGTGATTGAGCGTGTGGTTGCTGAGCAACTCCAGGCACGCCTGGAAGAAGCGGACCATTTGGATCCCTTCCAGTCGGGATTCAGACCTCATCATGGGACTGAATCTGCCTTGGTCGCACTGGTCGATGATCTCCGGCGGGCTAGGGACAAAGGTGAGAGCTGTTTCCTAGTTCTGCTGGATCTCTCAGCGGCTTTTGACACCATCGACCATAACATCCTTCTGGACCGCCTAGAGGGGTTGGGAGCTGGGGGCACTGTTATACAGTGGTTCCGCTCCTTCCTCCTGGGCCGTGTTCAGAAAGTGGTGGTGGGGGATGAGTGTTCAGACCCCTGGGCTCTCACTTGTGGGGTACCTCAGGGCTCTGTCCTCTCCCCCATGCTTTTTAACATCTATATGCAGCCGCTGGGAGAGATCATCAGGGGGTTTGGGCTGGGTGTTCATCAGTATGCTGATGATACCCAGCTCTACCTCTCTTTCAAATCAGAACCAGTGAAGGCGGTGAAGGTCCTGTGTGAGTGTCTGGAGGCGGTTGGAGGATGGATGGCGGCTAACAGATTGAGGTTGAATCCTGACAAGACAGAAGTACTGTTTTTGGGGGACAGGAGGTGGGCAGGTGTGGAGGACTCCCTGGTCCTGAATGGGGTAACTGTGCCCCTGAAGGACCAGGTGCGCAGCCTGGGAGTCATTCTGGACTCACAGCTGTCCATGGAGGCACAGGTTAATTCTGTATCCAGGGCAGCAGTCTACCAGCTCCATCTGGTACGCAGGCTGAGACCCTACCTGCCCGCGGACTGTCTTGCTAGAGTGGTGCATGCTCTAGTTATCTCTCGCTTGGATTACTGCAATGCGCTCTACGTGGGGCTACCTTTGAAGGTGACCCGGAAACTACAACTAATCCAGAATGCGGCAGCTAGACTGGTGACTGGGAGCGGCCGCCGAGACCACATAACACCGGTCTTGAAAGACCTACATTGGCTCCCAGTACGTTTCCGAGCACAATTCAAAGTGTTGGTGCTGACCTTTAAAGCCCTAAATGGCTTTGGTCCAGTATACCTGAAGGAGCGTCTCCACCCCCATCGTTCAGCCCGGACACTGAGGTCCAGCACCGAGGGCCTTCTGTCGGTTCCCTCGCTGCGAGCAGCCAAGTTACAGGGAACCAGGCAGAGGGCCTTCTCGGTAGTGGCGCCCGCCCTGTGGAACGCCCTCCCTTCAGATGTCAAAGAGAATAACAACTATCAGACCTTTAGAAGACATCTGAAGGCAGCCCTGTTTAGGGAGGCTTTTAATGTTTAATAGATTACTGTATTTTAATGTTCTTTTGGAAGCCGCCCAGAGTGGCTGGGGAGACCCAGCCAGATGGGCGGGGTATAAATAATAAATTATTATTATTATTATTATTATCCCAACCATAGGGGAAATTTCCAATTTCAGGCAGTATGGGTCTTAAAACAAAGAATTCTAGCAGCAGGTCACAGACACTACATTCTCTGCTCCATCACAGTAGCTCACTAGAGGAAGCAGCAAGCTCTTTACTGAGCTTCACAATGGTGGTAGTGCAGCTGGCACTTAAGCAGGCGTCTATTGGCACAAAAGTGAGTCTAAGGGGGAGGACCATAGCTCAATGATAGAGCATCTTCTTTGCATGCCAGGTTCAATCCTCAGCATCTCCAGGTGGGCCTGAAATCCTGGAAAGCCACTGCCAGATGAGGCAGAGTTGGAATGGACCAAAGATAATGGTCATAGGGTTCCATCAAATATCAAAATATGTTTATCAAAAGATGTACGCCTATTTTTCTAGTGCCCGTGGATATTTCAGTATGTCCACACAGGCAAACTCTTACAGTTTTCAAAACAGGGTGGTGCAAATGTCTGACGGCATTGAGAAAACATGGATTTAGGCTTGCACCGACGCAATTACACTCAGCTGCTGGTGTAACCAGTGTCCATGCTTTCACCCCCACATGCCTGAAAAGTTCCTAGAAATCATGTGAATTTTTTCCTCAGTTTAGTCATTGTCATCTGAAAGCACCAGTTGGTGGAAACTCTTCCGATTAACCATGCATCTTTTTTTTTTAACTGTTTTATCCAACTCTTTATTAGTAGAATAGAGTCAGAGTTGATGTGCCCCCTTGTATCCTTACGCAGTGTAGCCCTATGCAAAGCACTTATTCATCCCAACGTTGTGGATGGCGCCTTCAACCCGAGGCTGTTCACATGAATGAAGATAGACAGCAACAATATATGAAAAAGAGAAATGTTCACAGACAAATAGGACAGTTAGGTGCCCAGTCTCCATTAACTTCTAGTGTGGTGCCAAATCTCCCCCTTAAGCAATAACATCTCCACATGATGGACAATTCTAGGCTAGTTTACAGGGAGTGCTATCCTGTTTAATTACGTTACCAAAACAAGGAATATGTTCTTGTTTGAATAAAGACAACTGTATGGTTGGGGAGGTGTAATAGGGACACTGTTGTGCCCCTGTTCTTTGCCCCTCAACTGAATTTCCCCCACAGCCCCATATTTTGTTCTCCATGTGTATTACTGTTCTGAGAGCCTGTCATTTCTTATCAGAATGAGAAAGGCTAAAGAGATAATATTTCAATAACATACTGGCCTGATCATAAAATAACTCAATGGAAATATGTAACTGCCGCAGGCAACTCAGCAGGATAGTCAGCAGTCAGATGATTTCTATTCTGTGGTATTTTTTTTTCATAGTTACATTTTCTGTTATATCAGACATACCCTCAAGTCTTAGTTATGCTTTTATTCAAAAAGGAGAGCCACAAGTATTAAGAGCTACAAAACTTATTATGATATATTACTGTAAGGAAATAAAAGTTGGTGCCATGATAGCATATTGTTAAGGACAGGCCTGCCACATTAATTGACCTTCTTCCCCCTCTACCAAGGCCGAGGCCAAAGCATCCTTGTTGCTAAGAAACGGGGGCACTGCTTTCAGGCCTTATATCCACACACATACAAAGAGGAGCAGAAGATGCAATGTTATGAAGGAAGGCAAATGTTTGTCAGAATAAAAGACCCATTTGCACTGAAAGGTTGGGAAATGTTTTTTAAAAAAGATACCAAAAGAGCTATTATTTTGAAGGCACTGCACCATATTTTGTTGAGACCCTCCTGCAAAAAGGACAAGCTCACTTCCCAAGCTCCCAGTGTAGACATCATGAAGAATTTGCGTACACACCACTGAATAGTTTTTAGGGACTCAGGGGGAAGCGAAGGGTGCTGTTTTCTATGCAAGCTTTTTTACATTCTATCATAAACATTACTGCTTGCCGCTGTGTTAATGACAGCGCTTGAGGCAACAAAATGGCTCCGAAAGGTCAAAGCCGAGAGAAGTTGGTTCCCTCTTTCCTCATTGTGAAGTATGGAAAAAGTCGACACTTAATAAAGGCCACAGAACAAGGGTGTATATCACTGCTTGAGCAGTAACATTTGAATAGTCTGTAAATTCATTACATTTAATCTACATTTGAGTCCTAGGACTGAGATGTGAATTCTTAGCTTCATAGTTTTTAAAGGACGGTTTTTATTGTCATGGGCAAGTGGCTAAACTATTAATCCTTGTATTCTTTCTTCCCTCCTGATAAAGGGAAAACTCACATTTTGCAGCATTCAGATTTTAAAGTTAGGGCTGAAGCAAAACGATCATTTTTTTTTTTTTTTTTTTTTGGTAAATGTTATACCCACGGTATTTGATTCCATATAAAGTAAGCAGAATATATCCAACAGTGTGAAGTAAATGCTGGAAATGTAATATAATCCATAACCACTGTCTTCCTTCTTTTCTGAATTGTTGTGTATAGGTCTCTCTATTGACCGCTTAGTTTGCTGTAGTCTCTTGCATTTCAAAATACAATAGAACTGCACACATCACAATATAAGGTATAATGTATTCTTATTTCAGAATAGTCTAAGAAGAGCCCTGCTGGATCAGACCAAAGATTTACTCCATTCAGAAACCAGTTTCCTACATTGGCTAACCAGATGCATATGTAAAAAAAAATCCTGGAGATAGTATACAACCATCATGTCTAGTGGCTAGTGAATAGTTTTATCCTCCATGAATTTGTAATATAATGTCTATAAAAAGCTAAAAAGTTGGCAGCCTCACTACACCTTGTGGCAGCAAATTTCTTAGTGTAATAGTGTGTTGTGTACTTCCGTCAGTCTGCCCTGAATCCCAACAAATCCCCCCCCCAAAAAACATTGACATTGAATGACCCCTCTGCTGCTTCAGTCTATACTCCTCAAGTATGATGGTCAATGGCAGGAAAATAGCACACAGGGGAATCTACATAACTGTTGCTGATTCCACCCCTTCCCTGTTCAGATTTGCTTCAAAATATCAACCAAAGCAAGTTCAATGAAATTCATTGCAAACAAGAACAGTTAGGATTCATCACCATTCCTTTCAGCTGCTTGAGCTAAGCCATCAAACACCTGCCTGAACCCAATGTTAATGAATTGTAGCAGGTAAATTAGCACATCTGAATCTGGCCATGTGGAATCCTGAGCTCGATGAAGTGTTTAAGCACCTCCTTTACCTCCAACATTAAATGTCTTTTGACATTCACACAGAAGACAGAAAGAGAGTAATTAGCAAACCTGTTTCGCAGATGACAGGAAAAAGAATGAACAGCTACCAACAACAGACTTTGTGCTAATATGCATTTGCCATGCCTTGCATGTATATCTGCATCTTACAGTAACGTTTTGCTGAGCATGCCGAAATTATTGTTAAGGAAAGCTGTCCTGCCTTTAAACCATGGATAAGACTCTATTCTTTGGCAAATGCAAGCAGTACAATATTGTTCATAATTAGTTTATAATCTAATTCACTATTTGAATGCTATGTTTCTTGCTTGGAGTTCCCCTTTCAAATACTTATTTTCTTCTTCTTCTAAGAAGCAGCATTTCTAATAAGTGTAGGGTGAAAACCTGAGAAGGCAGTGCTCTTGCACCTTCAATAGTTGTGTAGAAGTGGACATTTCAGTATGTATAGCTTTGTCATTCAGGCTGCAGAAATACCCTTCATCTTACACAAGGGTATAACTAGATGTTTCCTCAGAAAACATGTGTCCTCAGACCTGTGTTTGACAAGCTAATGCTAATCTGGGAGAGGTGCTGGGGTCTGAATTTGTGCAAGACAGTCAGCAAGTTGGGAGAGGGATACTTAACTCTTCTCCTGCCTGCTGATTCTACCCTGAAAATGTCCCCACATGTTTTCTTCCATCAAGTACACACGCACACACACCACTGTGGAGAAATAAAAAAAAATGACCAGGGGGGCATGTTTAGAGGGGAGAAATTGTTAAGTTGATGGTTCCCTCCAAATAACTCCCGCCCTACATTGTCATTATGAAGCAGACTTTGTGTTGGAAACCAAAGGTCTTCCTTGCAATGTGTAATGTTGTCCTTGCTAAGAACTATTGATGCAACCGCAGATACGCTGACTGATTCAGCCTTTGAAAAATTTAGCACAGAAAGGTTATCTTCTCAGTTCGCAATATTTTGTCATACTCTCTTCTCTTCTCCACATCCTAAAGTCCAAGGGATGCAAATTTTGATGCAGGGAGAGAAGCCCCTAGATTTTTAATTACACATTTTTAAACCAATACAATGATTTGAGGAGATGCAAATTTTGCACATTTAAATAAATCTTTTGAGTTGACAATACTAAGCATTTTTGGTCAACCCCTATCAAAAAGAAGCAGCAGGGGGAATATTTTCACAGTTCTCAAGAAATCAATTTTCACCTTTTCCAGTTGTGTTAATACAATACAAAAAAAAATTGCCTCCAGTCCTTCTACTTATGCTAAGTTACCTATTTGATACTCCTGCACTGAACAAGATCAACAGTTTATACAAACTGTTATGAGCCAGAGATCTAAGAATTTGCATGACTATAATTGTGCAATGAACCAAAGATGTGTCTCCCAAAAACTCTGATAGCAACCAAGCAATGCCAAAATCCCTTGTTTAAAAAGGAACAAGTTTGGCATACTCAAGGTTAGCTAACAGAAGTTGCAAAATAAGATTTAATGTAGTCAACTACTTCACCAAGTTTAGGTCCCCGATTTTTATTTCTGTATATCAAATGTTCCATCTGTAGCTATGATTTTAAAAGAATCTTGAAGAGGAAACATTGTTAAATCTCATATTTTGCGTTGTGAGATCTGAAAACCAAGTTGATAAATAAGACCTGAAATCAAATCAATAAATGCAGGATTTCCTATCTTCCTGATGGGGTCTGAATTGAAGGAGCTAGTTTTTCTGTTGGGAGAAGTCTGGTTGCAGAATTCAAGACTTTTCTTACCTCTAAGATAAGCTCGATTTCTCCCGTATTGAAGAGAAAATAAACTCAGTACTGAAAAAATCCAGTACTGAAGATCCAACAGTTGTGAAGTCTAGGTGGTGGAAGCCCCATAATCTCAGCTGAGCTCCAGTTATACTTCCACCATGGCAGTTATACTACTGAAACATCCCACATAAACTGGTGGAATGGCTGAAACGGGATTGTTGTTGTTCAGTCGTTCAGTCGTGTCCGACTCTTCGTGACCCCATGGACCAGAGCACGCCAGGCACGCCTATCCTTCACTGCCTCTCGCAGTTTGGCCAAACTCATGTTAGTAGCTTCGAGAACACTGTCCAACCATCTCGTCCTTTGTCGTCCCCTTCTCCTTGTGCCCTCAACCTTTCCCAACATCAGGGTCTTTTCTAGGGAGTCTTCTCTTCTCATGAGGTGGCCAAAGTACTGGAGCCTTAACCTCAGGATCTGTCCTTCTAGTGAGCACTCAGGGCTGATTTCTTTAAGAATGGATAGGTTTGATCTTCTTGCAGTCCATGGGACTCTCAAGAGTCTCCTCCAGCACCATAATTCAAAAGCATCAATTCTTCGGCGATCAGCCTTCTTTATGGTCCAGCTCTCACTTCCGTACATTACTACTGGGAAAACCATAGCTTTAACTATACGGACCTTTGTTGGCAAGGTGATGTCTTTGCTTTTTAAGATGCTGTCTAGGTTTGTCATTGCTTTTCTCCCAAGAAGCAGGCGTCTTCTAATTTCGTGACTGCTGTCACCATCTGCAGTGATCATGGAACCCAAGAAAGTGAAATCTCTCACTGCCTCCATTTCTTCCCCTTCTATTTGCCAGGAGGTGATGGGACCAGTGGCCATGATCTTAGTTTTTTTGATGTTGAGCTTCAGACCATATTTTGCACTCTCCTCTTTCACCCTCATTAAAAGGTTCTTTAATTCCTCCTCACTTTCTGCCATCAAGGTTGTATCATCAGCATATCTGAGGTTGTTGATATTTCTTCCGGCAATCTTAATTCCGGTTTGGGATTCATCCAGTCCTGCCTTTCGCATGATGAATTCTGCATATAAGTTAAATAAGCAGGGAGACAATATACAGCCTTGTCGTACTCCTTTCCCAATTTTGAACCAATCAGTTATTCCATATCCAGTTCTAACTGTAGCTTCTTGTCCCACATAGAGATTTCTCAGGAGACAGATGAGGTGATCAGGCACTCCCATTTCTTTAAGAACTTGCCATAGTTTGCTGTGGTCGACACAGTCAAAAGCTTTTGCGTAGTCAATGAAGCAGAAGTAAATGTTTTTCTGGAACTCTGAAACGGGATGGAGATATGCAAATTTATGCCATATCCTATACTCCTTTAATCCATGGTAATGCCCCTGTCAACAGCACAACCCACACAGGAAATTTCAAAAATAGCTGAAACCAGATCAACGCCCACCCTGCTGGCATCTCCATGATAGTAAATCATGATAGATATCATCTCCATGATAGTAAATCATGATAGATATCAATTAACTCAGCACCCAATCACAGTTCACTACCATCAGTTATGTCAGGAAACCATAACTAAGATTTGGTGTTGAGGCTGGAAACATGGCATAATTGACGTATCTCATGAGAGCCAGTGTGGTGTAGTGGTTAAGAGCGGTAGACTCGTAATCTGGTGAACCGGGTTCGCGTCCCCGCTCCTCCACATGCAGCTGCTGGGTGACCTTGGGCTAGTCATACTTCTTTGAAGTCTCTCAGCCCCACTCACCTCACAGAGTGTTTGTTGTGGGGGAAGAAGGGAAAGGAGAATGTTAGCCCCTTTGAGACTCCTTCGGGTAGTGATAAAGCGGGATATCAAATCCAAACTCCTCCTCTTCCTCCTCTTCCTCCTCCTCCTCCTCTTCTTCTTCTTCTTCTTCTTCTTCTTCTTCTTCTTCTTCTCTGGCTGGGTTTCCTGGCCACTCTGGGCGGCTTCCAACAAAATATTAAAATAGTCTATTAAACATTAAAAGCTTCCCTAAACAGGGCTTCCCTCTGCAGGCTGCACGCGCTCTCCTCAAGCCACAGCCCTGCTTCACATCCTCTTTGTATGCTAACACTGTACAAATGTTGATTTTCCGTTTCCAATCCTGTCCGTGCCATTCTTTCGCTTGGCTCCAGCTTTGTATGTTGTTTCTGGATTAGTCATATAGGTGACCTCCACCAAATCAGAATTCACATAGGACTGGCATGACACCATGAAATTCACTGAGGGCACGTGAGGGCATTTGAAAGTAAGCACGAGTGAGGGGACTCTAAGAAAATAAGTAACCATTTCTATGAGGCATGTAACACATAAATTAGTGAAGAAAAGGAAGCATTTTTTCAGCACTGCTGAAAGCAAGAATGAAAAACAATGAGTACTTTCACCACAGCCCCGGCCTAAATCTACAAAGCCTTTTAAAGTGAAATGCTTTTCTTCAGTCACCCCAACAAGTGAAAGTCTTTCAAAGGTTTGCTTCGGACATCCATACTCTGCACGTGAGATGAACTTTTTACCTTTTCTTTGTGCTTTTGATCTGCAGTCCACATGAGCTCATTAAGAGACCGTATTATTTAGCTTAAACTTCAAGCACTAAGCATTTCCCACAGTAGCCCCGGGCTTGGAGTACTGTGTAATACAGCTTGTGCAGCCTTTGTGCCATGGCAACATGTCATAAAATATCTACCAGGTTGCATCAGTAAAGGTAAGGTTGAGTGGTTCGAAGGATGCAACACAGATGCTCAAACACTTCAGAGAGGCCTGCAAAGAGAGGTCAGTGCCCATCAACTGATAGGCTGAATTCTAATTACTCAGGAATGCTCAGCATGAGTTGCTTGAAGAGGACTGTAATAAATCTTGTGGCAGGCATCAAGGACACCTGGCTTCTCATCAAAATGCCTTTCACA
Source organism: Darevskia mixta (assembly GCA_034641385.1). Lineage (NCBI taxonomy): Eukaryota > Metazoa > Chordata > Lepidosauria > Squamata > Lacertidae > Darevskia > Darevskia mixta. Next base: position 24,140,936 of record JAWWNH010000011.1, read on the forward strand.
AGACCACCTAAAAATCCATCATCCTTCTCACCCTTCCATTTACTAATCTCTGTCGCAAGGATGGAGACACAAAGACAAAGACAACCAGGCAGGTGATCCAAACTCTATAGTGATGGGCAGCGGGTGCCAATATAAACAGAAAGTAGGCAGAGAGGCAAAGGACGCAGCTTTGCAAACCACAGTAAATACTTTTGACGTCTCCCTTGAAGTGTAAAAAGAGACGCTTCTTTATGAGTTGGTAGGCATTTCATAAATTAGATTTCACCTGGTGGCATTTTTAAAATGGAATGAGCTTAAAGTCACCAGGTCTATCAGTTGAAAGGGAGGCTGCAATCCAACACTCCCTTAAAGGTAAAGGTAAAGGGACCTCTGACAATTAAGCCCAGTCGCAAACGACTCTGGAGTTGTGGCGCTCATCTCACTTTACAGGCCAAGGGAGCTGGCGTTTGTCCGCATACAGCTTTCTGGGTCATGTGGCCAGCATGACTAAGCCGCTTCTGGCGAAACCAGAGCAGCGCACGGAAACGCCGTTTACCTTCCCACTTGATTTATCTACTTGCACTGCATGCTTTCGAACTGCTAGGTGGGCAGGCGCTGGGACCAAACAACGGGAGCTCACCCCGTCGCGGGGTTTGAACCGCCAACCTTTCGATCGGCAAGCCCAAGCAGCACAGTGGTTTAACTGACAGTGCCAGAGGAAAGCCCATTTAAAACAACAGGCCTTACTTCTGAGCAAATATGCATGGGATTATACTATACATCACCGTGTGCAGCATTATTTATGGGCTGCTCTGTGTGGAAGTTTCGGCTTATGCAAAACATTCAAACATTGCTTCAAGTGCTATCTTTGCACTAAGGATGACTTACAAAATGTTAAAACTGAAACTACTGAACATTGGTTCTTCATGAAAGTGAGCCAATAGACACATATTATAGTACTGTACTCCAGTGGCTTCTTATTTTCTTCCAAGCACAATTCCAATGTATTGGACAATAAACTAAACTTTAAACAGCTTGGACTCAAACATATCTAAAACACAATTTCCTCCTCAATGTCTCATTATATTGTCTACATTGACTATGAACTCTAAAATAGATTGTGTTAATATTACTATCCGCATATCTGGGCGCGCACACATATGCAAGTGAACTTTCCCTAATGTAATACGTAAACTTTTGTATGCTATTTTCATTAATATAAATACCTTTGTGTGTGTATTGTTCCCTAATATTCACTTTTTGGTATGCATTTTCAACTAGAGAACTGCATTGCAAAATTCTTAAGAGTGATACTTTCATAGGTTATCTGTGTTTTGATTTTGCTGTGAGGTTGGGAAGTGAGAATTAGGTACGTTCATCTTAAAATGCAAACTCAATAAACTTCTCCTCATGGTTACTTGCACCATAGCTAAAATTTAGCTCACCAAAATAATTCAGTGGCTTGGGTATGCCTACTGAATCATATTCTCACAAATTAGTAAGACTCAATCCCCCCCAAAATTATGTGCTTTTAAGATGAGCAGTAGCTTCCAAACCTTAATGATTTGCAAAGTTCCTACTGAGGGCTCTGAATTTCCACACCAACCTCAACGTGGGCTGCGCCTATCAGCGGCTCATTGTACAGATCGCTCTTGTAATGATTCTCTTGGGTGTTTTAATTGATGTATTCTCCCACTGGAATATCTTGGCACAGTATCATAACACACTCAAATCAACAGGAACCTCTGGGGGAAAGTCACAGTAAATTAAGTACAATTAGCAGAGCAAACATCAACACTACTAGCCTGCTAGTATAGTAATTGTTCAGTCAGCACTTATTATATGGACCATTTCTCAAATCAGTGGTCTTTGAAAGGGATCATCATGATCCTAAACTAGGCTAGGAAAGAAAGGTTTTCAGGGACTAAGAGGCTGTTCTTTTGAGCTGCTCCACTGGAATACTACTGGGTAAAACAAAGAGTCGTGCAGCAGGGCACTGTTAGAGAAGATGCCAGTCCACAAGGGGATCATATATCTTGGGCCTGGTCCTCACCAACAGGGAGGAACTGATCAATGAAGTGGAAGTACTGGGAACCTTGAGATGAAGTGATCATGTCCTCTTGGGATTCATTACACAAAGGCAAGGGAAGGCTGCGTGCAGTCAGACATGCCAAACAGGCCAATTTCTAAAAGCTTAAGAACTACCGAGTGAGACCCCATGGTCAGAAATACTCAGTGAAAAGGGAGTCCAAGATAGATGGGAGTTTCTTAAAGCTGAAATACTGAAGGCTCAAACGCAGGCAATTCCAACCAGAAAGAAAAGTGGGAGGCATCTAAAGAAACTGGTATGTCTGCATCAGGAGCTTACAGATGAGCTGAGATTTAAGAAGGGCATATTGAGAGATTTGAGAGAGATTTGAGATTTCTTTATTGTCATTGTACAAATATAATGAAATTGTACAGATACAGTGAATATGTATAAGAAGTGGACGAAAGGGGAACAGACAAAGGAAAAGTATACACAAGTAGCCAACAGTTGCAAGGAGAAGGTCAGGTGGGCCAAAGCTCAGAAGGAACACAGGCTTCCAAGAGAAGTTAATAATAATAATGAAGGTGTGATTTATCAGACAAGGCAATGCTATGAAGTACAGGGTGAAAGGATCCCTTTAAAAAATGGCATTCAGGCCGACCCATCATTCATCCCGAAGGTCAACTCCCCGTTCCACAGGTCTCAAGACATTGTTTTGCTGTCCTTTCGTCCCAATCCGAAGTCAGAAAAGAAAATGGCTTGGGATTCCCTAGATGTCCTTGGGGCCCTCAGGTTCTACCTTGACAGGAGGACTAAAGCCTTCCATAAATCAGAAGCTCTCTTCTCCATTATTGAACAAAATAAAGAATGGAGAAGATAGAGGCTGCAAGGTTTCTTCCTCCTCCATATCAAGGTGTCATCACGGTGGCCATTTCAGAAGCCTACCTAGCTTTAGGGAAATCATCCACAGTAGGGCTGATAACACATTCCCTTGGGGCAGCTACCTCAGCCGCTTTTAAAGGAGATTATCCCCTAGTGGACATTTGTAGGACAGCCACCTGGGCTTCCCTGTACACTCTCTCCATTTGATCAGTTTGTCACCAGTGTCCACTCCCTGTGTTCCTGGAGTCCAGAGTCAAGACATGAATTGACTTATTTTGGTGCTTTTGGGTGTTGCAAACAGGTCCATTACTAGCATCCCGTATCTTTCTGCTATCTGCAGAAAGACCTGAGGGTGAAGTTGCCACTCCGCCTCGGAGCTGTATCTGTAAAGGTGTTTTCATCTTAAAAACTTAATTAGTTTCAAACTTTTGCATTTTAGTCATGCTTTGAATTAGGTAGCGACCGGCTTTAAACATTGTTTTTAAAAGCTGCTTTGAAATTGCTTTATGTGTTTAATTGCCTTTTGCAAACCGCCTTGGGAGGACTTTGGCCTGACAGGTGGCATGGAACAACTTCCAGTAAATAAATCTTAAAAGGAAAACACACAGACACACTTCTCAGCTCTAAAGTCCAGGAGCAAAAGCTGAAAGCAACAGAAGAAATCGGAGCAAAACTTCAGATAAATTATTTGTTACATATAGGATACACAGATCCCAGATGTCCAGATAAACCTGTGTGCAAGAAGAGATGTGCAGGCCAAGATGGGGGGGGTCCCCACCTACATTGTGTGGTGAAAATGAGAGTTCACTGGATTTCTCTGTGCTGTTTCCACACACCTATTTCCACACACGCTTTGGACTGAGGCAATGACTGCGCTAGAGAAAGCTCAGGAAAACAGAGTTGTTTTAAAACATTGCTGTCCTATGTATGTCTACTCAGAAGTAAGTTCCACTGGATGCAATTGGATTTACTCCCAGGTAAGTATTTAGGATTGAGCACTTAGTCACTGTATAGAATCAATACTGGGGGTAGTTTTGTACAGGGCAAAGACATGACCTTATGAAAACATGATTTTTGAAACCATTTTAAAACAAAAACAAAAACAAAACCCTCCATCTAAACCTGTTTAACTTCATATTGCGCATGTAGCCATCAGATCTCTGCCAGGAAAAAGCAAGACTCCCCAAACCAAGCGGAATTTGTGTCCAGTGCAGATTCTACATGCAAGATTATCTAGTTATTATTCCCAACTCTTTCTTCATCACATTGGATTTATTGCGTTTCTAAAGGACGATGTGTTAATTAACTAACCTCAACGAGCATTTCCTTTTCGGCATAAAAAGCTATTTTTTTTACTTAATCATGTGCAATGTCAAGCAGCTAAAAAAGAATATGTCGAGAGGTTTGCCCTTGATTAAAACATAAAAATGTGGCCATAAATATTTTTTTATTGGCTGTAATACCTTTGCTTTATTAGGAGGATAACAGACTGCTGGTTAACTGATCATGAAATATTAATTAAAAAGAAAAATATATGGGAGGGAGTTATTTCTGTTGTGTCTGGCTTCCCCCCCTCAAATCTTTTCTTTTATCATACCAGAAGATAACTTTTTTTTTTCATTTTGCTCCTCATGAGCTTATATGTATGGCAACTCTACCACTGTTTTCCCTTATCCTAAAACCAACATGGTAGTCCACTAAGGAATCTAATAATGTTGGCAGTGTGGTTTCCAGTGTGTAAGTGCTTTCTCTAATTTAACTTTTCCCCCCACTGCTGACAAAATTGATGGGATATTGAGGCCCAGGGAAAAAATTACTTGGGGGAGGACCAAATCAGATTCCTAAACTGTGGGTCAGCCGCTCCCATTATACAGTACATATTTGAATAGTCGCCACATATCAAGCTGTATTGTATCTCCACATATCAAGACGTAACTGAATTTAAGCATATGCCAATAAATAAGTAGATCTGGCACTGTTTTTCTAGAAAAAGAGGTGCCAGAATTCACCGTGAACACCTCTCTCGTTCTCCTAGAATGACAATGGCGCCCACCTGAGAGGTGCCGGAACTGAGTTCCGGCAAGTTCCATCTGAAAAAGAAGCCCTGAGTAGTGCCATGTTTTGTCCTCTGTCTCTGAGGAAATTTCAGTATGTAATCCAAAAACTCTCTAAGGTTTGTTATTTTTTCAAAGTGATTGCAATTTGTTGTTTATATCCAAACCTATAAAGAAAGAGCCGTGTTTGCAGCGGCAAATGCCTCAGACACAAGAGGATAGAGTGAGATGAACGATCCCTGAGGTAATATGACTAAGGTGACAAAGTTTTGTAATCTCGTCCCCTTAATTTGTAAGGTGTTTGTTTGTTTGTTTATCTATTTAATGAAATTTATACACTGCAGGATTGGTGGGTTTAAAAAAAAAAGTCCTCAAGGCGGTTTTCCCCTCAAAGGAGGGGAAAAATCCACCTCTTACCCAATCACCCAATTTAATTTTTATAGCTCTAAGAAACTGATTGTTGGGTGTGCCTAATAAAGAGGGCTTCATTTCTAACATTTGGAAGGAAGCAAATTGCGCAAGGTGGAAATCTGAAACAATAAAAAAAACAACAACTTTATATCCTCACCAGCAAAAGCATTTGCATACTGGTAATTCTGAGCAAAGAGCATGATAAAAGGTTGTTGGGGGGGGGTTTCCAGAGCTGTATTTTTAAGGTCTGTTTGTGTCATAGAAATGACCATTTTCTAAACCTACTTTTGATTTAAGAAAAAAAGGGTGGGAACCCTATTACTATAAAAAGTCATTACTCCCAGACCTCTTTATGTAGTACAATGTTAAGTACACTGCAATGTTGAGTCCCAGGTGGAACACAATACTGTAATTCAATTGAGAGATCCTGCTAATGTCCCACACTGTAAGAATATAGCTTACGGGTTTGGGTATGTGGTAGTGAATCTCTCAGCCTTGCGACTGAATTACGGCCTCACTATTTGGTCTGGCTCCCTTTGCAGTCGCTTGTAAGGTACAGGACTCCTTACAAGTTGCTTGTAATGTTATCTGTAAAACAATTATTAATATAAGAAAGGAAAGGTAACAGAACTGTAAATTACTGTTCGTCCAGGAGAATAATATTGTTCAGGGAAAACTAGCACTACAGTGAGACAAGAAAAGTCTATAGCCCAGGCAGCACTGCTAATGAAAACAGCAGAATAAAAATCTAGTGCTATTTATCGACATTAGTAAGGGCTTTTAAGAGAGAGAATCCCAAATGCTCAGTTAACTCAGGTCACTGTGGTTTTATTTTCTTACAGTACTCTAATTCAGTTGAGAGATCCTGCTAATATCCCGCACTATGAGTAGCCATTTTGGCATAAAAGCAGTTTATAAATAAATGTTTGTTTGTTTGTTTATATTCCTTGAGCCCATGGATTCTAGGAAGAAGAAAATACTAGGACATCCTTCAAACAACACTAAAACTGTGAGGCAATAAAAATACAAAACTGTTAAGCAGAACAAAGCCTATGAAAACAGTTTAAAATGCCTGGGCAAATTAAAAACCCTGGCGCTCAGGGAAAAAACCCTGTAATGTCAACTCCAGCCAAGCCTCCTTGGGGATAGGAACAGTCCAATTGGACTATTTCTGTTTCTCTCGGTTTCTCATTTTCCCCAGCAGTTCAGTTGGCTACATTTCTACGTCAGTTTTTTGTTTTTTTGTTTTTTTAAAGTCCTCACAAGATTCTCTCCTGCTAAGCTATGGCATTGTGAATGCGCAGCTCTTTCCTTTCCCATATCCAACCGTCAAAGTCTCTCTTGCCTAGTAGGTGGGAGCAGAAGTGGGTTTAAAGGAGTGGGGCGGGTTCAGTTGAACTAGGCGTGGTTCAGTAGGGGTGCCACCAGAGGCTTCGCAACTCTGATTTAGAACAGAGCGTGAGAGGCAGAGGGGTGCAGGATTTTGGCTGTTGTAGCGTGGGGTTAATGACTTCAGCAAGTGATTTCAGCTCTCTGACATTACAGGCAAGGAGACAGCGTCTTCATGTAACAACTCTTTATTCAGGCAACAAGACAAAACTGAGGGAACTGAAGGTAGGAAAGTTACATTTATAGGGAGAGAGACTGGCAAGGAAAAGATACATTTTGGAGGGAACAATCTCAAGCAATCGCACTGCTGCTTTTTGGTGGGAACCAATAAAGCTGAGGATCCAAATGCAGCAGCTTGAATGAACCAATAGTAGCTGTTCCTTCTGGAACAGGAATGCAGTTACTTTACAGACAATAGTCATACAGATATGATAACCTTTGAATCAATACACAACATTGGCATCATAAGGGGCACCGCTTAAATTTCAGAGCCCAAGATCTGCCACTGGTGGGAGCCAGGGGTGTAGCATGGGGAGGGCAGGGGGGGGCCATGACTCCAGGCGCAGATTTTTGAAGCGGTGTGAGGACAGCAGGCTCCCTCATCTAGGCCGAAGCCGTGAGGAAGCAAGTTAAGCCATGCCTGGATCGGGCCTTCAGGGCTGGAGTGGCAGCAGCGCCTCCTTCACCTTGTGGCCGGCGAAGGGACCCCTGCACACGCCAGACAACATGGAGGGGGAGGGTGCTGGCACTGCCACCCCAAGGAGAGGCAAGGGTCTCTGGCAGCTGCCGCCTCCTTCACATACAGTGCACCACAGCCTTCAAATCTGCCCTCCTAACGGGTTTACTTTGATCTTCTTTCTCCATCTACTTGCTTCGCCTCACTCTGTGCACACTGCCAGGTCTCCTCCATCTCCTGTCAGACTGTTGCAGTGAGGGCTTGGGCTGGCGCAACCCGCCCCCCTACGCGCCTCATGCCCCCAGCACATGCACGCACACCTCAGATGCTGACAACCCACGCTACGCCACTGGTGGGAGCGAAAGGGGAACATCAGGAAAGATGAAGGATCTGGACATTAAATGCCACCAGACAGAATGTGGTTATTTTTGTGAAAATCTCTTGTAAGCTGTGTTGAGAGCCTCTCAAAGCTATAAAGCAGGATATAAGTATTCTAAACAAATACAATATAATAAAAGCACTTATGGTGGGGTTTTCGGTACTTTGGCTACTTTGCATTCTGTCTTACACTACTAATGGAATTATTATAACAAATCATTTTATCTCTTAAGTTCTTCAGAAGTTCTGCGCACCTTATTCCGAGCAATTATTAGTACTATAAAATCTGAAATGCCTAAAAACGCTAAGAGTTCTTGGTTGTCCTAAGTTCAGGATGCCATTTGTGTGGGGTACATGAAAATGGAAACATTTCTACAGTGTAGCTCGGAATTCTCATAACCCATCACCACCACATCCTCCCTGCCCCCAAAACTCATCTATATGCTAATTCATCAGTGGCTAATACTGCCCTGAAATTTAATGATACTAACGGAAGGAGAATGAGAAACGAAAATTTTGCTTCCTCTCTTTACAAAGCTGTGTGTGTGTGTGTGTGTGTGTGTGTGTGTGTGTGTGTGTTTGGATGAAAGGCAACAAAAACATTGACTTAATAAAGGCACAGATTGTAGGTAGGGCTAGCATCTCCTAGTTCTACTTTTACAACCCCATCAAAGCACCAGAACCTGGGTGAGCTTCGAGCTTCCTCACAAAATAAGTGCATTAGCTATTTCTCTGTCCTTTCTCCACCTTCACTCTGATGCTCTTAAGGTGAAAGCACATGGGACATTTTAACAGTGGTCACAGGTTTACCACTTATGACAGAATGAGCCATAAGATGTTTAGTACCCGCTAGAAGTCAGGTCCTGCATACATCCTATAAAGCAGGGGTTGAGGTGCAATTAAAAATGCCAAAGGGGAGAGGTCAGACATGCTGTCCACCTTTCAAAAATACACCTGTTCTGGTGATTGTGGGAGGACATATGTCGGTGATGTCGCAGGCATTAGCCAGTATGTGCCTTCCACAACTAAACTTTGGCCAATTTTAAGTCATATATGCCTGATATGAATGTTGTAGCAAAACAGACAGTGTAGTGTAGTAGTTAGAGTATTGGGATAGTACATCAGAGACCAGGGCTCAAATCCCCACTCAGACATAAAACTCACCTCATGACCTTGGGCTCAGTTACTGTCTCTCAGCCTAACTTACTTCACATGGTTGTTGCGAGACTAAAATGGAGGGGGGGGATCATGATTGCCACCTTCAGCTGCTTGGAGGAAAAGTGGGATATAAATGTAATGATAAATAAATTAATTCACAGGAAACTCATACTACTCTTAAAATCTTTATTCATTCGTTCGTTTCATTTCATTTTTAATCCACCATCAGACAAGTAATCTGGAGTTGGGATGTGTCAGATATAAAACCAAGCTAATATAGTTACAACAGAACAATATAAAATCTGCCAGTGTAACCTCTCCTTAAAAATCAGTGACCTAATACATCAAGAATCCACCACACTAAAGGGTGTTTAGCTAGTGCCCAAATTTTTGGTTACAGCGAGCTTTTAGGAGGGAGGGCATTCCAAAATTGGGGAGCCACCATTGAGACAGCCCTATCAAGTATTGTAGGAGTATGAGCCTCACTTAGCAATGGATTAATAAGTAGGGCATCCCTATCTGATCTCAATGCCCTCCCTCCTAAAATATGATACAGTGAGAGGTGCTCCTTCAGGTAACTGGGTCTGAGGTCAAGCAGGGCTTTATAAGTCAGTGTTAAAATTTTGAAGCAAGCTCAGTAGCAAACAGGCAGCCAGTGCAGGCTCTTCAAAACTGGTGTTCTGTGAGCTCAACTAAGCAGCCCAGTCAATACTCTGTACCAGCTGCTGCTTCCAAACCTGTTTTCAAGGACTGTCCCATGCAAAAATAAAAATAAAAAATGGTTCTTATAAGAGCATGAATTGCTGTAGTCTGGTTCTCTCTGTCTAGGAACTTCCAGAGTCGATAGACCAGCTAGCAATAAGCACTCCAACCCACTTCCTGTGGGTTTCCAGTGACAAAGGTGATCAATCCCATCAGAGGGGGTACAACCCCATCCAGAACAAGCCATCTGCAAGGCTGCAGCAGGGAGGTTGGTGCTGTGCAGGAACAGCAGCAGAGCCATTCTGGTGCTCCTGCCGCTGCACCTGCCCTGCGCTAACCTCCCCGGTGCCTCTTCCCCTCTCCCTTTCAGTTGCCAGCAGCAACCTCTGCATTAGAAAGCAGATGAGCAATGCCAACATACCCTGTTGACCAGTACAGCCTCAGTACAGCCTCCTAATTCAGCCCCTGGCAGCCTGGAGACATCAGTCTAGCACTTGCACAGCCTCTCCTGATTCAGATGGTATGGAGAAAGGCACTTGGATATCATCAGCATTCTGGTGATACTGTTCCTGAAACCCCTTGATGCCTAACAGGTTGTGCCTGTCTTAATCTTCCAAAATAATAATAATAATAATCAAATGCAGCAGCAACCAGGTGAAACTGAAGAGCAGGATGGAAACCAAAGTAAAAAAAGAAAAGAAAAGAGGCCAGCAAAGAGAACATTGGCTTTCAGTCAACATCAACAAGTTGCCTTCAGTTTTCTCTGCATTCATTTTCTAGCACAAAAGGGGGGAAGAATGAAGAATATTAGCATAAGAGTCCTATGGCCATAATCAAACTGTAATTGGCCTCGGAGATCACTTACGACAATCAGGGAAGTAATAAGGTTCCTGAATAATTATGAAAAATTAGACACATTTATGAATAATTACACTCTTAATAACTATCTAACACGTCTAATTTTAAAACTGTAATTCGCGTCATTATTGATTGGCATATCATCAGTGCACACCAATTCCCTTCCTTTCTTATAGCCATTATTTGATTTAACCATTAGGCCCTAATTGGGAGCTTATTCTCAGACATAGGTCAAGAAAAGTCATAGAGGCTTGTCGTGATGCTAAAGGAAGAGAAGCCTCACTAGCAGAGTTGGATGCAATAGGATTACTTGCAGCTGCAATGGCTCTTTGGGGGAAAATAAACCAAAACACAGAGATCTGCATATTAAAAACTGATAGAGGAGAAGGTTGAATAAGAGAATGGAGAGGGGCTATTTTCTTCCTGCCACTTTACTAGTCCCACCCCCTCCGATAATTGATGCACAATATCTTGGTGGCATGACAGAAGTATTAGAATTTTTATGATAACGTCTCCACAGGTTTGAAACCATCTTTATAAACCATACTTAGCAAAGCTAGTATGATCCACACTTAGGATCTTTTGTGGGGGGTTGGGGAGAATGGGGAAGGGAACATACTGGAGAGTTGTTCATTTTTAACTAGTGTACAGGGACCTATGGAAGATAAATCATTCTGTCTATCTGGAACGCCTCTCCCAATATGAACCTACCCAGACCAGGCTTTATTATCTGAAGGGTGATGACAAGGGAAGAGGGTCTTTTCAGTAGTGGCTCCCTGTCTGTGGAATGTTCTCCCTAGTGAGATGCCTTCACTGATATCTCTTTTCTCCCAGGCCTTTGATAGACTGAGTTCAGTCTGCTTTATTGTTAGCCTGCTGCCAAGTTTCCTATTGCTGATGTTTTGGTTTTTTATATGTTGTATGAAATGTTATTATGGTGTGTGTTTTTAATCTACCTCTATAATATTATGTATTTTTATATAAATGTAAGTCACTTGAATACAGTTTAGGTGGCAAGCAACTAGTAAGGTGGTGGTAATAAATAATATCTTTCTCTTTCTTTCTTTCTTTCTAAAAAGTTTCTGGCTGGCAGGACAAAGATTCCATGAATCCCAGAATGAATTAATGGTACACATTGCCACTTGATGATGTGCTCACCATTAGAATAGATTTAAGCATAGATTTAAGATCCTTTGTTATCAGAGAGAGAGAGAGCCTCCATGTGCTCAGACAGTATATATCTAATTACCAGATATTAAGAAAAGCCAAGAGGTGATAGCTATCTCTTTCCAGGAACATCCTGGGGTCTCAATATAGAATTACATGGAACTTATCACATACATAGTCCTCATACATACTTGCTAATAGACATGAGTGTAGGAAGAACACACTCTTGTTCTGGTCCTTAGCCCAAAGTCCTGGCACACCACAAGGCAAATTACAAGCATCGGAACTGGGAGTAGATCTCAAGCTTGCACATCTCCTCTCTCTGCCTGCCTCATTCATCTCACTGCATTGCAGAAGTCTCCCAAACAAAACATTTCCAAAGTTAATTGAACGCAGATCTCCATCGATTCTGGAATTGGACTTGCTTGCTGGTTCAGTCTTCAACATCACAGGAGGTACCTATGTTCAAAAAACAAAAACAAACACGCATGGGACTTCCCATTTGCAATGCAGAATCTCCGATGAACATTTCGACCAACTCTCCAGTCCCACGCCAACATTCGTTCCTATGAACGATGAGATGAGGTGGAGGAGCAGGGATCTGCAAAGTGGCATGCACACGGATAAGGCCGCTCTTTGATTTCACCAGGTGTAGAGGTGTGGGCTGCTTAACATATGAGCAGCTCGGTGGTTAATGCAAGAGTGTATGTTACAGCATTGGCTTCATAATTCCCTCTTGGTCTCCTGGCAATCAAATCCTATCTATCTTTCGCTCAAAAGCCCTCTGATGCCTAGGGGCAAGGAGATGGGGGGCGGCAGGGAGGATGTTTTATTTTGCCGTTTTTGCAATTTACCTTCTCTATTTTGGCTTCTCCTGTTCTGCCAACTTAGCTGTTTTCTTTTCCTGCCCCAGTTTGAATCCTCTCAGAGCAGAATAACACATGTTGCCTGTTGGATTTAATAGGTGACTGTCACTGAAACTGGAAGAAGAGAGCAAACAAATGCGGGCTGATTACAAGAGTGATCCTCCCCAGGGGTCCAGGAAAACCTGCACACATGCGCTCCTCAAATTCTGTGACTAAATATTAACAGGTCTGCACAGTACAAACGATGCCTTTTTTCAAAGTACTGCTGTCTGCTAAACACACGGGAATCTGCAAAAGCAGATTGTTTTGCATATCCAAGGGAAAAAGTTGCCGCTACGTTTTGTTTTTCTAAGAAAAGAGTCCAAGGTTTAAAGTTTGGTGATACAGCTGTTGATTATCCCCCACTGTAAGAATACAAGGCAACAGCATGTAGGAAACAAAGAACTATCAGCCTGGCGGAATCTATGTTGCAATACAGTCATACCTCATTTTACGTTTGCTTCAGGTTGCGTTCTTTCAGGTTGCGTCCCGCGGTGACCCGGAAGTACAGGAAAGGGTTACTTCTGGGTTTCGCTGCTCGCGCATGCGCAGTAGCGCCAAATCGCGCTTTGCGCATGTGCACAAGCATCAAATCGCACCACGCACCTGCGCAGATATGGTGCTTCAGGTTGCGGGCTTTTCATGTTGCGAACTGGCCTCCGGAATGGATCCCGTTTGCACCAGAGGTACCACTGTACTAGACATACCGGTACTTATCAGTAGGTAAACAGCTCACTAAAATTTGTGAGAATGCTTACAAGGAAACAGGACGCTGTATACCAATTTGATATAAACAAATAAATAAGCATGTATTAGATCAGGTTGCACCTTGCATGAAGGGCTATTTGTATTGATCTACCCCTTCACCAAAGGAAATCAACCATGCTGTTTTCTCTTATGCCTACTGAGCTGCATCTGCATGGGTAGGTAGCCTTCATATGTTGTATCCTTAAATGCAGGGGATGTTAGAGGTGGAGAGGAATAATGTTCACTTGTTCCCCTCTATGTGACCAGGGTCAGTGAGGTGTGTTGTCTAATCTGACACTGATTCCCACCCATTCCCCACTCCAAATGAAATCTCAGAATAGATCTACCAGGTCAGATCAGGAAATCTAACCTGAATTACGAAAGTTTCCAGAATCCAACTGTAAATCCAGGGCATTTCCATATGACCTTTTTATTGATCATTCATTCTGATGTGTTTGCAGGGAGATTAGAAGCAGTCGGCTATTTAACTTGCATTCATTCTTATTTGTTTATTGGGAGGTTAGATGACTTTGTATCAAAGCAAATGCCATCCCACACTTTCCTGTGCATTTCCCCATTACTTTCCTTACTGTAAGCAGTCTAATCTTTGGGAGGAAGCGCGTTTGTTGTGCAAGACCTCCCAATCAATTATAATCACACAACCTGAGTTTTCCAGAATATGAGTGAATCCCACCCAAAATCTCTGGGTGGGATATATATATATGAATCAGCTATGTTTTATGCATGGTTTCTTATTGTGAATTGTCAGTTTTCAACTGTCTCTTTACACAATAATGTAACCAAACATTATATTACACAGTAATGTAACCTAACATTTTTACCTCCTAACCATAACCCAGCTACTACGTGTCTTTATAAGCAAACATCATAGCTAAGGTATCATTCAGCATGTACTTTACTCTCCAGCACTAACGGAAAATACTGTACCAACTTTTTTAAGCTTAGTTTTCTTTTTTACCTATCTAAAACTCCATTGCAAAAATAATAAATAAATGCTGAGTACTAAGACCTCTACCGCCCCTACCTTGCAATGTTTAAGTGTGTCAGGAGGTTTGTATGACAGACTATTGACTACTTTTCAGAAATTTGTTGACCTAAATCTTGCAACTAAAGACAAGCCAAAGCCCTTCTATTCCTCAGCATGCATGTCAGCTGTCTGAGGTTTTGCATGATTAATGTTCTTTAGAAACCTTACAAAATCAATAAACAGGCTCTAAAGCAGAAGACATCTGTATCCAAAAGCCTTGCTTTTCTTTTTTTTAGTTACCTCTTTATTACCCTGGCCTTTGACACCTGAGATATGTATTTTTTAGGACCCACCCTATTTTTGTGATTGTTACATTGGCCAAAATAACTTCAGCAAAATATAATGAAACTTTCCCTTCTACCCTCCTCAATTTAAAGTTATATATGATGATGGTGGTGGTGATTTATTAAATTTCTATACTGCCTTTCATCCAAGGGCAGTTTACAATATAAATCCATGGGTGGTGCTATAAATCTACTCCCATCCCAAAATTGGAAAAGTTATCCACCCTTGGTTTTTATCTCACAGGATAGTTGTGTTTGACAGTAGTTGTGATTGCCAAAGTGATACAGAAATTGACAAGCTAGGATGACAATAAAAAGTTAAAGATGAATAAATCTTGGCCTGTAGATGAGGGCAGCAAGTATACATGTGATGGGATTGCAGAACAGGTTTTCTGTTTTATATATATAAAAAAAACACAACCAAAAAACCCAACACCACAAAGCCAAAGAGGTAAGGGGAGAGAGGGATGCATTTTGAAATGCACAGTTGAGCCCTTTGTGCTGGGGAAAGGGGAGCCTTGTTTTCTTTCAGTGCTGGCAGCTGAGTTTGTGTTGATGCACAGAAGTAAAACAAGAGCATTCAGACAAGTGGAACACGATCTGATAAGCCTGGAAATGACTCTGCCAATTCATCCAGCCCGAATGACATCTCTGCCAGTGCCCTTTCAACACTTCTGATTTGAGCACAAGATTCCCAGGGGAAGACTTTTTCTTACGCACTCTGTCCTGGTTCGCTACCCTACACAATTCAATGGTGGGAGAAGGGGTCGAAGAAGCAGAGGGGGAGGGAATAGATGGGTTGTATTCATTTTCTTTTAGGGAAACAGTGTTATTTCTGTTATTTCGCTTCTGTAATCCTTCCTGTACTGTATTCTGTTCTATGCCCCCCCAAAAATGGTCCCTTTAGGAATCATGTTTAATCCAATCAAGAGGTCATAAAATCAGCAAATAAAATATCTATAATATAAAATAAAAACATGCATGCTCTGATGTAGCTGTTCAGGGATTGATAATACTCAAACCCTGCTCATATCTTCTAACTAAGCTTGTACAGGACAATTTCTTTCTGCTCATTTAATTATAAGAGGTGGGTTTTTTATTGCATCCACGATCCAGTTCAATACTAATTCTACCTGCTTCTTTTTTTAAAGGAGAGGGTCTTATTATAGCAATGTAAGTGCAGCACAATTTGTGGCTGCAAATCCTTTTACCCAGAACCACAAACTGATAACATTTGCGCTCTGCAAAATTTCAAAAAAATAAATAAATTAATATAAAGATTTATGTTCAGATCATGCATTTTAGGTCTTAAATTACCATGATTTATGAAGCAGCCCTAGTAGTTGTATGAATGTCATTAAAATTATCCTTTCAGCTTAACTGTGCTGCTTCTTCATGGGAGGTAATTTTGCAGAATACCAATGATCTTTTGGCTCCTGAACACTGAATTGCACTGCATTAAATTGCCGCCTTTCCACCACCCCTTTATTTTTCAGAGTAGGAAGGACACAGAGCTCCATCTAGCAAAAACAGACTAAAATTAACTCTCCCACCTACCCACCCCAGTTATAATTTTACTTACATACTTTACCAGACAAATACTTTACTTTATTTTGGGGTCAAATAGGGGTAAGCAACATTATACTCACAAGTTATAGTCAGTCCACTATGGCTTTTATCCCTGGAAAAGCTTTAGCTCTAGAACAAGGACAGTTCTCAGGGTGCATTCTATTCTCCGAACAATGCGCTGGTGTGTGATATTGCACAAATATCCCATAACTTGTTGCCATTCAGTACTGAAAAATTCACAGTTGTGGATCATATGTACTCATACCCTACAACATTTCTACAATGAAAATAGGGACGCCGTATTCCACAATAGTAATTTTTAGGAGTCTGAAGTGGGCCCTGAGGGGTAGAAGGTTCAAAAACCTCCCTGATCTGACATAATCCATAAATGTACACACATTTGTATCTGTTGTGGTATCCCTAAGTACACAGACCCTATTTTCCAGGGACAATCCCAAATTTTAAAAAGCCTTCCTGGTTTCTGATTTGATCCTGGAATGTCCTGGTTTTCCTTAGGACATTCCTATTTCCATCAGAGAAATGTTGGAGGGTATGGAGTTATCCGACCCCTGATCCAAGGAGATAAGTAACTATACAACTTTTAGAAGACATCTGAAGGCAGCCCTGTATAGGGATGGTTTTTTTAATGTTTAATGGTTCTGTGTGTGTGTGTGTGTGTGTGTGTGTGTGTGTGTGTGTGTGTGTGTGTGTGTTGGAAGCCTCTCAGAGTGGCTGGGGAAACCCAGTCAGATGGGTGGGGTATAAATAATAAATTGGTTGTTGTTGTGGAATATTTTCATCAGAGAAATGTTGCAGGGTATGGTGTACTCTAAAGGGAAGAGTGTATCTGAAGAAGTGTGCATGCACACGAAAGCTCATACCAAGAACAAACTTAGTTGGTCTCTAAGGTGCTACTGGAAGGAATTTATTATTATTATTATTATTATTATTATTATTTTATTTTATTTTATTTTATTATTTTATTTTATTTTATTTTGACTATGGCAGACCAACACGGCTACCTACCTGACACTTATAATGTACCAGTTGGTTTCACAGTAATTTCTTCACAGAAGGTTCAGAGCCTGAGGTAGCTCTAAGTGGTCAGAAAGTTGGGAGGGGGGAGAGAGGGGAGAGAGAGAGAGAATACACAGACAGAAGAGTCACATGAGAAATATAAAGGCTCCTCTGTGTGTTGCCTTTTCCCAAAATGTGTACTTGTATCTTGAATAAGAAATTAGAAGAGGGGGAAGTACACTTAATTCAGTGGAAATACTTAATCCCTCTCTCTTAAGACATCTTCTGCAGCTGCAGGTATAGGCCCTTTTCACTATAATCTCTAGCAGTGCAGAAGAAAGAGAGCCTTCAGGTGAAAGGTTACCTACATTTATAATGTCAGGCACTAAGGCTGGCAAGGTAAAAGGTAAATGGTAATTTTATCATTAGCGTGCCTGACCCTTTGGCCCCAACCATATCTCATGGGAGACGTTAAGAACAGCTCACCTGTCAAGATCTAAACACTTAAAGGTCAATGCGCACAAAAAAATCTTGGAGAGCTTACTACTGAATTGCTGACACCTTTTATTATCACCACTTAAATAAATGATTCAAGCGGCAAGACAAGGGAAAGACCAGCTTAAGGTCAAGATTTATGCCAGAAATTGTGGAGAGCTTTATTTTCTAAATCTTCACACACACGTGTGCACACGCGCGCACACACCATTAGAAGAAATTGGCTTTCCCTTCCTTTTGGAAATGTGAAATCAAATGAAGCAGGCTTCACATAATTCATGGGAGTTTCATTTTGCATTGTGCATTTGGCTCTAAGTCTTGACTTAATCCAGGGTAAACTTACGTGGGATTGAGATTCCCCAGTAATTAGGACTCTACCCTACAAGCAGAATAAAGACACACATTGAAAACTGCCCCTTGTTTGCGGATAGAAAGTTGTCTTTCTACTTTTATTTTTTCTCATCCTAATTTAACCACTTGCTTTGACAAGTGGTTAAATTAGGTTTTTATAGTGGCCAAGAAGGAGCACTGCAATGCCAGCAAAATTCACATTCAAATGCCAGATTTTCAGTTCCAAGGAAGGGTGGTCTGTGATATAATGCCTTCTTCAGATTCATAACTGATTAGGAATTTTGTTTAGCGCTTCCTTCATACAAACCCAACACGTTGATCACAGCACCAGGCCAGTTTTAAGACAGGAATTTGAGCAGGAACTCTTTTGTTCAGAACTTTGCTCAGGGGTAGCATATATGGAGTCCTCCACGTGTTGCTGGACTCCAGTTCTCATCAGCCCCAGCCAGCATGGCCCATGGTCAGGGATCGTGGGAGCTGGAGTCTAAGGGCGAGGCATTTGCTAGCCCCAACTTAGCTTGACTCTCCATGTATTTCCATGGTTTCGACTTCTAAGAACACACACAGAAGTCAGGGATTTGGGCAAATGAACTATGGGGTGCGGTCAGCAGCAATAAAATCGTGCCAAGTGAATTTTACCAGCTCCCCAGACTCTGGCACCGATTACCTGCCAGAATGTAGTTTTATTAAGACCAATAAAATAACGGGCCATCGTCAAAAACACTTCTTCTGAAGTGTTTCTTCTGGGACCTGTTTGTCCCAGAAGGACTCATCTAGACTGGTAAAGAAATAGTGATTCATATGCATTGTATGTGTGATATAGCATTGTGCCAACAGATGGAGATGTGGAGTCCCGTTTTTCTCTACCTGTTTTCCCTGTTTAAGTTTACAACGCTTTAAACTGAAACACTTCTTTGATGTGTCTAGATCCAGCCTGTGTGTGAGCAAAGGAGGAGTTTGGCTTTACTTTTTAATCAAAGCCTTTTTGTTGTTGTTGTTGAAGTTTGCCGTTAACTCCATTGTAAACCTTTCATGGACTTCCAAGACAAGTGGATCAGCTCTCAGCTGCAATAATTAGAACCTAGAATGGGGGGGGGTGAATCAGAGTTCCCTTTCCAAATGTTCCTTTTGTAGTGATGTCTCCTCTCTACGCTGTGTGGATTTTGCTTTTTCTTTGTCAATTTTTTTCTTTAAAAAGACAACCTCTAATTGCTGCAGAACATGTAATTTTGATTTAAAGGCTATTTTGTCCCAGATGTACCATTGAATCATGCTCTTCATTACGGGAAGGCACTGCAAACTGAAGACAACCAGGCAGGGTCTCACTGAGATGAACCAAAACAATTGGAAAAGAGGGAGGGGAGCCGTGGCAGGGGGGGCTGATCCTGACAAAAGCCCACAGGTGCTTTTCCTTTCCTCCCCTCTGAGTGGGAGTCAGCATGTTTAGATAATACAACTTCTCATTAAAGGCAGAGTGTGACTGGGGACAGCAAGGAGATTTCTGTGGCTTACCCTCTGATCTGTAATAATGCTTCATTAGAAGAAATGCCCGTGTTTTCCACCTTGGTGAGCAAAGGGTCACAACTGGGGCAATTACGGGGGAATGCAGTTTTAGAAGAAGAAGCACCGCAGAGAAGTTTAGCGTAGCTGATAGCTCACCACCTACCAAAGGTGAGGTTTCTTTCCTGCCTCACGTGAACTCCGTCCAGACTTATTGCAGCACCGGGGCAGAAGTCCTCAAGTGCCTTTGCCATTCGACCCATCGTCATCATTGCTATTATTGTTCTGCTAAAATCAAAGGCAGCCCATGCATCTCAGGGGAGAGCTGAGGTCACTAGCAATGGTCACTCTCTCAGAGAGCTTTGCTTGGTTCTCTGTAGTGAAATCCTAACAGCCCAATCTATGTCAAACCCAAAGTGTACCTTTCGCTGTCTCTTGCCCTAGGCAATTTTACTGTTTAGTTCACTGGAATGCAGGCTGCGGCTGTGGCTGACTGACTCAGGAAGACGTTTCTACCTATTTAACCAAGCTAGCCTAGCATCCTCTCTTCTATGGCAATGAATTCAAGTGGACTCAAGCAGTTGTAATATAAAAGGGAGATGGGGGGGAATCAAGTCTTACTGCTCAAAAATATTAGGACCCAAACGCAGTGACCTTCTTTCTACCGCAGACCTGACCAAACATATAATTTTAAAGCTGGAAAGGAATGCTCCTGTCAGCACCATTTCAACAAAAGGAAGTAATTTCTCCTCAGGGCAGACTGTTTACTGGCTCTGGGGGATTTTGGCTCTGTCTTGAGCATGCAGTTTGGCTTACTTGCTTAAGCCATCTAAAGTCGCTTCCAGACAACCCGTTTATCGAACATTCATCCTGAACTGTCTGCACAAAGTTTGCAGGGAGCTTAAACGATGATGTCTATTTACTGAGCATTCATTTCTGATTTGTTTCCAGGGAGGCTATATAATGTTGGAAAAAGGAACGTGCTTTCTAGTGCATTTTCCTGGCTCTTTCCTTATAGCAAAAAGTCTGATTTGGGGAGGAAGCAGATATGTTGAGCAAAAGCTCCAAAGCAACTTTATTGTGCAACCTGAACTTGCCAGTATGTGATCAAATCTCACCTGAAAACAGGGACAGTCTGGAAATGTACAGAGTATCTATTTGAGACTCGGAGACCCAAGTCCCCATGAAAACAACAAGGCTCACTTACCATTTATTTATTCATTCATTTAGAATATTTTTTGTGGATTTTCCATACATCCAAAAAACAATACAAACATTGTCCCCGCCCTCCAATCCATAACCTTAGATAACTCACAGGTTTCTGCAGAAGTATCTATTGACTTGATGTTTGCAAACCCTTTCCTTCTTCAGCCCACTGGCAATGCTTTGCTAAGGCATGCCTAACACCAGCAACACCTGCTTTCTCTTTTTGTCGTCGTCTGTAGAAAACTGCCTTGTGGGGCAGCCGGTACGTTTGTGATTCTGCTTCTCCCAGCACAGGGAGTGAGCACTGGGGAGGTCAAGGAGGGCTTCGTATCCTGAACTTCCCCCATGGCCAATGATTCCCTGGATAATAGCCGCAGCGTGGTCATTTGGAAAGTTCCACAGTTGGCATTTCCCTTCGCTTTGGGTTGGTTTGTCAAG
This sequence comes from Darevskia mixta, assembly GCA_034641385.1. NCBI lineage: Eukaryota > Metazoa > Chordata > Lepidosauria > Squamata > Lacertidae > Darevskia > Darevskia mixta. The sequence goes on from JAWWNH010000011.1 coordinate 24,162,179, forward strand.
CATAAAATTAAAACATTAAAAAGCTGATACCCTCTTCAGGAAGGGGGGAAAAATCTATTTTAATAACACTGCATTTTTAAATGCATCATTAGAATATTTTGTTGCAGCTTCAGCTTTTAAAAAATCGTAGGGTGGTGTGGTGGTGATCCGTATCTCTGCCGAGCTGTTTTCCTGGGCTACCTCTGCTGCTTCCTTTTCCTATATGTGGCATGACCTTCAGACGCTATGATGAGGGTCTCAGTAGTAAAGGTGAAATAGTTTGAGTAAGGAATCCATAAGCCTGCCAAACCTTGTGACTTGGATTTATGGCATTGTGTTGCCTGGTTGTATTGTGCTCTGCTGAACAGGATAGGAAAGGATGGTATCCTTGCTGTAGTGCTATAACTTGGCCCCATTCCTGTGTACTGAGGAACACCAGACATTGGCAGTGCTATGGCTCCACTCAAGAGAAACTACTGCACTGTGTAGTTGTGACAAGCCACAGGCTGTCTGCAGGTGAAGAAGGGAAAGGGTGAACAAGAATGTCAAAGACACTTGAACCACATCCTAAATACTGCCATAGTAACCTCATTATCCTAATGATGCTTTCCTGGTGTGCAGTCACGTGTTTTAGAGGGGGGGGGGTTCTTCTTCTGAGAGCCAGTGTGGTGTTGTGGTTAAGAGCAGGAGACTCGTAATCTGGTGAACCGGGTTCGCGTCTCCGCTCCTCCACATGCAGCTGCTGGGTGACCTTGGGCTAGTCACACTTCTTTGAAGTCTCTCAGCCCCACTCACCTCACAAAGTGTTTGTTGTCGGGGAGGAAGGGAAAGGAGAATGTTAGCCGCTTTGAGACTTCTTCGGGTAGTGATAAAGCATGATATCAAATCCAAACTCTTCTTCTTCTCTTCTTCTTAAAAAATGATTGAAGCCTTTTCATAATACAATACAATAAAAAACAAACTAATCTAAATCAGAGAGAGAGAGAGAGAGAGAGAGAGAGAGAGAATGCAAAGTTCCTCTCTCAAAGGTAGATCTGAACTAGGATTTCCATTTTCCCAAAAATGAAAATCCATACAAAGTTGTTGAGCTTTTCCCATACATTTTGCCGATTCAACAAAAATCTGCCCGGACGCCATTTGGGCAGCCCAATTCTACGATTCTATGTCTGGGTATGAGGATTAGATATGTGAACTGCTCTTTGTGTGTACACCATGTGCAATCCAATCTATATCCATATTTTGCATATACAGTTTACACACTCCTTTTTTGTGGCGCATGGACCACTCATGTGGAAGCATGCTCATTTATGGCATATCCCATATATGACATACTGATTTTTTTTTTTGATTTTTTTTTTGATTTTTTTTTTTTTTTTTTTTTTTTGGCTAAGCACCAAGCTTGATGTCAGCATCTGGTTAAAAAAAGGTGCATTTTTAAAAAAAATAATAATAATCGGGTTTTCCCCTGTAAAAAGTTGAGTTTCTAACGTTGTTGTTTAGTCGTTTAGTCGTGTCATACTCTTTGTGACCCCATAGACCAGAGCACGCCAGGCACTCCTGTCTTCCACTGCCTCCCGCAGTTTGGTCAAACTCATGTTAGTAGCTTCGAGAACACTGTCCAACCATCTTGTCCTCTGTCGTCCCCTTCTCCTTGTGCCCTCCATCTTTCCCAACATCAGGGTCTTTTCCAGGGATTCTTCTCTTCTCATGAGGTGGCCAAAGTACTGGAGCCTCAGCTTCAGGATCTGTCCTTCCAGTGAGCACAGGGCTGATTTCCTTCAGAATGGATAGGTTTGATCTTCTTGCAGTCCATGGGACTCTCAAGAGTCTCCTCCAGCACAATAATTCAAAAGCATCAATTCTTTGGCGATCAGCCTTCATTATGTTCCAGCTCTCTCAAACACAATTCATTAACATCAATCCTTGTCCTTTAGTTGGTTTATGGTCCTTCCCTTTTCACAGTGGATCTGTACTTCTGGTGTGTTTGAACAATGCAAATGGAGCCACCGCAGTACATACACATCAAATGCATTTTTTAATTTTATTTTCTGGAGCTACAACTTGTTTGTGAATGATTGTGCCATGTATTCAATGAAGTCCTGAAAGAAAGCAGCTCGACCTTTACAAATGTATCTGTGATGAATGAATGGTGAAATCAGCTGAGTCAGTAATCATCGGCTGACTGTACAAAATACATATCGCTAGGAATTCAATAAATGGATCTTGTTTAAGAAATCATTTCTTATTATAAATGCTGCTCTGCATGCAGGGTATTGAATTCAGTCAAGATGAAGTCTGCAGCTAAATTATTCATTCGTTCATGGTTCGTGTAGATTTCTATTTTCTAGACACTTATATTGGGAGAAAGTGTATGCACTGTTGCTGTAATTTTTTAAAAAATTGATGTCTCCAGCACCGGACAACATGATGTCATAAGATGTCATAATTTTTTTTTAAAAAAAAAATCTAGGTCACAATTCAGCTGTGAGGTGTGTAGTAGCCAAGACTGCACCTGCACAGCTCTTGCAAAATATCAGTAATCACACCAATAGGTGTTTGATGGTAAGGAGGGGGCAAGCACATCTCTCAAGGCCCACTGAAACCCTCATGACCAAGAGCCAAGCCTGATACTTCATGTTAGGTATGGAATGTATGTGCAGCAGGTGTGTAGATAGATGGTTTCTAAAAGGGTCACCTGGCCTGTTGCTTCCAAAGGGTTAACTAGCTGCGTTTGCCCATCTCAGTCTAAAACGACACTGCCAGTGGCATTTTTCAGCCCAAGAGTGTGGATCTATTTAAGAAATTGTCTTCTAGTAATCTAACCCCTTAGAGGCATTTTAGGTGATTACAGTCATCCCTTCTGTAATTTATATAATTATAGAAAATGTGATTCTTCTCAGTCATCGGTTTCATTTGTCTTACGCTGCCCAGACAGGAACAGAATAGAAATCAGAGATTTCATTTGTGCCACTGGTTATTATGTAGCTCTATCCAAATTTCCCTTAAGGTTTAACTAGACACATCAATCTCTCAAATTTACATCTCCTCGGAAGGGACGCTGCGCTCTCAATTCCTTGCTTCTCATCTTAAAAACATTTCCGCAAGCCTCACATTCCAGATGGCTGAGGTATCTGCACAGCGTTTTGTGCAGTTAAGCTACAGTGAAGTTCATCACATAGTAGCAGCTCAAGTGGTCATCCATTAATTGTTTAAATTCCCCGACCAGCCATCAGTTTTCCTGACAGAGTTAGGGACCAAGATTTCAATCGCATATAGTGGCCTGGGGTTTGTCCACTCAATACTGCTCTAGGCAGGGCCGGCCCAATACATTTTGGCACCCGAGGCGAAGCACAAAATGGTGCCCCTCTCCCCAGCAGGGAATAAGTGGAGAGTGAAAATCAACACCAGGAACAAAGGGGGAATAAATTCGGCCTCCAGATGTTTTGAGACTACAATTCCCATCATCCCTGACCACTGGTCCTGCTAGCTAGGGATCATGGGAGTTGTAGTCCCAAAACATCTGGAGGGCCGTGGTTGAGGAAGCCTGGTGTAGGGCATGGCCAGGAGAGAATAGGTGGGCTGGAGAGGGATGTGGCCTGGGGAGAGTCCCAAGGGCCAGGTAGTGAGCCCTGGAGGGCCACGTTGAGACCCAAAGCCAGAGGTTCCCCATCCCTCCTCTATTTTGTGGCATCACCCCCATTTGATTTCTTTTGAAGGCATTGTTGCCCATTAAACAAACAAGCTTCCTACTGCATCTCTCCAGATGTTCTGATGGCACGACTTGGTCTCACCTACTCTGATTGTGCAGGGGTGTCATGTTGCCCTTTTGGTCTGGCTACATTTTCTCCCATTTTATACCTGATTTTCACTGTGTCCACATTATCGGATATATGTTAATATAGAGGGCGAGCAGACTAAAATTCAGCCATTGTTCCATTGTGGTTTCGGGCATTCTTACTTAGTTTTGCTAATGCGTTGGCAAAGGTGAGACCAGAATGCAACTGAAGTTGATCTGACAGTTTTGTATGTTTTATGCCCACAAATGTCCTGTCACTTATAGGCTCTTCTTTTTGTGTTTCCATAGTTACAATGTTCAGCTAGTGAATAAAGGCTCCTGCAGTTTCCCCCTTGATCCTGGCACCTCTTGCTAAGTGCTGCTCTTTCATATATGACCTTTCGTTTCCTGACAAAAGGTTACTCAAAAAGCTCCTTTCACTTCTATGTAAATCTTTTGGGCTTCTGTAGTGACAGGTAGGCTGTATAGGCAACAATACCATCTGCAGGGTCCCCTGTGGGGGGGGGGAAATTAGAGCATTGAGTTGGTGGTCTGTTCTTAGCACTAACCTGGAAACATGAGGACGCAACATGAGGTATGACTGTATTGGCTATTTGTGAGTTGATTTATTCATAGAACTATCTGCCATGTGTACATTGAAGCCATGCCCCAGGTGGGAGGAAGGGGCAATTTGCATAGCTGAAAGGGAGCCCTTTCTAAAACTTCTCGTGTTTGGCCCTCAGAAACAAACATAGAAACAAAACCATGGAGGGCAAAATGGTTAATCCACTGAAGTCAATTTATTGAAGCTGAACCTGGCCCCAGGAAATTAGTGGTGCAGTTCATCCTGTAGAATCAGTTTAAGTTTTGAAAGTGCCTTTGATAGAGATCAGGCTTGCACTTTAGGTGTATTGTTAAAAATTGCCGTCTTTCGGTGGAAAAGTAAGAGAAAACAAATGTTGCAGAGGCCATCCAGAATTGGATTGCTTTTCCTACTGACGTGCTCATTCCTGTTTACATCAAAGAAAGAAAAATCTAGCGCAATCGAAAAGTTCAGTTGCTGCAGCATCCTGCAAAAAAAAAATAAGCTGGTTTATGCTTAAAGCCTTTCACTGGCCGTAATCCTTTAAATCCCTTGCATGCCATAGCAAATTGAAATTCAGCTGGGGCTGTCTGGACTTGTAAAGACAAACCATCCTTCATCAAAGAGGCATCCATATTGATAAATTGCTCCCTTCGTAGTCATGACACTATCTCTAAAAGTGATTTGTGTACATTAGCAGAGCAGTAAAAAGATGAAACGAAAAGCCCTTAAGAGTAAACTTAGATGCAGAATGAAAATGATGACTTGTAGCAGTCAAGTGGCTCTTTATGGAATCAGATTTGGAAGGGAGAAAAAAAGAAAGACCATTCATTACGGCATGTATAAAACAGAAGAACAATATACAGGACAAAATGGACCCAGCTCTTAAGACCCAGCATGGGACTCCTTCTTGCGCTTTTCAAGATTATCATGGAGACAAAATTCATGAGGGCATAGATGCTAAACAAATGGAATAGATTCCTCAGGAGTCTGGTTGGAAGTAATTTGATCACAAGTGCACTTATTCCCTCTTGTTTGCTGCAAAGGGAACATAATCTTTGGAAACAACAGTACTATAGGATTTCCACAGCCATTAGATACAACTTAGACTGGTGCCGATGTGCCTGCTTCCCTGTTTGGACTCCCTCGTGAGTTTTTCACATAGCATGGCTCCATCACGTTTTTGTACCCATGCTCTTATGCTGCTATGGTTGCTGTTTCTCAGGTCAGACATGACAGTGGGCAGAATTCAATGAGGTGAAGCCACTTCTTTTAGCGCAAAGGGCAGGCTCCACCTTCCATGTGTATGGGAAACAACCCGGAAGACATTGTCACGAGGAGATAGGGTGGCATGTCTTGGAGTTCTCCTCATATCCTAGCCCCGCCCCAAACTTACCTTATTGATGTGTTCACTTTAAGGAAGGAAAGCCTGGATGTTTGACCACAGGTGTCGCTAATTAAGATCAAGTTCTCTATAAAAGGCAGGCATTTGGGATGGGAGGGCGAGCCTCATCATGGACTAGGGTGCAGTGAGTCGGTTTATGTGTCCTTGCTACTCAGTTGAAGGGCTTCAGGAGTAGGAGTAGCAGGTTGGGGACAATTTGGGTATGTATGCTTTGTTTTCTTTAATAAAGTTGGTTTGGTTCCCCTTCCACCTCCTTGTTTCTTTTGTCCTGGTATCCTTGGAAAGAACTACTGCATTTGGCTGAACACCATGCTGCTCCAAAGAGTCCCTCAAACCTCAGGAATTGGCTTTTGGGAAGGAGAAGATGGGAAATCCCATTACACATTACACAATTCTTTGGATCCCTGTCCTCAGCAAGTTTACGGGTCATTTCCTCATTCAATGGAACTGTGGTTCACATAGAGGGGTAAGGATTTTCACACACATTTTTAGCATTCTCACCAAATAGTCATTCTAGGCTAAGTCATGACAATTAAGCAGGTGAAATATATGTTGTTTAGATTTATCCTCAGAGAGCCAAAACTAGGGATCGGGGGAAACTTGGGCTACCTAATTCACACTTTCTGAAACAATATGTGAAATGAAGCACAGCTATCCTTCCAAATTCACACTTCCCCCGAATTTTGTAATGCAGTTTTCCAACCAAATAATGTGTTCAAAAAATACACACATTAGGGGAAAGGGTACATAAAAGTGTGTTTAATAATGAAAAATAGCATAAAGATGAATTATATTAAGGAAATTAGTTTGCAAAATTGTGTCCATTAGGCAAAATTGCATACATAAATTTATACACAGTTTGTGTGATAATCTCATTTACTAGCTAACTCTCCCCCACCACCACCCACCACCCCGGTGTGCTAGGTAGACCTTGTGTAGGAAGTGGGTTAGTTTTGTTTTAGATGTGGAGGAGCATTCACCCATGCGATTGCTTGCCTTCTTCTGAGACAGTGGAACTGCTTACACACAGATGTTGGGAACAGCCCTTTGTATGACATTCCCTAACATTGAAGTGAATGCAGCCACCCTCCTTGCATAGAATTTCATACGTATATTGCAGAAACTTAGTGCTTTGGACTGCACCTACTGGCAGTGGTCATGCATCTAACTGCAATAAATCTTTTGAAATCAGCCCAATGTACACTTAACACACAGGAAACTAGATGGAAGTTTGCAGGTCTTGAGCTGGATAACTCAATCTGCATAGACTCATGTGCACAGAGGAATTTGCATGGGGGGGGGGTTGCTAAAACCATTTAGCAATTAACCAAATACACAAAAGGCTTCGGAATTCACCTAAACAACACCCACAAAAGGAAGTCAGAATTCATGTGTGGAAAATTGAATTAAGAGGAAACAGTTGAGGTACATCAACTTGGAATGAAGATGGTGTCAATCACTTAAATTTAGAAAGGTTCCCCCCCCCCCAACATTTCTCACAGAATTTAACAGTACAGGTTAAATCTGTGCAGATAGCTGTATTGTTCAAATAACCAGAGGACTCGCTTACAGGACATACCTCAAAGGTATACATTTGCCAACTGATTTCAAAAAGGAATGTTTCATGTAATCAGCCTATGTTGGAAGACAGTTGAAAAAGATTTGGATAAACCATTGAATGAGCCAAAGCGTTGGGTGGGAGATTTTTGTAAACAATTAGAAGTGCCTGCCATTCTGTCTGATTCTGGTTGATAAGTCCAGCGGACTTCTTAACAATATAGATGGCTTTCCCCCCTGAGAAATGAGAGAAAAGACTTACGTGACAAGTCTGACTTATGGCACACTCAAGTGGGGACTTCAAGTCCTCCCAACTGCCTCATTGGGGCAAGACCTGCTGGGAAGAGTTGCTGTGATCACTTGGCCTGTGCTGTTTCTTTGAATAAAGAGTTAACTTCACTGACACCAGTGGTGTTGTTTTTTTTATTGCTGACCTGCTACTGGCTCCGTGGGACGCAGGTGGCGCTGTGGGTTAAACCACAGAGCCTCTTGGGCTTGCCAATCAGAAGGTCGGCGGTTCGAATCCCCGTGACTGGGTGAGCTCCCATTGCTCGGCCCCTGCTCCTGTCCATCTAGCAGTTCGAAAGCACGTCAAAATGCAAGTAGATAAATAGGTACCGCTGCAGCAGGAAGGTAAACGGCGTTTCCGTGCGCTGCTCTGGTTCACCAGAAGCGGCTTAGTCAAGCTGGCCACATGACCCGGAAGCTGTACGCCGGCTCCCTCGGCCAGTAAAGGGAGATGAGCGCCACAACCCCTGAGTCATCTGCGACTGGACCTAATGGTCAGGGGTCCCTTTACCTTTACTACTGGCTCTGGCTCCCGACAGGTGCACTAAACTGATAAGAACAGATACTACACTTGATCTTAGCCAAAAGGCCGAGAAGCGATGACAGGTGCACTAGATAGCACATCATTTTTAGAACTAGAAAAGACCTAGGTTTGAAAACCCATTCACACCCAAAATTTCAGTGTATGGCCTCTTAGCCGGGGGGGGGGGGTCCCTTATTGACTCCTGTTGGCAGGTTGGTTGCCATGTGCAAGGTTTCGCTTTTGACATGCCAGTTCAAATGGTTGGTATTCAGTGCTCGTGCGATAGTGCCAGTGGCCAAACCCTGTGCTAGGCAGCCCATGCACTTGGGTAGTTGCAGGGGCTGGGAGACAAAACAGACAAGGGTCTACCCTGACAGTGCACACTCAACCCTGTAGCTAATTAGGTGGCCCTGTGCAACCTTTCTCCCAGCGTAACCTACCACAAATGGTTGTTGATAAGGAAATAAGAACTGCCTCTCCCATTCCTCTGTTCTCCCCACTGTTTTAAACCCATGCATTTCCCTCCTTTTGTCGTCTGTCCAGAGATTGTAAACTGTCCAGAAGGACCTGCCTTATTGTGCTTCTTTTACTTGGTAAACTGAAAAACAGGTTAATGTTGTTGCATAAATAATAAAGCACTGGGTACATTCTTTTTTTAAAAAAAAGAATACACACACACACACACACACACACACACACACACACAGTGGTACCTCAGTTTACGAACTTAATCCATTCCGGAAGTCCGTTCTTAAACTGAAACCATTCTTAAACCGAGGTGCGCTTTCCCTAATGAGGCCTCCCATTGCTGGTGCCCTTCCACCATTCGGATTCCATTCTTAGACTGAGGTAAAGTTCTCAAGCCAAGACACTACTTCCGGTTTTGCTGAGTTCGTAAACCGAATCATTCATAAACAGGACTGTTCTTAAACCGAGGTACCACTGTGTGTGTGTGTGTGTGTGTGTGTGTGTGTGTGTTGGCACACCTTCCAGATTTTGAAAAGTTTCCATCTGACATCCATACGGCCCTCCTTTCTGCAGAATGCATTCCCTAATACGTTGAAGTAGCGAACAGTTTGCATAATCTCTTTGCTTTTCCCCGACTGCCAGTAATGAAATGCTGCTCTTTCTGAAATAATTTCCTGGCTATTTGCTAAGATTCATCTCCGACATTTCATTAAATATGATCATTTAACTGTACAAGTACAAATGTATTTTTAATTTCGCTTACTGCAGATATTACAGATGGGGGGGGGGAGAGAATGAATTTGTATTGCTCTAGGACAAATATATCATTCACGTGTGCACACCACTGCCTGCACCCACCCACCCACACGCACAAATATTAAAAATTACTGAAACTTCCACCAAGATTTATACTTAACATTTCCATTTTCAGTGTTGCCAGTGAAACATATTGTATGTCACTCGACCATACATGATGCTATGAGGAATGAGTGGGTGATTACAGTGGGAGGGCTTTATCAGCATCTCCAGCTTTCGGCCTTAAATATCATGCCAAGCTGTAATTTGTGGCTTTAAGACGTAAGGTGAATTGGACAGGGATTTGAGGGGCACGTTTTAAATTATCAAACAGGCCTTTAGCCCAAGGATTTGCCACCATAATAGGTGAAAGCAAATACTGTCATTAAAATGTATTTGGAATTAGCAAACCACAAGCTGCATTTACTCCACCGGCAAATGTTGTGTACACCAGAGTGAGCCAAAATCTCCAAAGCAGAGGAATAACAAGTCTCGGTGTGGAATATACCCCCCCCACCCCCACCCATACTTAATGCAATATTTCTGTGGCCGTCAATAACACGTTCCAATTTTCCACAAGGATTTCATTTTTGCCTCAGACAGGCACTGAAAAATGCATGCATTCCAACAACAGACTTCATGTGATATTAACTGACCAGCACCTCTGACAGTTACAGAAAGAGACCGACACCTCTGCCCGCAGTGTGTTAAATAGTACATTTAGGAAAACTTTCCTGAGGTCACACTGCTAAGAAAATCTATGGAGCATTAGTGTATGTGCACTGAGGTGTCATGGTATCTGGCCTACAGGGTCCCTCACTGACAAGAAAAAGAGCCTTATTCCATATGTATTTCCCCTATATGTTTCTTTAATCCTTTATTAAAAAACAAAAAAAATAGCAAGTTTCCTTCTCAGACCAATACATACAACCATTGGGAGACTTCCTTTCCAGACCACATGTCCCTTGTGGGTAGTCATTTGTATGCAGTAACTCCTCAAACAGACCAGGACATTTTCCCCCAAGCAGTGACATATGGGCTCTACTGAGATATGTGTACAAGTGGGAGAGTTGTTATAAAGCCACAGAGAAAAGGCTTCCGTGTTAATATATGAAGATGTGAGCAACTTGGGTCCAAGATACCTTAAGGAGCTCCGGATATCCCAGCCCAATCACTGAGAACATTTGGTAGAGGGCTGTTAGTTGCCCCCCCTGTCTGAATGTAAGGTTAGCATAGTTAACAACAGATATCTCCCGCCTAATGCAATGTGATTTCTCTTTTAAAAGAAAAAAAAAAATGCTGCTTTTCTAAGCACCTCCACCACAATATGCTATGTCATCCTGTTAGATGTATTTTCTCCCTTCCTTTACTCTTCTGTGCTTTCAAACATCAAAAATACCCTATGTGTAGTATTTGTATATTAAATGTGCTTGCTTGATTGCAATTTGTTATAAAGCACCCAACAGTTTTATTCCTTACTACTATAAGTGATTTGACATGTTTTTGCTCGCTGTGTTCTTTTAAAATATGGGCTGTTTTCAAAAGTTATTTCCTTTCTTTCGACAGAGCTGGTGGAAGAATTGGCTTGATATTTTGACCAAGCAAATTACACCAGCTAGTAGGTGCTTTAATTTGTGTGCCCCAGGCTTAAACAATGCCACTTCCAGTTAGAGACCCAAGTGTTGCTGCTCTTCTGTGCTTGTAGTTAGAGATCTGGAATCATGTGAGCGTAAATGTGTGCTTGCATGAACTGAATAAGAGTGTGTGCATGCATGTGCATTTTTTAACCTCTCCAAGTGATGTAGCAGGGCGAAGCTCCCATTAAAAGATGCCATGCATTTGGTACATGTGAGAGAGCCAAACGAAGGATGTCCCTGGTGATCAAAAGTTGAGGTGTATAATTCCCGCTAATTCCAACTGATCTTGAATGCAGTATGTCAAAAGCTTTAGAAAGAATAAGAGGACAACACTAGATCAGTGTGACACAACATACAGCCAGCTACAAAAGACTAGCTAAACAAGCTAACTCTGGATTGTTTATTTACTGGAACATAACATGCACAAAAAAGGATGGCTCTTTTAAAGCAGTGTACTTCATTTTCCTGCTCTACAAATTTATAGGCATACATTCATGAACAAATAGCTATCAAATGAGTTTGATTAGTTTGAGGTCATGTAGCTCTGAGTGAAGCACAATTAAGAGTTTCCTCCCCAAAGATCAGTCATCTTGCATGTTAAGCTCAGTCACCATGTACTCATCAAGTTGCTGCAGATACCACTAACGAAGTGTTGCATCTGCAGAGAATGTCCAGGACAATGTTTGGGACACTGAGAGTGTACTGTGCATTCTTGTGTACGTGTACAAAATCTGGAACCTGGTACAAAATTTGACTTCCTGAAAACAGAGTTCTCACCTGCCTGGTTTTCATCCAGGCAATATGAGAATCGAAGCCTTACTGTCAGTTGTCCAGATCTGGATAATCCACATGCAGGGGAAACAGATTGGCTACAACAGTGTTTACTTCACTCTTCCCAAGCTGTCACTTGATTCATCTTTGATGGGGTTCATGCTCAACTCCACTTGGAAGCCTGGGGGAGGAGAGGGAAAGAGCTGTGAGTGGCAAAGAAGGGAGAATATTGCCTAGAATGGCTTTCCCATCACAGGCCTCCTTTTTCTGTCATTTGGCTCACTCATGCTGTTTCACTTGGAACCTGTGTTAGGGGTGGGGGATCGCTCCAGCACAAAATCCTGAGTGTGTCAAGTGACAGCAAAGTGACAGCAAAACATAGAGCAGAAACAGAAGCAAGGTTGTCTCCAAAATGCCTCCATAACTTCAAAAGCCACTCAGCATTGTGCTTGCAACTGTGCCTATAACCAGATCCCTCTAGGGCAGGGATAGGGAGCCCAGAGCCCTCCAAATGTTGTTAGACTACCACTCTGATCACCCCTGAACACTGACCATGTTGGCTGGAGCAGATGGAAGCTTGTGCCAAACAATATTTGAAGGGACACAAAGCTCCTCATCCCTGCTTTAGGGAAATTATAAGAAGGCAACAAGCTACTCTCTGAGCTGTTTGTGCCCAAGAGTTGATAATTATATTATATTATAATTATATTATAATAGCAAATATAGGCCTATCTTCTGTGAATTTGTCTAATCCTTTTAAAACATTGTCTGGCCCCAGATTTCCTCAACCTGATGCCCTCCAGCTATTTTGGACTACAACTCCCAGTAGCCACAACCCAGTATGGCCAATGACAAGGGAAATGGGAACTGGAGTCCCAAACATCTAGAGTGTATCAGGTTGGGGAAGAATGATCCAAGCTAAGTTTTTTTTATATATTCCAAGATATTGTCATTGACTCTATTCAAACAAAACAAAAACCTCCAGTCCAGAATCTCTTTTCCTCCCAGCTGATTGATACCACAATGTTGCTTCAGAATATGACTCTGAAATCTTGACCTTGGTGGGAAGCAACAGCTCTCACAGCAACAGTCACATCTTCTTGACAATCATGAAAGCAGAACAAATGCCTCGAATAATCTGTTGCATTCAGTGTTTGATTCTGATTTTGGGGGTTCATCTACACAGCTGCAAATAAAACGTTTTAAATGTGTTGTAAAGTGCAATGTACAAATGTGACAGGAGATGGCGACAGTGAGCTATGAAAAATTTCAGTGTATTTTTCAAAAAAAAATCAAACATTTTCATAGCGTTTTTTTATATGTGTGTAGATTCCACCTGGGTTTTGTTTTTTATAGTGATGTCCATGATAGTCATTACTAAAATGTCATGGGAGGATGATAAGAGGGGGAAGTGACAGCTTGAAAAAGACAGAGATGACTCTGAACCAAAGCTTTCTCAGGAGCAGCATTCCAGTTATGGAAGACCACCCCCAAAGAGATTCATCTACTGTAGTACCAACACTGCAGTTACTTAGCACCAAGCCATAACTTTTTAAAAATGCCCAGGCATTTTCATAGAGTTTCTGATTTAGTTGTGCAAGTTTTCGTCCATTTTCAAAGTGTCTGGTTTTTTCAAATTGTCTTCTGTTTCCCTCTTGTTCTGTGTATTCGTTTTAAGCTATAGAAAACTTTTGTGCAGCTGGAATGTAGGCAAGTGATCAAAAGTTTTAGAGCCACATCTGTTGCTCCAGCCACTTGCGGCCTCGGGGTTCATCTGCCACTGGCATGCATGTTCACACGTTACAGAAGGTTTCCTTTGAGAAAAATGCAGGCTGCAAATAAAGTTCACCCTCCCCAATGGATTGTTCCTTTCAAAGCAAATAGCAGCTGCTGGGAGGGAGAGTTTTTTTGTCAGGACCACAACAGGAGGGGAGGGGTTAACATGAAGATGATACCTTGCATTACAATAGTTTTCATTTTGAAAGGGGAAGTAAAGTGCTCATATATACACAAACCCATTGTGGAGATGTTCACTTAAATCTGCAAAGTTCAAATGGACTAATGTTTTGTTTTGTGATGGAGTTGCCAGCATTTGTATTTGTAGTGCTGCAACCCTCAGCTTTGAGAAAATTCACCAATCACTGAAGTATTCACCAGTCACTGAAGCAAACATTTAAATCAGTCTGAAAGACAGTCTCGTAGCCCCACATTCCCTTCATCTGTTGCATACTGGGTAGCTACAAATCTACTTTTACTTTGAAAGCAAAACAAAACAGGCCTTTATCTAACAAAATGCCTCTGGCAAGTAAATAAGCATCTTTTAAAAACTATTAAACTTCCTGTGGCAAGCGCCCTTCAGGTCCTCCACATCATGGGAACAGGTAAATTGAGATGACAGGTTCATTTCTATGGAGCATTTTAGGGTGTATTTATTTTGGCAGAGGTCTCCGCTTGTCATCTTATAGAAAAATCCAAACTTAGCTCTTAGATTTATTTATTTTTTATCTGTCTTGCTGTTAACTTGTAAACACTTGCAAATGCCCAGTAAAAAAAATGTTCTTCTATGCTTTTTGCTACAGAAACCCTACATGTAGGAAATTTAACACACACACACAGACACCCAAATCAAATAAAACAAGACAGTTAACCACCAGCAGGAGAGGACGTTTTCAGTAGTGGCATCCCAGGTATGGAATAGCCTTCTCAAGGAGGCTCACATCATCTTTGCGGGGCAGGTGAAAAACTTTTTGTTCACGCATATTATACACTTACATGTGCACACACACATATGCATATATACACATACACACAATCACTTTCCAGAGGGGTCGCAGTGTTAATCTGTTGCAGCAAAACCAATGAAGAATCATGTGGCACCTTAAAGATGAACAGTTGTTATTGTGCCATAAGCATCTGTGTCATATATATGCCATCTTTAAGGTGTGCAATATATGTCATAACTTCTGCCAAAAGGGAGCGGGTGGCGCTGTGGTCTAAACCACTGAGCCTCTTGGGCTTGCTGATCGGAAGGTCGGCGTTTCGAATCCCCACGACGGAGTGAGCTCCTGTTGCTCTGTCCCAGCTCTTGCCAACCTAGCAGTTCAAAAGCACACCGGTGCAAGTAGATAAACAGGTACCATTGTGGTGGGAAGGTAAACAGCGTTTCCGTGCGCTCTGGCTTCTGTCACGGTCCTCCATACACCAGTAGTGGTTTAGTCAGCTGTCCGTGGAGAAACGCTGGCTCCCTCGGCCTGAAAAGCGAGATGAGCACTGCACCCCATAGTCGCCTTTGACTGGACTTAACCGCCCAGGGGTCCTTTACCTTTACCTTTTTTACTATAACTTCTGCCATTATTATTATTTTCATCCAGACCTAAGGAAGGAGCTTCACCCAGAATAGAAGAATGGTGGGCCTAGTATCATTCTTCAGAAATAACAGAAATATTCATACTGGGTCAAAGTGTGAGTTGATGTGGCATTTCTCTCACATTTGGATACCGTTGTTTTAAAAATGGATTGACGTTGTCTTCTGTTAAAGCTTCCCTAATTATAGGTACAGTATGTTCACCTTTCGGTGGTAGAGGGATGTGAGAAGATAGATTCAGAATGTTGCTGCAAAATTATAAAGCATTTCACACTGGGTGGGGAAGGGCAGAATTACTGCTAGGCAATAAAGTGTGGTTTAAAAAAAGAGAAAAATCAAGTTGAGAGATGGGGAGGGAGAGTCCACAATAATTGCTAGGAAGTAAGTTTTTCTGAGTAGTACTCTCAACTTGAGCACATACATAAAGGCAGAGATGACAACCAATAATAATGTTTGCTAAAAAGGCAGGTCTAGGTCATTTCTGTATCTGGGCTCTACAAATTTGATTGACTGTGACAGACAGTGCTGAGTAATTGCTATAATCACTCTAGTAGGCACTGTACCTTGGCCAAGCAAAAGAAAGATGCAGTAAATGGCATCAGAGGATAGCCACCCCCTCAACCTGACATCTTTGACAGCAGCGCTTTGATCTTAATGGGAGGGTTAGTGAGAGTTACTGCCATCCCCACAGAAGGGGAGATGAGCAGGAACCCGGCGAGTCCCGTCCTACGTTAACCAAAGATAAGGGCCTCATTAAATTGCACAGGAGTGCTTATTTGCAGGTTGACTTGCTGTGGCGATCAGTTGGTGGAGAGTTGCGATAACAATGAGAAATGCAAAAGCATGTCAGACGGAATCGGCTGCCTTTTCCCTGCTCCTGGAGAGGAGCAACAATTAGGATGGTGTGTCTTCAAAACTTTCACGTCAATAGGGCGACGCATCCATTTAAATGAGACACAGTCAAATCGACTTAAAGCAAACCGTGGTAGGAACGGTTCTTCCAAACTGCATGCCACTTTTGAGTTACCCAATTGTTCTTGCAAGTAAGCACAATGGGGGGGAGCCCATTTCACCCTAATTTGCTATTTCCCTTTCATTCATTCAATTTCCTCCTGCGCCTTAACATGCTGCCTTCTGATACCATCAACATTTTTTTAAAAAATTAAGATCTCCTGTCACTGGAAAAGGGACAAAAAGTGGCCCGATGGCCTTGTAATGTTTCTATTCCTTCCTCACTATTGAAATCACTGCACACTAATGGAGGTTTTAAGTTTAGCATTGCCTTTATGGAAGTATTGTTTGGTGACTAAAAGATACTGCAAAATCTGAACATAGCCCACCTGCAAAAACATAGGTTGGTTCTGGAGCAAAAAGTGGTAAAAGTATGCTGAATACCCTCTATACTTTGTTGAAAGTGGCAGGCATGTTAACTCGTTGATAAACTCAAATTTCTGCCCCAAGACATCTCTCTTTATTACTCACTCACTTGATGAAGAAAAGAAACATTTTCCTTGCTGGAATACTCTACTCCTCAATGTTTCATTTCACAAACGTAGGAGGAATTGGCACAGGAATATAAGCCAAAATGCAATTACGTTCCAGGTAAATTGGAAAACATTATTAAATATGCATATAGAAGAGCTAGACTTGCTAAAGAAAAATCAGCATAAAGAGAAATCAGCATGACTTCTCCGAAGCTAAGTCAGGTCTCAACAATCTTTTAGAGTTCTTCAAGCATGTTAATAAACATGTGGGTGCAGGTGATATGATTTAAACTGTATACCTGAACTTCCAAAGTCATGGGATAAAAGAACAGGCCATCTTAAGGATCACTAACTGGTTATGTGCCCAGTTGCTGTGAACCCATCCCATCATGACATTACGGTAAAACCAAAAACTAGAAAACACCATTTACATGGGTTAATAATAGGCCACAACTTTATTGATTTCAGATGTCAGTGAGCAATTGTGCCTGATATACACAGTTTTGCATCACAATTTCCCCTAATACAACACATTTTTCTACGTCCATTTTCACTAATGTATGCATTTATATGCACACTTTCCCCTAGTATATGCATGTTTGTACACGTTACTTGGCTGGGGGAACTGCATTGCAGAATTTGGAGAAGTGCGAATTTGAAAGGATGGCTGATCAGGTTTCAGAATGTGTGAATCTAGGCAGCCTTCAGAGGAAGGGGAAAGACAGAGAGGCAGAAAGCATCCACTGCAGCCAACGGTGCCAGCATCACCTATGAGAGAACAAGGTGTTATGCAACTGGGAGACAAGTTGCAATTGCCTTCCATCAGAACTGTTACAAGGGAAAGTTAAACTAGGATAAATGAAAATGACATGCATTTTACTGAGGCTAAGAAGAGCATTTGCAGACTACCAGGAAGAATCACTGCACTATTGTAATGGCAACCAAGAGTGAAAACCCTCTCATGTCTTAGCTTGGCTCCTTCTGCATTTTTCTTTGGCAAAGTGCTCCACCAGTTAAGGGAGAAATATTGGGCGATTCACACAGGATGCCTATCAGAGTAGGTTTGTCAAGCAGAGGAAAAGAGACAGAGGACTATTAAGTCAAATGGATATTGTTCCACCCTGTATGTGTTGGGGGGGGGTTAATGTAAAAACTTCTTGCTACAGATGCTTGCATGTTTTCTTACTCTGTTTCTTTAGATGATGGCAAAGAGAAATCTGAACTCTGCTTTCATCTGCCTATGGGTGGAATTTTGTCCTGGAACCTGATACAGTAATAGTGGTACCTCTGGTTACGTACTTAATTCGTTCCGGAGGTCCGTTCTTAACCTGAAAACGTTCTTAACCTGAAGTACCACTTTAGCTAATGGGGCCTCCCACCACCGCCGGGCCGCCGCTGCCTGATTTCTGTTCTCATCCTGAAGCAAAGTTCTTAACCCAAGGTAATATTTCTGAGTTAACAGAGTCTGTAACCTGAAGCGTATGTAACCCGAGGTACCACTGTATTACCTGCTCTCTGTTTATCTTTATCCTACTAGAACGACTCTTCAGCCAGAACTGATCTTCCCAAGTGCACCAGTCTCACACGTGAGCGGCCTAGTCTTCCAATCGAAATGAAGTCTGCTTCTAATGAACTATGACTATGAACAAATAGGTACCTGAAATACCCAACCTTTTCAATGATGTGGGCACACCAGAGACACAAAACGACACAAAACTTTCATTCAGCTGGCAACAACAACAAGCCAAGTGAATCATATTTTGGGGGATAAAATATGAGATTTGTAATGCTGCAATAAATATTTAGACTTCTGCTACATTTTTATTGAACTGATGAGGGAGAATAAATGTCATTTTTGACACCAGATCTATCAAATTCTGATTCATTCACGCTGGGATAAATGTCTAGTAAATCCATTTAAGTGACAATATAAAATATCACGACAAGTACAGTCTATATTGGGGCTTGTAGCACAAATCCTATGACGATGATTCGCTGAGGTGGCACAGAATGTTCTGTTCTCAGGCATGCTAAGCCATTCGAGGGTCAATTCCTGTGATGGGAGGGAAAGTTCTCAGTTTAGCTGCAAGTAAAGCATCACAAGAAGCAAGCTTGTGGGGACAAGGAAGTGGTCGAAGGACATACGGAATGTAAGGGAGAATGGAATTCGAAGGCAAGCAACCTAAAGAAAGAGTGCAGGACAAACAGTATATTGATAAAAAGGAAACTGCAGGAAGGTTGGGAGACTGAGGTTTCAGGTAAGAGGCAAAGGAGACAGGGAAACTATCAAAATGGGAGAATACTGTTGTGGCTCCATGTCCTACGCAGACCCTCCAAGCGTCCCTATTTTCCAGGAACAATCCCGTATTTACATAAGCCATCCCAGTTTCTGAATTGATCCTGGAATGTCCCACTTCTCCTTATAAAGGTAAGGACAGTTAAGTCCAATCGCGAACGACTCTGGTGTTGCGGCGCTCATCTCGCTTTACTAGCCAAGGGAGCCGGCGTTTGTCCGCAGACAGTTTTCCCGGGTCATGTGGCCAGCATGACTAAGCCGCTTCTGGCGAAACCAGAGCAGCGCATGGAAACGTTGTTTACCTTCCCGCCAGAGCGGTACCTATTTATCTACTTGCATTTTGACGTGCTTTTGAACTGCTAGGTTGGCTGGAGCAGGGACTGAACAACGGGAGCTCACCCCATTGCGGGGACTCGAACCGCCAACCTTCCGATCAGCAAGCCCTAGGCTCAGTGATTTACACCACAGTGCCACCCGCATCCCCACTTTTCCTTAGGAGGTCTCTATTTTCTTCAGAGAAATGCTGGAGGGTATGGATGTCCCTATTTTCATCAAGAAGATGCAGAAGGGCAAATCTGGTGGGGAAATCTGGTGGAGTGGGGTATAAATAGTCAAATTATCATTATGGAATGAGAAGTCCCTATTTTAATCGGAGAAATGTTGGCGGCTATGAAGTTCACATAAGGCCCAAAGGAAGAAGGGATATGCTTTATTGGCAGAAATGAAATGAATAGGCAATGAAGGTTTGGGGGATGGGTCACAGAGCGAAGGAAACAGCATTGGTAGGTCTTGATCCTAGACCCGAACAAGGGAGTTCTGTCAACTGAAGCTTCTTTTAACAATTCTGTGGGGACAAGGGCCAAAAAGTGTCAGTAGGTGCTGAATGCCTCGTATTGATTTGACCTAACCAGCCAATTCTCTGGCTGCAGGCTTCTACTTTGGTGTAAATCCGCATAAGTGGTATTGACTGTCATGTATACCACCTGAAGATTAGGCTCATGAATCTGATGGTGTTTGTCCACACTCCCACCCACCGGTGTTGAGTCATATTAAAATCCCGGCCTGATCGGCCTGCGAATCAGTTACGGTTTTAATTGTGGGGATTTACTAGCCAAGGAACATTGTGCTTGAATCTGATTATGACCTGCTTCTACAAGTGTAACACTCGGCAGGAAAATCAATCCTGCTTCTGTAATGAAGAAAAACAAGTCATTTTCCAAAAAGAAATATGATTATACATTCACAGTTTGGGTTGAAGAAACAGGAGGCAGGCTAATACAGAGCAGTTTTGCTCAGAGGGACTATCTGCTAGCTGAGGCCAGCATAACAAGATTCGATTCTAGTTTAATGTGGCTGCGGCTCAAATCCCATTGGAGAGTTTGTTTGACAATCTGACAAAGTTATCTCAAGAAAAATAGGTTAAAAAACATAAACTTGACTTGGGTAACTGCATTTTCTCCTCAGCACATGGAGTATTTATTTTTTTATTTTATTTTATTTTTTGCCTGGAGGCCCTCTTAGCCCTCAACCCCACAGGTAATACCACTTTGTGCCTCTGCATAAACCAAAAATGTTTTTAGCAAGCGTTTTGCTCAAAGGAACGGCCTGTGTTGTGATCTTAATATGGAAAAAGAAACTCGCTTTTTAGATACATTTCTGTATGAAAAGCAGGGGGAATGAGGGAGGGAGGTATGAAACACAATTTGCCATTGCTGGGGGTCCACAGATGTTTTTTGGTTATGTTATGCTGAACCCCTGGCATGCCTCAATGTGATAATTGTAACAGGATAGTCGTCAGGTGTTATTTATCCATAGTTTTTCATCCTTGAATCTCAAGAGAACTATGTAGAGGTGACAGCACTGTTATCCCTTTATTACAGCAAGGGAATTTATGGCATGTCCATAGAGGAGTTTCCTGCGCTCCAGTGACATCATCTCAAAGGTGGTGTGTTGCACAGTCGTATTGAATTGTGTGGGTCACATCCTTATTTGGGGCCAACTGCCCCAAAATTCCTTCGTCTAGTGCAAGGATGAGGAACCAGCCCTGTAGCCAAGGTGGGGTAAATGGGTGCACTGGTTTCCCCAAGCTCTACTTCACGCCACCACACCCTAACACATGTTTTGTATTTCTTTTTAAAATAAAAAACCCACCTTGTGACATGATAGACAATGACAGTCTCCATTTAAACAATGGCAGTGTGCTTTAAGAACAGGAGTTTTTAAAGAATTGGACCCTCTGAAAAATTCAGTCAATAAGGCAGGGCAAACACACAACAGAAGTCTCATCTGGAAGAGCCCCCTATAGACTCTAGGAATTGCAGATGTGGAGATAAAGAATTCTGACAGAATTCCCTTATCAAATTACTATTCCCAGGGCTTAATTGGAATAAAATCTATATATATTTGCAGTGTAGATGACATCCTTTCTGGTTCCCTGGCACTCATGCAATAGCTTCTGAGACTAACATCATTTTGTGCTCGATGAAATTTCAGAACTGAAACCTGTAAGAGATTTCATGTATCCTTAGGGACCACCTGAGCCCTTATATCCCAGCTCAATCACTTGAGATTGTCTGTGAGAATATTGCTGGTTGTCTTCCAAGTCAGCCACCTGATGTCAACCAGAAAACAAGCCTTCAGTGTCATTGGCCCAGTCCTGTAGAATGCTCTTCCAACAGAGATTCAGCAGGCTTCTAAATGTTTGCTGAAAACACTTTTCATAGAATTTTAGAGTGGGAAGGGACTAAGAGGGTCATCTAGTCCAACCCCTGCAGTGCAGGAATTATTTTGCTCAACATGCAGCTTGAACCCACAACCCTGAGATTAAGAGTCTTGTGTTCTACCAACTGAGCTATCTGAGCTATTTTTTTCATAATACTGTAGCTGGTGATCTGCGTGTTTTTTATAGTATTTATGTATTTTTATTGTATGTATAATTGTTACAAACTGCTTTGATATGCTTTATGAAATTACAGTACATAAGTATATTTATAAATAAATCATGCATTAAAATATCATTGACTCAGGAGTGTGTAACAACCTTTGAAATAGACAGAATCCATCTGGAAATTGCACTAGAAAGGTTGGGTCGCTGCTTAGCTTCACTGTGATTCCTAACCCATTCCAAAAAGCTGGGATAAGTTACAGTGTATTCTTACTATATATTCACAAACATTCAAAATTCAGATTATTTTCCCAATTTTGTCAATTTAGGTTTTGAATTAGCATTTCCAAATTCATAATTCCACTCTGCATTACCCATGCTGTATGCTCACCTCAGCATTTGGATTTTAATGTCTATGGCTGCAATCCTATACAAGTCTACTCAGAAGTAACTCTCTTTTCATTCAACGGGGTTTAACCCCAGTTAAGTGGATAGAGGATTAGCACATCATGATGTTTTGGTAGGCTTCAACTATGAAACTTCATGAGCTGCCAATTGTCAATGTGTCCTATAGCCAGCAAACGGTTTTCAAATTTTAATGAAAGTGTTCATTAAAATGCTGAGGCAAATTAGAAGATCTTAGCTTGGCATCAAAAATTCAGCAACCAAGGTGCCACACAGAAGTCTCTGGAGAAGCATTCCACAAAAAAAGACTTTCAATTGTTATTGCCTAAATGCTTTCAGATTTAAAAAAAAGTTCCTATAATGCACAGGCGCAAGGGAAGGTTGGGTGTGTTCTAAAGCACACTCTTGTTTTACAGTGTGCAATGGTGAGGCTCAACAGTGAACTGAGGAACATGTAGCAGAGTCTGCCATTCAGACTCGGGTAGGGCCCTACCATTAGGCAGAGAGATACAGCCACCACAGGCAGACGGTGCTGCAAGCATCCACCCCAACATTCCTCCTGAGCCGTTCAGTTTTCCCTTCCTCCTGAGGAATGTGATTCCTGCTCATTGCTGGCCTTGGCTGGCTGTAGCTGTCTTGCTTAGTTGCCTTCTCCCAACATGTCACAGTTAATGCTGTTGAGAAAGGTCCCATACCAAGAAAGTAGGTAGAAACGCAGCCAACACAGTCCACTTACTTCAGCAGGTGTCACACCTGTGCAATCATTTCTCTAAGCTAGCCTGCTGCCTTCAGGTGTGTTGAAGGAAGCTATCCGATCTCCAGTGTTGAAGTAAGAGTCAACCATCATTCCAATCAGCTTCTATATATGGAACCAGAAAGGCATCATCTTGTCCTTTGCCTCCAGCTGGCCCTGTTCAGACAGGATCTATGACAGATGTGCAGCAGTTCTTTGACAGACAAGTTCATTGAAATAGGATCTGTTAAGGAAGAAAGTTTGAAAACTTTGGTGATTTATCAGTGGTATCAGGTACCAGCATAGTTAAATACCAGACTGCACGTCAACTCTCAAATGTCAACCATTGACATAGAATATCGTTGGGTATTAAATACAAGCACCAAATATTCAGACACTGTTTAGCAAATATTATAGAATTCAGAGGATTATCAGGAGAATGTGCAACATCAGCATCAGCAAAGGAGGATTTTGGAAGCATATTCATTTCAGCTCTAGCTTAAAGGCGGGCTCTCCCCTCAGCCACGCAAAGCAGAGATCAACAAAATCATGTTGACGTCTTACTTTGCACACTTGAGAACTGAGCTTTGACACTTGAGGTGAGGAAGTTCCCACGCTGAGTCCTGCTAGGCCAAGTCTCCAATAAATTATAAGCTCATCCTCAAAAGCTGATGCCATAATGAATCTGTCAGGCTTTAAGGTGCCACAAGTCTCTTTGCTGTTTTGACTATGGAGAATAAGCAACAGTGAGGCATGAGGATATCAAAGAATGCCTGCTTAAGGCTTGCATACTGATTAAATTATGTGACCCAGATTAGCAGTACTTCCAACATTTATCTTCAATAACAAATGCAGTAATGAAGAAAGTTCATTCTTTTCTGTAATTAATTATCTAAACCAGGGCAGATTTGTGTTTGATTTCATTCTCATGTTTCATCTACAGCTCACGCAAACATTAAAGTATAAGAACTGAGAGATTTCTTATGCTTGATGTGCCCCCCTTCACCCTTCCATTATACTTGTATCTTCTTTGTTTAGGCTGGGATTTTAACTCATTTTTGTTGCATTAGATGGCCCCATCCGTTGTGAAAGGTAAAGACTTAGGTCACCATCTCTGCCTTTTGATTAAGCGCGTATTCTAGTTTTGTTGCAGATCTGCAACTCATTTAACTTCATCACTTCTTACGCGGGAACTTAAGAAGCTGCTTTATACAGAGTCAGATCATTGATTCTTCCTTGTAAATATTGTCTGAATATTTACATGGCAGGAGTTCTTCGGGTTTCAGATGGAAGTCTTTCCCAGCCCTACCTGAAGAGTCCAGGGAATGAAGCTGGGCCCTTCTGCTTGCAAGCCATGTGCTCTACCAGTGAGCTATGACTCCTTCCCATACAGAATTAAACATGAACTGGAATGTCTGTACCCTGCTAAGAGGAGGCATATTCGTAACCAGCTGGGCATAGGCAGAGCAGAGCACACACACAAGCCAGAGAGACAGTTGGCATGAGAACGATGTTAAGACTCCGTGAGTTGCTATCTTGTTCAAAAAGAATTCAGTTGTACACATTTTGCAGTATAGACAGCATGTAAATGGTAAGTGATAGGACTGTGAATTGTGCACCAATTATTATTGCCAAAGTTTATTTATTTTAAGGAGTTATACTCTGCCATTCAGTAATTCCATATTTCAATAAAAACTATTTTAAAAATACCAAAAAGGCACTAAAACAACTAAAGACTCCGCAGCATAAAAACCTTAAGACTCTCTTTTATAAATAGCCCAAAATAAATAATTTTAAAGGCTAGGAAAAAAATTTATAATGTGTTTTCTTTACCCAAAAGACACCTGAGTAGGCACAAGGGGAGTCTCCCTGGGGAGATAATGCAAGAGATGAGGTCCTACTTGACAAACCCCACTTCTCTCATGCATGCTTTTAACCATCTAATAAAAATTAAATTGAGTTCTTTTTATTGTAAGAAGGGAGTTCAGTGAAGCTCGTAACCCAGTTCTTGACTCTACTTCTCATCCATTTCCTAGAGAAATACTTAAAAGTAGAATTAGAGATTAGAAATGTATGTATCTTTTATTAATATTTTATTATAATAATTTCAGTTATAGAAAATCAAGTGATGAAAAAGAAGGGAGGGAGGGGAAAAGTGCAAAAATACATTAAGAAAGAAAGATACAGTAAGGTGGACTAAGTATAATCAGTTACATTTCCATACATTATTATATACCGGTAGATATATAAATAACATTATTGTCCTAATACGTATATGATGATTAATTAACTGCTATGTTTCTGGCTGAATCTAATTGTTAGTACAGTACTGGCCTTTCCAGTGGCCCCAAATGATCTGTGACCAGGTTACCTTAAGAATCATTTGCTTCTTTAGACCTGCCTAGACCTTGAGCCTGGCCTCAGAGGCATTGCCCACTATGCTGCTGAGAAGGCTGCAGGGCCTTCTCAGTGGTTGTGCCATAGCTGTGGTATACCTTCCAAACAGAATGCGTGTTAATGTTT
This sequence comes from Darevskia mixta, assembly GCA_034641385.1. Classification (NCBI taxonomy): domain Eukaryota; kingdom Metazoa; phylum Chordata; class Lepidosauria; order Squamata; family Lacertidae; genus Darevskia; species Darevskia mixta. The sequence continues at coordinate 24,187,649 of JAWWNH010000011.1, forward strand.
CATTGTTTAAATACTGCTGTTGCTTTAGTTTTAGACAGGGCTAACCCTGACACAGACTATGGAGGCAGGAGGATTGATGAAGGCTGGAACTGGTGTCTGATACACCAAGAATTTATTAAAGCCTTAACTCTGATGGTGCAGAGGGGAACCATTTGGGCTTTGCTAAATGCAAAGGGGATGACTGCTATTTGGGTTTGGAACTAGCCAGCAGAATGTCTTGGGCCAGTACTGGCTTTTCTCTTCATCTCAGTTGTCTTTTGTGGTTTGAACTGATGCCTTTGATTCTATACGACTCCTGTTAATTGCACTGCAGAATGGCACTTTTAACGTTTTGTTATTTATTTTATTCTTTCATATATATATATAAACTGCTTCATCGCCAGAGGTTACTGAACTTCTAAAGACAATGAAGCTAATTCTTGTTGTTGTTGTTGTTCAGTCGTGACCCCATGGACCAGAGCACGCCAGGCACACCTATCCTTCACTGTCTCTCGCAGTTTGGCCAAACTCATGTTAGTAGCTTCGAGAACACTGTCCAACCATCTCATCCTCTGTCGTCCCCTTTTCCTTGTGCCCTCAATCTTTCCCAACATCAGGGTCTTTTCTAGGGAGTCTTCTCTTCTCATGAGGTGGCCAAAGTACTGGAGCCTCAACTTCAGGATCTGTCCTTCCAGTGAGCACTCAGGGCTGATTTCTTTAAGAATGGATAGGTTTGATCTTCTTGCAGTCCATGGGACTCTCAAGAGTCTCCTCCAGCACCATAATTCAAAAGCATCAATTCTTCGGCGATCAGCCTTCTTTATGGTCCAGCTCTCACTTCCGTACATTACTACTGGGAAAACCATAGCTTTAACTATACGGACCTTTGTTGGCAAGGTGATGTCTTTGCTTTTTAAGATGCTGTCTAGGTTTGTCATTGCTTTTCTCCCAAGAAGCAGGCGTCTTCTAATTTCGTGACTGCTGTCACCATCTGCAGTGATCATGGAACCCAAGAAAGTGAAATCTCTCACTGCCTCCATTTCTTCCCCTTCTATTTGCCACGAGGTGATGGGACCAGTGGCCATGATCTTAGTTTTTTTGATGTTGAGCTTCAGACCATATTTTGCGCTCTCCTCTTTCACCCTCATTAAAAGGTTCTTTAATTCCTCCTCACTTTCTGCCATCAAGGTTGTATCATCAGCATATCTGAGGTTGTTGATATTTCTTCCGGCAATCTTAATTCCGGTTTGGGATTCATCCAGTCCAGCCTTTCGCATGATGAATTCTGCATATAAGTTAAATAAGCAGGGAGACAATATACAGCCTTGTCGTACTCCTTTCCCAATTTTGAACCAATCAGTTATTCCATATCCAGTTCTAACTGTAGCTTCTAATTCTAGAAGCTAATTCTAGAATTAGAAGCTAATTCTACCATTCTACAATTAATATTCCATAAAACGTCTGGCTCGCACATCAGGGAAGGTCTCCTTAAACATGTTTAAGTGGGCTGGTTATGAAGGTAGAAGAGTGGGATATAATCTTTATCAACATCATCATTTGCTGCCTGCTGCAGGGATCATCTTATTTAACCACAACTTCCCCCCTCCCCCCAAAAAAGCTACATGTGAACAGACTGCCTCTTGTAGCAGCAGCTTCTGTTCAGATTGGGTTTAAAACAGTTTCTTGTTTGGTCAAATGAGACCTAAGGGTGTTTCTATAGAACACAGAATTGAAAAATATAGTTGGATTGAGCTGAGGGGAGAATATGTTCAATTTTAGTTGCTTGCGTGTGTGCGCATCTAATGTATATGCTCCTAATTCAATTCTCCTCCCCACCACCACCACAAAACATGTACACATGAAAATCCATCCTCAGTTTGTAGTACCGAACAATTATATTGTATTCATTAACTCAATCAACCTCCCCTTAACAGTGTGAGTTTGATTGCTGCATTGCCTACAGGTAAATCTCCATCAAAATTACAACCGTCAGTTAGTCCTCTTTTTTTATAAACTGAGGTAAAGATTATGTTGCTATTGCTTGTTCCTCCACTAGCAAGGTGCTTGCTTATCTCATTTCTTTTTCTTTTTCTTGTAAAGGATGTGTTTTCTGAGATAATATGGTCCCACAGCGACCTCAGGTGGCTAAACAAACAGGCAGCATCAGGAAGGTGAAAGAATGAAATGGCAGCATTCACAATGACAGTATACGCAGAACAAATTCTAAACAGGGCCTGGTTGCCATGTGAAGAAGAATAAGGTGGGAATGACGTAATTTGGGTGTTAAGGTGGCAGAACGGCCTGTACCACTTCAGATTGCAGGAAGGGGATGACATTTATGAATGCTCCTCTTTAAAAAAAAACAAAAAAAAAACAGTGTTTGTGTTTGATATTATTATCATCTGACTTCCCTCTTCACATACAATAGGATGCCCCCATAGCAGCAAGTGGGGCAGGAAAGAAAATTCCTCCCTGATATGCTGGGTGCTTTACTTGCCGGAAGGTTTGTTGTTGTTCAGTCGTTCAGTCGTGTCCGACTCTTCGTGACCCCATGGACCAGAGCACGCCAGGCACGCCTATCCTTCACTGTCTCTTGGCAGTTTGGCCAAACTCATGTTAGTAGCTTCGAGAACACTGTCCAACCATCTCATCTTCTGTCGTCCCCTTCTCCTTGTGCCCTCAACCTTTCCCAACATCAGGGTCTTTTCTAGGGAGTCTTCTCTTCTCATGAGGTGGCCAAAGTACTGGAGCCTCAACTTCAGGATCTGTCCTTCTAGTGAGCACGCAGGGCTGATTTCTTTAAGAATGGATAGGTTTGATCTTCTTGCAGTCCATGGGACTCTCAAGAGTCTCATAATTCCGGTGCTGGAAGGTTAGCTTGCTTTTAAAATGAGGGAACATTTTTTTTTTTTGAGGTGCCTCTCATTTGCTCCCTGTATTGGTGCATTCCACTCCCACCAACACATTCTGCTGCACATATAGTCAAAAGTCTTGTGTGGCGTGCATTATTTCTCTTAGGCAAATACTCCTTTGGGGGGGGGAAACAAGTGTTCTTTGAAAAAAACAGGGTGTTCCAGAATACATTGAGGGGAGCTTGGGACCCTCTGGCTGTTTCAGAGGACATAGACAATTCAGAATACATTGATGTGATATTTAGATACACTGGTCCGCATTTCAGTGTTGTGAAGTCACATAAGATGGTTTAGTTATTATCATATATTCCAGGGCTGTCCAACAGGTCGATCGCGATCTACTGGTCGATCGTGGGATGCCCCTGGTCGATCCTGGTTGATCGCGGGATCCTCAACAACTTTGGCTTCCCTAAAAATAGCTCAACAACTTTGATGAAGCTTTCCCCGAAAAAGCTCAACAACTCTGGTCAATCCAATGGGTAGATCACTGCCAGTTTTTTTAGAGTGGATGTAAATCGCAATCTCTTGGAAGTTGGACAGCCCTGATATATTCCATTGGCCGTAGGCCATAGACGTATTCTTTGCAAAGTCTAACATCTTTTCCTATCTACATTACAGAAATACATGGTGTCTGTTTAGTGCCTTGAGTTGTTTATTCTTTTGCATAGACTAAGCTGGAACCATCTCCTCTGTGCTTCACCGCTTCATCTCATCACTGTGCCTTGTCTGGTCGGAACTGGAGAAGCCTAGTTGATGCAGCACCCTTTGACGGCTGCTCCCGGGGCTGTGCTCACCAGCAGGGGTCAGGTGACCTGGCTAGGTTTAGCTATTGGCTTGCTGTGCTTTGCTCCCCCACCTTATCTCTTGCCTAGAAGGGATTCCACAGAGGAGGGGTGGTACACCAAGATGTCAATGCACCAATACCCAATGGCAAGACAATGACTGTCCTGAGTGGGTCTGAACTTTGGTGTGAAGTCGGATGGAAAAGAGAGGGTAGTTAGGGAGGGAGGAGAAATTCGTTTTGGTTCTCCTTTTAATACAAACATACCTAATTTGCACTTTCCGGAACTATACCCAAACCGAAATGCAGCTCTCTTTCGAAATCCGTACTTCTCTAGATTTTGCAATGCAATTCTCCCAACAAAATAAAGTGACAAAGTTTTATGCAGCAATGTGTGTACAGTGGTACCTCTACTTACGAGTAACTCTACTTACGTTTTTTTCGAGTTACGAATGACTTCCGGTAAAACAAAATGGCCGCCACATCCGAATTTTTTTCTACTTACGAAAAGACGTCGCGGCCGCTTTTAATAGGATTTTTTTGACTTATGAATTTTTGACCCGAATTTTTTGACTTACGAATTTTTTCCCCCCAATGCATTCCTATAGGGATTCTACTTACGACTTTTTTCTACTTACGAAAATCGCGTCGGAACGCATTATTGTCGTAAGTAGAGGTACCACTGTATTAGGATAAATTCAAAGGCCGATAAATTTTCACAAGGACTTTAAAAATAAAGAATTGCAAAGTGACACAGAAATGCAATGAACTGGACTGAAGAATGGACAAATGAGAAACTTGTAGAAACAGAAATTGATTAACTTGTCCATCCTTACGTGTAGTAAATGGGCAAGGGAAGTTTGGGATCTTTGGATGTTGCTTAGTAAGAGATACCATGTTCTTTGCAGGGCCCCTAACCCTCCCCATCAATAGAACAGCCTTATGCTCAGAAACTCTTATAGAAGAACTACTGTTTACAAAGCCCTCCAGCGTGAATTGGTCTTGAAACTCCATGGCAAGAATGGCATGCAGAACTGTAACTTTTATTTCCATATACCAGCTTTGTAGCATCTGACTCCACGTATCCATAAATTTTCTCTTGTCTGCCAAGTCCAGCTCTGAGGTATTTAATTTCACAGTACAATGAGCAAGTCATATTCATGATTGTGTGTGTGTGTGTGTGTGTGTGTTTAAAAAATCATTTAGAGACTTACTGTTTTAGTATTCGCATCATCTGGAGAACTGGATAGGATCCAGAGGTTGTTGATGTGTCAGAAAAAATCATTTGCAGGCAAATCCCACCCACTGCTTATATGTAGAAAATAGACATTTTCCATTCTACTTGCAGCCCGGAGTCAGTTCCATTCCATGTGCTGTAATGTGTTTCAGAACAGCCAAGTTCCCCTCTCCCTTGTTTCTCCCCCAGAGGACAGGATCGTGGGTTATTGGTTAGGGAAGGTTGTCTAAATCATTGCAGTGGAAATAAAAAACCCTGACAATAAAAACAGTAGAAATAACAATGCTGTTCTTTCGTTGATAAGTGAAAAGAATATACTTTCTCTACCACTCTTGAGGCACAGAATACCTGACATGGGATGGTGTACAATATTTTTTTCAATTTTGCGAGGGTTTTCTATGCATCGCTTAAGTTAGCGGTGACACAGCAAAGCAAAACACGGGCTGTCAGGTAGAAGACCGTCAGAAATGGGCCGGATTCTCAGCAGCTGGGAAATCACCCTCACTTCCTTGAGGTTGCAGCCTAGTACTGATGTAACATCGTATGCATTATCTTTATTCTTATGCGCTTATCCAGGTATAAAGCCATGGATCTTGAGTGCCGTGTGATTGCATCTGCATTATTTCCAGTGCAGCAGGGGATCCAATAAGGCAGCAGTAGGAAATACGGCAACCTGTAACAGAGCAATGGCTGTCCATTTTTGGCCAGACAGACTCATTCATTCTCCATCAGCTCCCTGGGGATGCATTCCAGTAGTGTGTGTGGCCGAAAGTGGGAGTGGTCAGCCCACACTCTTTCATGTATGCAAAACACATACACAGGATATGTCCAGGCACACAATCACTCCCCTCCATCAGCTGATAAAAGGGGTCATCACCCCTCCCCATATATCAAGATCTGATTACTAGCACGGAGGTGATTTACATCCCCACCAGGGTATGTGGGAGAGATGTTTAAACTTCCTCACCCTCAAGTGCAGTGTCTACTGTTACGAGTTTTGCGGGGGAGGTAGTCTGAATGCCTGGACCCCTCCTTCTAATTCCTGGACCCCCCCCCACTTCTAATTCCTGGATCCAGCATGGATTCAATTGCTGGAATAGCTGGGCCAGCCTTGGCAATCGCCTGGGAGACGAGCCATTAAGAAAGACAATGGGGAAGGCAATGTCCCATTCAGAAAGCCATTGAGAAGGCAAAGACTGTGCCAGATGGCAAGTGGGTGAGGCCCCTCCCTCTGCTCAGAGTTAGTTAGAACAACAAAAGCCAAGGTTTGGAGTGTAGGATCAGCTGGAATGTGACCTGGAGGGGAAAGGTTGCAGTCTGGTAAAGGTGGCAAGCTGGGGAGGGGGTCTGATTGAATCCACAGCTGCAGATATGGGAGAAGCAACACCCTCTTGGGGTGTTGTTGTTGTGAACCCCTCCATCATAGTCTCAGGTCGTATATATATGTAAATAAACCATATATCACAAAGTCACCACAGTTTCCACTGCATTTCATTTCCAAAAGGAAACACAAACCTGGAACCCTTAGAATCTCGCAGCGCTCAGAAATTGGGGTGGCGTGCAACACTACTTTGTTTATTTATTTCCCTTTTCTCCACCCCTGCCAAAATCATTGGGTTCTTGAGAGAGGGGCAGAAAAAATTTGCTTGGAAAGCCTGATCAGTCCCCAGGCTCCGTGGTTAGCCAGCTGTGCTGTAATGTATCAATAGGGCAGTGATGGCTAACCTTGACACTCCAGATGTTTTGGAACTACAACTCCCATCATCCCTAGCTAACAGGATCAGTGGTCAGGGATGATGGGAGTTGTAGTTCCAAAACATCTGGAGTGTCAAGGTTAGCCATCACTGCAATAGGGCCTTAAAATACACTGGAATAACAGGCTATGAACACACCATACCCATTTAAAACACATTTTTCCCCCTCACCCCCCAAAAATCCTGGGAACTGTCGTTTACTAAGGGTGCTGATAATTGTATTTCTGTGAGGAGTAAACTAAAGTCTCCAAGATTCTTTGGGAATTATTTGTACGCAGCCTATGTGTACTTTTGCTCTTCCAGAGCAATCTGGGTCTATTGGATAGAAAGGTGCTATATTCAATCATCCAGTTGTATTTTTCCTACCTAAGGCTTTATTGTGTATCATCCATTCGAAGTTGAAGCAAAAGGACAGTGACATAAACCTGATGAGGCATTATGTGGGTTGCTCCGTCTGGACCTAGACTTTCTCAAAGAACAGCCTTTAAAAAACTTGGCATGATTCATGCTAACCTTCCTATTTTCGTGAAGGGTGGAGCTTTAGATGCCAAGAGTGCAGGTGGAACTGCAGGTGATGGAAGAAGGCGGACAGATTAAGGAATCAGCCGTTTCAGAAAAACCAGGAATGTAGCTGAGAGAAGCTCTGTATTAAGTTTCAGTGAGATGGAGACCAGAGGGGACATGGGGAGGATAGAATCCTCTTCCACTGGGAACCTTTCTTCCTCTTTAACAGGGTTGGGGAGAGTCTGTGGCCTTCCAGACATTGTTGGATGGCATGGTTGATGGCAGTTGACCTCGAGTGGAACGGTATGGAGTCCAATTCCCCCCCATTGATTGGATTCTCCCCATATCAGGTAAACCCAAATTTACAGGGGAAAGCTATGAAAATTAGATGGGAAAGCAAACAGCTGCAAACACGCAGGCAAACCCATAGCATTTTCTCTCATTTTATTCCCACAGCAATCCTGTGCAGAAGGTGCGGCTAAGAAAAAGTGACTCTCTATTTGAAATAAACGCAATTCAATGGTGCTTAATTTCTGCTGGATTTTGCCCCACGTCACCAAATACTGACAGAGGCTGGTGTTTTTCTAAGGGAACTGTTAATATATTCATTGCAGAAATGAGCAACTACCAACGCCAGCCTATTCATTCAAAAGAGCAGGTTATCGTCGTTCTTGCTGTGCTTGACAATTCCTATCATTTCTGCTTAATTTTAATGTCTGTGCGGTACTTTAGATACTCTACTTTCCATGAGAAAGATAGAATAAGGAGGTCTCCCACAAATGAGATAATCTGTTTGGAGAGAGCTGACCTAAGAAAGAGATAACAGAGATGAAAATTTCTTGACATTTTTATGAACTCATCATTTCTGGCATTTAATATATATACTGGGGAAATCCTATTTCCACTGATTGATTACTTTAATGAATAAATGTACTGCTCTCTCAATGATTTGGTGTGTCGAGCAGATTAAATTCCCTTTGCTGGCAGAAAATGAACTTGCATGAAAAGGATTTGAAGACATGTTCCTTTTCTACACGCACATTTCTTTAAAAAAAGAAATCAGTCTAAATCTCAAAATGCTTTGATTTGCACTTCTTTTCTAAACTATTACCAGTTATCTTCTCAATCTGGTGTATTAACTGCACAGTTAAATATTATCAATAACTTTTTTTTCAGTGACTAGTACATTAATTGTGCGATCTCATACATAACTACTTCATGTAGGCTTAAGCCTGCAGTTCTGTGCACACTTAGGCTGCCATCATAACTCCACTTACCTGGGAATAAGCACCATAGAATGCAAAATAATAATAATAATAATTTATTATTTGTACCCCGCCCATCTGGCTGGGTCTCCCCAGCCACCCTGGGCGGCTTCCAGCAAATATTAAAAAACAAAACATTAAAATATCACAGATTAAAAGCTTCCCTGAACAGGGCTGCCTTCAGGTGTTTTCTAAAGGTCATGTGGTTGTTTATTGCTTTGACCTCTGATGGGAGGGCGTTCCACAGGGCGGGCGCCACCACCGAGAAGGCCCTCTGCCTGGTTCCCTGTAGCTTCGCTTCTCGGAGTGAGGGAACCGCCAGAAGGCCCTCGGCGCTGGATCTCAGTGTCCGGGCTGAACGGTGGGGGTGGAGACACTCCTTCAGGTATACAGGACCGAGGCCGTTTAGGGCTTTAAAGGTCAGCACCAACACTTTGAAAAGGACTTACTTCACAGTAGACATTGTGAAGATTGCAGCTTTGGTAGTAAGACATCAGAAAATAAGATCATTCTGCATCCTAATCCAGCCCTCCAAACCCATTTTCAAGGAGCTCTGGAGAAATGTGAAACATGGAGTAGGTCCCATGTAGGTCCCATTGTGTTCCATAGGGCCTGCTCACTAGTAAGCATATTTAGGACTGCAGTCAGACCATTGGTCTATCTAGCTCACTACTGTCTACACAGACTGGCAGCAGTTCTCTGGGGATTCAGGCAAGTTTTCGGACTGCACCCTTCAGCTCTGAATTCATAATCTTTGTGGACCTCCTTGCTCATAAGCCATTGTCTGCATGATCTGCTGAGCCACCATTTCATGGCAAAGGAAAGGAAATAGTAGTAAAGGAACATACTACTATATATTTCCCTTCAGTTGCTTCTTAGTTGATCCTCAAAGAAGCCATTCTGTGCAATGCAAGGCTCTCAAGAAATAAAGGATTTTCTTTGCCTTGTGTTTTCCCTTTGCCATACAGTATCACATTCTGTCCCCAAAATGCATCATACTGTATGCATATGCTGATGTCAATAGAGATGTTTTCCTTGGCTGCGGTTAATGTCAGCTTGGAAAAAGAGCTCTGACAAGCAGACACAGTCTTAAATTCATAGAGAGAGACACAAATTCAGTTGTCCTTATGCAAGATGATAGATTAAATATAGATTTGCACATAGCGATCATGTCCACTGTGATGTTTTTCAGTTTGAGAGTTGTTGTGCTAGGAGGTTATATAACAACTAGCATGGGCCAAAATCTTGAGCTTTTTTTTACCATCCTGTCTCTGTGGAGAAATAAAACTACTTTGCGGTTTGATAATCCAAACTGCTCTTTAGCAGTTTACAAAAACTCCTGTTGTATCCTGCAACTGTAAATTACGAAAAGCAACGTCGTAAATAGAGCTCCCATGAGACTGCGTTGGACTTGGGCCTGGGAGATGAGGGCTGAAACCCATATATTGCAGCTCAAACTGGAAACTAATCAAAAGACGACAGACATTTTTTACCCCAGTTTGGTATGATGGTATCGTTCATACAAATATACAATACCTTTCCAGATCTGGCTGGTGTAGATAGACAACATACCCTCCAACATCCCACTGATCAAAACTGGGAAGCTCATTTTTTGGTCCTGAGCTATTGTGGGCAAACCAATTTGGAACTCATTCTTCAAATGTTATTTTTCTAGAAAAAGAGGTGCTGGAACTCTCCATGAGCACCTCCCTTGTTCTCATATAATGGCAGTGGCACCCACCTGAGAGATGTCGAAACTGAGTTCCGGAGAGTTCTGGCTGGGAAAAAAGCCCCTGGCTACAGCCTATATCAAGGGTAGGCAACCTAAGGCCCGTGGGCTAGATGCGGCCCAATCGCCTTCTCAATCTGGCCCTCAGAGGGTCCGAGAATCAGCATGTTTTTACATGAGTAAGTAGAATGTCTCCTTTTATTTAAAATGCATCTCTGGGTTATTTGTGGGGCATAGGAATTCGGTCATTCCCCCCCCCCCAAAAAATAGTCTGGCCCACCACATGGTCTGAGGGACGGTGGACCGGCCCACGGCTGAAAAAGGTTGCTGACCCCTGGCCTATATGGTTGTGAAGTGAACCTAGGGAGAAACCAGCCAACACAGGTTGACGACCTGGTTCATACTACACAAGGATCAGATGCACTGATAACAGTGTCTTTCTGATCCCCTAAAATCTAGGGCTATGAGGAGGTACCTGAAATGGATTTTGAAGCAGAACGAATCACTTGTGCAAACAAAACTTGAGGCAGAAGCTAATCACTCTGCTGGTATCCTGAAAGCCATTCTCAAGCAGTCCTCACTGTAGTGGTCACATAAAGCCTATCACATGAAGAAAACTGGCACACTTTAGGGTTAGAGCATGAGCTGTGAGCAGGAAGTCCACACCCATGCGCTCAGTGGCCTTGGGCAAGTCCCTTTCCTTCCTTCTACCCTGCTGCGGTGCTGGCCCTACTTACAAGGTTGTTGTAAGGGAGACTTAAAACACCGAGCACTTCTGAATTCTATGTAACACTTATAAATTATTGTTATTAAATTAAAGCCTAATGGGGGCAGGGAGACCAGTGTATTAGAGAATGGGTGCCAGTATTGCATGTTCAGGCAAACACCACCACCACCCCATTTTAAGGGGCAGCGTTGAGGTCACCCCTCTTCCTGGGGCAAATTCAGAACATCGGAAAGACATTCTGTTGCAAAACTTTCACGACAAGCTGCCATCATCTCCCGTGGGGCAAATCCATGAGCCTCCTTGCTGAAGATGTGCCAATGGACCCTGCCTCAGGTGCTGACAGCACTTCTTTAACACATTCCCGTCTCTAGCACAAGTCTCGTTCACAACAGCAGCTGCTACTGATCGGGCTGCTTGCTGGTTAGAAGTCTCTCCCTCCCTCTCTCTTGGCTAAAAGGCTTTCGGAAGCTTCATAGACTGGTTTCCTATATGGAGAGATGTGGTCAATTTGCTAGTTTGCTTATGCTGCTCAATCATTCAAGATGCCTTGATCTCAGGATAAGCATCTCAGGTAAGACAAAACTGGAAGTGAAAGACGTCTTGTCATCTGGCAGGCCCTTCCTTTCAACATTACGGATTAGATTGGGCTTGAATTTATTTGCTGCCTTTCCACAAAGGGAATCATGTTCAAGGTGGCTCAGAAGGTAAACAAGGGGCAATAAAAGCAATATTATTATTATAAAAAAAAGCAGTAAGCATGTATGTATATCAGCAATATACATAAAAATCAAATAATTTATTAAAATAAATAATCATTAAACAAAAAATGTTGTTCTAGAAAGGCAGGTCCTTAGTAATAATAGTTTTTATAATAATAATAATAATTTATTATTTGTACCCCGCCCATCTGGCTGGGTTTCCCCAGCCACTCTTAGGAACCTCAATGATTCAGTCAGTTCAAGCAAAAACTGCAGTCTTTTTCACACACCCCAATTTGAAATCCACATGAAAGTGAATAACAGCAATATCTCTGTGTTTAATTGTACGGAGGTTAAGGTTGCAATCACACACAGACTTAACCTAACACAAGCCTTATCCACAATGACAGCCTGAGTAAATACGCAGAGGGGGAACAACCACAACATTGTTTTTAAAACGTGGAGGTTTGTCGGCTGGAGAGCAGAAGCATGAGATGCAAATTATTCTGGGTGGGCATTATAAACATTGGGATTGTGGAAAACATAATAATAAAAGGGAGGCTGGAATGGGGCTGAGTGCATCCAACTGCTATGGGCCCTTTTTAAAAGCTGATTTCTAGCCCCTCCTGTGCAAACTCGAATTCACCTTTAACCATACCGTGGCATCAGAGATTAAATATGGTACAAATGCAGCATGAACATGAGAAAATCAGCCCGGGCTAAAATGGCTGGAAGTTGGCACCAGCTGTTAATTACATTTGTATTCCCCACTTCCATCTTATCCTCACAATGAGCCTGTGAGGTGGGTTAGGCCGAGAGTGTACAATTCATGCTCTCTCTCACTGCCAAATCCAGTATTTTATTTATATATTTGGTTGCTTTGGCCCCCTGCAAAGACTGAAATGCTGGTTATGAATCACTACTAAGATGCTTTTTAAGAATATCCGATCCAGAAATAACTTGCATTCCCCATGCATACCTCTCCGTGGAAAATACAGCACAGAGTAGAATGCATAATCATAGCAAGATGATTATAGGCGGACTTGAACTCATCCCAATGGCAAAAGTTCAAGGGTTGCATTAGCAACAGGGAAAAGATTTGCCCTAATGTATTAGTTTCGAAAGACTTTCCTTTCATATGCCATCTAACTCTGTATTCTCAATTTATAATTAAATCTCCAATACCCAGTGCAAACCGAAAGCGCATGCAGGCAATATCTAGCTGCATTGTTTAGCTTTGGCCCTAATTGGCGAAGGCTTCTGCAATGTTTAAGACTCAAAGCTACACTGACAAAAAATTATGGTACAGCTAACAGCAAGATGACACACTCAAAAATTCGCTGGCAAGCAAGGCTCATTTTAACAGATCCTAAAGTGACATCCATAAAGCTGTCAGGCTTTCTCCGAAGGACAGTCATATCCGCTTCATGTTCCATGCGCCAAATTAATTGTTTCTGACGTTTAATTTATAACCTAAGGTACTTTCAAGTTAAAACTTGACTATGATAACAGTAGATTAGAGCTGCGCTCTGTTTGACAGAATAGATATTTCAAGTTCTTTCCACTGAGACTGAGGGTCCTGACATGGGTGTGTGTTGCACGCGCATGAACCCATACAGCAAACATGCTCACAGAACACTGATCCCTCTAAGCAAAGTGGAACTGCACCATCGCTCTCCCTCTCTGAGGCATGTTGCCATCGCCATGCTTTAATCATGAAGCTCCATCTACTGGAACAAAGGAGAAATGCACACCAGAAAAAGCTCAGGTGCATGCCTGCATTGTTTTGCAGTCCAAAGAGAGCATGCTTTTAACATGAATAGGTGGAAATCCAAGAAATAAGTCGTCTACATTGCATGCTGAGCAAAATGTCAAATGCACTATTTATTAGGGGACTGCATGATACTGACATGACAAGCAGGATTATTCACAAAAGATAGCTACATGGCAGTCAGTGGAGAATTTGACGCTGACTTCAGGAGCACTGGCATTTAGATATAGATATTTCTTGATTTTCACTTATAAAGATTTCCTATCTGTACAGCAAAAAAAAAAGTCCCTAGAAATATTAGGTGCATTTAAATGACTAATCAGCAGCTCTGTTAGATGCTAAGCTCCAAATATTTTTGAAAATCAAAAGAAAGATCTGCTACACAATATATGATCATGCTTTGATGGTGGCAGAATAGCAGGAAATTGCACTGGACTGCAATGGGGTTTTTTTTGCATTTGGTACCAGAATATGGGGTCATGGGGCATTCATGTAAAAACTCACATTATCAGTCAAGGCTGCAAAAGAATTTGGTTAAACTGGATTGCACATGGTTTCTATGTACTTCAATAATGATGATGGTGATGATTTCTTTTCCAGGGTGTATTACAGTGTAAAAATAGTGTTAAAATCAGCTAAAATAATTTATACTAACAAACCTACAATACAGTGGTACCTCTGGTTACGTACTTAATTCGTTCTGGAGGTCCGTTCGTAACCTGAAAACATTCTTAACCTGAAGCACCACTTTAGCTAATGGGGCCTCCCCCTGCCGCTGCGCCGCCGCTGCCCGATTTCTGTTCTCATCCTGAAGCAAAGTTCTTAACCCGAGGTAATATTTCTGGGTTAGCAGAGTCTGTAACCTGAAGCGTATGTAACCTGAAGCGTATGTAACCCGAGGTACCACTGTATAACCAATGGCCCATCATGTGTTTTTGGAAGACAAGTTGGGATTATTGCATCTGAACAGGGTCAGCACTGACTCCTTGACCTAGGTGGAATCTACACACGTATAAAAAACGCTGTGAAAATGCTTTTTTAAAAAAAAGTGTTTTGAAAAATAAATGGAATTTTGCATAGCTCACTGTCACCATCTAGTGTCACATTGTATATTGCACTTTACAACACATTTAAAACACCTGGGACGCGGGTGGCGCTGTGAAACCACAGAGCCTAGGGCTTGCCGATCAGAAGGTCGGCGGTTCGAGTCCCCGCGACGGGGTGAGCTCCCGTTGCTCAGTTCCTTCTCCTGCCAACCTAGCAGTTCGAAAGCACGTCAAAGTGCAAGTAGATAAATAGGTACCGCTCCGGCGAGAAGGTAAACGGTGTTTCTGTGCGCTGCTCTGGTTCACCAGAAGCGGCTTAGTCATGCTGGCCACATGACCCGGAAGCTGTACGCCGGCTCCCACGGCCAGTAAAGCGAGATGAGCACCGCAACCCGAGTCATCCGCGACTGGACCTAACGGTCAGGGGTTCCTTTACCTTTACCTTTTAGCTGAGTCCCTAGTTCACACCATCACAGTAAACCCTAGCCCAAGTGAGAGCAACAAGCCACAATCACTGGCCTAGTGTTACATCTGAACCAGGGATCATGGTTTGTTTCACTCAAGCAAATCCCAATTGATAAAGTGTAACTGAACAATGAATAAACCTTGGCTTCACATTGTAGTCTGTTTGGATCAAAAAGGCCATTTCCAAGGGAGGAGCATAGGCGTAGTTAGTATTTATGTTAGCAGGGCAGGATTTGGGGGGGGGGGGCAGAACTTAGCTATTTGAGAGGCAATTGGTCAGTTAGTATTTTTTTTTACTTACTTACTTGGTGGGGGGGGCAGCTGCCTCCCTGGCTACACCCATGGTCCAGAGGGTATAAAAATTTAATAAAACAAAACAAACCACCCTGTGATCCTCAGATGGAGGTTTAGAAATTTAACAAACAAACAAACAAAAAATAAATAAATAGTCTACAAGGCAGAGTCCCCTCCTGCTGTTGTTCCCCCCAAAAATAGGAATTCAATGGCATGCTGCATTTGATTCTGAGAGTTTCTATACAGCCACCAGGAGTAGCAGCCATTGAAACCACCTTATGCAATTAAAGAGAATATCCAAAAAATGATCTACAGGTGGTAACTGATGCTCAGTAAGATTGCAAAAATGTGTGAGAGGATCAAACTTATGTTGGAAATGTCTGGATGTTGAAGGATCATTAATACACATGTGGTGCCAAAGAAATTTTGGGGAATGGTTTACAAGGAATTTTAAAGAAGTTTAAATTCACCTTCCCCAAGAAGCTAGAAGCCTTCGTATTAGCAATAACAGGGGAAGATTCCAAAGTTAAAAATATTTTTCCTTTATGCAACAGCGGCCACAAAGAATACCCTATGCAAAGTATTGGAAGGAGTAGGCAACCCTGACCAAAGAACAATGCCTGCATAAAGTAGAATTTGCGGAATTGGCAAGCTTAACGGCCAAAATAAGAAATTGGGCAAAAAATAAGGAGTGGGACTGTTTCGGAGAATACTTAAGAAGAGGAGGTATCATGGTTCGTTAAACGTTTCCAGGCGGGATGAACTTGACTACTTACTAGCAGTGGACAAAGCAAATGAACAGGGAGGAAGGGGTGGAAATTTATTTGGGGATGCAGCGATCCAAAGAATATGAAACAGAATGTCAGTGAAAGAGAAAGATTGGGACCGTCTGCTCACTGGCTGGGTACGTAAACCCATGCCTGTAAATGTGTACAACTTTAAAAACGAAAACAAACAAGCAATCTTCTGAGGACGAGGAGGAGAAAGGTCTTATGCCATGATCCTTCATGCATCTCCTCCCATTGCAAGAGATCTGGCAGCAGCGTCTCGCTGGAGAGATGCAGCAGGCTGCGTCTGCTGCCCCAGCACACGGGACTGCGACGGAACCCGCTTTGAACCAGCAGCAGCCCCTTGGGCGCCGAGCAGACAGGGCTCGTGCCCTCTCGCGCATGCGCGCCAACGCGCCCGCCACCTTGCCCACGTCAGTCCCTCCCCGGCGTCTTCTCCGATTCGGCCGGGAAGGGAGACACGCCTCGCGAGGGGCGGGACTAGGCGACGCTCCCCCAATCGCGGCGCAGGCAGCTCGGAGGAGAGCGCCCCGCCCCCTTCCCCCCTCCTTCTTCCCTTTCGCCGAAAGATGGCGGCTGCCGTCGTGGGGCCTGGCCCGGCCGCAGAGGAGCTGAGCCTGCTGGAGAAGTCCCTGGGCTTGAAGAAGGGGAACAAGTACAGCGGACAAGGAGAGCGGAAGGTGAAGAGCCGGAGGGGAGGGGGGGCTGGCGGTTAATGGAGGGAGGGAGGAGCTGGTTGCCTCCGCCAGGCAGACCGACCGACCGACGCGCTTTTGGATGGAGATTCTCCACAGAACTGTATAGGCTTGGAAGGGGGACCCCCAAGGCTCATCTAGTCCAACCCCCTCTGACAGATGGTACTATGAACTGTGCCCAGGCCGGCGCGTCCATTTAGGCGAACTAGGCAGTTGCGAGTGTAGGCTCAGTTTATTCCCTTTTAGCCTGCAGGCACCGAATTCTGCAGGCGCCAGAAGGCTAAAAGGGAAAAAACCGAGCCGAGGCTCAGCTGGAGAGGCGCACGCGCCCTCCCTCGACACAGGCCCGCCCCTTCCCCAGGCTCTTGGCTTTGCTCAGTTGCCCTGTGGGATGAGAGAGGCGAAGGGGAAGTTGTGCGCAAGGGGGCCAGTGGGGTGAAGTTGTGCGCAAGGGGACCAGAGAGGCACCCTCCAACTCGCCCCCTTCTTCCTTCTCTACCCGGGCTGCGGAGGAGGAGGAGGACGATGCGCTGGGTTTGCAGCCCTGCTTGCAGTGTCCCCTTGCCCGTTCTGTTCAGCTACATCCAGCCTGAGCCGTGAGTAGCAGCAGCTTCTGCCCTGGTTTTCTCTCCCTGGAATCATGCCAACTCTATCCCGGTGAAGGGAAGCCTCCTCCCCTCACTTTTCTTCTTCTTCTTCGGGGGTGGGCTCCTTATTCGCCCCCACCCCACCAACAAGGTCCTTAGGGGTTGTAGAGCAAGCCAGACCATTTAGCACCAACCCCATTCATTCCAGCAGCTGGCCATCACCCGCTCACTCCAACCCCCACGAAAAAGATCACCATTATTATTATTATTATTACTACTAGTAGTAGTACTACTACTGCCCTCCACCCATAAATATCAGGGTGGCTCACTGCATGAAACTAATAAGCACATTCTAAAAACTAGAACAAAGACAAACCAAACCAAGTGAGCAACCCTCCTTCTTCCTTATTTGTGAAACAAGCCTGTTAATTGCCTATCCAACTAAAAAAAAATGGCACTGAAGGTTTTTAATATCAATGCAAGCTAAAAAGCATTGCAGGGGGTTGGGCTAGATGACCCGCAGGGTCCTTTCCAATTCTACGTTTTTCTGAAAAACACACACGCACAACCCAACTATGGTCCCTCTGCAGTTCTCGCCCCAAGCAACTGTGAGACTTGCTCCCCAGAAAGTGTGCCTTGTCTTGCTAACTGTGGTTTTTGGTGTCTCGTCAGCCCCCTCCCCCCAATCTATTCATATTCCTTTCTCCCTAATCTCCAATATTACATTTTCCTCTGGTTCAGACTTAAAACAGAAAGCCCTAATTCCCAATTGTGTTTCTTGCGGCAGTCCTACTGTCTACTCAGAAGTAAGATCCTATTAGATTCAGCAGGGCTTACTCTCAGGTAAGTGCAGTTAGGGCTGCAGCCTTTGTGACCCAGGATGTGTAAAGCAGGATGTCACTTACACCCACCCCCACCCCACCCCCCACAATGTTTGAAAACGTCAGCTTTGTACTTAAACACAAATTGGCCCACTTGTATTTGAAATCTTATGAAGCAAGGCTTTGGGTCCCCTTGGTGTTCTTTCTCTGTTCAGTTTTTTTGCTTTCTTTGTGTGGGTGTGTTTTGCTCAAAATGATAAAAACAAAAACCATGTGTAGAGGGTTATAAAACCGCATTTCTTCCTGTAATCACTTGATTCATTTATTTTTCATTCTTTCATTCTTAATTCATTTATTTTTAAATGGGATTAATTTCCAAGAAATTTATTTGGATTTTTATTTCACACAAGGTAGCTTTTCTTTTATAAAATGGAGTTTGACAAGATGCCTTGCAGCAGAAGTTCAAATCTTGTTCTACATCCGAATAACTGAATTGGCTTGAATTCCTTCTCTTAGACTCCTGTACTACAGATGAACAATGGCCCCAGTCTAACAGGACTGACAACTATAGCCATCCATCTAGTCAAACAAGCAAAGAAGGAACAGCTGCTTGGGAGCACCACAGAAGAGAAAGCAATAGTTCAGCAGTGGTTAGAATACAGAGTAACGCAAGTAGATAAACAGTCAAGTAAAGAAGATATTCGACTAATTTTGAAGGTAAGAGTAACAATTTCACACACTGAAAGTTTGGATCTCAAGGTAGCATAATTGCTGGGTTGTTTCCAATTAAGTTTTACTCAGAGTAGACCCACTGAAATTAGCAGCGTGCTTTTTTTGCAATATGAACTGAATTTAACAAGTGGCAGTTCATATATAATATCTCTTAAGGTACTCATGGTAGTTGACTATCCCATTGAAATCAATGGGATTTAAATGTGCGTAGCTTCGGCTGCACAATGCTCTGTGCTTAGTACCAAATTTTCAGTCTGATTTTACTGTCGGTCTAATTCTTAGTTATTGGATTGTGTGACTGTATGTCCTCTTGAAAAGAGCTGTCATTCACTGGTAACCAGTGGAGGCTGCCCATTGGAACCAGGAGACAGACCAACAATAGGTAGGGCCAGAGTCAATAGCAGCCGGAGCCAACTATTTCTGGTTGTGTCCCCATCCTCCTCTTTCCTAAATTCTGCAAAGGTAGCACTGAGACTTGAGCAGGAAACTTGACAGCCAGGGCCACCCTCTGAACTCATTGTAAAGAAGGAAGGAGGCAGGTGGGGACTGGTTGAGAGCAATCTGAACTTGGTGAGGCAGTGCCCCATTAGCCCTTATAGATCATCCTCCACTACTTTTCTTCCATCCTTAGTTCATAGCAACTATTCTGAGTAAGGATACATTATGCCTATATATTATAAGGAACTGTTGGGAGAGGAATGGAACAACAAGTTTCACTCTGCATTTTTAGTCCCTATCTGCTTTAGCACCCTGAGTCAGCATTGAGCAGAGTGGAAGAACTGGTTGAGGAATTGGGAGACATGCCCAGACTACATATTCAATTACTCTGTAGTGATTGTGCATACATATAGGCCTATCAGTCGTGGTGACAGTATGTGGAAGAGTGTATTTTAAGTATTTCTTTTGTTTTGAAGTGCATTCATTTTGTTCCTTTCTAGGACCTGAATTCATACCTTGAAGACAAAGTCTATATTACAGGACACAATTTTACTTTAGCAGATATTTTACTGTACTATGGGCTGCACCACATCATAGTGAGTACAAGCTTGTTACAGCTTTGGTTGGGAGATGCCTTTCTCTCTTCACAATTTGATTTCCGTTCCTCTGTCAATAGTAACTTCAGAAGAAAAGGGTCATAACGTTTCAAGGGTTTTTCCATTATGTTAGTATAGAATAGAAAAACGTTTGGTGTTTTCCTGACTATATTTCCATAATATCAAGGTTATCTGTATCTTATATATCTGGAGCATGAAAGCAACGAATTGGGGTTCTTCCCTCCATCTCTAATACTGCAGGGTAGAATGGGGGCAAAGGACCAGTCCAAGGTCATCCATCTGGAAGATTACCCCCCCCCCTTAGCCTTTGAAAATGCTGTTTCCATATTATGCAGCCATTACATCAGTATACATAGTAAATAGAACAATAAGCACAGAATGAATTGTATTATTTGAATATTGGGGGTGGCAAAGTTAACATAGGTAACATATCTTTGGTTAGGCCAAGTTTATGTGATAGCAGAACAGATGAAACCAGAACAATAAAATAACTCATAGTTTTTGTTGTTGCATAGGACAGAGGATTGGATCATGGTGGTAAACTAGTGAAGAATCTTATTTAGTATGAAATCAAATGAAATTCAAATTTTGAGACCTGATTTAACAGGTTAATGGACACTATATATTGCTGTTAATCGTAATATGTGAAACTTACTTTTTCTTCCATTATTTAGGCTGACCTTACAGTGCAGGAGAAGGAGAAATACCTTAACGTCTCTCGTTGGTTTAATCATATTCAGCATTATCCAGGTATCCGGCAACATCTGTCTAGCATAGTCTTCATCAAGAACAGACTCTATAATGCACATTAAGTGCTGAGTTAGGAATTCCTAGGAAGTGAAAAACATCCTTTAGAACGACTAATGTGCAAGCCTTGGTTTCTGCCATTTCCATATGTCAAGCTGAACAGTTGGTGCCTAAAGTAATAAAGTTGCATTGAGTAGCTGTCTAGAAATACGGACTTCATTAAAACAGTTGTTTTGGCAAATTTCAACAAGTGAAATGTGAATCAAGCTTCTTAAAGTAGAACATTTATTTTAACCATACAGATATATAGGAACTTAGCTTTTATCGTATGGAAACATATAGAACTTTTACTGCAATATGTCAGCTGTGCTATTGGTCTGAATTGTATCATGCATAGTACTCCCTTGTATTTTTCTCCTATGAATGTTTACACTTGTTTTGTAAAAAGTTACTATGAAAAAATATATTGTGCCAATAATTTTGAAGCAGAAGCCAAATGTATTGGTAGCAAATCATATTTATGTGATAAATTATTTTAAAAGCCCTTGTTTTTATTATTTATTTCTAGGGGTTGGGGAAGATAGAAATTGATACAAAAGATTAAAGTATCAAGGGTGAATGGAATAAGGAACTAATCTTTTAAAAGCAAAACTCATACTATCTTAGTTCCACAGAAGCCTCTTCATTATATTTTCTGCTGTTTTTAGGCTCCTGCCTTTTGTGCCTTATTATTTTCAGGCAGCAACTTATGCCCAGTGCAAACAATTGTAGGTGGTCCTCTCTCTAGTTTAGGCACATTCCACCTTCAGTAAGAGGAGCTGGTGTTTACATATTACAGTACATTTAGGAATTGTTGACCTGCAGAATGGTTTGCAGGCATTTGTTAATACACACATCTCTGTTGGTAACCTGACCGGTACCGGAATAGAAAGGTACCCAGAAACTCCCATGTGTACCATTCCTGACCTCCTCAGGAAGGGTAATATACAAATGACAGTGGGTTGCATCGAACTGCATGAATGGAACAGACTTTTATCTCCTGCCATGGAGGCCAACTATCATTTTGCGGAAGCTGCTACATACATAGTGTCCATCATTATATAGTAAATAGTGTGAGACCCACCACTTTATCCCTTTCTTAGCTATTATTATTTATTTTATTTTATCTAGAAGAATTGCATTGGCCAGCCCCATTTTAAGTAACAACAAATATTCTGCTTTGCTTTTATGAGAGAGCACCCCCACCAAATAGTTGGATAGAATGAAGAGCATTAACCTAACCTGGGGCTTTAAATCAGTGGTCCTCAACCCCCGGTCCGCGGCCCGGTACCGGTCCGTGGATCGAATGGTGCCGGGCCGCCCAAGGAACATTAAATTATTTCAATTTTATTTACTGTGGTGTTAAAATGTTAAATCACTTTATATTCATTTTTGGGTGTAACTATTTTATTTTGAAGGCATGTTTAAATACAATTAAATTAAAATTATGACATCAAAACAATCTAAAATATAAACAATCAATGTCCCCCCCTTAGCGGGCCGCGGTAAAATTATCAAACGTTGACCGGTCTGCGACGATAAAAAGGTTGGGGAGCACTGCTTTAAATCACTGTTCACGTTTGATGAGAAATGTATTTATTTATTCCTCCTTAATGTTATCCTTACTATGTACACCGGGATGAAATGATTTTCAATCCATTGTCAGGTGATTTCCCACACCAGTAATTTCCCACACCTTGTAATGGGTTCAGACATGTGGCAATCTGTCTTGGTTCCATCTGGTATGAAACGCTTTGTTTTAAAGTGGGAGGAGAAGAATAAGAACCTTGCTACGCACAGCAAGGGATATGGCAGTGCCATGGAAAAGTACGAAATTCAAAGAGTGATTTCGAGGTATCCTATGAAAGTACCATTTATATATTTACACTGGTATATTAAGCCCGTTTAGAAAACGGGCGCTAGTCCCCCGGAGCAGCAGGAGCCGGGGGACTGGGAGGCTTCGGCGGGGGTGATTTCGAGGTATCCTATGAAAGTACCATTTATATATTTACATACTCTTGGGTAAATCACTGCCTTTCAGCCTAACCTAACTCTCAGAGTTTTGGAGATTAAATGAGGGGGAGAACCATGTCCCCCATCTTGAGCTCCTTGGGGGGAAAAGGTGGGGGGGGAGGAAATATAATAAACTTAAATATGCATTTATAGACATGCAGTCTCAAAACAGGTTACCTATTATTACCATTAGCAAGATAATACAATTTTTTTGATTCAAGCAGTACGGATACAACTTTGCCCTATACCATCACTCATAGGAGTTAAGTCATCAGAAAATAAAAGATTGGGAAGAAAAGTTTGTAAAGGTTTCTGCCTGCAGGTAGGACAGCTGCTACCTCTATCTTTTCTAGTGATAGTTTCCATTCAATTATAGGTATCTATTATCCTGCTTTAAACCATCCTTACTCTGGACTGGCCATATTTCACTTTTTATCTTCTTTTTTCGTCATAGAATTAAATACATGTTCAATCCTTTCTCATTTGCCTTTTTTTAAAAAAACTGCCCCTCCTGTTTTTATGGACTTTTAACCATCAATCTAAAACTTGAAGAAATGTGGCAGTTTAATAGATTGGTGGCTTTTTAACTTTTGCCCTTTGGAGAGCAATATTTCTTCTCAGCATCCATAATTAGACAAGCCTGCTGTTCTCCATTATCAGAACTTCAACTTCAACTTTATTATTTTATGGCCAGAGGCCCATAATATAAAACCATATACAAAACAGTGTACATCCACATTGGATACAACAGAGTAAAATAGAACAAAGCAAAAAATATATAAATAAGCTAAAATAATTCAATACATATATACGATTGTGATTTATGTATATTCCTTAACTAAAATAGACGCGACAGTACATTTTAATTCAGGAGATCTCCACTATAAATCAGGTAATAGGGTGAGATATCAGTAGTCATAAAGTAAACCGTTTTTCCTTTTAAACGAAAGAACTGTAATCAAAAACCTTGCTATGAGCAGTGATCTGCATGGGTCATTGTCTTGTAGCAGATATATTAACTGAGACTCCGGGGTCTCAGCCACGTTTTCTGAAGTTAAAGGGGATAAGAATCTGGTCCGGGCAACTATGTGCAAGGGACAACAGAGTAGAATATGATGGAGGGATTCTATAGTTTTATTATCACATGCACATAGTGCTGAAATTTGTCCTTTGGTAAACCTATTACCCATGACGTTAGATGGAAAGACGTTAAATCTAGCTTTAGTAAAAGCAAATCTATGGGCCGCTACTGATAGAGACGACAGGTAAGCTGGAATCTGCGGTGTAAGCCGTAAACCAAGATTCAGCGGTGAACATTTACCACTTCCCATTATGATATTTTGCTGGCAATCAAACTCATCCAGTTTTTGTATAAGAGTTCTTTTGGCTGAGGCGAGATCAAGCTTCAGTAGGTCCGATGGGGAACCATTATCAGAACACTCCATTTCATATATCCTCCCTACACTTTAAACACTTTTCTGTGCATTAGGAACCACAGTGCTATACTTCTGGTGTAGTGAAATGAAATTGTGTCCTTTCACTTTTAAATAAACCGGGCCAAATCTTTATCACGAAGCATTTATAAGAAAGTAGCCCTGTTGTATGCTTTTTGAATATACAGATTCTTGCACTCTCACGTACACATTCTAGCACTCCATGTCATGTGTGTTGGATTTATATCATTAGCTATAGCCCCCCCCCAAGCTTTAATGTAGAAAGATGTTAAAGATTGAGAGGGAGCTTGATTTTGTAGTGATTGCTTGTTACCGCTTTGCCTAGCGTTTCTGCAGGCGTAACTTTTATTTCCTGTATGGGTAGTGACTGCGATCATTTCAGCTGCTGCTGAAGAGCCTGGCTCATCCTTCACTCCACCAGAAAAAAAGGGGGAGGTTGTTATTTTTTTTATTGTGGTTGCATCTTAAGGATTCCCCCTTTTCCATTCCTGTGTTACCTTGGCCCCCTTTAGGAAGATATGGAGCCATTAAACTTTCCATTTTATTGGATGAACTAAATCTCTCTCAGCTTTTTCCAGTCTCATGATCTAACGTGACAGCTCGATGTCTATTCCACTTCAAAGAGGCAGGTAGCCTAGGGCCAGCCAGCTGTATTGTGGATTCCGTGGATTTGGCTTGCTGTTCCTGCTGGGTGTCATCTGTCTTCTTAGTCTTGCAGTGGGTAATTTTTGTGCTCCCCCTAACATCATCTGCCTGAGCAGTTCCTGCCTGGCAGGCCTGTCTGTCCAGGTTGAGCATCAAATATGGTAACCGTATGACTAATCTGACAAGGCAACTACTCCAAAGAGTGCAGCCCCAGGCCTGCTTTGACCAGGATCATCATCACAGCCCACAAACTTCCAACAATCACGACCACAGTCTCGGTCTTCCATCACAGATGCTGCCCATGGACTTATTCTGCTCACGCAATGTATGTCTCCCTTTCTGCTCACCCCCCCCAAACCCCTCTCTTAAAGGCTGTCATTCCAAATCTGTGTGTGTCGTGAGAAGTCTGCCTCAACAGGTTTGGGTTTCCCTGCCTGTTGCCAGCATTTGACTCAAACACCGCCACTTGGATGAAACAATCCTTTAGTGGATTATCATTGCTAGACAGCCTGTGGGAAAAATGACAGGACTCGGCATGTTAATCCGAAGATTTTACAATCCAGAAAGCCGCTAACACTAATCATTAATGGCAAGATGATCCCTAAAAGAGAAAGCGGGTTCCCTAGCAAGGCAAAAGTGACACAATTTGTTTAGTAAATCTTCCCCAAAACTCTATATGATGACTACATATGTTGATTTTCATGCTCAGAGCCATAAATATTCCCAGAGCTTTATGACTTGATGACTCTATCGTATGAACTGACAGGTACAGGATCTGCAAACGCTGCCTTTT
The DNA here is from genome assembly GCA_034641385.1 of Darevskia mixta. Classification (NCBI taxonomy): domain Eukaryota; kingdom Metazoa; phylum Chordata; class Lepidosauria; order Squamata; family Lacertidae; genus Darevskia; species Darevskia mixta. The sequence continues at coordinate 24,213,180 of JAWWNH010000011.1, forward strand.
TATAACTACTGCCTGCTTTCCTTTCCATTAGAAAGAAAAAAAAACGCTTCAGTGACTAAACTGTGACAAAATTATGTGAGCATAAAATGCAAAAAAGGAACAACCTGAATTGTGCACCTGTGCACCAGACCCTATTTTATGAAAGCAAAATTTGTGGCTTTGAAGGCCACCTGTTACAAAACTGGCTGCCATTCAGTTCAGTTCTGTAATTCATACGTTGCATTTCCCCCCACTGCATAGAAATATCTCTATAGAAAAAGGCATTTAGACCATCATGTATGAAATGTAGCTTGCATGTTTTGCTGTATGACTGCAGGAGTCATACACTTGTGCCAAAATAGCTGTTTCGCTATCAGAAACGTGTGCTCTTTCCTGTAGGAAAATTATCTCTGTGCAGGGGGTAGGGAAACAGATATGAGACACCTCGACTTCTGACAATTGGTTGCAAGATGAAAGTCCTATCTTTGGATATGAACTGGTGCTAAAATCTTATTTGGTGATTGGAACGGATAGGAAGGAAATTCTCAAAGCAACACCTGGAAAATTATTGACACTATATTATTGGGGGTGGGGGAGTCAAATGATCAACATTATGAATAACCAGTGGATAGTCCTGCGACAAAAGCGCACTACAGAATAACCTTAGTTGTGAGCAAGTAGCCAGTACCACCTGCCTACCACTCCCTCCCTCCAATGCCTGTTTGTGCTTAATCACTTCACAGCTGACTTCACAGCAGAAAGTGTACCTTTCTGACAGCTGCCTTTATACCTTAGTTCTCCCTCTTCTATGGAGGGAAAACATGGGTATCATACAGCTTACTCTGCCATATGTGCAGTCCATGCAAGTGTCCAAGACAACACCAGCCCCCATTTTTCTTGCTATTGCACTGCCCTCCCCATCAGAACTTCACTACCCTCAACCTAAAGAGCAGTATGCTGGTATTCACCCCCCACCCCCACCCCCACCCCCACCCAATCCTATCAATGTAAACCATGCTTCCTCCATACATCTCATTGGGTTGGGTATTTTTGCAATACAGTATTGTGTTTGTGTCTGTATTTGGTTTTTTCTACAGCTTTACGCTTGTTCTTGATGCTCTCTCTTTATGGTTCTGGTGTCCCAGTGTGCCTGAGGAAAGATGGAGAAGGAGGTGGATAGGCCATCAGTCTAAAAGTTAAATGTTTTGAGCGACAATCAAAACAATAAATCAACAATGCTTTTTATTTATGACATGTTTTTACCGTCTGTTGAGGGCAGATTCACACCATACTTTCAAAGGGCACTAAGAGCACATTTAAAGCACATGAATTACCACAAATCATTCTAGAACCCTATAGTTTTCCCCTCACAGACCTACAATTTCCAGAACCCCTAATAAACTACAGCTCCCAGGGTTCTCTGGGAGAAGTTGCACATTGTAAATGGGCATTCAGTGTGGATTGAGTCTAAAACCCTCTTAAAAGGCTTTCAAGCTTTAAAAAAAAAAAAAAATCCAAAACAAGGTAAAAATATAAAATTTTAAAAAAGCCACGTGCACTAGCCCATCAACAAACGCTGCAATCCTAACGCTTACCAGGGGGAAATCGCATTGAAGTCAGTGCGACTTCTGAGTAGACAGGGTTACGATTGCACTGTCAGGCATCCGAACAGTTAGGAAACTTGCATTTAAAAAATGAAAAATACAGCCCCTCCAAATTAAAAGCAGCACTTTTACAATATAAAGTCGGGGGGGGGGATAAATTAGTACAAGAATATAAAAATAAAAGAACACGCTCGCACACAAACACAAAGGGATCTAGCTATCTTATCCCAGCTGGAGGCTGGTTTCTTCTTAACTCTTTAATATTAACTATCATGACAGTGTTGAACAAGCCAAGCAGATAGGCTTGGGTGACGTCACAGCAACCGATCCCCTCCTCCCGCCGCGAACTTCCCCGCAAAACGAAAGCGCGCTCCTTGCGCATGCGCTGTTCTCGCAAGGCTTCCCCGCCCTGCTCTCACACAAACTATGGCCGCTGCGCATGCGCTGTCCAAGCATTGAGCCCAAAGTCCGCCCCATCGCGGCAGTTGCTGGCAGTAAGGAACGAGATGAACGGTGGGGGTCCCGTGACCCTCAGCCCAAGTAAAACTGGAGAGCCGCCACTGTCCGGCGGCGCTAGTAAGAAGCGAGGCTCGCTGGGGGCGTCGTCCTCACATCCTATATTAAAGGGTAAGAAGGGCTCGGATTTTTAACCCTCAGTGAGAGAATCACAAACGCGGGTGGTGCGCATGCGCAGCATCGGTTTCTCAGTCTGGAAAGGAGTTTCCTAGAGCGCATGCGCGGCATAGTTCTCCAGTGGGAAAGGCGCCTCCTGGAGCGCATGCGTGAACGTGTCCTGTTTTAATGGGCTTCTCTAAGTTTAGGCGGCTGTTGCAAAGGTTTTACTTACAAACGTGCCCGGGATAGAAAGGGGCGCTAGTCCACTCCTGGGGAAATAGGAGAACTCGTGAGGAACTCGTGAAACCGAATTCGGCGGTGCTTTTTAAAGAAGTGTGTAAATAGGATTGCAAACTCCCAAAAAATTGTGATATAAAAGGTCATGGCCGTGTATTTTCTAAATTCTGCCAGTTATAACAGTGTTAAGCACCTAGCAGCAACAATAGCCAACCATTGTGCCTTGTTCTTAGGCTGCAATACCACGCCTGAGAGTAAGTCCCACTGAACTTCCTTTTGAGTAGCCAGCTGTGTTTGTACTGCAAGTTATTCCATTTTCTTAAAACATTTAAAAGTTGCCAAGTGTTTGACCCTCAGAGGAGGATCCATGGATTTGGAAGGCCTTGCTGCAAAGTCAGACCTGGAACAGCTCACTGCCCTGGAACCTCCAGCACTTTTCTGGCCTGAGAACAGGGCATACTTTGGTAATATGGTGCCCTGAGCGAGGACAAAATTTGGCAGCGACCCCTGCCTGGATAAATATAGGTTTATTATTTTGTCGGCATCTGCCTCTGGAGACAATGGAGGAGTGCACTTTTGGGATGAAGTCAAACTGTTGGAAGGTTGCAGCACCTGCTGTGACTGATATGAGAAAGACATGCTTTGTTGCAGCTGGGGCAAATGAAGGCGTCTGGTTGTGCAGCTGCAGATGCACCACAGCATTTCTTCTCTCTGCACTCCTCCCAGAGGTCACTCCTGGAGGTGGCAAAGGAAAGGGAATGAAACTTAGACAGGTGGGATACCTTTCAAATGTCATGTAGATCATTCCACTTTTTACTGTGCTTCCCAGTGGTGTGTAATACAGACTCAAATCAAATATCTTTATTACGGTCCAAGACCAGAAAGGATACAGACTCATATTATTAACAAAGGACTTTTGGCATGGTATTCTATACAGTGTGCTGCTTGAGCAGTAATTGAGTGGTGGGGGTAGGATTAGTATAGTGCTGCCTTGCAAACAAGGGGCTGTAATGTGGATTCAGCCATAGTCAGAACAGTGTTTGGGTACAGTATTCCCTGCAAATATTTCCTTAAGATTTTGCATATAAAAGTCCACAAAAATTGTCACTCCTTGGTACACGCCTGATTTCAGATCTTTGGAAATTGCTTAGAGATTAGCGCTGGGATCCTCTAATTTCTCTGAAAAATTCCTAACAATCCATTCCTATGCTAGGTTATGCATGGGCTTAGGTACAACTAATTCTACATACCGTAGATCAGGTTTTTAAAATCCCAAAAGTTATGATTGAACTGCAAGACCTTTCAACTTGGAGAGTGGTGGCAAATGTTGAGAGGCTTGACAATGTCAAAGATGGAAAGGGTGCAGACTGAGCATAAAAACCCAAATGAGTTGAATAATAATGAAGTTAGGCCTCTTTTATTTCTTTTAAAATATTATTTCTATTAAATATTATTCTGTCTACAGTTCTAATTGCCTTTTTTTTCTTTAGGAAGCAAAGTAGTATAGTGTAACTTATGTTGCAAAGTTATGTGCCTATCCTTTCATAGTTAAAAGGCGCTTTACATTTTTTGCTGCCTCCTCTGTTAGCTAAGGGGAAGGCATTTTAAGGGTGATACAGCCCAGGCTTCGTATAATTCATTGGCTGTTTTACTGCACTCAAACTTGGAACTAGGCCTGGGCAATTTATCTATATATCGCCCAGGACTGATATTAGGGGAAGACCGTGATGATGAATATTATTTCACTATAAGGCAGCAAGTCTAGCAAAACTATTTCATCATCATCCTGAAGGCTGTTCCCTCCATGTAACTAATGGAAAAAGAGTGAAAAAGATAAAGTACAAGAGAAAGGAAGAAGTGGCCTGCCAAAGGAGGAGATGGAGTTTGGGGGTTGGAAGAGAGAGAATATCGGAGAGGCAAGAGCCACCGTGATTTCTTGCAGGTCCCTGATAATGCATACATGTTTTTATTTATCATGAACATGTCTCGTTACTTTTCTTATAGATGTTGGAGAAATATATTCCAGACTTTTGGATCACAGACCGGTTATTCAAGGAGAAATTCGTTATTTCATTAAAGAATTTGAAGTAGGTTTGATATTACATATTTTGAAATAATGTACCTTGTAAATGGGGGAGGGATGGAAAAAGAAGGTACCTTTTATCATATATGGTGGGAATGCAAGAAAGTGAAAGGCTTTTGGGATATGATATATAATGAGATTAAGAAATGTTGAAATATACATATGTTAAAAAACCAGAAGCATTTCTACTGGGAATTGTAGGTACAGAAATTAACAGACAAGATATTAAGCTTTTCCTATACGCAACAACGGCAGCAATAATTTTATTAGCACAGAAGTGGAAACGAGGAATTACTGACAAAGGAAGAATTGCAATTGAAGCTAATGGAGTATGCGGAACTGGCCAAAATGATGGGAAGAATCCAAGAACAGCGGGACCAAAAGTTCATCAAGGACTGGACCAAATTTGTAAATTATTTGAAAGACAATTGTATTCAATCAAATACGTTGGTAGGATTGCAAGAAGCTTTGTAAGGAAAGGTACAAAAACCACTGCAGATAAGAATAAGAATGTATGATGTTTTAATGTTTTTGATTTTAAAGCAATGGTTAAATAGTGAAAATGCAGAAATTTGAAATGAAAGATAGAAAATCATAAGGAAGGTTTGAAGGAAGTCAGGGCCCTAAAAAGCCAAAATGTATAATGTAAGAGGAGATATTGCAATGGAAAGTATTATTGTAAAACTAATAAAAATGATATGAAAAAAAGGAAGTGGGGGAGGGGTACAGTCATCAAGATTTCAGAGAAATGTTTCATGAATGGCTGTTAATCTTTTTTATAAATAATAAACCCATCATTTTGACAAGTAAATATTTTTATAAAAGTTTTTATTTATAATTTTCATTTATATATATTACAACAATTATTCAATCATCATTTTAACATTTCATACTCCCGACTCCTTCCCCCTCTTTCTGTGGTTCTTTACATTTCTTTTCATCTTCCTGCATGCTCCAAATTATCTCAACATATTCTGTTATATAGTATATCTAGGCTCGTATATATCTCATATATATATTGAAACTGCAGGTTTTTACATTAATCCTGCCAGTGTCTTAATCTGTTTACAGTTTGTTTGTAAATACTCAATAAACCATTGCAATTCCTTAAAAAAATATTGTTATCTTGATTTCTTATTCTTCCAGTAAGTTTTTCCGTTTCTGCGTAGTCCTTAACTTCTGTATCCATTTCTCTCTCGTCAGGACCTCTTCTTTCTTCCATTTTTGGGCAGATAACATTCTTGCAGCTGTAGTTGCATACATAAATAAATTTCTATACTGTTTAGGGAGTTCTGATCCTATAATTCCTAAAAGAAAAGCTTCTGGTTTTTTAAATAAATGTTATCTTAAACATCTCTTTCAGTAAGCTTTAACCTTATTACAAGACCACCACATATGAAAAAAGGTACCTTCTTTCTCTTTCTCCAACACATATTCGATTTGAATTTATATATTACTGCCAATCTACTAGGTGTTAGGTACCATCTATATAGCATTTTCATATAGTTTTCTCTTAAATTAGAACCTGCTGTAAATTTTATATCCACATCCCATAAATATGCCCATCCAGTTCTACATTGTGACCAATATCTATTGCCCAATGTACCATTGAAGATTTCTTATTCCTTTCGGATTTTCCACAACTCTGCCTCCTACATTTATTCCATTAATGCAGGGTTTTTCTTGTTTTTTCTTTATTTGCCAAGCTAATAATTTCCCTGGCTTGTTAACTTGTTCAAATTGTTTCTGTTTTAAATATTTAATTTTCCACTCTTATTTCCTGGTTTATTATCGTTGAATATTGTGTTTGCAACATCTTGATATCCTGTTTAAATATCTCTTTTCGAGGGGGATTTATTCTTTTCTTTTTATGTCTTGTAAATTTTCTTGTTTTTTCTGCTCTCTTATTTTTTTATTTTTTTTGGTATGTGCTTTTTTGACAAGTAAATATGGAATAGATTATCTGCAGCTTTTGGATGTTTGCATTGCTCATGACTCTTGTCTCTTGAAAATGCCAGCTGTTGACATTTGGGGACCAGATCTTTAAAAGCATGAAAATCATAATTTGGCAGTGTTTCAAAGCATCTAAAACTTGTAGTTCCATTTACAACCACAAAGACTATTAGTGTGATTTTTCTTTGTTTTTTACTTTTTAATAAAATATTAGATTGTACAGTTTCTGGCCTTACTATTTATCTGCCCTTTAAGATCCATCCAGATGGAAAGACACACCTCTCCTTGTCTCCTGCCACTGTCACTGCTGCTGTTTCTAATAGAAGAAACTACCACAGTAGTCTTCTCTCCGTCTCCATGTTTTCATGAAGGAACAAATTATAGCAGTAGCAAGAAAAGGCCAGCAGGGGGAGGAGGAACCTCAGTAACTGGTGCAAAGAAATAGGCATTTGAGAGCATTCATGGGGAATCTCCTTTCCATACCTACAACATTTAAAATTATCCCAAGGAAATAATACTTAGTTCTTGATGTTCATAACCTGTCTGAAAAATGAAAGCATCTTTTAAAATTACCTATAATGTAATCAAACCTATATTTTCCCATATTAAATAGAGGCCTTTGTTTTTGTTTTGTTTCTAATGTTGAATATATTTTCCACAAGATGGCAGCAAAGCCTCAAGCTGAATGGCCAGAGCAGAGGTGTGTCTGTGTGGACCCTGAATTTAGTGATAGCTTCCAGTTGGTTTCTGTTAAGAATTGTTGATGAAATGAGCAAAAGCAAAACTTTGGGTTTTAATTTTTTTCGTTTTTGAAAAATGAGGTGTGTTAATAATGAGGTTGTGCTCCATTAAAATTTTGAAGCATTAAGTGAGAAAGGTCTAGATACCCTGTACTGTTTAAAAACATTTTTAAAATGAGGGTACATTTACTAACTTCAAGGTAGCATCTAAATAACAACAAATTAAGCTTGTGGAATATATAGAAATGCCCCCTTTTTAACTTTCTCAATAGGAAAAACGTGGTCTCCGAGAAGTGCGGGTTCTTGAAAACTTGAAGAACACAACTTTTGAGACAAATGACCAAACTCTGCCAAAGTGTGAACAAATGATGCAAGGGAACCTAAATGAAGCTCTTGGGAGATGTAAGCTAGAAATTATTGGTTTTCTTCTATGCCTTTTACAAAGTGTTTGGATTCTTACACAGACACTAAACAGCTCCACATAAAGTTGGAGTCTTTATGTAAAGTAGCCATCAGGTGGCCCTTTTATTCACACCATTATGGGCCATATTCAAAAGGAGATAAAGATGTGAGCATTTTCATCCTGAGCTATCCCCGATGTTTTAATTGTAGAGGGAAACTGCTGTTTAGTTTTTAAAGCACTTTGCCTTTCCAGCAGTAGGAGGTACTGCCATGAAAAGAAGTCTCTGACTTTACAAATTGTCCTCCCTATCCCCTCCTTGTTATGGCTGTTAACACTTCCATTACCTGTAAAAACAACAACAACATTCCATTCTGAGCAAGGCTCAGTGGGCATGCTCAATGGGTGGGCATGTCAAATGCTGCATTAATTCGATGCATCATTGTTAGGCCTGCATGGCTCTGAGGCAGCAAGATGGGATCTGGAAGGAACCATCCAACACACACACACACACACACACACACACACACACACACACCAGGGTATGGTTGAAAGGTACACTACCTTACCGAAGCTAAGCAGTCTGGGTCTGGTTAGTGTTTGGATGGGTGACCACCTGGGAACCATGTGTATGCCACCTTGGGTCCCATAATGGAAAGAAGGCAGGATATAAATGCAGGAAAATAAAAACCACTGTATGAAGTTGCAAGAATAAGATGACTGGAGATATACACAGGCAGCAAAACTTGGGAGATAATTCTATTCCTCCTTAGCCATATATTTATAAGTTGCCATGTTTAAAGCCAAAAATGGTTGTGGATATTGCATTTTTACATAGTTTTTTTCAGCATACTGTATAGATCCAAATGTCTCAACGACTAGCAGGAAAAGTGTTATGCAGCATAAGTGAATATTTAAATTAATAGAATATGTGTAGGCACAGAATTTAGACTACCTTGATTCAAAAATCTCAGTGGCTTTTAAAGTTCACCCAGTCATGTAAAAAATATTATGTAAGACTAATCCAACCACAATTTTTTCCTTTATATATATTTTGATAAGGGCATCCTGGCTGAAACTAGACCACAATATGGTTAAGATCCACAGCTCCTCTGTGCAGTGAGATTAAATATCTCTTTTCAGAAATGTGTCCCTTAAGATGAGAATGGCCAATGAAACAATTGTAACCTATACATTTCAGTACAGGTAGCCAATGAAATGATCAACAGACTCCAGGGGAGAGAGCAGGAAGAAAGAAAGGTAAGGATTAATAAACTAGTTAAGAACCAATGCCGGGTCTAACCTGCAAGGTATTCTGGTGATATTCTACATAGTTTTTATGTAGTATTTTCCTTGCACCAAAAGGAAAATTCTGTATGGTTACCATACCATATTCTGTATGGTTTCAGAATAATTGTTCTGCAGCCTTCAATCTTCCCTTCTGTACTTTTTTCCTTCCCTACACCTACAGCTAGTTAGGTTTTGCAATGGTAAACAGGATTTTGTGGTTTCTTTTGCTCATTTGTTTGTTCATTCTTGCTATCTCAGCAGCAAGTGTTCTGCTGCTGAGTCTTGTCTTTATATTATAATACTGCATCTAACACAGCATATAAGCCAGGGAGGAAACAGCTAGCTGTGAACCAATTAATTAATGCTTTAGCATATGCTTAGTAGTGGATGCCTTACAGTTAAATACAATATTTTTGTCCAGGTACATACCAGCTCTCTTGTCACTGAAAAAGCATGCTAACACACAAGTATGCTAGCACACATGCTACCTCTGCCCCGACCACCATTCTGCCTTTCAGCTTGTTAAGGGCTACTCAGTGAAGCAAGGAACCTCTTGTATTTGTGGAGGCTCCCCTCACCCTCGCATTCTGGACCTTTAGATTTTCTTGGGTTCCAAAAGTTTCAGAGAGCCTCCATGACCACAAGAGGCTCACTTTTTCTCTAGGTCACCCTATGTAAGGTGGAAGGAGACAGCAATGGGGGAAGCTAGCACCCTAGTCCCCACAGCCTCCTCGCGTGTGTAACACACTTTCCAGATGACTGAAGGGTGCTACTATTAATCCATAAACTGCAGCAACATGTTGACTTGGCCACTTTCTAACCCAGTATGGCTTTAAAAGTAAAGCTATTTAGGGGTAATGCCAATCCATAGTTTGCATTCTGCAGACCTCCGATATGTTACATGTGTTGAAACTGATGATCCCTGAGTCTGCCAGATGGCAATGTGCAATAAATTTGCAGATCCCTGCAGAGCCTTCAGTAAAACAAAAGTTGGTTCTAGAAGCCCACTTTCCTTCGGAATAGCTGCAAAAAATGTAGAAAGAGGTTGAGGAGAGCCGCCATTAGTAAGTCTTCAAAAAGCACTAGAAAAATAACGGAGTTACTAGACCCTCTTCCACTTTCTCGGTATGTGGAAAGTTTTTCTTAGAATTTCCTTCACAGCTTGAGAAAGGGGAAAGAGATGGTTAAAGAAACCCAAATCCCTATTTTTCGTGGAACAAAAAATATCCAACAGAATGGAAATGTAAATCTTTCCTGCTTAGTTGAAAACACTGAACATATTATGAATACAGCTTATTGAAATGGAAGTGTTTCATACTTGTGGATGTTATTTAATGAAAGGCCATATTATAAGAACATGTGACTCACTGGAATCTCTCACATGGCTGCACATTGCTTGTTTGTAATACAGATATTCTAAAACCTCAGGATTAGGAAAAACTGTGCAAGAAGTTAATTCTCCATGTTAGTTCTGTACTTCACTATTATGGATAGGCAACCTGTTCAGCTCTGTAGGCTGTAATAGAGCTGCATTGTAAGATGGCTGCAGCTACAGTCAATGTTTTTATTTGTGTATGAAAATGATGGATAACAGTTAAATGATAGCAGACATAATATGGATGTAAAATTCCCAATTTATTCAACTTGGCTAGTATACCACGGGTATGCACATTCCCTCCTCTTCGCTTACACACGAATTCTTTCCTTTAGCCATGATGCAGTGTTAGATCTGCACCAATGTATACCTTTACCCACTTCAAGTGCTGGCGTCAGCCACTAGTTTGAACCTAACCACAGTTAAAGTTAATATTGGTGCAGATGTAATACAGTACCATGGTAAGAAAGCCCCAAAGAGGTGGTTTCGGGTAGGGCTGGGCAATATATTGATGTCATCTCAAACCGGTTTGAAGTCCATGTGGTGATATCAATTTCATAGTTTTTGACCTGGCAATATATCGCAAATCATGATGCGCATGTGTGTGCTATGCAAAAACCACAATGTGGCGAAAAACATGAAGCCAGCCAATGCCTCTACGTAGCTCCATCCTTATTTCAGACATGATTGCAGACACTTTCTGTCAATACATGTGGTAGCAATTTATTCACATATCTGGTAGATTTATCATGGTGGTGGCTGTGTGAAGGCTATAGGAGATCCACAGCCAGGAAGATTTATAATGTTTGTGTATAATGTTCAGAAATAATCACAATAGTGAGGCTTTAGTATTGGCTGGGGTAAATGTAAGTTGAACATAATGCCCCAAACCATAGAACTGACCATGCTCTTTACCATGCCAGTCTTATCTTGGGTCGCTTTATACCTCAGTTGGAAAGGACTGCTGAAAAATTCTTTAGAACCAGCTTTAGTTTGCTCACCAGATTTCCCTTCCAGCCTCTGCACCATCCTGGGAAAGCTGAAAATTACTATTTTTTAATTGATGGTTTTCCCTAGTTTATGTGCGTCATTGGGCAGCTTAATTCTACATGAACAAGACAGTCCTGTGTCCTGGCTACACTTCATGTTTCTTATGTGTGTATATCTTAAGATGGAGGACGACAAATACTAAATACAAGGTTCTTGTGATCCAGGGTCACTTTTAATTTTTTTAAAGGAGCATATCAAAATCAATGACTGCAATGCTGTATTTCATGCATTTTGCTGAAGTTAGCTATCAGCACTGGATAAGAGAGGTTATTAAATGGAGTTGGCACTGCGTATTAAACTTTCGAGTTAAATATGTATTGAGTGTTGCCAGTCCGTAGCCAAGCTCTTACTGTGTCTGTCTGGATATTTATGTTAAAACAAAAACAAATTAAAGTGCCTGATAGGATGATTTTAAAAAGACAAATTTTGCTTTGTTCATTTACTTAAATTTTCCTTGTTCTGCAACAGTACCCAAAGCAATTTGTCCACAGCCCTGTAGAACAGGCAACAACCATTTTGCACAGGGGTTACGTTCCTGACCCTCGCATGTATTGGCGGAGTACGTGGAAGCCCCTTTCACCCCCTGCCCCCTTTTCCAACCTCTTCTGGGTTATGGCGATGTGTGCATGCGCAGTCATGCGTCAGTTAGTTGTTGCCTGTATACAATACTACGGGGAAAGCACTAGAAACACCACCATCCAATTTACAAATAGCAGCAGTGTAAGAAAAAAGGCAATAGTGCAAGGGGAAGCCAAAAACTAGATTTAACAGATAGCAAATAGCAATTGTGGTGGGGAGGGGATAAATCAGAATGAAAGCAAGCCGCAGCAGGGAGAAACTGAAGCAAAAACATGGTTGGGCAGTTGTTTTCTCACCCAGGATGCTGGCAAAGTATAAGGGTCCCTGTTATAGTGAAAGCTGGCTTCCATTCTTGCCTTGTTAACAGTGACTCCAGGTCTGCCCTGTAAACTACTTGTCATCTTTTTTGTTATATTTTTGTACCACAAAACCTAAACTGCATGGATGTTTCCTTTTGTAACTTCCTTTTCCTTCTCAGCTTCAGACTGAGAAGCTAATGGTTGGTGAAACATGCCGCAGAGCTCTGTGGGAGGAGTTCGTGAAGGAGCAGCAGAACGCAAAAGCAGTCGTGAACGAAGAGCACATCAAAGCGATGGAGCGGCTCAAAGAACAATATGCCGCAATGGAAAAGGACCTCGCCAAACACACTCTTTAAGAAACTCTCATGCTCAGTAAGACTGTTCCTCATTTGCAGTATTGCTTCTCTTCTTATTCCAACATCTTCCAATTTCAAGGTTACCAAGGAAGTACCAGAAGTCAAATAGCATAGCAGGAATAACAAGGAATTGGGGGGGGGGGCTCTATATTATTCTTTGGCACTGATACTGGCGGCATTCAGGTGATCAAGCCTTTGCTTAATAAGCCAGGATATTCACAAGCTCAGTGCCATCACACTCACTCCCTTTGCTCCCCTGTTCCTTTCAGTGGAGAAACAAACCAGGAAGCCGCAGTTAAGCATAGCTTCCTGTTGTGTCTGAACTGGGAAACCATGCTTAATATCTCCAAAATAAGTGAGAATTCGTAAGCCAACTTTAACTCCATGGACATGGTTTATTGTGTCCTGGCTTGCTTGGAAGCCATTAACCATAGTTTCCTGGTCCAGACATAGCTGGAAGTTTATGGTTAGCTGAAGTTTCCTGGCTTGTTTCATATGAAGTGAAAGAAGTGAAGGGGTGCCATACCCTTGGAACATGGAACATAAACTGGAGTTACTAAACTAAGATAGGATTTGATTGTCTGAGGCAGGTATTTATGTTTAGTGTTATTTTTAAAAAACAAACAAGTATGTAGGAACATAAACAGTATTCTCACTTGATAATCTAAATTAGTTTCTCTGTTTCTATGTACAATCATTCATCTTGTAAATGCATCCCATTCTTCATGCAGGGAACTCAAATGAGCTCTTTTACAATTATACCTTGGCTTTCAGAACAAGGATGATGGTGAAAATTAAATTTGAGAAATCCTCCAAAGCTGCAGAGTTATGGAAGTACAATGCCCTGAGGTTTGTGGACAGACTTTTTGCTAGAAAGCTCACCACAAAGAAATCTGAAAGATCTCTCAGAAGAACTGATAATTTAAAAAATAAATAAATAGAATAGCTAGAATGGGTGACAACCTAAGATTTTCAAAAGTATTATTCCTCCTGTTATCCAGCATTATAGGGGACAACTACTATTTTTTTTAGCACTGCATGTGAGCAACTTTTCCTTAAGATGAACAACTTCACATATCAATTTGTGTTCTTACAAGGAGATGGTATTATGGAGCATGATGAGCTGTCTTCACTGTGATTAATCTACATTAAATATTAGAATAACGGAGGGAAAGCTCCTTGATTAGTCCTTTGTAACCTAACTTTCAAAGAATTCATTAATAACAGGATGAAAGCCAAGGCAGGCTAAGTGAGGAACAGGAAGATCAAGTGTTATTTTAACAGCTAGGCAGTGCATAAAATAGGAACATGTAAAACAAAATTACTCATTATCTGTGTTGCAACTGCAGATGGCCAACAATGGTTGCCTGTGTGAATGTATGGCTTAGTGTCAAGGCTCCATCCTGGCAGCCTGTTGATAATGTGATTAAAGTGAGCAGAGGAGATGGAATAAGTATTTGTGATTTCTTTCAATAACACTGAACTTCTGCCAAGCTGCTCTATCCACTACCGTAGGGCTGACAGCTTCATCAATCATCATCAGGTACCTGGGCTGAAAAGAGCACTTGCCAGCACTGAGGCATGCTGGAATGTGGTGAATTCTCTTGTGGATTGGGGGTGGGGGGGCAGGAGGGGAAATGGATGACTTGAAAGCATTTCACACGCTGCGAGGGGGGCGGGGAGAACCTCTAACGAAATTGATGCAAAGCAGTTTTTCAGATGTCTGTGAACTCACTGATGTGGTGAAGTAAATTAAGAATCTGCATGGCTTATTATAGAACTAGTAAATTAAGCCCGTTGAAAAACGGGCGGGGGCTAGAAGATATGTGGTGAAACATTTGTAAAAGCAGACTGAGGTCCCTCTACCCCTTTCCTACCTCTGTGGCCCCCTCTACCCCTTTCCTACCTCTGAGGTACCTCTACTCCTTTTCTACCTCTGTCCCCTCTTCCCTTTTCCAACCTCTGTCCCCTCTACCCTTTTCCTACCTCTATCCTCCCTTATAGCCCTTTCCCTACCCAGAACCCATCACTATTTACCTCTGAGTGTTCGTGCATGTTGTCACTCTTCCCTTTTCCTATCTCCCTCTCCCTTGCGACTCCACCCCCTTTCACACCTCTCTCCCCGCTCCCTCCCCCACTCTCTACTGCTCCTCTTTGGCCGGGCCCTCTCTAGGCCCTCTACCTCTCTCTCTCCCCCCCCCCCTGCCCTCCGGCTTCCCCCCTCCTCCCTCCCATCAGGACTGTGAGGGCAGAAAGGCTATGGAATGTGATAGAAAAGAGATAAAATAAGGGAACGCGGAAGGTGGCGGTGAAGGGGGACGGCAGGCAGCAACGCTAGCGAGCCAAGTCAGCCAGCTTCAGTTCGCTTCCCACCCACTCCTCAACCCCCACTACCTCCCTGGGTGGGTCTGAGGTGGACGCCCTTGCCTTGACAGCCTGACCCAGAGCGGGTGGGGGGTGAAGAGAGAGACAGATAGGAAGGGAGGACGGGGGAAAGGCGAGGCAAGCTGACGGAACGGGGCGGCGTAGGGGGGCACACGGTTGGCGGCGAAGGAGGCAGCTACAGGCCCCCCCACCCCGCTGTGTGGAGAAGACACAGGCGGGATAGAGAAGAGGAGGGATGGGGGGCGGGCGACGGCCGGGGGAGGGGGTCGCGTGTGGGGTGCCTCAGCGGGGTCTCTTCTGATTGGGGGCGGGAGGGATGAGGGGAGAGGTCGGGTGGGGGATCACTCAGGCCCCACAGCGCCGCTCCACGTCAACGGCGGCGCCCCCCACTCCTCTTCCTCCTCCTCCGGCAGCCGTGGCCGCCTCCTCGTCTTCCTCCGTCGTCAGAGCGAAAGAGCGGCCGCCGCTCAGGGGCTCCCGTGAGGAGAAGGCGGAGGTGGCGGCGGCGGAGGCGCGGCCGGTCCGGCAGCCTGAGGGGACGACAGAGGCGCGCATGCCGGGCGCCGCGCGGCACCGCCACCCCGCAGCAGAGGCCTCCACGCCAGAGGAGGAGGCGGCGGCGTCCAGCGGCTCCTCAGCGGCCTCGGCGATGACCATCATGACAGCGGCGGCGGCGGCTCCCCCTCCGCCCGAAGTCTCTGCGCTCAGAGGCTCGCGAAGCGCACGCGCTTCGCTCGCGCTGCTGTTTGAATAGAGGTGCGGCTAACGTCTCTACGCTCCAATCCCTGTGTCCGCGGGGCACATGCGCTGTAGCGCAAACCCACGGACGGACGGACGGGCACGCAGAGACACTTGAGCTTTATTATATAGGATTGAATTTGAGACAGTTCAGAAGGTCGCTCTTGGTTTTTAACTCTGTGTTGGTCTTCAGAGCAAATACCAGCTTTTTGTAACTTGGATATTGGGTGTTTTTTTAGAATTTCTTCTGTTGAAGTTAATTTAAGGTATGACGCCACCTGTGTGACCCTTCCATGGGTTTTATAGCTCTGAGGCAGGGATCGAAGGAAATGGCTAGCCTAGCGCTATGCACATCTGGGTTCAGCAAAAGCAGCTGTACTGCCTAGAAGATGTAGCTGCTAGTCTCTCACTGTCTGGACATGGCTGCCTTATATCTCGGCTTTACAATTCTCTAACATCCAGAGCCTCCTTTTCCGTCCACTCCTTGTGTGCTAAAAGCTTGCAGCCCCTCTGGTGCCTAAGTTGATTGTTTTCCTTGTCCTACATTGTCCTTGTCCTTTCAGACATTCTTGACGCCTTCCACTGCTCATTGCTTTTCACTGTTTATTTCACCCCTTTGCCGTCTCCATCCTGCCTCCTTCAGCCACTCTAATTATTAACCATCCAGCTTCCTTGCCTACATAATACTTTCATATTTCGTGTTAATAATATACACCAGGGGTTGGGGGACAGTGGGTTCAGATCTTGAGCTCCCCCCGCCCAACTCCTGCCCTGGGCACTTCGACAGATAGGTGTGGTTGCCCACCCATCAATATCCTGACATTACCATGGCATCAGATGACCTTCCCTCCCCCCCCCTTTGCATGCCCAGGTTGGATTCAAATCACACCTGCAAAGGAATTCAGCTGATTGCTATGACTTCAAGCGCCACTTGTTGGCAGGGATCAGTTGTACTTTTAGAGTTCCTGGGTGGATGAAGGTCACATTTTAAAAGCGCCATATGAAAGCCCTGCTTGGCAAGGAACAATTGGGAGGGCACTTTAATGCTCCCTATTGTTCCTTGGCAGCTGCAGATTTACCTGACATCATATATAAAAGCAGGTATATATAATGTGCCCAAGGTGTGCCCAATTAGGACCCCTTCCAAGCCTAATTTATTCCACAGATTGTGATACATGCATTTTCCCAACCTAAGTCAGTGATATATGCATTTTCTTCTACCTACATCATATTCCTGCTTCTTGCAAGAAAAAAAAAAGTTACTTCATCCATGGTGGTTGTTTAGGAACCTCATTCATTTCATTAGTCATTTGTTACAGTCGTGTTTGTTATTAATTTGCTGTTTCATTTGTTTCCTTCCCTCCCCCGTTACTCTCAATGGGAGTCCAAGTTGCTTTGCTTCTGCCTGTAAGTGCTGTGTTCTCTGTCCAATTGGCATTGCATTTTCAGACATTCTGCTACCCCTCCAAGGGATCAGACCTGCCAAATTTCAGACAAATAGGAAAAAGGGCCCCCATTGTTAGGCTATGTCTGTCTAAAGTGGCATTTATTTTTAGTCCAGGTCCTGGACACTTAATAGCTGCTCACATACAGCAGACTAATTCCTCCACTCCCAGTGAATATTAAGGCTCTAGGAACCAATGAACAAGCCAAGGGACACTCCATGTATTACAGGAAATAAGTTGTACAGTTTGGGGCTTGTGATGAGATTTTAGTTTGCTTTATGTGAGCAACAATTGACTTTGACTAAAAACAGATTTAACTAAGAGCTGCTCATTTGCTTTTTTTTCACCCTTCCCTCCTTAGGTAACCTCCACCAGCATGTATTCCAAGTTTAGAGAAAAACAAAAATAAATGAGTAACAAATTAATATTTGCCAATTTGGAATTCATTTGGCATTTATCTTGTATTTCAGTTTTTAATCAGTTGCCAAAATGAATCCGGTTTTTGTAGCATATGCTGTCTTGGCCTTTGCGCTCCCTGCTTCATGTCTTTCAAACTTCCTAGAACCTCTTCTCATCATTCCCCTTAGTCTGCCCGTACAAGAAATAAAGTTCATCCTGTCTCTAAAGGCATTTTGTTCAAGAATAGCCAAAACAGTCTTTCACTTCCCTCACAAAAGCCAGACAGTTTTTGAAAATTCTGTTGTCTGCATTTTCGTTCCCTCAGTACTTAAAATGCTTGTGGACATTCAGCGACAGCACAGCAGCTCAGCCAACCATTGGCAGAGATTTTAACTGCCATGAGATCTCACAGCCCATTACAGTATGTATGTGCAAACTGGCAAGAGCTCTTATGCCGGCAACATCTTTGGTAGCAGCAATCATGTTAAAATGTTAGGATGAAGAGGCCAACATTTAAAATGGGTCAGAATTGACTGCCCATCGTTGGTAGAATTTTCAAGGTTCTCTGTCCTCATTTCTTAGTGTGCTAACACAGGTTCTTTGAACTCAGTACAGTCTTACCCCGTGTTGCGTACGCTCCGTGTTGCGTACGTTCGGGTTGCGTACTCCGCAACCCCGGAAGTGCAACACGGAGCGCGGACGCTTCTGCGCATGTCCCCGTGGTCCGTGGATGCGCAGAAACATTCTGCGCAGAAGTGCATGCGCAGAAGCGCAAGATCTCACGAGATCTCGCACACTCTCACGCATGCGCAGAAGCGCTGCCTGGGTTGCGCACTGTTCGGGGTGCGAACGGCACCCCGGAACGAATTGAGTGCGCAACCCGGGTACCACTGTACCTGATATACTGGTAGCTTCTAAGAGTGTTTGATACTGCACCCTAAAATATACATAGCAGGGTGGATTTGATTTAAATCACTAGTCAGTAAGATTTAAATCACTTTTTTTACAAAAAGACTCATTCTTGCTGGTATAATCTTAGTATTTACAACCATATGAAGGTTTTGTTTTTTGAATAATAAATTTTCAGAGTAGTTTTTACAGTTATATCAAAAATTACTGATTTGGTTATACTATTAGAAATACATTGACAGATAATTATGAAATTGTTGTGAGGTTTAATAAGTTAACTGTTTATATTTGGACAACTTTTCTGCTGTACTTTATTGGAAGGAGAAAAATAATCATTTCCTTAATAACAATTTAAACAATTTATTTAACTACCGGTAAAACAATAACATTGTAGCATATGTATCCATGTTTGTTAACTGATGTGGTTAAACATTTTTTAAAAACAACAACAACCTTAGACTGAGTTTTAGCACACATGAAATACTTAAAACAAATCCTTATTTCCTGATGAATAGCCTTTGGACTATCATGTAACTTAAATAGAAAACTATATTCAAAAAGATTTTTCCTCCAAAAGCATTTTATTTAAAAAAAACAATTTAAATAAAAACAATCCGATTCAAATGAAAAAAAATCTGATTTCCCCCCCCACCCTGATACATAGTTTGATTCCTAAAATCATTTAGACACAAGTAGGCAATATTAACACTTGCAAAACAGGACTCAATTCATAGGACTCGTGTTGGCTGCTTCTGCTTTAACTAGTACAGATCTGTAATGCCTATTTTGGTGATAGGTATTTTGATCTTATATTTTGTTTTCAGGGAAAGAGACTTTAAACATTGCTGGGCTTTATCCTTGCTCCACCATAGATTTGCTATCAGGCTTTGGGCACATCTCTGTCTCAGCTTCAGTTTCTTATCCAAAATTTATAGATTATTGTAAAGGCAAACAAGTTTTTTGTTTTAATAAACTAGTGTCATTCAGTTTTACATAATATTTACCTTTTTGTGGGCTTTTAAAAAAACCCAAGTAGAATACATATGCTGACATTTTTAAAACTCGGCTGTACACATCTTTGATAAATAAGTATTAAGCATTTTATATAAATGATCTCTTTCCTTTATTGAAGTATTTGTATACTACAAATATAAAAGAGTATGTGAGTTGCATGAAAGCTCACAAAAGCTGATAAACATTCATAACAACCTTTTATACTGGTTCCAAGATTATTGAAAAATTCATGCTTAACTAAAGTTCTCAAGAAGGTTGGGTGAAACGCTGTATCGTAGCTTATATGGAAATTGCTGCCCCTGAATGCCGTGAATTGTCCGCTCACATGTTCTACTGTTTAGATAAGTAGACTGTTAACATATACTGAAAAAGAGAAATGAAGGAGGAAAAAATATGTGAATGAGCTCTTCTGCCAGCAAATTTGAATCAAGGGCAATAAGCGTCATATGTTTCTATACACAGCATTCTTCATTTGTGCGCTATTTGCTGCCGATACAGATACTTCTTGCTAGACAAATACAGAATACAACAATTTGGGATATGGATTGGTACACAGTTATAATTCAGTGTTATAGCTGACAAGTGGAACCTGTAGCAAAATAGAGTGCTGCTCTATTTTGTCCAGCCAGCCATGCCACAATATTCCATTCCGTTTCTTCTCCCCTAGTTTTAAGTTTTTCACCCCTTGAAACTCAGCATTCAGTGGTCAAAACTCTCAAAAAAAATTCACTGTTATTATTATTCATAGGATCTTGGGATTTCTCAGGACCATGTTTGTTTTTCAGTGGTCGTGTTTCGCCATCAGTCCCCTCTGAACTCACCAACTGCATTTGCTGTGGGAGGGAACGATGCTTCTACTGGGCAAATGACCCTAGATGAACCATGTCCTTGTATTCTGTCAATAAAGCCTAGTATTTCATTGTGACTTTTACTGGCAATGTAAAGGAAGCTGTTTCTTGTTTTGTTACTGTTTGCTCAACACTTTTATACAAAAACAAGAAAAAAATATGAAGAAAACAGGCTGTGATCAGTCTGCTTGTGAAAATTGCTCAGCCTGCTGACATAATAGTCAGCCACTTGATATCATTGTTACTGTATATGATTTGTTGCTCACCAGCAGGTGTCAGTATGAGCATTGAAGGTACTATGCACATCTGAGATGTACTTTATCTGCATTCACACCAGTTCTAACATCCCAGCCTTCAAACATTACTTAGAAGCAGTGCTTCTCTTCTAGAAAAAAAGAGTACCCCTAGGAAAAAGGAAGTCCAATTTCAGCTTCCTTTTAAGGACATCTTTATACCATTTTTTTGTGCTTTTTTGTCTTGAAGTAATCTAGGATAAGGTTATGTTTGCCTGTTATTGCTAACTTTAGTCTTCAGTTACTTGGGGATATTGTGCAGCCTGCTTTCTAGACCTTGAAGGAGAGACCCTAGAGAAGCAGCATGCGAAGAAAGAAGGGATTCTGCTTACTAAAACCAGCATAAAGAACCGGAACTCAAGTGTCTTTGATGGTATGGATTGGTAGCCTCCGGCCAGTGAAGAATGTCACTGAGAGGTGATTTGCTTGTTTGTACTTCTGACTGTTTCTCTACATATAGCAATCACCCACCTACAGCCTGAAGTGGTGAAGTCTCATCCTGAAGCAAAGTTCTTAACCCAAGGTAATATTTCTGGGTTAGCAGAGTCTGTAACCTGAAGCGTATGTAACCTGAAGTGTATGTAACCCAAGGTACCACTGTATTCCCCATCCTTTCAATATCTGTTTTTCAATCGGGGTCTGTGAGCATCCTTGAAGGGCTCTGCAAAAAAAAAAAAAACCCAAAAAATCACATTTGTTTTTTGGGGGCAGGGAGGCTGCAATTCTCTGCCAACGTATTTGGGAGTGGGTCTTAGTGAAACCAATGGGACTTCCTTCTGGATAAAAATGTACAGGAGCAGGATGTCAAGTGGTCATCATTTGTTCACATGACCACAGGAGACTAGGGTTAGACACATCACACAGTTTACTTCACTTTAACCCACGTTTAAGATTCTACCAATTCAACGCTAAAGGAATGCTGCTTTCTTCTTGAGGGGGATTTACTGATCGCTTAGACCTGCTTCTGCAACATTGAGAAAATAATGCAGGAGTTTGGTTACTAAACCTCTTTGACAAGCACCACATATCTATGCACTGTTCTTGCAATGACTTCTGTCACAGGGCCAGATCACCCAGTTTCTAATCTGAAAAAACAACAACTGGGTTGTATTCAATCAAGTTATCCCATTAGCAGAAGGATTTCCACTTGTGCAGCAGACATTCCCCTACCTCTACCCCCACCCCGTACACCCCTCAAGTATGCTCTGAAAGTTCCCCCAACCCTCCAGAGCAGATGGGGGGCACAGGTAGAGGAGAGCAAGGGGAAGTTCTATTGCACTAGCAGAAGTTCTTGGATTGATGGGAAGACTTCATTGGATACAGTGGATCAATAAGCTTCACTGAGTGCATGACATAATGCTTTATGTGTGGAATGGAGAAATGGAGCTGGGTGTTAGCACCGCAGTATCATACTGTAGCAGAAAGTAAGGCAATGCTGGCATGGCAAAGAGCTGCAGCGTGGGCTCTTTCCGTGTGACTTGGGGCTCCTCACATTATCTGGTACAAGAAGAATTCAGTGGCCCCTGTACCGCAAGAATAACATCACAAGAATGAGCAAAATCAGTTTTCTGATTTAGATGACCAGCTGGCATGCCATACAGCGTTACCCAGCTCTAATTGAGTTGTTGAACTATAATTGTCCCAGTGTCCCTACTGAAATGACTTTCCTTTGAACTTCCCATTTTAAGATGAAAACGATTTTAAAAGAAACTGCACAATTGTCATTCTTATTACTCATAATGTCTTGTTTGTTAGGATCACATAGAAATGTTCTGATTTTTCCCAGAGGCACGTTCTGGTTGTAGCTGATATCCCATTGTATAAACGACCTTTTTCAGTCTTAATATAATAGGTTTTGTTTTGGGGGTGCTTTTTTCTTTTCTTTTTTTTCCTGTTGCTTGCATGCCGTCTGAAACACTTTCAGTCGCATGAACAATTTGTCTGGGACAAAGTCTTATCGACAGAAAGTCTGATTCAGCTTCAGAGACTTAAGACTACATGGTCTTGTTGTGTTTGTTTCTTTTTTAAAAAAAAAGAATACATATATGTATGTGCGCCTTGTTAAAAAACATTGCTGCCCCCATCTAGGAACAATACAACACTCACATCATTTCCTGAAAAACGTGTAGAGTTGGAAGGCAATTATCTACTTACCAAACAAGCTAAAACAACAGTTCCTGATATTCTTCTGAAATATTTCAACTTCCCAAGAATCCGGAAAAAATAGTTCCATGAGATGGTGCTATGAATGAAGGTATGACATTTCAGTTTCCTTCGCTTGGAATTTGACATCTCAGGGCAATAGATTACTGTGTATTTGGCACTGGTGAGGGAGGAGATATCAAGTGAGGTGTGGGCAGGGAGGCTGCAAATGACACGTTATTTTTCTTCAGTCCAGGAACAATGAACCGTTTGTATATGTTTCTCTCTTACAGTGACAGGCATATAGCTTCTTTCTTGGTGGCCTTTGAGCAGCAGCATCTGAACCGCCAGCAAGAGAAACAGGAACCACATGATGAAATAGTTCATTAGCAATAGAACACCCATCTTTCGTTTGTATCTCCATAAAGTAAAATTACCAAATAAACTGTAAACTGAATATAGTGGGAAATAATTCGGGGAAACAACATTAAGAAGACAGATGGTTTTCTTTTTGTTTCCTTTCTAGCAGTTCAACAGCATTCTGTTTGTGATATTATAAACGTGGCCCTCCATCTGTGGTTGGGGTGGTCAGAGGTGAGGGGAGTTGTGATATGCCTGAAACTGTTGGGATTACAAGTTCCTCAGCCTTGTTACAAAGTTAAAATAGGATAGCATGGTATAAATACTGCTTTTACAGTCTCACATATGGCATGTATTCTCAGTCTTTAGAAATCATTAGCTAATAATTGAAGCTGCAATAGTATTTTGAGTGACGTTCTTACACAATGGACATTCAAAGAGAATGCAATAGTGATTTGCAAAGACGTCTGCTTCATAGTGAGCTCAGCTTCTCTGTTTCCTTATTAACAACTTCCTTTTTGTATCTGTGGAACATACCCTTGCTAGACTGACATCCAAGAAAAGGAGAAGGTCAGATTAGTTTACTGGTTGCAGTATTTGGCTTTTGTGGGTTGCATTGCTGAGTTTTGCTTAACGCTTTGTTTGCAGGCCATGTGCACCTCTAGAACTTGCCACTGTTGTTGGCACCAATTGGTCTTTTTGGCTGGCAGATTCCTGGTAGAGAGTTAGGCAAATGAAGTCTGAAAGAGTGAACACCTTGTCTGCTGCAGATGGTTTTTTAAGGTCATGTTTGACTCATTAGTGTTGCTTCAAACCTTTTGCTTTTCCTACATGGAAAGCACTTCAATATGGGACATGGGTGGCCAGTCTTTGGCATGGGCGCCACCACAAGTAGCAATAATTTTAAATATTCAGAGTATTTATATCTATTAATAGAGCAGTCTTTTTATTGAACAGTACTGTTCCCCACCCTTTTATTAATACCAACTTCCTGGTTAGCTTGGGTGGAGAGGTTTTCATTGAATTATCTACAATGGCTTTTTAAAAAACCCATTTACAGTTACATTATCTACACACTAGATAATAACCTTGGTAATAAAATAATTGCTTTCCACTATTTTGCACTTCAACCATGATAGTGCTTCTTTTCCAAATTTTTGCAGTGCCCTCCAATCCTCATAAACCCTTTTGCAAACTAACGAAATATTTTTGTTGTTGTTTATCCAAATATTTAAGCACTCCCACCAGTCTAACCTCATGCAAAATCCATTAGTAAACATTGGAGACACTACCAGCCTTACTGCAGGCCAGCAATTGCAAACTTTCTAGCTTCAATGAACCCTTTCCACATTGATTTATTTGCCAAGGAAAAACTGCACATTGATCATAATATCATTCATATATATATATATATATATATATATATATATATATAACATGCATCATCTTGCCATAGGCACTTTGCATGTTGCAGAGGATTCAGAGGCGTATTTGGGGACGCACAATCAGTTCATACTCTGCCTCACCATTGCTCCACTTTGGACTGCACCTAATATTGTTCTGTGGCTGCATGTTTTGGGGGTGTGATTGCTAATTGTGGGCTGTTTCACAGAAGCCTTTCCATCATTACTGGTGGTCTCAATGAAGGACCCTTGACAAGCCAAGGAGTGTGGTGGAGTCTCCTTCTTTGGAGGTCTTTAAGCAGAGGCTTGACAGCCATCTGTCAAGAATGCTTTGATGGTGTTCCTGCTTGGCAGGGGGTTGGACTGGATGGCCCTTGTGGTCTCTTCCAACTCTATGATTCTATGATTCTAAGCTTCCAAGAGCCCTAGGACACAGGTTGAGAACCACTGCTATAAACATTTGAGAGGCAAGGAATACTCCTCAATTAACTGTGTTTAAACCCAATTAACTTCCACTTTTCCTGTGCCTAGAAATCATGGGTCCAAGTAGTTTTCCGTTTGTCCCCATGCTTTCAAGGCATGGGCCCAAGCACTTTTGTCTTTCCCCTGCTGCTTTGCCCTAGAAAACCCACTCTTTAGTGCTAAATCGGAGCAAATGTCAATCCAGAGAAAACTTAGTTGACATTTGCTCCAATTCAGCAGTAAATGGCAGGAAGGCGGTGAGGCAAGTCAAAGAATACTCCATTTCCAGCCTTCCCCTTTAGAGTCTTCCATTATCATGCAAAAGAAGTGAACAGATCTTTTTCATTTCCTTTAAAAGAACTCAGCTGTTCAGCCTCTGATTTAGGACATGCTGAAAGAAAACACAGGCGGAGGCAGTCAGAGTAAATGAGGAATGTCAGGACTCAGAAGGCTACGTTGTTTAGCCTGAAGGGCAGTTGGAAACTGAAGTGAATGAAGCCAGGTAAAAGGCCTGGATCAATAAGCGCTTACGGTAAGACGTCCCAGGAGTGAGCACACAAAGACGGCTGTAGTACTCTCAGCCATTTTCTTGCCCATACCAGTATCATGCCTTCTGGCGAAATAGGAAGCCAACCACAGTCATGAACCAAAGGTGTCCTAAAGGAGGTTTCATATTCTCCCAGGGCAGAGGCTGCAGTTGTAGCCCCTGCCAACGGCTTGCGTTCAAACCAAGCCATAAAGGCAGAAAAAGGAAAGACTCAAGAACACCCCAGCCCACCTAGGTGCAATTAAACTAAATAACTGAAACAAGTTGGCTGCTGCTGGCACTTTTGGTGCCCTGGGGAGTTTTCTGTTTTGGAGCCTCAGTTGCGGTAACGTGTAGGACGCACAAGACAGTGGAACCAGCCAACCGGATGGGCCTGCTGTCCGCTAATTGGGCTCAGTCTGCTCCCATGTCCGGCCACCGGACGTCAGGCACAGCAGCCCCCGTCGAGCACAGCCTCCTCGAAATTGTCGCCACCAAATGAACCACTGACCTTAACTGAAGGAGCCACATATATCTTGGGCGAGGGAGAGACTAAAATAAAAAGGGTCTTTTTTTGTTTTTCCATCCCTGCCTGCCTTCTCCCCCATCGTTCCAGAGTTTGTCATCCTATCACACCTATCAACAGTGCCAGCCTCGAGACATTTTAGCACCTTGCGCCCGAGTGCCAAAACCCTGAAATGACATGCTATCCCCCTGCATACTTGAAAAGCTGCCATTCTTTCCCCCTACCCTCAATAAAACTCACAGAATCTGAGCTGAATTGATTCAATTCAGGGTAGAGGAGAAGCTAGAAAAGGGGGGAAAAGAGCCCACAGCAATATTATAATTTAGGTGATATTAGACTTACTTTGCGCTCCCCCTCCACACGCCCTCTTTAGATGGTAATGGGTACTTCACTTCAAAACATGGCGGCAAGCCAGCCTTGCTACATATGAAGATACTCTTGCTCCTGAGTTGGGGCCCTGGACTTTTGCCCCAGAATACTACTCTGATGGGACTACTGGCCCATGGCCATCCCCTCCACACTTCCAAATTATTGAATTATAGAGTCCCATAGTTAGCATAGGGACGCGGGTGGCGCTGTGGTCTAAACCACAGAGCCTAGGGCTTGCCGATCAGAAGGTCGGGGGTTCGAATCCCCATGACGGGGTGAGCTCCCATTGCTCGGTCCCTGCTCCTGCCAACCTAGCAGTTCGAAAGCATGGCAAAGTGCAAGTAGATAAATAAGTGCAAGTAGATAAATAGGTACCACTCCAGCGGGAAGGTGAACAGTGTTTCCGTGCGCTGCTCTGGTTCGCCAGAAGCGGCTTAGTCATGCTGGCCACATGACCCGAAAGCTTCTGCGGACAAACGCCGGCTCTCTTGACCTATAGAGTGAGATGAGCGCCGCAACCCCAGAGTCGTCCACGACTGGACCTAACGGTCAGGGGTCCCTTTACCTTTATAGTTAGCATAGAAGAAACAGACTGTATGTCTGTGTAAATTGCTGTGAGTATGAGGCTCAGCAATTTAGCAGCAGGGTTGCCTCCGTCTTTTATTACTTGGGGGTGGGGTGGGATATGTTGGTGGCATTTCTTTATAAAGACAGGAAGTACCAGGGGTTGATTTAAAAGCTTGTTGATAGATGAAAATGATGCATCTGTCGGATCAAGCAACTTTTTTTTTTTTAAGTATTGTTAATTGTGTTTTATGCAAAAGCATGCAGAAGCATAGAGTGGCAAGCATCACCTTGGATGATGCCAAGTCTCCCATGCACGAGGGAATGCCTCTTCTAAGATGGTGCCTGCTGTGACCAGCATGTGCACAATGTATAAAAACAACGAATCCTTTTGTCTCCAGGCAGACTATTTTATTCGAATGCATCTTGTTTGCAGGTTCTGTGGATTGATCTGTTCATAGACTGGAATTAATTCACAATCGACCTATTAGTATTTCCTTAGTTGAGTGACGACGGTCCTGCCACTTGTGAGGAGTGTTTAAAGAGCACTACAAGATAATAAAGTAAGGAGGACATTTACAGCCCTATAAATCCAGAGAATGGGCGTGGATCCAAAGAATCATAAACCAGTTCTGTGAGCCCAAGGAGGCTTTAGTCTTGTTTTTCTTGAACATCAGCCCACTCACCTCTGCTGCATGGCAAACCTAAGACACACTTCATGCGGTTCTTAATTTTTCTTCTATTGGGGGAGGTAAATAAGTGGATGATGTGTGTATCTCTGTCCACATGAAAATACAGAGTCCTTTAAAAAGCAAAAAATATTCTCAGGGTTGCGTAAGCCCCGCAGCAACACCCTTCATTTCGAGAAGGTGGGTCTTTGTAAAATCATCATCATCATCTCCCCTATGCTGGACCTCATAGCTCAGGACTTGCTACTTCCTTAAAAGGGCAAAGAGAAGATCATGAAATAGTGTAAGACAGCATGGCCATTCTCTTCCCAATTTGTATCATGATCATGGCAGAACCACATTCCACACAGCAGTTGTAATATGTTTGCACCATCTACTCTAAGCGAAGAATAGTGGACTGCTGAGAAAAATAGATATCCCCGCAATGGAAGCACTACCATACAAGAAAGATGTCTTGGGATTGTACAACAAATGAGCAACAGCTGTGCATTTGTTGCATGGAAAAATGGGTTTGTGGAAAGGGCTTAAGATCTGGAAGATCCAGGAATTTGCCTTTCCAGATTGTATAGAAGATCCTTCTCAAGAAATGCATGCAAAAATAGTCCAGAATCTTAACTCAAAAGGACTGAGTATTTTTATATCCATTGTCTAACTACACAAAAATACTCTCCCACCAGGCGTCCTGAACTTGGTCCTGAATGCTAACAGATCTTTAGGCAGGTCTCCGAGCAAAGAAATGAGATCAGAGCCATCTATCTGAGTTAGGGTTTGGAGAGGTTTTGCCTTGCTGGGCAAAAAGCATAGGCTTGAAGCAGTTGGGATTTTGACTATAGACTGCCAATTTGGGGTTTTAAGGTGCTGGTGTTACTTTTGGGATCAGCACTGCCCGTTTGTATTATTGTTTCTGTACTCATCTATGACCTGTTTTGCCTGTAAATGAATTATGGAAACAGCACACATTTCCAATGTTCTGTCCTTGAAAGGAAGCTGACAATTAACTTAACCGCTTCCCGGGCAAATGGGGAAATAACCAATCACACAGCAGTTTCTCAGTTTGGCCTATTCAGTAGTTGGTATATTTAAAAAAAGTAAAGCGGTTTTTTAAATGAAATATTTGCTTGATCTACATGGGTTGTTATATATGTATTGGCTGCTGTTTCTACAACAGCATGCTGTCAGAATAGCAAAAGTCAACAAAATACCACATGCTAGCACACAGTCACTGGTTGGCATCCTCAGTTTTCTATTTCAGCATATAAAAAAAAAACCTAAAGATGTTTCTACTGAAAGTGAATATGCATACAACATAAACCTCATGGTCAACAGCCCCCAGTGTATCTGTTAAGCCAGCAAATAGCACATCAAAAAGGAAAGGTGCCAACACACAGCTCTGGCGGGTGCCAGTCTTGATATAAAATTTCTCCATTGTTTGCCATTTGTCAACAGCATGAGTCATAATGCTGGAACCAATATGAAAAATAGTGGCCAGGTTCATGAAGAATTCAAGAGAGGTCAAACAGTTTTGCAAGATTGACAGGGAGAGAACAGGTCTTGGAGGTTTTCTTCCAATGTTGATCTTTGGGTGATATCCTGTGCTTTGAAGACTCAATGACAACAGCCTTGGCTTGGGTGCAAGGTTCAAGCTTAGCATCTTCAGACTAACACAGTGCTGAGCAACGTAACTTTAATGTCACATAGCATCCGATCCTCAAATGATAGTCTGGCTACAGGTGACTAAGGAGACAATGAGTAGCCTGCGTAGTTTTGCAGCTTGTCTTTTCTAGTGTTCCTTCACTGGAGACAGGACTACTCAGATATATCATGGAGATTCAAAGATTGGCAGAACAGCTCAATCACTCTTGGCTTTCCCTTTTCCTGTGAGAGGTTATGCCTTCGTCACAGCAAGATACACCAATATATGTAGATGGGAATGTTTAAATTATTTGTTCCAGTATTTCCTTAGTTAATAGATTGTTCCCTCTTTCATAATAGCAGAATGTCAGTGAAGCTGAATCCTGGGAGATCCAGTACAGACAAAAGGAGGTCGTTCTTCACACAGTGCATACTTAAAACTATGGAATTTGCTCCTGCAAGATGTAGTGATAGCCACTAATTTGGACGACTTGAAAAGTGGATTAGACCAAAGCCATGGAGAATACCACTATATTGACTGGTACTAGTCACAGTGTCTTTATATTATTACTATTGAATTGAAGCCAGTTGAGATAACGGGCGCTAGCGGGGGGCACAGGCGCGGCTGCGCTCCTGCCGCCGCGGAGGGAGGAGGCTGAGCGCGGGGAAAGTGGGGAGCCCCCCAACCCCGGACGCCCCCTCGGAGGCCGGCACCGCCGGGCAGGAGGGGCGCTTCTCGGGCTGGCGACGTCCCTCCCCGCCCGCCCCTCGCCTCCGCCCGCAGCCCGAGCAGGAAGGAAGCGCGGCATGGGGTGGCCGTCGGTGGGGGCGCGGGCGCTGCTTTTCGGGGCGCTGGCGCCTTCGAGGACGCGGTGGCGGCAGAGCCGCCACCACCGCCGCTCCACAGCCAGCAGCAGCGGCGGGAGCAGGAGCCGCCTCAGTGCACCGCCGCCGCCTGCCTCAGCTCTCCCGCCCCTCCTCAGCCAGGCTGCCCTCCTCCTCCTCCGGCGAACAGCGGCGGGGCCGGACCATGCGGTGGGCGTGGAGCCCTCGGAGGCCCTGGAGGCTCGGCGGTGGTAGCAGCAGCAGCAATGGCTGCCGAGCGGAGAGGTTCGGAGGCTCGCGAAGCGCAAGCAATTCGCTCACGCTGCGCTCCAACCTGACGCTCCTCCTCCTCTTTCTCCTCTCCAATCCGTGTGTCAGTGGAGCGCAAGCGCACTTGCGAATTCCACTGAGGGACGGAAAGCTACGGAGGGACACAGGCTCTTTATTATATAGGATATGAATACCAGCTGCTAGGGAAGGCAAATGGGAGACTATTGTGTGTGTCCTGTGTTAGGTTTCCCATAGGTATCCAGTTAGAGAGAACATGATGCTGAATTAGATGGGCCTTTGGCCTAAATCAGTAGGGCTCACCATACATTCTTAAAAATGGTGCTCACCTCTAGTATAATATTGACTCTAAAATTAAGTTGCATAAAAGGCTTACTAGACTCTCACCTTATATTTATATTATGATGCTAACAAAAACCTTTTATTTATTTTTTTATACGATCAAGTTTAGAAGATGGGTGACGTGATAGAAATCTGTAATATATTGTGTGTTATATTTTCAGTTGATTTGATCTCTGGTAACTGAAAAGGGCACATGTAGGTGAAAATCATTAAGTTATGTTTGAAATCAAGGTTTCTTACAGGAAGCACATTTTGTTCCCCCAACAACACACACTCACACAGGATAACTTTGTGCCATCAGGATGCAAGTATCTCTACCTGTGAAGCTATTATTGTAGGTGATTGTGTACATTTTTTACAGAGTGAATGTGGCCATGCGTAAGGAGGTTAGATGTTGCTGTCCATAAACTAGTATTTGGAGAACGTCCCAAGACCAAAGATACTGGCCATCCTTGGTGTAGAGCAGGGATGGGGTACAGATATTGTTGGGATACAACTCCCATCATCCCTCACCATTGGTTCTGCTGGCTGGGGCTGATGGAAGTTGAGGTCCAACAATAGCTGGAAGGCCTCAGATTTCCCCATCTCAGCTGTAGAGCAACAACTGGCATTAAACAATGGTAAAAATATTAAATGGGCATTCCTGAGCTCCACCACCCCCATCCGTGAAAATGCTTAAAATATTTTCTGTGCTATGTAAGTAATACATCAACACTGAGGCTGATTAAAATTTGATAACCATTGACCTCCCCACTCCATTGTTAGGAAGACTGTGAAGCAAGATAAAAAACAGTGTCACAGCTATGAGGACAAACAGCATAGCATCCAATAAACTATTTTATGTACATATTTTGTTAAGACTGGTTCCCATTTCCTTGTTTGTTAATGAGTTGACTCATCCAGATTTTCAAAAGCCTAGTTTCCAACACCAGCGAGATAGGTTTGAATTTCTGCCAAGTGGGATTGGAGGCAGAGATAACAGTCAGCAACAACAATAGTCTTCCTTGGTCCATTTGCCAAAAACAATTGGCAGAAAAGGCTTGCGTTCTAACTTATCACTCAGTGCGGTGCGGGCTCTGGAGTTCTGGAAGAACACAGATAACTTGTAGGGTGCAAGGAAGAGGCAGGCTCACACAAGGGACCATTCTTACCTGAGTTTCCACGTCTCACCATTAAAGTTGTTTATTTATGTTTGCAAATGTGTACCCTGGACTATCCTCATTCTAGGATCTTAACAACCCTCTGTCCCAGTAGTAGGCTATGAATGATCCCATAGGCTGCATTTGGATTGCCAAAGTCTTTCTCCAGGGTGGGGAAATCCTTTGACTGACCAGCCTGCTAGTATGTGGCTGTACAGTAACAATCCAAACAAATATCTTGCTAAGATGCAGCCCATTCGATCAGAGATGAGGAACCTGTGGTCTCCAGGTGTTTTTTGGACTTCAATGTGGCTGATGGGAATTGGAGTCCAACAACATCTGGAGGATTCATTGCCTATTCCATCTCATCTCTTCTCAATTAAAATTTTTGAAGCGTTTTGTCAAAACAAAACTCAACCAAATGTTTTCCTTATCTACCCCCCCCCCCAATTTCTTTCTGTTCCTATGGGAATCCCTTCCCTTACACAAATTCTGTTTACTGTTTCATCCCTCCACTGTGCTGATCTTACTCCCTACTCCCTTGCAACCCTTCTCTTAAGAACATAAGAAGAGCCTGCTGGATCAGGACAAAGGGACCATCTAGTCCAGCATCCTGTTCTCACAGTGGCCAACCTGATGCCTATGCGAAGCCAGTAAGCAGAACCCAAGCGCAACAGCACCTTCTCACAGATTTGCATGAAATGTGCACATGCTGCAGTTCAGAAAGACTAGGTGACCTGTGTGCCTGCTCAGTCCACTGTCAAGGCCTCTGTGTTCTCTCTTCTTATGGTTCGTCTTTAAAATGAACTTGGATCTGGATATATGGCAACCCAAGCCGTTTCCCCAGTTCCTCGCTGACATTAGTCTCTGCCCCCAAAACTAAAACCTTGAGCCACCTACAAACAGCCTGGTACTCTTAAAAGTCACCCTTTGCATTTTCTACAGGGATAAGACAGAAGATTATATAACAAGTTCAAATATCAAAAAGAAAATACTAAGAGAATTGGCATTGGGAGTGTTTTCTGGAGTGCGATCCTTTTTCAGAACACAGATCGAGGCTTCTAAACACACAGTGCGATCCTAAACATGTCCACTCAGAAGTAAGCCTCGGTGGGCTCAGTGGGAGTTACTCACATGTAAGTAAGTTTTGGACTGCAACCATCTTGAATGCAATGAGGCAGGGCTCCCGATTGTACTATAAAACATTTTTATCCCAGAGGCATGGGGAGCAGGGAGTTTATATTTTGTTTTTTTAACTGGGTTTGCTTTAATTTAGTTTACAAATGTTTGCTTTTGAAATTTTATTTCTTTTTACAAGCTATTTTGAGCTGCCATATTGTAGCAAGAACGATGGGGTATAAATAGGAAAAATAAATTTAGACCAGTAGTAAAAAAAAAAAAAATGTCAGTGGATTGGTGGTCTGGAAAAACCATCCGATTGTTATGGGTTATTTTGTTATGGGTTATTACTGTCTTGGCAGAGACCTGCTCTGCAATCTTCTGAGTTTTGAATGGCTGTGTCTAATATTGAAAACGATGTTGTTGTCTTCAGATCTACTGTGATGGGGTTGTTTGTTTGTTTGTTTTAATCCCTGGGGTTTCTGGCAGTATTATTGTCACTTATTTTTGTGTGTGAGGCACTTTCAAATTACAGATGGAAAACATGTAGCCTCTTTTCATAATAACTTACAGTGTAATGGTAAAAGAAGCATCACAAGTGGAAGAACAAAGCAGCATAATAGGATGGCAGATAAAAGAAATACAATCATCATGTGGTTTATCACTATGTGGTCCACAACGGTTTTTCTGTATTCAGTATTTGTCACAAAAGCATTCATGTATTTTCCAGTGTGCATTGCTCCCAGCACCAGAAATCACAACCATCAATAGTCAGTTGTACTGTGGTGCAGAGTCCTTGTTAACATATTCAGAATTAGAAGATGCATATTCCAACTTTTCACCTATTATAACAGGGGCAGGGTACCTTTCTTACCCTGGGGGCCACATTCCCTTCTAAGCAACTTTCCAAGGTGCAGTGGGTGGGGCTGGAGGCAAAATTGGGCGACTAATGTAAATTTTACCCTCTTTTGTAGGAGAGTTTCTCCACACACATCTCTGGACTTGTCCAGCTCAGAGGACATCCCTCCAATACACGCAGCCATGCCATAGGAATCAGCAGTTACAGGATAGGGCACTGTCCCTTTAAAAGAACAGAGAGAGCAGGGCCAATAGGAGGACCAGGTCAACCAGCCTTCATAGAAGCTCAGAAGGTTTCAGCATGTTGCTGAAGCAACAGCTCTTCCTGTGTGAGTCTTAGCCAGCTCTGGGTACAGTGAGCTCTCCAGGGTACTGACTGACATGCTACCTTGTGCTGGTTGGGATCTGGCAGTGCTGTTGGGGTCATGACCTCTGTACCATTGATGGATGTCCTGTGTTAACCTGGCCTCACCAAGCAGGACAGAGCTTAAATCTGCCTAATGGCTGGCTGACTACTGGCTGATGAAGAATCTCCGAAACAGGGCCTTGTCCTGGCATATTAACTCCACCTGGCATATAAACTTCAATAAATAAATCTAACCATAAGAGACTTGAAAAGCTTGAATCTTTTAAATCACCAGTTCTACACAATTGTACCTGCGTTCTTGTTTCTCTGCAATTTTCTGCATTGCTTCTATCAAGAACTCCAACTCCTTTAGCTAATGGTTAAAAGCATACCTAGGTGAAATAAAGATTATTTGGGTTTGTTGTATATTTGGTGCTATTTTATATATCTGAGTTTATTGTTCTTAGTAAACTCAATGTCATTCGTGATTAGTACAATTGGTTATATTAGTGTAACTGGTTATATATTAACTTTATTGCTGTGGTTTTACATTGATTATTGATTATATGTGGCCCTCCAGGCTTCTCTGGCCCTCAGAACGATTCCTCCTCAGGCTACACTCATCACGAACCCTGCTCTGCACACTCAAGTGTTTTTGCCTAGCTCCACAGTGTCCATGGCAATGTCTCTTGCCTGCTTGGATAAAAGAAGGAAAGATGTAAAATAAGTACGTATATGGAAAACTCTTACTTTTCTGTGTCTTGGAAATAATAGCCTGTGCAAAAAGTTAAAGAGACACTTCTGTTGAGGGGATGATGCCCTCAGATTGAAGTGATTCACCACTCTGGGTGTGATTGTACATGCTGGAAGATGCCTTGAGAGGGTTTCCCCTAAAAAAAAACAACATACAAGTATTTTAAATTAAGCACTATCTGCTAATGTTAAAGAGTCCTTTCACATGATCTCATTGTTCCAATTGTGTGTTTTCTGAATACTAAGGCAGGTTTGGGGTTTAAAGTTGTCACTTCAGTAAATTTATTATTTTGTTGGTACATTTAGTAGATTTATAACAAGCATTTTTGCCCACCACAGACATTACACTCCAGATACTTAATCACTTTGAACGAGCTGATCCTGGAACTCACCTCCTGTTATTTATAGCAAATTGTGGCTTACTGTGCAATCAGCAATCCTGTTAAGTCAAAGTACTTGGATTTAAAATGATTAAGATCTATGAAAGGGCTAAATGTCACAAATATGCATTTCATTCACAAGGCTGAAGTAACACTATATACAGTCCTTGGATTTTATTTTTTTTAATAGACCGATTTTCTTTCTTCCTCTAAAGGCTAATCAGATCAAATGTCTGCTTTTACAGTTTGTCTTCCACTGCTGTGAAGAGGACACTTGTTATTGTACAGCTCCCATTAATTTTATTGACAAGAACTGTGCAAGAGAATGTGCTATTTGTCAACTAGTGCAGCAAAGTTAAGTGGTAGTATGTATACTACAAGTGTTTGACATAAGAGCCCTTGGAACTGCAATCCTGAACTCAGCGGGACTCACTTCTGAGTAGACATGCATACGATTGCACTGCAAGTCAACTGCATCTATTCAGGAACCAGTATCAGAATACCAATCTAGAGCAAAGCTATCAGCCACCCAACCACTTTTGGAGGACTAGGAAGCAGCAGAGTATTTCTACCTCCCCCTGGGCTTCATTCAGATATTTCCCAGGCTCTCAACTAGTTCCCAGCATGGCCTTCCAACTGTCTGGGGGGCCTTTATATGAGCTTAATGGGTTAGTACAGCTTCCATTCCTGGACATTTTGCTGGTAACTAAGGGCCTTCTAGTGCTGCGTTTTCTTGGCAGTGGGCCAACAGGCAATGCCAGTGCAAACATCCCACATAGACATCTTGTAGGCCACTGTGGAAACAGAATGCTGGGCTAGATAGGGATTTGGCCTGGTCCAACAGCAGTCTTCGTATGACCGTATGTTTTTAATGGGAGAGAACCGCAACAAGTGCGTTGTGTTTTTTTAACAGCAGCAGCAACGTACCTGTGACCCAGAAAATTCGCTTTCTTCTTGCATTGCAAGCTTTAGGCCCACCGGAGTTGTAAAGAAAAATATGCACCAGAGATTTCTCATAGAGTAAAGCTTCCAGCTCTGCTGCTGCATCCTCTCCCCAGCACAGCACCGTGCAGCGACTGATCTACAGGATTCATGGGACCAAGCTGTTTCCGAAAGAAGAAAATGTCCTCCCCACTCTTCCATCTGTGCAGTAGCCCAGAAGAACTCATTGCTCTCCTGCAAGCACGTTTACTTAATGGAATCTGGTCCTCAGTTAATAGCTTAATGGAAACGTCAAGTGTGTGTGGCATCTGTAAAAATGGCAAATTCCTTGCTAGGGATTATTGGGAATCAGAAATACAAAATCCGGTGCTGTAATGCCCTTATACGAACCTATGCTGTGGATGCATTTGAAACACCGTGTGCATTTTTTGGTTAGCCCATCTCAGAAAAGATGTCATAGAAAAATGACATTTGAAAACGACAAAGTGGTGAAGGGGTTGGTGCACATCCCCTGCATGAAAAGGCTAAAGGATTTTAGCTTGGAAAATGACAATTAATAGGGAATATTATATAGATTTACCCAGTTATGTGGAGAGTGGATGGAGGTTTCTTGTCCATTCCTGTAATACTGTAGCTTGTGGTCACCCAAGGGAGCTGGCAGGCAATAGATTCAGGAACAGATAAAAGAGAGGACTTCTTCATACACATCATTTATGGAATTCACTGCCACAAAATGTGATGATAACCATTGACTGAGATGGCTTTTAAAAAGGGATAAGACAAATTCATGGAGGATCGGTCTATTATTGGCTAATGTCTGCGCTAGCTAAGTAGAGGCTGGATAAGCCTGGAAGTCTATTGATTGAAGTACTAAAGTCATGGCCTCAAAACTTTGCAGAACATATCCTATGTTACAGAGAAGTCTGGGATATTCCACCAATACCCACGTTCCGAGCAGAGTGAATAGATCTGTGTCATAGTTTTCATAGGACAAACTACTAGTGCAAAAGAAAACAAGAGAGTTCCGTTGACTGTCAACAACCTCTAGCTTAAGAAAAAATGGCTAGAGCAGAGATGATCCTATCTCAAAAAGTTACGAAAGTAACCTAGCAGCATTTTTTCATTTGTTTTACACTTCCTCAAAGTTGGTTCAATGAAATAAAATCTCAACTTTCAAGATAGGAAACCAACGGAACAGCACCTTGAGCCAATTCCGCCCAAGCAGCCAGTGAAGGGAAGTAACTATTGAAACTGGTCTCTGAAACTGCATAGTCAGGGTGGTCAGGAATCCACAGTGGTGGTTAATAGCTAATAATAGACCTGTGGAAGTTGCAGGTGCTGTGTGCAAAGTAGAATTAGTATGCAGTGTTTCTTTTTTTAAGGAACTGGGCTGTTCCAGCACAACTGAAGCCTACAGTTAAAATGCATAGAACTCAATTGCTCCCTTGCCCATCTATGTACATGGCTGACAGGAACCAAGTGGGGAAATAATATGGGATGCCTGTCACCATGCAGCTGTTCTTGTAAGCTTACATGGTCTATTGGATTGTTGAAGACTTGAGAGGATGGTGGTGGTGGTGGTGATGCAATCCATCAATATACACAGTACTTTCATAAGAACGTAAGAGCTTTGCTGGATCAAACCCAACATTTGTTGAGTCCAGCATTCTGTACTCACAGTGACCAACCTGGTGCCTATAGAAAGTGAAGTAGGATATGAGCACTCTGCCAGGACAACATAACTGAAACACACAAAGCCCTGCCTCTGGGAGCTGACCAGCTAAATTCAAAGGATGGAGAGAAGCTTAGGTAATGGGATGGATACAAGCAAATGCAATTGTCAGTAAGGTACTTAACACAGCTTTGTTTCAGTTGAGTGGTAGACTTCACAGGAATTGAGTGTTTTGAGGAGGGGTTTTTAAGAAGGGGGAAAGATGGCACATGTAGTTATTCTGGGAGAGTTCAAGCATTGGAAGCACTATACTAGACTTGGTGATTGGGTTACTTTTTAGATGGCTAAGATGCAGCAGTGTAGTGGGGGGGTCATGCAGGGCTGGGCAGCTTTGGGTCTTTTTTTCAGTGCAGGAATGATGGACAGAATCTGCAGGAATGCCTTCTTGCTCTGGCAAGTGAATGAAATGCTAACAAGGCTTTCGACACGAGCTCAGTGGAATTAGTCTTAGGAAACAGGACTGATCCTAATAAAGTTTGTTTGTTTGGTACCGGTACCTCTGTGCATAATAATAAACCAACACACCTGCCAACATCTTTGGACTCCCTTTTGGGGGCATGGCTATAGAAGCTGTAGCAATGAGCTCCTGAAGTTCAAGGTTTGGCTAGGCAGCAATTAGCAGAGGCAGTATCTCCACCCAAACACACTCTGAGTCAAGGGCAAAAAGTAGAGTAGGGGTACAAAGCAGATTGACCTATCCATTCTTATGATTGTTTGTAAAACTGTTCTGGAGTGGGGCAGGGAAGCAAAAAAGTATCCACTTGTTATGAGATTGTACTTTCTGACTGCTCTTACCATCTCTTAAACTGTCATACTGCATAATGTTTTGTGGGTGGCAAAATTATGTCATTTTATTCAACAGCTTGTAGAAATTTCCACTCCCAGCCCTACATGAGAGGTACAAATCATTGAAGTAATTGGGATAGACGCTTACAGATGGCAGAATCACTTTTTCCTTCTCCACTGAGATTATAAAATATCCTTCCTAACCAATGACAATTGGGCTGTCATGAAAATTACATCACATTATCTCTCTGGAGAGACCAGTATTTCAGTCAAAGGACAGCTGTCAAAATAAAAAAACACTACTATATTTGGAAGACTCGAAGAATCTGTGTCCTTTTGAAGACTCTCTGAATTGTAGGACAAATTAATAGCAAATTCTCAATTGAAATTGTTCATTCAATTGGCTTGTTATACGTCAGCTGTCTAACAAATGTTACATTAACATTTGGTAGTATTTGTTAAGAATGTGTGTGTGTGTGTGTGTGAGAGAGAGAGAGAGAGAGTGTCAAAGTTAGGCCTGTGGCAAATAGCGGTTTCCTTGATTCAACTAACTGGTGTATTTCTCTCTTACAAAGTCAGCTCTGGTTACAGGTTTTGCCTACCTATTTTATCCTTAGCTATAAAACAGGCTAGATGAGTGTCATGAAAGCCCAGCTCAGTTTTTAGGTAGGATAGACACAGCAACACAAAGCCCTGTGTCCACTAGGTCCCTTTCTAATTTGCCCTAAACTTACCGGTACATTCTACATATGGTACTCCCCAAGCTAGGAATGGAAGAAGAATACAAGAGCAAAGCTATGTAATTCGTTCTTAAGAACGTAAGAGCCCTGCTGGATCAGACAAAGGGCCATCTACTCCAACATCCTGTTTTCTTAGTACCGGTAGTCAACCAGATGTCTGTGGGAATTCTGCGAGCAATAGCACTCTGTGTGTGTGAATCCCACTATCGCTATTCAGAGGCATGTGGATCAGGTTCAACTCTGCTTCCAATACTGGATGCGAGTGGTTAGGTTCTTCGGCGTTGGAGAAAACGCACCTTGCAACAATTGCAATCTTGTGATCGATTATGCGGGGCAGCGGTTACCTGCGCGACAACACCACCACCACCACCAAACTACTCCGTGCGGTCTAGGTATGTATAGAATTGCGTTGTAAATATGCACCCGTAGTTCCTTAAGCGCGCCATTCCTCATTAGAGACCTCAGAGCGGGATGCGCACGTGCTTAAGGCGGCCAAGCCCCACGCGCTGCCCAACAGCAGCGGCCCTGAGAGGGGACCCCACTCTCCTCCTCCTCCTCCGCTCCCTTGAGTCCCCGAACCGCTTTTCTTTCGAAACTTAACGGGCAGCTTCCTCGCAGGGCGCAGCTTTGCGCCGAGCCGCGAGGGAAAAGAAGAGCGCCTCAGCGTCGCCGGCCTTTCCTTCCTGGCCCCTCCCCGTCGCCCTTTGACTCCTGCGAGGCAGGCGGAGCGGGGGAGGAGGCTGAGGAGACGCCGCCCTCGCATCGGGAGCAGCAGCAGCAGGCGGGGGTTGGCCAGGAGGGGAGACGTGGCCCGGGCCGGCTTCTTCCTTCCTTTCTTTCTTTCTTTCTTTCTTTCCTCGCTCTCTTTTTCCGTTTGCGCCGCCGCCATGGCCACCTCCTCCTCCTCCTCCCACCACCACCACTCCACGGCCCGCCTGGCCCTGCTGCTCGGCTGCCTCTCCTTAGGCGCGGGCCCCGCACGGGCCGAGGGGACGGAGGCGGGCGGCGAGGCGGACCCCCACGCGCGGCACCTCTACAGCGCCGAGATGCTGCGCCATGGCGCCCAGAGCGCGCCGCACTTCGTCATGTTCTTCGCCCCGTGGTGAGCGGCGGCGGCCTGGGGAAAGGGATGGGGGTGGGCGCGCGCCGAGGTCTGCTCCTCCCGCTGACGTGGCGGGCCGGAGGGCGGCTGGGGCGGGGGGTCCAGCAGGCGAGGGGGGGCGCGGAGGCTCCTCCTCCTCCATCCTCCACCCGCTGCTTCCACAAATACGCACACGCGTCCAAAGGGGTCTTTAAAAAGTCTCCACGAAGGCTTGGGTATTTGTGGAGAAGTTGGCGGGATCTCGCCCCCTTTTTGGCAACAGCTGCATCTTCCTGCACGGCAGCGGGTTGGACTAGATGACCCCCGGGCACCCCTTCCAACTCTGCAGTCCTATGATTCTGTTAATCTAGCTGTGCTGCCTCTGCGCCCAAACTATTATTATTCCTGGGTGCCGTTGGGGAGAGAGCAGGTGCTTTACCACCTCAGGGGCAGAAAACCCGAAAGGAGGTTTTCTTTCCTTGCAGAAGTAGCTCCTGCAGCCTGCCCCCACTTGTGACTTTTACCCTCTGTCCCCAGAGAGAGTTTAATGGCATTACGGTAAGCCACCCTTCACCCATGGGAGGGTATAAATACTAGCCATGATGGTACCTGCACTGTCTTGAGGCAGTGTACCTCTGAAAGCTGGTCGTTGGTGTGGATGGGAAGGTCAGGAGAGGGCTATCCGCACTCAGGTCTTGCTTTTGGGCTTCCCAAAAATCCTACAACTTCAGGATTGCAGATTTGTTCACACATTGCTAGCCTACAGAAAGGTTTAGTAGTTTGCCTACCAGTACATTGTTATTATTTTTTTTAAAAAAGCTTTGCAGTTTTTCAAGTGTCTTAAAAAAGAAACTGAAAAAATATGTATCTCGCCTAACATTAAATAGAGAGTAAAGGGAAAACTAATGGAGGGAAGGATTTGTGCCTTTTAAAAAACTTTGATATACTTCTTTTTCAAATTTTCATAGGCATACAAAGGACCCATAGAAAAATCATTTCCATTGTTGCAGACAAGTCTGTCATTGCTGGATCCCATTCACAGGTCCTAACTGACCAAAGACAAAGCAAAAAAAATACCCCCACAAGGGAATCCAAACAAAACAGTAGGACATAGCTTGTTAACCTCTTTCCCCTCTCCTCCCCTCCTTTAATTTGAGCCTAGGTTTACTAGAACTCGGGCCATAACTTGTTTTACTGGCAGGTCTCAAACCACCTCTGTCATTAATAAAATGCCAATTTTTTTACTCACTGAAAATTTATAAGCAGTGTTGCATAGTCCTCAAATAAAGCCCATGCAAAAGTGGTTTCCAGGCTATTTTCTCTTAATGCAGCTGATGCTTCTGCAGCAAATGCAAACAACTAATTAAGAATTCACATCTTTCCTAGGTCCGTGCCTCAGGGCAAAGAAAAAGGTAAATAGGAGCTCCTTCTGAGACAGAGTCTATATGCACAGATAATCTTGCTCTGAGATGTTAATATAGGAAGTGTTGATCTGTGCAGAGCTCTTGGCAAGGCAAAGCAGGAGACTTCTGGCATCACCCAACCATCTTAATAATTGAGAAGTGTTCAGCACTGAACTGACCTTAAAATTTTATTTTTAAAAGGGTAGACTCCTAGTAGGAATTGCGCTGCAAATCAGGAGCTGAGTCACCACTTGGGTTACGTGGGGGGCAATTTCAAGTAGCTAGCAATGGCCTAGTCATGTTGCCCCCTTTAGCTCCAATAGTATCTCTCCTGCGTGTCCCCACTTCAAATGTGAATTTATAGCTAGAAAGGTAAATGGGAAAAACTCCTAACATGAAACATTAGCACATGCTGAGTTAAATAATCCAGAGGTTTTCAATTTTCTGCAATACAAATAGGCGTCTTCTGTGGGTGTCTTCATATATACAGCTCATTGTTATAAAGGCAGAACTTGAGCATTTCTTCTGCCATGAGATGTGCAATCTGCGTTTCCCCACCTTCATCACAGGGAAATGTCCCTTTTAACATGGGAAACCAGGGAGTTGTTGGACTCCCAAGCCCTATCATCCCCAGCTAGCATAGCCAGTGGTCAAGGATGCTAGGAGTTTGAGTTCAGCAACACCTGGAAGGCCACAGGTGTTGCACACCTGCATTATGTGTTATACTTGAGGCATGAAAAGATTCATTATCCCTTGTCTTTCTCCACACATGCCTTGTGGTAGCCAGAGGGACACTTGGTGGGGGTGGAATTTCCCTATGGGTGCAAGTGATCCCATACCGGTTGTAACATTTGCAAATAGTCATTATGTGACACACATACGTACCCACCCACCCCAATCATTGAGTTCATGGTCTTCCCTCTTTTTCCAAGATGCTTCTGGGAACACAGAGTATTAACATGGAGATTCTCATGTGGCACATGGTGAATATTTGTGATTATTGCTACTGGGACAAAACTAGCTTGCTATTTCTGGTCTGTGACCATAATCAATTCATTCAAGCTAGCTTGCTAGAGGGTAAATCACAATGTGAGTTTGGGCCTTTGCAAAATTGCTCTGAAGGGGACAAAGGGACCCTGGGAAAGGAATGAGTGAACCATGCATCTCTAATGCACAATACAGTAATGCCAGACTTGTGTGGTTTTGCACCAATCAGTGTAGAAGTAAAACAGGCCACCTATAAATAAAGGGATGATTTATGTACACTTGGGGGTAGTCTTTGAAAATGGAGCCTACTTTGTAAAATAAAAAGAAATGTTAGGAAGCCCTAAAGCAGCTCAATTTTGACTTCTAGGACCTGTGTTTAAAAAATAGGAAAAAAATGAAGGGAGATGGAATTGATGTGCTTGAGCTCCTAACCACTTATAGATATCCTGGGTTAGGGTCAGGGTGACACATATTGTGAGGTTAAAGAAAAGTGCCTTTCCCACACTACATTGGGAGGTTTTACAGAGTATACCTGATGCTTCTTGTCCAGTGATGGTCTTGATTGAACTTCACATCAACTTGATAATTCGGTTTTCTACAACAGTCACACTGTTTGCTGTTGTAATGCAATCTTCTTACATAAAGCAGCATTATTATGTTTGGGATCCAAAGAGTTGCTTTAGACACACACTTTGAACAACTAACTCTAATGTCAGAACAAATGCTTAAAACTCTATAGAGTGTTTGACAAAAGTAATTATTAATAATAATAATAATAATAATAATAATAAGTGTTTGACACACATTAGTACCTGCTAGATACAGTGGTTTCAGACTTTGCACATTTTGGGAGTCCTTTCCATATCAAGTTATGTGCAGGAAAACTGCTGTCTCTCATAATTCCTGCAAGATGCTGAGGTTTCTGGGATGTTCTAGGCTAGGCATGTCCAACAGGTAGATTGTGATCTACCGGTAGATCGCGGGGGTGTCCCAGGTAGATCGCGGTATGACGTTTAGTGATCGCCTTTGGCCAACCCTCCCCTAAATAAAACTCAACAACTCCTGGCAATGACAATGGGTAGATCACAGCCGGTCTTTTTATACTGTGAGTAGATCGCAGTCTCTTGGGAGTTGGACGTGCCTGTTCTAGGCTTTATACTCATTTCACATCACTGTTAACTCGCGTGAACTGAGATTGCATCCAATACACTCCCTTGGTGGCACCCCATCAGTAACAGGAGATGAGAAATCTTTTAGAGAATCTTTCCGGACATTATTGAAACTACCGATAAGCTTCCAAGGAACCTCAGTGTTTCCCCAGAACACGGTTTGAAAAACATCAACTGAAACATGAAATCGGACCAAAGCCCAGCTCCCGGGCTTCTGTTAGACGATAAGTGTGGTTGGAAATGGAGATTCTAAACCATATGCA
Organism: Darevskia mixta; assembly: GCA_034641385.1. Lineage (NCBI taxonomy): Eukaryota > Metazoa > Chordata > Lepidosauria > Squamata > Lacertidae > Darevskia > Darevskia mixta. The sequence goes on from JAWWNH010000011.1 coordinate 24,257,597, forward strand.
GATGATCTCAGTAATCCCTGTAACAAAGGGAAATGAATTCATTAATCTTTTTTACCCCAGGTGTGGGCACTGCCAGCGCCTGCAGCCAACATGGAACGATCTTGCAGACAAGTACAACAGCATGGAAGATCCACAGGTCTATGTTGTCAAAGTGGACTGCACTGCGGATACGCCACTGTGCTCCGAGTATAGTGTCAGAGGATACCCGACGTACGTTTAAAGGAGCATTGCATCCCTTAATTGTTCTGCGTATCTCCCTTAGGCCCATGCCAGCATGAGGGGGGCAGTTGCTTTTGAGTGCTTATAGCGTAGCATTGTGGTGAAATGCTAAATGTCAGCAGACTCGTCTTTTTTGCCAAGTGCATGGAATATACTGTATTATGTATTATACATTAGATTTTGTTTTGTACCTGGGAAGGACCAGAATCCTCCTTTTCCCTGTTCTGTGAACAGACCTTCTACCTAGCTGCAGCCCATGTAGCAATCATATAGTGATTGTTTTTAAAAAAGCCCTCTTAATATTGTTTCTTTATTTTCTTAAATTAATATCCTGCCTTTGTTCCGCTATGGAACTCAAGGCAGCATTTATGAGGTTCTTGGGAAATTTTCCATCTAGGCACTTAGACTAGGTGACATATCAATATATTGTCCAAAACTGGTTTGATGTCCATATCGTGACACCAGTTTCATAATTTTTGACCCTGGCATTATATCTTGAATCGTGGGGGGGGGGGGGTATGCAAAAATCACAATGTGGGGAACACTGTGAAGTCAGCCAGTGGTTCTCTCGATTCCTGCAGCCCTTGTTAACTCTGCCGGCTCAGCTCTCACCTGCCTCATTCAGGGGACAGCGAACCACAAGAGCAGGCAATGGCAAAAATCATGATGCAGGAAAAACCGTGAAACCAGCCATTGCCTCTACTAGGCACTGCCCAGACCTGCTTAGCTTCAGCATGGTTGGTGCGCTTATGTGCCATTGGACTGTACCATGGGATTATGTATTCTGAAACGATACATAATTGCACAAGGAAATAAAAGCAATGGGCTGTATTCAACTAGCTCAGAGTAGACCCATTGAAATTAATAAACCTAAGTTAGCAATGTTCGTTAACTTCAGTGGATCTGCACTGAGCAGTACTAGCACTGAAAACCTTCCAATATCAGATGCGCTTTCTGTTTCCTCCTCGCTCCTCTTGGGTTTTAGTGAAAAGTGCAGTGAGCACACCCATATGTTTGCCTGTACATGGATAAGAGGAACAGCTGTGCAAATGTGCCAAGGTGATTCAAAGTTTTATAGCTAGCAGAAGGTGGTTGAATTGCTCCGGTAGGTTGGGGTGAGAGGACCACACCTCACCTGGTGTAGTAATTACTGAGCATTTCCTTCTCCAAGGCCCGTGTTCATTTGCTGAACCAGGAAGAACCTAATTGACAACACCCTGGAAGTTCCACAGCCAGCTTCTTGGCAAGGGTAGCCTGTTAGATGATTCTGCAGATATAGCCTCTCTTTGAGGAGCTCATCCCTGTTGTGGGACGTAAATACCCACAGCCTGGGCAGGCTGAATTTGCATGAGTTCGGCAGGTTCTTGATTTCATACTTACTGTGAATTATCCAACGCTTTATTGGCAAACGGCAGGTAACCAGGACTCCTCACTTGACGTGTATGGGCAGATAGTGATGAGGCCTCTGGCCTAAGTTTCTTAACATTTTATTCACTTAAGATTTCTTAATATGCTGATATAAAATGTTTCATAAGAAGACAGGTGTAACATTCAGCTGTAGTCATAATGGGCTCTTTACTTGTAGTGTGAGAACCTAGCCCTGAAGTTGGGCTTGTAATACATATCTTGCAAGTTTAAACATGCGATTGGCTCTGTCCCTTTATGTTTCAGGCATGCTGTCTATATATATATATATAATGTATGTATATGTATATGTGTGTATATATATATATAAGCAGAGTTTATATTAGTATGTAAGCACCCTTGAAATTACCAAGAAAAAGCAACAGAAGCAATTTTAAAGCAGTTGCAGAACTGCTCCATGAATTGTTTGGGTGGAGGTGCAAATATGGTAGTGACGTCACAGGCGCTAATCTATAGACCCCATTTCCCCCAACTTTCTCCCCAGCATTGCAAATTGTTTCGGGTACAGAAGGTGGTACTGTTACGTTTTCACGGCAGTGAAAGGGCATTCAAACTACCTTCGTCATAGTCACAGTTAGATTTGAAGCTGTCTTGTTTTTTAAGTCTTTTTGAAAGTTTGCAGAGAAATTGTGACCTTGGAAAGCCTAATGCCGTGCTACTGAAATCAACACAACACTGAAAAATTAGGATTAAAGAGACCACCCTGAGGGAGGTTCTTTGAGCTGGGACATGGCGGGAAAAGTACAGTCGTTTTCAGAATTTTTCGACATCGCATGACCTTAAAAACATTTGCATTTGTTGTCTTGCCTTTGCAGCCTGAAACTGCTTAGACCAGGCCAAGAAGCTGCAAAATACCAGGGACCTAGAGACTTTCAGTCTCTGGAGAACTGGATGCTGAAGACACTAGAAGAAGAACCCGCTGTAAGTGATCAAAGTCCTTCCTTATTTCAGGAGACACAAAATAGAATGCCATTCAGATTGTTTTGTGTTTGTTTTTAAAAGAGTGCAAATACAGCATATCAGTTATTGAATTATAAGGGGAGCCCATAGAAGGCCAGGACGCCATACATTTTGCATTCTCCCCCCCTAATGTGTTAGAAAACAAAGAGGGGACACGATGTGGCTAAAATCGGACAAGATGAGGGTCTGGGGCCTTGTACTATCCTACCTCTTCCTCTAATAATTAGAGCTGGGCAGTAATGAACAGCCATCAGTAATGTCCATGTTTTAAAAGACCAATGCCGTTCACATTGAAGGGAAACGGTAGCTGAATATGGGCATTTTATTTTTTATCCTTCGTTCCTACACTGAACCAAATGAAAGCTCTCCTGGTTATGTGTGGGCTAAGGAAGTAAACTGGTTGAACTTGGAGCGCTGCACACACACACACACACACACACACACTGCACCCCCGCAACATGCCCTCGGTGCTTCTGCTGCCAGCATTGCTTTGTTTTTTCCTGAAAGTTGGCTGCCTCTCATTTGTTGCTCTAGGAAAATAAAATTTATTGATCTGCAGACATAACATACATTATATACGTGTGTGTGTGTGTGTGTGTGTGTGTGTGTGTGTGTGTGTGTTTACCTTTGGGGGGAAATAATTCCATGCAAGAAGTAGTTACATTTGGATGGATGGCATGAGTTGTGTTACGAATACAGCATGTTAGCTTATAGGTGTATGCTTTTATCTGAAAATGCGAACGAGTGTTGTCATGTTTGCAGTTGTGAGTATAAACCACAAATTTATACTTGCAGTTTCATTATGCATGCAGCTGTGTCTGTCTTGAGATACAATAGCATTGTTAATGTAATTTTCCTTTGTATGATAGGAGAAAGATTCTGAACCAGAATCTCCCAAAGACCCGGAATCGAAGCAGGGTCTATATGAGCTCACATCAGCTAATTTCAAAACGCATGTTGCAGAAGGTAACTTGATAGTAATTGCTGCGAATCCTACCTTTTTTTAAAAAAAAAAATTTCTTTATATTTAATAAATTTATGTAACAGTGGTACAATGTCCCATAATGAATAGGCTATCTAGTGAATCTGTGTAGCAGAAATGAGATTTCATCTTGAGAGTTCCTGGGTCACAGCTCAAGCATTGCAAACTAATGGCACTTGCCATGTTTTGAATGTTCATATCCCGACTTTATAAGCCGAGTCACAAATCATCCTCATGCCCTCTGCATGTAGCCACTGCAACTCCTCCTTTCACGTAGGCAACAAAGGACAGCTCAATTGGTAGAGCATGAGATTCTTAATCTTGGGGCCGTGTGTTTGATCCCCACATTGGGGGGGGGGGGAATCCCTGCATTGCGGGGGGGTTGGACTAGATGACCCTCGTAGTCCCTTCCAACTCTACAATTCTGTGTTTCCATGAAATCAGGAAGGTTTTAGTTAATGGTTTCAGAGCAAGCCTGAAACCGTGGTTTGAAGTTGGCATCATGCCCTGCATTGTTCCAAAGCCATTAACCATAGTTTCCCAGTTTGGATGCAACTGAAGACTTCCTGACTTGTTCACTGGTTTGTGTGAAGGGGAGAGCGAGGAGGCTGTGAGCACCCTGGTCCTCCTTGCAAGCTTTCTATAGGCATCTGGTTGGCCACTGTAAGAAAAGAATGCTGGACTAGATGGGTCTTTGGGCTGATCCAGCAGGGCTCTTTTTGTGTCCCTATGGAGGCAGAAGGCCTACTTTCAGCTTACTAAGATGAACTGTAATCCTCAAAATTCGGCTGTTAACCTATTGTCACCCAGGACCTGATGCTTGGCAACATACTTCCAGGGCAGGTGGAGATTGCTCTGAGCCTTCTTCAGACCCAGTGAGACCAGTGGTTTAATTGAAAGGCCTTTTGCCATCCTTATTGTTCTGGCACCTCCAACAAACTTTCTCCACTGAGAACTCCAAAAGGCCATCAGTTGCTGATAACCTTTCACCTGCTGATAACCTCGAGGCCTGCAAGACTCAGAGGAGATGACGTTTTAGAGGAAACATTTTGGAATCAATATGCTTTAGTAGCGTTGTGGCGCGGGTGGCGCAGTGTCTAAACCACTGAGACTCTTGGGCTTGCCGATCGGAAGGTTGGCGGTTCAAATCCCCGCGACGGAGTGAGCTCCCATTGCTCTGTCCCAGCTCCTGCCAACCTAGTAGTTCAAAAGCACGCCAGTGCAAGTAGATAAATAGGTACCGCACCAGCGGGAAGGTAAACAGCGTTTCCGTGCACTCTGGCGTCTGTCACAGTGTTCCGTTACGCCAGAAGTGGTTTAATCATGCTGGCCACATGACCTGGAAAGCTGTCTGTGGACAAACGCTGGCTCACTCAGCCTGAAAGCGAGATGAGCACCACAACCCCATAGTTGCCTTTGACTGGACTTATCCATCCAGGGGTCATTACCTTTAGTAGCCTTGTGTACAAAAAGAAAAGTGCTGCATAAAGTTTTTGACTACAGTGTAGTAGAGAGGGGATTGGGGAAGAAGGTCAGGCAAGGTTACCTTGCTTATCTCACCAAGATTTCTAAGTGGTTATGCTAGGGGATGTATGGAGCAAGTGACTGGGAGCTACAGGTGGGAACGAGCCCCCTGTTTTACACAGGGGATCCCCACCTCTTGAGAATGGAAAGCCAGTCACGGCAAAGGGTAGTAGTACACCTTCCAGTTTTGTTTGTCTGCATAAAGACAGACACTTAATCACTGCTGGAGCGAGTGAACTGAGCCCTGTTTATTTACGTACGCCTTGTTGTTGTTTTTTTAGGCAATCACTTTATCAAATTCTTTGCCCCCTGGTGTGGCCACTGCAAGGCCCTGGCACCAACTTGGGAGCAGTTGGCCCAGCACCTTGAAAATTCGGGGACTGCCAAGATCGGCAAGGTAGGCTTCGTTTACAAGGTCTTAAATTGAACATTATGTACTTCGACAGTTACATTTATGATGGGAGAATGCTGTTTTGCTCCATTAGCCCGCAATTAACTTCATTTACTCTGCGGTATAATACTCCTGGCAGTCCATTTGCACATCTCGGTTTTTTTTAAAAAAATTCTGGTGCCTTGCTTGTTTCGCTGGAACCTGCCCACAAAATATTTATCTTACCCGTGTGTATGTCGCAGGGCAGCTTGTTTACTCATTTAAAACTTTTGTACCCCGCCTTTCCACATTTTAAAAAAATAACATAAAAATAAGAATCAGGACAGTTAACAGCAAAATCAAACAAATTATCTGTTACAGAAACAGTAAGTAGCAAACTGCTTACACAGGAGGGATTCTTACTCTTTGTGGGCAAGTGATTGAGTGGTTAATAGGAATATAGCCATACCAGGGCCTTGTTATTTTAAAGAAGGAAAAGGCAAAGGCAGGGTCCCTACAGCTTACTTTTATGATGATGGAGCCCTTCTTTCCATCTTCAGGCAGATGTGTGTGGGTGTTGGAACAACTTCAGCTAACTATAAAAACAGGAGTGTAGTCATATTGTTAGCTTTCTGGTGGAAAAGATTGCTCTCCCAGCCTGAAATGTTCAACTGGGTGCACGGTTAATAGTTTAGATGGAATAACGTATTCGGGGTGTTTTGGGAGACAAACTACACATGACATTGGAAGGAAAGTCTGATACTTATTTTGTGTTGTTGATTGTTGTTTTAAAAAAACCCATTAAATCAATATTTTCATTTTGTTTTTCTAAACCAAGAGCACGTTTGGAGGGGGGCAAATAAATGCTTGTTGAAACCAACACAGACAAGTGTTCTGCCTGCCTTCAAAAATATTGAGTTGGATCCACACCAAGCCTGTTACACTTTAAACCAGGCACCCCCAAACTGCGGCCCTCCAGATGTTTTGGCCTACAACTCCCATGATCCCTAGCTAACAGGACCAGTGGTCAGGGATGATGGGAATTGTAGTCCAAAACATCTGGAGGGCCGAAGTTTGGGGATGCCTGCTTTAAACCAACTGAAATCAATTGGATCGAAACTTGCCAAAACTAACTGTCCTAATTGATTTCAATGGAGCTACAAAGTGTAATGGATTTCGGATGTAATCCTAACCCCATTTACCTGGGAATAGGCCCCATTGAATTCCATTGGACTAACATCTGGATAAAGTCCTGGGTAGGATTGTGCTGCTAGTCTGGATCCAGGCCATTGTGCAAAGTGTTTGCAATTTTGTTTTTCAAGGGTGTTTGGACTGCTGTTCTCTGACGTCTCCATTCCCCCACCCCTTATTTCACACTGGTTAGCTGGTAGTGTTGCTCTCAGCGCTGGCCCTACTGCACATTGTCCTCAACATCCTAATTTAGTTTAAGTTCTTTGTCATGTTGTTGTTGGTTTGCCTTGATTATCATTCTCATTTACGTTTCTGCAGCTATCGAATAAGCCACACTGCTTGATTTCTTCCTCTGAATTTCCTCTCTCTCTTCTTGCTCTTCTAGTCTCTCCAGTTGGCTGCTGCCTTGGATGCTCTTCCTTAAGTCATTCAATAGCCTTTTCTCACTCCTCCCACCTTGAAGGTTGTAGTGGCAAGTCATCTGTTCTCATCTTCTTGCTTGCTCCAGATTCTTCATTTTCCCTCTTCTAATTCTTTCTCGTTTCCAACATAAGAAGAGCCTGCCGAATCAGGCCAATGGCCCATTTAGTCCAGAATCCTGTTCTTATAATTGTCAACCAGATGCCTGTGAGAAACCCACAAGCAGAATTTGAGCACAAGAGCACTCTCCCCCCTGTGGTTTCCAGCAACAGGCAGAGAATCACCATCATTAATAGCCTTTGATATCCTCCCTGAATTTGCCTAATCCTCTTTTAAAGCCATCTAGGTTTGTGGCCACCACTGCTTCCTGTGGGAGTGAGTTCCATAGTTTAACGGTTTGCTCCACAAAGTGCGTGTTCTTTTCACTGCTCCTTTTAATTTGTGGGTTGCTGTGATTTATCGCCATCCTGTTCATCCATGTCTTGACTTTTGAGGACTGGCTTACTTTCCTCCTTTCTTCCCTTCCAATTCTTATTCCTGTTGGTTTCACTTTACAGATTAACCCTCATTCTGATAAATTTGTGCTCGGCATTTTCTCCGTCTTCAAGATTCTCTCATTCTGCCACTCTCACTTCTCGCATCTCCCATCCATTCTGCTGTCTAATCATTCTATACACAATGAATATTATTGCTTATGCGGCCAAAGCAACACTACCCATGCACAGCTTTTGATGAGAAAAGGCAGGTAGACAAGGGGTTTAAATAAATACATAAACTACCCTGCAATATCCCCAGGTGTTGTTTTTTTGCAGAAGTACCCAAAAATGGTGGAGAAAAACCCTAAGAGGGGACTAACAGCTTACATTTGTTGCTTAATAGGCAACAAATGCTGACTGAATGCTGGGAGAAAACTGAGTGAGACGAGGGAACAGAGTGGAAGAGGGCCTGGCTGACTGAATGGAGCAGTGAACAGGAGCTTTTCTTGCTGCAACGTTTACCTTAGCCTTTCTTCTCTTCCTTCTCATGCTCCTTTTGCTTCTGGGTCAGAGCTCCTGGATGCCCCTGGACCAAATTTAACTTAATTCTAATTTAATGCTTTCATCTTATCCTTCTGCTAACCAAGCTTACTTCTTTCACTTTCTTCAGTCTTCAACTTCTCCATCCTTAGCATCGGTTCGTTACTTCAGGTCATCATTATCCTTTTCCTCTGCTGTCCCTTCATCAGTTTCTTGTAATAATTTTGTCCAATAGTTTATCGATTTCCGCTCTTCATTCTTCATTACACTCTAGTTTTGGCTGGATTATTCATTATTATCATCACTATTTTTTACCCATCTTCTCAGCTTTCATTTCCTGGTGTTGCTTTTCTTCTTCCTTCAGTCCTTTTGACCCAGTACCCCCTCTTCCTTCTTTCCTTCCTTTTTTCCCACAACAAATACTCCATCTGTTCTTTCCTCTCTAATTCTATTTATACGATCTGAAGAGAAACCAGAGTATCATATAAATCTTGTTCTATTTTCAGCCTTTACCTTCTCACCATTCCCTGTTGTGCTTTAAACTTGCTATGTCTTCTCCCAATGCCCCCAGACCCTATTTGAGGGCAGGGGAGGAGGGGGGAGCCCAGTTGCACAAGTGCCCTGTTGCTTCCTTGCGCAGGGCTTCCACTGGCAGGGCTTGTTAGGTAAATCCTGCTCTATGGTTCCCTATTTTTATTTTAACCCCCCCTTTGAACCCTCCACCACCTCCTTTCCATTTCTATCCATTCCATTTCTATCTATCTTTTGTTATTCAAACTACTTGAACAACAGCACCCAGGTTTTCTTTACAACAGTTCCTTTTTGCAGGCTGGTATTCAACATCTGCATTCTTTTTTTTTTAATATCATCTTTATTATTTTTTTTAACAAAGTTTTTACAATAATAATATCACATCATTCCACTTCTTAAACCTTTTTGGCTCTTTACAGCCTTGACTTCCTTCAAACCTTCCTTGTGACTTTGTAAAATTCTATATATTATCTTATACTTCTTATTTCAACCATTGTTTTACTATGTCTATTCCTACTTCGATTATAAGTTCATATTAACAACAGCAGTCTTTCTTGATCTACAAAACCTCTTGTAGTCCTACAAACGTATTCAGTTCTGTGTTTTCTTTTAAATAGTCTGTAAATTTAGTCCAGTCTTTGACGACCTTCTGGTCCCGCTGTTCTCGGATTCTCCCTGTCATTTTATCCAGTTCTGCATAGTCTAATAATTTCATTTTCCATTCCTCTACTGTCGGTATTTGTTCTTGCTTCCATTTTTGGGCAATCAGTATTCTCGCTGCAGTCACTGCGTATTGAAAAAGTTTAGTATCTTGTCTTTTTATATCGGTACCTATAATTCCCAATAGAAAAGCTTCTGGTTTTTTCACAAATGTATATTTCAACATTTTCGGTATTCAACATCTGCATTCTATTGAGACCGCCCAATATAAAATCCTCTTGCCTCTCATTGATCTTGCCTCATGTTTTGACAGAGTTGATCCCTCTCTGCTCCTTAGTCCTCGGCGTTATTTGGGGGTTTGTTGATACTCTCCTTTCTTGGCTTCCCTCCCATCGTGACTTGTCCTTTTTAAAGCTTCCTTTAATGGCACTCTTCTTTCCCAGTTTCCTCTCTGAACTGGTGTCTGCTGAGCTCAGTCCTTAGGTCCTTTCCTTGGCCCATTTACTCTTGCAATTCTTTTGTTACACAGTGCTGTCCAACTCTGCCTTTCTCTTCCTTTCTTTCTCGATGTGTTCCTTTCTCTTCCCCCTTGCAAAAAAAACCCAACATCTCAAGAGCCTTGCTGGGTCAGCCTGAGTGTTCATTAGCCCAGGAGCCCTGTTTCCAAGGGAGACCGGCCTGGTGCCTTCAGGAAACCTAAAGCTGGCCATGAAGGCAATAACCCTCCCCTGTTATGTGCTTCCAGTACCTGCTTTTCAGAGCCAGTTCTGCCTCCCAACACCAGTCTGTCTGATGCTTCCAACTGTCTTAACACCACCTTCTGCTGGGATGTTGGATCATTATCGCAAACACTGTATACAGAGGATGGAATTTGTCGTGTTTTCCCCTTAAATCATCTTTCCCCTTCTCTTTCTCTTTCAGTCAGCAACTTCACTCTTCAGTCTTCTCAGCAACTTAAGAGGCTGGGCATTGTCTTTGATCCTTCTCTCTCTTGCTTGGCTCACATTACTGCTCTCGCTGAGGTCTGTCGGTTCTCTCTTTTATAATACTTTTTTTTTAAAAGCATCACACACACACACACCTTCTGATCAATTGGTTCTACTTGAGCCCTTATACTCTCCCTTTTATGTTGCAAGGGTTATTGTAATGCTTCACTCACCAGTCTCCCAGTCTCTCTACTTAAAACTCTTCTCTCCATTCCCAGCTCTTCTGCTCGTTTAACTTTTTGTTTGGTTGTATTTCAGTCATGTTACACCTCTGTATATTTCTCTTCTGTATTTTTCTCTTCACTGGCGTCGTCTGTTGGCCCCATGAGTCTTATTTTGTGTCTCTTCACATTTCTGCTCCTGCTTTCTCTCTGTTACTCTCTTTGAGAGCCAGTGTGGTGTAGTGGTTAAGAGCAGTAGACTCATAATCTGGTGAACTGGGTTTGCGTCTCCGCTCCTCCACATGCAGCTGCTGGGTGACCTTGGGCTAGTCACACTTCTTTGAAGTCTCTCAGCCCCACTCACCTCACAGAGTGTTTGTTGTGGGGGAGGAAGGGAAAGGAGATTGTGAGCCACTTTGAGACTCCTTCGGGTAGTGATAAAGCGGGATATCAAATCCAAACTCCTCCTCTGTATTCATCGAACCTATTAAGCTGTCCGTTCCAGCTGTGCACTTTGTCTCTCTTACAGTTTCTAAGGCATGGAACTCCTTCCCCATTACATATATGACCTCATATGTTTTCTTGCATTCCCCTCCCCCAAATTTATTTCCTTTGATTGTTCTCATTTTAATTTAATTTATTTTATCATCACTCCTTTTACTTCGTTTTAGTTTATAGCATTTTTTTCATCTCTTCGTCCCAGGTCCTTCTTCTTTTGTTCCCTGCTATTTTAGATGCAACCCCATGGGCAGGAAAATGTGCCGTTTTTAATCATGTGCCGTGCCCAGTATGTTTAGCTGCTTTATATAAGTAATAATGGCGACACCCTTTTAGCAGTTGTGTCTTTTTTTGCACAGCAGCGAGAGTTAAATATTTCGACGCACCTGCTGACAGCTTATACCTTTACTTTGTGAAATTCACAATGGCCTTTTTACTTGATACTTGTGTGGTGTTTCAGGTGGATTGCACACAACATAATGAAGTCTGCTCGGAAAACCAAGTGCGCGGTTACCCGACCCTCCTTTGGTTCAGAGGAGGAGAGAAGGTGAGGTTATTATGAAGCTTCTCCCCTTTATTCAGTTCCCTATGTTTATGTGATGGGATCGATTGCGTCACTTTCAGGGCTGCCCTGGAATGGACTGTGAAAGCCCGATGGTGTAGTTTGTGAAACTGAATATGTAGCCACAAGTCATAGGAGCTGTGAAATGCCAAGTAGAACAAACATGTCGTTTTATACACACACACAAATATATAATGCAAACGCACACATATAAAATACCTCCAGCTTCCACTTTTGAGCTCCTGTTTTCACAGAGGAGGTGTAAAGCTATCATGGGTGTTGCCTTCGGACAATGCTGATAAGGAGAACATGCTCCAGTCAGAGGAGTCTTGACTCCTTGTGGATCCTCCTCACCAGGGCAGGGTGGGGTGGGATGATGGAGGGCATTCATGAGCATCAGGGGAGAGAATAATTACCTTGCTCCCGGAATGTGTGCTTTGGTTTCAGAGCACTTGCCTTAATTCCTGGCCCTTCCTGTTCAGTTATTGCTCACTTGAAGGTGCGACACAAGTTTTAAAAGGAGCTGAAGACAGAGGGCCTTCTCGGTAGTGGCGCCCGCCTTGTGGAACGCCCTCCTGCCAGATGTCAAGGAAATAAACAACTATCTGACTTTTAGAAGACATCTGAAGGCAGCCCTGTTTAGGGAAGTTTTTAATGTTTTATGTTTTATCGTGTTTTTAATATTTTGTTGGGAGCTGCCCAGAGTGGCTGGGATATAAATAATAGTTGTTTTATTTATATTATATTATATTATATTATATTATATTATATTATATTATATTACTGCAGAGATCATACCATTAGCGCTCCCCCAATAGTTGCACAGCTGCTTTCAAGTTCTCTCGTGTTCAGGGCCTCCTATACTCATGGAAGCTCCTCACACCTTTTAGAATCCTGTTAGCTCAGGGTTCTAGACAGAGATGTGAAATTTCCAGAAATTTTGAACCTGCTTTTTCCTCACAGGGTTTTGTGTGTGTGTGTGTGTGTGTGTGTGGACGGGTAGGTGGAAATTTTTGGAAAAAATAAGGACGGAAAGTGTTAAGTTTTATTTTCTTTTTTAAAGGAACTCTTACTGAAACTCTCACTTTGTTACTCGAAATGCATTAAGATTTGCAAGGATCTCTTTCTTGGCAAAAAAACTTAAGCTGTGGAATTCAATACACCAAGCTAATGAATTGGTAGAATGATAATAGATATGTAGCAATTAGTGCTTAAACGTGAACATCTTCAAATGGGGATTCAAGAAAGGTTTGCCAAACTAAATAATTCACATGTTGTTGTTGTTGTTGTTGTTTTGTAGGTTGACCAATATAAAGGAAAGAGAGATTTGGACTCTTTGAAAGAATATGTAGAATCCCAGCTAAAAGACGCCAAAGAAGCCTCAGGAGATGCTAAACCTACAGAAGCACCGTCACCACCTAGAGAAGCAACTCCAGAGGAAGAGGTAAGACCTAAAGCAGGGGTCAGCAAACTTTTTCAGCAGGGGGCCAGTCCACTGTCCCTCAGACCTTGTGGGGGGCCAGACACACACTCTCTCTCTCCCTCTCCCTCTCTCTCTCTCTCTATATATATATATATATATATTTGGGGGGATGAACAAATTCCTATGCTCCACAAATAACCCAGAGGTGCATTTTAAATAAAAGGGCACATTCTACTCATGTAAAAACACGCTGATTCCCAAACTGTCCGCAGGCCAGATTTAGAAGGCGATTGGGCTGGATCCGGCCCCCGGACCTTAGTTTGCCTACCCGTGTCCTGAATAATACCTCTTAAATGTTTTCCCCAAACTCTAAAAAAATTTCTCACAACTTTGCTATCACACCTCCACTAGGGTTCTGGTTATAACACTTGATCAGAATTGTGTTTGCATTTTAAAAAGCATGTGTTGACTGCTGCCACAGAGCTGTGCATTCATGTAAACGTGCACAAGCACACATACATATGTAGCTATACTATTTATATCAGGTTCGTTCCTGGATGAAATGGTTCCTGGCTGCTCATACTTTTGTGTTTAAAGATAATATATGGATAGTTAATATATGTAGCTAAACAGAGAGGTGTTCGCTTCCTATTGGATGGTATATGTTACATTTCCTGTTGCCTCTTTCTCACTTAAGTCACCATCCTTGTGACATCACAGCTTGTTGCCAGGACAGAGGTAGTCATAATCAGATTCTGCCCTGTTTTGGGTTGGCACAGCAAGAAGGCAGGGAACAAATGGAGGGGGACGATAGGACTACAATAAAACAGGAGGTGCTGAACAAGAAATTCCAACCCAGAAAATTAAAATGATAGTGATGTCCACTTAGGCTGCGCTACTCACATGAGAGATTTTCGAGGAGTGCTTCACAGATTGCTTTTAATTAGCTCCTCAGTGACTGTAGCTGCATATGTCTCTGTGAGTGCCACCCTTCTCCACTTCCAGTGGCTCTTTTGCCTGACGGTAGATGAACTGCAGGGAAAGCAATTGGCCTGGCCCAGCAAGGGTGCTTTGTAGAGGGGGAAGCAACCTCGGGATGTATTGAAAAGCCTCATGCATTGGGTGGAGGTTGGGAAATCTCCACACTGTGGCATTTGGCATATGTGTGGCATGGCTTACTCTTATGCACCCCTTTTTCTTAACACAACATCATAGCGGTGGCGAGAGATTTGTATCACTTCCCAGTACGCACTTGGCATGTTTGAAGCGGTTTGACTTTCACCTCCCTTTCCTTTGACAGGGCAAAGTAGTTTCCCTCTCTGAAAAAGACTTTGATAAAGAAGTGTCTCAGGGGATCACCTTCATTAAGTTCTACGCTCCATGGTAAGTTTTCTGCATGAGGATTTTATTGATTACTAGATCAACAAATGAAGTGAATAGATAAATGTTTTCAACAGAGAAAACATTTGGGATTGCAGGCATTTGAACTTTTTGTTTCTGTGCTGTTGTTGCTGCTGCTGTTCTTCCCCACTTACTTATTTCCACCTTTAGAGTGGGATAATTGTGACCTTATTTACCTGTTGGTAGCATTTATCCAGAAGTGAAAACTAGTTTCCATCTGGGAGCTATTCTTTGCCTCCTTGTCTTGTTAGAGATGAGCTGGAGGTACCCCTGGCAGACCGTTAATTTGCTGGTTGTTTAGTGCAGGAATAGGGGAGGCGGGTGGCACTGTGGGTTAAACCACAGAGCCTAGGGCTTGCCGATCAGAAGGTCGGTGGTTCGAATCCCCGCGACAGGGTGAGCTCCCGTTGCTCGGTCCCAGCTCCTGCCAACCTAGCAGTTCAAAAGCACGTCAAAGTGCAAGTAGATAAATAGGAACCGCTCTGGCGGGAAGGTAAACGGCGTTTCCGTGCGCTGCTCTGGTTCGCCAGAAGCGGCTTAGTCATGCTGGCCACATGACCCGGAAGCTGTACGCCGGCTCCCTCGGCCAATAAAGCGAGATGAGCACACAACCCCAGAGTCGGTCACGACTGGACCTAATGGTCAGGGGTCCCTTTACCTTTACCTTTTAGTGCAGGAATGGTGAGCCTACATGCTAAATCAGGCCTAGCACTGCATGAAGAGGTCCACCTCAGATTAACCAATGGCAGCACCTCTACCTGTTGCAGAAAGGCTTCTCCTCTTCCTTTCATGCTGCAACTGCTGGGAGGTCTTACCAGTCAGGAAATGGAAAGGACTTTGCGCCTAGCAATGGTGGTGCGCAAGAGGAAAGAGAGGCGGCTTTGGAAGTTAAGCAAGGGGATATCTTCTCTATCGCAATGCCATGCTGCGAAGATCCTCTCCTCGTGCAGTTGCACAGGAAAACCACTCTCTGCTCTTCAGTGATGGCTCCCTGAAGTGCAGAGAAAGCACTGTATTTCCACTGGAGAGGACAGAGATATTCCTCTCCTGCTAGCTCAGTGTTGCAGTGGTAAGAGAAATGGCTGCCGCAGCACTGTAGGGATTGCCAGAGAGGAAGTTGTTTTCCTCCCTACTGTGCTATGCTGTGGTGGAGAGGAAAGTTCTACTTTCCTTACCCCTCTTCCCCTTCTACTTTTCTACTTTGAAATCTTTAAAAATACATTTTACACGTGCTCAAATCCTGCTGAGATTGTCCTCTTAATGTACTCATTCCTAGGCCTTTGCGTTGGAAGTATTTGACCAGGCCATAACAGTCTCTCAAGATTTTGCATGTATGACATTTTGTATGTCTTGCTTTATAACATATGATCCTGCCTAAACTGATACTAAAAAAGAATTCTTCTGCTGTTCATGCTACATAGAACCCCAGTGGTTTAAGCATGTTTTATTTGGGGGGAGGGGCATCAGATCTGATTTAATTGCACACAATCAGTACTATGAGGTTGGGGTCTGGTTCACACATAGATGTAAGTCAGTTTTGCAGAGCTTCATTATACTGAAAGTATGAATTGTTTATATTGAAAAACATTTGAGTTGGCTCCTCAACTGATTTCAGCGAGTCTAAGAATGACACAGTCTAGATCCAACCCATTCTGTCTGATGGACTAAAGTTCAGTTGTTAGATTTATATCCCACTTCTCCACTCACATGACAGCAAACAAAATTGCCAGGCAAAAGTTCTGTTAGGTTGGTGGTGACTTATTGACAGATGTGTGCTGCTGTAATAATAATAATACTGTGATAATAATAATAATTTATTATTTATACCCCGCCCATCTGGCTGGGTTTCCCCAGCCACTCTGGGCGGCTTCCAGCAAAATATTAAAATACAGTAATTCATCAAATATTAAAAGCTTCCCTAAACAGGGCTGCCTTCAGATGTTTTCTAAAAGTCAGATAGTTGTTTGCTTCTTTGACATCTGGTGGGAGGGCATTCCACAAGGCCACTACCGAGAAGGCCCTCTGCCTGGTTCCCTGTAACTTTGCTTCTTGCAGTGAGGGAACTGCCAGAAGGCCCTCAGTGCTGGACCTCAGTGTCCGGGCAGAATGATGGGGGTGGAGACGCTCCTTCAGTAGTCATTAAGTGATAAATGTGGTGTGTGGACCGGCCCAGAGACTGGCTGAAGACCACCTAGTGACTTGATGGCCAAGCATGGATGTGAAAATTTATTTAACTACAGAAGCGGTTCGGTTCTTGATCTCATGCAGTGCTAGCTCCATCATACTGTTCTGTGGTGTCTTTGCTGGCATTCCAGGCTCCTGGAGACTTCCCGCCTTCTTATCCTATGCTATTGCTGATAGTAGGGAACCCTGGAGTTTGGGAAAGTTGTTAGCAATATGACACGTAGGTTGTCCCTATGCAATTCACCCACCAAGCCTGCCATTTAGATGAATGACATTAGGTGAAACTGGTCTGGTCTTGATTATTTACAGGCGAGAACGATACATGTGAAAGAGAGGAGATACCTGTAGAATTCACTGAGCTCTTCTGCAAATCTTAGAGCAGAGGTGCATTCCAAATATAGCTTCCCTTCTCTCCTGACTTCATTCTAAAAAGAGCCATGCCACAAGGATGCTAAATATCCAAAAGTGAGGGCTGCGTTAAAGATATTCTAAATGCCACCTGACCGAATCCACTCTCATTTGGCAACAAGCTGTTTCCATGAAAAGCTTCAGTTCAGGCTAATGTTTACTACACAAATAGCCAGTAGCCTATTCCTGGCCAGCCAAATTGTGTACACAATTATAGTTCATTGTATACAAATTGACCTTTTTCTCTTGCATGTCAGCTGTTTTATGTTTGGCTAAGCAACCGCTAGTTCTCTGAGGTCTCCTTTTGCCCTTTACTTTGTTTTAAGTAAATATTAACATTAAGCTGAATGACAAGTAAAAAGCCCATCTCATCCTAATAGTTTTCAGTACATATGGTCAGTAGCCCTCTTAATACACACCCTGTATATAGTAAGAGACCTTAAAAATGATTCCTTTTGTTTCCCAAGGCAGGGAGCAGGTTTTTAATACTTTTATAAGTAGTGCCTTGAAGCAGCTACTGACTGGGAAAGTAGCGTGGAACTTAATGTCACAGCATTAGGCTGATTTCAGCTTGAAGGCTCCCAGTTTGCTAACATCTACTTTATAATAACAGGGATAGTATATTCATGCACCGAGTTGGTTTGCAGGTTTATTCCAGTGCAGCTTACTGTGGACATGCTGTGGCCACAATTTAGTAAGTGTTTAGACTCTTTGCAGTGGAGCATCAGTGGAGCATCAAAGTGCTTCGCTTGTGACTGGATTGCATGCCATGTTGTTACATAACACAGACTGGGTGTTCCACGGGAAGCAGATCTGTTTCAAAGCACAGTCCTGCATCTGCCCCTGTGCAAATACCACTGTATTCCGCTCTGGTCAGACCTCACCTGGAATACTGTGTCCAGTTCTGGGCACCACAGTTCAAGAAGGATACTGACAAGCTGGAACGTGTCCAGAGGAGGGCAACCAAAATGGTCAAAGGCCTGGAAATGATGCCTTATAAGGAACGGCTTAGGGAGCTGGGTATGTTTAGCCTGGAGAAGAGAAGGTTAAGGGGTGATATGATAGCCATGTTCAAATATATAAAAGGATGTCATATAGAGGAGGGAGAAAGGTTGTTTTCTGCTGCTCCAGAGAAGCGGACACAGAGCAATGGATTCAAACTACAAGAAAGAAGATTCCACCTAAACATTAGAAAGAACTTCCTGGCAGGAAGAGCTGTTCGACAGTGGAATTTGCTGCCAAGGAGTGTGGTGGAGTCTCCTTCTTTGGAGGTCTAAGCAGAGGCTTGACAGCCACCTGTCAGGAATGCTTTGATGGTGTTTCCTGCTTGGCAGGGGGTTGGACTGGATGGCCCTTGTGGTCTCTTCCAACTCTATGATTCTATGAAATGTGACTGGAACATTAGATGGGCATGTGGATTGGCAGAAAACATTAACCATCCCAGTACTTGCCTGGTTATCGTGCTGCATCTTAAGATAATTCTGTTGCTTGCCGGATACGTTATGGGATGCAGGGAGGAAATGAGCAAACCAGCAAGCCAGCCACTTCCTCATATATAACCTCACAATATTTGGACCCTCTTTGGTTTATGGAGGCAATTTTTAAATTGATGAAACTGTTACAACAAGAACAGACCAGCAACAGAGGAAAAAATCTTAGGTTTTTCTGGCGAGGTAACTTAAAAGGGTTGGGGCACTAGCTGTGCTAGAGTTGTGATTTTGAAATAGACCTACTTCTAAAATAACAAAGCCACTCCTACTCCTCTGGGGGGGGGGAACCTTTTTTGAGCTAGTGGGAGAAGTGATGGATAGTAGCATATTTTAAATTTTAGCCTCACTGTTGTATAAACAACATGTCAGAAGTGGAAACCTTGCTTTATTGCTTTCTGAGTTTGAGGTAAGCTTGAGGGCTGTGGTGTGAGGACATTTTGCTTCATTGATTTCGGCAAGAACCTACTTAGCAATAGGTGGGTTAAGGGCTGTGGCTTCAGAAGCGTTTGTTCAAATGGTACGTTATTTCCTAATTTGATGACTATGAGACATCATCTCCAACTTTAAGGAAACCTGGGTTGTTAGTGGAGGGCGCATTTACATCACAACAGAAAAAGATGAATTATCAGTGGGGTTTCCCCTCCTCCTTTAAATTGGTAGCCAAAATTAACTTTATTGCTGCCTCCGTCCCTTTCACAAAGCACTTGGAAAGCAGTAGAGTCTCGTGCCGCTCTTCAAGGAGATCTACACCCTCCTAAGGAACGAGGAGGGCAGGGGCTCTTCCTGACCTTTCGCCGAGCCTTGCCTCATTAAATGTGGGACAAAGTGTTATTTGTAATTTTTGGATGAACTAGTGCTGCCTAAGAAGAATGGTTGAAGTACAGGTGAAACTTGAAAAATTAGAATATCGTGGAAAGGGTCATTTCTTTCAGTAATTCAACTTAAAAGGTGAAACTGATATATGAGATAGACTCATGACATCCCATGCGAGATATGTCAAGCCTTTATTTGTTATAATTGTGATTATTATGGCGTACAGCTGATGAGAACCCCAAATTAACAATTTCAACTTTGGGGTTTTCATCAGCTGTACGCCATAATCATCACAATTATAACAAACAAAGGCTTGACATATCTCGCTTTGCATGTCATGAGTCTATCTCATATATTAAACTCCAGTAGCTAATGAAAACAATTGCTTACATAAATGGACTTTTCCACTATATTCTAATTTTTCGAGTTTCACCTCGAATTCATACAATTCAATGTTTTTTGGTGTCGTATAGCTATTGAAAATGATCCAATGTCTCATGCGATAGGATGGGTTTTTCTTTAATTTGTGCTTTTTATTTGAGATTCTGGCTTGAAAAGTGTTATTTTGTACTTTAAAAATGTTACTTAAAAGAAACAAATCTTTGTTATATATTGAAATCAACATAGGGATTTTTTTTTTTTTTTTTTTTAAAGATATATGCTTTCATGCTTATCCCTCCCCCCAGGTGCGGTCATTGTAAAAACCTAGCTCCCACTTGGGAGAATCTCTCAAAAAAGAACTTTCCGGGACCAGTCAAGATAGCAGAAGTTGACTGCACCATGGAACGCAATGTCTGCAATAGATATTCCGTAAGTATGGAAGCTAGATGACTTTACACTGTGTGCTTAATTGTTCTAGTTACAGGTAGGTAGCCGTGTTGGTCTGCCGTAGTCGAAACAAAATAAAAAAATTCCTTCCAGTAGCACCTTAGAGACCAACTAAGTTTGTTCTAGGTATGAGCTTTCGTGTGCATGCACACTTCTTCAGATACCTTCAGATACCTGTATCTGAAGAAGCGTGCATGCACACGAAAGCTCATACCTAGAACAAACTTAGTTGGTCTCTAATGTGCTACTGGAAGGAATTTTTTTATTTTGCTTAATTGTTGAAATTGCAAGTGAGTGGCTGCTTGGTTTACAGTTAACTCTCCAAAGTAACTAGTGTCTGCTGCAGGGAAGAATGTGTGCAGAAGCTTTTCACCGTGGGTTGTGTAAAAAGACATGTGCTAAAGCTGAGAAGTTTCTACAGCCCGCTGACGTATGTGTGGTCAGATGTGGTTCTGAAACTACAGTGGTACCTCCGGTTGCATATGGGATCCATTCTGGAGGTCCGGTCAGATCCCAAGGTTTCTGCAACCCGAGGACCGCATGTGGCAAAACCAGGTAAAATACTTCTGGGTTTGCCGCTTTTGCGGAGGTACTAGTTTACTGAATTTAGGGTGCGGCTGTGGGGACGCTTTGAAAACGGAGGAGGTAATCTCCAAAGCCCCACTGCACATACAGAGTCCTTAGTGTAGCCTTGATCATAACCAAGCTCCTTGAATACATTTCATTCTGACCATGCTTGGCCAGAAACCTTTTCCTAATTAAACTACATACTGATGGGGACCACTTTTCTGGCAGGGCTGGGGGAGTTGCATGTGTTCTCTGTATGTTAAAGGTATTTCCTCTCTCATGGCTATCTCCAGCTGTTGTTTAACTTCAACGTAAAGCAATCCAGTTGCGTTTCTGAGAGAGGAGGAGGGGGGAATCAAATCAGTCCTGATGAGAGGTTTGTGGGAAGGGAAGCAGGAAGCAACAAGGAAGGAGGAGCCTTCCTGCTGTATGGAGATACCTGCCTCTTCTTGCTGCTTTTTTCTTTTCACAAATCTCTGACACCTCCATGCAACAGGGGCTTCCTCCTGCTGGAGGAGGGAGGAGACTCTTGGGCCACATGCACACTACACATTTAAACCAGCACAGGCAGTGACTTGGGCCCGAAGAATTCTGGGAGCTGCACTTTATTGAAGGTGCTGAGAGCTGTTGGGAGATCCCTATTCCCCTCACAGAGCTACAATTCCCAGAGTTCTCTGTGAATAGGGATTGAATGTTAAGCCACGCAGGGGAATAGGGGTCTCCTAACAACTCTCAGCACCTCCCAGAATTCTTTGGGGGAAGCCGTTAAGGTTTGAAGTGGTATCATAGTGGTTTAAATGTATATATAGCCTTTGGCGAAGCTTGAAAAACAGTAGGAAGAGAATAAATCCCAGTTTGATACTCCTCCCACCTCCTCAGCAATATGAGCAGTTCTTGAGGTGCTAGATGGTACCCCAGCAGAATCTCACCTTGCCCAAATCTTGCAAGACAAGGATACTCATATGACCTTGCAAGTGGCAAGGTACTTGTTCTTTCCCAAAAGCGTCGTAAAGGATTACTGCAAAACTAGTTAAGGTTTATTATGTTATTTCATTTTATTGTAAATACACATTTATTCTCACCTAGTTTTATTCTTTTAACATCATTTTGGATGATTGTGGTATGTGATATGCTATAGCGGCTGACGCACCTACCTGGCATAAGTTGTTACTTAGATGTTTATTTACAAGCCATAGGCCCATACAAATAAAACACCTATCTATCTATCTATCTTCTTGAGGTGCTTTAAGCTAATGTTGGAGAACGTTTGAAGAGAGATATTAATTTACAGAACAATTGGCATAAACGTACCTTCTATTCAGGAAATTTAAGCAACCCCAACTACTTATTACGGGTCTTGTGCTAATTTGCTCACGTTATGAACATGAGGCCACCTGTTGAAACTCTCTTGCCCCCAGCAGTGGCATCATATATATAACAGATTGTTTTAAGTTCTCAGCTTTTCTAAAGAGGAAATCTGGAGGGGGTGGGGGGGGGGAGTACAGGTTGGCATTTTGATGACAAGGATGATGTGTGGACACTGCAAAAAACACAAGAGATTCCAAGCAGTGCCATGCCCACTATAAACTGGCCATATGGAAGAGCCTTTTACTTTTGTACATAAAGGATTGCAGTTAGAATCATAGAGTTGAAAGAGACCACAAGGGTCATCCAGTCCAACCCCCTGCCAAGCAGGAAACACCATCAAAGCATTCCTGACAGGTGGCTGTCAAGCTTCTGCTTAAAGACCTCCAAAGAAGGAGACTCCACCACACTCCTTGGCAGCAAATTCCACTGTCGAACAGCTCTTGATGTCAGGAAGTTCTTCCTAATGTTGCTTTCTAACCTACATTTTTTCCCTCTCCTTTTGAAGGTGCGTGGCTACCCAACACTGATGCTTTTCCGTGGTGGGGAAAAAGTCACTGAGCACACTGGAGCCAGAGATCTTGATACACTGCACAAATTTGTCCTGGGGCAAGCAAAGGATGAACTGTAAAAACAACAAGCCTGTTTGGATACTGCTGCTCAAGCTGTGTCTGTCCAGTAAACAAGGGAGTTGAATCAAGGTGTGCTGGTACCAGATTTCCAATAGTGGTCATTTGGGAAACTGAATGTACTACAATGTGGTATCCCTGTGTGTGTGTTTCCCCTAAAGCCCTACTGTGCTGAGCTTAAGGGGAGCTTACAACAAGCAATCATAGTTCAAATTGGAAACAGTTTTCATTATTAGTTGTGTTAATGAACTTCCATTTGTCCTGGTAGTCAGTTGCCTTTTTGTATCTAAAAACCAGTAAGGAAAGGTTAAATAAAATTAAGGGGGCCTGGTAGATGATGGCAGCTTACACAAGTCACAAATTTACTACATGCCTGGACCTTTGCAAAACGGCACATTGTAAAACCTTATTTGGGGCAAATCAGTGCTTTTAAAATGTCTCATCAGTAGAAACGTCAAAGGAAAACACACACACACACTTTGGAAAGACGCCCCTGACCGCTGCTGTCATTTTGTGTTCTCTCAACATGAGGGACGTGCAACAAAAAGCAATGGTACTATTATGCGTGCCTGCATTTATTATTGAACCATGCCATTTGTCAGGTAGTTTTTGACAGCTCAAAGACACAATAGTTCTGTTCAGCCATTTGCAAAGAGATTTGGCTCCTTTTGTGCAGACCCAGATCATGACCAGTCATCCCTTTTTTAAAAAAAAATAAACTGATTTTTAAAGTTCTTTTAAAACCTAGAGATGGGTTATTTTTGTTACTTCAGGGGCTGTAGTTTATTAATCATGGTTAAAGAGCCTCTTTCCAGGTAATATAGACAAAGGAACAAAACCTACCTATAAGTTTTTCCAGGTGGTCTTTCGTTCTGAGTAGCTTCTCTGAAGCCTGTCCCCGTCCTTTCCAGTTTAGTATTCAATATGATAGACTTAAAGCCAAAGAATCTCTAGTGCAGGTACTGATAGACACTTAAACTACAGCAGCAAACTAGATGCTGGGGGAAAAATCTGGTTTATATATCAACATTTATTGCCATTTTATTGGAGTTTTCAGGTTTGTACATAGGCTAGATGTTTTATCTATAGAAAGATGCTGTTGCCATTTGTTTGTTGCAGATGGAGCAATGCAACTTTCATTAGCCATATCTACATTTCTAATTTTTGTACTGTACTTTTGCCCTTCCTATTGAAGGCCCAAGTTTGGGGGTGGGGGGTGTAGAGTTAAGGGGGTACATAACAGATAGGAAGTATGGAAAGGGCTAATTGAGATATGGCAGATGTATCAGATCAACACACATGTTTCTGCCTTAAAGGGAGCCTTTATTCAACATGGTGACTTTTAAAAAACCTAATGAAGCACAATCTCGTGAGCAGGCTGAACTGCAAGCCACGACTCTTGTAAAAATCAAGTGGTACAATTGTTTACACACACAGTTTCTGAATAAATCTCTTTTTTTACAAAAAAAAAAATCTTGGTCTTGCTAATAGTACATCAAAATTACTATATCTGACAGTTGCAATAAATTATCATTTTCATTTATTTACAAGAGCAAAGTAGTCAAAGGGAAGTGCACTTTTCCTTGCCTTGGGGAAACATTTCTCTTACATCAGAAATAAGTATTGTATATACATTTTAAATTCATGGTTGCAGAAGTGAGAGGTGCAGGTTTATTCCTGACCAACCAGATCAGAATCTGAAGAGTGCTTTGAATTGGGTCAGTGAGACTGAGTAACTTGCCATCTCACTAGTAAGTAACTGCAAGCCAGTTCTCCAGCGTGGTCTGTCCTACAACCTCTGCCCCCCCCATCCCACCCACCTCTCTATGCAGAGCAGTAGGATAACTTGTTCCTCTTTAGCCAGGCTTCCAAAAGGAGGGAAGGGATCAAAACTAGGAACAGGGAGAGCTGAGGAATGTAAGCATAGAAATTGCCTTCAGAACAAATGTGCAAGCTTCTTCCTGTGAGCCTGATGAGACAATTTAACCTCTAGAACACTTCCTTCTGTGATAGCTCTAGGGGCACGTTGCCAGTTATGTCACTGTTGAAGGGCAAGGGACAAAACTTGCTTTTAACAGTGTGTTGCAAGAACCTAAGTGCAGCAGTTCATGCAAGGCACTTACCGATCAAAGTTCTCACCTTCAGTTTGCAGGCCTTTAAAGTTAAGCAAGGAGAGCTTGGCTTGGCTACATTTAAGGATGGAGATTTTTGCCTGGAATAGTGCATTTCATTTCTTAGCTACACAGCCTCTGTTTTTCCTTTGGGCATCGCCACCAGGATTTGGCAGGTGCCTGCTTAGAGAAACGGAATTGAAGATAGAAACAGCGTGCAGGTTTTTTGTCTGTACCTTTGCTGCTTCAGCCATGGTCCATACTTTATAATCCTCTTTGGTGTACTTAGAAATGAGAAGAACCAAAGGCTACCATTGTGCAAATACTCTAAAAGGACAAGTAGCATTGGAGTCCCCTGCTTCTGCTTAAAAAAAAAAACAACCCAAAAAAATCCTCCTTAAGGCACAAATACAGTTCTAGAAGCTTCAGATTTTCCCTTTGAGGCACTGGATGGAAGTTATTTAGAATGGCGCACCAGATCTTTCTGAAGAGAACTTTTTGTCAGTGACATCCACAAGCTCTTACCACCATGTTCCTGTATTTTTTCAAAATGACGTTGGAATTGTCATCGAAGTAGAGAACCGATATCGCGTTCAGCTTCGTAGGGGCGCAACATGGCTTAGGAACGTTCTCTGGATTCATTAGGTGAACCTGTTTTAAGTAAGTTGACAAATATATTTGTAACTTCAGCCCAACTTGTTAATCTCACATTTCTGAGCCTGACTCCAAGCAGCTTGGGTCAGTGTCTATGGGTTAACTCTTTTTTATCTCCATGGCCAACTCTGTGCCCTAAAGATTAGACTTTTCAATTGTATTGTTCAATTAATCCTGCTTATCCCTTTGTCTCATGGTAGATTTCCACTGGTGCCAATGGCAACTTCCCTGCAACCTAGGGAAGGTTAAGCAGTTTTTCTTGGCATTGTGGTAGGGCAAGAAAATATTAAATCCCCCCCATGCAACATGATCCTAGTTGCCTCCTACCTGTTAAGAGATACATATTTATAGAGACTTGGAAGTGGCATTTTTAGCATCAAAGTTGTAATGTGCCCTTAAGCTGCATGAAGGAAGTATTTTGAAAATTACATCACATGTCAAAGGTCTCTTGAAAAATTCTGTCTCCTCTCACCAGCATGAGAATCCCAGTTCAAATTCTTACTCAATTAGCCAAGTGTATTAGGCTAAAACAGCTGCTCTCGGCTCATTAAAGGAAAGGTTGGATAGAAAAGGTAACAAAATGATAACTTGCTCCACCCCACAGCTGGTTAATTCATTTAATGGGGCGGATTTCTAATCCCAGAGTTGCTTTCCTCTCCCATCCTGCAAGTGCAATTCCTTGGCCATCCTCAAATTACCCAAGACCCAACCACAAATGCTGGATGAATTGCTCACCCCCACAACCCAGTCTTACATTTTGCCACCAATATGAAAGGAGCTTCTTCACTCCCCAAAGCTACCATGTTGGGAGGGGGGGGGAACAGGCAGGGTGAACTGTTTTACAGCATCTGTGAGCTAAGCCAAGGCCTCTACTTACCAAAGTCTGCACAATGGCATGATTGGTGGCGTTCATATGAGCATTGAGTGGGAAAGAACATTCTCCATCGCAGTAGTTTGCAGGATAACCCTTTGGTGCAATTATCCAGTCCTTTATAAGAATAATATTACATCTATGAAGCATAACTATTGCAAATGCATACAGGTTGGTCCAGTTCATTGCTGAAATTGTGCTTATCAGAACCCTCTGTGTCAAACTACAGAATACATGTTAGGAGAGTCTTGCCACTCCCTTATACCCAAGCTTCTTATGTCCTGGCTTCAGTATTCAAGTATTGGCTGTAGGTACAGAGTACTATAAATATCTGTGGAGCATGTTTCAATGCCCTGTTTAATTCTCTCTACCCCTCCTACACATATGTTCATATCTGCCAGCTCCTTTCCCATGTGTAGAGAGCTGTACATGCCAAAAGCAGACATAAACCAGAACATACTCTTAAAATGTTTACCTGACATCATTACTTTTTTATAATAAAAGTACGGTTACAGTAGCTAGTTAATACACATTAAACCATGGTTGTGGTGGGTTATACACTTGGTTTAGCTCATGATGCAACACATTATGGTTCCCACCCACTTTTTAAAGGTGTTTCAGGGTATGTGCAATCTGGGCTTGCACAAAACTCTGCAAATCTACTGAAGCTTCCAAGTGTTTTAAAGAGCTGGAACCATTTAACATGTGAAACCAGTGACAGTCAACCACCGGTTGATACTACCATGTAAAAAACACATTTTTAGCAAGAACCATGCAGCACTTACAAGCTGTGCTCAAAAAAGTCTTATGAGTGGACCAGCCAACACACATTGTGTTAAACATTATGCCATAATTATGTGCATTAGAAGACACATGGGTGCAATAGAGCAAAGAGGATAGAAGAAATAAATCTCATACTCCATGACTGCTATAGTGATTTTGGCTGCTAATGTTAAAGGAACCAGCCACATAAGCCACATAAATAAAAACATTTTTTTTTCAAAAAAAAAAAAAAAGGTACCGGTAATTTAAAATGGTGGAAGCCATTTTTAGTGACAATTGTGTGGAGCTTAAAAACACTGATGGTGAGCCTATGGAATTGTGCTCCACCTACTAAAATATAATTATCTACTTAAAGCTGAATACAAAATAAACATCTGGAAAAAGGTATCTCAATGGAAGTAGACCTTCACCCCACTCCCCCCCCCCCAAGATATGCTAACACAGAACTCAGTCTGGTGGGAAAAAAATCTAGAGTTCTGAGCATTGTTTTCAGAGCATGTTTATGGACATAGAAACACTACATACCTGCCATCCCAAGTCTTGGAAGCTAACATAAAGTTCATGCTTTCTGCAAGCTGTTTTTAGGTCACTGCTGTTGTAATCTATGAGGAAGTATAAAGGGGGGGATATATATTTGAAACAACATATTAAAAACCATATCACCATAATGTGGCAGAGACATTTTGTGGCTTTAAAGCCTAATGCAGATGCAAAAGCAAAATTCTCTCTCACTTATCAAACTGCTATTTGAAATTAAATGAACAAGCACAAGGTTTTTTGCCAGCACCAACCTGGCTACAGAGGTTTACATCATATGGGGTGCAGTGCTTCAGTTATCACAACCTAAGTCATGATAGTGCCAGCATCCTCATTACTACTGGTCGGATGCTTACAAAATTTTGTTGCAGCCTCTTGGCACCTGTAATCTGCAAGGCTGCAGATATAGAGGCCCTTGCTAACTGACCTCAATCTCACCAGACCACAGAGAGGAGGGCATGGTCAGTTTTTTAAGATACCATCTTCCTATTGAAGTTGTTTGCAATTCCTCAGGGGAAAGTATAATGCTAAAAGCAAATCAAGTGATCATAGAATACAGCTGGGGCACAGTGTTTTGGGGTCCCTCTCCCTCAAAATAAACCTAACCTAGAAACCACAAGAGTGGGAGTTGTTTTAAAAAGAGAACAGTGTAAGAGCTCAGGGAGTGTTTCTTTTTAAAAAAAATAAAAATAAATACTAAGAATTGCAATTTCAGATCTTCAGATTGGCTCCACTTGAATCACAAATTTAATCAACTTGGCAAAAGATGGTTAGCTAGTATAAGAATGCACTCCCCATCACTAGAAGTTTTTAGACAAGCTATTGGGCTTTCAAATCAAGGCCACTTGTGCTTGACCAAAAGTGGAAAGCGTTGTTAAATGCCTGCTTCTTGTACTTCCAGTCCAAGCTAGCAGCTTGAAAACAATCCGGAGAATCGTGTGGTACAGTTTCAGGCCACATTTTACAGCTTTGGCCAACCTGGAGCCTTCCGGATGTTTTGGATAACAACTTCCGCCATCCACACCCAACACACGTCCGCATTAAAACAACAACAAGGAAAACAACTTATATATATAAAAAAGCAGCAAATATGCAGCGAGTTGTAGCAGAAAAATAAAGGCTGGAAATTAGCAAAAATTCGGTTGGTAACTATCAGCCTAGAAATCAGTTTTTTGTTGTTGTTGTTTTTTACATTTTGCACTTTGTTAACAAAGCACTGCAAGCCCCAGTACTCAGCACTGGAATTCATTTGTGCAAAAGGCAGGATTGAGTACTGTATTGGTACCTACTAATTTGTATGTGCTTGGTCCTGAACTAGTTTTGAACTTTAGTTTCAATATCAGTTAATGGAAAAGTTTAAATTTGCATAAAAACTAAAATATTTCAAGTTTACACAAATATAAATAGATGCCATTCCTCCCCACCCCCCACCCCAGCCCAAGATGTGGGGAGCACCTTGGAGCGAACGTCCCTCGAAACTTAACCACAAGAAAGCTTTGTTCTAATGTGAAATTTGGCATTTTCGTGGGCTGAACTTAACAATTTTTTTAAAGCTTCTCTCCACTGAAAGTAGGTAAGCTATATTTATTGGAGCTAATCCTTCCAAAACACATGAACTGCTCCTAATGAGCCCATTCACCAGATTCCACTGTGTAATTAATATCCAGGATACATCAACATTGTTTTGAAAGAGATCTCCACGACTCTCCTTTTCTCAGGGTTTGCTGTAGCAGGCAATTGTTTTGAAGGATACAGCTGTTGTAAACTGATTAACCCACTTAAAATAAAAGGAGTCAGCTTAGGAGAGATAATGAAATGCCTTGCTTCAGTATACTGTACTTGCATACTACGCTGTACCTTGACAGTATACACAAAGAAGCAAGATGCATGCAACTTTAGATGCAAGATGCATGCAACTTTAGACGCCTGTTCCTGCTGTGCCTTCTCTCCCAAGTTCTCTGGCCAATGGTGGAGAAAAGCCCACATCGCTTTCAAATTCCTCTGATGAAAACCACAGAGGGCCACTGAAGGTTTTGGAATGGGCACAAGGCCTTAATATCCTGAAATGTGTGATCGTACCATGGCATTATCAGTTCACCAACAGTTTGCCGTTAACTCGTAAGGATTCTGTGCTGCCTCAGACATCACCAACACAAGATGTCAGTCAAGTTACAGTTCTATCGTAAAACCCTGGGCTGGTATACAAGTTGACTGAACATCTTTTACACCAATGCTTTTGAGAAAGGAGTAGGCTTCCCTACTGAGAGCATGAATCCTATTGCTATAGTTACTGAACAAGCAAACTGACCTGCGCTGTCAGATAACAGGTTGCAAAAGTATACCAAACAGCTGTTTATGTAGCATATGCAGCTGAATCAAGGCCAGTACTTAAATACAGCTGTTGCCGCAAAGGAAACTTAACTGTCTTAAAAGCATAACAATTCACTGTTGCGTGTGTAGGAGTGGCACAGGGCTTTTTGTTGTTGTTGTTGCCTTAGACAAATTAAAATTCTGTGCCCGCTCTCAATGATCCACTGAGTAGTGTTAACAATAACACAATAAATAACTGAGTAGGATGTTAAATTTCTTTGTTGTTTTTACTGCCTGCCATTTCTTTATTTCCTCCCCGTTACAAATGAGCTGGAGCTCAACTGCTGTGACCTCAGCTAAAGGAAGCTCCTCTGACAGTGGGATAGGTTTAAACCAAGGCACTCCTAAGCCGTCCCTGGGTATCTCCTCTGAACAGTTCAGGCAGCAGCTCATTCTCTCTTCCCAAGACAACTGCATAAGTGAAGCAGCTTTGCACCTTGGACAAATGCTTAGTTTGCCACTTTTGGCCTGGACTTGTATACATGGCTTATTACTTACTTGTCAAGTGGAATAGCGTTAAACAATCATTACTAGGCAGGTAATTAAAATGTGTGTTTTTAAGGAGTTTGTTTAGTAGCACAGTAAGTTCTGGACTTTAAGAACGAAAGAAAATGAGCTGACTGAAAGACATATTCAGCAATGGCTGGTTTGGTTTTTTTGTAGATCAGAGCAAATACTAAAATAATAATAACAACAAAAGCGATTAAGCAAGCAATTTTTCAGTTTTTCACAAGTTTCAGTTTTATCACAAGGCTGCAGGATAAGTTTGGTCAGCTACCTCACCCTGCCTAATGGTAGGGCTGCTCTACCAACTTTGCCTTGGATAAGCCATCATGATTTTGAGTGATGTCCCACTCTACACAAACTTGAAGAACAATGAGTTCCTGCTATCCAGGGAACAGATACTCCCTTGGAGGGTCATCTAAACTTACTTTTGTGACCACGAGAAAGAAAGAAGAAGAAATGAAACACTCGAACGATGAGAGATGAATTCGAAGCAGCTTCTAAATGTAAAGTGCTTGGGAAACGATAGCTAAAAAATAGTATTTTTCCCCCTTTTCATTTCCACATAACCCAGAAGGCAATTAAAAGAGGTTACCTGTGATACTGGATACCCTGGAAACATCTTGAGGCTGGGTAGAGCGGTTTCGACTCTGTTCCCTCCGCCTGTTGGAGGCTGACCTAGCTGTCCGAACGTGAACCTCACTCACTTTGAAAAAAGCCACCATGAAAGGCTGTTTGTCATAAGGGCCATCCCGACCTATTAGTCCTGCTTCTCTAGGGTTTATACCGAGACCTATAAATTTTTTTTAAAAAAAGTAAAAAGTGGTGTGTCATATAAAGAGCACAGTGTTTCTGAATAGCTCTTTTGAGCAACGCAGCTGCTTTCCTACAACTAATGTTCTTCTGACCCCCCCCCCCTTTATTTCCCCCTTCTCTCCTCCTCCTCTATAGCTGATATCATGGGATACTCTAATTTTCAGTGAAACTTCACAAGCTTCTTTAAGGCTCCAGAGGCCACAAGTATACACAAGTGCTGTTAAGAGGTACTTCACTCTGCTAATTGGCAAATTTAGGAGGAAATGAGTGGACAATATTAAGGAACAGGTCGGGGTTATGTGTACTCCATATAAAAAATAATGACAACTCTGGGACCTGTGCAAAAACGGCAAATTAATCAAATTCAACAAAAAGTATTTTATCTCACAGCTCTTCTTATCTCGTAGCGTTTATTCTGGAGGGTTTATTATTTTGAACCATCCGTTCTAATTGCTTTAGCAATGATCCTTCTCCACTCTCCAATTACCAGGCTTCAGAAAGCAATCGTGAGCCAAACTAGATGCTGAGTATAAGGCAGCTTTGCATAGGAGCCAAATCCTAGGGGCTGAGATCCCTTCACATGCCCCCCCCCCGTAAAACATTAATGGGCAATGCCATTCAAATGGTGTGTGTGCTTTGTCTTGTGATTGATTATGTGGGGCAAGGTGTTATGTATTCAGTGCTCTGTATTTGGCTGAGTTTGAGTCTGAACTAAGGATTCTGAGCTTCTGTGTTCTGATTCGATACATGATGTCCAATCACAGAACATTTCAGGATTTGGGCCTCTGCCATTGGCCCTTGAACTCTGAGTCTTGATTTGCAGCTTGGAAGTTTAGACAGCCAATCACGGAGGGAGTGGGAGTGGCCCAGGCTTTCAGGAATGTATATAAGCAGTTGCTTTGCCCCTGTTGCCCAGTTATGTAGTTCAATAAAGGTTCTCGCTGTTATCGCTGTGTCTTGCCTCATGGGAACCCCCTGCCCCCAATATTTGATTCAAGTTGGTACCCCTGCAGCTTCATATGTTCTATTGAATTCCACCAGAAGGTGAAATATTTTCTGTCAATCTCTGGGGCTCCAATGGCCCCAAATTATCTGTGGCATGTTGCAAAAGGGAAGCATGAGAGGAGAACTCCCAAAAACTTAGCACAAGTTCCTCTCCGTAGCTTTTAATCAGGAAAAGAGGTTGAAACACTGAGAAAATGTTATGCACTGTGGCATTTCATCAGCAGACAAGTAAACAGAAGGCCTCTTGGTCCAGTTGAAAGATACACAAAAATTGAGTTGAAACTGAGGAGCTCACATCACCCTCCCAGAAGACACTTCCACAGCCCCACACAGAGACCTATGGGTATTATTTATATTTAAGAAAAACCTTGCTGTAAGCACCTTGCCCAACCCCCCAACCCCCCGCATCCAGAAGTCAGGCATTCCCAAAATTTCACAGCCACGGACATAGGGCATGCAGCCTAGAGAGAGCAGCTTTCCAATATGTGCAGTTGGATCCAGAGCCCGGCCATCACATCACAGCTGTGTGCTTGGCTACATTAGCCAGATCATCACATCACAGCTGAACACTATAAACAGAGCTTCCAATTAATGACTAGGACATTGGCCAGATGTTTAAAGTATGTTGGCCTGTTACCTACCATCCCTGGTCACCACGCTCATCTGGAGTCCCAAGTTATGCTGAGGGTTTATCACCCACATGTTGCTGGTGGCAGTGATGTCAAACTCCAGCCAGCCTTCTTCGGAGGCCCATACTGCTCTGGTGTCCAGCAAAAACAGATCTGAATCTCTGAAGAAGAAGAAAGGGGAGGGAGGGAGGGAGGGAGGGAGGAGCAGAGAAAGCATTTCACCATTATTCTTGTCCAAATTTCCCATTTGCTTTCACAGCTTCTTCACTAGCAGGCAATGTTAGAAACACTTCTCAGCTGTCACTATAAATGTAAACACAGCCTTAAATCCTGATTTTACATGTGTTCAACTGTTCCCTGCACAATCATTATCATCATGTTATTATTAATATGCCACCCATCAAAGGAAAGAAGTATCCAGTCTCTTCTTAATTCGTTTCCTCATTCTCTGACTTCCTCTACACCACCAGTGGGGAACCTCCAGGCCATGGGCCTAACTGGGCCTGCCAGCCCTCTTAAGTTGTCCCACAAGGCTGTTTGGGGAAACCATACACACCTGGCCAATCACCTGATGCAATCAGATGCCAGGCATAGGACAGTCAAAAGGATCTCTTATCCCCAAACTAAGCACCACAGAGCTGTGCTTTCCTGCGCTCCCCTACCACTCCACCACCATACAAAACTCAGTGGGAGCCACTGAGAACTGAACCACTTGCAGAACTGAACAACACTTGCATATTCCAGCCTGTTGCTTGCTCTTGTGGAGTTTGAGTTGTGTGTTTGCAGAGGGAAACATATTTGGAACTGAGGAGGAGGATATAATAATAACAACTTTATTCGCATAGCCAGCAGCCATTGCAACAAAAGATACACAATATACAGTTAAAAGCAATAGTGGATAAAAAGATCGATCAAATGGTTATGATTGTCGTTCAAATAGTGGCCCTTAATCTCATTGCGCCCTCAATAAATCTAGCAACGTTTGTTGTTGTCAGCTCATTTTGATCTGATAAGAGGAAGAACAACGTGTTCGCAGATGGACGGCCTGGAATAGTGAGTAAGAGTGGAGTAATAAATTCGGACCTCAGATCTTTATAGAGGGAGCATGACAGGAGGACATGATCCACTGTTTCCAAGTTGCCGTTTCCGCAGGGGCAGAGTCTTTTTTCGATTGGAATCTTTTGAAATCTGCCCTCGAGTACCGCTTAGGGCAGCACATCCAATCTAGCTAGGGTGAAGGCGCGTCTAAATTTTGGAATGGTTAATTCTCGAGCACTCCATGAATATGAGATCCAACATGAGTTCCAACTTAATTATACTAAGACCAAAATAATGGTCTTTGCTGCCCGTCCGAAACCCCATTTGTGGTCGATTAATGGTATCCCTCTGGAACAGGTTAGCTGCTTCAAATACCTGGGCCAGGTAGTACGTTCAAACAGGTCCTTCTTGGCACACAGAGAATACATAGCTGCAAATGCATCTAAAGCAGCCTTGCTGATTAGGTCTCTCTATGCCAAAAAACAGGCACAGACAGTGGAAGTGGCCTTGAGACTCTTCCAGGCGAAGGTCCTCCCACTACTACTGGTTGGCATCGCCGTGGGTTCACGCAGGGATTTTATCAAATTGGAATCGATTCAATCGCAATTTCTCAGGGCCGTCCTCAGGATTCCCCCTTCTGTTGCGGGTGCGGTCATGAGATTGGAGACCGGCTGCCAAGCCTTTAGGTATGTGGCCCTGAAGGTGAAATTATGGCTATGGCTTAAACTATGCTTCAGACCGGTGGGTTTGGCTCCCCTGATACTGAAGGACAATTTCAAATCACCATGGGAAGGCGAGGTGTTAGAGGAAGTGCAGAAGTGCGGACTGTCCTCCCTTTATATAGAGTCTATGACATATAGCCAGGCCAAAGTGGTGATCGCTCAGAGACTGGGGGACATCGCCAGACAAGAAGACATAGCCCGCGTGAAACCTGGGATGTTTCTGGGGGAGCAGATGTACCAGGCCGTACCAGCCCGCTATCTTGCGGATATCAAATATCTGGAATATCGTAGACTTCTCACTGCGGCCAGGCTGAATGTTCTTGACTCGGCGGTATTGAGGGGGAGATTCAGAGGAGTCCCATATAGTCAGAGAACGTGCCATTGTGATTTAGGAGAGGTGGAGTCTACGGAACATATCCTACTGAGTTGCCCCTTTTACGCTGAGCTAAGGCAATATCTCATAGCCCCCTCTTTATCCCATCTTAGTTTTCGGTCAAGAGAAAGGCAGGTTGCATATCTGCTGAACAAGCCCTCTGGGAAAATAGCCTTATCGGTGGCTAAATTCCTCTTCCTGGCGCTTAAGTGTCGGAAGCGTAAAATCGAATGCCTCGATGTGGGTTTACCTGTATAATGTTAATAATGCTGCTGTCTTTTGTGTTGTTTTTACTTGTGTATCTTTTTGATGTTTTTATTGAGAAATGTTTTCTGACTATCGGTCGAATAAAGGAAAGTAGTAGGAATGGTTAATTTGTGCAAATAGGATGGCAAGGAATCAAACTGGGAAGGGGAAAAGAAGGCGTACCAAGGGCAGAGTTTCTTTATGATAGCCAGATTATAAAGGAGGTTATGATTTATTTTATGTTATTTTTTTACAAAGCATAGAAATGGCACATGGAGAAAGGGTTACGCTCACACAGATACAAGCAAATTCTCCTCACCAGATCAAGGAGCAATCACACTTTTGTTACGTATGCGTGTGTGTGTTGTTTTAGAAATGTGAAGTTAAGCCCTACAACAAAGACAATGACCCTAGTTTAAGAGCCACTGCAAAATGACGAAATGTTTATACAAAGGGGCGATAAGGGAGTCTCTGAATTGGAGAGAACATTTTTCCCTCATACAACTTGATAAAAACTTTTTTTTTTAACCCAAAGTCATCGTTTCTACGTCCGTTCACACAAGCATATAGCTTATCGGGAGCAATGTGTCAATGGCCTGAAGATAAATCTGCTGTTTGAGTCTGTTAGCCCAAATTCAGTGGACATACATGATGGCATTGGGAAATCCTATACATACAGGAATGCCACAACCTGTCCCACTAATATTTACGGTTTTCAAACATAAATTCGCACAAAATGTGTTATTCCCTGTTCACTGGCTTACCACTAAAAGCCAGATGGATTAAATTAACATTTAAATCACCAGTGGAGATGACTCATAGAAATCTTCACACAGCAAAGTCCATTCTGCACTTTGAACCACCTTTCAGCAGCTTTGAATATTTAGACCTTATAAGTTCGAAACTCCACCACTTAAGCCACAAGAGCAGCTGCTATGTATTTACAAAATGACTGAAAGCTCTGCCTTTTCAAGTCAGGTGCAGAGACACAGTTTCCAAACTGATTTCCAAAAAAGCAAACAGGTCCCTGAGGGACTCGCAGTAAACTTTCTTAAGTACACTGACTCCTTCCCAATTCAGGTGTAAATACACACATTCTGCAAGCTGGTCCCCAAGCAGAAACACAACCCCCACCCCCACCCCCGAGACCCACACCTGTTTGTTTGCAGTAGAATACAAACTAGAGGAGAAACCGGACCACACATACTCTAAAAAATATGCAGCTCTTTTCTGAAACTGCTGGCAGCATTCTGTGTTTTTCATGCCCGATTTCCACTCCTCATGATGACCTGGCCTAACCTTTCTTCATCACCTGCAATACAGAAGAATTGTCCTCTTGCTAAGAAAGATCCATCCATTCACAGAACCTTGTCTTGGTTCCTCCTCAAAAAAATAATCCCGGGAACTGTAATTTTACCCCTCACAGAGCTTCAGTCTCCAGCATTCATAAACTACAGTTCCCAGGATTCTTTGGGGGAAGCCATCTAATTTAAGCATATTGTGTTGAGGTGACATGTTTAGACAGCAAACCGTAGAATTGGAAGGGACCCCAAGAGCCATGTAGTCCAACCCCCTGCAACACAGGAGTCTTTGGCCCAACACAGGACTCAAATCCACAACCATGAGATTTAAGAGTCTTATGCTCAACTGACTGAGCTATCTTCATTCATAAAGAAATACAATTCAGATTTCGCTCGCCAGGAGCTGTTCGCAGAATATACGGGTTCACATCCCCTTCCCATGCAATCTTAGCCTAACCTACTTTAAAGGGTTGTTGTAGGGATAAGAGTGTATGACTAGCCCAATGTCATCTGCTGAGCTCCATGGTTGAGTCAGGATATGAACCAGATCTCTTCGGTCCTAGCCTGGGCATTTTAATGCTGCTATACAGTACTACTCAATCAAAGGGAATATGGGAGAATAGCCTCTTGGGCATTGCCTACATACGTATGTGTATGTACGAATGTATTTGTGTGTGTACGCACAATACACACACAGTTTTTACTCTTCAGTAAACCCCTTCAAGAATAAATAAGGTCATCAAACACATGAGCTAGGAAAAAAGAAAGCAGTGACCAGGACTACCTAAGCAATATGGACTCTGTTGCTGACACAGAAATCATTTATTTCTGGAATTTCTATCCCCCACAAGGCTCTTGAGAACGGAAAAATTAGCTTCAGCTTTTCAAGGAAGAATGTCCATTTGCTATTTTATAAATATCACCTCTGAGCTACTATTCTTAAACCGATACATCCTGACACCTATTTAGAGCATTTGCAGGGCAAGCACTTTTGCAACTGAAAATGACATTTCCCATGAAATCTAAACATTTATTTTACTATAAAACTAAAACTTCTTTCTTTGGGCAAGAAGCTGGAAGATTTTAATTCATTCTAATCATTTATCTCAGCACCGATTATATTATAGAAATTTACGTAATTGGTAAAGTAGCTACTGGTTTTGCTTCTATATTACAGAGGCAGCCAGATTAAAATAAATTTTCCTCTCTTCCCTGAGCACACATCACACCATGGAGCATTGCCACAGCAAAACATCAGAGCTATAAAAAGCTATATTTCATATATACGTGTTTTTTTTCAACATTGCCTACTTTCCTACACTCTCTATCCAGCCCTTCAGTTATATATTTTTTCAACCAGGCAGAAATATCCCTTAAAATGCAGTGAGAACAAACAGAACACTTTCTTCAAGCCACTGAATTTCAGACAGGGTCCTCTTATTTTAATTATGGTTCTAAGGACCACAGTTTTTGGCCTGTCTTCAAAGGTCAGCATTACTCAGGTTCTTAACAGGACTATTACACATCAGCAGCCATTTACTGAGCCATTAATTATCCCAAACTCACTAAAACGTTCTTCATGCCGAACTTCTTCTTTTTTTCGTTTGTTTACTATTCTTCAACAACACGTTGACATAGCAGTCTAGACTGAGCACAGTGGTCACCACAGGAAGGATATTTTTTTAAACTTACGTTATGAGAGTGTTTGTGGGCACAGGTTACAACTCTGCATTTAAATGCAAGCCGTATATATTAGTATATCCTTCCTGCATTGGACGAAATCTTCGACCTGCTAACTCCAGCAGCTATGGGGCTGCCATACGTCCGGATTTTCCTGGACGTTTTACCGATTTCAGCCCGGACACTGCTGCCGACTGCGGTATTCTGGATATATCCGGGAAATCCCGGACGTATTGCAACCCTAATTTGGATTGGGAACTCAGGCACTGGTTTGGCTCAATTTCCTGTTGGGATGGGGGGGGGATTTAATACTGTTAAAGGTAAAGGGACCCCTGACCATTAGGTCCAGTTGTGACCGACTTTGGGGTTGCAGCGCTCATCTCACATTATTGGCCAAGGGAGCCGGCATACAGCTTCCAGGTCATGTGGCCAGCATGACTAAGCCGCTTCTGGCAAACCAGAGCAGTGCACGGAAACGCCATTTACCTTCCCGCTGCAGCGGTACCTATTTATCTACTTGCACTTTGACGTGCTTTCGAACTGCTAGGTTGGCAGGAGCAGGGACCGAGCAACGGGAGCTCACCCCGTCGCGGGGATTCGAACCACCGACCTTCTGATCGGTAAGCCCTAGGCTCTGTGGTTTAACCCCCAGGGCCACCCGCGTCCCTTTAATCAGTATTAAATATAATAAATTTAATTTATTTAATTTAATCACTATTAAATATAATAAATATAATTAGAATCAATATGCGGTGCACTAGAGTAAAGGAATATCAATAGTAGAGTTCCACCCCTTCTCCTATTCTTACTTCTGCAATAACCTATACACAAGCACCAGGCCACCTTTAATAAAGAGTTCCCATGCAAAAAGAGCAAGACAAACACTACCCCTTGAGATGGAGTATCTCCCTTTGATCATCATCTCATGCCACAGACTTGTGGTTTTTAATAGACTAGTTGTTTGGACAATGTAGGAGGATTTTTTTTTGGAGGGGGGAGGGTTGAGGAGGGGTGAGTTAACAGGATATTTACCTTTCAAAAAAATAATCAAGCCCCAGGCTTTATATATTTGATCAGCCACAAAGCTTCAGTCCTGTACTTCTGACCTGACACCTCAATGGGCTAAAGAAAATTTCAAAGTTTCTTTCTATATTAACAACCGCTTTCTAAAAATAAATTCCATTTCCTCTCAATTTAAAGGCCTCCTTCCAAATGAATTACCTTGTTTCCAGAAAGATCTAACGTTCAGCTGCCGTCTTTACCACGGACTCAACACTTTTTTATCTTCTAGTCACAGGGGTACTAGCTTCTTGACAATCATGTCTGCAAAATCTGCTACAAACCTTTGCATTTGATAATGAACCAGGTATGACTTTGGAGAGAGAGATGGTGCCCCATTTTGGCTGTCTGTCAAGGCAGAACCAGGATCTGCCAGGCTATGGTCACTTCCAAGCAGAGCAGATACCAAAGGCCAACATGCTTCCCTTATAATTTGCTGCAGATCCTGGTAACTGTTCCAAGTTTCAACCCTCAGTGGCTTGCAAGGGACCATACTTTTGTCTGTAGCCTCACATTCTTACGGTGGTCTGCAGCTTACAGGTGGATCTCTTGTCCTTTAAGGGAAGGAGTTGCAGGGTGAATGAGATCTTGAACAGCTGGTGACTGGATTCCTTAGATGAGCCATTCACACAGGTGATCTGTATTACTGTTTTCAGGATTTCAGCCCAACCACAGCTTGAGGCTCCTGGCATTGTTGCTCTTTCCCTTGGAGAGTGCAGACTCCGTCTGCCTAATTTGGATCAGTGCCTCTCTAGTTGATAAGAGCCAGAGGTGCAACATCTTTTGCTTTCCCTCCTCCTAGTCATTCTACCAAACTTCCTTCTACATCTCCAGATTCCTGTATTTTCTGTGTGAAACAATTTACACTACCTAATGGCAGGATTACTAGTTGCAGGTGTTTCAGAAAACATGGCAGCCCATCCTTTGGACTCTTTTTTGACTGGTGCTTCAAGGTCTGCACTGACCTTATACCCTTGTGAATGTATACTCTTGCACAACTCCCACTCAGTTCAATGGGCTGTCACAGATGTGTTTCCTAGCAATGTTACCTTTAATTATTGCCAAATTCAAACAGATTTTTGATGTGGTGCTGACATGGTTCAGGCACAAGAAGCTGAAAGTTGGCCTTTAATAGTGCTGTGCTCTTCTTTACTAGATTGTTTTCATAATAATAATAAAAGTTGTTGTTGTTATTTATTATTTACTACTACTACTACTATTACTATTACTACCTCACCCATCTGACTGGGTTTCCCCAGTCACTCTGGACAGCTTCCAACAGAATATAAAAACATAATAAAACATCAAACATTAAAAACCTCCCAATACAGGGCTACCTTCAGATGTCTTCTAAAAGTTGTGTAGTTCTTTATCTCCTTGACATCTGGTGGGAGGGCATTCCACAGGGAGCACATTACCACAGAGAAGTAATTATATTACTGTTTAATTATTTTAAAACTATTTTCTCTTATACGTTATAAATATAATAAATAACAACAACAACAACAACAACAACAACAACAACTGATCATTGCAATTTGATACAATCTTACACATCCTCCAAACTACAGTGGTACCTCTGCTTACGTACTTAATTCGTTCCGGAGGTCCGTTCTTAACCTGAAAACGTTCTTAACCTGAAGCACCACTTTAGCTAATGGGGCCTCCCGCTGCCGCTGCGCCACCGCTGCCCGATTTCTGTTCTTAACCCGAGGTAATATTTCTGGGTTAGCAGAGTCTGTAACCTGAAGTGTATGTAACCTGAAGTGTATGTAACCCGAGGTACCACTGCTTCTGTATCATGCTGTATCATGGAAAAACTTCCAATATGAGCTTGGCAGGTGTTTGATAAGCCATTATCTGTGCTTACACTGGTGCATTTTCAACAGTCTTCAAGCAAGCAAGAAAGAAAAAGTTAACTATATTATGTCAACAAATTCCCGTGCCCTGATTTAAGAACTGTCATTAAATCAGGGAAGAAATAACTCATGGGGAAAGAGGTAAGAGAATGTTGTGGTTTCAACTTAGATGGTTTCTCTTGAAATAAGGTCAAATGTTACCATCATTTTCTTTTACTAGGGTTATTGCCTTCACAAACAATTGAAGAAAAGCTGTGTAATTTTCTCCAAGGGATGCTAAGGTTGGCCAGAAACCTGACCTACCTTACAAGAATATCATTAATCTTTCCATTATGTTTTGTTAACAACGCCAGCGGTTTTCGTAATGATAAAATGTGGTCTGCAATGATGATGTGATTTAAAACCACTACCACAACTTTCCCCCTGTGTTATTATTATTTTTAAGAGCCCTAAAAGATAGAAAAGGAAGCTTCATTCTGACTATTCATTAAGACTTTAAAAACCCTCCTAAACCACATTAGGCTGAATGACTTTTATAATACCGTAACAATTCCACAAGCACCATTTCTACTTTTGTGTTGCCTTAAATCAGGCATCCCCAAACTCAGTCCTCCAGATGTTTTGGGACTACAACTCCCATCATCCCTAGCTAACAGGACCAGTGGTCAGGGATGATGGGAATTGTAGTCCCAAAACATCTGGAGGGCCGAATTTGGGGATGCCTGCCTTAAATGGTAGCAATACAATAATGTTCCCCTAAGACACAGGTGTCAAGGACAAGGCCCGCGGGCCAAATGCGGCCCGCGAGACCTCGTCATGTGGCCCGTGAGCGTGCGCTGATTGGCGGTGGGCGGCGAAGGTCAGCGCGCGAGAGAGGAAGGGAGCAGAGGGTTTTTTTTTCCCGGGCCGTTTTGGCCCAGCGCGGCTTTTTGCCGCGTCGGGGGTGCCCCGCGCGGCTTTCTGCCGCCTCAGGGAAGCCTCCCGCACCAATTTTTCCTTCCCGGCAAGGCTTTTTTCTTTGGGCCGTTTTGGCCCAGGGCGGCTTTTTGCCGCGTCGGGGGTGCTCCGCGCGGCTTTCTGCCGCCTCAGGGAAGCCCCCCGCACCATTTTTGCATTGCCGGGGGAAGCCGGCAAGGTTTTTTTTTCCGGCCGTTTTGGCCCAGCGCGGCTTTTTGCTGCCTCGGGGGTGCCCCGCGCGGCTTTCTGCCGCCTCAGGGAAGCCCCCCGCACCAATTTTTCCTTGCCGGGGGATCCCGGCAAGGCTTTTTTCTTCGGGCCGTTTTGGCCCAGGGCGGCTTTTTGCCGCGTCGGGGGTGCTCCGCGCGGCTTTCTGCCGCCTCAGGGAAGCCCCCCGCACCATTTTTGCCTTGCCGTGGGAACCCGGCAAGGTTTTTTTTTTCCCGGCCGTTTTGGCCCAGCGCGGCTTTTTGCCGCCTCGGGGGTGCCCCGCGCGGCTTTCTGCCGCGTCGGGGAAGCCCCCCGCACCAGCCTGCTGATCCCACCACCACCCCATGCTGCGCCAATCCCTGCGAACAGCAGGCAGCGGTGGAGGGGGGGGGAGAATGAGCAGCATCTCCTCCGCTACAGCGGAGACGTTTCTTGCTCCTCCCAGCCGCCCCCCCTCGCAAAAGCCTTCTTTTGCGGGTGGGGGGGGTGGAGAAGCAAGCAACATGCCCTCTGCTACAGCGGAGGAGACGTTTCTTGCTCCTCCCGGCCGCCCCCCCCCTCGCAAAAGCCTTCTTTTGCGGGTGGGGGGGTGGAGAAGCAAGCAACATGCCCTCTGCTACAGCGGAGGAGACGTTTCTTGCTCCTCCCGGCCGCCCCCCCCCTCGCAAAAGCCTTCTTTTGCGGGTGGGGGGGGGTGGAGAAGCAAGCAACATGCCCTCTGCTACAGCGGAGGAAACGTTTCTTGCTCCTCCCGGCCGCCCCCCCTCGCAAAAGCCTTCTTTTGCGGGTGGGGGGGGTGGAGAAGCAAGCAACATGCCCTCTGCTACAGCGGAGGAGACGTTTCTTGCTCCTCCCGGCCGCCGCCCCCCCTCGCAAAAGCCTTCTTTTTCGGGTGGGGGGGTGGAGAAGCAAGCAGCATCTTCCCTCTCTCCTCTCTCTCTTTCACTCCTTCCTTCCTTCCTTCCTTCCTTCCTTCCTTCCTTCCCTCTCTCTCTCTCTCTCCCTTTATCTTTTTCTTTCTTTCTTTCTTTCTTTCTTTCTTTCTTTCTTTCTTTCTTTCTTTCTTTCTTTCCTTCCTTCCTTCCTTCCTTCCTTCCTTCCTTCCATCCATCCATCCATCTATCTCTCTTTCTCACCCCTTCTTTCTTTCCTTCTTTCCTTCCTTCCTTCTCTCTCTCTTCCCTCCCTCCCTCCCTCCCAGCCTTTTAGAGGAGGAAAACCAGAAAAAAATATTTTTTCCACACAGTGGAGAGGGGGAGGGCAGCCCTTTGAGGGTCACCGGCCCTTTGAGGGTGACCAAACTGCTGATGCGGCCCCCGATGAATTTGAGTTTGACACCCCTGCCCTAAGACACCTTGCTAGTTTAAGAAGTACTTTGGGCATGCATTTAAATGATGGTACATTCAAAAGTTATATTCAAGTAATTCAAACAACGCAGCAGCTCCAGTTAAGGTAATGGGTTAGATCAGTGTTTTGCCCAACTCCATCTGTTTTTGGACTACAATTCCCATCATCTCTGACCACTGGGTTCTTCTAGCTAGGGATGATGGGAGTTGTAGTCCAAAAACAGCTGGAGACCCAAGTTTGGGAAACACTGGATTAGATGATATTATCTATTTAAGTAGATCTTATCTACTTCCCCATTAGGCAATTCTATCTGCAAAATCATTACAAGTCAAGGTTTTGCCTGACAAGCCCCAATCTATATGCAAAATTTAATCTTCTTAATGATACCTCATAAAATAAACTAAGTATCAAGTACCAATGTGATAAATAAGTAAATACAATTCAGGAGTGCCTGACTACTGACCATCTCTACAACATGGCAGAGAAGGGTTTGGCAAAAGAGGTCTTTTTTTTTTTTAATGTTCCCCAACTTAAATTTTCCTTTGTGTGTAACAAACTAGACACATTAGGGAAGTGGGCATGCTACACATGTTCTCTGATGTACTGCTTTGCTACATGCAGGTCATTGTTTATGTGGGAAGATCTTTTAGTCTGAAT
Source organism: Darevskia mixta (assembly GCA_034641385.1). Classification (NCBI taxonomy): domain Eukaryota; kingdom Metazoa; phylum Chordata; class Lepidosauria; order Squamata; family Lacertidae; genus Darevskia; species Darevskia mixta. Next base: position 24,301,939 of record JAWWNH010000011.1, read on the forward strand.
TAGTAAAGTCCAGGATTCTACTACCAAAGTCTCCAAAAACTATCGTTTGGTTTTAGGTTCAATTCACGCTCACAGCCTCTAATTTTTAAAACTATTGTGAGGCCTGACAAAAACAGTCTGGGATTTACCATCTCAATCCTGTACTGACTTTGCCCTCAAACTAAACAAACAAACCCAACTCAAAAGTGCTCATCCTACTTCCAAGCGGACAACAGAGCAATCTCTCTTTGCTTCAACTTCATGGACTCTATAGATTCATGGTTATTGAAAACCATCTCATCAAATGTTAAGGAACATGACATATTTGCTCACATCATTAGTCTCAAAGAAAAGAATGAGAAGTCTGTAGTTTAAGTAAAAGGCAGCTGTTCACTTTTGGCTTATATGGAACGTTTTCTGGAACTCGGTGTCTTAGAAACTGTTGCTGGCTTGTGTTCTTTTTTTCTTTTCTTTTCTTTTCAGTAATTTTGTCCTTCTCTCCACTCTTGAGCCTTAAAAGACTGTTCCCAATAGGAAAGCAATATATTCCAAATGAATCATCAAGACAAAAGAAGCAAAAAATTAAGAAAAACATGTTAGCTACAACTTGTGCAGGAGTTCTCATTTTAAATTAGCGGACGGGGCAGCGAGAATGATAAAGAATAAGGGGACAGAATTGTTCCAAGTAAATTTGGTTCCAAATTATTCAAAGAAGCTAAAGTGAATTATTTTTTAAACAACCATGCTTATGAGATCGTGTATGGATTCATACTTTGGGCTTTCCTGGATACGGTTGCTACTACTGCATGGCCCAAGAACAAGTCCCTAAGGGTGTGATTCTGGCACCACTGAAGTGAATGGCAAGTCTCCCACTGGCTTCAGAAGAGCCAAGGCTTATTCGCTGGTGATTGCTGGAGTGTTTATGAGATCTAAAATGCACCCATGATGAGACCAATGCAGAGCACACATTTGAGACCAAACCAACCTGAGTTTATGCATTTGGCCACAATTTTAAAGCCTGACAGTTTCACAGAGCTTGCCGTTTGTGGAATTTTCATGAAATAATCTCAGAGTTGGGCCAGCAGATGTTTAATACCATATACATATATACAGGGCAATCCTTGTTTTGCACGGGGGTTCCGACCCCCACGAGCGTCCGCAGAGCACACGTAAGCCCAGACCAGCCCCTTTTCGTGACATTTTGGGGCTATTTCCAGGTTCAGCGCTGTGCATGTGTGCGCAGCCGTGTGCCATTCAGATGTTCCTAAACTGGGAATTGCCTGTATATTAGTGTTGCAACGATGCTTGGAATATCTACACACAGACGATTCTGTTTGGCACAACTTGCAGATGGCCTTTCATGCCTTCTTAGCTAGCCAAAATGGAAGGGTCCATGGAAGCAAGTGTCAAATTATCCAGTAATCAGAAGAGATCAGACGCACACCAGTTAGAATGCAATTCTGTTACAAAGCGTGACTGAATCTTTTTCATGAACTGGAGATTTATATATATATGGAACCCATAAAAACACAAGGATATTTCCTCCCTCCACCATACCCTTTCTATACCTATAATTAGATATTACACAAACACACATACACCACAATATACATGGACTCTGTACTCCTTCCTCTATATGGAAGCAGACTTGCTTCCTCACAACTCGACACATCTTCAAACTCCTCATCTGCAAGTCCTCCTTCATATGTCCATGCTGTTCACCCCTTTAACTTACAAAATCTCATTTGTTCACTTTATCAGTACCACCGTACATAAGCATATTCATGGTATAATCTAAAACAATGCAATTGTCCAAGAATGCTACATAGATTCTTATAATGGCAGTTCTAATTTAGTTAAAAGTACATAAAACTTTGGTTTCCAAATACCTGGCTTGCTCAGTCTTTATTTTAGGCACCGCAGTGCAGCTCCCTGAGCAACTTTCTTGACGCAGTTGTGTTAATGTTGTTCATATCCAATCATTGCTATTGAAATACAAATCATAGATATCAGCTATGGAAGAGCTTCCCTCCAGAGACTCACTGAAATCCCAGCTGGAGCCTATCTCAGAAGCCCCCTAAAACCTCCTTATCTGGGCTGACTTTGAGTGAATGATGGGCTTTGGATTTTTAGCCAGGAGGAGTTTGTAATATTAGGGTGGTGCTTTTAATTACCTTTATTTGGCCAGGTCCAACCTACTGGGATGGAACATATTAAACAGTGCAATCTCTCATACAACAAAAAATAATATTTAGAATATACTGGACCCCATTACGTTTGTTTAAAAAAGGGGCTATCTAAGGTATGGAGATGTTGGAGATGCAATAGGGATAATGCGTCTCTAAAACATGTTTTTTTCACTGTCCTATATTGAAAGATTTCTGGCAGAAGGTAACTGAAACCATCAACATAGCTATATGGAACAACCTTACATTTACAGAGCAAAATATCCTCTTGAATTATATACCCAGCACATGGAACCTTACAAAAGGACAATACGAGTGGACTCTCCGTGCCCTTTCCACAATTCATCCCTTTGATGAATTGCAAAAATAAAAATGTGGCTTCCTTCTACGATTGGATTGAAGACTTATACAAATTAGCAACATATGGGCAACTTGCATATAAGCGCAGGCTTGCCATGGACAAATTCAATGGTATTTGGAATCCCATTGTTACAAATACTGTAATAGGTTAAGATCTAGTGAAGAACAATAACAACCTTGTAAAATATACAGTTTTGGGTCCGTCCATCCCCCTTTGTTTCCCCTTCTGCATGGGTTTTGTTTCTCTCTTTCTCTTTTTTTGTTTGCGTCTCACCATGTTTGGTGCACATATAGTTATGTGCTTTTTGAACTTTCAATAAAGATGTTACAAAAAAAGAGAACCATATTAAACAGTACAATCCTATATATGTCTACTCCAGGCATCCCCAAACTTGGCCCTCCAGATGTTTTGGAACTACAACTCCCATCATCCCTAGCTAACAGGACCAGTGGCCAGCGATGATGGGAATTGTAGTCCCAAAACATCTGGAGGGCCGAGTTTGGGGATGCCTGGTCTACTCTGAAGCCAGTCCAAATGAGTTAAATGGGACTTATTTTCCCAACCAACTTAAGTGTGTCCAGTAAATGATTCCTGCCAACAAAAGGGGGGGGGGTTAAGTCACAGTCTCCCTCCCTCCAGGTTTTACAGTTTTAGCAGTGAAAGGCACAAACCTGTTCTGATGTTCTTTCAATACTTGATAGATGCTAATCAGAAAGGTTTGGTTTTTAAAGCCTCCGAAAACACAATCCTTGTAGATTCGGAACTCGGCAGCAGTAACAGCCTCTCCTTCTGGAATCCGAGACAAATTAAACTTGAATTCCTTGTGGTGTCGCTGGTAAGGTGTGAATTCCTTGTCATATTCAACTGTTTAAAACAAACAAGACAATTCAATTTAACTGTGATTTTTCCACATTCTCCACTTCTCACTCTATTTTGTTTCAAGAAGTGCCCCAGAAAATGTTCAAGCTTCAAGTATTTTAAATTAAAAAGCAACTGAAATTTCACAAGAAAGCCTGTATGGAATTGAAGCAAGTGAGATCTTTCATTCACCCATTCAGGGGCGTCTTACCCATAGAGGCTAGTGGCACGGGGCGCCAAGTTCTGGAGGGCACCAGGGAAGAGGCGGAGGCCGGACGTGGCGCCTCCCGGCATCAGCTCGCCACCCTTGCCCACCTCCGCCATGCAGCATCGTGCCCAGAGCCTCCATCTGCCGTGGCCACCGTGGCACGAAGCAGCCAGCTGAGCCAGGAGGTACCGCATCCAGCCTCTGCCTCTTCCCCACCGGAGGAGCCGCCCTCCAGCCGCTGCCCATCTCCTCTAGCCCCACCAGCAGCGCTGTCCTCCCTAAAAAACTCTGGGAAAGGGGGGGCCGCTGGAGGGAGCTTTGCACTACGGCACCGGATATGCTTAAAACAGCCCTGCACCCATTCATACTTGGCATAGCCAAGTATGTCGTTTCATGTCAACAAAAATAAGAAAAAGTATTTGTTACATTTATTTCTTGACTTTTCCCAAATAACGTGGATGCAGTGTACATGGGAATGCCATGCCATCTGAAATTCCTCTTATTTTTCAGAGATGGAACTACATTAGGCACATCAGAATACAAGACCAGGGCCATATACTCTGCCATTTTGTATTGAATTTGCTATTGCACAGGCATATCAAACAAGTTTATAACCCTAACCCAGTATAATCCAGTATAACCCAGTGAAAGCTTTGCCACTGAGTTAAGTATCTATAGGTCTTTGATAACGGGGATGCATTACTTATGTGGCAAAATTAATAGGTGGGCTTGAAAAGTATAGCATGAGTAGCTCTTGCTCTCGAAGATGTAAGTATTGTTGGTGCAACTCCCTCCCTGCAACTCTTAAAGCTGTACCAAAACTACACACTCTACTCCTAAAATCAAACAGTTGGAACACTACTTTTCTGCTAGCAGCAACAAGAACTGTATGCTGGAGGGTAGAGGAATGACAGCTAATTTTGTTTTATTATTATTATTATTATTATTGCATTTTTCCATTACATACATTTTTTCCTCTGTGTTATTCTAGTTTTTCTTTATCACCTCTTTTAAACATTTAATACAACATCTACTGTAATAGAATAGTAATTATCTATTACAACCATAAAACATCTATCATGTGATGACTTCCCAGCCTATCTTTCTTTGACATCCTAGATTTTCATTTAATTTTGCTGCCATCTCCTTGGTTTGTATTCCCTCCCTTTTCTCTCCCCCCCCTGTACATATCCTTTTACCTTTTTTCAACTGGTGTTCATAAATCTATCCTTGTTTGTTTATTTAACACTACTCCACTCTTTTTAAAATATTTTTCTAGTAATACCTACTGACTTATTATTATTTTCTTGTCCATGTTCCTTATTGTGGCCATCATATTGGCTAATTCTATAAATTCTATTAGTTTGAACAGCCACTGATCTTTTGCCAGGATCGCCCTTTCTTTCCACATTTTCACATATGTTATCCTTGCCACTGCTGTTGCATAGAAGAATAGGTTTTTTGTTTCGTTTGGGATTTTCTGTCCTATTATGGCTAGCAGGAATGCTTCTAGTTTGGGGGGAAATTAACATTGGAGCATCTTCTTAAGTTCTTCATGGATCATCCTCCAAAATTCTTTTGCCCTTTTGCACTAACACCACATGTGGATTAACATGCCTTCTGCATCCATACATTTCCAGCATCGGTTGAATCTTCTTTTGTTTATCTTTACCAATTTGCTGGGTGTCAGGTACCACCTAAAAACCATCTTTAGTATATTTTCTCTAATTGTATATCATGCTGAAAATTTAATTGTATTGTTCCATAATTTCTCCCAATCAGCCATCTATATTATACCCAAATTTCTAATTTTGATCCAGGTTGGTTTTTACAGTGTACCCACCCACCACCTGTCCCATCAAACCAGCTCTCAGGACCAAATAAGCTATGTTTCTCTATATTCAATGGCCCTTTAGACCTACAATTTCACAGCAAACCATGTGCAGCCTCTTCCAGCACCTCCAAGCAGTTTCACAGTATTACAGGAAGAAGAAAATAGAGACCAAGTTCTGAGTACATCTCATAATCTCATAAGTACTCCTCATTTTTGCTGTTATTTTTGTGACACTGCTTATGCACAGACTCTTAAGGATTTCCCCAGAATTATCTTAGAAAAGCCACACATGAGCAGGGTGGGATGTACTGTACTTTAAGGTTTCCACATACAGAAATTGGAGTGTTGCATCCATTTTTGTCTGCACCAAGCATTGCTGATGGGACGCACCTATGAGCCCATTTAGTACGCATACACGCACGCACGTCCTGTACAAGATGGCAAGCCACAAGTACTTCTCTACAGGCTGAGGGCGACGTGTTGGCAAACCACGTCTTCCGATGAGGCGACGGAGAGACTCGCACAGTTCCAAGGAAGACAATGAGGTGTGACAAATGGTGTGAAGGAGAGTAAACGAATGACCTAAGGGTACATTGTATTAGAGGCAAGCACGAGGGAGATACGTGTATGGGAGCATGAGAACAGGGTAAACACCTCGTGGAGGAGTCCTGGGTCAGGTCAAGAGGTTACTGTATATCTTAGGATAGGAGTGGAAAAGTTTGGGGAAGTTTCCAGAGACTGATGTAATGTTATATGTTAATGCAAGAATGTTTATGCATGAGGTTGATACAATAAATAGAGCTGATCTGGAGAGATCGAGGTCGCTCTCATCTTAACGCATTCTGCAGTCCGGATCTCTTGTGTTCATCATCCCCGCATTGTGGTGCCCGCGACGTGATCTGGAGCCCATCACTCACTCGTTTTTGGATCCGGCGCCCCGCGCAAAAGTGAGTATGGGTCTAGGAGTTTCAGCTCAGCATTCCAGCCGTGCAGAGGAGTTGAAACAATTAGTGGAAACTTTCCACAAGGCAGAATTGAATTTGGCAGAATTGGAGGAGCTGGAGCAGGTTATCAGGGAACGCTGCTCATGGTACGCAGAAGCGGGCTCTTTCGATCTTAATGATTGCGAAAGAGTCGGGAAGTGTCTCACTTCCCCGCCACGAGCTCCAGTGTCAGTAATTGCGACCTGGAAGATCTGCAGGGATGCTTTAGAGAAGATGGGGGTCTCTCCGAGAGCACCACCCCTATCGCCAAATTCTCAGAAGCATCCAGGGGGAAACAAGGCTGCCACCCCCTCACCTCTGGTCCTGAGCGAGGCATCTTTGCCCAAGCACACACAGGTCACATCGCCTGCTGCTGCTGCAAGCCCAATGTCTCTGGTTAGAGCAATGGGAGCAGTGAGAGCAGGATTCCGGAAGGGAAGGTTAAAGGGAAGACTTAGTTCTTCAGAATCGGAAGCAGGATTACAAGCTATTCCTGTCACAAGGATAGTGGATGACCATGATGTTGTTCATTATCAGTGGGAACCCCTGAACTACCAAATTCTAAGGGAGATCAGGAAGAGCATCGTAGAGACAGGTTTGAAATCCTTCTCTACCGCTAAGCAGTGTGCCTCAGAATCTTTTTAGGATTCTGTGAACCGCCTCCTAGAGGCTACCTCATGCCAAGTCTATAATGCGGAGACTGGTGCTGAACTGATTAAAGAATTGGAAGAGGGAACTTTCCTTTCCCCCCTATCCACTCTGAGCCTAATAACATCGACTGAACTTCTTTTTTTCCCTCCCTGTCACTTCATTGCCTATGCGCAGGGCAATGGAAGCTTTCAGGGTAGGAGTTAAGGATAAACAGTTAAAGGGAATTTTAATCAGTGATCTTTTCTTAATACTTTTGCTTTAGTTCAGTGTGTAATAAGGAATTTTGGGTACAGGCTCTCAGGAAAGGGAGTTTTCAGGAATGGAGGTTAAGCACAGGTAATTAAGCCCTTAACAGTCTGTCTCGAACACAGGGAAGAATTGAAGGTTGGTTTGCAGACTTTCTTAGCTAGGAGGGTTTTGGAAGCAGGCTGCGTTCCTTATTCCCTCAAGGTTTTTTTTTTCTTTTTCCCCTCATTTTTCTTTTTGCCGCTTTCCCTCCCCCTTTCCTTAGCTTACTTGTACCACAGCGAAGGGTTTTCAAAGGGTATCGTAATACCCTATGGAGCTTCTCTCTCATGTCTCAAGTTTTGTTACTTCAGCGATGAGAGTGAGCAGAAAAAGGCTTTCCCTTGGAAAGTCAGCGTCACAATCTAGAGATTGGATTGGAAAGGTGATTAATGCGATCTCAGTGTAAAAAAGGATTTCTTATGATTTTCAGGTAAAGGTGATAAGATTTAAGGACTGTTTTTCAATATTCTATTGTGTATTGTGTGAGAAAGGATCAAAAAGCAGCTGCCCAGGGAGAAGTACAGTAATAAATGTAAAGGATTTAAAAGCAGCTACTAAAAATAGATGTGGGGATAAATTTGATAAATCAGGAGGTTAAATTTGTAATTTTCCCTGGAGTGGTGATTCTCATGTCTTCTCAATTAAATTAATCCCTACCAAAAAATCATCATGGGACTAGTTCTCTTCGATCTTCTGCTGGCAGGAGAGAAGGGAGAATTTTTGTTATTCCAGGGTAGTGGAAGTTAAATTCCATTGATTTAGAAGCAATGAGAGTCATTTGCACTGTTAATTATTCTTTTGCCCTCCCGGCTGGGAGGAGAATCAGTAAAGAGGTTTTGGGTTTACTGACTTTTCCTTGCTCTCCTTGTATGCTAGCATTCTAGAAGTAACAGAAATAGTTAGAAAATCTAAATTGAAATGCACATTTGTTAATTGGTAGATCACTATGGCCAGCAATCCTTCCCCTTTGTGTAACTCATTGTAGCAAGTTTCAGGCAAGGCTAATTAGTAACAATTAGAGCACAATGGGCTATGCTTAACGCATATTGCATGCCTCTAGGGCATAAACTTACAGACCCTGGTTGGACAAAACAATGGCTATTTATTTAGGAAAAAGGTAAATTCTCAAAAAGTTAGGTTCAGTACTTCAATTTTGGTAATTAAAATGTTCAGGTAAATGGCGTTTTTTATTTTAAAAAGAATTAATTTATTATTAGGGCCAATTTCATTATTTCCATTGAGTAAAAAAGAACATAAGCTTTTTACTTTTAAAAGCTTTCCCAATGGCAAGGATTTAGAAGCTCAGAAATAGGTTTTTGCAAATCCCACAGAAGTAATTCAGTGTCTTAGCTTAATTCAGCAGACAGTTCACAGGAACAGTGAAACAGGAGAAGGGTGAAGAAGTAATTCTATAGTAGCATAGAGCACATACTACTTTTTTTTTAAATTGCTGCTTATTTTGTTATCTCTATCTGAATGGGTTTTATTTTCATATGATAGTTGTTTTTTATTTTTATATGTTGTAAATTCATTAGCCTCACAGTGGAGGATTTGCATTATTATCCAAGAATCAGAATCAGTGGTTGGTTTTCCTTAAAAATGCTGTATGAGGAAAGTCCAGCTCTTTGTAATGTGTGTAAAATAGCCACATTGAGCTCATAGAATGTTTAAAGTAATTCAGAAGGCTTCACCTAGAGGTCTTTTTGGCTCATTGCAATGACATTTTGACAGTAGTTCAAAAATCATATCTAAATGATTATAGGAATTATCTATTGAATTTGGCTAATTTGACTTATAAATTGCTCCTGGAAAGATACAACTGCAGGAGTCATTTTTGTATTTGAGTCACAAAATTTTTATAAACCTATTCCCACGCACAGTTATCTCAATTTAAGATGCCTTTATTTTAGGTTTAAAATGTAGAAAGGACAGAGAAAAATTTTCCAGAGCGAAAGGCATTGTTTGCATTGGTTAATGAGTCTTTGAGGCTAGCCTGGGCTGAAGGTGTGAAAGCAATGTCTAATCATTATCTCTCCACAGCAAAAATGTTTTCAGTGTGTGGTTCAGGAAGTTGTGATACCAGGGAATAAAAATCATCTTTGTTAATTTAGAGTGGATTTACCTGGCTCAAATGTTTTCAGAACATTTGTTCAAAGGAAAGGAGAGAATTAAAATTTTAATTGGATTGGATTTATTATTATTTCTAATAATATTGGGTCAATCTCTCTGCACAATTGCAGGTAACTTTAACAGCTTCTAAATGGGAAATTGACCATTGCTTTGGAATTCCTGGTAATTCTTAAAGTCCAGGGGACATTTGGACATTAGACAAAAATAAATAAAAAAGCAGGAAAATCCCCTGGAAGAGAAATGGAAATAAAGATTATCTAAATTAAATCATTCAAATCATTTAAATATTAAATATTAAAATTTAATTCATCAGCTGTGGACAATCATTTTGGCCAAAGAGTTAGTTATCCACAGCCATAGGTTAGTTATAGGATGTTACCTAACCCTATCTGGCTCAAGATCCGTATCGCTTCTAGCGTGGGGTCGAGGGCATGTAGTTGTGTTTAATCCAGCAGGAATCCAGTAGCTGCCAGCCAGGTGGAAAGATGGAGTGGCACCAAGGTCTCTGGAATCTGATGCCTAACCTGCCGGTGTTCCAGATCCAGGACCTACCACCCAACAGCCAGACCCAGGTGCTCGACATGACAGCTCTGCAGATTTACAAAACCCACAGAGGGATCGTTGTCAACGCCCTCAGCAACATCACCGCATCACGTGGAGAAATTACTTTCTGCGCAAGCAGTTACAGTTCTACAAAGACAGAACATTCCGCTGACTTTGGAGAACCATCTGATGGCAGTTTTCAGTTGCCTAGCTGTGAACTCTACTCGCGAGCACAGTTATGCTCAACCACTTCGCTATGAACCATATAAGTAAAAGGGACATAGACAATTTCTTTCTAAAGCATCAACCCTCCGTTGAGGGAAACTAAGTTTCTTTTCTTCTACAGAAAAGGCATTGCAACAGACTTTATATTTCTAAGTTTATCGTACCCTCAGTTACAGAGAGACTTAAGTATTCTTATTGCTACTGTTTGAACTGACACAAAGTTTATAAAAGTAGTTACAGTGTTATGTACAAGGTGTTTGTCTAAAAAGTTTTCAAAGTATTTATATGCAACAGTTACCAAGTTATTACATGAAAAAAGAAACGAACTCTAAATGATAGTGCCTTCTATATTGAAGTTACAAAGTAATCTTGAAGTTTACATTGTTTTAAATGTTACAAGAGTTTGTGCTGAATATTATACTTTGTTTCAAAGTCCTAGTTACAAAGGTTACAGAGTTGGGGAAAAACTCTAGATGCAAGTGCTTTGGGTTTCTATTGCCTTAAAGCCCGTAAAAGAGGCTGTATTTAACATTGGTATTTCATTCATAAGATTTGGCTTCATTTACAAAGACAGGTTACATTCATTCATAAATCTAGGTCTTTCATTCACAAATAAAGATTGCCCTAGCGTCCTTCCTCTGCTTGCACTCTATTGAATTGGCTCTTTTGAATTGGCTATAATTGGACATTCAAAAAACAAAACAAAACATTAAAAATATAAAATAAAGGATGAGATGTTGCATCCATTTTTGTCTGCACCAAGCATTGCTGATGGGACGCACCTATGAGCCCATTTAGTACGCATACACGCACGCACGTCCTGTACAAGATGGCAAGCCACAAGTACTTCTCTACAGGCTGAGGGCGACGTGTTGGCAAACCACGTCTTCCGATGAGGCGACGGAGAGACTCGCACAGTTCCAAGGAAGACAATGAGGTGTGACAAATGGTGTGAAGGAGAGTAAACGAATGACCTAAGGGTACATTGTATTAGAGGCAAGCACGAGGGAGATACGTGTATGGGAGCATGAGAACAGGGTAAACACCTCGTGGAGGAGTCCTGGGTCAGGTCAAGAGGTTACTGTATATCTTAGGATAGGAGTGGAAAAGTTTGGGGAAGTTTCCAGAGACTGATGTAATGTTATATGTTAATGCAAGAATGTTTATGCATGAGGTTGATACAATAAATAGAGCTGATCTGGAGAGATCGAGGTCGCTCTCATCTTAACGCATTCTGCAGTCCGGATCTCTTGTGTTCATCATCCCCGCATTGGAGAGAACAGGCTGGGATGGATTTGTCCATCCCTAGTTGGAAGTGCTCCGCTGCAGTCACTCAAATACTTAAGACTAATCCTGCCAGTCATACTTCAGGTGTTGCCGTTGCTTATCATAGCAGGCCATTATTTACCAAGGAAAGCCAAAATCTAAGGCAATGTGTCTTACCGAGCTTGGCTACAACACAGCCCAAGATAGCTTAAACCAAGCAGGTAAACTCAATATTATTCTGGGTTTTGCTTTATGTCACCCACCATAATGCACTTATAAGTTTCAGGTTCTCTTCCATTTTCAAGCTATTCTCTACAACAAAACACGTTTCAGAAAGCTGACACTGGCTGCAACCCCATACCAGTAAACATGTGTACGGTGGTGCTGTTCCCAGTGCACTTCTTTCTGTCTAAATACTTTGTTTTGCAAATTTTCTTCTTATTAAAAGATCCGGCTTCTTAGAAACCTTGGCAGACTTGGACAGGCAAAACCCCTTTCTGTTCATTTCCAGGACATAACCAGCTTGCACCGTTCTCATGTTACACTGCAATAAGTGACCTTATTATTGAAAGAACAGGCCGTGTGCACAAAAATGAAAAGCAGCCATGTTAAGGAGCGGGTCCTTTCTCATTGTGCCTTCCAGTCTTTCCCCACCAACCCACAATGTGATTTGGTTCAGGCTGGTCTGAGTGCTAGCTTATGGAAACCAATACTAAGTTATAACCAAATGCATCTGTGTACACCTCCTAATTTTACAAACCAATGGCATGTAGGGAAGGATGAGGCAATCAAGCAGTGGGGGGCTACGCTTTTCTCAGATATCCTTGGCCAACATTCTCCTAATGTAGAAGAACATGACGGTGTTCAGTGGCTGCTTCTATTAATAAATATGACGAATTATTTCTCATATTACCATGATTTCAAAGAATACCTGACACTTGCCTCCGACTGCTGATGCTATACCTACATCTCTCTTTCCTTTGGTATGCCACCTTTCCATAGTGAACACCTTCCAAGTGTTGTTGGGCTACAACTCCCATCACCCAACTGGGAACTGTAGTTCAGCAACATCTGGAGGGCGCCATATTGGCTACTCCTGATCTAGCAGCACCTCGATCAGTGGCTAATAACTTTCACATCTACCTGTTGTAATAGCTGATATACACTAATAGGTGTTTCTAGCTAAGCAGACTTCCGTGAGCCATTACAGATATAACTATCTAAGAGCATGTGAGTGGACCACAGATTCACATGCTCCCCATACCTATCAGGGTCTACTGGGAACAAGTTCTTGCCCCACATCTTAGACAGGCTTTAAAGCCCTAAACGGCCTCGGTCCTGTATACCTGAAGGAGCGTCTCCACCCCCACCGTTCAGCCCGGACACTGAGATCCAGCGCCGAGGGCCTTCTGGTGGTTCCCTCACTGCGAGAAGCGAAGCTACAGGGAACCAGGCAGAGGGCCTTCTCGGTGGTGGCGCCCGCCCTGTGGAACGCCCTCCCATCAGAGGTTAAAAGGATCAACAACTACATGACCTTTAGAAAACACCTGAAGGCAGCCCTGTTCAGGGAAATTTTTAATCTGTGACAGGGTGGATAAAAATCAATGATTTTTTTAAAAAAATCAAAAAAATCGGATTTTTTTGATTTAAATCGGATTTTTTTGATTTAAATCGGATTTTTAAAATAAAATGCTTTTGGAGGAAAAATCTTTCTAAATATAGTCTTCTATTTAAGTTACATTGTAGTCCAAAGGCTATTCATCAGGAAATAAGGATTTGTTTTAAGTTTATCAAGTGTGCTAAAACTCAGTCTAAGTTTTTTTAAAAAAATGTTTAACCACATCAGTTAACAAACATGGATACATATGCTATCATGTTATTGTTTTAGTTAAATAAATTGTTTAAATGGTTATTAAGGAAATGATTATTTTTCTCCTTCCAATAAAGTACAGCAGAAAAGTTGTCCAAATATAAACAGTTAACTTATTAAATCTCACCATAATTTCATAATTATCTATGTATTTCTAGTAGTATAACTAAATCAGTAATTTTTGATATAACTGTAAAAACTACTCTGAAAATTTATTATTCCAAAAATAAAACCTTCACATGGTTGTAAATATTAAGATTATACCAGCAAGAATGAGTCTTTCTGTAAAAAAATTATTTAAATCAAGTCTTACTGACTAGTGATTTAAATCGAGCCTTACTGACTAGTGATTTAAATCGTGATTTAAATCGTGATTTAAATCAATTTGATTTAAATCAAATCCACCCTGATCTGTGATATTTTAATGTATTTTTATATTTGTTGGAAGCCGCCCAGAGTGGCTGGGGAGACCCGGCCAGATGGGCGGGGTACAAATAAAAAATTATTATTTATGCCACTACCTGCATTAATAACAATCAAGACTAGAATACCCATGTTGGCCTGACCTAGAAATGCTGGAATCCATTTTATTGTTTCCTTCTGTGACAGGGCTCCTATGTCTCTTACAGCCGTACAATAATCTGAATACAACCACAGTGTTTAACAGTATGGAAATCCAATGCTGATCAAAGCTACACCTGTCAAATTTCCACCGGCATCCGTGTAGTTGCCTTGCAAGGCGGGGGGGGGGGGGAATGGCAACCCTAATTAATTAGTACACACCAATGTATCTTTGGTAACAAAAACAAAAATGGTGCAATATATAAATGTTACAGAGCTATTTCTCTGCCTGCCACTTTCCTTCTGGAAATAGTGTTTACAATTCATTTACGTTGCAGGTGAAAATGAATTATCAGTTCAGTTGACGACAACAGATACATATTCAATGATTTTGCCATGTAGTTTACATTGCACAGTAACATCACTGGGAGATTCTACTTCCCTTTACTGATGATGAGAAGAAAAGCAGGAGGTAATAGTTGTTGTGTCGTGGCCGAAGTAATCCAGATACACATCTTCATGAAACAGCTCTTTATTTTAGGAAGACAGGACTGAGGGAACTTAGGGTAGGCGGTTACATTTATAGGAGAGAGAGGCTGGCAAGGAAAAGATACATTTTGGAGGGAACAATCTCAAGCAATCACACAGCAGCTTTTTGGTGGGAACCAATAAAGCTGAGGATCCAAATGCAGCAGCTTAAATGAACCAATAGTGGCTGTTCCTTCTGGAACAGGAATGCAGTTACTTTACAGACAGATAACCTTTGAATCAATACACAACACTCCCCCACACCATGTTGACACTATACACAAAATCTTTCAGGTGCTGTGGTGGTCTGCGAATTCTGCTGGATCGCCTAACCCCTGGTGTAGCACCACTAGGACTATTTGTGGTTAGGCTTCCCTCTCCAGTAGTTTCTGGTACCTCGGCAGGCCCTGATGCGCTAGACAGTTCCCCAGGCTCATTTGTTGTTACTGGGTTCGGATCGCCCGTGGCAGCCTCAGTTTCCTGACTCTCTGGGCCCTCCACCTCCAGTAGCCCCGAACCTGCCTGCCCTGATGGCGGGGAATCACTGACCTCTGGCGTCACAGATTGTGACTCCTCCCCACTGTGGCTTGCCCTGCCCGGAGCCCTGCGCCTCAACTGGTCGATGTGGCGGCGCATCATCCTGCCATCCTCTACAGTCACAAAATATGACACTGGCCCGCTGGGCCGCGTAACCACCCCTGGTACCCATGTGGGCCCCCTGGCATAATTCCGGACCCAAACCAACTCCTCCGCAGCCAGGTACCGTGTTCTGTCGCCCTCAGCGGCTGGTGGCTCTCTAGCAGAGTGGACGGGCACCTTGTCAGGGTGAACGAAGTCCAGAATTGTTGCTAGTCTCCTCCCCATTAATAGTTCTGCTGGTGACTTGCCCGTGGCTACACATGGTGTTGTGTGCTGCAGGAACAGCATCCTTGCAATGCGGGCAGACCAATCCCCTTCCAGCAGACGTACAATCGCTTCCTTGGCTGTACGCACCATCCGTTCGGCTTGCCCATTAGAAGATGGGTGGAACGGCGCAGATGTTGCCCTTCTAATGAAATTGTCGGCCAAAAACCCCCTGAATTCTTGGGACACAAATGCCGCCCCATTGTCTGACACAACGGTTTCAGGTAGTCCGTGGGTCGCGAATAGTTTGCGGAGGACCCTGATCACGGCTGCAGACGTCATGTTAGACACAAGTGAAACCTCTAACCATTTAGAATAAGCATCCACTACAATCAAGAACACCTTTCCTTGAAATGGGCCCGCAAAGTCTATGTGCAGCCGACTCCACGGTTTCCTGGCCCGCTCCCACCAATGCACGGGTGCCCTGGGCATTTCTGGGCGCGCTTCTTGGCATGCCTGACAGGTGCGCACCCATTGTTCGATATCCTTATCCAAACCTGGCCACCACACATAGCACCTGGCTAACGATTTCATCCGCACCATGCCTGGATGCCCCATGTGAAGAGTGTCCAGTATCTTGTTACGCAGGGACCCTGGAATGACCACTCTGTCTCCCCACAGAATGCAGCCCTTGTGGAGTGACAGCTCGTGTTGTCTTGCCGTAAAGGGTCTAAATTCCTCCTCCTGTGTCCCCCTGGGCCATCCCCTCCCCACCCAGGCAAGAACACGGGCGAGGACGGGGTCCTTCCTTGTGCGTTCAGCAATGTCAGTAGCTGTCACAGGAGGTCCAGGCAGCGCCTCCAACATCATAACGTGCTCGGCCGGGGCTGGATCGACATCACCCGTTCCAGGCAGGGGAAGACGGCTTAGCGCGTCTGCATGGCACAACAGCTTACCCTTCACATGACACAGTTCGTATTGAAATCCATTCAAAAAAATGGACCAGCGGAGCATGCGAGGGGACAAAATTTGAGGTGTTTGCTTATGAGGGCTAAATAGACCCAGTAGGGGCTTGTGGTCTGTTTGAATCGTGAAGGATCGGCCGTACACATAGTCATGGAACTTCTTAACCCCCGTAACTATGGCCAGCGCCTCCTTATCAATCTGAGCGTAGTTGCGCTCTGTGGAGCTCAATGACCTGGAATAAAACGCGATCGGCCGCTCCGAGCCGTCTGACTCCCTGTGACTCAGGACTGCCCCCAACCCATATTGGGATGCATCACACGCCAGTACCAACGGTTTAGCTACGTCGTAGTGTGCCCGCGTGCTACTCTTTGACAGCATTCCCCGTAGTGCGTCAAAAGCTTCTTGCTGAGGTCGTCCCCAACGCCACACACAGTTCTTTTGAAGCAGTTTATGCAAAGGTTCGGCTATTGATGCCTTGTGCGGAACAAATGCGTGATAGAAATTTATGAGTCCCAAAAAACTCTGCAGTTCAGTCTTATTACACGGTGTCGGTGCTTCGGAGATAGCCTTTATCTTAGTATCCATGGGGTGAATGCCTGCAGCATCAATTCGGTACCCTAAAAAATCCACAGCAGCCACCCCAAAACTACATTTCTCCTTTTTAAGCTTCAGGCCCACATCCCTGAATTTGCACAGAACTTCCCGGACGCGTTCCAGCAGCTCTAGAGAGTCCTTTCCCGCTATCAGCACATCATCAAAATAAGGGAGCACCCCCGGCAGACCCCTCAGCAAGCGTTCCATTAGGCCTTGGAATATGCCAGGGGCTACGCAAACCCCAAACTGTAGTCTATTCACCTTGAAGGCACCCTTGTGTGTGACAATTGTTTGGATTTCTGCAGATGCTGGAGTTACCGGCAGCTGCTGATAAGCCTGCGCCAAATCGATCTTCGCAAAAATCTTTCCTCCAGCCAGCTTTGCCAATAGCTGAGACACAACCGGAATGGGGTAAGAGTTTCCCCTGATGGCCTTATTTATTGTACATTTGTAATCTGCACAAATTCGAATCTCCCCATTCGCCTTCAGGGGTGTGACAATGGGAGTTTCCCATCTGGCTGAGTCCACTGGTGAAAGTACCCCTTGTTGTACTAGTTTATCTAGTTCTGTCTCTATTTTTGATTGCAGCGCGAATGGTACTCGCCTGGGCTTGAACCGAATCGGTGCAACCCCTGGATCCAGCTCTAGGTCAATTGGAGCCCCCTTGTAGCATCCCAACTGCCCATTGAACAATGCTCCAAACTCCTTATACAGGGTGCCAAATGTCTCTGGAGCTACCTGGACTGCGTGGAGCCCTGAGATTCCCAGACCCAAAGCCGGAAACCAGTCTGTGCCCAGCAGGCTAGTGCGCTTCCCTTTGGCAATCACTAGCTTCAATGCCGCTCTCCTATCACGGAACTGTACATTGACAGTGCACATTCCCAGAATATGTATGCGGCCAGCAGAATAAGACTGTAGCGTAGCTGGGAATGGCTCTAACATGGGTAACTTACCCCTAGAGAATAATGTTCTGGCTGTGTCGTCAGACACTATGGAGAACCCGGATCCAGAATCCACCTCCATGTAGCACTGCCTCTCGTTGATCAAAACCCGCACCGAAGGCTTTCTCTGGGCGGGGAACTGAACAGTCTTGCCCTCGATTTGTGTAAGGTAATTGCAGTCGTCGTAAAGGTAAGTTGATGTAGCCGTCCTCCGACCCCCTGGTTTCGATGGTCCAGGTGTGCTTGTGGCCCCCGACCTGCATACCCTTGCTATATGCCCCGTTTTCCCACACGCTCGGCACACAGCCTCGCGGAACCGACAATTCTTCCTATTGTGCGTTCCGCCACAGCCCGGGCATGCAGCTTGACGGTCTTTGTGTGCCGTTCCCTCCTGTCTCACCATCTCTATTCGCCGCTCCGGACTTTGGTTGGGGCTGGCATCCTGGTCGTCCACGGAGTGAGCAGCCTCTCCTGCCACTTTTGTAGCTCTCTGGCCCGGGTTTTGTTCCTCTTTTTCCTCATTTTCTGTTGCGATCGCCTCTTGGAGTGCCGTTGCCAGATCCATTTCTTGTTTTGCCGCAATCCGCCTGCGGCCCTTGCTGCTGCGGAGGCCGCACACGAACCGGTCCAGCAGTGTTTCTTCCAGGTTGGCAAACTTACAGTGCCTTGCCAGTTTCCGTAGTTCGGTAAGGAAAATGGACACTGTCTCTCCAGCTTGTTGATGCCTTTTATGAAATTCAATGCGCCAGGTCATCTTAGACGCCGTAGGATTGAGATGCCTCGATAAATGGTCTGTGACATCCTTGAACGTGGCCTCCTGCAGTGTTGTGGGGGCCAGTAGTGCTCGAGCCAACTCAAAGGTCTCTGCCCCACAGCAACTCAGTAACAAGGCTTTTTTTTTGTTCTCATCAGTGACCCCCTTTGCAGCCACTCCGAATTCAAAACGCTCGAGGTAAGCATCCCACGCCTCGGATGCTCCGGGATGAAATGGTTCCATGAACCGTGACGCCGCCATTCCTCCGGAACTGAGTTGTCCTGTCAGTTTCAGGGAGTCCTGTCTTCTGGTATCAGGACGCTAAGGTCGGGAAGCTGGTGTTCCGCCCTTCAAACGGCCTGAATCCCACCTTCGTCGCCAGTATGTTGTGTCGTGGCCGAAGTAATCCAGATACACATCTTCATGAAACAGCTCTTTATTTTAGGAAGACAGGACTGAGGGAACTTAGGGTAGGCGGTTACATTTATAGGAGAGAGAGGCTGGCAAGGAAAAGATACATTTTGGAGGGAACAATCTCAAGCAATCACACAGCAGCTTTTTGGTGGGAACCAATAAAGCTGAGGATCCAAATGCAGCAGCTTAAATGAACCAATAGTGGCTGTTCCTTCTGGAACAGGAATGCAGTTACTTTACAGACAGATAACCTTTGAATCAATACACAACAATAGTAATTCCAGATCAACAAATCTGAGATAAATGGTTATGAACCTGAACATTGCAGGGCAAGCTCTGACCATCTGCACAGAGGGTTCGTTTTTCGTTTTTTTATTTTTTAAAAAGCCCAGTTTCTAAATTCTCTCTCTACACATACGGTTTTAAAATTAATATCCCCTGATGGTTTAGAACATACTTGGAATGCCTCTGTCCATCTGATAAAGAGATTGGATGCTGCAGTCCAGTTGCAGATAGTCTTACTCTAAAATATGTAGCTTCCATTTCTGCATGAAAACTTGCTGTAATTTTAAACAGGAGGGTGCAAAAGTCAGGGAAACAATACACTGGGAATTAACCAACAATCTTGGTGGAAAAGCTAGCGAAAAAGATTGTTCCAGTGGGAGGGGACAGCAACTGAAATATGAATAAACAAGATCTGAAGAGTCAAAAGAGTTGGCTTAATTCTGACACAGGAGTACAGATGGATAGACCAGCTTAATAAAATATGAGACAGAGGCAAAATCAGTTGTGTGTTGAGGCCCCGAAACCACCCCCTCGTCAATGAATGAGACACAACGACACGGATATTCGGTTAATGTTATTGGGCAAATTTTGGCCACAACTTTATTGGTTACAGAATGTGAGCGGTATTGGCTTAGGCTCGTGCCTCTGCTTAAATGGGGCCTAGCCACGCCTCCCCAGCCAGCGGATTGGCTGGCTGGGAGCCTCCAGGTGATGCGGGACTCTGTTCCCCCACCCCGGAGGGGAGTGGGTGGCCACGTGGTCCACCACAACTCCTCCTCACTGTTAAGTGGAGCGGATCTCTTGCCAAGTCATGCCAAGTCTTACAGACATTAAATTCACCCCCACCCCCATATTTCCATTCAGAACTCAGAAGATTAAACTCAAAAGTTTTTGCATAGGGTATGGATTTGAAGAATATCAGTATGCAAAATTAATTGGAGACTGTCAGGTTAGCTTACTGGTGCAGCTAAGCCAGAGCTGGCCCATCCATGAGGCAGAGCTTCTGGATTCCAACAATATCGCGCAAGAGCCCCGTGACATTGCATGAGAGTCCCGCAAGATCCCACGACATCTCACGGGAACCTGGAACCTGCGGCAGCACAACCCCAGTAAGCGAGGCTTCAGTGGGGCTGGCAATGGGGGGGGGAGTGGAGGGTGGCACATAGTGCAGGGCAGCACCTTTTGCCTCAGGTGGCAAAAAGGGCTGGGCCACCCCTGAGCTAAGCTACCTGCAGGCAGGACTCTGAAAAAATAGCATAGCAATACAATAAAGGACACTTGGAACCTTGCGGTAAGAACAAATCATTCATAAGCAAAGCTCTACTAAACCAGACCTAAAGGTAGGTCCAGTCGCGGATGACTCTGGGGTTGCGGCGCTCATCTCTTTCTATAGGCTGAGGGAGCCGGCGTTTGTCCGCAGACAGTTTCTGGGTCATGTGGCCAGCATGACTAAGCTGCTTCTGGCGAAACCAGAGCAGCACACGGAAACGCCGTTTACCTTCCCGCCAGAGTGGTACCTATTTATCTACTTGCACTTTGACGTGCTTTCGAACTGCTAGGTTGGCAGGACCAAGCCCAGTTTCTAACAATGGTCAGTCAGAAGTTTCCCAGGAAGTCCGCAAGCAGCACATGAAGGCAAAAACCCTCCTCCCATTCAAATGATCCCCTAAGCTATAAAGGTTAAGAGCATGTTGGTTGGTTTGATTTAGCTAAGTGAAATGCACTATATTTGTAAAACCTCACTTTACAATCTAGAGCAAGTCCATGGCTTTAATACATTATGAAAAGGTCTCTATTAAAAAAGGCATTCAGTGCCCACAGTAAGTATTCAATACATGTAACAGCAAACATTTCATAGCTAACACTGCAGGAAACGAACTTATTGCAAAATGGAATTTATGTCAACACCAGTCACTGTTAGAAGCATCAGTATTGAAATGCTCTGGAAACATTCAAAATATGCTTTTGCTGCTGGAGGACAGTGATAATCTACTCTTGGAAAAAGTCAGCTGTATCGTAATTGCACTCTCCCAGAGCATGTTAATATGAAAAGCCCCTCAGGACTGTAAATAATACAAGGAATATCACATTACAAATGTTTCCTATTTAGGCACAAAACACTTATTCTGTAATTTCATACTCACATTTATATTAACAAGATTTGAAATGGAGAACAAAAATTTGAAGCCTCCAACAAGTAGGTGTATAAACAAACAGCCATTTCTGAGCCATTCCAAATCCTTGTGGTTTTTAAATACCCAAGGAAAAATTAGCAGAACAAACTAGTCTAGACCACAGATTTTTTGGCTATTTTATGCTACTTTAATATAATCAAAAAGAATGAACTTCAAGCTTTGATTTTTAAAAAACAAAACTATATCCATGGAGGTCTGCCTATGCTTTTAAAAAGGAATTTGGAGAAGAAAATGTGCTTTCCAGTCGTCACCGCTGGGTAAAATCATTTCATTTTCAACATGTCAGCGTTCTTCCATTTCTATTCTACTTCTTTGGTCTAGCCTTTCTATCCTAAAATAGTTCATTAGGTTGTATTACATAAACTCACTCTGTTTCTCAAGTTCCAAGGGTATTTAGCATTTCTCCCCAAAAAAAGGGAGAAAAAAGATACTACAAAGTGGAAAATAAGTTGTTCAACTGGCAGGAAAACAGCTACTTACAAGCAAATTAACTATCCCCAACTACTACATGACTGCTCAGTTAAAAGTAATCTGTTATAGTTCAGGCTTTGCCAAACCTCTGGAGGTACAGCATTCCAGTGATCGGAAGCTGTGAGCCAAAAAATGTTCTTGATACCTTAAACATTTGGTACAATTAAGCGGCAGGCTATTCTGAAAAGATTGTGACGGGATGTACATAACAGAGCACTGATATCCATGCTCCTTGGTGCTTCCGTGCATTTTGAAGTATTTAAAAACAAGGAAGGCCTCCAGCGAGCGAATGCTTAAGGAATCAGAATGCTATAAATATTCCATTATACGTGGAATTCTAATGAGATACCACCTGTCACCAGGGCGAATTGCTGCCCTGATAGCAATCTGCATGGCATGAATAGAGGGAGGTCTTTTCTCATACCTGTATGTCATTGCATGATTTCACAACCCTCCAAAATATGCTATCAGTTATGAACTATACATTGTTAAGAGATAATAGCACAATGAACTCATTTGTGACACTGAGTCTACCAAAGAGGGGAACAAGTCAGCTTCTGAACTTTGCTTTCACCTTCTGGGTTGTGGGAAATGGTGCTGAACAAAATAGCTGACATTTTTTAAGAATCCCTGCGTGGAGACCTTTCCCTATACAGTACAGTGGTACCTCAGGTTACATACGCTTCAGGTTAAGAACTCCGCTAACCCAGAAATAATGCTTCAGGTTAAGAACTTTGCTTCAGGATAAGAACAGAAATTGTGCTCTGGCGGCGCAGCGGGAGGCCCCGTTAGCTAAAGTGGTGCTTCAGGTTAAGAACAGTTTCAGGTTAAGAACGGACCCCCAGAATGAATTAAGTACTTAACCAGAGGTACCACTGTATATGAGAGTTATAGAGAACAGATATGAGAGTAATAAAAGAGATTTCAGTCTGAAATCAAACTCTGGACAAAAGGCGCCTCCAGACTGTCAGCATTTTGCAGGAGGGATTCCGAAGCAAACTAGAAATTCAGAATCCCACCATTAAAATGGCTTAAAGCGCTCTGTCACCCAAGCACAACAAATTCACAGAGTCAGGGAAATGATGGGGAAACACACAGAAAAGTGTGGAATGAACAAAGGATTAGCAAGAAGACACAAAGACTGTGAAGGCAAATCAGCATGAATGCTCATTATAAGATAAACTCCCTGCAGACAAACTCATTGAACACCAAACTCATTGAACATCCAACCTCTGTGTAAAGCACTTTACAAGCAAATTCTTGATAATCAGGTCATCAGGAGTAGCTCAAAGCTTGAGGTATCCAGTTCCGCTCTGCCTTAATGGAGGCAGCCCCTACGACAGCGGGAGATCGTTGGCGAAGGATAAACAAGGGTGATTGAGGGTAAATCATCCTTGCAAATTCCCCCCAGGGACGGGGGGAACAGGCTTCACCCACAGTTTGTCTCTGTACCTGGCTCTTGCTCCAGCATCGAATGCGGGGGGGGGGCAGGGAGGTGCTGAGTGCAAAAGCACTTTGCCTGCTGAAAACCCTCCAACGCCGCCATTAAGAAGCAGAGGTTCTCCTGTTAATTAGAGCTTAATTGGACTAAAGTACAGGCACGTGCTAGAAGAGATGAAATCACAAACCGTGGAACAAACCAACTGCAAGGACTTTAAGGTATGAATTTGAGATAAGACTTCATTTGGTACAAAAGACAGTGGGGGGAGGGGAGCCTACGGTTTCTTTATTTAAAGTTTTATCCTCTACATTTATAATTCGGCAACCCTCCTCTGAATGTTAGTTCAAATTATATTTGTACAAGTGAGGATGGAAGAAATTGGATTATAAATATGGAATATAACATCAAATGGTACTGTTGTTGTTTAAAAAAAGGAAAAATGGAGGGAAGCTCTATTTTGCGAAAGGTTTACAATGGAAACTTAGAGCTGACTCTTCCCCATCCTTTATTATCTATGAAGTGAACTGAATAACACTAAGAGGACTTGGAATTTAATTGGAAGGATAATTGGTCATATATCTTCAGCTGGAAGGAAGGATTAAAGGAGTCTGGGAGCTGCCAAGGAACTGAGGAGGTTATTTATTAAGACATCTGCAGTTCGACAGACCTCTCTTCTTCCCAGGCTGAGAGGAAAAATAGTGGCAACAGTTTATTCACTGGGACAGAGCGACTTTTGCAGCTGTTGTTAAAGTTATCGGTGCAAAACAACGAAGAAATTTACGGAACAATGGGATATCAGCTCAACCCAAGGCATGGTGGATGATAGCAACAATCGGGGAAAAGAAAGACATCTTACAAGAACAGGAAGAAACTCCATGGGCAGAATAACTGCCACACACAGGAAAAACAAGGATATAGTTTGAGTTCCTCACTTGAAGTTTTATAAATCATTTAATGTGTCAACACGAACAGAAGTTATTAATACTGCAGCTGTTGTATAAAGGATTATTATTATGACCGGAATGTAATTGAAACTAGTAAGATTTTGGAACGCAGAAATAAAGAAAATCATCAAATCTAGCACGTAGGAGGCCACTTTAACTAAATTATATAATTCAGTATTTGAATGATTGGTATTAATAATTGTATTTATAAATTGGCATTGCTATAATGAGGCTATTACTGGACTGTAATTTTAAAGAGAGCCAAGCATGGGCTTTACCTATGCAACATAAAAGCTAGATACCACTAGGTAAAGGTAAAGGGATCCCTGACCATTAGGTCCAGTCGTGACCGACTCTGGGGTTGTGGCACTCATCTCACATTATTGGCCGAGGGAGCCGGTGTACAGCTTCCGGGTCATGTGGCCAGCATGACTAAGCCGCTTCTGGCGAACCAGAGCAGCACACGGAAATGCCGTTTACCTTCCCGCCAGAGCGGTACCTATTTATCTACTTGCGCTTTGATGTGCTTTCGAACTGCTAGGTTGGCAGGAGCAGGGACCGAGCAATGGGAGCTCACCCCGTTGCGGGGATTCGAACCACCAACCTTCTGATCGGCAAGCCCTAGGCTCTGTGGTTTAACCCACAGCTCCACCCGCGTCCCCAAGAATCTTCTTGGCCCAGGACAGTAAACTAGAGCTATTTACGCTTCTTACCATAGGAATCTCTGTGGATGGTATCTTCCCTGTTCCCTCCATATTGTGTTTTGAAATGTTGCAGGCTTATTGTTTTATAGGGAAAAGATGGTAACTCGGAGCTTTCAGCAAATGTTTTTACAATTAGCTCAGATTGTGGAATGCCAACGGCATGTATGTTTTCGAATGCTTTCCCTCCGATATTACCAGACTCCTTTCATTTAGTCTTCATCACTCTTTCATCGGTGGTTAGCCATGCTTATTAACATGACTCAACAAGGAAATCAACAGCTCGCTGAAATATTCGTACACTGTGAGCCTTTTTTTTAAAACTGGCCTTACAAACTTACTGATAACTCTTAAAACTTGCAACTGTTCTTAAGAAGAGCATTCTATTTCCAAACACTACCCTCAAAACAAGTTTCCAAAGCAGTCAGATATTTCATCTGCCCTAGACCAAACTGATTCAACCACAGCATTAAGAAGATTCTGTGTAAGTAAAACAAATAAACTCTCATGTGCATTTGCAAACTGAAGTTTATCAGCACTGACAACGATGGTTCACATTCAATATCCCTGCCCAGGTTCTTCTTTTTAATGTGCTGATAATATAACTATTTGTCAATACACAAGGCTCCATAGCCCCGGAATTAATTGCAAAGGTGAGAGGGGCATGTTATTCCTTTCCTGAAATCCCAGCTTTTGACACATTCCTCTAAAAACCCACAGTTTCAAAACGCTTCCTTTGCATTTGCACTCCCTGCTTGCTCAACTGCATGATGAAATGTGTTCTATCTATGCATGAGGTTAGCTGGGTCCAAAAAAAGGAAAGGCACATTTGTATGAGGTCAGCAGCCATTTACCATTTATAGTGAGATGAAGCATTTGGCTGTCTGTGTGCATGCCCTGTCAGTACTTAATTGGCATAACTGAATCAACCAATTAGAAGCTGGGGAAAACACAAAAGGGAACACCTACTGGTAATGAACAGGAAAGACTTAAGCTGCTCCTCATATACAGATACAATTTACATATGGGTGTGAATTACTACTCTGGTCTCATGTGAATGGAGGAAAAGTACCGTAGATTAACAGCTAGATAAAGCGGCTTAGTCATGCTGGCCACATGACCCGGAAGCTGTCTGCGGATAAACCCCGGCTCCCTCGGCCTGTAAAGCGAGATAAGCGCCGCAACCCCAGAGTCATCTGTGACTGGACTTAACTGTCAAGAGTACCTTTACCTTTCAAAGCTCTAATGCAGACAAACCTACTGCAGTTGTTCTAACAGACTTCAGCTCTAGCACCCATCAGCCAATATAGGGCAGAGCTAAAATAATCAGGAGCGTACTCTAAGGTTCCTGATTGGGCATTGGCAGCCACGCACCAAATTTGAACACCTGGTGAGCCAAGTGTGGCCTGTGGAACAGAGGTTCCCCTCCCATGCTGTAAGTGAAGACCAGCTGTCTTGCCTTTCTAAGCTGGAAAATGTGCATTGATTCGGACGACTCAATTCAACACACTGATGTTTTGCTGGGGACAGCAAAAGACAAGAGGATAACCATGTCAGCATATACCCCGCCTGGGGAATTTTGTGAGACTGCCCCAAAGTCAGAGCACAGCCGTGTGCGCACATCCCCAGCTACAGAGAGTCCGGTGGCGCAGTAATATGTGATTGTTCCCAGCATGAAGAACAACACACACAAGCCATAAATAAGGCTAAAACTATTTATTGTAGGAATAGTGCAGAGAAATTCCCTGCTGCCAGCTCATTAGGCAGAGCTGCCATAAAGACATCTTTCCAGCTCGAGGTCTAGTCAGAAGAGAGTCCAAAGGCTATAATTACAACAGTACAGTAAAACATAAACTTTCCATGTAGGAAAACATAAGGCAGGTTTCTCACGGCTCGGTGAGACAGGCAAGAGTGAAACCATCCTCGCTGCAGCTGCGTGCCACTCGGCTTGGACAAAAATCATAACAAACCACTGCCATGTCAGTTCTAAATTATTCTTTAAAAAGGTAAAGGACCCCTGGCAGTTCAGTGCAGTCACGAATGACTCTGGGGTTGCGGCACACATCTCGCTTTACTGGCCGAGGGAGCCAACGTTTGTCTGCAGACAGTTTTTCTGGGTCATGTGGCCAGCATGACTAAGCTGCTTCTGGCGAAACCAGAGCAGCGCACGGAAACGCCGTTTACCTTCCCGCCAGAGCAGTACCTATTTGCACTGGTATGCTTTCGAACTGCTAGGTTGGCAGGAGCTGGCACTGAGCAACGGGAGCTCACCCCGTCGTGGGGATTCGAGCTGCTGACCTTCCGATCGGCAAGCCCTAGGCTCAGTGGTTTAGACCACAGTGCCACCCACGTCCCAAATTATTCTTACAATGGCTCAAATCATCCGCGTCCCAAATTATTCTTACAATGGCTCAAATCATTGGGTTTTTTTGATGGAGGATGGCTATTTTAACTTGATTTGAGAACTTCTCTAGGGTTAACATGCATGACCAAATTGTTTCGGCAATGGTTGTACTTACCACATGATCACCTAGACAAATGAAGCCAAGAGAAGTGAAATTTTCATTGCAGGGCATTCTTGGGAGCATCAGGCACTCAGGGTACATGTTTCTTGTTTTAGATTATCCTTCACAATGATTTTAGGGGGTGGGGGGAAGATTCTTCACAAAGCAGAACCATATTTATTTGTGGCATTTTTATCCTGCCCTTCTTCCAAGAATTTCAGTGAGGCATGGATTGCTCCCTCTCATTTTATCTTCCAAAAAAATTCCTGTGAGGTAGGTTTGGCTGTGAGTGTGTGACTGGCCCAAGGGCCCCCAGTGAGCTTCATGGCTGAGTACAGATTTGCATCCAGGTCTCCCTGGTCATTCTCCAACAATTTAACTAGTACTCTACCTTGGCATCCTGCCATATTTGAAATTCAGACACACTCCCTTCTCAAGTATTTATGGCAGGTAATATTTTAAGAGTGAACACATATTAATAAATTGCCTACCCTGAACACATACTAAATAAGCATTAAAATAGAGAATAAATACATGCTTAAAATATATCGCTTTCCCCAATAAATCAGACAAGTGGCTAGCTGCCTCTCTGTCTGTCTGTCTGTCTGTCCGTCCGTCCCCCTAAAAAAAATAATACTGAAGTTTTAATAGATATTTGGGTCGTTTTCAACAACCCCGTTTCTTCATCTCAATAATCATATCACATTTTACTATAATTCTGAATGATCAAAGCTGGCACTAAAGTTGCCTCACTGCTTGCAATTCCTAACGGAGCTACAGCGCTGTGAGTTATGGGCCTGTCATTTATCATAGAGGCCACCAGTGAAAAGATTTCTCTTGGTAATTGCGAAGCAGGTGCAGCTGATGTGAAAGGCACACGTGCAGACAATTTGAGGCTGAAGCTGCTCCTCCGAGATTTTTTCCAGATTACATCTCATGTTTGGGTAGAAACTATTTCATCTGATTCAACAAACTAAACCAACGCTTGTAAAGAGTGAGAGAGGAGAGAGAGAGAGAGGAGATTCCCCCACCCCAATTCTGATGGAGCTTCTCAAACATTTCTAGAAACCAGACGAGCGCATTAAAAGCAACCCAAACCTGTGAGAGAAGCGTGAGCTGGCACCAGCTATCTGTGCTCCATCTTAGAATACTCTCATCCTGGATCTTAAATTAACAAGGCCAGATTCTCTCCTGTCAATACACACACACACACACACACACACACACACACACACACACACACACACAAAACTCACACTGGCTTCAGGAGAGTCGCCTACGCACAGAAGAGGGTATAATTTAATCCAAAAAGGAAATGATTCCCTATTCACTGAAATTTGTTTCTAATTAAGATTCACGTGGATCCAGACAGGCGTGGTCCTTAGCTGCAACATCACTTCTTTCTTGCAGGACTGTCTCTATCAGGTTTCAGTGAGTCAGACGCTAGTTATGAAGAACTTGATTTAAGTGCACAAGTTGTTACAATTCGAGGAGGGAGGAGAAGAATAGAAGGGTTATTGAAGCTTTAAGAATAGCAAAACACAGCTCACGGCATTTGCAACACGGAAGTGGAGAGGTCATTTTTCCACAATCCATTTTATTTGTTAATTTATTTAAGGCGTTTTATATAGTACCTTTCATAATATTTATCTCAGGGTGGTTTGGAATGCATTTTTTTTTAAAAAAAACAAACAAACAGGACAATGATAAAAGATACAATAAAATAATAAACATATTGCATAATTAGCACAATGTACAAATTGAACTAGCAATGTTTTTTTAAAAAAAAATCCTTCATTTCCAGTGCTTTTGATTATAGCATCCTCCTCTGGATACTAGGACAAATTATTCTTATTTATTACTACTACAGGCCAACATTTAATCCAAATCTAAGTGACTGCTTGGATATAATTAGACAGGAAAACTACTTAAGTTGGCATTCCCATGCCTTTTTTCCTCCAACTCACCCACCTACATGTGGAATTACCTAATCACACACAAATCAGGGTGACGTAGGGACAGCTTCTCCACACTGCTCCTTTGACAATTCTACATGCTTTTTTTATTCACAGCTTCATTCTTTTTCTATTCTCATTTAGACCACCATCCTCCTGCTTAGACTGGCAACAAAACTTCCCAGGAACAGTGGTTTCTTGACCATGTTGGCAGTTCTCCTTGAAACCGGACAGAGACCATTGATTCCACAGTACACACCATCACCTTCATGGGAATGTGTGGGTACAAACATTTAAAACTGGAGAACTAATTCAGGACATGGCAACCAAATAAAGATTAATATGTGTCAGAAGAACTTTGCCCCCTGCAAAGTTCCCCCTTCACTAAAAACTTCTAGCCTCCAACCAGTTCTGTTCTGGTAATTCAGTTGCTCAACA
Source organism: Darevskia mixta (assembly GCA_034641385.1). NCBI lineage: Eukaryota > Metazoa > Chordata > Lepidosauria > Squamata > Lacertidae > Darevskia > Darevskia mixta. Next base: position 24,331,856 of record JAWWNH010000011.1, read on the forward strand.
TCACACATTTTCTAGTGCTGCAAAGGCATGCATGATGTCCTGAGAACATCAGACACAGGAAAATTTACTGCCCAGCAGTAGTCATGGCTCATTGGCTCATCTTAAAACTTCTTTTCGCCTGTGGCAAAGGCTCACAGTGTTAGGCGAGCCGACTTCTAGCCACCAGAGCTATAGTATTAATTGTTTTGAATACAGGTAGGTAGCCGTGTTGGTCTGCCGTAGTCAAAACAAAATAAAAAAATCAAAAAAATCATTCCAGTAGCACCTTAAAGGTAAAGGTAAAGGTAAAGGGACCCCTGACCATTAGGTCCAGTCGTGTCCAACTCTGGGGTTGCGGCACTCATCTCGCTTTATTGGCCAAGGGAGCCGGCGTACAGCTTCCGGGTCATGTGGCCAGCATGACAAAGCCGTTTCTGGCGAACCAGAGCAGCGCACGGAAACGTCGTTTACCTTCCCGCCTGAGAGGTACCTATTTATCTACTTGCACTTTCGTGCTTTCAAATTGCTAGGTTGGCAGGAGCAGGGACCGAGCAACGGGAGCTCACCCCGTCGCAGGGATTCGAACCGCCGACCTTCTGATCAGCAAGCCCTAGGCTCTGTGGTTTAACCCACAGCGCCACCTGGGAATAGGTTTAATCACCTATTCCCACCACCCTTCTGAGTAATACCCCTCCCACCCTCTCACTATATATAAGGGTCTGGTGACTTCTGTTTCAGTGTATCTGAAGAAGTGTGCATGCACACGAAAGCTCATACCAAGAACAAACTTAGTTGGTCTCTAAGGTGCTACTGGAAGGAATTGTTTTGAAGTACACTAAGCCTGCAACCTACATGGAGGTTACAATCCGGGGACCGCGCCTAAAGCCAAAACCACATATAGTCAAAACACATTGTGTGCAGTGGCAGGTGGGATTGCCAAAGTCGGACGCTCGCCCCCTAGTTCTATATGCACTGTGCATGTTCACTGCTGTAAACAATTAAATGGACACCAGGTACTAGGGATATATGGCTCATGTGCTTAACAAAAAATGGCTGGCTGCTTATTGTTATTCATCATTATTATACCCTGCCTTTTTCCCTGGCTGGACTCAAGGCCGCTTACAGATTTTAAAAAATCTCTACAAACTGAAAAAACGATTATTATTTTTTTAAATTTTTTTTTAAATATTATTAGAATTAAAACACTATACATGTATAAAATCTGTTTAAAACCTACAAATAATTACAATAAAGGTCAATTCCCAAAATCCTGGTGGAACAAGAAAGCCTTCACCTGCCAACAGAATATCAACAGCAAGGAATGAGCCAACACTGGAGAGACCTGTCAGGAGTAAGCCTGGCCAATGGTATCAAATAGTATGGGAAACAGCCTTATTAGAAAAACTAACCAATAAACTGAAACTGACACGGGGACAAATAGAAGAAGATGCCTTCACCCTGGTTTGGTTCCCTTTGTCACACACACAGCCCAATAAGAAAACAACAAGGAATCCCCCGACAGCATAGGAATCAATCTGGCTAACCTGATTCAAAAATACACACTCACACCCGCTCACACACAAAAACAATTCTCACTAGAGCCAACCAAAGACAACCAACCATACCCTAAGCTACACCCAACCTCTCTCACCACCAAGGAAATACAACAAGTGAATAGCAAGAGAACCCGTACAAGTAACACTGACACAACCCCTCACACACAAAGTAGAATAATAGAAGCATAACCACCCCACCCCACCCACCATTCCCCCTCCCCCTCTTTCCCCTTTCTTCTTCTTCTTCTTCTTCTTCCTAATTGTTTAAACCAATTCATAAACCAAAAACTCATACATTGACCACTAATAATGAAACATATGTTGTAGATATTTTTCCACATTTGTTATGCTGTTTTTGTGATATACATATGACATGAGAAAACTTGGTATACTTATTTGTGTAACATTATTCTTGTTTATGAAACCCAATTAAAAACAAAAACAAAAACAAGGAGGGAGCCAGTCTGGCATCTCCAGGGAGGGAGTTCCCGAGTCTGGGAGCAACCACTAAGAAAGCCCTTTCCCACATCCCCACCAAGCATGTTTGTGAGGGTGGTGGGACTGAGAGAAGAGCCTCCCTGAAGATCCCAGGCAGGTTCATATGAGAGAATAGTCTTTCAGATAGCTTGGGCCTAAGCCATGTTGACCTGCGTCAACAGCCATCACATTCTGAGGTATATAAAACAAATTGAAACAACAAGTGCTGTTATTTAATCCCGAGTACATCCAAAATCTTGGAAGAAGCTTGCCCTCCATGTTGAAATGACACCTCCATCATCACACCAATATGAGAAATAGTGAGCAAACTTCTCAAGTTTCATAGGCACATATATTTTTACCAGAAATCTCTGCGTATTCAATTGTACGCTTCATAAAAGTCTAGATATTCCTTAGAGTGTCTTGAACATTTGGGAGCAGCAGTTTGCACATTCAGAATTTTTATAGTTGACACCTAAGGTTTTCTTAACTAATTGGGATGGATACAGCCCAACATAAAAAAGGTACTCGGCTATAAATCTAACTTTAATGAGATTTTGGAATCAAAATGTTTAGAAAAGGATCTTCCAAGGCAGTATTTAACAAGTTGCAGTGGATTCAAGAGGGAATAATATTTTTCTGTTCCAATTTATATATTTAATTTTTTTAAAAATAAAAAAAAATACTTTTCCAGAAAAAAACCTACAGAACACTTTTTATGTTGCTAGGCCAGAAGTAATTCGCTGCTAAGTTTTAATACTTGGTATTCTCAGACTAATTCTGTTATGGTTTAAGGCTTGGCCAAAATAACCCTAACTGAAGTAAAATTAAATTGCAAGTTTACATGTGGTAGTATTTTTATAAATTCATGAAAAGTAAATATTGAGGGCTATGGGATGAGAGTGTGCAGAACTGCCGCCGACCAGCTGTCCAGGTTGGGGGAATTCCACAAGTAGAACATTAAAAGCATTTTGTTTTCCAAAACAGGGTTGTGTGTTTCTCTCTCTTTCCTTTATTTTAAGCAAAGCATTACAAACATCCTGCCAAAATTAAAGAGAAACTTTTAGTTTATCAGTAAGCAAACAGCAGGAACTTAAATGTAGGCATTCAACCATTTTTGCAAACTGTACAGCTCTGATCAAACTGTTTAACAAGTGTTAAGTCTTTGTCAAATTAAATGATCAACATTCTTGGAAACTGGAGGTGGTTGGTTTTTTTTTTTAAGAAACACTGAAAATTTCCTCTTTAAATTAATGTCATTGGGAGCAGGAGTTTGATGTTTTCGATTATTCGTTCATTATTTCTTCTCCTTTGTCATTGCTTTGGTGGAAATTATTAACAGATAACATTGCTTTAGGGAATAATTAGAATGGAAAGAGAACTACGGAAGGGGATTAAGCGATATGCTAAATGCCCATCACTAATTAATTAGCAAGAGGTAGGTAAACTGGCAGACAGTAGGTGTATTATATATCAATGTTCAGCCTACCACCTGTTCAACCTCCCTCATTCATCAGGCTACTGCCTACAAAAGGTCCTTGCAACATCAGACAAGTTAGTTTGGCAAAGTGGTTCCATCCCCTTATCTTAATGAAAATCTTCTCTATCACTGTGATGAATAAACCTCTTTCTGGCTACATTTTGAAACCCCACCTATCTATACATTAAAAACCTTGCCTTGATATTACACAATATCATGCTGATGAAGAAACAAAGGAATCTGCCAGGGCCGGCCCTACCATTAGGGAGAGTACGGCAGCTGTCTCAGTCAATGCAGGGAGGAGGAGGAGAGATATTTGCAGAGAGAGTTATGTGTGACACATGGCCAGCCCTGTGGCCCCCTAAGCTAACCTTAGGGGTGTGACCAGAGGATGCTGGCGTAATATTCAGCTGCCAGCAATGTTGGCTTCTATATCTGTAATGGGACAGGGGTGACATCAACTTCTCCTTCGCCTCAAGCAGCAAAATGTCTTGGGTTGGCTGCAGATGACTACCATCAATATCATTTTGTGCTTTGTGTTAACAGTGCCTATGACCTAGAGATTTGGGGGGGGGGTGGCAATTCATCTGGTTTACATTTTAATGTGAATCTACCAAATTTGCACTTCTGGAACCAATAAGTGAACCAAACCACACCTCTCATTCAAAGACTTCAATTCTCCAAATTTAATGGTGCTGTTCTCCAAGGAAAGTATGTGCATATTAATGGCAACTGTATGCAGAAAATGCATGTATTTGTGAAAATAATATATAAAACAGCAAAACGGAAAAGTTAGAATTCTAACTCTCCTTCTATTTTCTAAATTGCTCATATTTATTGATTCCCCACCACCACTCTCTGTTTCACCAATAAAGCTGTCCTTTGCATGTATATTAGGAAGGGGACGGATAACGTAATTAATCGTAATATTTACTCGCTGTAGCCTATGTTTCATTCTAAGCCACAGAGTTGTATACAAACGCACAGAAAATGTTCTAAAACAAGTAGTAATACCTTCGACTTTCATCTTATTCTTAGCTAATTGGATAAACTGGGCAAGCTCTTAACAAAAATTCAGAGTTGGCAGCTGTGAGCGTTTGTCACACAGAATTTGGGTCACCATTGGTAGGAGAGAGAAAAACCTATTAGTTGGTTTGAGCACATCTGCTTTTCTGGAATTCCAAGCTGTAAGCTTTCCTGTTTACTGCCTGTTCCTGCTCGAAAACAAGGACAGTTGTTATGTGCATACTGCAAACAACAAATCCAGGCTTCAGCAATAAAACCTCAAAACCAGTGTTTACTTGTTTCACTGTCAGGAAAATAACTCATCTAGATTCTAAATCTTCACTGCCTACCCAGAAGCAGTAGAAACCAGAAATAAAGAGCAATGTCTGAGGGGGGGGGGTGACATGAGCAGGACTGCCGTTTCTTGCTGAAGGCTGCAATCCTAACCTCGCTTAACCTGGGTGTAAGTATTTGCTTCCGATTGGACCATAGCTGTCAACCCTCCCTTTTTTTGCGGGAAACTCCCTTATTCCAATGCCGTTTCCCGCTGCTATCCCGGATTGTTAGATCCCTTAAATTTCCCGGATTTCAAAGGAAGCAGCTCCTCTCCCTCCCTGCCGGCCAAGGAGGCTCCTCAGCTGCGTTGCTCGGCTGCCAATAAGGAGTCTGAGACTGACTGGGGGCAGAGCTTGCATGCCTTGTGCAGCCAGACCCTCACGCCCAACCAGACAGACAGCCTGCCTACCGTCTATGTGCTCGCTCTTTCGTTCACTTGTTCGCCCGCAGCCTCTGGAGCGCAGGGTGGCGAGGCTACTTGGTGCCATTGCACCGCCCTCGCGGCATCCCTTCTTTTCAAATCCGAAAGTTTGAAAAAATCCCTTATTTTCAAATCCGAAAGTTTACAGCTATGGATTGGACATGGTTAGAATTGGGAGTCCTAGTTGCAAGAAAAATTTGTAGAGAGGACAGGTTAAAATCTTTTTGAAGGCCAACCCACACCACCAGTTTGGGGTCTGGTTTTCCCTCTTTGGAGACTGTTCTCCACTGCCAACTCTGAGGTCACAGTAGGCAGAAATACTGCAGTAGTGAAGCAGTGATCAGAATGCCCCATTGCATGCTCAGTTCTCCGTTTTTCAAACATTTCCAATTCTGCACTAAATTGGAACTTGGGGCCACAGTGCAGCAAACTTGTGTGTGACCACTTCAATTGCATTTTTTATTTAGGACAATGGGGTAGGGAAGATGATAACGTAGAATGTTAGCCTAAGAGTCCATTGTGTAAATAGGCATTCATTCATTTTTTTATATTAAAAAAACCTTACTAAATGCAACAAATATTTTGTTGCATGTGCTCTCAAGTTATTTCATATGTAGTACTTTGAATAAATATTTGCATTAAGCATCGACATACTTATGTAGTCATATTTCTTATTTAAATTTCTAGTTTCCTCTTTAAGCATCCAAGACATCTAACAATAACACATAAAACATGAGAGAGAGACCAGCCTGGTTCCATCCACTGGACAGAGGGCGAGCAACTGCTTGCTTCTTGCTTCTGCCAGAAAGAGCACTCTGCTCCAACAGAAGGTTTCCATGGGACTGAAGAAGAGAAGGGACGCACACTCTGGCTTCTACCACTGGTCAGGGGACCAAGGGCTGCTGGGAAGGTAAGAGACTGCACCCACTGCCTTCCAGGAGGAACATAACGATGAGGCAGAAACCAAGACAGCCACATCTATCAGCCAATAAACGAGCAGCTGGTTCAATGTTTGCTTTCCTCTTCCCTCCCCATTCCTTTTTCCTTTTGTGCTGTGCCTTATTATATTGTATGCCTGCAAACAGGGACTACCTTTAGATATCTGCACAGCACTTGGAAATATTAGGCAATTTATTCAAAAAGCATTTATATTGTTATTATTCATAATAACAATATAACAAAACGTGTGCACACACATACATATATACTGCAGAAGATGCCGGGCAGCCAAAGCCAAGGTTATTGGAAATAAAGCAGTAAGAACAGTGTGTGGTTGCTGGAGGAAGGAGTGAAAGCATGTCAGGGAATACTCAGAGTGGGCCTTCAAGTGGCAGCCCAGGGGATTCAGCCTGTGCCCCAGCACATATTTTTGGCCCAAAAAGAAACTGCAGCAAGACCAGCCACGCTGGCAAGGAAACATTTTTTCACCAATTGAACAGGTCAGGTGATATTCCCCGAAACTTCTTGGAATCATAGAAATGGAAGGGACCACGAGGGTCATCTAGCCCAACCCCCTGTAATGTTAGAATATTTTGCGCAATGTGAGACTCGACCCCACGGCCCTGAGATTAAGAGTCTCATGCTCTACCGACTGCGCTACCCAGTTCCTTATCAGGCTTGCTGTGTACGAATAAAGGATACTGGGGTGGGTGGGGGTGTCAGTTTATGGAGATAACAGCAAGGCAAGATGGGCAAAGCCTTTACACAATTATCTGTAGCTCACAGTGGAAGATCCGTAGGTTTCAGTGAAGTTTGTACTTGATCAGAGCTCTTGAGGATCAAGCTTCACGTCTTGGGTGTTTTCTTGTAGCTGGTTCCCTACCCCCTTTTATTTGAGCTCAACAATAAAAAAAGTTATGCCAACAATGAGGTGACAGCAAGTCACAAGTAGAGCCTTAAAGATGATACAAGAGAAACATTCCAAGAAGTGCCAAGAGCATTATTTATTGGAGAGCGGCAAGGGTTTATGTCAGGCGCTTTCCAACTCCAGACAAAGCCTGTCTCTAGTTACTGCCGTCAGTTTGCAGCCTGGGTTTTCAAGGTCTGCACGGATACTTGACTCCGAACAGGAATTCAACGGAATTCCGGACAAAAGTTCAAAATCCATCTCCAGCTAAACAGCTTCCCTCAGCAATACAGTGGCCTCGGGCGTACCTGAAAAATCTGTTTGGTTTAGTTTTAAATGCAACGCAAGCGTTTCAACATGAGCAGAATTATATATCTATCTATCTATTGAATGGTAAAAGCAAGCAGCTTTTCCAAAGTAAACTCTTCTGAACTAAGAAAAGATGGTGATTGACTTAGCAAGTTACTCTACTCCTGTTCCTCAACAGCTTTTCTAATTATATCATTAAACATGTCAGAGAGGTCAATTGCAGCAGATTCCCATGCTTGCTGGAACAGTGACTGAGTGCAAGGCCAGTCAGTAAACTTCATAGCCTGAGCAGCTAACCTGCCCCTTCCCCCACCTCTTTGGCTCTCTAAGAATGTGGGAACAATATAAAATCGCCCTTGCCACACCCACACCAGCTCTTGTGTAATTATTGGGTTAAAATGATTGTGCTGTTTTCTCCTTACATGAAGGGAGCAGAAGTCTCATTCCAAACCAGGTTGTTTTTAAAAGTAGCCCACAACGTCAGTTTTCTTTTCAAACTCAACATTTCTCAGCTTTTTCAACCTCTCGGCACTTGGAAAACAGACAGTACTTTTGTCTAGTTCTCGGAGCTGATCTACATGAGATGCAAGACAACCGTGACTGGCCCACAAACAAATAATTTTTTAAAACATAATGCAGAAGAAGCTGCAGGGTGCTTGGGATAAGATGGGAGCCACAATGGCATTGGAAGAGTGGGTGGGTTAACCATTTCCCCACACTCAGTATTCTCCATAGCTTAGAGCATTTGTGCTGATAACACCAAGGTTGCAGGTTCGATCCCCACATGGGACAGCTGCAGATTCCTGCATTGCAGGGGGTTGGACTAGATGATCCTCAGAGTCCCTTCTGACTCTACAATTCTATGATTCTATAAACCCCACCTCCATCCCAAGCTGCTGTTTATCTCCACAGGGTGAACAAAAGTTCTGTGGGAAGAGGAAAATGGAGAAAATGCCATTGAATATATCTATATATATATCTATATATATTTAAAAATAAATCCCTGCATGCAGAATACTAGCATATCAGGGAGAAACCTATCACGGTAGAAACCTTCTCCCTGATATCAGGTTTTCTATGCACAAGGTTTTGGTTTTGTATACAGGAGAATCCAATTACACAGCCCCCTCCAAGCACCTGAAGTCTGAACTGGTGCAGTCAACACACAGGTCTATCACCCGGGTGAGAAGTGGACTTTAATCAACTGCATGTCATCCATCACAAGTTTTCCTATTTGATGAGTTCCAGGAGCAGTGCTTACCATAAGGACAGATGACTAGAAGCTTATGCCATTTGCATTTACTTGCACACATGCACATTTTAGCATATGGAGAAACAGAGCGCAGTACTTCCTACAAGCAGCAAATCCATAGGCACCCCAAATTCAGTTCTCCAAAGAAGCAGCTCAACACGCACACCCCAAGTCTCTTCCCCCCGCCCCCCCTCACTGCCCATTGTTCTGGTCGGTTACAAGGAATGATTACTGTACATTTATTCCCGGAATGTTTTGGCCAAGCACATCTCCATTTTTAATCCAGGAAAGTGGGGGCCCAGGTATCAAAAGTTAGGGGAACTTGTGAGATAAGCCACCTAGCTAAAGCTTTTAAGATGGGCTACCCTTAAGGAAAACCTTGGCTTCGATTTCCATGCGCAGGGGTTTGGGGCCTCAGCTGTTGCTCCACAGACCAAGAAGCATTTTCTCCATTTGCGAGTGAGTGCTTTTCCATCTCCTCCTGCGTTGTTTTATGGAATGCTAGATATGTCAGGCCTGTCACTGGGGATGACAGCTCTCCGAGGCTGATGGAACCTGCAGAATCTTCACACATATGCTCTCTCGCTCACGCGCACACAAACCCCCCTACGCGCCCAACGAAAACAACCTGTTAAATCTATAAACCTACTGTAGTAACAGGTGCTACTTGTGAAGCAATATCTCCAAGCAGCTCTCAAATACTTTCGGCTGAGGGAACAATTGCCAGAGTTCCAAGCCAAGGGAGCCTTCCCCAAAGGATTTGATAAATAAGGGAAAACAGACCAAAGAAAGGAAAGGCAGCTGTTTGGAAACGAACTGCAAAAACATCTGTACTGCGCTCCTGAGGAACTTTAAAGGGATCTGGCTTTACAACGAATTTCAGTCTACTGGAAAGGACACACTCAGACATGAAACAAACTTGCAGGAAGGAGGGCTGACGCAGAAGTGTGCCTACACTGAAAACCTTATTTTACAGGCATTGAAATATACAAACTGAAGTACTCATTTTAATGAGTGTCCTTGAACATTTTCGGTTTCTTTTCCCTTGTTATATGTAATAAAGTATTTGGGGGTTGTTGTTTTTTTGCAATCTGAAGGGCTGTGGACTAGCAACTTGAACCTGATTAACAAACTGAAGTTGTTAAAGCTATTAATGGGACACGGATTGTGAACCGCTTGCCCTCCCTTTAATTCCCCCTTGCTCATGCATCGTTCTCCTCCGACTGATGTTGTTCCACAATCTCTCCTCCAAAAATCCCTATGCAATAGGTGTAGCTCTCCTATTCAGATTTCCAAAGCATAGGAAAACTCCACAGTCAAACAACAGGGAAGAACAGGAGGAAGAGGGAAAAGGAGGAGAATCAAGTGGCCTTGGTGCATGCCAAGGGGGAGGTGGGAAGGTGGCGTGAAATTCATGGGTGCCATGCTGGGGACCCAATATAGATTACAGCTTCCAAAACCCAGCCAGATGGGCGGGGTATAAATAATAAATTATTATTATTAAAACATCAAAGGAAGTATGTTGAAGGCCACATTGCCCCCAACCAGACTGTGAACTCTTCTGTAAGTCTGCTGCTAGAAAAGGTGACCTGGAGAGTTTATTTTCAAGTAATTCCTATGCTGCTCTTTGTACAGGTGAGCATGAAAAGCAGCGCAGAATGTGAAAAGACAGTTTCCCCTTTCAAGTCCCAGGTGGGAATGTCAAAAAAAGAGGGAGAGTTTTGCTTATTTCTTACATTTTTATTCTGACTTTCCTCTATGGACTCCAAGGCAACATGTACATCAGACCCTCAGGTGTTTTCCCATGCAGATGGCTTGACCAGAGCCTGATCTACTTGGCTCCTGCAAAGTTGTGGCATGATGTGCCTTCAGACCATGTCCTGGGAGCTACGGACAGTGCCTCCCTTCTAGAAAAAGCCTCACATTTTACATGCCTTGAAGCAGATTTAAATGCATTAAATGTATTATCACCATGTTTCTCAAAGGCAGGGAGGACATCATTTAGGAGGTGAGATCAGTTGGAGAGATGTGAACGTCTTCTCCATCCTTCAGAGCACAGCTGTCTGTATGACCCACATAACATGTGCTAGTCAACTTAATGCTGATTGGCAGCACTGGGACCAGCCTCCTATTCTTCCAATTATTCTCTGGACCTGTTCCCTATGTAACACTTAAAATATATTGGGGTCACTTGTGTGTGGCCTTATTCCATCACTTTTAGGCTGCCTGGAGTTGGAAGTTCTTTTCCTTAAAAAGGTAAAGGGACCCCTGACCATTAGGTCCAGTCGCGGACGACTCTGGGGTTGCAGCGCCCATCTCGCATTACTGGCCGGGGGAGCCGGCGTACAGCTTCTGGGTCATGTGGCCAGCATGACTAAGCCGCTGCTGGCGAAACCAGAGCAGCACACGGAAACGCCGTTTACCTTCCCGCCGGAGCGATACCTATTTATCTACTTGCACTCTGACGTGCTTTCGAACTGCTAGGTTGACAGGAGCAGGGACCGAGCAACGGGAGCTCACTCCGTCGCAGGGATTCGAACCGCCGACCTTCTGATCAGCAAGCCCTAGGCTCTGTGGAAAACTCAAAACACTTCCCCCATTTCACAATGAACACCATAATGCACAATGCATTATTCCTTCATTATTTGCCTACATCCCAGTTTGTTGCTGCTAAAAGGCTTCCTATAGCCAGTCATTGGCAGCGCTGTAATTTGCGTGCCCTTTTTTTGGGGGGGGTGTATTGGCACTGGATAATGAAAAACCATATTAGAAAGGAGATTCCGACCAAACTTCAGGAAGAATTTTCTGACAGCAAGAGCTGTTCAACAGTGTAACGCGGTATCCCTTGGAAAGTTGTGGACTCTACTTCCTCAAAAGTTTTTAAGCAGAGGTTGGATGGCCATCTGTCATGGATGCTTCAGTTTAGACGCCTGCATTGCAGGGGGTTGGACTAGATGACCCTTGGGGACCCTTCCAACTCTTCAATTCTATGATTCTGTGTTTTAGTTCACACCTGACCAGGAGAGTGCTGATCTAGAAAAAGTTTTGAGAACTCTCGAGACTACTGTTATGCAGAAACTGCTGTGCCACTCAAAGAATAGCTAATTGGGTCACACATAATTATATTATCTAAATTCAAGGGTATCTTTTAAACTCAGTTCTGCCTATGAGCTAAAGACTTTGGATCGGAGGACAGGCTAACTTCTAAGGTCTAAGTAGCACAATTTATTTTTCAGTAACTAAGTTACCAAAAACTTGTAGCAAGATTGTATTTATTTTCTGAAGGAGTATCCAAGTTGGCAAAGAGGTCTTTGGAAGTACATATTTCTTCACGTTCTCTTGATCTCAGTGTGTGGAGATTCATTTAACAGCTGTTTTATGTACAAGTGTTTTTTCAGGCACATACTCCTGCCCCATAAACAGATTAAAAAGGAAAAGAGGGAGGGAGGGACCAAATCCATTAAAAAAATCAAAATGGAATTAAAACAAACTGCTACAAATCTTCTCTTCTGCTCTTGTAGAAAGTATGGGCAGTCTTATAAAATGTGTATTTTCCATAATGCTGAAAGATGCAAAATGCCTAAAGGCTACACTTCCGTGTGTGTGTGTGTGTGTGTGTGTGTGTGTGTGTGTGTGTGTGTATAATCAATCACACACACGCACACACCAATTAACCTTGTGCTACTATAGCAAACTTCTTTGCTGCCAATTACTCTACATGGTTGAGGAAGGAAGCAAGCTGTACAAGTGTTACACTGTTAGACATTAAGTTTATTTCGCATACTTTCCAAAACACTTTTGCAAGCACAAATTCTACTGTCATAAACACCCTCTGCACTACAAACAGGGGAGGGAAACCTACATAATGTTCACTGAGGGCCCACCTATTAAGCAATGGAAGGCTGCAACTAATTTTTATGCTTATATTTGCATGCGTGGCATAATTTGCATACCATCTGCATGGACATGGTGCATGCCAAGACACATCTGGTTTGTCTGTTGCACTTACTGTGGAATTTATGTTCTGGTATTGTTTAAAATCCTTCAGCTGCCCCTTTAAAAATGGGCTGAGGAATAGAGACTGTGGAAGCAGGAATGAAAAAGAAACCCAATAACATCTCAGAGTTTTAGGGGACCTTTTCCATGCCGGTCCATCTGCTGCAGCGGGTCTGCCAACGAAACCGTCTGCGATGGAACTGCAGTGCTTTGCAGAATATTCTGATAGGTGGGCCATTAGCCTGCTTTGCTGAGCTTCCCTGCTACCCTGTGCGAACTGAAAGCAAATCCTAGAACAAGTCTAAAACTCTCCTGTGGTCCCCCCATCAGAGATGGCTATCAATACTGGGGGCATTTGCTGGCCAACGCCTATTCTCTTGCCTCTTCCTTTGCTCCATATTCTTAAACCCACCACCCAATTTTCTGTGAGCTCCTTTGCTTACACTCCCCTCCTCTGCTCCCACCACCGCAATGTTTAAGGTATTTGTTTTTGTTAACTTGGCTTCTTTAAATGTGCATTCTGTAATTGAACCTCCTTTGTAATTTTTCATTTTGAAAGCTTTAGTTTCCTGTTAATTATGCTTCTTTGACTGGATAACCATGTTTTACTTCCTTCTATCATGTTTAATATAGATTATTTTATTTGATGCTTTGATGTATATTGTAAACTGCTTTGGTATTTTTTTTCCCTCTTAAAAATATAAAGTGGTGTAGAAGTGAAATGTATTATTATTTATCATTATTATTATTCAGGGTTGCATGCCAGCTGTTAATAACATTGGGTCAGTTCAGATGTACCACCAAACTACTGTTTGGAACTACACAACTACACAAATGAATCCTGTGCTCACACACTCCCTCCCTCGACCCTCCTCATGCATTCCAATTTCCCTTCTCACATCCAGTTTAGCATTACATTCAAACAGGGCAAATATGGTTTGTTCAAACCATAACTTGCCTGTTCAGGTGCTAACAGCAAACTATCATTTTCCATTATTTCAGATCTGAGCACAAATTGGGAGAATTGGGAACATATGAGTGCAGAGTTTGTTCATCTAGTTCCAACCTGTTTTGTGTTGTTTTTATGGGAAAGCGTCCAATTTCATTGTATCTGTACAATTTCATTGTATTTGTACAATGACAATAAAGAAATCTCAAGTCTTAAATCTCAAATTACAATTCAATCTGGTTCGCCAGAAGTCATGCTGGCCACATGACCCGGAAGCTGTACGCCGGCTCCCTCGGCCAATAAAGCGAGATGAGCGCCGCAACCCCAGAGTCGGTCACGACTGGACCTAATGGTCAGGGGTCCCTTTACCTTTAACCATATTGATGAACCCCTGGAAAGCTCCCAGGATCCTTGGATCCTTGTAGCAAAGACTACAAAATTACTAGTAGCTTGACTCGGACTTGCAGGCACAAAGGGTGGGGAGCCAGTGGCAGACTGAAGAGGCACAGAGCCTGAGCCAAAAAGAACAGAGTTCCTGATTCTGCAGTTCTTGAACCTGATTTTGTTGAGGGGTTGGCATTCTCACTTCCAAAGGCACTGAGCCTGCTTGCCAACAAAGGCAACATGACCAGTAACAGACTGGGGAACTTAAAAGAGTGCCAGATTCCAAGGCAGACAGCTGTTTTTTTAAGGATCTCTCCACCCCTGCACACAGTAGAGCCAGAAAGGAGTAGTCAGGCCCAGGACACACAAAAGGGCTCAGCTGAGACTGAGCTCTCATTGGAACAACTATCCTGTTTCCGGGGCTCTGTCCAGGGTCCTGAAAACCTCCTTTGGTCACCCTTGGTACTAGAATCCTGATCTGTTTCAGACCGTCCTTTCACCTCTTCCAGCGCCTGCATCCTCCCAATTCACCTATAAGTTCCACTTCACCAGAACTGGACACTGGCAAATATTATCGCATTTTCTTAAGCATCTATCAACAGCATCATTTGTTATATAAGCAAAAGGCTCAGAAAGTGTATAAAGTCAGAATATTAAAACAAAAATTCCATCCAGGTTTTTTTATTAAGAATGTCATTAAGCTACCATCCTTACAACACATGAATATTATATGTGCTGCAAACAGCAAATCCAGCCGCTTGTATCCAGTTTTCATAAAAGCATAAAACCATCCATTCTGATTTAGACCAAAGGACCATCTAGTTCAGTATCTTGTTTCCAACAATGGCCAACTTGAAACCTACGAAAAGTCAAGAAACAAGATATGAAGGCAACTCCTGCTGTTGCTTCCTGTTCCTGGAAGCAGTATAAAGCCATCATCCAGCCAGTGGGTATAGACCACTATTTGGTGAGATAAGACAGGACCTTCTCTGTTGTAGCAGCCTTCCTTGGGAATTATCTCCCCCAGTAGATGTAGATAGTTTTGAGATTCCACCACAAACTTAGAACTTAACTTCATTTAATGTCCTTTTTAAGGTTGGCAGCCACCACTACATATTATGTTAGTGATTTCCATAGTTTAACTATGTGCCATATGAATGTGCCATGTGCCCTTTTGTCTATCCCGAACCTTCCACTATTCAGCTCATAGGAGCCAACTCCTAGAGGCTGTGAGGGCTTCAGCCCCCACAATAAAATATTTGAGGAGGAATGGGCATTCCCATTCAAATGGTGTGTGTGCACTGCGTCATGTGATCAATTATGCAGGGCGAGGCTTTCCTGGTTCCCTACAATATTTTATTGAAGTTGATCAGGACAGCCCATGAAAAAGGTTGTTCAGCACCACAGTGATTAGCTAGAATGTATGCCATAAATCAGGGAAGTTACCAACCAACCTGAGATGATACAAATGTTCTGATTCGTCGATTAGCTTCCATACACGTAGCTAACTCACTCTGTAGCTTATAACTAACCTCATCTTTAGTATTAATTGTAGTGATTGTAACCGCTGCTCTTTTATTGCTACTAATTGTATGGTTCCTCTTATTACTGTCATATGTTTTGTCCTTTTATTGTTTCATGGGTTGTCCTTTAATCAACAGTGTCTGGGCATAATGGTAAGCCATGGTTTATCATGACAAGAATGTGACTGTAAAAGCCTTGGATTAGTTGCCATTTCTGTTTTAGATTAACCACAGTTTGGTGTTATACAAAATGGTTGTATAGGTTAACTATGGTTTGTTGAAACAAGTCAGTTAAGTAAACTATGGTTTAAATACCAGACACTCTGCTTTCATTATTTTGAAAAGCATCTGGCTGGTCACCGTTGGAAGCAGAATGATGTACTAAGACTGACACAATCCAACATGGCAATTCTTGTTTTGTTCAGGCTCACAGGAAGTCATTCTGAGCAGTGGTGACACAAACCATTTTCTGTGCTGTCAAACTTTTTCAAATCGCCAGAACCCAAGTATTAGTGACATAACTTAATCCTATATGTGCAATATTGAGTTTATTATGCAAGGGACGGTTAGACTGAGAAAAACAGGAAAATGGCTCCTCTGGTGTTTTGTTAATAGCATGTACATACAATGCAACTTCGACCACACCCCCTGGTACCCATCACCCACAAACACATTGCCAAAACGCACAGTAACATTCAAGCAGACACAGGACTTGCCTAGACATCACTCATTCAATGCTCCTTATTAATTCTTCCACATCATTACTCATCTGCTCAGGCTCAGCTATTCATCCATTCTGCAACATTCTTGTGTCTCCTACTCACTTTACTCATCTGTTTACCACTCCTGCCAACTCAAACATATAACACAGAGAGATTTCCCAGTCACCCACCTGGGCTCCAGATCCAAGCTTCTAGGACAATGATGCTCTTGTCCCGGCTGGTCATAGTTTTCCCTTATTCTTATAAGGAAGGGGAACCCTGCTTGTGTTTCTAAGGACAACATCTGTATGGAAGTTTCCTGCGTGGGCAGTTTAGTGTGGTAGTGCACAACTGGGAGGGCAGGAAGCAACCCTGAAAAGGGTCAAGTCTCTTTCCCCTCCAGAGTGACTCTGCACAGTTCCAAGGAAGTTAGTCAGCTGAGCTAGCCCCACAGGCTCCCATTTTAGCTGCACATAATAGGCTGAACTATGACACAGATCTCTGTCCACAAGGCTATGCTGGTGCTGTGCTTCTCCAGGGTGGGTGTTTCACCTGCAGGGGGCACTGTGCCACCTGAGGCAGCTGCTTCACCTCGCCTCATGGGTAGACCTGGCCTGGCTGCACCTAAATTAAAAGAAACCTTTGCTCTCTCGAGTTCACCTCTTCCTTTGGGTCAGCATTTAGAGTTAAGAATAACACAGGTGACTAAAACAGCCTGGCTTCTTAAAACACCGACTTCTGATTTATTCTGCTACCCAACTTCCTACGCTTACCCACAACTATGTACCCTTTTCACAAAAACAGCTGCTTGTTGCTTTTTCAGACACAACCTGACAAAAGGAAGGAATGAAGTTTTGTCTCTAAACATTACATTTCTCTCCCTGGGTTTAATAAATAATTATAATGACACAGAAAATTACGAAGCAATGCAGGCTTGCTTTTGCTTAAGGGGCACTGGTATGATACAAAAAGGACTCCACTGGTTTTCCCTCTGCGTTAGCATCATTGATTTTATCAGCTTTAAGACACTATGATGGTGCTCATTGTCAAGACAGTAGCAAACGTGACCGCCAAGTAGTGGATGTTATGAACAGGGAGCAGGGAGTAGAATAACTTGTCAGCATCCTAATAATCCCAAGTATTGTATGTCCACATACACATGTCCTCTCCGTCTGTGTCTTACACAAGTACCGTATTGGCCCGAATATGAGCAGCACCCACATATAAGCCGCACCCTTAAAATTCAAGGTAGTAACTCAGACGTTAAATTTAGATCTCCCTAGTGTGTAGGTAACAGTAGGTAACTTCCCTCTCAGCCACTGGTTTGGCATCTGTGTTGACACATGCACATGCACACACACACACACACACAAAGAAAGAGAGAGAGAGAGAGAGAGAGAGAGAGAGAGAGAGAGAGAGAGAATCAGCCATTGTTCTACATCTGACTGCAGAAGATGAAACTCAGGATCCTAGCCATACCAAAAAAAAAAGTAAGAAGAGGGAAGATGTGGGGGAGGGAGATAGAGAGGAGATATAACCACCTGCATTTTAGCTACATCTCACTTTCCCACATACCCCCCCCCTTCCACAATAAGCTGACCCAATTTGGGAGTTTCTATCCCTTTCTACATACTGGCGAAAGCATGAAATCAAAGATAAGCAGAAAGAGGATAAAAGGGAGGTAGAATCATCCATATTTGGTACATACATGGGTAATAAATAACAGGATCCATAAAAATGCGGAACGTCCACACATTTCCCTTTCCTCTTAAATCGCCAGCTCCTATCATGTGTGTCCCGAGAGAACCGCTAATGTGCAATGAGAAACGAGTTGAATAATCAAAGGCTCCGAAAGAGGCCTCCTTGCTATCTCCATGCATGATTCACTGCTCTGGAAAGTCACAGCAGAATTGCCCTGTTCCGAGAGGCATTTGCCAATGGCGTCTCTGGATTACGGTCTCGGGTTCACCTCTTTCCAATTAGAAGGCATGCCCAGAACATTGACTCATGCAGTAAAACAGGGGGCTGACTCTTCTGAGGGCAGGTCACACTTACCCTTTACCTCGGCTGAAAGAAATGCTTTTTTTTAATACACACAGCCTATTTTAATTCAGAAAATAAGTGTGCCTCAGTTATGGCAAGTTTGGGGGCATTCTGGCTCAAATAGTTCCGTGAAACCTTGGGCTCTTGAGCCAATGAAATGTGAGGTGGAGTGAACTGACTTCTTACATACACACACACACACACACACACACACACACACACACACCAATAAATATGACACAAATAACCAACCCAACCCCCAGAACCCTTCTACATTTACACAGAATAAGACATCTGGCTGACAGCCGTGTGTGGCCAGCCACATGTACTAACTGCACCAGTAAAAATTATAGAGTTATTCAAACTATTCCAGTTGGGGAGAGCCGCAAGCTGAGACTGGCTCCCATAATGAACTCTGTAAGCGTTCGCGGACATTTTGGCCCTTTTCTTGGCAGAGTTCTCCTATTGTGTTGGCTTCCCCACCCCCACCCCTTCTCCTTCGCAGACCCTCCAGCATTCTCCAGGAGGAATGCTGGGAGGCCCATAAAAATTCCCAGATAGTCTCAATGGACAAAGTAGTCTTCCACACCCAAGTTTAGTCATGTCATTACACACACACACACACACATGCTGTCTGTTATTAAATAATGGTGCTGTATGGCCAGAACTGTGTTAAACAGGCATTTTAAATTGCTGTATATTTTTAAATGCCACACAGCAGAGCTTTTGCCCAAGTCTCTCTCTCCCCGCCTTTTCCCTCAGTCTTGCATATTACTCAGAAATTCTGGCCCAACAACAGAGGACCGGTGACATACGCAGAATAACATAAATGAAAAACGATGAGGACAGAAGCTTTTTATGTCACATGTTAGATCAGATGTACACAAAACCAGACCCTTCACCCAGACCTGCAAATTCTTTTGCTGCAGTCTCCATGGTGAGTGCCTGTCCCCACTTCTCCCAATCATAGCTGTCAACCCTCCCTTTTTTTGCGGGAAACTCCCTTATTCCAATGCCGTCCCGCTGCTATCCCGGATTGTTGATATCCCTTAAATTTCCCGGATTTCAAAGGAAGCAGCTCCTCTCCCTCCCTGCCGGGCCAGGGAGGCTCCTCAGCTGCGTTGCTCGGCTGCCAATAAGGAGTCTGAGACTGACTGGGGGCGGAGCTTGCATGCCTTGTGCAGCCAGACCCTCACGCCCAACCAGACAGACAGCCTGCCTGCCGTCTACGCACTCGCTCTTTCGCTCACCTGTTCGCGCACAGCCTCTGGAGCACAGGGTTGCGAGGCTACTTGGTGCCATTGCACCGCCCTCGCGGCATCCCTTATTTTCAAATCTGAAAGTTTGGAAAAATCCCTTATTTTCAAATCCGAAAGTTGACAGCTATGCTCCCAATGCGTGCAAAAAGCTGGAGTTGACAGCGATGTGATCCTGGCTCCATCCAGCAGTGACCTGTGCAGGAGCATAGGGAGGGCATTACTGCTCTGCTGCCTTCCAAACACTGTGCATTGCTGGCGCTTACTAGGGAGAGTGGCGCAAGGCATGGGGAGCTCAGGGCTGTGCAAAGCCAATCCAATGCTCTTGCAGCAAGTTCTGTGCACCTTGCGCCTCCCCCTGTGAAAAGCACTAGTGATGCATTGTGTTTGGCAGCCAGGAGAGCAGCAGTGCCCCACATTGGCTGCTACTGGTCCCAACTCCTTGCATGGGAGCAGGGAGCAGGACAGGAGCATTTATTTCTGTGTAAGGCTTGCAGGGACACGGACACACACACACACACACCCTGCACTGGCAGGTGAAGGGTGTTCGTGGATTGCTCTGTCCCTCTCTAGGGCGTAAGTTTAGGACTCCAGTGTTACAGTGCAATACTATACATGTTTACTCAGAAGAAAGTACCACTGAGCTCAACAGCACGTACTCACAGGTAAGTGACTACAGGATTGCAGCCTGAATATCTTTCCATTTCTGAGAAACTGACATTTTCATTGGTGAATAAATGCCTGAATATTGTTCAACTGGTGGTTGCACTCGCCCGCTAAATAAATATTGGCTGATCGCAAAAAATAAAATGAAAGTAACTAGCTCAGTTATGTTTTATTAATTCTTTCAAGCTATAAATATTCTGCTCGGATAGAAAATTTTAAATTCTGCATTAGATATAGAAAGCTTTGCATTAACTGACGTTCTCTTTTTTGGGTTCAAAAAATAGAAGCTTGTTATCAAACTCTAATTTTATAGTGTTTATCTATGCTTGGGTAGCACACACATGCCTGGCTGAATAATGTGGTGACAATTGCCTCAGGTGGTGGGCTTGGCGGTTGGCAAATTAGCACCCTCCAGGCCCCCAACTTGCTTGCCTAGGAGCAACACAACCTCCCTTGAGAGGTTGTGGATTCTCCTTCCTTGGAGGTTTTTAAGCACAGGTTGGATGGCCATCTGTCATGGATGCTTTAGCTGGGATTGCTGCAATGCAGGGGGTTAGACTTGATGACCCTTGGGGTCCCTTCCAGGATTCTCTTTCTCCTCACCTCTGCCTCACATTTAGAAAGGTTCGGAGGCAGTCCTTCCTCAGAGCGATGCATTCTGGGCAAGGTATATTGCAACTTGCATAAATGCATACCCTCCAACATTTCTCCGATGAAAATAGGAACGTCCTATTCCATCATATTAATGATTTTATTATTTATACCCCACCCATCTGACTGGGTTGCCCCAGCCATTCTGGGTGGCTTCCAACATATATAAAAATGTAATAAAATATTGAACATTTAAAAAAAAAAAATCCCTACACAGGGCTGCCTTCAGATGTCTTCTAAACGTTGTATAGTTACTTATCTCCTTGGCTTGGGGGGTTGCAAAACTCCATCCCCTCCAACATTTTTCCAATAAAAATAGGGACATCCTAAGGCAGTGGTGGCTAACCTTGGCACTCCAGATGTTTTGGGACTACAACTCCCATCATCCCTGACCACTGGTCCTGTTAGCTAGGGATGATGGGAGTTGTAGTTCCAAAACATCTGGAGTGCCAAGGTTAGCCACCACTGTCCTAAGGAAAAGCGGGACATTCCAGGATCAAATCAGAAACTGGGACGGCTTCTGCAAATCCGGGACTGCCCCTGGAAAGCAGCGACACTTGGAGGGTCTGTGTACATTTAAGCAAGAGCTACCAAATATATTGAATATTATTTAGCTATTGGTTCCCAGAGTTTTTAGCCTCTGTATTTATATCCAGTCCAGACCTGGCTTCTCTTAAATCTTCTTTTAACACACATGGAGTATTCCAGTTTGTTCCTTGAAATACTTATTTAACAAGAGAACAAGCAATATTCTGGTGGTAAGCTTCTTTTAATAAGGTCATAACAAGAGAAGCATATGAACATCATTTCCTTCCAGGCAGTTGTGTCAGACTTCCCTCCCAGACACCTCAGAAGAGAGTCCATTCATCAGCTGCTCATGGAATAGACCAGAAAACATGAAGGGACATTACCCACAGTTCCATCTCCGTGATACAGGTTCATTAGTCTGAATGAGACAGCTGTTACATCACTACGTGGTGGGAATATAACATACCTGTCTGGATAACTAATCCTAAAAGAACATTTTAATAACCCTCCATCGTGCAAACGTTTCCCAGTTAAATAACATGGTTGAGCACGTATGGTTCAATTTGTCAACTTGCTGTGATCTTCACAGGATTATGTCCATTCCTTGTTCGGGGTGGTTCTATGTGGAGCTATACCAGCATCAATTAAAACTTGGTTGTTGTTTTCGCTCCATTCCAGGGTTTTACGGTGTTAGTACTAAATGTCCCCTTAACCAGCATGTTTACTTCCACAATGGAAACCCGCTTAGTGACCACTACCGGTATCCATTGCAAGTCATGGCGGTAGTATAATCTCAAATGCAATTCCTTCTCTATATTGAAAGACCAAGTACTAGCTAAGGAGACTGAATCCGAAAGTCAAAATTCAAGTACTGAAGAAGTGCCATATAAGTTGAGTCAAAAGTACTTTACCTATTTGAGAGATTTATTAGTTGGTGTTAATTAGCTGGTGTGGTGGCTTACAATGTTAAAAACAATTTAAAGCATTCAGTCACCATCCTGATAATGTCTGAAGTTTATTTCTACTTTCTCATTAACTACTCTCTTACGCAAACAAAGGGACACGGGTGGCACTGTGGTCTAAACCACTGAGCCTCTTGGGCAAGCATAGGCAACCTCGGCCCTCCAGATGTTTTGGGACTACAATTCCCATCATCCCTGACCACTGGTCCTGTTAGCTAGGGATGATGGGAGTAGTAGCCCCAAAACATCTGGAGGGCCGAGATTGCCTATGCCTGCGCTTGGGCTTGCTGATCAGAAGGCTGGCGGTTCCAATCCCCGCGACAGGGTGAGCTCCCGTTGCTCTGTCCCAGCTCCTGCCAACCTAGCAGTTCGAAAGCACATCAGCGCAAGTAGATAAATAGGTACTGCTGCGGCAGGAACGTAAATGGCATTTCTGTGTGCTCTGGTTTCCGTCACGGTGTTCCTTTGCGACAGAAGCGGCTTAGTCATGCTGGCCACATGACCCGGAAAAACTGTCTGCGGACAAACGCCGGCTCCCTCGGCCTGTAAAGCGAGATGAGCGCCGCAACCCCAGAGTCGTCTGCGACTGGACTTAACTGTCAGGGGTTCTTTACCTTTACCTTTTTAAGCAAACAAAAAAAAGAAGAGTCCAGGGGACTTCAAATAGTCAACTTCATTCTCTTTTTAAATATTAAATGTGAGGGATAAATTAAAGCAGTGCCTCCTGCCACTTAGAAAATAGGAACTATTCCTGTTATTAAAAGAGGAGTGTAGGACAGTACAGAACATATATCTTGTGGTAGTGTGGCTATGTAAATCAACTATCCTCAAGGGTGTCAAAACATGTCAAATGGGCTGCTTAAGCGGACATAGCTCCCAATGCACCTGGTGTTCTAACTCTCTTCTTGTGTCACTTATCCAGCGATGCGAAGTGGTTTTTAAACCACATATTTGCAAAGATTTAAAGGAACAGTAACAGACTCTCCGCTGACGTAAAGAAACATTGCATCAGGGACATATTAGGAAGGCACCTGCCTTCCAAAAAGGGAGAGCATGTATGAAAACAGACACTTATTTTCCAGGGACAGTGCCAGATTTACAGAAGCTGTCCCGGTTTCTGATTTGATCCTGGAATGTTCCACTTTTCCTTAGGGTGCCTCTACTTTCAGGACGTCCCAATTTTCTTCAGAGAAATGTTGGAGGGTATGGAGTTGTACAATCCCTGAGCCAAGGAGATAAGTAACTACACAACATTTAGAAGACAAGGCAGCCCTGTACAGGGAAGGGTTTTTTTTGTTATGCTTGTTATGTTTTTCTATATGTTGGAAGCCTCCCAGGGTGGCTAGGGCAACCCAGTTAGATGGGCAGGGTATAAATTATAAAATTATTATGGAATAGGACGTCCCTATTTTCATTGGGCCTGGCGTGCTCTGGTCCATGGGGTCACGAAGAGTTGGACACGACTAAACGACTAAACAACAACAACAATTTTAATTGGGAAAATGTTGGACGTTAAAGATACATCTGAACAAATGCTCGTAGACCATTTCTCAAAGTTTAGCATTATCAGCTCAACAGCGCTTAACATTCTGGCTGGCTTGTTACATGAGCTGTTGGGGAATGAGAACGACTTACTCATGTTAATGTTACCCTACAGTGCCATAAATATATGAGCTATATAAACAGAAATGGCCAATCTCAGCCGAAGATAGCCTCTAGTCCTGACGCAGCCTCGTGCGTTACATATTTTTTTCTGCCGTGATCTCACTAGCAACGCATCACCATTTTTACCGCTCTTATTCACCGATTCTACACTCAAGCAGCTGTGTTTGTTTACAGGGCTAGGAACTGACTCAGGATAAATGGCCTTCATCCAGCAGATTTTTGGGGCATTTTCCACTACACTTCACAATATATTGGTCCTCGTAGTCCAATTAGGCATTCGTCACTCGCACTAGTCAGAGACCTCGGTTAAGGAAAGGCTCTCCAACATTATGTGCGGAAGCTTTTTTTATGGCTTCAAAACACACACACACTCACAGGCTCGTTAACAATTAACTTATGGCCTAGCTAACTTACTTTCGGAAAAGCCATTATGGTATTGTCCACACTTGACTTTTTCACCACAGACATAAAGAATGTCATCAGAGTCCATCCTGCAGCCTGCACAGTGCCAGTCTAGTAAAAGTGATGAAATCCAGCAGTATTTTATAGTTTCAGAGTCTGCCAGTATCCTCCACACATATAATCCAGCTCAGAAAAGCGAATGCTGAAAGACCATAAACCAAACTTTCACACTGACATGTCAGCTCTTTAAAAAGCTTGCCATTTAAAGTCTCCACATGGTTTTGAAGTAGAATCTAGGTAATAAAACATCTAAATTTAAAAAATGAAGGTCAACTTAAGACAGCCTGTGGGTATGCATGTATGTATGTATGTATGTATGTATGTGTATATATATACACACACACACACACACACACACACACACACACACCAATGTTTGCCCCCAAAAAACACCCTGTGCTCAGTCTACTAATTGAAAAGTGTTTTGTTTTTTAAAATAGCAATTTTCATAGCTAATAGCTTTTGGGAGTTATATGCTCTTCTCTAACACATTATCCACCTGCATTTATTTTCTCACTCTAACTTCACCAGATTCTGGCATGTTCATAATAGTGGAGCATGTCTCTTCAATAATGGACCTGTTTCATTCATGTATTCCGATACCTCTTTCAGTACTTCTTTCGGAATTACGAGATTGCAAACATTTTAGCATTTGAGAGGCAAGACCTCACAAAGCTGTGCTTTTTCTTAGTGTGGCATATTTAAAGTGGAAATGTGTGTGCGCAAGACATTTTGTGGCTTAAGGAGAAGGACAACGTGGACACACACACCCTCCCTGGTCCATATAAAGGTAAAGGGACCCCTGACCATTAGGTCCAGTCGCGGACGACTCTGGGGTTGCGGCGCTCATCTCGCTTTACTGGTCGAGGGAGCCGGCGTTTGTCCATAGACAGCTTCTGGGTCATGTGGGCAGCATGACTAAGCTGCGTTCTGGCAAACCAGAGCAGTGCACGGAAACACCTGGTCCATATACTGTACTCCAAATGCCACCTGGAATGACAGCTGGATTTTACTTTAGTACTGGTGACAAGAGAGTCCTTCACTGCACCTGAAACTGTTTAGGTTTCCTAAGACAGTTTAGGGGACCCAGGACAGACCATATAGTATACATATAGATCTGGCGTCCTCTTGAGAGTAAACAGCAGTTCAGGAGGAACAGCAGGGGTGAGGTCACAGTGCTCCTATCTCACAGTGGGTGGCACTGTGGTCTAAACCGCTAAGCCTCTTGGGCTTGCTGATCAGAAGGTTGGCGGTTCGAATTCCCGCAACAGGGTGAGCTCCCGTTGCTCTGTCCCAGCTCCTGCCAACCTAGCAGTTTGAAAGCATTCCAGTGTACATAAGTAGATAAATAGGTACCACTGCGGCGGGAAGGTAAATGGCATTTCCATGTGCTCTGGTTTCCGTCACGGTGTTCCATTGTGCCAGAAGTGGTTTAGTCATGCTGTCCACATGACCCGGAAAGCTGTCTGTGGACAAACGTTGGCTCCCTCGGCCTGAAAGCGAGATGAGTGCCACAACCCCATAGTCGCCTTTGACTGGACTTAACCATCCAGGGGTCCTTTACCTTTACCTTTTTACCTCACAGCTTCTGCCACCTAACCTAAAGCATTCACCTCACTCTACTGAATGGTAGACCAATCTTGTGTACGTACTGTTGTGAGATATATAGTGTATGCTCTTGCAAGATTTACAGAATGGCTCAAATCCAAAAGCTGTGAGGTAAGGTTTTCTTATATGCAGGACAATCCACATGCAAAATGAGATGACCACGAAGGCTACCCACACAACTAAGGTGAATGGGAATGCTTGAGTGAACATGGCAATTATGCGTACACATCAGAGCTGCCTTTTGCACATATGGGTTGATAGGATCTGGGCAAAAGTCATCAAAGTCCTTTAAAACGAATTGTGCCAGCCGTTATAGCCTATTAAACCAGCATGGGGCCACTTCCAGTCTGCAGTCATCTCATTCCAGTCCAACAGAAGCCCAATTAATGCAGGAGAATGGCATGATGTTCTCCTTTTTAGAAAAGCATTGCCTCAGCTTTTGGGAAGACTAATGTTGGCATTGGAAATAGCTATGTTGCCAGCTCTTCCCACATGACCTTCAATGTTACCAAAGCAATGCAAGAAGTGGACATGCCTCAGAGGGTTCCATGCCATTGAGGTAACATTTGTAGGTGTCTTTACTGATCACAACTCCTCATTTCCACACCACAAATATATTTGCACCTATCACCTACACAAGCACAGAAGACCTGACATATATCAGGAGATTAAGTTATAAACCTTGCAAATGCATTCCTCAGTTGCAATAAATAGGTACTGTACATATATGCAAATTATACCCCTGCACACGTCCCAAAAAATATTTGGAACTTCTACACCACCACCACCCAGCTTTGCTCCAAATCGAAAGAATTAATCGGGATTTTGATGAATGTGTACACAATAGGTTAAGAAAGGTTTTTCCGAAATGACATGCACACAATTGAGCTGCATGTTAGTCTTGCAGTTCTGAGTAGTGGTGAGATAATGTCAAGAGATCACAATAAGGCACATGGAGAAGGCTGTCAAAGTAATTTATTGTGCTTTTCTGTGTAATTATGTTATGTTGGAGCAGAGTGCTGGAAAAGTTCGTATAATCATTAGCAGAGTGGTGAATGTTTTGATTGTCAGACAGGTTGTATATGATGCAAATATATGACTCAGAAATGATTTCACATAAACATTTTGCTTAACAGTAATCTGACTCATAACCTCCAGCATAGAAAATAACAAGCCTCACAAAACATCTGTGTGCTACAAGTATTCCAAACTTGTAACAAGCCTTAATAAATATTGCACAGCAAAATCGAGTGAAGGGGTGGAGAAGGAAAGGGCGGTTTTCAGCCATCATTCTTGAGAAGGTCTGAAGACCTCAGCTACATCGCTGACTTTGTTCCAATCAAATTTAATGTTACTGGGAGGGTGAGGAACTCTGTCTCAAAACACCCCAAGTGCCAGAGGCACCCACTTAAACATATCTGGTGCACCACACAGGCCACACAGGGGAATGTGCCGATTGTTCTCAAAAGTCCATCCAGGATCTAGCAAGCATAGTGTAACACAGAGAAATGACTGCAGTGCGGAACCTAGTCTTCCTCACGGCATCCATGCCAGGTTTAATGCTACAGTATGAAGTCAGAGATGGGTTTAACTACTTCTCTGAATGGAATTGTTAAGTTGTTGCCTTACAAAAAGTAAATGTAGCTGCGTAGGCCCATAATAAAGGTAATTTCCCAGATACAGATTTTGCAACCTTACAGAATAAACCTATAGTTACTAGCCCCTCAAACCCTAGTCTGCCAGTCCATACACATGTGGCCTGAAAGAAAAAAAGAACATTTTGTAAAGTTTCCCTGCCTAGTTGGGCCTTAAGGTTATTCTTACTTGCTGCAGGTGACCAGGTGAGCAACTATTTCCAAGATTTGGATTAAATCCCTCTTTGGATCTGAAAGTATACTTTCTATAAATCACATTTAGTTTAGATGGAGTTGGTCTGGATTGTGCACACACCTGACATTTGTTTTGTAAAAGCTACTCATGGAATTGCTAATTGCGAGGATGTTGTCTGACCTAATTCAGTCTTCAGACTCAATTCTCCTGACCCTTTGCCTTCTCCTTGCCCTTCCTTCCCAAAATATGAATATATATTTTTCTTGGGAAATGGTGGAACTTTTAAGGAGGGCTAAAAAGCTGGAGACATGGGGGGGGGGTTGACTTTAAACACTAAACAAACAAACAAACAACAACAACAACAACCTCTCAGCTTGAACACTGGAGCAGCCCAGTTGATTTTAGCGATGGCTTACTGCTGCACTGATGGCTGTGTGTGTGTGTGTGTGTGTGTGTGTGTGTGTGTGTTGTTGCTTCATGCTTCCTTCAGAATCGAGCACATCTGTAGGCAAGAGCACATGGCCAGTAGAATAAGTTAGACCATGTGCCTTAATTGGGATGGAAAACTGATGAACAATGGCCATGTTCCTACATTTACCATGCATAAACAGCATACTGGTGCATGAATTACAGGCACTGCCTGTAAGCCATGCAAATTAGAAAGGTTCTAGGTTTATTTTTTACAGAGTATTGCTCCTGTAAGCAACTTACGCCCTGAAACCAATTTATCCAACCCTCTCTAGTCTGTTGCTGGAGTATACTAATGTGGAAGTTTTTCAGCATGTAATGATTTGTAATTTATTTATTTTTAGACACTGGGTAGAATTAAACATTGCACTATGATGAACATTCCATCTGCACAAGACTTCTGTTTGCCAGATGGAATGATTCCCCACTCTACCCCTCTCTGGCTGTGCTGGGGGCTCTCCTGACACCCCCCCCCAGCCAGCTTTGGGGGTGTGCAGGGAGAGGGGGGGGGAGCCCCACTGCACAAGTGGAAGTTCGTGCACAAAGCTTCTGCTGAATCCCACCCACTGGATTTGTTTTTGTGCCCCCATAAATGTTGAAGTTCAGCTTTGCTATCATTTATGAGAAAATCCAGATACCTCTCATATTCCAAAACTGAAGAATTTATGATACCAGTGAAGAAATCATGCTTTCATCTGCTTCTGCCAGTGTAAACATCATAGTTGTGCCTTGAGATTTTCTCCATCGGGTTTTACTCATTTCAGCAAAATGATCAAGTTTTCCACATTTTCTCCATTCTTTCCCACATTCTGGGCAGACCACACTTCTAACAGGCTTTGGCCAGCTGGTGCAGAAGGATCACACCCATGGGAGTCAGCAGGGGGAGAGGAGAGGCAAACAAGATCATCTCTAACAAGCGTATCATTCACATCTCCTTTTTATGTCAGGTGAAAGTTGCTTCATTTTTGCTTGCACCAGGTGCGTTGCAACCCTCCCTCTATTTCTTACATCTCTTGGAACTGCCTTGCATCCAACTCCAAGACAAAGAACTAAGCCAGCTTTATCTTTCGGTCCTTCATGTTTCTGAGCATCGCACTCAGTTTCTCTCTCTTTGAGCCCTTCCCTGGCCAAGGGTCCTCTCTCTCCAAAAGAGTGTTGCTAAGAGTAACTGGAAGACTCAAGCTAACTGATGTTCATTTCTGCAACTTCCATAAAAGCTAGCGCTTTCAGTCTTCTTTAAGGCAGTGGCTGAAATAGAATCAGTCTGCCAGCAGTGGTATCCTCAAGGTACGTGGAGGTTTTGAGTATAATTACAAATGTAAATTATCAGTGGACCTTCCAGCAAATGATACATCTCAATGTGACCTGAGCCTCCTGCGGTAGTGGATGAAATATGAATTATTGACTCAACAATTATGCAAATAATTTGTTAGGAATTTACTCCCCCCAAACTCCCATGTCTACCTCTTGGTATTTTGTTTGGCCTAAAGCATCCCTTTGGAATGATCTGAATTAAGACAGGCACTGTACAAAATCTATTCACTACTTTAACCTGAAAAAGAGTCTGCATTATTGTGTTTTTATTGTTGTTCCTATTGCACACAGTTATGGCAAAGGACACCAGCCATATTCAAAGCTCCCATGCACATTGCTTACAACTGTGGTCCATGCCTGGTTGTGTAAATAAGAAATGTTGTGAGCACACACTGTACCAATGCACCCATTTTGTAATACTGCGCCAGAAATAAATTGCTAGGTGTTTTATTATTAAATTGGCAATGTTTGCAAGCTGTGCCTGTTAATTCCAAATTGACTACTATTAGTGTTGCACAGCATATTGCCCGCAAGGCCAACAACAGCTAGATCGCTGGCAGTCAGAACTTTTTTCCTTCACTCCCACGAAGAATGAATCTATGCTCAAGGCCATCAGTCGCAAGACCACCAACTGTGATTAACAAAAGCCTATAGCCCTGCTAAAAACAGGGCTCCTGGCTTTGAATATAACTCTGAAGTATCAGTCTTCTCGTCTTAAAAGCATTTCTGCAGAAACATAGGAACACTGCAACATGGGAACAGCACAGCTACCAGCTTCATCTCTTCTTAGAAAAAGCTACTGGCTTCCTTGCACTGGCTGCCAATTGGTTTCTGGACCAGGTTCAACTGGTGCTGCATGCCTCCCACCACTGTTTCCCCATATGTCCCAAGTCGGGTATTAAGGTCAGGCAATGGGGGGCCTGTTTTGCATCCCTTCTTTTTCCATAATGATATCTGCATGGGAGCAGAGCAGCGCTCCCTCTGTACCTCCTCCTACCAGAGCAAATCCTAGCTCCCCACTCTGTGCATTTTTCTGACCGAAAACACCAATTTATGTAGGCATCACATGCTAATGCTGTGTAGAAGCCACATCACCTTAGTTAGATGCTGCTGCTGCAGACTGTTTAGTTTTATTGGATTGTTGCACAGAGCCTAGGGCTTGCTGATCAGAAGGTCGGCGGTTCGAATCCCCGTCGACGGGGTGAGCTCCCGTTGCTCGGTCCCTGCTCCTGCCAACCTAGCAGTTTGAAAGCACGTCAAAGTGCAAGTAGATAAATAGGTACCGCTCCGGAGGGAAGGTAAACGGTGTTTCCGTGCGCTGCTCTGGTTCACCAGAAGCGGCTTAGTCATGCTGGCCCCATGACCCGGAAGCTGTACGCCGGCTCCCTCGGCCAATAAAGCGAGATGAGCGCCGCAACCCCAGAGTCGTGCGCGACTGGACCTAATGGTCAGGAGTCCCTTTACCTTTAAGTCCCGTTGAACACAACAGGGCTTACTTATGAGTCGTCATGTCATGTGGCCATGACTAAGCCACGTCTGGCGAACCAGAGCAGTGCAGTTTGACGTGCTTTCAAACTGCTAGGTTGGCAGGAGCAGGGACCGAGCAATGGGAGCTCACCCCGTCGACGGGGATTCGAACCGCTGACCTTCTGGTTGGCAAGCCCTAGGCTCTGTGGTTTAACCCACAGTGCCACCTGGGTCCCTCAACAGGATTTACTCTCAGGCAAATGTGCATAGGATCGCAGCCTAAGTATTTAAAACAAAGAGCAAAAGAGCAATATTCCTGTACTTTGAGCCCTCTTTCCTTGTAGTAAATGGTTGTAGTCTTTCATCTTAACAATCCCAGTAAGCAAAAGAGTATCCAGTTTAAAAATAGGAATTGCACATCCCTTGAAGAAAATGAAAAAGGCAAGGGAATGACATCCACCAGAGCTTATTCAGTATGCAATACTGAATGTTGGCATGGCATCCATGTTTATGCGTTTCTTGCACTGTTTATAACAATAACTTAAACAAATCATTATCTCTGTAGCCACTGCTCATTTGCTTTGAAGTAAAATGAAAGGGTTCCTCCCACCTCAACAATTAAGGAACTGAATATCTGTCTTGCACTGGGAGGTGAAGAATGGTTGGGGGTAAGAGAGATTTCCATGACTGCCATGTGGCTGGGCTGGCTTCCCTATTTCCCCTTCCTCAAATCAAGATGTGGGACAAATAAAAGGCTAACAATTTGCTTAGTCTCCACCCGCAAAAAAGGAATTGTGGAAAAGGCTGAGGAAGGGGGGGAGCAGATTGCAGAAAATCTGGTTTTCAACCATTACCTTTTAAGTTAAGGATTCTAGTTCTCAGTTAAAACTGGGATTTCCAGCACTTTCAAATGTACTCATGAAACAGACATTAATGGCTGATTGATTATATATATTCAGTGGTTAGTATGCACAACAACCGGCAATTGTGCACATTTACCAGGCCTCTTCCGTGAAGAGAGAATTGTGCCCATTTACCAGCCAATATAAATAACCCTCAACAAATATTGGGGCATGCACCTATATCAAGTGAATTTTGTATATTGTCTGGGAAGCATGTGCATTCTCCAGTCAGTACACACAGTCTCTAAGAAACATGCCCCCTTTTCTATTTTTTTCTGTTTCTATTTGTTGTTGTTAAGCGGTGTACAATCTGTGCCCACCAGCCAAGCAGCAGGAAGAAGTGGATCAAAATTATTTATTTTTAAACAGTTTCTCCAAAGGAGCCCATTTTTCTGCAGTCCAGCCCCTTTTTCACCACAGCCAACCAACTGAACAGCACAAGAAAGATTGCAAGGAGAGGATTTTTTTTTAAAAAAAACAAACAAACCCTGCCCTCTCCCTCTTACAATGCTGATGGAAATCCCTCCCATTCAGCTATTCTATTAAGCACTAGTTGAAGTTAGCCCGTTCAATAACGGGCGCTAGAGGAGAAGGAGGCAGGAGGAGGCAGAACAGCGGCCGCTGGGGGATGGAGAGGGGCTCCCTCCCCCTTCTTCGTATTCCCCGGGGGCGGCTGTAGCGGCGGCGGTAGCGGCGGCGAGGATGGGGTGGCCCTCTGCGTCCGTGCGAGGCAGCGGCGCTGGCGCAACTGACAACGCGCGTGCGCCGCCACTGCCTCTCGGACACGCCCCCCTCTCCGCCCGCTCCAATCCCTGCGTCCGTGTGGGACACGGACATGCGCAGTAGCGCAATTCCGTGACACACGGACTGGACGCAGGGACACAGCAACTTTATTATATAGGATAGGAAGAATTAGCTGGGGCAATTAGAATAAGATTCACAATTTGACTATTGATTCAAAACCCTAAAATGTATCTTATATACTGGTAATTGACTTTTTATTTCTATTCTTTGTATATCGTATTCTTGTTTTATTGCTATGGCCAATGGCTGACGCAAATAAAGATCCATTCATTCTTTAAATTCATTCATAGGAAGAAGCTTAATAGCAGCACAGGCCCAATTATCATGAGAACACGGCAGAGGAGGTACAGTTTATCCAGCTGAGGAAGGGTTGCTCAGCAGGGAAGAAGAAGAAGAAGAGTTTGGATTTGATATCCCGCTTTATCACTACCTGAAGGAGTCTCAAAGCGGCTAACATTCTCCTTTCCCTTCCTCCCCCACAACAAACACTCTGTGAGGTGAGTGGGGCTGAGAGACTTCAAAGAAGTGTGACTAGCCCAAGGTCACCCAGCAGCTGCATGTGGAGGAGCGGAGACGCGAACCCGGTTCACCAGATTACGAGACTACCGCAGAGAAAGAGTGAGAAGTACCTCTGGTCTTAATTTTTGGCCCCACTCACTGCTTGCAAATTACCCCCCTCCCTGCCTTTTCACCCTGCATAAAATGTTCTCAGCTACACTAACATTTAGGGGGGAACTCTATATTACTGTGTATGTTATAGTTTTCATAACTGGATGTAACGTTTTGCCCACACTTGCTCTCTAGCTGGATGTGGGATCGGGGGTCTTGCCAACAAGTATTAACTACAGAGACTAGCAATCCCTAAATTCAAGCATTGTGCTGATGTGCCTACAGCAATGTTCCCCCTGCCCCCAGTATCTCCATGCTAAAAATATAAACATCCCAATGAGCCTAAGAAGCCTTGCTCTGTATTCAATTAATCCTTGTTGCCTAATGGGAAAGGAGCCTTTGCTTCAAATAGACGTTATGTCACTCTTTCGCCCTTGGGTAAACAGAACATCTAACCTCTTTACAAGCAATACCCTCTAAGCAACCATAATATTGAAAATGACAAGATAAGTATTTTTTTTTGCATATGCACCTGTGTGGCGCAGTTCGCTAAAAACATATGCTTTTATGGCTGAGGATTTAAATGATGTAGCAACAGAAAACTGCAAATCATGATTCTTTAATAATGAATCTTAAACAAACAAAACATTTATTTTGTTTGCTTAAAAAGAATTGAAGGACTGGCTCCTAACATGCTATGGCAACAACAAAAAATAATCATGATAGCCTGGATGATTTTCACAGCTGCTCAATCTGTCCAGAATGTTGACTTGCTATATGGTGTTATGAATTTGTGCGTGCCAGACTCCCCTAAATTCCTGGGTCTAGTAGGTGTTAGAATTTAATCAAGACTTGGGGTGTTAAACTATATGCCAGACTTCTAATCCTTGGACCCAGCTTTCCATGTTCAGGAGATCACCTGGGAGATGGGCCATTAAGAAAACAAAGGAAAGGTAATGAGCCATTAAGAAAGCAAAGGCTCCGTGTCAGATTACAAATGGGTGAGGCTCCTTCTCCAGCTCTGTGATAGTTAGAACAAAAGCCAGAGTTAAGAGCTGGGAGTTGACCCTGATGTGAGGGGCAGGGGGGAGTTACAGGCTGGTAATGGCAGCAAGCTAAAAAGCCAGAGAGGCAGAGCCATGCCTGATTTCTGTTGGAATCCAAGGCTGTGGCTATGGTAGAAGCAAGACTCTCTTGGGGTTGTTGATGCTGTGAACCCCTCCATCGTTGGCTCAGGTTGTATATGTGTGTAAATAAACCATATATTCTAAAGCAGGGGTAGGCAACATAAGGCCTGTGGGCCGGATGCGGCCCAATCACCTTCTCAATCTGGCCCATGGACAGTCCAGGAATCAGTGTGTTTTTACATGAGTAGAATGTCTCCTTTTATTTAAAATGCATCTCTGGGTTATTTGTGGGGCATAGGAATTCATTTTTTTCCCTTCAAAATATAGTCCAGCCCACCACACGGTCTGAGGGACAGTGGACCGGCCCACGGCTGGAAAACGTTGCTGACCCCTGTTCTAAAGGTACCAAAGTGTCTGATGTGCCTCATTTCCAAAAGGAAACATGTAAGCACCTGGAGTCTTGCACTGCTCAGAGAATGGGGTGGCTTGCAACAATATATTTGTCATTTGGCTGCTCCCCATCAAGTGCATGCTTGGTAGCAAACTTGACTTATGAAATGCAATTCTAGAACTTT
Source organism: Darevskia mixta (assembly GCA_034641385.1). Lineage (NCBI taxonomy): Eukaryota > Metazoa > Chordata > Lepidosauria > Squamata > Lacertidae > Darevskia > Darevskia mixta. The sequence continues at coordinate 24,367,007 of JAWWNH010000011.1, forward strand.
AAGGAATTCTAAAATGTTTGCATAAATAAATGTGAAGTGTCAAAAGTTCCAGTACGTATATACTATAAACAAATGTTTGAAAAATCTGGAGGGAAACTGAGTTACTGATCCGCTGGGAATCAGTACACTACATAGAGCAGCCGCGTTAAATGTGAAGATTAGCACTCTTGCAAAGTCACTTAGTCACTATGTAATACATTATTTATTTTTGTTTTTAATCTCTGGCCCCAGCAATAGAAACAAGAGGTTCTGATTTACTAATATGAGTTTTTAAAAAATATATTGCTACTTCTGGCAAATACCCTGGGAAACTACTCCTGACCCTTTTATACCAACTTGTGAACTTGATACAGTCTAGTGCAGAGGAAGAGCCAGTTGGCATATACTAGGCTAGGAGACTCCTCTATTGCAGGGGTAGCTAAGCTTTTGCCCTCCAGATACCGCTGGAGTAGAGCTCCTATCACCCCTGATCATTGGTTATGCTGACCAGGGATGACAGGCATTAAGAGTTCAACATTTAGCCACTATGGGTACTACACTGGTATTTAGGTAGCTCAAAGTGGGAGGCTGTGGAAGTGCAGAACATGGACTAGGGGAAATAAAAGGTATTATACATTCCTGCTTAGATCATAAGTTAGAGAACTTAGCTCCTCAGCAGCTTTTGCTTCATGCAACCCCCTCAAAACTTCCCAAGTACAGTATTGTGATCTCTTACACGCACCATAAAAACTACTTTTGCATGACCACTTTAAGAAAGACTGCATAAAGTGACCGTTAAAATGTTTAGTACCAAGAACATTACCAAGAAAATGTTTAGTACCAAGAAGGCTGATCGCCGAAGAATTGATGCTTTTGAATTATGGTGCTGGAGGAGACTCTTGAGAGTCCCATGGACTGCAAGAAGATCAAACCTATCCATTCTTAAAGAAATCAGCCCTGAATGCTCACTAGAAGGACAGATCCTGAAGTTGAGGCTCCAGTACTTTGGCCACCTCATGAGAAGAGAAGACTCCCTAGAAAAGACCCTGATGTTGGGAAAGATGGAGGGCACAAGGAGAAGGGGACGACAGAGGATGAGATGGTTGGACAGTGTTCTCGAAGCTACTAACATGAGTTTGGCCAAACTGCGGGAGGCAGTGAAGGATAGGCGTGCCTGGCGTGCTCTGGTCCATGGGGTCACGAAGAGTCGGACACGACTGAACGACTGAACAACAACAACCAAGAACATGGTAAAGCACTGCACTAAGCCAAAAACACAAATTCACAAATTCCTTAGACACCATATCGCCATCTATGTAGGGGTCTCCTTTGGATCTGCAATTTCAAAACTACCCTGAAAACAACACCGGCTTAAAAAAAAAAAAGTACTGCAAGGACTTTCCTTTTTCCCAATTTCAATTCTTTCAATTTGGAGCAATGCTGGGTGGTGGTGGTGGTGGAACACATCAAAATGCAGTATTTCATAAGAAATGACAGGATAGATACAGGATATGGGTTGTGGTTAGCATCATGTGTACTCTTGCTTCTCAAACCAGCAGTGGGAGTGTACTGGGTACAGAGTAAACAGGAGTGTGTACACAGCCCAGGCAATTACACTAGACCCAAAGAGTTATGAACTAGCATGGTGTGTTGCTTAATTCAGACTTGTATTTCTTTGTAACATATGATCGATAGACTAAGTTCCATCACCATTCTGATTTATGGGGGGGGGGCAAAATATAGGCACCCTGAAATTTTGTCCATACCATGCACATTTGGAATATTGGGGTGGTCTTTTACAAAGAGACCATGCTCTCTACCTTTTTAGAATGACCGTTCCACACATCAAAGGTGGGCGACGTTTGCGTGGTTGCGCGCAGTCCCCTGGTTCCCGTGCGGCCCCTGGTAGTTCGGACTGGCAGCGCCTTCCCCAGGGCAGGGATACCTGGAGTCACCGCCTACCTGAGTTAACCACCCAATCCTGCCTGGGGGGGGGCGTTGCCAGGGGATTGGCCAGGTAAAGGGAGGGACCACACAGCCCACACAATAGAAGGTGTAGCTTACCTGGGAAGCATCACAGATAAGCATATCCTTGTCAAAAGCAGACTGCCTATTTAGGGCCCAATTCTCAATTCCATGGCATATTGTTCTGCTTCTTTGTAAATTGTTTAAGATAAGATACACTAGGAATAGGTGGGGGGGGAGAGACAGAAGTGAAAGCAGCAATTAACTACATCTGGTTAAAGCCTAGTTCCAGTTAAATAATCAAAATGCATCATCGAGGCTTGAAAGCTGGGTGCTATTGAGAAGTTTCTGGTGTTGATTCATGTTTCCTGGTACTTTATTCATGACATGACATGATTCAGAATTCTTCTGCTGTACTGAATGCTATTTGGTTTTGATTTTTCATTGCCTAAACAGATGAGCATTGGATTTCATCTCTGTCTCTGGGGAATTATACTTCCCACTATCCCCCAAAAGGAAGACCTTAAACCAGCCTTTCAAAGGGTTTCCCCTGCACCAAGTCATCTACGAACACAAACCTCCGTTAGTCACTTACAGGTGTGTTACAATAATGGACTAGAAAGAAAATAGATTCAGATCTCTTTCAGGTGATTATCTGCCCAGCACAAAGGCTTAAAAAAAATAGTTTTCAGATAAATAAAAAGTTTAGAAAAGCAAAAGGTCCCCAAAAGTAAAATGCAAAATAAAACAATGTAACAAAAAGAGAGGTCATAAACATATTGTCCAGCTTTCATATTAAAGGTGTCAACAAACACCAGATGAATTGCAGTGTGCTCAGATGTTCTGAAAAAGTAAGAGTCGAATGTTCCAAACATCCAACAAAGCAGGTGGCAAGGATTGTTTTAATTGTTCTGCAGTGGCATATGAAGCAACATCCCACCATGCAGATTGAAGTAAAGCCCAGCTCTTATTGTCCATGGGTGACTGGACATCTCTAAGCATGGCTTTAACTCACGTGCACTTTAAAGACGGAACACAAAGGCAAAATTAACATACTGTCTACCCTCATTCTTACTCCTGGCTGCACAACCCCAGGCAAGGGCCTGGTAACCAACTGTTGTAGTCTCTTTGCTGAGCAACAACCTGCAGAGCTCAGTGGAGTGGGAGGCCAGAAGATTATCTGAGGTGTACTTGCCTGGAGGCAGAGTCAGCATGCGAAGTCAGGTCCAGTCCTATGGTCAGGCGAATGGCAATCCATGTGGCCAGGCACTCCAGGGGTCAGGGAATCCGAGGGTCAAGGGTCAAGACAAGCAGGAAGCAGCAAGGTAGGAATAGGAACTATAAGCGCATGGTTACCAGCATCTGACTGCTGCTGGAAGCTCTGCTTAAGAAGGCCGAAGCCAGCTGGTTCTCATCAGTGCCTTCTCCACTGTGTCCCTGAAGGCTGATCAGCTGCAGGTGGAGTCAATCTGCCTTCTCCCCCTTCAGGCTGCTGTTCAGCAGGCAAAGCTGACTCCTGCCCCATGACAAATTGCTGCATTAGCAGCACTGAAGTGACCTCCCTGAGGCGCATGGAGGTCCTGGGCTGCCCAGTTTACAGAAGAGGTAGGACCAGACAGAGGGCCTTCTCAGTGGTGGAACGCCCTCCCACCAGATGTCAAAGAAATAAAGAACTATCTGACTTTTAGAAGACATCTGAAGGCAACCCTGCTTAGGGAAGTTCTTAATGTTTGATGTTTTATAGTGTTTTTAATATTCTGTTTGGAGCCACCCAGAGTGGCTGGGGAAACCCAGCCAGATGGGCGGGGTATAAATAATAAATTTATTGTTATTGTTAATGCTATTATAGCATAACCATCATGGTTAGTAGCCACTGATTCAGTCCTTTGAATCTTTCTACAATTCTTCCCCCAGTGAAGTTTCCTTCCCCACAGAATCTGAAATGGAGGAGTTTGCGTTATGTATACAGTAGATGCCACCATCATCAGCAGAACTAGGTTAGCATGCAATGAAACATCTTGCCTGCTTTTAGTGTGTTAATTTGGGGAGGGGTGGGGTGGGCTTAAGATTCCATATTGCAAAATGCAATCCCTAGTGTTTAGGTTCTTTTGAAGAAACTTATCCAATATCATTTAATGAAATTAATTAACCAGACTTTTTAAAAAATATGTCTTAGCAAAGTGTTCATTCTGGTTCCCATACTTCTGTTGCCAACTGGGAGTGTTTTGAAAATTGATGTAAACATATCGTTGGACTAGAACTGAAAACATGAAAAATGTTCAGCAGGGTATTTCAACAGCACAATCATTAATGAAACCATTTCCTGCATAGTTATCGTAGTTCTACTGCTTAGCTTAATGATCAACATCATTAATCAAAACATCTATATACCAAAATTCTCTCACGATCTCAGAATTTCATATTTTCATTGTGCATTGCTGAAGTTCATTTTCATTATTCCCCCATCTCAAATGGCATAATATTTCAGTTCCAAAAATACTCTTCAAATGCCATCATCTTTTTTAAAAAAAAACTATCAGCATTTTAATCAAGCCTGCTTTAATACTTTATTCTTCTGTACTCATCTTTCTACTGCATTCCAGCTGTCAGTCAGTATTCCTTAGAGAAGAGAGAAAAGATAATTCTCATCCATTCTGCCTTATTCTCTAAGATAAGAATCACAATTGTGCAATGTACTTTCATCCAAGTTAAGCACATTCCCTATAGCTGGAAACAAATTTATGGGCTTTCCCTCATTCTGTGTGTTAATGCTTTTATAGCAAGACCATGTACTTACACACACACAACCTAAACAACTCTGAAGTGCGTGCAGACTGTACAGTTATTTGTGGTCCTGCACCACTTCACATTGACTAAGAGGGACAAGAATGAGATGAGAAAACTGAGCACATCCATGCTGTGTAGCCTAGAATTGCAGGAACAACAATGCCCAGTCCCCAGTACTACAGCTTAGGACTCAGTTAAGGTAAAGGTAAAGGGACCCCTGACCATTAGGTCCAGTCGTGTCCGACTCTGGGGTTGCGGCACTCATCTTGCGTTACTGGCCGAGGGAGTCGGCGTACAGTTTCCGGGTCATGTGGCCAGCATGACAAAGCCGCTTCTGGCGAACCAGAGCAGCGCACGGAAACGCCGTTTACCTTCCCGCCGGAGCAGTACCTATTTATCTACTTGCACTTTGACATGCTTTTGAACTGCTAGGTGGGCAGGAGCTGGGACCGAGCAACGGGAGCTCACCCCATCACGGGGATTCGAACTGCCGACCTTCTGATCAGCAAGCCCTAGGCTCTGTGGTTTAACCCACAGCGTCACCCGTGTCCCTTAAGGACTCAGCTACACAGCTGCAAATAAAACGTTTTAAGTGTGTTTTAAGTGCAATATACAATGTGACGCTAGATGGCGATGGTGAGCCTTATGGAAAATTCCATGTATTTCCGAGCGGTTTTTATATGTGTGTAGATTCCACCTAAGTCTTTACATCATCAATGGTTACAAACATTCATTGTACTCATAAGAGACCATTACACCCAACTATCAAAGCACAATTCGTCTTTTGAAATCGCCTCACCAAAATGCTCTGCATACAACACAGAGTTCACCAAAGCTTTTCCCCAACCCATGGGCCCCAGATATATCTGCTAAACTTATGCATGGCATCTCTTATAAAGTATTTGCTTCTGCACAACACAAGTTATTTGTGCTTCTGGTTTGGTTTTGTTTCACTTATCTGCGATATTTAAACTAGCTCTAAGGGTTTAGCCACACTTCCTCTTGTCTTACTGCTTCTCCCTTCCAGGAAAACCACTCTTCAGTGCTCAATTGAAGCAAATGGCAACTCCGGTTTTTCCTGCTAAAGAACAGGTTTTCCCTAGAAAAGGAGCAGGCAAGGGGAAAACTTCAGACTTCAGGCAAGGGGAAAACTTCTAAGAAAATTTTCTTAGAAAGCATGGGCCAAGCAGACAGTGTGGACAAGCCCGAAGTAACTGCCACCTTTTGGGGGGGGCAGCAAGGAGTAAACTATATTCTCTCTTTCCGATGATAAATAGTTGAAGAGGAAAATCAGCATGTTCTTGTAAGGGCTTTAAGCACCTCCCTTTCCTAAATCAGGAAAGGGGTGCCTTTTTAAAAAAAAAAAAATTATATTTAGTGTTTGTGTCTGCACGTAGCGATGCCTTTTATCAGCATATACACCAAGAAGCAACTCCCAAGGGATCAGAGGAATTATGAGCATTTGGGAGGGGTATTTGGGGAACGAGTTGCTAACCTGCGTCCATCCATACACAGGAAAAGACAGACCCTGTTTTCCTAGACGGTATGTCAGACTTTAACCACACAAACTCACAGCCGCTGAAGTTTTTAGTGCTTTTAATATCCAACATAAATTAAGGGATTGGAAAGTATAAAATGGTCTGGAATATGCTGGCACGTGGTTTACCTAGGAAGATAGGACGTCTGGAAAGAGGTCGTACTTTTGGTAGTAGAGAATGTGTTTTACATGCTGGAGGTATCAGGTTCAATTCCTGTCATGAAAAAGATTTTGGGCAGTATACCTGCTTGAAACCTAGGGTCAGGTGAGACATGACTGGGCAAGATGGAACAGTGATCTGATATTGCAGTGGTACCTTGGTTCTCAAACTTAATCCGTTCCGGAAGTCTGTTCCAAAACCAAAGCGTTCCAAAACCAAGGTGCGCTTTCCCATAGAAAGTAATGCAAAATGGATTAATCCGTTCCAGACTTTCAAAAACAACCCCTGAAACAGCAATTTAACATGAATTTTACTATCTAACGAGACCACTGATCCATAAACTGAAAGCAATAATCAATGTGCTATAATATAAAATAAATAAGACAGTATTATAGATCATTAAAAAAAATTAAAAAAAAAATCTTGCCTGCACTGATGATAGTCATTATTTGGATGGGGGGCTTTTATCCATTTCCGCACAATAAATCAGTCAGCAGCTGAACTGGGTTCCACACAGTCACAAAAACAAATTAACCGAAAAAGCCTCAAAAACAAAAACGCAAAATAAATAGCAAAAACAAAAGCACCAAATTTAATCCATTCCAGAAGTCCGTTTGACTTCCGAAATGTTCAAAAACCAAGGTGCAGCTTTCGATTGGCTGCAGGAGCTTCCTGCACTCAAACGGAAGTGGCGTCGGACGTTCGGCTTCCGAAAAACGTTCACAAACCGGAACACTTACTTGCGGGTTTTCGGCGTTTGGGAACCAAGGCGTTTGAGTACCAAGGCGTTTGAGAACCAAGGCGTTTGAGAACCAAGGTACCACTGTACTGCACACACACATTCACACAAACATACACAGAGAAAGAGTCTGAGTGACTAGAAGTTTCGCAGGTCCCATAACATCCCTTAAGTTTTACTTCCTTTGAGTGAAGGTTACTGAAGACTGCTGCAATTTCTGTGATATAAGGTTTTTATTACACACACAGAGAGAGAGAAAGAGAGAGAGAGAGAGAGCGAGAGAGAGAGAGAGAGAGAGAGAGAGAGGCTGGGCGAAAGATAGAAGGGTCACAGAGTTATCACTCCAACAGATCCTGTTCCCCATCAGGTCTTTCTTTCAGACTCATTTTTCAAGACTGTATTGCTGCTGTTCTCTCTCACACAGACCTTACTGACATCACCTCCAGCCAGGGAAGTGGGAGCAGGAAAAAGAAATGCCCCTTCAGCTATTTTGTTTCTCTGTTAGCACATTGCATAAGTAAATAGATGGCTAAGTACAGTATCAGTAAAGGCCCGTTCCACAACAAAAGAGAATGTGTCCGACTGATATTAACCATTTTCTGCAGTCCCCTTCTGGCAAACACTAATATTACAATTAAAAAATCAAACGGCTACCAGGCAAGGGCAGAGCATATGCCCACACTGCCCAGGATGGGCGCGCTCCTGAGGGGGGCGGGGCGCAGAGGATGCCCTCCCATGTGCCACAGTTCAGGGTAGGAGAGGGGCGGGGAAGCTGTTGCTCACTCTCCTCCTGCGCTCTGCAGCTGGGTCAGACACGCACCTCGCCACAGCTGAGGAGGGCTGCTCTCTGCCACCAGGTCAGAAGAGCTGCTGCTGCCAGGCACGAGGTGTGCCGCCCACTCGCCTGCCATTTTGTCACCCCCCTCAGTCATGGCACCCGGGGCGGACCGCATCCACCGCACTCCCCTTCCTACACCTCTGCTACCAGGGACCCCGAGACGGCATCTAGCGCAACCCCAAACCTGTAGTAGTATACATCAGCTTCGTTTGTTCAAATAAGCAGTGGCTAATGTTATAGGTGGCACTCATCAACCCTCCAAGAAAATGCAAGGGATTAATAAGAGCAATACTATGCAAGCTTATTCAGAATGAAGTCCCACTAAGATTGCATAAGATTGCATGTATAAGATTGCAGCCTAAGAGTTGTAGCCAATATTAGTCCTACTCAAAACAGACAATTGAAATTAAGGTAAAAAAAAGGTAAAGGACCCCTGGACGGTTAAGTCCAGTCAAAGGCGACTATGGGGTTGTGGCGCTAATGTCGCTTTCAGGCCGAGGGAGCCGGCGTTTGTCCACAGACAGCTTTGCGGGTCATGTGGCCAGCATGACTAAACTGCTTCTGGCACAATGGAACACTGTGACGGAAACCAGAGCGTACGGAAACGCCGTTTACCTTCCCACCGCAGCGGTACCTATTTATCTACTTGCACTGGTGTGCTTTCAAACTGCTAGGTTGGCAGGAGCTGGGACAGAGCAATTGGAGCTCACCCCATGGTGGGGATTCGAACCACCGACCTTCTGATCAGCAAGCCCAAGAGGCTCAGTGAAATTAAGAGACGTAGCTAACTTCTGTTCATTAATTTTAATGGGTTTACTCTGAGTACAACTGAGTTGCATACAACCCTAAGTGTTTCATTATTCCAGTGAACAAGCCTTTGGGTTTGTTTTCAATGTTGGATGTGTATACATGCTCATGACCTAAATGCAATATATGTTTGAAGGAAACAGACCTCTGGTAGCATACTTAGTGTCAGCTATCCTAAGCCAGCCAAAGACATATGGAAACAGTACCATGGTCAGTACCATATGTTCATGGAACCTGAACACAGCATTGCAATAGGCATAGACAGTGATTTCTTCCAGATGCCCTATTTATTGAGCATGCATTCAGATTTGTCTGCAGGGAGATGCAGTGTCAATCAACTGTTATACCATACTTTCCAGAGCATTTTCTCATCACTTTCCTTACTGCAAAAAATTCAATTATTTTGGAAGCGTGTTTGTGGCACCAGATTCATTTTAATTGTGTAAGTTGATTCTGCTAGTATGTGACTGAATCCCATCCACAAAAGTAGTAAAAGCCTGGGGACAGTCAGTGGCTACTTGAGGTGACTAATGAGCAACGGATGTGCAGCAACGAAACTGTGCAAAGTACATAATGCTACTCAAAGTCCTTATTAGCACAATCCTGAATTAACAATGGCCAATTTAATGGTTGGAGTTCACCCCCAAAGGAGCGCTCCTCCATTGTCTCCTAAAACAGATGGGTGCCAACCGAATTAACAATGTAACTTCACTGGATTGTAGAAGCAAGCCCTTTATGTTGCACCCCCATAGCTGTGATTTCATATGTCACAACCACTACTCCATCTAGCCCAGAGCTTACTCTAGCCATCACCAGCTCTCTAAAGCCTTAGGCAGAGATGTTCCTGGACTTATTTTAATCTTAGATACCAGGGACTGAACTCGGGATCTTCTACATGCAAGTAAATTTCCAATGTATGGAATCAGGAAACTTTTGAAGTATTCAAAATATTTGTTTATGTCCCATACAGCTAAAAGCCTCCTCTGATATGAGAGGAGGCTTTAATCCAGGCATAGGCAAACTTGGCCCTCCAGAAGTTTTGAGACTACAATTCCCATCATCCCTGACCACTGGTCCTGTTAGCTAGGGATGCTGGGAGTTGTAGTCCCAAAACATCTGGAGGGCCAAGTTTGCCTATGCCTGCTTTAATCAATTAATATTGATTGTGCAGATGGAGAGGTGAAAGGCTCCTGCTGCTTTTGAGTGGTCCATTCATAACTACCAAATTGGCTGTTTGGCCTGCATACCCAAATGTGCTTTTTAGACACTTCCACCATCCCAAGAGATGGGTACACACAGAGAGACACAGGTATCTACATACGTAGGTACATACATACATGCAGAGAAGCTGGCAATAATTCAGTAAATGGGTGTAGCCAGGGGGGGCAGTTTCCCCCCCCAATCAAGTAAATAAATAAAGAAAACCTTAACTAAAAGTAGAAATCGTAGAAAGATTTTGACAGTTTTTTCTGAGCACCTGGGGCCAAAAGAAAAGTAATTTAAATCAACTCTTGTTGAGACATTTCATTCCGAATCTGCTAGACAGAGCCAGAGCATGATGACAGGTGAGTGTCCTGTCTCCCCGCCCCCCCCCTCCACATAAATCCTGGCTAGGCCCATGCTCCAGTAAGATCGCTTCTCGGGCTTCGCATGCACCTGCCAACTTCATAAAACGGCATGCAAATCATGTCATCTGAACGCAACTCAACTATGCGACTTAAGATTTCAGAGCTCATTTTTAGTATGTGAAATTGGCGAGGGACGGTTGCAAGTGGGTCGCACTTTTTTGACATGACGATAAACCGAGATAGCAACTTTCCAAGAAAATGCGAGAGAGAGAGAGAAACACGAGAAGCAAGGCAACTTCCAAACGGCGGGTAGAGTAAGCGAGAACCATAAATGCACCCCCACCCCACGCGCGCAGTTTCTTGTTTGCGCTACAAGTTTCTAGCGCGCGCGTGCGCGCCACACACGCACACGCCGCCAGGTGTTAACCAGGGCTCCTCAAAGGCTCCACCCCTTTCCTCCTCCTCACACTCACCCAGGTTAACGAAGCTCATGACCATGTCGGCGTCACTGAGGAAGGCGCTATCCTGCGAGGTGGCCAAGGCTGGGGAGCCGCCGCCGCCGCCGGATCCTGGGTGGTGGCTGAGGAGCGTTTTCCGCTGCAGCGGGTGCGCCGTCGGGGCGGGTTCCCGGCCGCTCGTGCGCTGCTGCTGCTGCTCCTGCGCCCCCTCTTCGTTCTCCTCGCTGGACAGGGTATTGTACAGATCCAGCATGAAGAGCGGCGCCGAGTTCAGCCTGCCCGGAGGGGGCACCAACTGTTGCTGCTGCTGCTGCCTCCGCTGGTGGTGCGTCGGCGGCAGGGGAGCCGCTCCTTGCTCCTCTTGCCGCGCCAAGCCGTGCGCCGGCCGGGGCCGGTGCGGCAAGCCCAGCACGGAGAGGATTTCCTTCTGCATCTCCCGCTTTTCGTGAGACTTGAGGCGCCGGTAGAGGAAGCCCGCCGCCGGGGACGACGACGAGGAGGAGGTGGAGATTGGCGCCTGGGGCTGCTCTTGGCTCCTGCTCGCGCCCTCGCCGCCGCCCGGCAGCAGCGCCCCCGCGACGGGCGGCAGAGGCAGCGCAGGCGGCGGCGAGCAGCAGCCGCTACTGCACACCAGCGCCCACCACCAAAGCCAGCGCAGCCTCGGAGGCATCGCTCCTCCGCCCGCCCGCCTCGCCTAACCTGCTCGCTTTTTCGCTGGACCTCGGAAGCGCTTCTCGAGTGCGCCCTGAGTCTCCTCGCTTTCTCTATCCCCCTCGGGGGGCTTAATTCATTGAAAGGGGACGGGGAGGGTTTGGAGACTCCTTTATAGTCGTTAACCTCATTCCTCTCCCTGGTCAGGTGCAAATTCCCCTCTTTATAAAGCAAAGAAAGGCTCGCGGAGGTTCCGCGCCCGCCGACCGGGTCTCAATTTTGCCCGGCGTCTGTTTTCCTCCTCAGCCGGGACAGCCGGGCCGTTTGCTTGAGCGTCGAGGAGCAAAGTGAGAATGGAAAGCAGCGCAGGGGGGAAAGACCAAGCCGCCTCGCCCCCGTTTCCCAGAGAAATTCCCTCGCAATTCGGACAAGGAAAAGAAGATGCGCTTCTTGACAGAGCTGGGCGAGAGGTGGGAAGAGGGACCCCAACCTAAAATGCCGAAAGTAAAAAAAAAAAAAATGGGGAAAAGAAGCGTTCCTCCCACGTCCGTGCTTTCTCCCCAGGAACCAAATTCCTTGCAAAAAATAATAATAATTAAAAAGCAAAGCAGCCCAATTCCCAGCCAGGTTCCCTGTCAGAACTCCCTCTTTGCGCGAAAGCCTTTTCAAGGCAATCCCAATTGCGCGCGCTCTCCTCTCGTCAGCTCGGGCAGCCTCGAGTCACTCATGTGAGCGGCGGCAAGTTGCTCGCAGGTACCACGACCCAGCGGAGGGAAGCGCCCGCCTCCTCCTCTCGTTTGATGGGCAGCGGAGGCGACGATTAAAGAGGCTCCGGGTCCCTGTCTGTCATGTGCGAAGCCTCTCCTCCCCGGGCGGGAGGGGGCGTGCCCTCCTGCAAACTCCAGAGCTGGCTTTTGCCGGACGGGCGGCTCGACTTCTCTGCTCGTTTCCCAGAATAAGATATAGGCGGATAAGGATTAAAACAGAGAAAGGACATTTGCCGGAATGGAAATATACATGTGCAAAGGACGAGGGAGGAATGCATTTGGTTTTGTTGCTGACCCCGAGCTAAAGAATTAGATTGGTTCTCAAGCGTTTGGCGCGGGCGGGGAAGGGGAGAGTCCCTTCCAGGATAAAATCCAGATGTTTTGGACCATGCGTTTCCTATCATACCTGACTATAGGCTGTTGTTTGAAACATTTGGAGGGCACCAGGTTGGAGAAAGCTGCAATAAAATAATGCCTTCGACGGAACGTATTTTGTAGGCGAGAGGGTTTTTATTTTATTTTTCCTAGCGTGGTTTCTGCAGGGTATTAAAATTTGTTAACGTTTCTTATAGTGAAAGAGAGAGAAAAAGGAAGCAGTGGGGTGGGGGGGGGAGATCAGGGAGGCAAAATAAGAGAGATAATTTGGAACAGAAGTTAAATTCTGTGTAGGAATTGGTAGCTTATTCAGATACCATGCTATTTTTGAAGCACAGGCTAATTCTGTGCATGCTTTCCTTTTGTGTACCTCCCCATTCAGTATAATGGCTTAGTTCTGAAGAAACACATGTGGTATTGGGCTAAAATCCGCTAGGCGAACTCCACTGAGCAACTCTGTGCAGACTTCTGGATTTCAATTTAAAACAAAAAAAACCCTCTTCTACTGTAGGTGTGGCCATGGAAGCCTCATTCCTTAAACCTAGAAACATAGTGCTGAAGAACAATCAGGTGCACTAGCATGGGTTTCTGTAATAGCCTCAAAGAAGGCAGGCACATCTCAGCTACACATGCACACCTATGCTTACAGCTTGTCTAATCTAAGGTTCACAAGCAAGTAAAGGCATGCAAAGGGCATTTGGGAGCCCAGAACGTTACCTAGAGTAGGTATTTCCAACCTTTTCAGACCCAGAACCCACTTTTAATCAAAACAAGCATTTGGGGACCCATTTATTAATATTTTACTATATATCTGCATGGTCAAATATATATTTTACTATGCATTTGCACTCTTGTAGCGACCCACCTTGGATCAGGCCACAACCTGCTGGTGGGTCCCACCACCAGTTGAAGACCAGTACTCTAGAGAATATGCAAGGTGGACTTGGAAAAACAGCATGGTCCTCTCTATCTCCAGGAGATCAGAAGGAAGCCTCCTTGTAACAGCACATACAATATTATAATTTACACCCTATCCATGTGTGCTTATGCCCGTGACTTTTCTGTTATGAAATGAGGGCATATGGAAACCCACCTAGAAACTATTTAGATCAGCAGCCATTCTGACCTTATTTGCTTGGCCTTGTGTTTCAGAATGAAGATGTCCACCACATTACAGGCTCAGTCGTCATATCCATTATCAGTTCTTTTCCTGTTATTCCACAGGACAGTAGCTCTTCTTCTTCTTCTTCTTCTTCTTCAGAAAGCAGGTGCCACGTATAGATACTAAGTTTTAACACCGCCCTGAGCTCCTTTGGTAGGAAGAGCGAGACATAAACTTTTTTTAAAAAACCACGGATGTAAATTAACAAGGTTCTGTAACAAATTCTACCCTTTCAAAAGAAAGAAACCACCCTAATATAAAACACTTATCTAAGAAGTCCAAGTGTATGCAAAAGGCACTTTTCACTAGAGAACTACGTTAGAAATTGTTCCAAAGTCTTGCTTCCACAAAATCTGATCACACTAACTCCATGGAAGCCAGAGAGTTTCACAGGGGTGGGGAACCTGTTGTCCCCCACCCTGATACTACTGGACTACAACTCTGATTATCCTCAGCCATAGACTGTGCTGGCTGGGACTAATAGAACTGAAGTCAAACAGTATCCTGAAGGCCACAGATTCCCCCACCCTTGGTTTAGGATATGAACTTGTCTTCATCCACCATTCTTCCTATCCCCTGCTGATACCGTATCAGCTGAGCTAAACACTTATCTGGATCGAGATAGATTCTATTTAAATTAAAAACTGGATAATCACAACTTGAAAAATTCTCCAATCCTTTTTAACGGCGAGTTTAACCTCCCACCTTATGCCATACTTTGTACAAAGGTTCTTACTTGAAGCTGCTTTGGAGTGAATGGCTTAGCTTTTCAGAATACATTCTCTTAAGATCAGTGGGTCTTGTTTCGAATTGTCCATTACAAACAGGGTAACTAACCAGCTGCAACAGATGGAGGCTGCTGGGCTTTTAAAGCAGGGGTAGGGGAAAACTGTGGCCCTCCAGATGATGGACTCAGACTCCCATATGCTTCACAGCATAGTGCTACAAGAGAGAAGTTGCACCTGCTGAAATTCCCTCATTTATACAGTGGTACCTCGGGTTAAGAACTTAATTCATTCTGGAGGTCCGTTCTTAAGCTGAAACTGTTCTAAACCTGAGGTACCACTTTAGCTAATGGGGCCTCCCACTGCCGCCACGCAATTTCTCTTCTCATCCTGAAGCAAAGTTCTTAACCCGAGGTACTATTTCTGGGTTAGCGGAGTCTGTAACCTGAAGCGTCTGCAACCCGAGGTACCACTGTACAGCTATCAAAAGGCAGAGTGAGCCTTCACACGTGGCCGTCCTAACTTTCCAGGTCAGTACACTGACTTACATTGGGGCGGTGACTATGTGTTGTGTTTTTTAATGGATCTGTATGGATCTTAAGGATCCAAGTCCTGGCTGGCTGCCGAGCATGTAATGGAAAAGAAGTTCACAGATGATCAGATGCAAGTTTATATACTCCCATGTGTTTCCTCCTCCCTTCCACGACTTATTTATGGAGGCCTTCAAACCGAAAACAACGTATCTTATTTCACAAAGAGAGTGGTTAACAGGAAGTATAATAACCTGTGAATAACTTTAACAGGAAGTCCATGAACTTAGAACAGGGTTGTTGTTGTTGTTTTTTATAAACTAAGCAGTTAATCTTTGTTCATTCCAAAAGATCCTTTAAGATAACAGGCATTGTTGCTTTTTGTTTTGCCTGACAAACAATCCAAGTTAAAAAAAGAAGAGTGGGTTGCGTATTAAATTTTATATGTTTTAATAAAAACAATACTACTTAGATTATTCAGCATTTTTACAATATAGCTCCCATATTACAGATGGGGAAAGGCCAGCACTGAGCCTGGGAAACACAGGCTTGTCTAAGGCAAGCCGAAACATTATGGCTCAGACAAGATTCTCTCTCTCCACCTATAAAAACAGAATTCTTTTTAATGTGTTCACCTTTAAGGTAGGGATGGGGAACCATAGGCATAGCCAGGATTTATGTTGGGGGGCAGGCTTTATGTTAGGGTGCAGAACCTCAGTTAAGTATTTTTACTGATTTTTATTGATTGGGGCAGCTGCCCCCCTTGGCTACACCCATGTGGGGAACCTATGGTCCTCCAGATGTTGCTGGACTATAATTCCCATCATGCATAGCAATGCAGGCTAAGGCTGATGCAAGTTGGAGTCCAACCATGTCTGAAGAGCTGCACAGCTACCCCATCCCTGTTTAAACGTAAAGTGTTCTCACCATTGCAGGACATTAGTAAAGGAAGAGGGAGGGATGTACAGAAACCTCTTCATCTTATTATCTTCCCTCCTATCATCTGTGGGGAACCCAGAGGGGTTTAGAAGAGGTCTCCACTGATGCAAAGCTGTGTCACAACAGTCCTAAAAAAATAATCAGACAGCATTCCCTAGAGATCAGCTATAGAAGAAACAGGGGCTGTAAAATATATAGGCTATAACATATTAGCATAACTAAAAAATAATTGCTACAGGTGAGGTCCCACAACAAAACATCGCAAAGGGTGAGATTCTCTCTCTTCTCCCTCTCTCTACCCATACTTTCTGGTTCCACAGACAGCATAGGATTGACCTGGGAATGTTAACTTTGCTGTTGTCTTTTTACCCTGAAGCCAATGAGAAGTCTTGGTGGGGGGGGGGGAGAACACAAAACTTCCTCTGAGCTTATGGTACTCAGGCTTACACGACAGCATCTGGGGCAAAATCTGTGGGAGTGGGGTAGGAAACTTGTTCCACATAATACAGCTGATCATTGGGGGGGGGGTGTTTTCAAATGGAGTGCACCCCTCTTCTTAGCCAGCTCCTCATTCCTTCGTTCACCCAGTCCTCCTCCCTTAACTCCCCCCCCCCGCCTTCCTCCTGGCTGAAAGTTGCCGCTGGATTTCCTGCCTGCACACCTCTTTGACTAAGTTCCCCTCCAAAGCTGTCAAGGGGGATGGAAGTATCACCATGAGCACAAGGGGATTCGGAAACCGAGCTCTGCGAACATATGCTTGATAATCCGCACCCCAAAGGGCCAGTTATTTATTTTATTTAAAGGGATTAATATAATTAGTTCCATCGAGAGCATTTCCAAGCGGTTTACCTAAAATAAACCAAACACCATGCAACCGAACAGAAACCTGAACGCTACCTTAAAACGGCTGGCAGAGTAAGATAATTTTTTGCCATGCTCCTGAAGTTCAGCTTGAAGAGCGTCTGTCTAATTTCAGTTGGGAGGGAGTTCCACGGACTTCGGCCCACAACACTGAATGCATGTCTTCTTCCACTACCAATTGCCTCAGGCCGAATGCTGTACTCCAAATGACTACTTAGCAACTGAGGAATGGGCCCTGGATCCTGCTCTCTGCTGTCCGAGTTCCATGGCATCATGAGGGCAGGTTGCATCTCTCCAGGCTGTTTGCTGGTGTCAGGATGCGTGGGGTCCCTTCCCCAGCTACGTGGCGATGGCTCTGCCTGGCTGGCTGAAGCCCCTCCACCACCTCTCCTTCTCCACTGCTGGGGCCGGAAGGGGAACTGGATGAATCCGTCGTTAAAATTGGGGGCGGCTCTCGATAGCTGCTTAACGCAGGACTGGAGCAGAGCTGCAGCCCCCTGACATCCGGGTTTTCCCAACCAATGTATTGCAGACCTCAAGGAAGTTACACACATGCTCTCCCATAAGTTGGGGCACCCTCTCCCAGCTTTCTCCCTAGTCCCCATTTAGCTGGGCACCCTTCGAATTTGCATGGAGCATACCCATTTATTAAGAGGCAGAGCAATATTTACTTAGAGGCAAACCAATATATCTTCAGCCAGACCTTATTTACACTTGCACATTTGGAGAAGTATGACCCTGGGGAGTCAGAGCTCAATATTGCAATGTTTCCATTTGGATTCAGGTCATGTTAATTTAATTTAAAAACAAAAACAAAAAACAAACCTCTGGATGCTCTACAACTGTCAAGGAACTGATGAGAGGAAATGCGAATTTATACGTACATATATGTAAAACGAACATTTTTCCATTTGAAATTTTAAAGGTGTTTTTTTTTAAGGTTACAGAAAATTATTCCTTGCTGAACAAAACATAAAGGTATTCCATGAGGTCTCAGGCTACAGAATTAAAACACCAATACTATTAAAAGAATGTTTCACCTCCTAATATTTGCTCTCTCTCTCCCTCTCAAACTTTCCTTTCACTGTCCTGTCTTAGAATGTTATGAATGCAGAATATCATATTTTCCTACTCATGAAGGACATCTGGTGGCGAACCAGAGCTTTCTAGAAATTATTCCATACAGGAAAAATGGCAAGTTTGCTTTTTGAATTAGCTGCTTTAAATTCTTGCCCCAAAGCCAAGGTACTGTCTGTGCTAGTACTCAGAAGGTGTGTCACCTCTTTGTCAGTGATGTACTGTAAATGCACTCATGAAATCATCACCAGAGGAATTTATGATATAAAAGCATTTATCAGGGAGAAAAAACTAAAACACTGTACTTAAATGTATAATTTATCTGTCACTTTATAATCTCATCTTTCCACAAAAGAGCTCAGGGTGGCATAATTGAAGTTATTTCATCTACATAACAACCCAATGATGTAGGGTTGTATTGCAAAAATGTCTTTTTCAAGACCACCTAGTGTCATTATTGCCTCAGGATTTCAATCTGGCCTTTTGAATCCAAACTCTATTCCAGGGGTGGCCAACTTCCAAGAGACTGTGATCTACTCACAGAGTTAAAAACTAGCGGTGATCTACCCCCTTTTGGGGGGGTCAAAGTTGTTGAGCTTTTTTTAGGAAGGAAAGCCCTGTTTTTGGTGGTCAGGTCATTTTAGGGGTGCAGAGCAAAGGTGTTGAGCTTTTTTTATGTGAGCCAAAGTTTTTTAGCTTCTTTGGGGGGGAGCCACTGATCTACCGGTGATCTACCACAGACGTCCTGTGATCTACCAGTAGATCATGATCTACCTGTTGGACATGCCTGCTCTATTCCCTATCATGAAGATTTCCTCTGGCAGCTTTAATGAGTAGGACAAAGGTTCCCAAGCTGTGGTCCATGGACCACCAGTGGACAGCAAACTTCATTCAGGTGACCCGCAGCAAGCCCACATTATATAGCCATTTTGATTTTTAATTGTATTTTTATTGCTTCTTTTATTTCTTAGGCTGTATTTTATTACATTACCATTTAAACTCTATGTAATTCAGTAATTACAATGGACTTATTCCAATAGAATGGAATTTTTCCATGGAATAAGACAGTAAAATACATTGTAAGGAATAAAAGAATCAAGGAAAACACAATGAAAAAACATACAGCGTCTAGCATTGAATATTGCAAGTGCAGCAACAGGCAGAAAAATATTTTAAGTGGCCCACCGAAACATTTGGCAATTTTCAAGTTGGGTAGGACGGGTCTAGAGCTGAATCTACACATATATTAAGAAACGCTGTGAATCGGATATATATATATATATTAGGAACGCGGGTGGCGCTGTGGTCTAAACCACTGAACTTGCTGATCAAAAGGTTGGCGGTTCGAATCCCCTCGACGGGGTGAGTGCCCGTTGCTTGGTCCCAGCTCCTGCCAACCTAGCAGTTCGAAAGCACGCCAAAAGTGCAAGTAGATTAATAGGTACCGCTCCGGCGGGAAGGTAAACGGCATTTCCATGCACTGCTCTGGTGTCGGTGTTCCGTTGCGCCAGAAGCGGCTTAGTCATGCTGGCCACATTACTCGGAAAAACTGTCTGCGGAGCGGACAAACGCTGGCTCCCTCGGCCTGTAAAGCGAGATGAGCACCGCAACCCAGAGTCGGTTGCGACTGGACTGAACTGTCAGGGGTCCCTTTACCTTTACACACACACACACACACACACACACACACACGCTCACCTGCACCATCTAGTGTCACATTTGTATAATGCACTTAAAACACACTTAAAACGTTATCTTTGCAGCTGTATAGCTGAGTCCTAGGTCATAGGTAATTAAAGTTGTATAACTCATTCCTGGCCCACATAACAGATATTTGAATCTTTAAAAAGCACACTTGCTCGCATGTACACCCAAGTGCACATATGAAGGCCCTGTGTTTTCACGATCTTCAACCACTTTAATACCAGGGGAAGCACCTCCCTAGAGGAGCAAACGCAGAAGCTACTCTGTTTGAAGATGATGAGCTTACATACGAGAACAGCAGTGCCCACCTTCGGACTATTAAACTAAAGAGACTTCCAGTGCAATACAGATGTTCTCAGAAAAAAGTAACATTGGAACTTAACTACCAGGCAACTAAGTACAGGATTGCAGCTTCATTAACTGACTGTTTTTGGAACCTATTTCCTTAGGGTTTCAGATACACATTAGTGACCAATATTTATTAGGGATCAGTAGTATTTTGTCAACAACAACAACAAATGTAAATATTTATAGGAAGAAACATTTTCGATGAAAATGAGAGAACTAAATATATATACCGGTATATATATGAGTTCAGAATCAATAATTAACACATACTGTCATGGGCACATTTAAAAACACTAATAGAGCAGTCCTATATTTGTCTGCGCAGAATAAATCCTATTGAGTTAAAGGGGACTTATTTCCAGGTAAGAATTGCAGTGATTCTGTGACCATTTTAGTCCTTAAATATACAAATAGCTGGCAATTCTTAGCTACATTTACATTTTTTTGAGAAATATAGCCCTCATTAGCATTAGTGTGGATTTTCTATAAAACATTTTAAAGGCTGCATTTCAGTGGGATATGCATATATACTGCATGTGGCTTTTCTTATTTTGCAAGTGCAACATAGATTTATTTATATTATAAAGTGGGTGTTCAAAGCGAAGAGCCATTATACGCAACTGCTACAACTTTGCCCCACCACGCCCATGCCCCAAGCTGAACTTGTTAGCACCAGGAACAGATTCTTCTAATACCACCTGTACTCCAGTGTCGAACTCAAACTGCATGGCTTCTGTGAAGGAAGAGGCATCAAACGCACTGTAGTAAGCAGAATTTCTGTCTGCCCGCATGCAGTGCTGGGGAAACGCTGAAATTTGTTCTGCTAACTCAATGGCATGCTGGAGGGCTGGAAGAAAGAAAAGGGAAACACAACCATATTTTAAAATTAGGGAAAGTGGGCCACAATAATTAAAAAAAAACTGCACCTAGACTTGAGTACCCACTCATGTTCTCAGTGTGTCTCTGTATGTCTCTCTGTTCTAACTGTCTCCTTCCAATCAGCTTCCCCTGAGAGAAAGTTATCCTGATGGCATCTCTGTACTGGGAGTGAATGGATTCTTCAATCATTTCCAAAGCGGAGGAATTGCATTTTCTTACAGGATGTGGCCTGTTCTATGTATCTAAGTCCCAGCTCTGGGTTTGCCTTTTTAAAAATCTTCTATACTTCTTCTTCTTCAAGATTTTCTTGCGTTACAAAAGTACATGCCTTATCTCTTTTTTCAAGTTGTACAGTCTTTTCTACAGATCAGTTACATTTGTTATGAGACATTAGTACAGTATAAGGTCAGGAAGAAAAGTGGGGGTGAATCTTCTATACTTATATACTGTACTTCTGCAGAAATACAGCAAACAGGCTTCTCATCCTAGAGTGAATAATTCTTCCAGACTCTAAAAGCAAACCTCTTCGAGGCGTAAGAGCAAAAAGAGGTTCTCATTTTAATTCAGAAGGTAGGTGAACTTCAGCTATCAGAAGTTATGGGAACACTATCATGATCCGCTGGCCCTGATTTGTTGCTTAACTTATGAGAGGAAAAGTATAATCTTCGTGCAAAAATCACAGTGGCAACTTCCATGAGCAGGAAGCCCTGGTGGAGTGGAAGTCCTTGATCACAGAAATTTTTATTGCCATCTCTAATCCCATGGAGACTTTGCTTCAATTATTATTTCCTGTCTCCTCTTCATTCTCATTCTGCTTTGTACCACTTTATTGGTGCAGTGATTCCTATGTATTAATCCAGTAATTCCAAAACAGTGAGTCAAAGCTCACCCATTAGATCACTAATTTCCTGCTCTATACGTGTTATGCTTTTCAGTAAGTTAGATAGGCTTTTATGATGTATGTATCATCTTCGTTCTTCCCAGACAACTTATTAAAATGAATTCACACATATTCTACATTTCATGCAATGCCTTCAATCAAGTTTCTAAGTACTGGAACTATTTTTTATATATATAAACTGCCTTTACATTTCCATAACCTGGAACCTTTCATTTCCTCAAGGTAATGCCAGTCTCTAAACACCCTCAATGTAATAGGAATCAATTGCAAAGAGTAAAAGGGAGGGATGAATGCTTGGCTTAGAAAAGAATATTCTGCTACCGAGGAAGACACAACAGATGCCAGGAGCTTCAGCACAAAACTTTCTGTTTCACAGCTGCCTGCATATCTTTCTGCAAGAACATTTGCTGAACACTTGCAAAACAAAACTGAAGACAAGTAAACACATTTCAAAGCTGAAGATTCCAAACTGCAAGAAAGAAGCTCCCACCCCTCTCTGCTCCATACTGTGACCTCAGTCCAGAGAAGAAGACCAACAGCAATGCATAGTGGTGTTAAGAGGATCAATGTCTCTCTGATGATCTGCTGGCAAGCCTGTGGTCACAATAAACAAGGCTATGAAATGCAGATCAACTGATCCCGTGACAGCTGGGAGGAAGGAGAGCCTGGGAAGAAGATACCATCTCTGGGCCATATGGGCAGGGCCAAGAACTCTGCATCTATGGAAGAGCATGGGAATAGCCATCTAAAAATAAAAATTGATGTCTTTGTTTACTTTCTTTTTCAAGCAAATGCATATTTTAATAGAAGACATCGAGCAGTGGGTATTTAATGAGAAATAGCAACACCTTGCTAATTCACACAACTAGCAACCACTCCTTTTCTTTGCCCAGAAATATTTTTCCAAAAATATCCCATGGATCTCCCAGATCAAAATCTTTGAGAGAGAGAGAGAGAGAGAGGGAGATGGCTGTGGTGAATAAACACTGATTAATTCAATAACAACATCACTAAGAAACCAATATTGTTTGTTTATATAAACATTTGAAAGCGATTTAAAAACACACACACAAAAACCTCATACTTACGATTCTGCACATAATCACAACTTTGTTTGAATATCCATGTCCACGCTTAACCCAGTGTAACTTTATTTGTACTTCCAATACATCCCAATATAGAAATGTACACATATGCGCCAAAAGCTAAGTGTCAAGCTAGATAGCAGCAGTTCTGTGTATTTAAATATAGAACTGCCTCAAACATGCAGAAAGACGGGCGTGAGGTGGTGGTCTGATTTTAACCAAGAAGGCTTTAAGTTTTAATTAAAACTTGACCTGGAATTATCTTAATTTATTTTATTTTGGCAAAAACAAAAACAAATTCAATGAAGAATGAAGGAATGTTATCTAAAATGAATGTCGTCTAAAATGAAGGTGTTACACTTACATGGAACATTGGTTGGACTAACTCTTGTAAAATAAGAATATATAGGGTTCTTAGAAGAAGTGTTAATGTCTATAACTTATCTTTCTTTAGTTATAATTATGTACATTGCTAGTGGAGAGTGGTAATAGGGAAGTCAGCTACATATATATAATGTTTGTAACTTAGTTTCTTTCTCCAAAAGGAACGGTTAATGAAACTTTGATAATATTAGGATATATATTACTAATAATAATCTTAATTTGTCTATGAAATTATAACTTTATGTGTGAAGATTATATTGTGAAAACTATAAGAATGACGTATTTTATTCTCAGTCTGTAGGTCTGTGTATTAGTTTGTATGTTTGTGTGTTTATTTTTCTTTATGTATGCAAAATTAAAAAAATTTTTTTTTTGAAAATATGATTTTAACCAAGAAGGCAGGGCATGGGTTGGGGAGCTGATAACAATTTTTTACTTCTCCAGAGCCGTCTCCTCTATTGCTTTTCACCTAATTGAAGTTATTGTCTTTTTCTGTACTCAGCTGAGAAGTGCTTGAGGAGAGGGTTCTGTACTCCTTACCCTTTTACTGTTAAAATCAGAATTCACCCCTCATCTCCTCCTTCTGTGCGATCAAGTGCCACAACCTGAGAAGTATTTTCTGTGTCAACATCTATCATTGACTCTCCGGACATCTGCTTTGGGAACCCGTGCATCACAAAGGATTGTGGGAGTATGTTTTGAGGCGCATGTTCCGTTCTCATGTGCAGTGCAGAGACTAGGCCTCGTAGGCCTGGCCATTACCTGAGGTGAACTGAATGTGTCCACTTGTTCACCGGCAGCTGCATGAGAGGATAAGGAGTGATGGGAAACCATCTTAAAAAGGGGAAATTTCTCCACTGTTGCTCACCTTCTAATTAAGTAATTCCTAATAAGGTTCAGTAACACCCCTGGCCTCTTCTTAAAAGAAATAGTATGTGCTTAAACAAGTGCTAGGCACCATGTAGGGATTATATACTGTATAAAAGGGACGGAATCCTTACCACCTAAAACAAGATAGTGGACAAAGGGCGGAGGACATGAAAGGGAAGGGAAAGAAGGACAGGCAGAGAAGACGGCCCTACAGCCAGGGGTAGTGCATCAGCGAAACAGGAAGGTGCTATTCTGCCACTGTCGCCTCTTTACCTGGGCTGCAAAGCAGCAGTACCTGCAAAGCAGCAGTGACACATCCCAACAAGATATTATGCAATATTTTGACAAGATCTCGTGAGATTTTGATGAGATCTCGTGAGTTCTCACCAGAACCTGCTGCTGCCGCTTCACCAACAAAACAACAAAATACAGCTAAAACAATAGACATGCCCCCCAAAATGTCACAGACGAAAACAGGGACACTCATATGTACCCTTATACTCCCACCACATGCAATCACCAAAATACAAACAGTGATTTGCCACGGACAAGCAATACAAAATAAAAGAATTCCGTTTACTGGAACTATTATTACACACTACGGAAGGCTCTTCTTCTCCATCGAGTGTACAGAGCTTTGTTTAAGTTCTGTAACTGAGGCTGCCGTGCACTAGTTTCCGGTGCAGTGCGCTAATAAAACGGCCACGGCACTTTCCTTTATAACAAACTAACACACCCCCCCCCCCAAAAAAATTAAGGATTCTTTAAAAAAAAAACCACACTAAAACTTAAGGATCTTCTAATTGTTACAGTTATACTTATTATAGAATAGCTGGAATACATTCTGTAACATTTAGTATCTATCTTTATGAGTAAGGAATTGTGGGACAGACGAAAGCCCTATTCAGGCACAGTGAGGACAAGAGCGCCAGCTCTGCCCCCCCCCCCACATACCGGTACTTCACCATTATCATGAGTTGGTGGAGGCTGACCTTTTGAAGTGGGGGGGGGCCTCCTGTACTTCTGGAACACCCCTGGGGTACTAGAACCTGGATTCTCCAGGATTCTAGAACACACAGGTAAAAGGTAAAGGTACCCGACCATTAGGTCCAGTCGCGGACCTCTGGGGTTGCGGCGCTCATCTCGCTTTATTGGCTGAGGGAGCCGGCGTACAGCTTCCAGGTCATGTGGCCAGCATGACTAAGCCGCTTCTGGTGAACCAGAGCAGCGCACAGAAACGCCATTCACCTTCCCACTGGAGCGGTACCTATTGATCTACTTGCACTTTGACGTGCTTTCGAACTGCTAGGTGGGCAGGAGCAGGGACCGAGCAACGGGAGCTCACCCCGTCGCGGGGATTCAAACCACCGACCTTCTGATTGGCAAACCCTAGGCTCAGTGGTTTAGACCACAGCGCCACCCGTGTCCCATAGAACACACAGGAAGCCTCCACAAATACTGGTGCCTCCCCATTTCAGAAGACAGCGTTCTGCAAGTTGGAGAGGGATGAGAACACAAGTGGGGGTAGCAGAACTAAGACACTGGTCCCCGGACTGCCCAGGCCCTTGTGGTTGACTTTTTACACTTATTTTGGCAATGCCTATAAAGGGCTAGAGAGGAAGTAGCCACACTGTCTTTAGACAACCAGAAAAGAATTAAGTTAACAACCACAGCCTGGGACTCAGATGACTTTAAAAAATAAAAATGCATTTTATTAAAATTTATCCCAAAATATGGTTACACTTAGCAAGTTCAAAAGCACAACCAGCTACAGTGTGTACAAATGTCAAGCTGTACCCTTGCTTGGTGACTCTGTGTCCAGGCACAGAGCATCTGTTCACCCACCCCCAATCCTCGGGGAGGGGGGGATTTAACTTCTGGGAGCTGGAATAGCAACTTAGGTCAATGTGCAAATATTATTTAGAGCAAATTCTCAAAAGCCTCCCCAAATACAAAAATATGGGCTTTGCCATGGACAAAGCAACAAGAAACAAGAATTCACTTTAGGAAATAGCGGCATGCTTAGGTGCAACCTGTTGCCTATGCTTTATTTTATTTTATTTTATTTTATTTTATTTTATTTAATTTATTTTATTTTATATAAATAAATAAGGAAGGAAGGAAGGAAGGAAGGAAGGAAGGAAGGAAAGAAGGAAGGAAGGAAGGAAGGAAGGAAGGAAGGAAGGAAGGAAGGACAGAAGTGCAAGTCTGTTCTTGGCCTATGTTGTAATCAAGAACTGTACATACAATTTCTGTCACTAAGAACATGTGGCTTTTTACATGTGGCTTTGAGTTTATTAAAAAAAAGTGTTTTGATTTTCAGTACACACATACCACAAGTATAAAGATGGAGCATAGGAGTAATCACAGGATATTACATTTAATAAATTTAAGCCTGAACAAAGCCCTAATTTTGCTTCCTGGTGATTCCAGGAAGCAGACTTTGGAAGGCCCACCAATATGGCAAAGTACCAAGTCCTATGGCCTTCCAGTTGTTTTAACAGCAACTTCCATCATCCCTGACCATCTTCCATGCTGGCTGGGGCTTACAGAAGTTGAAGTTCAACAGGCTCCCTATCCTATGGCTTTAGAAAGGAGCTGGCAGACATCTATTTTCTTGGCAGCCACTCTGTATGCCAACGATTGTTTGTGAAGCCGGCTAAAACAGGTGAGGGTAGCTGATGGGTCTCAAATGCTTGGGGAGTTAGGGACTTCTCCTGGATGCAAAGACAGGCTCCGGTGATTTGAGCAGACAAGACCAATAGTGGGTCCAATGGTCAAGAAGGCAGTTTCTGCATGTGCCATAGAGGGGAGTGAGGGGCAGATGGGGCTCATCAACCTTGGAAAGTAGCCCATCTAGGAGAAGGGAAACTCTGATCCTAAACCTCTGCTGCCTTGCCTTGCCCAACACAAATCCAGAGCAGACTCCCTAAGACAATTGGATGGCGCCTTGTAAGGCTCCTTCCGGCAATTCCTGCAGCCAAGCTGGTGCCAAACGTATTGCTCTGCTCTGCTTTGGACCACATTAGCACAACTGGGGTGGGGTGGGGCGTGTCTTGTCATCTGGGTAGCCCAGGACCTCCATACACACTGCCCAGGCCTGCATCCCAGAGGTCATTTTGTTGCTGCTAATGCAGCAGTTTGACTTCACCCCCAGAGGAACACTCCATTGTCTCTCGAGACAGACGGATGCCCAACGCCCCCTGCAACTGTTGCTCCTAAGCAGTAAAGCGATTTCCAGTTATAGACTGTATGTGCTTTACTTACTATTACCTTACTGTTATTATGTTATTATTTAACATACATATATGTCAGGGATCTGCCTGCCCCTGCCAGTCCAGCTCTGAGTGTTTATAGAGCCGCAACTTGTGTTAACAACAGATTAATCTTTGAGTGAACCTGGCAGTCCCGGTTCGGGGGAGGAGCAGTTAGTGGCTGGGAGCCAGGGAGTGCCAGGAGACCTGGCACCAACCAGCAAGCTCGCTCAGAGGGGGGGGGCGTCAGTTCCGGCGCATATATCATGCAGGAGGAGAAGGTGGCAATTTAGGATGCCGAGGCTTTGGTGTTGGCGCCAAAACAGGAGGGAGGCACTTCCGGATTCTGCTAGTGACTGAGCAGACATGATAAGACTGAGCTCTGCACTGTAAATAGTTTGGCACTGAATAAAAAGACTTAAAGACAAATGGCTTGGCACTTCTATGGAACAACCGATAAGAGAACCTGACAATATATTTATAAAATCCGAAAGAGATGCCACATTTAGCGCGTGTCTATGCTTGTCTGATCAAAACGAATTCCCGCTGAGTTCAGCAGGACTTGCTCCCAATCCCAGCCCCAGGTAAATGTGGGTAAGAACCGCACCTTCAGTTTCTTGTACTTGAAAACATTTGCTCTGTTTCTTACAAGTGAAACTGTATGAAAAGACATCTCCAATTAGGTTTGGAAGGGCTGCTAGAGGGAGACAGGTAAAATTGTTGGTGTGTGTGTGGATCTGGTCTGCAGGGGGGGGCTCCACTTGGACATCCCTGGCTTACGGTAAACAAAACAGGGTTTCATTCATGTTTGTCTCAAAAGATACTTCTCCAGATGCCAACCAAAACAGCCATATTTTTTAAAAGGAATCCGGATATCAGAACGCACAGAGCACATGGGCAGAAAGTCTGCGGAGACGTTAGTCACTTCTTGGACCTGAAGAATGGCGGCAGCTTCAGGGTGGATTGAATAACTTACTGTGTTATTAATGATCTCCCCACCCCACCCCACCGTTACACTTCCACGATCAAAATAATCTAAATTTTAACACACCCGCATGCACAGAAAGCCTTAAAAAATGAGAGAGAAACATCTGAATCTGTACCTTTTTTTGTTATGGCTAGTTGACTCTTGGCTTATTGCCTTTTTAAAACTCTGCTACAATACAGATGCCTCACCCCACCAGCCATTTCCAAAGCCTGTTTTGCATTCAGATACATACATGCTGTCATCGTTTTGTTAACGAGTCGGGGGTGGGGTGGGGAGGAGAACAGCAGCCCCACCAGCTTAAGCTGAATCAAAGCAGCCGTTGCTAGTCGTTTCTTAAGCCAGCTCCCATGTCAATTCAGAATGAGGTAAAGCCTGATTCAGAAGGGTCTTCCTTTTTCCTTCTGCAGGAAACCTCCGGAGTCTAGTCAAGAGAACTGCTGTGTGCATTTACCTTAACAGAGGTAGTTCCCCCTCGGTGGTCAAAGGTTAGCAGCAGGAATGTGTTTTCGTGATGGGACACACCCTTGTTATTGGAAGAAATGTTATTTCCATGTTGTCAAACCCGAGCTCTAAATTAAACAGAAATCAGGGTTCCTTGCCTTCTGAATGGAATGAAAGTTCGCAAAGAGCTGCTAGTTGCTGGCTACAGAAAGGATGCTGCTATACGTTCACATGCGACACATAAGAAAGGGGGAGGGCATCCTGCCTGGCCGCTCCCACCCATCCCATGGGGGAAAGGAAAAAAGCTCTGGAAAGCTAGGCTTCCAGATTGCTTTTTGCCTGCTAGTCTATGGCCAGTAAGAACTTCTCCAAAGCAGCCTTTGCAAACCCGGCACCCTCTGAACACTTTGGACTACAACTTCCATCGGCCATGCTGGCTGGGGCTGATGGGAGCTGTAGTCCAAAACTCCTAGTGTGCACCAGGTCAGTGAAGGCTTCACTAAAAGGAGATGCCAACAGGGCCCTGCGACAGATTAGACCAGGCATCCCCAAACTCGGCCCTCCCGCTGTTTTGGGACTACCGTATTTTCCGGCGTACAAGGCGACTGGGGGTATAAGACGACCCCCAACTTTTCAAGTTAAAATACAGAGTTTTTAAAATACAGCAGCCCTTCGCGCTCGCTGCTCATGCCCAGCCCGGGCTCCATGGCGGCTGAGGCGGCGGTGGCTGGAGTGCCGGGGAGAGCCTCCCGTCTCGCCGCACAGCAGCCCTTCGCGCTCGCCGCTCACGCCCAGCCCGGGCTCCATGGCAGCGGCTGGAGCGGCGGGGAGAGCCTCCCGTCTCGCTGCACAGAGGCGGCGCACGCACGCAGCCAGTGGTGGGGCGCAACCCCGAGTCACGTAGCCAGAAAGACTATACCCGGCATACAAGACGACCCCCAACTTTGGAGAAGATTTTCCTGCATTAAAAAGTCGTCTTGTACGCCGGAAAATACGGTATAACTCTCATCATCCCTAGCTAACAGGGCCAGTGGTCAGGGATGATGAGAACTGTAGTCCCAAAACAGCTGGAGGACCAAGTTTGGGGATGCCTGGATTAGACCTTTGTTCTGCACCAGCCTATTGGTCCGATCTTGACCAAAAGTCATCTCCCTATCTAAAAACATGGCTCAGCACAACAAAGGCTGCAGTCTTGCATCCCACTCGGTGCATTTAATTCCATTCAGGTTCAATGAAACTGAAACGCGCAGAGCTGTAGGGTTAGGGTTAGACATTGGACTTGTCCAATCTTATTATCTGTTTACTTGATTTATAACCCACCTTTTCTCCAAGAAGGTACACGTGATTCTCCCGCTCCCTGGTTTATCCTCACAACAAACTCTGTGAGGTAGGTTATGTTGTGAGACCGTGACTGGTTTTAAACCCAGTTACTAATGACATGGTGCGTAAGACACCTACCTTGGCCACTGGGATCTATTCGATTAGCCAGTCCAAGCTGAAATGCTTCCTGAGCACCAACGGGCCGCCCAGTGAGAATGAGATCCAGCGCGCGTGAAAGACCAATTAGCTTTGGTAGTCTAACAGTGCCACCATCTATCAGTGGAACACCTAAAAAAACAACCTGAAACCAACAATAGTTAAAGGGGGGAAACGCCACTCAAATAACCATGTTTTAAGCAAACTGGAATGCTAATGTCTCTGAAACTAGGGTTGCCATGTGCCCTCTTTTTCTAGGACACGTTCACTTTTTCATGAGTATGCAAAACTAGAGTCATCAAATGTAGAAATCGGCAAATGTGTCCTCTTTTTTGCTCTTCAAAATATGGCAACCCTAACACATTATACTCCCATAATGTGGGATAAAGGCATGTATCCTCATCTACCATCCAACCGCCTTCTTATCATGAAACACATGGCCAAAAGGTAAGCAATGAGATGTGTCCTTCAGAGACTCTGGCTATGTTCACAATCGCAGTAAGCCACAAACCATGGTTTACTGTGCACAAGCCAATCGCACCCACTTCGCTCCTCCCTGATTACACTGGGGAGAAGCAAATCGTGATATTTGAGCTTAGGGTCGTGTGCAAGCCAAGCACCGTGGTTTGATTCGCTCCTAGCAAACCACCCTAAGCCAAGGTTTGCACTTGGCTTATCAATCATTATCTGTTTGAGCAGACATCATGCGATGCATGAGCAGGGCACAATCAGCCCTTGCGTGGCTTCCGGCTTACTGTGATGTGCAAACAACATGGCTACTTCCAACACTCTGAAAATCCAACAAGCGCAGGAGACAAATGTACTGGTATCAGTTGTATTGATCCCAGTGCAATTTGAGAAAATGCCTCTTTAAAAGGTAAAGGGACCCCTGACCATTAGGTCCAGTCGTGTCCGACTCTGGGGTTGCGGTGCTCATCTCGCATTATTGGCCGAGGGAGCCGGCGTACAGCTTCCAGGTCATGTGGCCAGCATGACAAAGCCACTTCTGGCGAACCAGAGCAGTGCACGGAAACGCTGTTTACTTTCCCGCCGGAGCAGTACCTATTTATCTACTTGCACTTTGAAATGCTTTCGAACTGCTAGGTTGGCAGGAGCAGGGACTGAGCAACAGGAGCTCACCCCGTCACGGGGATTCAAACTGCCGACCTTCTGACCAGCAAGCCCTAGGCTCTGTGGTTTAACTCACAGCGCCACCCGCCCAAATGCCTCTTTACCAGGCGACAAAAAGATACATTACCATAATAGGAGTTAGTAGCTCCTTTTGAGTAACTAAGGAAGTTACAAGATAGGCAAACAATTTCTGATTCTTTAAATTCTGATTCTGATTTGCTTGAAACACATTATGCTTAATAACGTCAGCGTCCATGAACCTGTCTCCTGCACCTGTTGAATTTCCATCTTTTCCTGGTCTGCGGTGGTTCCCTTTTCGGATGTTTTGTACCCTTGGCTGACTTTAGCTAGTGCAAAATTAGTGTAGTGAGCAAGGAAACAGTTGAAGTGAGCAATCTGTCTGAAATGCCAGAGAATAGTGGCCAGAGAATAAGGGCAGGATTCAACTATCCTGAAGGATAGCTCAGTCAGTACAGCATGAGACTCTTTAAGTCAGGGTTGTGGGGTTTAGCCCCACGTTGGGCAAAAGATCCTTACATTGCAAGGAGTTGGACTAGACTAGATGATCCTCGTGGTCCCTTCCAACTCTACAGTTCTATGAACGAATGAGACCAATCAGTGGAAGCCCTGGGGAAGGGCTTCCACTTGTGCAATGGGACTTTCCTCCCACCCCACTCCCCACGTTCTCTGAAATTGGCTCTGGAGGGGCTACGATAAACCCTGGAAGAGCGTGTGGGATGGTGGTGGAGAGGAGACGTCGTTCCATCTGGCAAGCCAAAATGCTTTCCCTGACGGAACCATCAGGGCAACATTGCATTCCTCCCTAAGTCTCCATGAATCCATTGGGTGGGACTCTGCGAAGTTCTGCTCAGAGCATAGCTGTCAACTTTCGGATTTGAAAATAAGGGATGCTGTGAGGGCGGTGCAATGCCACCAAGTAGCCTCGCCACCCTGTGCTCCAGAGGCTGCACGCGAACGGGTGAGCGAAAGAGCGAGCGCATAGACGGCAGGCAGGCTGGCTTCTGGTTGGGCGTGAGGGTCTGGCTGCACAAGGCATGCAAGCTCCGCCCCCAGTCGGTCTCAGACTCCTTATTGGCAGCCGAGCAACGCAGCTGAGGAGCCTCCCTGGCCAGCAGGGAGGGAGAGGAGCTGCTTCCTTTGAAATCCGGGAAATTTAAGGGATATCAACAATCCGGGATAGCAGCGGGAAACGGCATTGGAATAAGGGAGTTTCCTGCCAAAAAAGGGGAGGGTTGACAGCTATGGATCAGAGTAAACACATTGAAAGTAGTGAATATGACGTGCGCTGCAAAAATATCTTCAATTTGAAGACGAAATGGCTTTGCTCTCTCCGCTGAGCCAAACTGGCCCTACTATGTATTTACTACATGTACTCAGTAAGTCAGCTGTGCAGATCTGCTTACAAGTCTTTCGAGCAGGTATAGCAGACTGATCACGTAAAAAAGTTTTTTTTTAAAAAAAAATCTATTTTGATATTTTATACTTTTATAGCCTATCCCATTTTTGGTCAGCACTGTAAGCCTTAATTAGCAGTTTGATCAACTAATCAGAGGCCATGTGCTGTGCTGACCATAAAGATACAGGGCACACACACTTTTTATACCCATTCGAAACCAAATTCCATGCAATTCACAAAACATACCGAAACGCCTACAGAACACTCCGAAGATAGCGCTTTCTTCTACTACACGCAAGTCAGCCAAGAGAGACAGCTCAAGCCCACCAGCCACTGCATATCCACTCACCGCAGCAATCACTGGCTTAGAAAACTTCATCCGGGAAGGACCCTGTAACAGGTATTGGAATTGTGTTAGAACTATTATTCAATAGGACTAGAATATATTTTCCAATCAGTATTGACCCAGAGACAACGTATTAATAACATTCATGGTGATGCAGAGCATATAGTCAAAACTAACATGCGAAGTGTGCCCAAGTTAGCAAGTAAGAGAGCCAGTGTGGTGTAGTGGTTAAGAGCAGTACAGTGGACCCTCGACTTACGAATGTTATCCGTTCCGACGGGAGCGTCGGAACTCGAAAAAATTGTAAGTCGAGTCCCCATAGGAATGCGTTAAGAGAACGCATTCGTAGGTCGAAAAAAGCTTCGTACCTCGAAAAAATCCTATCTAAAGCGGCCGCGGCTTCCGATCGGAAGTCGAAAAAATTCTGAAGTCGGGGCATTCGTAAGTCGAGGGATCACTGTAGACTCGTAATCTGGTGAACCGGGTTCGTGTCTCCGCTCCTCCACATGCAGCTGCTGGGTGACCTTGGGCTAGTCACACTTCTCTGAAGTCTCTCAGCCCCACTCACCTCACAGAGTGTTTGTTGTGAGGGAGGAAGGGAAAGGAGAATGTTAGCCGCTTGGAGACTCCTTCGGGTAGTGATAAAGCGGGATATCAAATCCAAACTCTTTTTTTTTTAAGCTGGAAATTACAGGACGTTACCATGTTCAATGCCAAGGAAAAAGAAGTTGATTGAGTTTCGCCCATCCCTTAAGCAAGAGGCCCGCCATCTAGGATTACTGGGGGAGCCCTTTATGTCCAAGTCCCCAGAAACCAAAAAATATATTCAGGCATTTGTTGACTGTGTCCATGGAGGAGTTGTGTATGCTGCCCTTCTTCCCATGTTGAGGGGGAAGGTCTGACAGGGGCTTGTAAGCATTCGGGTGGAAGTGGCTACAGTCCTTCCTATAACTAGAAACCATATTCACATGGTGTTCCCAACCACTGGGAGGAGGACATTTGGTCACATTCAGTTAAAATCCAGCTTCAGAGGAACGAAGGGGCACACACACAATGACCCCCCCACAGCCCCTTCACACATTCAGCTAAATAAACACCCAAATAGACTTCTGAGGCATCTCTGGAAGTTAGCGTCCTATACTGTCCATTCGGATTACAGATGTAGGTAGGCTTTGGGCTCAGGCACTGTGCATGTAACCTGTATTAGCCTTCTGGCTGAAAGCCGATAATCAAACAGGGTTATGGCCCACCCCCTACAAAGGCCATCATTGGCCTTGTCAGATTCAATTTTTTGGCTGGCAATCCCGCCATCCCTCACAGCCAGCTGAGGAGGATCCCAAGAGCCGGCCGCAAGGGAGAAAATATTTTCTGCACCCCGGGGGAGCCGTGCCAGGCCGCAACCACTGCCCACCCAGAATTTGAGTGAACAACCCTCATCATGACAGGGCTATTAAAC
The DNA here is from genome assembly GCA_034641385.1 of Darevskia mixta. Classification (NCBI taxonomy): domain Eukaryota; kingdom Metazoa; phylum Chordata; class Lepidosauria; order Squamata; family Lacertidae; genus Darevskia; species Darevskia mixta. The sequence continues at coordinate 24,401,612 of JAWWNH010000011.1, forward strand.
GCATTTCAAAACTAACAGAAACCCGTAATTCGTGGCACCTCTTCTCACATCTCTTTCGTCTCCTCTGAAGTCATTTAAGAATATAATCCTGGTGAATCAGTTCAAAGTCTATGCCTTTAGTGTCTGGATTAGTGGCTAATCCAGATGTTCCCATCAGCCCCAGGCTGCGTGGCCAATGGTCAGGGGAGTTGTAGTCAAACCACACGTGGAGGGTCATGGGTTACTCACTCTTGTCTATCGAGCCCAGCGATACATGAAGGAAACACAGTGTGTTGTGTGACTCATGAGCAAGCAAGAAGAAGCACCGCAAATTAATGCTGATGTAGGCTGGATCACGGCTTCCCCATCCACACTGCATTATTTACCACTGCTTCCATAGGCACGACAACTGGCCCTGCACACTCAAACACCTAGTTCACATTATATAAAGCACAGGGCACAGTGTGCTTGATTCCCACGTTTGCTGGCCAGGCATCCCCAAACTTCGGCCCTCCAGATGTTTTGGACTACAATTCCCATCATCCCTGACCACTGGTCCTGTTAGCTAGGGATCATGGGAGTTGTAGGCCAAAACATCTGGAGGGCCAGTTTGGGGATGCCTGGAGTACACAACTTGCAACTTTTCTTTTGAGAAAACAATCCCATTTGGTTTGAGTTACTTTCTGAGAAGGGGAGATTCCTCTTTTCCCTCCTGTTTTTTTTTTTTATGTCTATAACTTTAACTGAAAAGCACTGTGGTTTCCATAGCGAAACAAAACACTACTGTGGAAAAGGGCACCAGTTTTTCAGGAAATCGTCAGGATTTCCCTCCGGAACATACCATGGGGCCAGGCGTTTGGGTGACATCTTGTTCCAATTTGATAGAGGCTGGGGCGTGGGCCAACTCCTTCAAATCATAACCAGCACAAAAATTGCCACCTAAAAACACACACACATAGAATTAGAAAGACACACACAAAAGTTAAGATTATGGAATAAAGAAAAAAGTTTGGTTTCTATTCAGCCTTTTTTTATTGTTTGGCTAGGCTCTTGGTTATTTGAGCCATTCTAGATGTTCTTCAATGGGGTAGAGGCATTTTCATGGAATGGCAGAGTTGGAAGCAATCTCTGAGATCATCCAAGAACTGCAGAGCGGGATGAAACTACAGCATCCTTGACATATGCCCACCTAGTCTCCATGTACATATCTTGAGCAAAGGAAAACACACCACCTCCCAAGGAAGCCTTTCCCACAGTCTAACAGCTCCTACCATCAGGAGGTTTCTGCTAATGCTTAGGCAAAAGCTGGTTCCCTGCGACTTCCCCTCATTGGTTCTAGACCTGCTTTATGTCCACTCCATCTTGTTAGCTCTTCAGCTGTTTGAAGACCACTATTACGTCCCCCACTTACTCTTATCTTCCCTAGGCTAAACACACTGGGTGGTAAAACTAAGTTTTCGTCAGAATAGACCTACTGAGGTGGCTTTGGGCTCCCAAATTTGGAATCATATCACCAGGCTTACCTGCTGAGTAAGACTAATTATTGGAGAGATAGCAAGAATCCCATTTGGGCTACTCTTGAATATAGTTTCTTTGAACCTCTTGTAGGGTGGACTAAACTCGGTTCCAATTTTATTAAATATCCTACTATCCTGGAGACTATTAGAGCACCTATAAAAATTTGGATGAATATAAATAAAAATAATAAGGATGACCCCTATCAGCATGAGAAATTAACAATATGGGCCAACCCAGAATTAAAAATTGGAAATCAAGTAATAATTTGGCAAAATTGGATAAAAAAGGTATTTTGACATTGAATCAATTAATTGATGAAAATTATAAATTTGTGGAATTTAAGACTTTGCAAGTAAAGTATGGATTAACTAGTGAAACACAATGGCAATACATCCAATTGAAGCATATGTTGGAAAGGCAGTTTGGCCCTGACGCTATAGCAGCATCGGAATACTGCTACAAGATTTAATGTCTGCAACAAAAACCAAAAACTCTACACTTGCATTATATAAAACCCTACTCAACAGGAAGAAATATGATTTAGAATATGATAGACAAAAATGGAGTGAAGAGTTAGGGGTACAGATAACAAATGATATATGGGAGTCAAGTATAAAATCAATAGAAACAGCCTCTATGGATTTAAGACTAAGACTTATTCAACAGAAAATAATATTTAGAGTCCACTGGACTCCAGCAAAACTATATCAGAAGAAAATAATAAGTGCAGACAATTGCTGGAGATGTGGAAGTAAAAAGGCGAACTTAGTACATATGTTGATTAATTGCCCGATGATAGTATCTTTTTGGTGCGAGGTGAGGATATTTATAGCAAGAGTAATAAAAAGGAATTGTTATTTAAGGGAACTGAATTTAATTCTAAATTATATTCCGGAAATGTGGGAGATTTCAGGGGGTCAAAAAAAATGGATGTACCGTGCTATATTAGAAGCAAAAAAACTTGTTTTGATGAATTGGAAGAGCCGCAAGAAGATTCCACTGAGCACATGGATTGATAATATGGACAGATTAGCTACATACGAACGAATTGCATGTCGTCGCAAAATAAGAATGGATAAATATGAAGAAATCTGGAATGAATATTTAAGTGATAAGGCAGACAGTGGTGGGAGGTAGAGGGAGGCGAGAGAGGTGGGGAAATAGTGTTTAAAAAAGAAGAAGGGTCTAGTCATAGGTATATCAGTGTATTTAAATCGGAATTGTCAAACTGTGTTATTATTGTTATTATGGTTTTTATTGTTTGTGTTTTTTGTGGTTGATGTTTATATCGAAAAATGATTAAATAAATTAAAAAAAAAGAATAGACCTACTGAAATAATCATGTTCATTCATTTCAATGGGTCTCCTCTGAGTAACACTTAGTTGAATACCACTCATGGTGCTTTTTCAACAGTCTCTCATGGGACTATGTTTCTGATGAACTCTCACTATCCTGGTTGACCCCCACTGGGTGCACTCCAGTTTGTTGATGTCCTTCTTAAAACATGGTGTCCATAATTGGATACAATACTCCAGATGCAGTCTGACCAAATAAAAAGGGAAAGGACCCCTGGACGGCTAAGTCCAGTCAAAGGTGACCATGGGGTTGTGGTGCTAATCTCGCTTTCAGGCAAAGGGAGCCAGCGTTTGTCCACAGACAGCTTTCCGGGTCATGTGGCCAGCATGACTAAACCGCTTCTGGCGCAACGGGACACCGTGACGGAAACCAGAGCGCACGGAAACGCCATTTACCTTCCTGCCGCAGCGGTACCTATTTATCTGCTTGCACTGGCATGCGTTTGAACTGCTAGGGACAGAGCAACAACCTCTGTCGCGGGGATTCGAACTGCCAACCTTCCGATCGGCAAGCCCAAGAGGCTCAGTGGTTTAAACCACAGTGCCACCTGCATCAGATGCACTCTGACCAAATGCAGTATAGAGTGGAACTACCATATTACTTATCATAATTTCGAGACAATGTGCGTGTTAATGCAGTCTAAAATTGCTTTTGCCCTTTTTTGCTGGTTGGTCTGCAGCTAAATTAAACTTTGCAGGCCAACTCAACCAGCTTCTTCTTCTTCATCATCATCATCATCATCATTAAAGTTGTATACCACCCTACACCCGAAGGTCTCAGGGTGGTTCACAACACAAAGTTACAGTATAAAAAAAGCACAAAGCACAGAATTAAAATAATCAAAATTGCTTTTCATCCTAAGTCTAATATTAGAACAGCCAAAACCTGAAATTGGGGTGGGGTGGGGGAGGTAAGTGTATCAAATTCACTCTCTTTTAGAATGGCATTTTAATAACTTCCAGTACAAAATCCTAACAAGGGCACATCATCATCCCCCATCCCCCTGAAGAAGCATTTTAACCACAGCCAAGAATTTCATTCAAAGGGTTCCTGATGGCATGTATACCGGCCAGCACATCCTCCACGTCATCAGCAAAACCGTGTCTCCCTACTCTTCCTCTACCGCAGAGGCAGCTAATTCAAGCCTTTTCTTGTGCGGGGGGGGGGGGGGGAACCATGACTTCTTGTGTGCATTGGAAGCAGAAGAAAGAGCTGCTGTTGACTGTACCACCATGATGAAAACCAAAGCACGAGTGCCCGCAGTGTTTACTTTAAGATCCAGCTCTGCAACTGTACAGTGAGGGGAGGAGGGGAATCACTCACTTGCTGAGCCCAGCACATAAAAGGCCACAAAGCAGGCATCACCCAGATATGAGCTTAACAGATGGGACCACTGTTCTCGGCTCAAGTCCCAACACTATAATTTTCTCAATCAAATTGATGGTCTAAAAATAACCTTATGTATACACATCCTTGGGGGACAAAGCCCTTAAAAAAGCATAAATACACATAAATCTTTCTTGTTCTAAAGTTTCCAACGGTAATCTCTAGCCTTTCCCCTCAAGACTACCAATAATGCAGCTGCTTCTGATTCCACTAAATACTGTTTTTCTTTATCTCAGCAAAGTAAATATTGTAATTATAGAGCAGAATTGTTAAGGAGACCATCTACCGAGGAAGGAGAGATGAGGAAGAGAAAACCCAGGCTGTTTTGCTTTTCTCTGAAAGCTTGTTATGTTGTCATGTTGATAGCTGCAAGTATCACTCCCTTATTTAAATGTGTGATTCATTGTCACATATCACAATAGCCAATTTTCTAAAGGTTGTGCTGAGTGGGTTTCCCATTTCGGTTTTTTGGTTCAAAGAACTGCTTTCAGAAGGCCTGGAAAAATGGAAGCCTCACTCCAAATAACCACTGCTCCCATGAAGAGCATTCATTTTTTTTTTTTTTTTGGTGCCTGTTTGTGGCCATGGCCATTGCCAGCTCTGTTTTCCTTGGTTAAAAACTTAACTTATTCTTCACAATGTGATTCCAGCCAATCAGGGTTCATGTTATGAATAAGATGACACCGTGGGTGTGTTCGCACATCACGGGAAGCCATGGTTAAACCATGAACACGCAGACTGCTCCCACTTCACTCCTCTCCGCTAAAGCAAATGGGAGCTACAAACCACAATGCTTGGCTTAGTGCTGCATCCAAACTGGGGGTCATGGTTTGTTTCTCTCCAAACAAACCACAACCAGAAGCCAAGGTTTCTTCCATGTTTATCAACCATGGTTTCCTTGAAGTGAAGCAAACCACAACCTGCAGCTCAGATGGAACGCTAAGCCAAGGATCATGGTTGCTTCTACTCACTACCAGGGGAAAACGAAGTGGAAGTAGTCTACACATTCGCCGTAAACCATGAACCATAGTTTACTATGACGTGGAAACACAATCCCTAACTATTACATACCTGGCACTATCCTTGACACAGAGCAAAAGGAAGCCTGAAACTTCAATGTAGGCAGATATGAGTTCTGGTTGCTGGTGCAAGTATCCCGAGCCACGGCAGATAACTTATTTTAAGGCTTTTATGACACACACACCCTTCATACCTCTTGCATCAATTTGCTCTTGTGTCTATTCAAATATTACAGTTTTAAGTGTACAGTAGGCCCATAATTTGTGTGGGGGTTATGTTCCTTGGATTGTGCTAAAAGTCAAAACCACGTCTAGTCAGAGCCCATTGGGTTCAATGGTTGGCGGGATTGCCAAGGTCATTTCCCCCAGAACCCTGCCCTCTTTTCATTTATTTATTTATTTTGCTATGTGCCTAAAGCTGAATGTTCACAAATGAAATGTGTGGAAGTTGTGGGCTTACTGTATACGCAAAACACTGAACACTGGATGGAAAGGGTTTCGATTGAGAGCACGACTGAAGAGTGTTGTTACAGGCCACCCCAATCCCTGCAGAGCCATCTGTGGGATTCCAGAGTCCGTGCTCCTTTGGAGAATTGAAGGCGTGGCAGAGGTTGCTGTAGCTTTAAGAAATATTATTTATTCACATATTTACATCTGAGTTTGGAGGGAGGGAGTCCAGATCTTACAGCATGGTCATCTCAAGAGGCACTTGTTTCCCCACAGTAGTGCAGCACTGCAGAGAGCCAGGCATCTTTCCCAGCCTGCCTTCAGCCAGCCTGCCCCAAGATGGATCTCCATCTTTGTGTTCTCACCCTACTTCTTCCCAGCACACCTTGCTAAAGGCACTCTTTGCCTGTCACGTTACACCCAGTTTCTGGGCAGGGGGAAAGGACAGTTCTCTTGCATTGCCAATGGCCCTCAATGGCCATTGCATAGGCTCAGGAATGGCCCAGGAATACAGTATAAAGGCCTCACCCAACCCATGAAGCACAGCCACAGTCAATGTGCTGTTCTCTTCAAACGATCTGAAAGCCTCCACCAGCAATCCTGCCGTCTCCCGGTTCACAGCATTCCTGGCTTCCGGCCTGTTGATGCCAATTGTCATTATAGTCCCTCGGATTTCAGTTATTACATTCCTTCTTCCTGAGAAAATAGAACAGGTCAAACAGAAACCCTGGTGTGTGGTTATTAATTCTTTCTTTTCCTTTTTAGAGTCACCCATTAACATAGTAAACTACATTTTGGAAGACTGGCTGAAGGGGTTGACACATGAAACGGTTACTAGGTAAAGCTAATACTGTATCATGTTTACAATGTCATCATGAACACAACTAACACTATGGGCTGGATTCAATCTGTTTGTGGTTTGTCGTTCCCTGTCCACTCCCTTAAAAAAAGACAATACCCAGAGACAGGAGTGTGAGGCAGTTCATCGTCAGGCTTGGAAACAAAGAATAAAATTAAGACACTGGGCATTTCCTGGAAATTAATAATAATGAACAGCTGGATTATTTTATTTTAAAAATGGGTTGAAGCACAGCAATAAATAACTGAATTGAGAAGGAATGTCTTAGATTGAAAAATGTTTTAGATGAATCATTTTAGAACTTTGTTCTCAACCCAAACTGTCAAGCATATAGCCCCCAGATTCCAAATTCCTCACTTTTCTTGCTATTAATCTCTTTTTTTTTAGCCCACAAACTCCAAAATTTTGGGAGCTGAGCAATGTTCCCTTGATTACACTGAAGGCAAAGCAACCAGTCTCACTTTCACACCTCTTTTTTATGTCCAAAATGGAACTTGGGTGCATGCCACCTGCAGCAAGGTGTGCATGCTTCCAACATAAGCAGCCTGTGCATCTCACAAACAAGGGTGGGGGGAGCACAAATTCCACTTTAAATCCACAAAGAACCAGAAACAGCTCAAATAAGCCATGCATTTTGTTTCCAGTACATATGAGGCAGTGGAGTTATTTTAATTTAGTACTCCAGATAGAAATCTCTGTCTAATGGACCACAATGGTTTTCCATTGTAAGAGCTGTTCAGCAGTGGAACAGTCTCCCTCAGGAGGCTGTGGACTCTCCTTCCTTGGAGGCTTTTAAGCAGAGGCCGGTTGGCCATATGTCATGGATACTTTAGCGGAGATTCCTGCATTGCAGGGGGTTGGACTAGATGACCCTTGGGGTCGCTTTCCAACTCTACAATTCTATCATTCTATGATTCCATGATTCCAAATCTTGGGCAATGGCTCTCCAAACAAGTGTTTCATAACATTCAAAAGCTGGATTCCATCCAAAGTATAGGATGCTTATGCAAATAACAAATTCTTTGTTGCTTCCTACCCTTGGGGAGAAAATCCGGGGAAATTAGCTAGAGGCAATTAACTCATATTTTCCATTCCCCTGTCCCACACCTTCCCCAAAGTCCCTCCCCAACTCTCAGGAGAATCTAAGAACTCAAGTGGCTGCAGTGGAAAGTTCTCCCTGTGCTAGGCCTGCTTTGAATGCATGTACCACAACCCCTTGTTTTTACTGAAATATCCTCAATACAAATTAACTAACATTGGAGTTATTATAAATTATTAAAATGGAAAATAGATGTTCAGCTTTTTAATGAGTCATCTCTCAATATCAGTAACCCTAAGGAAGACAGAACTTGCTCTTACATTACTGACCTTAGCTAATTATGAGTAGGCTTGCCATACAGCAGGAAAATTCCCAACATGTCCTGGTTTTCGAGTATAAAAATTGTGTCAGGGGGGAATTTTGCAGAATCGGCAAAATAATGTCAGGGGAAACCCAGATGTATGGCAACACGATGGAAAAAGCAACAGAAACAGCTCCAAAAGCATAAAATCACTATTTTGGGGGGTGGTTTCCCCAAAAAAACCCTCAACAACTTTGCGGGTGTCAGGAATTTTACTTTTTGAAATATGGCAACCCTAATTATGAGATACTTATTTCCCCTTCAAAGAACAAAGAGAATTAATTCATGTGATGAGTATTTTAAAACCAGTTGTTATTTTCATGCCTACAAACACAATTTGTAGCCCTGCAAGATGCATAACTAAATTCATTTCATTGTCTTGTTTTAAACAGCCAGGGTAAGCAAGTTTTTAATGGCATATTTCTTTGCTGATGTTCAGCCACATAAATAACATAAAGCTCACAAGCCGGCTTATAATTGGTCTCAGCATGCGTGATAGGTACTACCACCACATGAATTGGTAAGAAAGACCACCAGAAAATAAAATATTTTTCAAAAACCAGGAGGCTACAGTATGAAGGGTCTTTAGTAATGCTTAGTTGCTCCTGAAATGTCTTTCATTTAAATGTAGGCACGGGGTGGCTTGATGGATCAAAGTCTATGTGTATCCTAGCTGTTTATTCGGCCTACTGAAACATGAAGGACTTCAGTCTCTGAACAAGTTCCTTCTCACTGCGCAGAAGAGCATGCTTAATCAAACCACAATTACCGTGTTTCCCCTATTTTAAGACACCGTCTTATATTTTTTTCCCCTCAAGAAAACGCACTATGGCTTATTTTGAGGGGATGTCTTATTTTTATTACGTAAGCCCAGCCCCGCGTTTTCCTTGGCACCCTCCTTGGCACTATGGCTTATTTTCGGGGTACGGCTTATATTCCGCAAATGCAAAAAAATCCTGCTATGGCTTATTTTATGACTACGTCTTAAAATAGGGGAAACAGGGTAGAGCCACTTCACATCCTGTGAAATTACATCCACCATGTATTGGCAATGTGCGCCAACTTTTATTGGACTGCCAATACAGTCTCCACGGAGGCACAGTTGGCTCTAGGATGTGTATACCTAGTCTAGTTTACCTCGTTTCGTATTTTCAAAGAGGAAGGGGAACATGACCCAATTTTTAATGAAGCCATGAGAATGTTGGCGTTCACGTTTAATGCTTCTAGGCCTCAAGGTTACGGGCAAAAATCCTTGGTCACCCAGTGAGCTTTATAGCTGGGCAAGGGTCCAAACTTAACATTCCAATGTGGATTTTCATACCAGAAGGCTCCTTGGTTCAGATCCCCAAAGAGCCACAAACTCACTATATGGCCTGAGCACGGGAACCTTTTAGCTGAACTGGAGGTCTGCCACACCCTAACTCCCTCATCTCTGCCAATCTAGAGTTAGGATTGTGTCCTTAGTTGTTCATGATGGCGATAAAGGGTACCATCTTTTTTCTGGTAGTACTGCACCCAATTCCAAGCACTTGAAAGAGCACCTTTTCCTATATTGAATGAGGCAATCCTAATGGTCCCTGTGTTGCAGGAGATCCAACACATGGGGCACAGGGAAGGGCCATTTCTGTGGTGGCTCCACACCCATGGAGCTCCCTGCCCACTGAAGTCCATCATACTACTTGGCACCATTATTTCAGACAACAGCAAACATTGCACATCCTTAGGTGGTGGGTGGCTTGGATGAATTTGCTTTTAATAGATCCTATAACTAGATAGTTAGATAGTTTTAATCCTATTAATGTTTAATTGTTTTTAATGAGTGGTTCCCCTGATGTTTTCAGCATTTATTTTATCAGCAAGCCACCTCGAGTCTGTCAAAGAAAAAGATGGGGTATAAACAAATATGCAACAACAACGACTTTGATGAGTGTCCCCATCTTGCACTGTTGCTTTCTTCTCTTGTTGGAATTTTAATATGGTCCAGTTTCCATTAAGTTTAATTTGCTTTGTTTCTGTACACCACCCGGTGACTGTAAGGTGAAGGTATAAAAATATATATTTTCAAATAAACAGATGCGTTTAAAAACCACACACTTGTGCTGCATACAAGTCGAAAATCAGAAGGACTTCTGCCCGGCCAGTAGCTGATGGGGGTGGGGATTGGGGGACTCGACCTGCTGAATTTCTGCTTGGCGCATTTTCCTTTCCTTTCTGCAGCGCTGGAGCTTGACCTGCAGGCGTCGCCGCGCGGCTGCAGAATAAAACACCCGGCCCGGCCCACCACGGCGCCCAGGAGGCTCGCTTTTGCGCCGAAACGAAAAAGTTACGCGCGCCCCCGCGCTTTCCAAAGGGCTCTTCGTCTTTGCTCCCCAAAACCGGAGAACTACTAACCTTCTCCGGGCGGCTCTCCGGCACTCGAGCTGGCCGAGCTCGCCTGCATAACGACGGCGGGGGTCCCCGCGGCTGCTCTCGGCCTTCGGAGGCCTCGGCTGAGCAGAGGAGCGCGCTGGACCCGGAGGAGCCGCTGGGCCATTTCTCCAGGGCGCGCAGTTGGAAAGGTCGACGGGGCTCCAATGTGGGTAGGGCTCGACGGCGCCCGCTATGGCGTTGAAGCGGAATGAGCGCTGTTTACTCGGCCCCGACGTCCGACTCGGATGACAGCCCCCTTATTTGCACAAAGAAAGCCTCTCCCCCTGCTTTGCATACGTGGCTGGAGACCACGAAGCCTACTTGGGAAGATAGGAAAGCCATACCCTCCAACATTTCTCTCATGAAAATAGGGGTGTCCTAGTATTCCGTTGTCGTTGCTGCTGCTGCTGTTTTACAGTACTCTTTGTCCCCTGCCCAATCTGGGTGGCTTCCAACATATATAAAAACATAATAAAAAAGGAAACATTACAAAAAACTTCCCTATCCAGGGCTGCCTTCAGATGGCTCAGGGGTCAGATAACTCCATACCCTCCAACATTTTCTCCGGTGAAAACAGGGACCGACTAAGGCAGTGGTGGCTAACCTTGGCATTCCAGATGCTTTGGAACTACAACTCCCATCATCCCTAGCTAACAGGACCTGTGGTCAGGGATGATGGGAGTTGTAGTCCCAAAACATCTGGAGTGCCAAGGTTAGCCACCACTGGACTAAGGAAAAGCGGGACATTCAAATCAGAAACCGAGGAAGCTTCTGCAAATCCAGGACTGTCCCTGGAAAATAGGGACACTTGGAGGGTCTGCCATGTGGAAATCTGCTTCTCTGTTCCCGAAGGCAAGGACAGGGGACACGCCCTTCCATTGGTTTCCCAACCATCGCCGCCCCAGGCCTCCATAGTTTTAGGGCTGTGGTGGCAACTAATAGCGAGCAATTCGCCCCGGAGTTGGAAGATCTCAAGGGACTATTTTCTTGCATAGGAACCAATAAAACATTGGAGGGGACCAGCAGCGCACCTTCCCCGCCCCCCTCAGTTGATAGGTATTGCCATTCAAATAATGTGCGCACGCCGTATCATGTGATTACGTGGGGCGGAGCTTACCTGCCCCCTGCATATTTTATTCAAATCGACACCTCTGTTTTCTTGGCATGCAGCTGGCAGCCCTCAGTGGGTGATCTACTGCTGTTTTATATTCAGTGTTAGCCCAATTGATTCCTGGTCAATGAGACGATAGACTATGGCTAAATGGGAAAGTGTGACACAGCTCTGCATTCTTGTAATGCGTGCGATGCATTACACAACTACTAGGGTGATAATAGAGCGGCAGCCTTGAGAGTCTCTGTAGGGACCAAGTTTGCTAGGGCTCAGTGCAGAAAACCTTAAAGTCTTTAGTTTAGTCAGTGCATGAATGGGGAACTGGACCTCACTGCCCTGCCCCCTCCTCAATATCTCCATGTGTTGTCTGAACACTTGTAGTAGGCTATTGAGGGGGGCCTCTGTGCATGGAGCTGTACACAGGAAGGCTGTGACGATGGTGCTGTAGGCACAGCCCTGCTGCTGCAGTTTGAATGTGTGGGCATAACCTCCGGTGAATAATCAAGAAGACCCCTTCACCCTTGATGGCAACAACTAGAAAGATGCTTTCTGGTTCCCACCAGTGTCGTTGCAGTCCATCCCTTCTCTTTTTCATTCAGGCGGCACAAGTACAGCTTGTGCAGTCTGCACACTCTTGCTGGTCCTACTCCACAACCTCCTTGAATGCTGTGTACTTGAACTGTGATAATGGCCCTCGCTTGTCTGGACGAAGAGATGTGTTGTGTGCACTCAGAAACCTCTCGTTTGCTCGGCTGGAATGTAGCCCACTAAATGAAAACAGTCCTGTATCTGTCGCTCTGCTCAGTTTTTGCCCAGCCACCATTGGCATGTGGTCCCCCTGAGACAATGCAGCCCTTTGGCTAAATGCATCTCACTTGATATCTCTACTCTTGATCATGAGCAGCTGAATATATGAAACAACTCCACTGAAAAACAAGACTTTTTAAAGGCAATGTGATATGAAACCTCTATGTCATTGTATCCACAATGACACAGTTATAGGACCCCTATAACTGAGTTTAGACTCTTTTGGCAGTGCAGTTCTCATATTATTGCCATCTGAACAGGCACCACTGACGTGCTGCATTGGGTTAATATTTGGAAAAAAATAAATGCAGTTAACTCTGCAAACAGGGCAAACCCTGTGTTGACTGACTGAACTAGTGGGACTTACTGGCCATCCTGGAGCTAAAGGGGCTGATGGAGACAAAGGTAAGGACCCCAAAGCTTTTAACTTAACCATTTTAATCATCTATTTCAACTCACTGAACTTTGTGTGATATGCTTTAGCTATCTAGGAGAAAATAGGCAGAAAAGTGAATGGAGAAAACTAGGTTCAGGCCTCCCTGGACCTGGCAAGATTCCAGAGTTTACAAGGCAAATGTGTGTGCTACTCCATTTCTCCATTATTTTCAGCTACCTTCTGTGACACTCCAAATCCACTTTAGAATAAAGCAACCAGGCCTAACCACAGCTGTTTTTGCATGCAACTGAGCCAACCATTTTGGCCACTGTTTCCCAAACCATCCTTTGTATAGTTGTATACTGGTTGATACGTGGCAGGTCTGTCTTGGGGTATGTAGTCTGGATAGAGGTGCGTCAGTTTCTACACAAAGGCGTATTGTGGCCAAGAATACAGGTTAGTTCTCATTGAGACTAAACCAAGTGCCTAATGGCATTCAATCCCAAACCTGCATCTTGCCTTGTACCACTTCAAAACGCAGGTGAGTCAGTGTGGTTGGTTGGTGTCAAATCTGGGAGAACAGGGTTCAAATTCCCACTCAACCATGAAGCTCAGGGGGTGACCATAGGCCATTTTGTCATTAACTCTTGGCCTAACCTACCTCCAAGGCTGTTGCGAGGATAAAATTAAGATAACTGTGTTTTATTTATTTCATTTATACCCCACCCTACCAAAGGAGCCAAGGATGATTGCATATGCCATGTTTTAGTAATGTAATAGTAAATGACTGAATATTCTTTCACTTCGCACTCAGAAACCAGGTAGCAGAAAGGATGACCGAGCTATAACCCTGTTAATTTCCGCTTCTTCATCCAGGGTTTCTTGGCTATTCTGCAATTTGGCTGTTCCAAAATTGGCTGTTCCACTAGGCTCCCCTGGATACAGTTGTCGTCGTCGTCGTCCCCCCCCCCGGGTGTTTCTGGACTGTGAAGTAAAAGACTGTGGCACTCACCCTCTCAGCCTGGATTAGTAAAGGGGTTGCCTATTTATAGAACATTCAGTTGGAAGATTCTGCTGACATGTGTTGGATCACTGCAACATGAGATTATGATAATTTGTAAGTAAAAATGGCAAGTGTCATTTTTCCTCCTTTCCCTAATTTCTACTATATGCATCCTTGTCAAAGTGTGCCGTCTCCGCAAATCACAGGTGTATCCCTATCAGGTATAGATAGGTAACCACTATAAAACAGCCAAGCTAACAAGGGTTCCTGTGCTTTGTTCCCCTGCTCTTTCCAGCAACGCTGTTTTTTGAGTAGAAGTTCTTGCAACAAATGGATACATAAAGGATGCTTTAAATGGTGGCTACGATATAAGCCACCTGTGTCTTGCTTTTTCGAGAAATGAAATTTGTTCCCATGCTAATCTCACTGATGGTTTGCCATGGAAGAGAGCTAAAAGTAGAGAGACACCATAGCTCAGGTGTAGAGCACATGATGTAGCAGGTCCCGGGTTCAAATCCCTTGTTTTTGAAGTATCAGATGGCAGGTAAGGGAGAAGACCTCTGCTTAAGATTCTGATGATGGAAAAGACACTTCAGCCAGTCAGAGCAGTCAGTATTGGGTTAGATGGAACAAATACTCTGGTCTGATATAAGGCAGCTCCCTATGTTCCTATGATCAAGTTTTAAATGGGTGGGTGCAGTTCTCCACATCTATACTTCGGCATTTAGTGATGGAGGTGTAGATCATTCTAGAAAACTGCTCACCAGTTACTTCCGATAGGAAACCAGAAGCAATTTGGAATGTACTTGGCAATGGCTTCCATGGTTTCTAGTGATCATATTCCTACCATGAATTTAAAGTGCATGTCTAATGCCCTAGCCTCCTTGACAACCACAGATATTTACAGCTGAGATTTGAAGCAGCCGTTAAATGTGAGACTAAGGGAACCTCCAATTTGCAGTGCTCACTATGCAGTCAACTGCTGCAGCTAGTTTAGCCACTGCCAAGAATGCACACAAAACAAACATTTAATGTCAAGATATTTACCACAAAGGAATCAAAGGTGGTTAATTTCTTTTTATTGCCAGAATAGTAAATGTTACACAGATGGGCCTGCATGGTATTACCCTGGGAACAAGCAAGCAAAAAATGAATAGAAATGTTTGGCCACAGCAAAAGAAAAAGCACATTCTAATAAATCTGCTCTAATAAATGCAGAGTGACCAAATGAGAATATAGCATAGCACAATTGGGTATAACATTTGTTGGAGAGGATTTTCAGACCATCACCGTTGTGCACTGCAACATCCACATTGATAAAAAAGTGGCTTTAAAAACATCGACACTGATACAAAAACAATATGAAGCCTGGGATAATAGTTTGTGGCTGTGCATGACTATTTGAAGGGGGGGGAAAGCAAATGCTAAATACATGAGGAAAGATGCACGCCAACATCAGAGAGAAAACTTGCCTCCTCCGTTTACTATGAGAAGTCTGCACCCAAGACATTTAGAAAGCATGCACACATGCATGTGTGTGTGTATATATATATGTATATGTATATATATATATATATATATATATACACACACACACACACACACACACACACACACACACACACATGTATGGAGAAACACAGCATCCCATCCAGAAAGATTTGTTTTATTGGCATTTAGCTTCTATTCTGCAGCTTAACTATTTCACCCAAGCAAGTGCTAATATCACCAACAACCAGTTCTTTCTGTTTGTTAAAACAAAGAAGGAATACAGATCCCAGCAGATGCTTCCCATGCAAAATTCAGATAGGCTAGCTAGCTAATGACTAGTGCCCAAGCGAGCTGCTGATGGTTGTATAGGAATAAGAATATGAGGAATTCGTGTTTGCATCAAAGCTTCCTCTCCTCGATCCACTGCGCGAGCCTGAGCGGGATCCACTGCGGGATCCACTGCGTGAGCCTGGTGCCGAAGAGACATTGTATGGGCTGGAGATGCCTTTGGATGAAACCGAGGAAGCTTCCAGTAACCGGAGCCCGGTTATGTCTTCCACCATCGAACGATTCATTGCATCTCTGAAGGAGATTTTCAGCTTTGTTTTGGGACAGGTCAAAATCTTTCCATAGTTGCTGGTGTCTTGTAATCTCTGGGCCGTCCGGCCATCAATCAACCCTTTCCGAATGGCTTCTTCGGTACTTATTCTCCCGCGGACTTCGGGGTCAATGAGACCTCCTGTGATAAACTGAAACTCAAGGAAGCGCTGGCCAGCCTCGTAAGGCAGCCACTTTTCCTTCACAGCCTCTGCGGCTGACATTCTGTTCCGGCCCTTGATGCCTTCAAACCCTACGAAGGCTTTATGAGCTGGCTTCAGCCGTGTCGACATCTCGTGGTCAAGGAGGCCTTGGGCAACCGCTTCCTGAAGGGAAAGCCGCTGTCCTGTGACGGGGCATATTATGCCTCCCGTGCAAGCTTGGGCTTCAAGCAAACGCTGGGCAGTAATGCTGTCAACAATGCCCCGTTGCACGGCTTCTGAAATGGAGATCTTCTCCAAATTTTCTGTGTCAAATATGGCTGCAATTGGACTTGTTTCCTCGAGGGACTCAGAAAAGGAGCCCGAGCCGGAACCCGAACTGCTCTTTAGCTTGATAGATGAACTTTTGATACTCAGTACCGTAGGGGAACGAGTGGACTCGTGTCTGAAAACTTCATCACCGCCATTCTTGCAAGCAATCATGTCTGCAAACTGAGTGAGGCTTAATGACCCGGAACGGTATTGGTCAAAAAATTTCTTGTCCACAAGGCCTTTGTCAATGGCATCCTGGATGTCATACTGGTGGCCCGTTTTCCTGTCAACAAGCACTACTCTTGTGCTCCCATCTGAACCTGTTATAGTGATTTCTTCCCATTCGCATTCCTGGTCAGAAAGCTCCAGGTAAGTATCATAGTCTATGAGGCCTTTATTGTATGCTTCCTGGACGGACATTTCCTTGTTTGTGTCTGGATCTACGATGACGACCCTGCGCTTCCTGAGGGTGTTTTTTTGCGAAGTCTGCACCACTTTCTTCTTCTCTCTCAGGGGCAGGAGACAGAGCCCACTTCCTTCATCAACTATGCACCTTTCTTTCAACTGCAAGTAGGTCAGGTTTTCTTCTGTGTTGGGGTCAAAAAAGCCTTTGGTATCGTCACTGGGATCAGAGAGAATGTTATTCAACTCTTTGTCGAAGTAGCCACGTTGGTATGCCATACCGACTGGCAACCGATGACTTTCCTTCGGGTCGATGATCCCACCAGTGGCTATCTGGGCCTCCAGCAAACGAATCCCATGGCCTCTCTCGATGAGCTCCTTGTTCATTGCTTGGAACAAGGAGATGATGTTTCCTGTTTCTGGATCTTTGTAGCCAGTGACTGCTCTTTCAGCAGACAAGAGTTTTTCTTTAAATTCTATTCCAACTAGGCCTCTTTTGTAAGCTTCTTCCACAGTGTGTCGTGAATTGCTCACAGGGTCCACGACAAATCCAGTGGCTGCCTGGGCTTCCAGAAGCTCAAGAGCTGTCCCTGGTCTAACCAAACCTATTTTCATGGCCTGGTAAATGCCAAGTTTCTCTCTGGTGGCCTCGTTATAAATGCCAGCTATGCAGCTGGAGCCCTGGAGGAAATCTTTGATTCGGTCACTGACTTCTTCAACCGTGATTACTCCACTTTCCAGATCATTTGCCGTCGACTCCCGAATGATTCCAGAGTTTACTAACTCAGAAATGTCAATGGGCTTCCTGATGCCTTGGAATGACATGCTTCTCTTCTGCACAGGAAGGAGGAGCAAACCAGTGTGTGGTTCGATTCTGCATTTCGCCCTCAGCTTTGTGTAACTTATGGCCTTCTTGGTGATCGGGTCAATTAAGTGATTTAAACTCTGAGGTTGGTTCAAGGATCTGACCAGGTCTCGATCAATCAGCCCACGAGCTAAAGCAATGTCTTTCGGCAAGAACACACTGTTGACGGGGTCAACGATTCCTCCCGCAGCCAACTGAGCTTCAAGGAGACGTATCCCAGTCTCCCTGTCGATAAGCTGTTTACCGATGGCTTGTGCCACAGGCACTGTTTTCCCTGAGAAGGGATCTTTAAATCCGGTGATAGCCTTTTCAGCAGTGTAGATTTGCTCCCGGTCATCAAAATCAATCAGGTCTCTAGCAACTGCACTGTCCACGCTGAGAAGTTCGTTGCGGTGGGGATCAATCACACCTCCAGTGGCTGCCTGGGCTTCCAAGAGGAAGACGGTGTTCTCTGGGCTGAGAAGCTGCTTTCGTTTAGCCTCCACCAGGGAATACTTGTCCTTAGGGCTAAGAGAGGCCCCGGCTATAGCCCCAGCTCCTCTGAGATAGGGTTCGAGATCAGCAGCAACTTCCTCCACGGACTTCTGCCCCCTCAGCAGCTTATCCAGGGTGGACTTGTCTATCAGCTGGCATTCGTGCAGCTGGACAGCAGTTATTTTTTTCCGCAGGCCGTTGAAGAGTAATTTGGAAGGGTCGATGGCAAAGTCCTCTTCTGTCTGGGTGACTCTGCTGGCCACATATGGGCGCTGCTTCAGCTTCTCAATTTCCTTTTGCAGCCTCAGCCGCTCAGCCTCCATCTCCGACTGGCTCTTTCTGCTTGTCTCTTCCAAGCGGCAGCGGTACCTTTCTTCGATCCTCTTCATCTCTGCCTGCAGCCTCTCAATTTCTATCAGCAAGGCACTCTTCTCCCTCTCGCTCTTATCTCGCTCGGACTCAATCTTCCTGATTGTCTCTTCCTTCCGGGAGTATTGGCTCTTCCACTGATTTAAGTCGTTCAGTATTTGCTGCTTCTCATTCTCCAGCCGCATTTTCAAGCGGGATTCTGACTCCAGTGTGCCTTTGGCCCGATTCAGCTCTTCCTCCAACCTCAGCAACCTTGCTTTGTCTTGTTCCAAGGTATTAATTTTTATCAGCAGCGCTTCTCGTTCCTGCATAATATGAGTATACTGGCTTTTGGATTCTTGGATCCTATGGGAGGTCTATGTTTTTTTTAAAAAAAGAAATAAACAAGGAGAAAATTAGTGCCTCTTCTTAACATCCTATATTCCCTATATTTCAACCTATCCTGTAAGGGGCACTGGGTAACTGTGGTTCTGAGTAATAAATCTGGTGTTTTAGGTGCAGCTGTGGATTTGTTTTATTAATACAGGATAGCACACTGATAGAAATGGGCTAAAAAGAATTCTAACAAGAGAGTCTGGGGCATGACCCAGCACACTGGGGTCCTGCCAGTTTCAGTGGAAAGATTAAGCATGTGTTTAACAGGGCAGTCCTATACAAGTCTACTCAGAAGTAAGACCCACAGAATTAAATGGGGATTACTCCCAGGCAAGCGTGCATAGGACTGCAGCCTTGTGCATACAGCACAATCCTATCTCTTCCCTTTGAAATCAACAGGAATTAAAAATACTTAACTTGGGGTGGATTGTACTGTCAGTGCTTAATATTTTCCCTTTCCCACCTGTACATATATACGACATACAGTCTTAATTTTGACAGTAGTCTAGCAGAAGCTAAGTATTTTGGGATGCCTGCACTTCAGTACTGCCTCTTTAATAAAATCTTGTGTCCACTGAAAGGGGACCTTCATCTTGCTCTGTTTACAAAACGTATGTATCACGACATCAAATCCAGACTGGTCTTACCTGGAGCCGATTTACCCACATTAACAAAAAAGTTCTAATTATTTAATTCCAAAATCTGATTCTTCTTTCAAGAAAGCGCTCATTTTGAGACTACAACTAGACTAATGGACAAAGTTCCATCACGTATCTATGTGATGAATCTGAGTGAATGAAAATACATAGTTAATAATGTGCGTGTGAATTACAGGTGTGGGGAGGGGACAATGAGAGCAAACAGATACCCCACTGAGGAAAATACTGCTTTTGGACCAATCTTGCACTAGCAAACCAATATAGTTCAGCAAACATTGCTTAAGGCAGGCTCTCCATTCATTTCAATGAGTGAATTGATATGAATTGAGGCTGAACTGTAGCAATGCCTGATGGGTTGCTCCTAGTAAACAAAGACCGGGAAACATAACTATCATTTTACTTGAAAATTATGAGCCCAAGCTACTAGGCTAAATGGCCACAGTCCAACACAGAATAAAACACACTTGAGGCAATGTCAATAGGCTTAAGTATGGTCTACTCTGTGCAGGATTGTGACTCATACATTTCTTTCTTTCTTTTAAAGAAAGAAATGAAAGCAGTGACATGTATAGCATGCACACACACATACATTTATATATGTATACATGTGCATTTTATACTATAGGTACTTAAGTAGCAATAAAATGTATACCAAATATACAACACCAATATAATTATGTATACACTTTTGCATATGTAACACTTTTTAAGGTGTAGATGTATGCATTTATGTATATACATATACCAGCCTACAACAAAATGAAAAATGAGAAGAGCAAAGGAGATAAGGATAAGCTCCAATATGCAACTTCATAAGTAACATATTGTATACCGCACCACAGTGAACAGGTAAATAAATGCTAAGTTATCTATTAAAGTTGTGTACATTTCTCTTTGGGGGTTGAGATGTCAGAGTAACCGAACTTCAGGGGGTAGCTTCTGTAACAGCAGGTTTTGGAAATATGGCCTGGTCTTCAAAGTCCTGCTCCTTTCTAAGGATGATGAAGAGTTGGCCAATTTTCCATAGGAAAAATGCTAAATTCTATTGGAATGAAATATCGCCCAAAGATATATTTTTTTAAGCACCAAAGGTAACAAAAGCATGGCAGATGCTAGGTAAGATTTATAGCTCCTTTGCGCTAGTCTAGAAGTGACCCAAATCTGGGCCTACATTTAAGAACATAAGAACAGCCTGCAGGATCAGGCCAATGGCCCATCTAGTCCAGCATCCTGTTCTAACAGTGGCCAACCAAATGCCTGTAGGAGACTTGCACTTAGAAGCCAGTTGAATTTTTATATCAAATTTTAAAATGAATCAATTAAAATCAATATACATAAATTTAGGGTCCAATGATTGGCCGAAAATGCATTTGCTGTTGAATTATGAATTATTCGAGGGACAGTAAAGTTGTGATCAAATATTTGTGAATACCTCCATAGCCTGCTTTTGGAATTTTTCAATTTCCTGTCTCAAATTGTCCCTTTCTTTCTGTAAACCATTTATCAGACCCTGAAGTTCCAGGGTATGCTTGCTGCTTGTTTGTAGTTGACTCTTAAGTTCAATAATTGTGGCATTTTTTTCCTCATCCACTTCACTTCTGCCCCTTCTGAGATCATCATACTCCAATCTCACATTACGCAGCTCTTCCTCTAACATCAAGTGTTCTTTTGTAAGGTTCTCGGTAAGAGACTGAAGCCTTTCGATTTCTATTTTGCACTCATTGAGGCCTTTGCTCTTGTCCTCAATAGCCTTTTGCAAGTGCTCGTTGCGCATGTGAGCTTGTTTTAGATTCTCTTGCTCCTGGACCACCTGGCGGCGCAAGGTTTCGATCTCTGAAGTGTACTTCCTGATCTCCTCCAGGTATCTCTGCTTTTCCCTCATCTGACCATCTAGCACCTCTCTCTGGTGCTTCAAGTCATCTTCACTCCTTTTCTTGACCATCGAGACCTCCTCTATCTGCTGAGTAAGGTTTGTGATCTTGACCGTTTGCTCTCTGTAAGACCTCCTCATAGTTTCTAACTCTGCTTCCACTTCCTTCCTCTTGGAAGTTTCTTCCGCTATGGCTCTAGCCTGCCTACTAAGCTCCTCCTCCAGCTTGCGTTTGTGCTGCTGCAGCTCTTTCATTGTGCCCTGCAGCCTTGTACTTTCTTGATCTTTCCCTTTTTTGTCCTGGGCAAGCCTCTCATACTCGCTTTTTAGCCGCCCCAGTTCCTGCTCTTGGACTTTCAACCTGCTGATGGTCTCCGTGGCATTGATGTTAACTTTCTCCAAATCGTACTGGACTCTTTGCAATCGGATATTCTCCTCCTCCATAGATTTCCTCTGGTTTGTTTCTGCTTCTAGCAACTTTCTCAGCTTTTCAATCTCTTTGTTTTTGTCCTTAATTGTCCTCCCAGCATCGTCAAGAGACTGCTTGTAACGCATGGTCTCCTCAGAGTATTTCTGGATGGTCTGTTTTAACTCAATCTCAAGCTGCTGCTTCTTTTGCGAGATCTCAGAGCCAATGGCTTTTTGCTGGTGAGCATTTTCTTCCACTTGTCTAAGGTTCTCCGATGTCTGACTTATAGTGTTCTTCAGTCTCCTAATTTCCTCACATAAGCTCCTATTTTCTCTCACGACATTGTCGAGCTGTGCTCGGTAATTACTGGATTCCTCTTCCTTCTGCACAGTCACCTGATTTATTGTGGTCTTTGTGATATTAATCTCAGTCTCATACTTGTTCTTTAAACTAATAATTTCCTCGTCATAACTGTTCCTTACCTTAGCCAATTCATTCTCAAGTTCCCATCTGTTTTTAGCTTCTTCCTGCAGCTGAATCTTTACTCTTTCAAGCTCCTTGGTTTTGTCCTGGATGGTCATAGCAGCATCTTCAAGCGCTTGCTTGTACCTCGCGTTGTCTTCGTTGCGCAGATGAATGATCTGTTTCAACTCCAGCTCGATCTGTTGCTTCTGCTGAGCCACCTCCGAGCCGCAAGCCTTCTGCTGAAGAATATTTTCTTCTGCTCTCCTCCGCTGCTCTGTAGCATCCAAAATGCTGTCATTGAGTCTGATGATCTCATCCTTCAGATCTCTGTTCTCTCTCTGCAGCTTGTCGATCTGGGCTCGGAGGTTTTTGGCATCATCTTCTTTCTGGGATGCTATCTGGTGGATGGTGGTCTTCTTAATGTTAATCTCTGTTTCATACTTGTTCTTTATATTACTCATCTCCTCATTATACTGGTTTCTTACCTTAGCCAGCTCATTCTCATATTCTCTCTTCCGATTCCCCTCGTCCTGGAGAAGCACCCTTAACCTTTCTATCTCGTACTCCTTCTCCTTGATGACTTTCTCAGATTCTATCTTTTGCCAACCAAGGCTTTCTTTCTCATTATGCCTTGTCTTCTGCAGTTGGTCAAAGTCAGTCTTCTGCTGGTCATATCTATCCTCCAATAGCTTCCTTTTCCTCTTCTCGTCTTCAATCTCATAAGTCAGCCTTGTTATTCTGTCATTCAGATCTTTTATCTGAGCATAACACTTGTCCAAGTTTTGTTTGGCAGAGCCACCATCCAACTCTGCTTGCCTCTTCAGCTCTTCCAAACCCATCAGTTTGGCCTTCAGCTGGGAAATTTCCAACTGGTACTTCTGTAGGTTTTGCTCCAGGAATTTGTGCTTATTGCTGTTATCGGAATTGGCATCTCTGGCTAGTCTCAGCTCTTCTTCCAATAGTTCTATTTTGGTGCTTTTCATCTGCAGATTCAGAAAGCATGAAAGATAAAAATTACCTATCGTAACAATTTTTGACCAACAGCATGCTACTCATTCACCCCCCCCCCAAAAAAAAACCACCACTTCACAGCTAATTTTAATAAAATGCCCTTTTTGCTGTTTGGTTATTTTTTATTTTTTTAAAAAACCAACAACTTCACATTTTCTTGTTAACCATAATGGACAAGACTCTTGACATTCTCAATGAGGCCTTTTTAATAAGTCATGATTTTCAGTGCAAAAGTCCTAATGCACAAGAAAACATTGGATCTGGAGGAATATATGCTACTCTATGTCAAGCTCCGAAAGCAGACTTAAACCAGAGCTCTGGGGTTCATTTTCTGGTTTTTACACATTTGTTAGCCTAGGAAAACATTTTTAAAGGCATGATATAAAATGTTTTTTGAAATAAAGAAACTTGTTGATCACATATCATGTCTGAACCAATATTGGACCAAATAGAAAACAGCTGTACAGAAACCAGGTGTCCACAAACAGGCTAATCTATACAAAATAGAAAAAGAGGGGAAGGTGCTAATGTTCACAGCGGCCACTAAATACTAGTCATACCTCGTGACGCGTCCGCTTCATGTTGCGTCTTTTCGCATTACGTCCCGCGGCAACCCGGAAGTACCGGAATGGGTTACTTCCGGGTTTCGCTGCTCGTGCCTGCGCAGAAGCGCCAAATCGCGCCGTGCACCTGCGCAGACACAGCACTTCCGAGTTGTGGGCATTTCACATTACAGACGGGCTTCTGGAACGGATCACGTCCGTAACATGAGGTACCACTGTATTCTCCCTCTTGGATGCCCTGCATGCTAATCTCAATATGTGCAGGAAAACTGGTTCCTTAATGACAACTGAAAATTACTCTGTACATTCTCAGTATCCTGTTTTTATTGCTTCATGTGTTCAATGGCCAAGATTGGGCATCCAAAGTCATGCTTAAATTCAGGTTATGCCCTATGTAAAGCTGGTGCAAAATTCAGGGGTCCTGAACTTGAGGGAGTGACGACTGAAGCTAAAATGAAAAATCATATCTACTGTAACAGGAATAACTAGGAATCAATCTACACAGGCAACAAATATCTGGTAATAGCTCATCCTAAGCTATTACAACTTCAAACTGCAGATGAGCCAATCACTTGCTTGAAGGATGCCTCATGGGGTGGGAGGAGGCTTCGTGCACATAAATAACAACATATGCAGGAAAGCTACTCTAAAATCTTCCTAATATGCTCATTTTTTATGTGCAGGGAGAGGCTTTTGTTTTATGGGAAGCAGTGTTCAAACAAGGAATCAGCTCTATCTGCAGTCTAAATTGGTCTAGTCCACAAAAAGCTGTATCATATGAATCTGCTGAATGTACACCTCAAATTTAAGACTTAAAAAGCTGAATCGTGTGTAGCAAGAAAATTTGGTTTCCACTGTAGAAGTGTAGCTTAGATTGTTATTTATTATTGCATGAAGGTATTATTAAGAGCATCAAAAATATTTACAAAGCACCCCAGAACTGGACAATTCACAATACATAAAGGAAGAGGGATATTACCTTTAAATCTTCCAAGCTCTTTAACATTTCACTCAAAAACTTGTAATAGTCTCCTGATTTTGTAAGAAGTTCA
Source organism: Darevskia mixta (assembly GCA_034641385.1). Taxonomy (NCBI): domain Eukaryota; kingdom Metazoa; phylum Chordata; class Lepidosauria; order Squamata; family Lacertidae; genus Darevskia; species Darevskia mixta. The sequence goes on from JAWWNH010000011.1 coordinate 24,426,358, forward strand.
ATGTAACGAGACTGGATCTCGGCAGCCTGTGTGGAGAGGGAGAAAAATGCAATCTATTGTCAACCATCCCAAACACTATGTTTCGTCTGCATCGACAGGCCTGGGGTTTTGTTTTGTTATTATTTTAACATAAAATGCCAGCCTGATCCTAGATTGACTCTGACGTTAAGTATAAAGGTAAAGGACCCCTGACAGTTAAGTCCAGTCGCAAACGACTCTGGGGTTGCGGCGCTCATCTCGCTTTCTGGCCGAGGGAGCCGACGTTTGTCCGCAGTCAGTTTTTCCGGGTCATGTGGCCAGCATGACTAAGCCACTTCTGGTGAAACCAGAGCAGCACACGGAAATGCCGTTTACCTTCCCGCTGCAGTGGTACCTATTGATCTACTTGCACTTTGACGTGCTTTCGAACTGCTAGGTTGGCAGGAGCAGGGACAGAGCAACGGGAGCTCACCCCGTTGCGGGGATTTGAACCGCCAACCTTCCGATCGGCAAGCCCTAAGGCTCAGTGGTTTAGATCACAGAGCCACCCGCGTCCCTGACGTAAGTATAAATGAGTTGAAATGGTGGTGCAGCCCTTTCTAGATTTTACCACTTTAGACTATAAGCCTAGGGGGGAGAGTGTCACTTCTTCTCTGTGTTTAAAAAACAACCACCACCCTAAACCACCCTGCCAGCAGAAAAACAGCCAGCAAGGAGGGAAATTAGGCTAGAACACACCAGTTTTTGATTCGCAGAGAGGTTCTGACATGACAGATATACCCCAAGTATGCAATTCCCCAACCTGCATTCTGAAACACCACCCCATGCTTTTCTGGAACATCAGTCTCTCGCGTGGCGCAGAAACCATAATTTCCTTCAGAACTGTGTGCACGCCTTGCATTTACACCTCCAGACTATCAGTTTAAACCAAACCCACCTGCTGGAAAGGTTTCACCAAGCAAGAACATTACAAATTATCATGAAAGTGCACTTTATTATCAATTACCTCTTTCAGAATTAGCCCCGAAGGAGATTGGACCATGCTGCGCTTAATGGGAATGTTCAGCAAAGTCTCCAGTCCTGAGCAATAAGCTGCAGCCTGCAGTTCGTAATCCTGCAGAAGGAGAAGAAAACACAATTCATTTTGTAAAGTCAGCCATGCCTCCTGACCTGGGTTTTCAGAGCCGCAGGAAGGCAACAACCTACTCTTTCAACCTTTTGACACCAGCTGAAGACCTGGTTATCTGCCCAGGTTTCTGGTGGAATTTTGGTGCCAGTGTTGATGTTTATTTTAGCTGGCGGGTCGTAAATATCTGCCTTGTTATTAGTCTCTGTGTGGTGAATTAAATTTGCAAGCTGCTCTGGAACTGCATTTGCAATGAAGAGTGTGTTTTAGACAGACAGGTAATAAATAAAACCCCAAATCCTGATTTTAAGAATCAGTAGGGCAGAGGGTTGGAGGAGAGAGTAGTTGCTAAAAAGAAGAATAAGAAATGCATTAAAAACCAGACATGGTGCAAGATAGAGAAACTTTTTTCCACAACTTGCATTAAAAAATCTCTGAATGAAAGGCAACAGAAAAGGATTTATTGTACAAGCAGATCAATGGGGTTTAAATAACATGTCTTAAACGTCCAAAAGTCAGCCCCATGATTAACCCAGAGAGGGGTATGACAGAATGATTTGGAAGTAAGACCCACTGAATTTTTCTTTTTCAAATGCTTCCTAGAAGTATGTTCAGTACTGCAATCTGAACAGAACTACTAGAAACACAAAAATAAAAATAAAATCACAAGATAATCCTGTGCGTATTTTCTTTCCCTTGCAGCCACCTCAGGGTGTTGTCAGCATTTGTGTTTTTCCAAATTTGCCCTGGAAGTTTTGGACCAGCCAGACTGCCATGGATACACTTCCAGAAATACAGAGGCTGTCAGTGGATCTGTATCTTGTAAACTTTGGTTTGCCCAGTAACTGAGCCAATTGTGCTGAGAAATGTGAGTGTGCGAGGGGTGAGAAGGATTTAGTCTAGGATTAAGAAGAGAGAGGGGCGCCTTGCAGGATTAAGCTCTTGTAGGAAAATATATATTCTTAGAGGAATGTTCAAAAATAACAGTACCTTGATTGCAGCTGAGCACACCTCTGCATTCTTCATCACATCTTCCACTCTGTCTCGCTTGCCTGTGATTTCAGCATGTAAGTTCTGCAAAAAAAAAAAACCAACCCCACAATATTAATTTTATCAGATTTCTAGCTGTCAAGTGTTCTTTTGGTTCAGGAGAATGGCAACACTTGTCAATCACTCCACTGATGATACTATATCTCTCATGGTGATCCCAAGAGACAATTGTGGTGACAAAGATGTATAAAACAAGCTTAGCTGAGATGGGATTCGAAATCAGGACATCAAGCTCATAACTTGCACCCTTAATCAGTATTACATTAGCAGGGATTCTGACACAAACTCCTAATACTTCGCCGAATCTAAGTTGGTTTCACATCACCCAAATTACTTAGGGGAAACACTTTGAAACACCAAGTGCAAGACAATACCTTTTGCTCCTGCAGATATCTCATGACGGTGCTAACATCTCCCAACTTCATGGCTTCAATAGTTTCCTGCCGGCGCCTGGCATCACAGATCCATTTATTCAGAGCCTGGTAAAGATCCCGATAGGTTCTCAGCTGCTTCACTTGTTTTTCTAAATCCCAGGTCCTGTAAGACAAAGTAGGAACACATGAAGCTGCCTTAAACTAATTCACATCACTAGTCTACGCAGCCCAGTGCTGCCCACTATGATTGAAAGCAGATCTTCCAGATGTGAGGTAGAGGTCTTTGCAAGCAGAATTAATCCTAGGACCAATACACAAAGCATATGGCCTCCGCCGAGCCACAGCCTCTCCTAAGAACAGAAAGAGGGCCACTTTGCTACTTCAGAAAGCCCCAAGTTAATGCACATATCATGCAATATCTGCAATATATGCATAGCTGCAATATAAACATATGCCAACATAAATGCCTTCTGCTTTAAAAGCCACCAGTCAGTAGTGGATAGCACAGTGAGGCAATGGCACTCAGCTGACCTCCCACCAGCTGAATTGCTGCTGCTTACCGGGAGGGAGAATGTGAAGGGTGAAGTTGCAGGGAGGTCAGAATTGTGCAAACACACTGGCAGAGCCAATCCAGCACTCCTGCCAGTGTGTTTGCACCACACTGACCTGCATGCTACCTCACCCCTCTCCTTTCCCGTAAACAGTGGCAACTCAGTTGCTGGAAGGTCAGGGAAGTGTTACCTTCCTCCAACATTCTGTGTGGCATTCCATTCTAAATATAATATATAAACTGGAATCTTCATAGAAGTAGCTGTAGTTTCCTAGGGAAGCACATTTTCAGCTACCACAATCTCAAGTCAAACACTCTCCAATTCTGTCTAGAAATGACTTGGCATGAACTTGGTATGAACGCAGCCCAGCAGCTTAACTTTGGCTTATTAAGTATGGTTAAAAGTCGCTCGTCAACCAAGGTCTATAGCTGGTTTACAAACCATCCCTAATGTTAACCTGGCCCTCCTTAACTATGGCTAAAGAGATGTCACAGCCCCAAAGCTAGAGTTATGAATCTAGAGCAGCAAAAATGCAAACCACTCTTGAGACTCAGCTGATCTCCCTGGTGCCTTTGACTATTCTAGGAACTAGAAAAGTCAAGTTTTAAATGATTTTTTTTTGCCAGATGCCTCAGCTTTAACTATTAACTATGGTTAGCATCAATGTGTGCACGAGGTCTGTAACTTACTGAACACCTGATCTGAAGTTTACTCTTTAGAAATCACAAACAAACCTGTCATCAATCTGCTTATCCACCCTTTGCCAACGGTCTGTGAGGTGCCCAACTTTCTCAGTGAACTTTCCAAAATCTAAATCGTGGAGAGGATACGACTGGCAAGACTGCGAGTGGACCTGGTGAGCCCTCTGCAGCTCTGCCTCCAAGGTACTAAGCAGCGACTTCTTCATACTAAGGTCTCCTTTCATTTTCTGGAAAAAAATAAGCAACAGAATGATCTATCTTCGGTATCCCAGATCTCACCAGAAAGTAAACACAACCACAACATAATCCAGACAGCTGCAAGAAAGGGCAGAATATGTTGTACATGATCAAACTTAACATATCTGGCAATATTTAGAGAACGCAAACAATCATAAACTGGATTATTTTTTCATAGGAAATAGAATGTGTTAATTTATGGAAGCAAGACCAAATTATGAATCGTAATATACAAATATATTACAACATTAAGCTTCCCCCCCCCACACACATATTTAAAAACAGCACAAGGTCTTTAAGACATTGTGAGTAACCAATTCATGGCTCAATCTCCGATATATACATAAAACCCTCTCTCTTACCTTCAGGCAGGCTCGATAAGCTTCCACTTTATCTGGGTCCAAAGACAGAGTATCCTCTTCTGTAAGTCTGACTTCAAACACTCGGATCACATCTTCTGTTTGGAGAATTGCCTGGAGCAGGGACCTCAGTGCATTCAAGCTGTAGCAAAACAATGCCATCAGAAAGTCAAATGCAGGGTTGGGAAAAGATTGTTTGCTTTCAGTCTCTCTTCTCTCCACCCCTCATTGCTTGGGAGTAAGTGCCACTGGACACAGCAGAACTTAGTTCTGAGTAATAAGCATAGCATTGCTCTATGAAGTTGGTTCTGGTCACCAGTCAAATCTAAGGAAATTCGAGCCCACATGCAAACTGTTCCACATGCAAACTGAGTAATATGTAAAGAAAACAAAACTGGACCCCTTCATCTGCCCCAGCTGCAACAAAACATGTCTCTCTCCTATCAGTCTCCACAACTACAGCAGGCATCTCTCGAGATGGATGGATGTCAGCAACAGTACAGAAAACTAGGCTTCTGCATAAATGACACTGCTGTGTACAGCTTATTTTGCTGAAGAAATGGGACCTCCTTGGTTAGCATTACCTTAGTTTAAAATATTAACAGTTACGGGTGTATGTTGGATTTAAATCCTTAAAACGTACACTTGATTAAATAAAAGCACTAATCACTAAAAAAATAACAACAAAGCACACATATAATACGGATAACCATAGGACTGCTTGTCTGTTTCCTTACCTGTCCAAATAACCAGCAGAGACCCCATTAATATTTTCCAGTTTCTGAAACAAGGTACTTATTTCAGACTGCAAATAGAGATACTTTTCAGAGCCTCTAAACCTGGGGAGATAATCTTTCTGCCCATTGAGAGCGATCGCTATTGTCTGAGAATCATTTTGTATACCCTGAGAGAGAGAGAGAGAGAGAGAGAGAGAGAGAGAGAGAGAGAGAGAGAGAGAAGAAATGTTATTTACTCTCACACACTTCTTAAGATCACATTAACAACCTGCAATTGACGTACCATCTATCTTGCCCCACAGAACATGTGTTTCAGCTAATTTTAAGAAATTAAAAGGACTGCGAGAGATGTTTAAGACACTTTTCTCTTTGGTATGCAATCCCATAATAAGCAACTTCTAGTACAAATCCCCAAAAACTTTCCACTATCCTTCCAAGCTCTCTGCACTGTGCAGGGACCAGATCCACCAGCTGTGAAAGATGGCCATTTTTGCAAGCTAAGAAATTCTGATTGTATGAGATAAATGCATTTTTTTTAAAGTCTGCCAGAAAGTGTTGTTAGGACTGACAGGGGCAGGGTCTTCTCAGTGGTGGCCCTGACTGATATTAAATGTGTTGCGCTGCTTATAAACAAGTGGAGTTGATGGGTGTTTTCTTGTGATAATGTTGTGTCCATCTAGCTCAGTATTTTCTAGTGACGGACAACTGCTCTCCAGGTCTCAGGGAGATCTCTTGTGTCACGTATTAGCTGATCCTTGGCTCTCTACCACTGAGCTATGGTCTCTCTCCTAGTAGCTGCTGTAATATTTGCTCTAGTGTAGATAGAGAGACGTCATCTCATGACCTCACTACACAACAGATTGGCCACAAATGCCAATACTAGTGATATCAATTCATCTTGGCACCGCTGGTGCTTCTTAAGAATATGAAGAGTGGAGAAAGAGGGAATCAAGAGGATTTGGGGCAGTTGTGTTTCATTCAGTCTGAACCGCACACAACCATGCTATGCCTGACCGGTACAAATCAACACATACCTCTAATTCGTTGATTCTGATGGACAAATTCTGAGAGGCCCCTTGGTCTGCCTGAAGGATGGTTCTCTGCACCATGCGGAGCTCACAGTTCTCGATTTGGCGACGAAGCTTCTGGAGCTCCATAAGCATCCAGGCTTCATGCTTCTCTAGCTCCTGCTTCTGATTCTGGACTTGGTTGGACGAGCCCACCTGAGTAACTTCAGTTGTCACAACTGGTTTGAAAAAAAGAAAAAAAGAGAGAAAACAACCAGTGGGTCAGTTTTCGGTTTTGGAAAATTAACCCTTGTGAATCAAGGTGGTGTGATGTCATGGCAAACAATGCGCTGTGGATAGGGAACAACTTGTATGCACTGCAGAATAAGTCCGCCTTCATTTCTCCTGCCCCACCACCTGGCAAGGAACATACAAGGGATTGGGCATGTGTCAGGCGAGGTTCCAGATGATTAAAAGGTGTTTGCCTATAGCAGTCAGCACCCAATTACCTACACACACATCAAGTGTCCTATTCTTTGGTTAAGTGTACCCACTGAGCCTTTTGCTGAAGCGGAGGCCTACCTATGAGGAAGCTATGGGGAAGGGCTATGGTTCAGTGGTGAATCACATGCTTTGTGTACAAAAGAACCCAGGTTCAATCGCTGTCATCTCCAGGTAGGGCTGGGGGAGAACAGTCTCAGAAACGCTGGGGCTCCTGCCAGTCAATGCAGACCATACTGAGCTAGATTTGAAGCTCCCAGAGCAGCTTACATAAACTCAGTAATGAACAAGGCAGCCCCGGCCCTCAGTCTAAAAGGCATGACACAAAAGGAAGAAGCGGTGAGGAGGGAAGAGGACAACAAGCAAACTCGGGCACCCTGGACTAACTGTCTGTCAAGTTACTATGTGTCAGGCTGAATGCAGTTCACCAAGTACCTGTCGGCCCAGCATGTACTTGACATTCCTGTATTTCTGCAGTCCCAGACATGGAAGAGGGACACACAACTGACTGCACATTAGGTGAATTGCATGCATGATTGGTGAGCTGCATTTGGCTCAGTGGGTCGCAAATTTGTGCAGGCTTCCAAGGTGAAGCACGACTACACTCTGCAACAGACGGTGCGTTTACTACCACCCTTGCGGAAAGCTGACCTTGATTTGGTTGCTGCGGACGCTGCTGGTGTTGGCCTGGCAGCTGGATGACCAATGTTTGGTAGTGCTTCTGCGCATCGGAGAACTGAGTCTGGATTTTCCTCTTATCCTCATCTGCGAACATCTCCGAGCCCTGGCTGTTCCTGATGAATTCTTGATAATGGATCTCCAGGTCAGCTATTACTCTCTGGTAATCTTCTCTGCGCATGGTCTTCAGCTGAAATGAACAGGCAGAAACAATTTAAGGAAAAGCAGCCAAAGAAAGTTGATGCAATCCTCCGGAATGATGACTACAGGAGAGGAGTTTTCTGGAGAGTTATTTATATTTGTAGGATTAACAATGACAAAGTGAAAACAAAATAAAATAAAAAAAATCCTTCCAGTAGCACCTTAGAGACCAACTAAGTTTGTTCTTGGTATGAGCTTTCGTGTGCATGCACACTTCTTCACACCTCTTCAAGTGTGCATGCACACTTCTTCTTCATACACACTTCTTTCGTGTGCATGCACACGAAAGCTCATACCAAGAACAAACTTAGTTGGTCTCTAAGGTGCTACTGGAAGGATTTTTTTTATTTTATTTTGTTTTGACTATGACAGACCAACACGGCTATCTACCTTTAAATGACAAAGTGAGCTAACCGTGGAGGTTTACGGTAGAATGAAGAGTCTAAGGTTGCAGGCAATGGAATGAGCCGATAAAAGGAAACAGGGAGTATCTTGGTCAGCAAAAGCAAGAGTTGACTGCAGAATTGCCAGTCACGTTATCAGTACAAACAAGGCTTGAGAAAAGGCAGACAGCCCCTGTAAAGTCCAGAATGCATATACCCAAGTCTTCTTATATATGTGCTTATAATCAAAAGTTAGGAAAAGCACACATTTGCAAAGACCAGGGGTAGACAACCTAAGGCCCATGGGCCGGATGCAGCCCAATCGCCTTCTAAATCTGGCCCACGGACAGTCCGGGAATCAGCGTGAGTAGAATGTGTCCTTTTATTTAAAATCTACATGATTAGAATGTGTCCTTTTATTTAAAATGCATCTCTGGGTTATTTGTGGGGCCTGCCTGGTGTTTTTACATGAGTAGAATGTGTGCTTTTATTTGTGGGGCATAGGAATTTGTTCATCCCCCCCCCCAAAAAAAATATAGTCCAGCCCACCACATGGTCTGAGGGACGGTGGACCGGCCCACAGCTGAAAAAGGTTGCTGACCCCTGCCAAAGACTATGAAAAAAGTTCCTGGTCTAACTTTATAGAAGTCATTTCAACACCCACCTTAGCAATAGTCAGAGTCTTTATCTTCTCAATGTCAATCATGCAGTAATGCCAAGACACCAGGCTTTTCATGTTGATGTAGAGTTGATTCCAGAGAGCCATAATGGCCTCATAGTATTGCTCAATCCTAAGGGGCAATGAATGCGTTAACTCAGGTTCGAAAAGCAACATCAGTGTCTCCTAGTCAACCAGAAGATGAGCGTCCTGAGCAGGTAAGGGCTCAAAACCCCAAATAGGAAAACGCAAATGTTTTCAATATAAATGTGGTCTTTTTTCGATGCAGCACATTGAGAGCCAGAAGTCTGCTCCTTGTGCAATGATTCCAAACTAGGTGCTACAGGGCTAAAGTGTGTTGGATACCATATTGGATACATTCAACTAATGATATGGCCTCATTTAACCCAAAAGAATACATACATAAATATGAAAGAGCCCTATTCATATTTAATCTTTATTGGAAAAACCACAAATTAAAACGAATCTGAATTAAATTAAACCAATTTTTTTGTTTCCAGTCAGAATTAGTTTTGCTTAGAATCTGGGAGAAAGGCTGTAAAATGGGCTCTTGAGGGGTGGGGAAAGTCCACTCTCTAGAAAGGTTTCCTGTTGCAATACAATGGAGATTGACGTTCTATAGCAGGGTTGGAGAACTTCTGGACCTCCATATGTTCTTAGACCCTCATTCCCATCAGCCAGCAAATGCTCCGGGATGATGGGAGTTGGAGTCCCACAACACCTAAGAGGTTCCCCTTTCCCTATAGACTTGCTCACAGCCAGCACTTCCCACTCAAAACACAAAATTTTATTTTTGCTCGCTGGCCTTGAGTTCCGTAAATAATATATAGATGGGTGCACAGAGTCCACCCAGTCACACTGTTATACGCAACTGGACCTTTTTTTGACCCAGTCAAAGTTAAATAACATACGGAGCCAGGGAAGAACTCACACTTCTTTGGGGAGGCCTGCCTTACTATTCAAGCAATATGGCTTCAGGTCCTTATGCATAACAACTCACTTGGTTGCCAGATCCACAGCTAATGGATTAGGGGGAGGGATAATGAGACTGACAGATGGCACCAGCATATCGACTCCTCCTGGCCCTGTCACATGCCACTTGCTACGTTCGCTGTTGTCTTTTAAAATGCACTCGTCTCCTTTGCGCATGGTTTTCTATGGAAAAGGCAGGGGAAAATGATTGTAGGCATTAACACACTGGAACAATGTAAATACTTATGACGTAGTTTTCAGTTGCTGTAATTAGTTGGAATCCTCCCTAGGACTAGACAACTTTTAGTTATAGGTCTGAATACACATATAAAAAGGCTTGGATACCCAGAGGCCTAGATCAGGCATCCCCAAACTTCGGCCCGCCAGATGTTTTGGACTACAATTCCCATCATCCCTGACCACTGGTCCTGTTAGCTAGGGATCATGGGAGTTGTAGGCCAAAACATCTGGAGGGCCGCAGTTTGGGGATGCCTGGCCTAGATGTACAGGATTGAAGCTGGCATGCATAAAATAACCTTATGTAAAAATTGTCAGGCTAAACTACTGCAATATGCTCTAGATGGGGTTGCCCTCTGTGCCCAGCGGTGTGATGCAGAACACCGTAATCTACCACTTGATGAGTCAATCATAGGGTGTTCTCTGTAGAGCTTAGAACACATCATACTTCATTCAAACATGCAGTTTCCCCAGCCTTCAGGAATGGGCACAGTCCTACAAGGGCTATACCAAGTGACAGATCTGAATGGAGTTCAACTCCATGCATCTTTGGAAACATTTGAAGACATTTCTACCTGAGCACCTGCTTAGCAGCTGCAATAAAGAAGAAACTGGAACAGATTATTTATCATCCAATATGTTTGGTCTGATTTAAGCAGATTTTAACTGAAGATACACAGTAGCCTGTTTCAAATCCCTGGAATGGGAATCTAAAATATATACGATCAACAGTTGAGTAATTAATCTGCGCCATGATTCTTACCAGATCTTGTTTGTAGTCACACAGAGCCTTGAGCATGATTGGCTTATTGCTCTTGTAATCAGGGTTCCGTGGCTTTAGCTGGACAATCTTCTTAGACTTATTCACCAAATTTTGCACTTGTCTCTTGTATTCCAGAATTTTCTCTCGCTCGCTCTAGAAAGGCAGAGAAAGTTTTTCATGGTAAAAAAAAAATACAAGGAACCACATTCACCAACACAGACCTGCATTCGCTATGGGTCAAATCCAGATCCTCTTGAAGTTTAAGACAAATATCTCGGTAGACTTCAGTGGTAACATTTTGAGAAAATCAGAGTTTATATTTTAAGAGTTCTATAAACTCTTAAGAGTTATAAACGCTAACTTTATAAACTTAAGTTCTAAAATTAGCGGTCTTGCAATCAATAACAGAGGAAAAGACAACTTAAAAATCCATCTGGAGTTCCTGGAGATCTGCTTGACTACATAAAATGCTGCAGCAGTCCCAAATATATACTCAGTGAAAGAAATAGACCAAAGCAGAGGCTGCTCATTTTTAATCACATCAGCATGAAAAGAAAGCCTGGAAGTTGCAATTTAACACCTCTCATTTTCCTCACCCAATGGCTTCAAACAGCCACAATGAGCTTTCATATTGCCTGTCCTTCAAACACAGTATCTTTCATATACAAGGAAATCTGCCCTTATGGGCTTAGTCCTGCTGAAGTTGAAAGAAGCTGTGGGATCTCAAAGCACAGTGGCAGCCATACCTCCAACTCTTTGATCTGCTCCAACAAAACTTGCAAGGACATATTCTTATCACAGATGAACTTCTTTCTGATGGAATCCTGTAGATTCTTCAAATAGCTCTCAGTTGACTGGGCTTCCTCAAAAAACTATGCACAAAAAGCAAACATGCATATGATTGTCTTTATCTAATCACACTAGTGGGGCATAGTGGTTAGAGTGTCGTACCAGCACTTGAGAGACCAGGGCTCAAATCCCCACTCAGTCATGAAGGTCACTGGGTGACTTTGGGCCAGTCACTTTCTCTTAGTCTAACTCAGCCTTTCTCAGCCTTGGGTCCCCAGATGTTTTTGGCCTACAACTCCCATCATCCCTGACCACTGGTCCTGCTACCTAGGGATGATGGGAGTTGTAGGCCAAAAACATCTGGGGACCCAAGGTTGAGAAAGGCTGGTCTAATTTAACTCACATGGTTGTTGTGGGGATAAAATGAAGTGGGGAGAACCATCTATGTTGCCTTGAGCTCCTTGGAGCCAGAACATAAATGTTGTAAAATAAATTGAAGGTGTGAAGTGTACTTTTTGTACATAATGAGAACAGTGGGCCCTGAATGAGATTTCAGTATAGTCTTGTAGGATCCAACAGACTTTTAAGAGATTAGTAATGCTGAAGTCGTAAAATCTACACTGGACTAACAGGCATTAATAGGAAATGCAGCACTTGAACATATGAATACAATCCCCTTTCAAGAGCATGGCTATATGAAGAATAAATGAAGGAAACTAAACTAAAGACAATCCAATTTCAGATGCTTCATTTAGCAAGCCTTCCTTACTACAAGCTAAACTCACAATCTGACGTTCTTTACTTACTAATAGTTGGAATGCAAGATGCTGCATGTTTGTGAATCCTCTCCCCCCGCCCCCCCCCCCAATTATACAACCAAACATAAGAGTTTAAATGCTGTTGCTTGGGATTCAGCTTCTAATATCCATTATTACTGCACACACCTGAAAGTATGCTGCATTCTCCTTGAGATGAACATCAATGCACTTGGTGATCTGGAGAATCCAGCTCCACTGAGTTTGTAGGGTATCCATGTAAGCCTATATATTTAAAGAGTAAATAAATCACAGTTCATCCTCCGTTCATTCATCTCTTTTACCCAGCTAGCAACGACACCTCTCAAAACTTCCTAAACAGCTGTAATGCCTACAGGACAAGAAATACCAGAAGAATCGAGGAACTTATTTATGTATGCCACAACGGCTGCCAGGATTCTGTTAGCTCAAAGATGGAAGGACGATAAGATACTAACGAAAGAAGACCAGCAACTTGAAATGATGGAATACGCAGAAATGGTGAAACTTGCAGCAAGATTAAGAGATAAAGGCAACAGAGACTTTAAAAAGGACTGGAATTTATTTATACTATATTTGCAGAAATATTGTAAAGAACTGGACTCAATAGCAGGGTTTGAGTAAACACTTACAACTAAAAAAAATGTATGTTAAAGATGTAGAAGAATGATATGAAAACAAACAAGTATAATATGTGATTTCAACGGTTTGATATAAAATTCAGAAGATAATAGAACATTTAAGTAAAAGAGTATGAATTTAAAATATATTAAAGTATGCAGAATGAGAAAATAGTAAAAGAACCAGAAGGGAAGGTTGAGGGAAGTCGCTGGGTGGGGGGGGGGGGGAGAGGATTTATGTTTCTTTTTCTTTGTGATTTATGTTGATAGAGTATGTTGATTATAAAACTGTAAAATTCAATTTAAAAATGTTTTTGTTTTGTTTGTTTGTTTAAAAAAACTTCCTAAAACAGCTTTGGAGGGAGGAAGAGACAGTAAACAGGTCTTGGCTTAAAGGAACTGGACTTCCTAATAATAATAATAAATAATAATAATAATAAAAAAATTTTATTTATACCCTGCCCTTCCCGGTTCAGAAACCCGGGCTCAGGGCAGCTAACAACAAATTTAAAACACTTAATTGTAATACAACATAAAAGCAGCATAAAATAAAGTATAAAAGCATGAATAACAATAAAATTCAAAGTTCAAAAATCCATTGGGGAAATCCATCCAATAAACATTAGATAGTCACCAGGGCTAGCTGGCTAAATTAGTCCTACTTGGGCCAGCGAGGAGGCCAGGGGAGAATTAGCTGTGGGGTCCCAGAGCGGGTAATCTTCATAAAAAGGGGAGAGGGGGAAGAGAAGCGAAATAAAAGATCAAACTGAGTTCCTTCCTTAAAGGAAAACCGACAGGAAAAATTGGCCCTCCACTTCGAACACCAAGAGCAGCCCATCACTAAGTGTAGTTGTAAACCAGGGTTATAAAACGGTCACCCACACAACCAGAGCAACCAGTCTTTGAATTGTCACATCTGTGGCGTGATCAGCATGCATTGTTTCTAACACTGACTCTTGTTGATCAACCAAAAATGTCAAGGTTCAGGATCTGATCTGCAATACCTTTCACTTCTGTGGAACCTTTGTATCTCACCCTCCAGAAAAAAGAGCAGAGCAAGAATGCAGGAAGTTTAAGATATACCTCGATTTTGTCTGAGGCAGGGTGCTGGTTGACCACCAGTTGGTCACATTCTTGCTTCAGCTTGTTGAGTTCTTTTTCCTTAACTTCCAGCTGGCTCATGCGTTTCTGAATACAGAAAAGGAACAAGCATTAAGGCCAACCTTAAAATAATTAGAAGAATGACAGTAAAAGTTCAATGCATATAAGGCCATATCACCAGCATATAGTAAGATTAGTGGGTTTGTAACTGAATGAAGCTAAACTAGTCAAGCCCATTAATTTCAATGGGACTAATACAGAGTACAATTAAGCCTATTTCTATCGTGGCATAACATTTATAGGCCTGCAAACCTTTTGCTTTATATGAGCAAAAACAGCCTTACTGACCCAAGCACTCAAAAGATCCTTCGTCCCTTTTTCCTACAACACAAAGTATTATCATCATCACTGATTCATTAATTGCCTTCGGAACAACTGTCTCAAGAAGAATTACACCGAACATAATTAAACCCCAGGCCAGCAAATACATTTTTAAAAAGGACTGAAACTGTAACAAGGTAGACACCCATGGTACATTTTATTTTATTTATTACATTTATGGTAATGACCCATTTATCCAGCTGGGAAAGCCTGTCGGAACAAAGATGTCTTAGCGTAACTTACAGAGAAGGCCTCCTGCTTCCGGGCAATATCGGTGTTCCTGTCACTCCAGTCGTAGAGAAGCTCCTCCTCCTCACAGTCATTGATCCACATGATTTCTCTGCTAGTGGCTTGGATGATGTTTTGCAGCTGGCGCAACTGATCCATTCTTTCAAAGGAGAATCTCTACAAAACATCAAAGTAATGAGCTTCAGACTTAAGGATCAAAGCATATTGTGCAAACAAAACTGTGGAACAAAACAGAGGGATCAAGACAGAGCTCTGGAAAGCAAATGGCTACACACCAAATGCTCTTTTGCCCCCATTTGGGCTGGGGATACTTTCACTTTAAAAAAAAAAGAGAGAGAGAGAGAGAGAGAGAGAGAGAGAGGAAATCTGCATTCTGCTCCATGACAACAACATTTTAAAAAAATGCAAATGCAGTCGTACCTTGGATCTCAAATGCCTTGGGCTCCCGAACAAATCAGCTCCCGAACGATTGAAACCCAGAAGTGAGTGTTCTGGTTTTCCAACATTCTCTTGGGAGCCGTTTGACGGGGCTTCCGATTGGCTGCAGGAGCTTCCTGCAGCCAATCAGAAGCTGCACTTTGGTTTCCGAATGTTTTGGAAGTCGAGTGGACTTCCGGAACGGATTCCGTTCAACTTCCAAGGCACAACTGTAATGGACAAGGGTAAGTTGATGTACAGAAATACTTTAGCAAGTATTGCCCACAAGTTTTTAGCTTCAACTTTATAATTAAGGATTAGAATGTTGTTGAAGTAAAAGCTAAGAATGGTCAAGCTCTACCATGACTGGGCTGAACCTGCACTTTTCATCCTCTTGGAATCCATAGTTGTCTTCCCTGACTCAAAGGATGCTCCACTGCTAAGGTGGCAAATCACACATAATAAGGCCTTCGGAAATTCAGTTGCTCTTTAGCTTACCAGAAGATATTCATATTCCTCCTCCAGCTGATGAACAGCAGCCTTCTCACGCTGCGGACAAAAGAATAAAAATAAAGATCTTCTACAGCTTACAAATTTGACCCATTTACCAAGGGGGCCTCTGCAGAAACAAAATTTAAGATGTAAGAATTTGTACAGTCAGTTTCCTGGGGAGCCTCTTTATATCACAAATAGCCACAATCAATGGCCACATGCCTCAGCAAGAAGGGGCAAGGGAATGCTGGCAACCAAAGGACAAGAAGGAGTGGCAAAGGAACTTGACACCAACCTGAGTGGGAAACACAGGGTGCTTTAGATCAGGGATGGGGAACCTGCGAAACTCCAGGTGTTGAAGGACTCCACCTTCCATCATCCCTCACCACTGGTTGAAGCCGATGCGAGCTAAATTTCAACAACATCTGGAGGGCCAAAAGGTCCCCAACCCAGGAAGTGTCCATAAGATAACAGAGGCAGAAAGAGTGTAGAAAGGAGTGGGTGTAGATACTTAAATATTTTGATAGAATACCAAAATGTGTAATGGAGGCCCCTAGATACATTGCTGCTGACCCAAAGTTAGACTCATTTACAAAGTGTGGGTGGGTGGGGGGATAGAGAGAATGCTCTTTCATGCACCAATACTTCTGAATAAGCAAAACACAGCAGTGCTAAAACAGGGCTCTTTCAAATATTTCACCAGATGTGAAACGGCCAGTTAGCAATTTAAACAGGCAGTGATGCAAAAAATCAAGGAAGCAGAATCGTTATCTTACCAGGTCAGTTTTGACTTTGTCCAAGTGCCAGCGATAGTCTCCAATGGAATTATGGAACCTCCTGTGGTCGGCAATTTGTTGCTCGATAGCTGCCGCATCAAATCCCCATTTTACTAACTCCATTTCAGACTGAAAGGAAGAATGGGCATCTTCATTTATATACAGTAGGTGCCGATGTGAAGCAAAATTAAAACAATGGTGCACAAGCAAAGGTATATAGAGCTGCTTTGCAAGGAAGACATGGTTCACAGCTACCAGGTGATTTATCCTTGCTTGGGATATCGTTGCTTGGGATTACTATTTCACAGGAGTCGTGCAAATCGGAAAAGACTAAAGCCTTCCCCAACGTCCCTTTCTGCTCTACAAAGCAGGGGAGAAGGTAACAGAATAAAACTACCTTAGGTTCCACAGTAGAGCAGGCACCAAATAACTTCAGAAGGCATCACCCAGGTAGCTATAGATGAGCAGGAGTCAAGTTATCATGCCACCTTTTTACAGAGAAGATTAATTTCTACCCAGCCACTCTTTCCAACCACGTTAGTGAAGCAATCACCCAAATACTATTAAACTTGTGCACCATGCCTTGTTGCCCTGCAGCCCTCAGCTCCATGCACAACACGACAGAAAAACTTTCATATTTTCTAAATGGTAAAGTTAAGAAAGTTTGTAATAATTTGAACTTGAAACTAGCTCATTCTATAAACACACACACACACACACACACACACACACACTCCTTGCTAGCATGTGTTACCGTTGCTTTTAACGTGAAAATTAAGATGACCAGCCAATATGTAAGTACTGATAACATATGAAGTATTAAGAAGTGTGCCCTATCCTGTTCTTTCACATGCCAACTCTTTCAGATTCCCATTTTGCAGACAGTGGACTGTGGAAGAGAGACACTAAACAGTCTTGGACAAGAAAGTCACTTGGGAGAACTGAGCTGCGTTTCAGAAAATGCTCTGCCCATTCGAATGGTGTAGGATATTTCTCTTCTACCTTCAAAATCAGGTATCAGCTTTTTTTTTTAAAAAAAGAACTAATTATGATTCAGCAGAGCAATAACGCTACCACAGACACCACTCTGAGCCACACCTGTGCTTAAGCGAAGCTGGAATGGCTCCAGCAAGCAAAGCCATTTTAGGCTGTCGGCCATCTGGGGGGAAAAAAGAACTTTATTCCTTCTTCTTTTCAGCTCGCTGTGAGCCAAAGCCATCAAAGCAGCAGCAAGAATCAACGTTTGTCAATGTGTGTGAACGAAAAAGGTGACTCATTTCCAGCTCCCAGCCCCACCAGAGAAACCCAACCCAGATCTGAAGCCCACGGCTTTCCTATCTGCAAACCGACAGGGAAGTAAAACAAAACACTGGCAAGAAAACAAAAGCTACCGGGAGGGCTTCCCTACGTATCACATTTCTTTGGCATGCTGTAACTTGGGCTCTGCAGACAGAATGCAAAGCCAGAGAAGGTCAAGGTAAGATAAGAAAGTTGCAAGGCGACTAGGTAAGGAAGCCCATTTACATCGGGCTGATGACACAGCAGGTATTGGGGGCCCAACTCCCCTTCTGTACCGACAGAGTATGTAGCAATAGTGTGATTGTGTGTGTCATCCTCTCCTGCTTCCTGCCCTATGCATGTGACGTTGCTTTCCTTGGAAAGAGCATTTCACATTTATGGTAGGTAAACTGTGACCATAGTTGGACTCCGGCACAGATGAAATGCTGCAAGGACTTCCTAGGCTGCCGCTGCTACAGGAAGGATGCCTGTTCCCTTGCAGAACAGGTAGGGAAATTATGCTGCCATTCAAATAGTCAGCTTAAAGAAGCCACTCCATAAAAATCAACTGCAAGCCCCTTTAGCAAATGACTTATTGCCGTATCTGCACGTCTTTTATTTTCATTTCCATTTTCCAATTTGCCAGCCACGTGAGATCTTTCATTTGTTTCTTATTCTGTCCACGGTATTCTTTTTTTTTCTTCAGCTACTGTCTGAACCATTATTTCTCCCCACCCCTTTCCTTTATGCAGAAATAGGATGACTGTTGTAGCAATGCATTGTGTACATAGAGTTAATCTTTGCCGTGCTTGGATGAATGTTCTGAGCTTGCAATAGGTGCGTCCAGAAGGTTCTAAAACAACACAGACTCAAGAGAAAGGGACTGGCTTACTTTCCCTTGACTGATACTTTATTTTGAGGCTGGAAAGTGCCGTGCCCAGGGGCAGACAATGGGAAGGGGACTGCCTCTCCGCAGTCGTGTCGCTGTGGCGTACCAGGAGGGACACCTTGGCAGGAGCACTGAATTGGCTCTGTCACTGCGTCTGCACTGCGCCAATCTCCCCACCTCACCCTTCCCAGCAAGCCACAGTAACGCCGGCGACGAGAAACCAGGGAGACACCCCTGCCGCTCCCTGAACTGACAGGACAAGAACTGGCTAGTGTGGTGTTGGTGGAGGAGAGAAAAAGGCATTTCCATTTTCTCAACAACAAAAGCCAGAACCCGAAGCACACACAGCTTTACCTTCTGCTGCCTCATCCAGTTCAGACATTCTGTGGTGCAACGCCTGGTGTATTCGTCCCATCCCGATCCACTCTGGGAGGTAAACGCACCGCCTTTGGAGCTAGCCCTACGGGCACGAGGGACACTGATCGCTTTGTAGAGGGCGCGCATCTGCTCTTGAAGCTGAAGCAATCTGAAAGGACAACGAAGGATAACAACGTCAAGGGGCTACAAGACGAAAGAGATGGAGCAAAGGAGGAGGTGGAATACATTTGCAGGCTCTGAGCCTCCATAAGCTTGTAATGAAAAATAGGGGATAAAGGCCTCCAATGTTCCCCAGCACTATAAACTTACTGGGTAACATCCAGTAATAGCAACAGTGGAATATGGGGATAATGCACTAGATGCTCAATCCACTAAGATTGTTCACTGCAAGGTTGTTGTTGTTTTTTTTTTTTAAGACAAATAAATAAGTGCAATGAACATGACATTCCTGGCTTGAAAACAATAGGAAATCCATGCTTTGTGTTCCACAGAATGAAATAATATTAAAAATCCAAGGTACAGAGTCTCATTAGATGAGCAAGTGTCCTGGAGAAGAATAAGAATTTTATTATTTATACCCCGCCCATCTGGGTGGCATCCAGAACATTAAAAAACCCCACAATAAAACATCAAACATTAAAAATTTCCCAATACAGGTATGCAGCACCACTATTTACTGTAGTACTGAAGCTGGCACAAGCAAGATCTGAATGGCTTGCCATTTGGTACGCCTGATGGAAAGGACGACTTGACTCCACGAGAGCACATACCTGGTACAAACCTCCTCGTATAATTCATGGGCATCTATTTACTGATTCAATACGAGGCAGAGTCAAGCCACTGGACTATGCTGTGTAAACTGCAGTAAACCCACATAGAATAACTAGAAGCCTGTGGGGAAAGGCCAGGAGACAAAACAGAATGGCGATACCTTTTCTGGTACAGCTCACAGGGCTGCCCCATTTGCCTCATCTCTCTGATCAGCCCATCTAGGATGTCCATGTGCTCGTTTGCCTGAGCAAAGCAATCCTCCAGCTCTCGGTTCCTGCTAATCTGGATACCATCCCCATACTTCAGCTCCTAAGTGAGAGGAAACAAACCAAAAAATCACCATATTTAGTTCAAAAGCCCCACCACCACCACAAAAAGAATGTGATAGCGAGAGGCGATGTGTGTAGGATGTTCTAAACTCCAGTTTTTTTAATGCTGCAAGTTTTCTGTCGGTAATGCACTGAAACCCATGAAACAGCTACTACAGTATTTGAAATGTATGTGGCGTATTATTTATTGTTGCTGTTATCAATTATCATTATTATTATGCCTAAACTACACCAGGTACAGAAACAAAAGTGACAAGCATGGTCTAAAGAAGGATCTGTTGGGTACAATCTCCTGGGAAGCTGTCCTGTGTGAGCCACTCAGGTGCTTGGGAGCTTTGGCCCACTAACTCCTTGTTCATTCCTGCCTTACTTTCAACACCAGGATGGTAGCATTGCATGGAAACACCGTTTGTTAAAGGCCTAGCAACATCTGAGGCTAGGAAGGAGAATGAACAAATTGCACTTGCCGGTTTCACAGCGAGGCTCTCTGTTAAATAAGGTCTCACTACAGGCCAACAGTAATAGCCACTCAAAAGCAGCTTGGCTAAGGCAGAGCTGAACATGACCTCCTTGGAGAATTGATGCCTATCCAAGTAGAGAGCAATTGGCCAGATGGACAAGTGGCAATCATTCCCCCTGAACAGTCACCTGCAAGACTGAGTTATGTTTATATACCAAGTCAATCCCAACCTTATTCCCTGGTAAGTGGCCACTTCATTCCTCCTAGATTTGTCTCTGAGGTTATGTTCTACCAGCTGAGAGGGCATTTTCTTAACGGGCATTTCTGCAAGCAACCTAGAAAGCTGTCCTAGAAAGTGTGAGCTGTTAAAACAGTGAATCCCGAAGAAGAAGGAGGAGAGCACCAGCAGCAGAGGAGCAAGCAAGGAGGCAGACCTCAACATGGAGCCATGACTCTGTTTATTAATAAGATGTGTTTGTATACAGGAAGCAGTAGGCATTAATTGTTCTTCCTTGGGATGAACCAGGGGAGGGTGTAAATAAATGTACATGCTATTATAGCCATACTGCCTTCTCTCTCTCTCTCTCTCTCTCTCTATTTATATATACTGGTATATAATATTCGGACAGTTAGGTGTGTTTTGTACAGGAAGCTGCCTTACACCAGACCATACTGTTTGTCCATCTAGCACAGCATTGCCTACTCTGATAGGTATCAGCTCTCAAGGGTCTTAGGCCAAAGTCTTCTACATCTCCTGCTAGCTAATCCCTCGTAACTGGAGAGACCAAGGATTGAACCTGGAACCTTCAAGTTTGCAGAGCAGGTGCTGCACCACTGAGCTATAGAACCTCTCTTCCTTCCTTCCTAATGGGGTCACCAACATGGGTGCAAGGGATCCATTGGAGCGTCCACTTGGTGCCTACAAAGCCCCTGAGCTCCCCAACCCCCAACTTACTCCTTTGATCGTAAGATCATACCTTTTCTCTTTGAACTGGAGGACGACACTCTTTCTACTCTGGTTAATTCTACTGAATTCTACCTTGGAAAAATGAAACTACGTTTGTGTGCACTTGCTATCTTTTTCCATCTCACGAGAGTGCAGCTGATCCGGGGGAGCAGGGAAAGAAGTGACCAGAGGGACTGGCACCCACAGCACTTATTCAAAAAAGCCAGAAGGGCACACAAGTCTTAAAAAGCAGGCGACCCCTGTAATAAACTGTTCCGCAGCACTTTTCCTGAGGTCTGCGTCCTCGCTTGCTCATTCAGAGCGGGGAAACAGCATCTCCCAGGTTAGCATTCATATAGGTTCGGCGATGGAACAAGACTTACAGGCTGCACTATGAGTTCGGCACGCATGAGGCAATCGGAGCAATTTTGCAGAAGGTCTTGAATGGTGTTTTGACGCCTGGACATTGTGCCGGTTCCATTGTGGCTAAGGGAAGGAGAAAGAGAGGCCGAGAATTAATCACACAGATGTAATTAACCATGGATTTTAAATGCATTTTCCAAAGGCAAGCAGCACACCTTATTCAAATTAAAGTGTTGTAACCTGTGCGGCTTCACAGAGATTCTCCTTGATACACTTGCCCCTCCTTTGTGTGTGTCACAAAAGAGTTACAATGCTGAGTCTGCAGCCTCATAAAAACCACGGTGGGAATGTGAGCTAAGTAAAAAAATAAATAAATACTGGCTTGTGATTACCATTCTGCCAATGAAACAAACACAAGGATGAATGGTGTATGAAACTGATATTCTTAGTCTAGCCTAGAAACACACAGGAAGACCAGGACAGCCGGAATACTCAAGTGCAAAATTGCTCAGTCCATTCTCCCTTCTTACCCATCATTCTGTAAATTCCTCCAGAATTATATATGACACCAGCTGTCTTCCTCCAAATCCCTCCTTCTTCTGTGAAATCTGGACTGAGATCTCATTTCAAATGAAGCCAAAGCACACACCACTGTATTTGATTTTATACCCATCCCTTGTTATCCTTGGCCAACTCCTCTGTTACCTCCTCCCTTAACTGTCTAAATTTAGGCTAAAAGAAGCTTGGGACGGGGGTTTACTTACATTATACTACAAAGCATTAAGAGCACTGATGATGGTGATGATAAATGCTCAAGCTGAAGCCTGTACCTGATATTCTGAACCTGTTATGGATATTTAACCAGACAGAGAATACAGACCTTGCTTTCTCAACCAATCTACAAAACCAGATACTATTCCAGATTCATATACTGCATGTGGCATCTTGGTGAGGGTATTGCCAATCAGCTTTTATGTAACAGCGTCTAAGGGCCCAGGCAGGACAAGGTTTTGTAATAAGGAAGAAGAAGAAAGCCAACACATAACGTAAACTTCAGCCACTACTTAAGTTTTATCCAGAACAGTATTCCCAAGTAAACTGATCCTATCCTGAACAAGATATTCAGAGACAGTTTGGGAGCTTGGGATTATACACGTCCAAGGAGAAGGGATCAGAGTGGATTCAGAAAGCCTGTTTGGAACCCAATAATGTGGTTCTTTCCATTTGTAAGTATTCCTAAGAGCTCAAAACACGTTCAGTATACAGTAATGAGAGGATTTCCGTACCTGAGACTTAATCTGTCTTTTTTGACACAATGATTCCATAGTGATAACAGTCCAAGAGAACCATCTTTTGGAATTCTGTATTGTCAACTGGAAGACTGAGCTGGGATAGCTCCGTCAGTAGAGCAGGAGACTCTTAATCTCAGGGTCATGTGTTTGAGCCCCACGCTGGGCAAGAGATTCCTGCACTGCTGCAGGGAGTAGGACTAAATAACCCCCGGGGTCCTCTACAATTCTATGGTTCTATTACTTTCAAAGCAGAAAAATAAATTCTGGAAATCGTGCTTCTAACAGGAATAGCTTAGTAATGTCGTCTGGACAGCCGGGACAGCCGATTTCAGCAAGGCCTTTGATAAGGTGCCCCATGATATTCTTGTAAAGAAGCTGGTAAAATGCGGGCTAGACAATGCTACCATTCAGTGGATTTGTAACTGGCTGACTGACCGAACCCAAAGGGTGCTCATCAATGGCTCCTCTTCATCCTGGAGAGAAGTGACTAGTGGGGTGCCACAGGGTTCTGTCTTGGGCCCAGTCTTATTCAACATCTTTATCAATGACTTGGATGATGGGCTTGAGGGCATCCTGATCAAGTTTGCAGATGACACCAAATTGGGAGGGGTGGCTAATACCCCAGAGGACAGGATCACACTTCAAAATGACCTTAACAGATTAGAGAACTGGGCCAAGGCAAACAGGATGAATTTTAACAGGGAGAAATGTAAAGTACTACACTTGGGCAAAAAAAATGAAAGGCACAAATACAGGATGGGTGATACCTGGCTTGAGAGCAGTACAAGTGAAAAGGATCTAGGAGTCTTGGTAGACCACAAACTTGACATGAGTCAACAGTGTGATGCAGCAGCTAAAAAAGCCAATGCAATTCTGGGCTGCATCAATAGGAGTATAGCATCTAGATCAAGGGAAGTAATAGTACCACTGTATTCCGCTCTGGTCAGACCCCACCTGGAATACTGTGTCCAGTTCTGGGCACCACAGTTCAAGAAGGATATTGACAAGCTGGAACGTGTCCAGAGGAGGGCAACCAAAATGGTCAAAGGCCTGGAAACGATGCCTTATGAGGAACGGCTTAGGGAGCTGGGTATGTTTAGCCTGGAGAAGAGACGGTTAAGGGGTGATATGATAGCCATGTTCAAATATATAAAAGGATGTCATATAGAGGAGGGAGAAAGGTTGTTTTCTGCTGCTCCAGAGAAGCGGACATGGAGCAATGGATTCAAACTACAAGAAAGAAGATTCCACCTAAACATTAGGAAGAATTTCTTGACAGTAAGAGCTGTTCGACAATGGAATTTGCTGCCAAGGAGTGTGGTGGAGTCTCCTTCTTTGGAGGTCTTTAAGCAGAGGCTTGACAGCCACCTGTCAGGAATGCTTTGATGGTGTTTCCTGCTTGGCAGGGGGTTGGACTGGATGGCCCTTGTGGTCTCTTCCAACTCTATGATTCTGTGATTCTGTGATTCTGTCTGCTTAGAAAATCTCCTTTTATGTAGGTAGAATGTACCAATACAGTAGAGAAGAGACTACTAGCTTTGGATAACTTTTTTATTATTATTAATGTATGCTACCAGGTTGGGGAACCTCTGGCCTGTCTAATGTAGCTCACCAGGCCATTTCCCCCAAACACCCACCAGCTGATGTCACTGGTTCTGTCAGCTGATGGGTGGAAGGATAGGGTTTAATCCTGCATTGGCTGCACTCCTCTGTTCCCAGCAGGGAACAGGATCACGAAGCCTAGACAACAGGGTTTCATCTTTGCTCATCAACTGATGAGCAGAGATTAAAGTCCCTTCCCTACTTCTTTTATGGGCAGCAGGGGAGAGATGGGGGCTCCCTCAACCCCCACCCTGCCACTGCTGCAGCCTGCTTATAGGAGAAGCAGAGCAAAGTGCAGTTTGAAACAGCCTCCCCGTTAAAGGAGTGGGGTGGTCTGCTTCAAAGGCCGCTTTATATATAACATACACAAAGGATAGCTGTGTGAGAGGCTGCTTTGCAAGTGTTTGGTCATGCTGGATTCAGCCACAGGTGCAAGCCTGCACTAGTTGTCTATGGGTGAGGTGCTGCAAACTAGGAGCCACACCTCGCTGATGGCATCAGAGCTCTCCAACAAGCTCAGGCATTTCCCAAATGGAAGCACCTCTATTAAAACAGATACTTTAGCAAACCAACAAACTTCCAAGCCTAATCCAGCTGGCTAAGTACATTCACTTGTACTGATTATTTTCTGCAGCGTAGGCTAAATTCTATCCTGTGCACTCAGATTCAAGAGCTCTCTCATAACAATAACAATAATAATTTAACAAGTGAATTATTACAGTCAGCATGTGTATTGCTCACCTAGTGACTTCAATGTGATTATGGATTTATATGCAAGTTCATAAAGCAATGAATTAAACATCAAGTGACAACTGGCACATGCAAAACAGCCACTGCAGTTCAAATGCACAATACTTTTAATATCTGCCAAACTTTGCAGCCTGTAAATGACTTTCTTCATATGACAGCAAGGGTTGCCCCTCCAAATATAAAGTAGGTTCTATGTATGATCAAATGAAGTAAAGGAGTAGGAAAAAAGAGAGAAATTAAGTGAGCCATGTTCATTCATTTCAACATGTCTACTCTGACTACAACTAGCATTGAGTGCAACCCAAAATCCTTTTCACGTGCTGTTACACGTGCATATGTGATTCAGCCTTGAACTTGGAAATATGTTTATAGTCATTTTTCCCAAGGCCTGGCTTTTCTATATCAGTTTTGCACTGTGACCATTTCAGCGGGATGTGCCCTTTACCAGTGGAACTCTAGCATTTACTATGTTGTTGGGGGGTATTTTTCAATAGATTTCTCTCATGTGGCAAGTTCCAGATTTAACCACACATGGGTGTGCGAAAATGAAACCCATGACACAGAGAACCGATACAGCAAAGTCACTACATCAAAAAAAAGGGTGGGTATGTGAAAAGAACTGTGTTCTAAGCTACTGTCACAGATGCCAGTGATACTGCTTGCTTTCAGACATAGCAATAAACTACAGAAAAAAACCTTTGAGAGCCCCAGGCTAACACAGGCCTCTTCCCCTTTCCTCCTCTGGTACAACCATGAAGCGATAGAAGCTTCCACTTGCATTTTTTATTAAACACAACTTGTCAATGTTCGAATCCAGAGAAAATCTGGTTTGCTGGTCAATTCACATCTTGGGCAACGAAGCTGCCAAGTTTCAACAAACCATAGTTTAGACTGACTGTTTTACGGTTTGGACGAAACACTAAACTGCAGCTAATCAAATACACAAGTGAAACCTTTGATCTCCTCTCAGCTGGAAGAGAGAAGAGGGGAGGGGAGTACATTTACTTGAAGTTCACTGCAGCTTATTTCTGTTGAGACAGTTAGCCTTTATTGTACAGTTGTACCTTGGTTCTTGAACACCTTATGACTCAAACGTTTTGGCTCCCAAACGCCGCAAACCTGGAAATGAGTGTTCCAGTTTGCGAATGTTTTTTGGAAGCCAAACATCCAACGCAGATACCACGGCTTCCAATTGAGTGCAGGAAGCTCCTGCAGCCAATCGGAAGCCGCGCCTTGGTTTTTGAACATTTTTGGAAGTCGAACAGACTTCCAGGACGGATTCCATTCGAGAACCAAGGTATGACTGTAATTCCAAAGCCACTATGAGTTGGTTGGGTGCGTGGGTGTGCCCTGTGTGTTTCCAGAACTAGCCAGCATAGATTGTAAAATCAAGTACGGTATGGACAACTATAGAAAGTATACATAAGGTAGGGGAAAGGTGAATAGGTGATGTTTGAGCAACTGCTAGGATTGACACTTGCACTCATTTTCTGTTTGCAAATCAACAATTTTCTGTTTGCAAATCAACATTTTCTGTTTGCAAATCAACAATTTTTGCACACTTTCAGCAACAGCCACCCACCAGATTTTTCATGTCCCCCTTTGTAAATGGTCCATGCATCCTGAGTGTCACAGAGAAAGAGTATCGCAAAAAAACAGTACTGTATCTGCTCCACACTTGGGCCTTGCTCAGCAAAGTGCTTTGGGCTTACTGCATGAAGCAGCTAAAATAATGATAATAATGATAATAATGATGATGATGATGATGATAATAATAATAATAATATTTTATTATCTGTACTCCGCCCATCTGGCTGGGTTTCCCCAGCCACTCTGGGCGGCCTCCAAAAAAGATTAAAAACACATTAAAATGTCACACATTAAAAACTTCCCTAAACGTGAGTGTGCATAGCCAAATTCATTCAACTGTATGTACAGAAGTTGTCCAACTTGTATGGAAAGGTCAGAGCAAAGTGTGCGCATGTGAGAATGCATGCCCAGGTATGCACAGATGTGATACAATTGCTCCACCCTGAGTGGAGTCCATTTGAGTTTGAGGTAAATGGGAATAAGGACTCCTCTCATTTTTGTGCTTTCACACAAAGGCTGATCACTAGCTGGCCCTAATTATTTTATTATTGAGATTGCAAACTCTTAAATGGCTGCCTATGAGCCCTACCCAGACACACACCCTTCCTTGGATGTGGGTGGGGTGGGGTGGGCAGAGAACTCTACCCCACCCTAGGAAGAAACCTCAGGGCAGTATTACTCAGGTGGGGCCCCACAAGCAAAACGCTTGACTACTATTAAAATATTAAGAATGGTTAAAATTTACTTTTAAGTGTTGTTTTAGATAAGCTACTTCTGTGTGTGTGTGTGTGTGTGTGTGTGTGTGTGTGAGCACGTGCATAACAAGAATTAGTTGCGACTTCTTATTGCTCATATTTAAATAATTAAGCAATTCTCCCATGTGAAAAAAGGAATTGTGCTTTCTATTTTCACCTCCCAACCAACCTGTCTGAACAAGCATGGGATTACAATGAAAGACACCCTGGATAAAAGAAGTCAGGTGCAAAGCGGGGTGGGTGGGGGTGGAATACCGTATGCCATGATTAAATCATTGAAGGACCTTGTACAGTCACTGGTGCATCACTTGGAGATAATGCAGGCAACAGTAACTTCTGACATTAATTACACATGGTAGCCCTTAAAGAAATAGTGCAGCCTGCAAGGCGTAGAGAAAAAGGGAGTTAAGCTGTTATTATGTGCATTAATTTTTTTGTATATCGATGCAACGTATTACCACTGTCTTGAGGTGGGTAAATATATGAGATCAGAGGTACAGAACATTTCAGGAGATGCTCTGATTCCGAAATGAATAGAAAGAGCTGGGGGAAATGCCGTGGATCACTGAGGACAGGACTCCTCACTCTGTCAAGTGTATCATACAATGTACTCTGTCCCACTGCGAGGCTCTAAGGCAGGCATAGGCAAACTCCGGCCCTCCAGATGTTTGGGACTACAATTCCCATCAGGGTGGATTTGATTTAAATCAAATTGATTTAAATCATGATTTAAATCACGATTTAAATCACTAGTCAATAAGGCTTGATTTAAATCACTAGTCAGTAAGACTTGATTTAAATATTTTTTTTACAGAAAGACTCATTCTTGCTGGTATAATCTTAATATTTACAACCATATGAAGGTTTCATTTTTGGAATAATAAATTTCCAGAGTAGTTTTTACAGTTATATCAAAAATTACTGATTTGGTTATACTACTAGAAATACATAGATAATTATGAAATTATGGTGAAGTTCAATAAGTTAACTGTTTATATTTGGACAACTTTTCTGCTGTACTTTATTGGAAGGAGAAAAATAATCATTTTCTTAATAACAATTTAAACAATTTATTTAACTAAAACAATAACATGATAGCATATGTATCCATGTTTGTTAACTGATGTAGTTAAACACTTAAAAAAAAACTTAGACTGAGTTTTAGCACACTTGATAAACTTAAAACAAATCCTTATTTCCTGATGAATAGCCTTTGGACTACAATGTAACTTAAACAGAAGTCTATATTTAGAAAGATTTCCCCCCCAAAAGCATTTTATTTTAAAAATCCGATTTAAATCAAAAAAATCCGATTTAAATCAAAAAAATCAGATTTAAATTAAAAAAATCCAATTTTTTTGATTTTTTTAAAAAAATCATTGATTTTTATCCACCCTGATTCCCATCATCCCTAGCTAACAGGACCCGTGGTCAGGGATGATGGGAATTGTAGTCCCAAACATCTGGAGGGCCGGAGTTTGCCTATGCCTGCTCTAAGGCCTGCCAAGATTCTCCTCTAAAGCACCTGCCACACACATCTGATTTAAAATTATCTTCTGATGGTAAGAGCTATTCGACTGTGGAGCAGACTACCTCAGAAGGTGGTGGACTCTCCTTCACTGGAGGCTTTCAAGTTGAGGTAGAATGGCCATCTGTCAGGGATTCTTTAGTTGGAATTCCTGCATTCCAAGAGGTTGAACTACTAGGCGACCCTGAGGTACCTTCCAACGCTATGATTCTCTGCTACGGAATAAGGCAACTACCATTTCAACCAATCCCTATCTTTGCCACGTTTCCTACCCACACTCCACCAGTCTAAATCACCCGTGATACCTACTTCAAAACCTCTACTGGTGGAGATGTTCTGAAAGAGTCCCAGTTATCAATTGTTCACACAGCCATAATCCATCACATGCTTATTATCCATTTTTAAATCCCAAACATACACAACTGTGAACTTCACTGCCCCCCAAGATTGGATACTCCCCCACCAAAAAGATTAATCCCAGAATAAAATTTTGTTGGCATTTACAACTGTGGTTGAATGCAACTTGCACAGAAATGAAAATCAAGTGTAAATCTACACCACTAGTAATTACTATTTTGAAAGAGTTCACACACCCGTTCCGCATCAGCTGCAGAATGCTACTATGATTAGGTTCCCATTGGTTTTGTTTCTTGAACTTGTAAAAGGTTAAACGGCACAAATAAGACAGATCCAATGTCTGTCCCTTTCAAAACTAACCCAGGAATGTATTTGCTTGGTTTTTTTAATAGGCTGGAGGCTATTTGGATAATTACAAAATTTATACCTTTTATACATTGTATACCACTTCAAAAAAAAATGAAGCAATTAATAAATTGCTCCAATAAATAAGTAAGGCAAACCTGTCTCTGCAACCGTAAAGAACTTTACTTCCTTTTTAAAATGCTAACAACAGCCTGGGGTCACACAAAACACTGCCCATTCCTAGCTTTGGAGAATCGTAACAGCAAAACAAAACATTAATCTTCCCAGGGATTATCCAGTGACGTTATCCTCCATTGTACGTTCCCTGCACTTTCCTAGCATAGTCACTCTCCAGCATTAATTCCCCTTGCTTTGTTCTCCTTAACCATGGTTCAGCATTACATGCAAACTATCGCTAACTATGGTTCCCAATTCTTTGAACCAATTCTTGAAATGAGAGTTAAAGTCAGCATGAAGAAGTGTGCATGCACACGAAAGCTCATACCAAAAACAAACTTAGTTGGTCTCTAAGGTGCTACTGGAAGGAATTTTTTTATGTTTTATTTTGTTTTAACCTGGTTAAGTGTTCGCCATGGTTAGCAATATTGCGTAAGTAATACTGAATGGTGATTAAAAGAAGGATTACACAAGCCCACAACCTACTTCTGATCCATTTGCCATGGTTAAGAGAGTGGCAGACTAAAAATCGGCACAGGGCCTGATCTGAACACAGAACTTTGTGCTGCAGCCTTTCCACTATGACACATTGGCCTCACTCCTTTAGGACTGTGAACCCCATATCATTTGACTTAAAAGAGAATCATCGCACAGTTAATGACACAATATTTGGGCATCAAGCATGCTGCCTCAGCACACCCAACTTTTTGGCAATGCTTAATGTGCAGCTCTCCCAGAGTCTGTGGCAAAGAGGCCTCGCCCATTTTTCTAATGAAAGGCTTAACCCTCTTGTAGTTCCTCACTGTGTTGCAGCACTCTTTGCTTCTAGTGGGTTTATTTTATTATTATCACTTCTCTCTCCCTCTCTTGAGCTAACTCACCTGCGATAATTAGCTCTGTACAACTGAAGTGTACTTGGCAAGCAGATTCTGCTCTTTGCTTGTTATCGGGTGATCATTTCATTAGTCACGGCATATACAGGACACTCCTAACGCACAACTTGGGATATTGTGATGGGGTGGCAGCCATCCTTCATTAGCAAAGAAGAGACTTGGTGTATTTATTCACAAAGGGCAGGGCTCTGCAAACTGAGACATAGGAAGATCCCAATTTCTTTTTTCAAAAATTAAGCTGCGATTCTGGTCTTTGCATGACTGTTCAGTCTGCTATTCCGACTTGCCTGTGCAAGTTACATCGGAAGGACATTTGCTACAGCAGATTTTGAAGCGGCTGTTATGATCGTTAGTATCAATGCAGGTACTATACACTTGGAAACCTGATGCAGGCCAACTTTAAAGGAAACAGTTACAGGAAAAAAATGGTATTGAACAGTAGTAACATGGTGACTGAGAGTGCGAATTATGAGGCAGGAATTCCCCAGGTAAATATTGCCATGAACTCTCTAGGTAACCTGATGCAAGCTACTTAATAACCTTGACCTCGGTATATGTCACTGGTAGGATTTCTAAGATAATGCATGCAAATTATTCTATAAACCTCTGTGCCTCCAAACAGCATGATGGAGAAAACCCCCTGGCTGAAGATGGCCATCCTGTTATAAAAGCACCAGATAAAGAGATCAAGAAGCTACATGCTGGAATTAGGCTTGAAAATAACCTTCTGCTGGTGTCAGTAGACAGATGTTTTCAAGCCTAAATGGGGGTCTGGGGTGGTGAGGAGGGAAAGCTGTGAGAGGGATGTAGTGGTTAAGAGTTTGGACTGGAGAGACCCAGGTTCAAATTTCCACACAGCCAGGAAAATCAATAGGTGACATTGGGCCAGTTACCCTCTCTTAGCTCAACCTACCGGTACCTTGCAGGGTTATAGTTAAGAGAAAATAGGTGAGTACTCTGAACTACAGGGACCCAGGTGGCGCTGTGGGCTAAACCACTGAGCCTAGGGCTTGCTGATCAGAAGGTCGGCGGTTCGAATCCCTGCGACGGGGTGAGCTCCCGTTGCTCAGTCCCAGCTCCTGCCAACCTAGCAGTTCGAAAGCACGTCAAAGTGCAAGTAGATAAATAGGTACCGCTCCAGCGGGAAGGTAAACGGCGTTTCCGTGTGCTGCTCTGGTTCGCCAGAAGCGGCTTTGTCATGCTGGCCACATGACCCAGAAGCTGTACGCCGGCTCTCGGCCAATAAAGCGAGATGAGCGCCGCAACCCCAGAGTCGGACACGACTGGACCTAATGGTCAGGGGTCCCTTTACCTTTACCTTTACTCTGAACTACATGGGGCAGGGCAGGATTTTTTTTAAAAAAAGTATTAAGTACAGAATCATAATATTTTCAGCAGACATGCTTTAGCATCATAATTATCCAATGCTCTATCACAGTGGTTCCCAAAGTTTCCCCCCAACGGAGGCCTGGAAATTGTTGATGGTCTTAGTGGACCTCTTAATTATTACAATGGTGTTTCTCACAAATGTAATGTTCTGTGCCAGATGCTGTACATTTTTAAAAATTGTCTTTTTATTGCTCCTTGCATTTTATGGTACTGCAATTCGCATTCCATAGAATTTTAATTTTAACACAATTAAAACACATGCAACATTAAGAAACAGAAGATGTAGCAGAGCAGAGGGGAAAATACAATTAAAAAACACTACGGACATTGATTGAGGACATGCCACAGACTACCTCAACGAGGCTTGTGACCCATCAATGATCCATGGACCACAATTTGGGAACCCACACTGCTCTACCACATGGAGCGCCATCATTTTTCATCTCATTCAGCATCACTGTTGTGGATCCTACATCAAACTGGCTAAAGATCTGAGCAAAATAAATATGTGGACTGCCCCCCATCAACACACACCTGTACAAATACAGTAGCATAGTGCTGCTGATGTTCGTCGAGTAAATACTTGCAAAGACTGTGTGTCGACGGGAGGCAACCACCACCCTGTAGTTACAGAAGCCAACACCACTAGAGCAGGCATAGGCAAACTCGGCCCTCCAGATGTTTTGGGACTACAACTCCCATCATCCCTAGCTAACAGGACCAGTGGTCAGGGATGATGGGAGTTGTAGTCCCAAAACATCTGGAGGGCCGAGTTTGCCTATGCCTGCGCTAGAGGTATATAAAGACCTTTGGTTTATCTCAAACCTACTGGGAGTAGCTTCAACTATTGTGCTCTGCAGTGTGAACAATTCAAAAGGATTGCTGGTTTAAAACAGTGCTAAGGGTGTTATAAAAAATTTTTTTAACTGAATTGCAGAAACAGGCCAGCAATTGAGGGCAGCAGTGTAATTCCCTTTCAACTGAGGTTCCACAGAAACCACCCTCTTCCTCAGTTCCCAGGGTTACAGAAGCTGGGAACATTACAGAGACAGCTTGCTCAACCCCTCGGGGCAGGGAGAGGCTGGCAATGCTACCTGAGCAAGGTACTAGTTAATAAAATGAACAAAGGGCGACAGAATAAGCTTCAGCGGGACAAAGACTCCGCCCCAAAGGTAACTATGCTGAAACTCAGATGGAAGTATCGTCACTTTTGCATTTAAATTTCCATATTTCTCTTTCTGTTTCACACACACAGAGCAGTATTTCTGTTTGGATGCAGTTCATTAAAAAATAGTAAATGGGCTAAATGCCTGATCCTGAAGACTAATTTCCGAGAACTGTGCAAAGTCTCGGAAGTTTTTGCAGGCAAAAAGGGAACAAAGAGAAATAAAGAAAACACACACTGAATCCCGTGTTTAACAAGTGCTCCTCTGAAGTGCTGCATGCTTTTCAAGAAAGTCACTAGTTGTTGGAAGGATAGGAGTTATTGTTTTTACAGCCTTCTATTGCCTAATGCGCTTCCTCTGCTACCAGGTTTACTAATCTAATCTGAACTAATTTCAGTAAGGGAACTCATGGGATGAATTCATGGATAAGCTATGCTGTCACTAAAGACAAAATCAAGGTTTCTAGTCTTGGGTCTATCTTGAAACATTCTTCTGAGGTTACATAGGATAGTAATTAAATTGCTGGCAGCTTTTGCTGGGCTGACAAGGGTGTAAATCTGCCATGTAATCAGACTCCAATTTGGGCCCAGATAAAGTTTAACCTGTGAAATACAAGAAAACAAGACATTGCGAAACTTGCAATACTATGTGCAGTTCTAACTAGTAAATCACCGATTAACAAACAAGTGGGCAGATCCTTTCGAAACAATACAGAGCCAGCATTCCTTTCTGAACTTACGACACTAAATTACACTCACAAGTACTGTAACTCAACTTTCTGTAATAAAGTTCTGCAAGATGCTAAATTTGTGGAAACCAGCCCTAAACGTAGCCTCCAGTTCTGCAACAGAAAAAGTACAAAATTATATAAAGAGTTTAGCAGATCTACTTGTACGGCATTTTATACAGGCATTCAAACTAGGGTCATAATGAACCAGACATATCTATTGCATACCTTCAGTGAGGCTGCAGTCCTAACCATGTCTATTCAGAAGCAAGTTCTATTCGATTCAACAGAGCTTATTCCACGGTAAGTGGAGTTAGGACTGAAGTCTTATTTATGAACGGGCTTGTATGGTGGCCCTGTTCAGCCACACAAGCACAAAGGAGCTGATATGCAACAGCAGCACACTGGGAAAAAATGATGGAACAGCTCAGAGCACCTTCAATTGTTCAGTCCTACACAAAAGGAAGCGTAATAACGAGATGCAGAACCGTGACTGCTACGGTCAACCTATACTTATAGAGCCCTGAACTTTTCTAAGCATCATGGTATTAATTTCAATGGAGAGGAAAAGGTCCTGGAATCCTATGTATGGCTGCCAGGTTTAATTCCTTCAGGGCTCCTGTGCACTTAACAGCTACATGACAGGTAAAAATCCAACAGGTGAAATTCATCAGCCTGGCAAAATATTTAACCTACTGCATTCCTGCCATTTTCCACATTCACGAGAGTGCCTGCCTATGATCACAGATTGTACTGCATATGCTACAGGTAAATACTTTCTTGCCTCTGCATAGCTGTTGCTGAGCTAGCCTGGGGTGGCTGAATGTCCAGATATATAGGGAATCCTAATCACGTTTTCCAAGGTCATTAAGGCTTACTTTCTAGAAGGGAAGAACTGGGCCCAGAAAGCTCCAGGATTGTACCGCTAGAACTGGTGCACATACGTTATGTACTTACTATATGAACTGATTCCACTGAAAAACATTGCGTTTGTGGTGATGTGACATGATACGAAAGCTCTACCCATGTATTCATTTGTGAGATTTAATTCACACGGGCACATCTCCCACTAGATGCTGCTGTTATCAAGAGATAGGCATGATTGCATGAAGCATTCTTCAATAGACGTGGGAACTTAACCCCATTTATCCTCACACAGTACTTTTAACTCACTCAGCGAGTACTTTTAAGGCAGATCTCTTTCAACCTCCACTCCCCATCTGTAAAATGGGAATTAACAATTTAGGATGAATTAGGTTATGTGTCCCAACTTCAAGAAGAGTTTAGGTTTCTAGCCTTAAGCAAATACATTCTGCGTGTATACCACTGAGACAACACTTCTGCTGGAGTTTTTACAAGACCCACAAATGCTGATTCTATTTGCTTCCACGCAAAAATATACTACTGCAACTGTTCTGATGTACCGTATGGCGTGGTTCAAACTAGATATATTGCACATGAACAATATATGTAAGATCTCCATTATGGTCTTTTCAGCATCAGGTCAGGTTTTTCAATCTGAAATATAATTTTAGTCCTTTTCAGATCACTCTCATACTGATGTTATCCTCTGCTGCTATAGTCTGTTTTGGATTTGTTGTCACTTTGCATTATTGTATGTTACTGTTTTAATTTTGCTTATAAGCCATACAGAGAACTTTTTGTCATTGGGTGGTATATAAATATTGCAAATAAATAGGTAAAATATATGTGAAGCTGCCCTGCTAAGCTGCCTACACCCAGTTTCTCAGGGGGGGGGGGAGAAGCAATATAAACAAAGCAGAAGAAATAAAGTGCCGAGGGTTATGAGGCAGGGTGGGGATGGGAATGGAATGATTCTTCAAACACAGAACACAGAAGGGGGACTTGAAAAGAAGCATGCTGTTTTACCAGCTGCCTGTGGATACACGCCCACACAGAAAGTGCAGCCCAAGTTCCGAAAAAGTAAACAGCTGCGTTGCAAGGTGGACTGTGAACTTGTATTTTTATCGTTCATGCAGTCAGATCAACTTGTCCTTGGTTTCCTATAGTAGCTTATCTACATTCCTCTGGGAATTTTTACATTCCTAGAACACCACACACCAATGTGGCACCATTATTGGAATAGCTTCCAGGTGTCATTTTTACTGCGCATTCATGGTGATTTGAGCTCATGATGCTAATCAGAGCAGCCATATGCAACCTGGTTTTGTACCTGGAAAAGTTTTGCAACTGTCATCCTGCTTCTTTTCTAGTACTTATCCAGTAACCTCCTGCTGAAATCCCCTAATTTTGCATAGCAAAGGGAGTCCCCTCCCCCCCCGCTTTTGTGGCACTCTAGTTCCTGCTGAGAGCATTAAAGTGGTAGCATTTGAGGAACCGTGGCAGAACAACTAATAAAGCAGGATCAATCCATGAGTAGTGCAGGTGGATTGTGTCAAGAGCAACAATTCTCAATCTGGAGGTGTCCATGGTGCAGAGGAAAAGTCCTTTCTGAGCTGTCTAACAAACTACAACCCAGCTAGTGAAAAAAAAAAATAAATCTACTGAACCTCATTAAGAAAAGCAGTTGGCTTTTGTTAAAAGAAAAGGAGAAATTTCTGTGAACTTGAACTGCAAAACACATTCCTCAGAAGTTGGTAATTTCTAATCTGCAAGCTCAAGTCCCCCTCCCCCAATGTAAAATGCATGGGACTCAATAAAAAGAACAATGCTCAGAAGTGCACTCTCATCAGTGTCCACCTCTTCCACAGCTGAACCACACCACTGAAACCACATGATGAGCCAGAGTTAAATGAAAACCAATCAAATGTAAATAATAAAGCAAGCCAAAGGACTCTTTCATAGGTCAATGTTTTCCTTCTACAGAATCCACTTCCACGTTAGAAATAACAGAACCTGCATGTATATGCACCGTCGAGTCACAAATGTCTACTACAGCTTCCCACTACATGCATGTTCATTGAACTACACATGTGAAGGACTGCGCAATTCACAAGACGCTGAGGCCAGTCACTGCTCCCTGATAAAGCTGATACGCTTGTTTGAAAAACATTTGTGGCATACCTTTTGGGTGCACTTAAAGCTTCATAGGAAATGTAATGTGTGAAGTGGCTCACAGGTGCATGTTATCTTGTAAACAGCAGTGCCTTCTGAACAGGAAAACATAACACATTTTTCTTTCTTGGGGCAAGGGAGAGCAGTTGTATCACTTTAAAGAACTGGGTAAGGATGAAGACTTCTCAGCCTCGATTTCTGGCAACTCCCACTCACAAAGGAAGTCTCTCTTACTGCAAAGAATCCTTATCTGGGGAAACTTAGCTGGAACCTCTCATCCAGAAGGTTATCAGCCAAAGGCATGTAAGAGATAAGGAGAAGAGCCGCCATGAAACTTTACATTTTCAGTGGGGCTGAGATAATTGGTGGAAACCCCCGAGCATTCCTCCCCCCTCCACTTGCAAGGAGTTCTCATCAGCCCCTTCTCTCCTCCCTCCCCCCGCTCTAAAATCCAACAACAAACAGCAACTGAGTCAGACTTCAAACAGAACCTGCAGAGAACCAGCAACAAAAAGTTCTGAACTTCGCCGCGCGCTCACTTTTTTTTTTAAAGAGGCCCCCGAGGAAATAGCTTTGCCAATAC
This sequence comes from Darevskia mixta, assembly GCA_034641385.1. NCBI lineage: Eukaryota > Metazoa > Chordata > Lepidosauria > Squamata > Lacertidae > Darevskia > Darevskia mixta. The sequence goes on from JAWWNH010000011.1 coordinate 24,464,116, forward strand.
TCCAAATGCAACCACTATCTTCTCCACCAATAAATTAAGTGCGGGGGGGGGGCGGCATCAAATGACTGGATGGATTTATTATTCACATTCAGAGAGCTTTGGTCACAATCAAGGGTGGAAACCATTCCATAAACCGCATCGGGTTAGCAACAGCGAGCTACAAATGCGCGCCTAACGCGCGCGTCTGTTTCCAACTGGAAAATACGAAAATCAGGATGGAAGATTTAGACTGGGTGCACTTACGTGTATCCTTCCGAGCTCATGTCTCCGTAGTTTTTCTGGATGTAATACATCTTATGGGTGTGGGTATGGCTGCTTCCCCCTCCTCCTCCTCCTCCACCACCTCCGCCGCCGCTCAGCATCGCATGGTTGTTAATATCATAGCGCATATCCGGCCCGGAGTCGGTTCTGACCATCCTCCCCACCGTGTTGATCCTGGGGTGGGATCCGTTGATGCTCATCTTGGCGGCTGGGCTCGCTCAGATTTGGGTGCCTCAGAATCAGAAAAGGAAACCCACAGATCAGAACAAAAGCATGAACTTCTCTCGCGGGCGAAAGGCTGTTCCCCGCTGGCTCTCTCTCGTGCGCTTTCTTCCCCTCCCTCCAACGCCCGGCAGCAAGCAGCCTTCGCAAGGCGCAAGTCCTCACGGAGTTAGTTCCGGGCAGGCAACCCAAAAAGCGACAGAGTTCCAAAAAGTCCCTCCAAAAAAACAGAGAAAGAGAAAGCGTGCAAAGAGGCAAAATGGGAAATGGAGGTCAAAGGCCGGGGTTGGGTCCTAAAGAGGGGAAGGGGATCTGAAGGGGATGGGAGGGGTCAAATGAAGAGCAAGGTAGGAACTTTTAAAGGAAAACAGAAAGAGAGAGAGAGAGGCAGGTCTTGGTGGTGCTGAGCAGCCGCGGCGGCGTCCAGGTGAGGAGGCAGCCGAAGCTGCGGCGCTGCTGGAGATGGTGGCGGCGGGCGGGGATTGGGGAAGAGGAGGAGACCGGCCAGTCCCCTCCCTGCTGGCACCGGAGAGGCCAAGCCGCACCTTGGGGGGAATCTTTGCTCAACTTGCAAGCCTGGGCGTGGAGCCACCGCCCTCCGCCCCCCCCCCCCGCTGCAGCCCTCGCCCGGCGACTATGGGACACTCATAAGAGCGCTGCGTGTCGGAGAGGCTGCGCGGCCGCCCGCCCTCCCTCTCTCTCCGCCTTTACCTGGGCCCAACCCAGAGGCGAGGGAGCCGACGCCCGGCTCGCTCAGGCGTCCTTAGCGCGCAGGAGGAAAGGAAAGCGCCGAGGCCCGGCTGGCCCCACCCTGGACGGCGAGGAGCCTGGGGAAGGCGCGCGGAGGGGGCAGGGCTGCGCCTGGCAGCTCCGTGGGAGAAAACCTCCCTCTCTCCCGCCGGGTCGGCGTAAAAAGCCAGCTCCTAGGGGCCGAATATTCGAGGGGACCGCCCCCCACAAAGCTTTTTTTTAAATTTTATTTATACTTTTCAAATTAATACATTGCACTGATTTTACAATCATTTTGACATTTCAAAACTTGACTTCCTTTCCCCGCTTTCTGTGGTTCCTTAAATGTATTTTTAATATCTTCTGCAGATCCAAGTTCACTTAATTTGTTCATTTGTTCATCTTCTTTAAATACATACTCTTATGAAATTGCAGGTTATTACAATAATCCTGCCAATGTTTTTATCTGTTTACAATTTACCTGTAAATATTCAATAAACCGTTTCCATTCTTTTATAAAAAGTTTGTTGTCTTGATTTCTTATTCTTCTGGCAAGTTTTTTGCCATTTCTGCATATTCCATAGATTTTTGTATCTGTTCTTCCTTTGCTGGGACTTCTTTCCATTTTGGGGCAAGTAACATTCTTGCTGCTGTAGTTGCATACATGAATATGTTTCTATACATTTTAGGTAGTTCTGGCCCTATAATTCCCAAGAGAAAAGCTTCTAGGTTTTTTATGAGCGTTATTTTGAACATCTTTTCATTATATATCATCACAAAGTTGATGGACATTGCCTTTCAAATGGTGTACATGTGCCACGTAATGTGATCAATTGTGCAAGTGGGGCTTACCTGGCCCCTACCCCAATACTTTATTTATTACATGTCTATCCAGTCCATCCTTCCAAAGGAGGGGAATATGTACCTTCACCTTGACGAAATACCATTTACTGTTCCGGATCAGGCAGCTAAGGGTCTTGAACCAGCCCCAGTTATTCCATATGAGTTAATGCAGGGTACCAGGTTGTGTCTGGGGTATATGTATGGAACATGTGATTTGTTTTAAAATAGTATGCTTGACCAGGGATGCCCCACCCCCTTTAGTATGTCCATATTTATGCCTTAAAGTTCGATTAGTTTTTAATAGTAGCAAAAAGAAGTAAAATCACAGTACAATCAGTCAAAAAACAATTACTTCCTATGAACCGATGGACACATTTTCTTATACCAGCTATTAAAGACCTTTAAGGCCATGTAAGTCTGAGCACACCAAGTTAAAGCCGAACAGGCGCAAAAAAAAAAAAAAAAAACTCATTCTCTGTGGTTGCCGATAATATTGTTAACAGATTCCCTTTCCTGAGAAGACTCTCAGATTTTTGAACCTTTGTGGAAGAGCCATAAAACTTTTCTCTTTATACTGGCATCCAAATCCCAGGCTTAATTCTAAGTGAATAATGTTCATTTAATTGGGTAACTGCCTTTGTTGTGTGTGGTTTATTTTGCTTTGTTTTCTGCTGGTGTTACCTCCCTTGACCCCTTAGGCAAGGACCATATTAGAAAACTGAACTGAAGTACTAAAGCGCAATGTTCATGAGGCTTTGCTTCATAAGAGAGATAAAATGACTGCAGAGAGGTTGAGCAGGTGTTTACAAACAAGGGTTCTTCCATACTGAGCTTTGAATGCTGCCCAGTCCTAACTCTTCCATTCTTAAGCTACATACAGAATTGCAGCTGACTTCACATTTCAGCCAGGATAGCAGTTCTGTGTGTATGTTCCATCCTATGTTCTGTCCACCCTAGTGAGACATTAACCATTTTGCCTATGGACACAATTTCATCAGTGTGGGGTTTTTTAAGTCAGTTTTTAAAAATTGTGCTAAAATTTAAGCACTATTGCTATTGCATTAGTATTTTAATGTTTGTTTTAAATTGTGTGACACTGACTAGAAAGGTACTAGTTAAGGTGCGTCAAAGTGAAGAGCCAAAGAAATCTGGCTATTTAGCATTCTTCTTGGACACCTTGAAAATAGGTGTAAGGATCAGACTGGTGCTGCAATTTAAAACGCAGAAAGCATGTGCAAACTGCTTTCCTATGACAGACTTCAGCCTGCCTCACTCAAACATCTGAAATTAGGCAAAATGAGAAGGGATTACTTCTAACTTGAATTTGAGAATAGGGATTACTTCTAATTTGAGTTTGAGAATAGACAAATCTCATTTTAGAAATTAAATTCCGAACGCCACTTTTGCCTCTGTAGATGTGAAATGCCTCCACGGTAATTTTATATGTAAACTAGTAAATTAAGCCTGTTACGCAAAACAGGCGCTAGAAAGCTCTCTCAGGAGCCCTGCGTCCCTGAGGGGGAAAAGGAGAGAGACGGAGACAGAGACGGAGCCCCCTTTCCGGGACGCAGCGCTCAGCTCCCCGCACTCAGGCGCTCTCCCTCCCTCGCCGGCCGCCGCCTGGATCCGCTCCTCCCGCCCTGCGTATCGGGCGGCCAGAGGGCTGCGGCCAGGGGCGCTACGCGCCCCCGCCGCCACAGCGGCTTGCCCCGTGGCTTGGCGGGCAGGGGCGCTACGCGCCCCCGCCGCCACAGCGGCTTGCCCCGCGGCTTGCGGGAGCATCGGGCGGGGCGGCCACAGGGCTGCGGGCAGGGGCGCTACGCGCCCCCGCCTCAGGGGCCTATCCTATATAATAAAGAAAGTTTGGCTCTGTCTCCCTCCCTCTCCCTCCTACACACACAGCGCCGGTCAACCGCCCCTTCCCGAGTATCGGGCGGCCAGAGGGCTGCGGGCAGGGGCGCTACGCGCCCCCGCCGCCACAGCGGCTTGCCCCGCGGCTTGCGGGAGTATCGGGCGGCCAGAGGGCTGCCGCGCATCCCACCGGAGCCGCAGCCAGAGCCTGCCGAGCGGGGGCAGCCTTGGAGGTGGCGGCAGCGGGTGAGCGCAGGCGGACAGGGGCACCCCGGCAGCGCGCTAAGATGGCCGACAGGAGGAGGCTGCGGGCAGAGGCGCTTCGTGCCTCTGCCCGCGCTCCTATTGGTCTGTGTCCTCCGCGCAGGCGCACTTCCGATTTCCTCTGACGGACGGAAAGTGGTACGGAGGGACACAGGCTCTTTATTATATAGGATGAAATGATAATAACAACTTTTAATCAGTGAGCTAATTGCCCACTATGAATACCATGTAGCATCACTTGCATCTAACTAATTACATTTTCAAGTAGGAGTATCAGAAAGAGTACAAAGAAATCAGAGTGTCAGTGGTGAAACAAGTTAGCTAAAATGGCTGATAAAGTTTATGAATGCTGATTATGTAACTTAAATGTTAAGACTACGAGCTAAAGTAGACATAATGTAGTTGATCCATTAACCCATAGACATTAATGGCAGACACTGGGAGAGGGAGGATTCAATTAGGACGTGGAGCTGGATAAGGGAAAGTTTAACTTTTCGCTCCAAAAAGAGGCAATGCATTACACAAATTTAAATAAAATTTGCATGGACAGATTTATATGGATAGATGCACTTGTAGAACAAATAACTAAAATTCAAATAAAAATACAGCGCATCTCACTGTCATGTGGATCACTATAACTAGGTGGCCTGGGTCTGTTGTCCATATGCTGATTGTTGACAGACATCTTCAAGGTCTCCGTTTTCCCTTCATATGGTTCTTTAAATTGGACAGGATGACCCTTCAGATAGGGGACTGTCCTCTGTAAAGTTGAGCATCCTTTCAGTCACTAATTGCCTTCATGTGTGCTTCCATTCTGTTAATTAGTTCATACATTCGCTGCTGGAAGAAGGGGAGCATTGAGAAAGCACAACGGATGGAAAAATGTGCAATATTCCCGCCTCACACTAATTTTTAAGAGGGGAAATTGCACAAATAGCATTGTGCTATTTTCATGAATACCTCTACTTACATGGAAAGTTATCTTCCACCAGTTCCACGACTACTTACCAGTACTGCCCCCTCTTCTGTATACCTGTCCTATTCCAGGTTCATTGGTTAGATTAGACTAGATTAGACTAGACAGGTGGCCACCACGGAGAAGGCCCTTTCAGTGGTGGCGCTGCAAATACATAATGTCCTCAGAACTGAAAAATAGTAAATCATACTTTCAATACAACCCTGTTAAACACAACACTGAATTTCAACGGAGGAGACTTAAGGATGTAATCTCTCCCACTGAAATCAATGGGAGTCAAAAGTGTGTCTTTTTTTTAAAGAAGAATCCTGCGATTTCATTACCCGTGTTTTTGTTCTACTAGATACAGCTGAAATAACTTGTCATTTGTCAGGTTCACAGAGCAGAAGGCGTGTGCATGGCAATGTTCTCATGGTGGTGAGAAAGGCCTAACAACTAAACAATGCTGATCTTCCTCGCCCAGTATGGCAGACCACCTCAGAATAAGTCTTTCTGAGCCCCCCGTGGAATAAATTTGGGTGTCAGGATCCAAGTCAGATAAACGAGCAAATTAAGACTTCATCCAGTCCTTCTGCATCTTGAGTATGTATAGCTCCTTCCCAAATACGTCATCCTTGACAGAACTATTCTAAGTACTTTGCACAGGATGTCTTCAGTTATGAGTTATTTCGCACAAGACAAAGAGCATTTCAAAAACCTTTATAGGACTGCATGCCTGCTTCCATGAAGCGCCCAGAATGTTTCTCACAGAGGGTGTGGTGAATGAAGTTTCAGTCTTGTCAGACCTGATGGACAGCTCAGCCGAAAAACTTGAAATGCCTAAGCAGTTTTGCTTCAGGTGGAGTAAGGCAGTGCAGCTGGCACCACAGACAATAGACAAGAGTGGATCATGTTACTTGCCTCACACAAGGCTTTTCTGACAGTGAAATAGCAGGCTTAATTACTTGTTGTCCTTGACATTTTCTTGAACAATTCCCTGCATTATAAATGTTGGACTCTGTCACAGTCAGTGAAGAAAAATACATTTAGAAACACTGCGATAAATGCTTGTCAATATCACTGTGGTGCAGGCCATAGGCTACTGAGAATTAGACAAGATAAGCTGTGGTTTACCTCATAAAAATGTACAAAACAAAGGAAATTAGGGGAGCTGGAGCCATCACTTGGCCATGTGGCTGTGTGTGTGAAGGAGGCTGTGGCATATTACCATAAAGACTGTTTGCGGAGCTGACCAATTAGGAGGGAGTGCTTCAGTTCAAGCTTCTGGCTGCGGAAGGGGGAACCTGAAGTAACTTCTCCTTCCACTGAAGCTATGCTTTCTTCCTTCCCTTTGAAGGGGGCCTTCTGAAACCATCCTTTATTATAAACATTACATGTACTGGCAGTAATAGTTGGTACAATCCGAAGCATGCTTATTTGGAAGTTAAGACCCACTGTGTTCACTCAGGCTTCCTCCCAAGTATGGGTGCACAGGGCTGTAGCTTTATAAGCTTTGAACTAGAAAGTCCCCCATTCAAAAACCTTCTTTCTGTCAGGACCTTACTTTCTGTTCTTAGACAAGCCATGGTGCCCTCCCATAACTACCTCTTCCATAAATGGAGGCAGGAGCAGAACCATGTATTGAAAGCCACTGAGATGTCTAGGAGAATGAGTAAAGTCACTCTCCCGCCATCTTTTCCTAACAAATGTCATCAGCCAGGATGACCAAAGCGCTTTCAGTGCCATGACTGGCCCTCAAGCCAGACTTGATTAGGTCCAGACTTCAGATAAGCACTTTCCTCCAAGTGTGCTTGAAGCTAGACTGCCAGCATCTTGCCCAATGAAGAGATAGTCGCTACTGGGTGATAGTAGTTTAGCACTTCTGAGTGCAAAAAAAGCCCGCTTAAGGAGGGGGTGCACCACTGCCTCCTTAAAGGCAGGTGGTACCTCATCCTCCTCCGATTAATCACACCCTGGACCCACCCAGTCAGTCCTCCAATTGCTAGCTCTAAGAAGCCAAGATGGGCAGGGGTCAAGGGGGTAGTAGATGGTTGACTGCGCTTCTTCAGGTAGCTTGCAATAATTCTGCAGCTATTCTCTTGGTACGGTGTGACCCAATGCACCCTGAGTCCAGTTCCTTTTCTGTGCAAGTGCTAACCATCAGATATATTTACTAAATTGTTTCACGAAGGATGAATTTCTGGGATGTAAAATCTATATATATAAAATTGTTCACGTTGGATGTTTGTTAACAATCGCCTTTCTCCGTAACCCCTTGATCAATTCTGTTCAAATTTGGACACAACATTCCATGCCCATATGGGAGTGATCATATGTACTTACATTGCACAAATACCACACCTTTCCCAGGTAAAAATGTGATTTTGTGCAAAAAATATATAGCGCCCTCCAGTGGACATTAAACAGCACAGCACAAACCTCATAGACTAAAATAGTAGTAATAAACAGTTGTAGAAACAAAGACAAAAATGGGAGGGGCAAACGGAGAACACATAGACTGAACTTCAACGAGATAAGGTGTAAGTAAACATACGCTTTCTCTTTCATACTATATCTTACTTTTGCATTTCACCAAATCAGCCACAGCAAGGCGTGGCCTGGTCAGCTAGTTTAAAATATAATAATAAATAGACACGCAAGGATATACTGCTGCCATAGGTAGCTGTGTGGCTTTCTCCAGTGGTGCAAAAGAAGTGGTGTCTTGGACTGGCCCCGATAGATCAAGGAAGTGACCTAAGGAAATGGTTATCTCCCTTCCACTGTCCAAGCTAGCAGACTCTGCAAATACTTAAAACCAGGAGGGGGGGGGGGAATAAATAAAAATAATCTGATCACAGATCTACCACTTGGTGCTTAGTTCGGCCATTTCGTGCATGCATAGGCTCTCTAGATGCTTTTTAGCTGACAGTTTCATTTCACTCTTCTTTCTTCCTGCCTGTACTGGATTCCTGGCAATTCTTGTCTAGGGGGTGGAATTTTCCCATCTATGCACAACCTCTTGCAACACCTATGTGGATCAGAGACTGCAGAGATGGTGCCAACACAACAGGGTGTGTGCGTGGGTGTGCGCAGCATGGTGCTTTCCAATCGGGAAGATCAGGAGGTTTGGAGAAGATGCATGCAATACTGTGAAAAAGTGTTACTAGTGAATAAAAGAATTGTGAATCAGTCCTGCCTAAGAGGCTTGTACTCATGCTGGAGCCACAGTGAAAGGTTTCCCTAAGAATATCCAAGGATTGCCAGGCCTAGATCCTTATCTTCATTAACATCAAAGGCATTTGTACACGCCTTCTTTGTGTAGCTTTTAATTAAAGCGAAGTATGTATGTATGGGAAGGTATGGACCTATTGCAGGCTAACCAAGTTGTTGTCCAGATTTTCCTCTTTGTAGAGTAGTCCAGATTTTCCTCTTTGTAAAAGCAATCATTTCTACACATCTATCCACCAACACGGCTATCTACCTTTAACAAGTTGTTGGTGGATAGATGTGTAGAAATGATTGCTTTTACAAAGAGGAAAATCTGGACTACTCTACTTTGAGTAAAGGTAAAGGTAAAGGGACCCCTGACTGTTAGGTCCAGTTGCGGACGACTCTGGGGTTGCAGCGCCCATCTCACCTTACTGGCCGAGGGAGCCGGCGTACAGCTTCCGGGTCATGTGGCCAGCATGACTAAGCCGCTTCTGGCGAATGAGAGCAGCGCACGGAAACGCCGTTTACCTTTCCGCCAGAGCGGTACCTATTTATCTACTTGCACTTTGATGTGCTTTTGAACTGCTAGGTTGACAGGAGCAGGGACCAAGCAACGGGAGCTCACGCAGTTGCAGGGATTCGAACCGCCGACCTTCTGATTGGCAAGCCCTAGGCTCTGTGGTTTAACCCACAGCGCCACTTTGAGTACTGCTTTGCAAAGTTGGGATCTTCCAATTCCAGGTCGCCACTGGACAATTAAACAGTGCTGGGGTGCCAACTTGAATAAAAGCCCCACCCTGCACAACTGATCACAAGGCATGGCAAATGCACACAATTTGAATGGCAATGCCCAGCAACTTGGGGCAGGGGGGCTCAAATACTTTAGGGGGGGGTTGAAGGGACCTTGGCCCCTAGGAGTTGGCTCCTACGTACAAACAGTGCCCATGACTTGTTTCATGAGAACTTAAGAAAAGACTTGTTGAATTGAACCATCCATCAGGTTCAGCATTCTGTTTCTGACAGCCGCTAGGCAGATGCCTTTGGAAAGCTCAGAAGCAGGGCATCAAGACAACAGCCTATCTATGTCTTCAATTAAGTGGAATCAGTTTGTGACAATGTCATTTTCTCTCTCGGTGTTGTTTGCAGTCCCATTTTGGACTGCCTCTGTTTGCAGAGTATCCAAAAATACACTGATGACTTTGGGCATATTTGTATTTTATTTACAAGTACGGAGCCAGTGCATATGGAGGCAAACAGGCAACAGATCCCCAGTGAGAGGCCCTGTAGCTCAATATGCTTCTCTTTCTGCCAACTCACAATTCTCTCCCTCTCTTTTATTTTGACAGCATTAACTGCTGTTTCCCATCACTCATCTGCTGGGTCTCTGCTCCACCCTTATAGGTGAATTGCCCCATCAGACAACAACAGTCATTAAGAAATATTAATGTTGTCCAAGGCTCTGCCGCCTCCTCCTGGGTGTCACTTGTGGTCTGGCCACTAGCAGAAACAGAGCAATTGACCCATTCACATTAATCAAACAACAAAATCACTGTGTGTGTGTGTGTGTGTGTGTGTGTGTGTGTGTGTGTGTGTTCTACTGGCAGAAATCCACAAAGCTGCTTGTTCAAACATGACCTTGGTATCTTTCGCACAAGCAATTTTCTGTCTGGCACTCAGAACTTTTTTCCAAGAGGTGTGGCTTCTTCTGGAACAAAAAAGACTTGGATGAGTCACACCCATTTTAATACTCAAGCTGTGGGTCCTACCCTAAGGAGTGTCAATGCTCCTGTTTTTGCTTCCTTTCTTGAAGAGCTAACTCTCTTTAGCTAAGAAATCATGCCCAAGACACAAACTCTTAAACAACGCAGTGCACTGCCTGTAGTTTCACCATTCTTCTTGTTGTTCTGGTTGAAAGTGTTAATACTCTCTAAATTTGTTGCTGCCATTGCCCAAAGGGTTTCATTTTAAGATCAAAGAGGTTGCAAGCTACAAAGAAGTGTGAGATAACACCTGGTCTTGAGTAATAACACTGGTCTACCAATTGATCTATGGCATTGCTCCAGTTTTAATTAGACATTGGGTGTGCCTTTTTGTATTGATAAAACAGCATTGAGTTTGAACCAGCTAAGCCAGAAATGGAATCTTCAGTACAGCCCCGACTTGAGCTTTCAGATCCAAAGGAGCCTTGAAGAGCATCCAAGGAGTCCATGAAGCTACGCCCAAACAAGGGCGAAAGAAAGAAAACACCAGAGGCAGATGGAGAGTGAGAGGTAAACCAGGGTGGGGGACCTCAGGCTGAGGGCTGAAATGTGGCCCTCCAGGACTTCCTATCTGGCACTCAGGAATAAGGAAAGGGAAGAAATCTGATTCAGTTTGCATTTAAAGGTGAACTTACCTAATTTGCACTTCCTAAAACAAGTTGCATACTGAATGAAAAATGTATATGCTAGTGTAAAGTTTGCATATAAATGCATATATTAGTGCAGAGCTTTCCAAACCGTGTGTCACAACACATTTAGTGTGCCGGCTGCAGTGTGTAGGTGTGTCGCACAAACGCTTCCCGTGTTCCTCCCAGGGCTGGAAAGGGGTTAGTTTAACCTCCGGGTTGCTAGTTAAACTGAATTACTGTGTCGCGAGATGATGCATGACTAAAAAAGTGTGTCCCCAACATGAAAAGTATGGAAAGCTCTGTATTAGTGGATATACTGCACAAAAATAAATTCTATTACAGAAAGTTGCTTTGCAAACACATGTGTATTGGGTAACATTGTATGCAAACGTGTCTATCGTGAGAAATCCACACAAAAATTATGTTGAATTTTCATGAGCACTTAAAAACACACACACAAGCTTAAGACTGGAAAGATGAGACACAGAGAGAACCAAATTGATATATTTGCCCATCCCCACCCAGGAGTCAGGATTCTCCCCAGGCCACACCCCCATCAAAGCCACACCTGACACCCGCTCTGCTTTGCATGTTTTTGCCTGGTAGGAATGTGTGGTTGAACCCTGCTTGCCTAGATGAAGGACAGAGAGGGATGTCGTGAGGGTGAAGAAACTAACCTATTTTGCAAAGGTAAAAATTAACAGCTATTGCTCTACTCACTTTTGCCTCTGGCCCTTCCACCACTCGTAGAAGACTGCTCTGAAGGAATGTGTCCCTTCCACTGGAAAAGGTTCTCCACCCATAGGGATCCCAGCACAAATCTGTAAAGTTTACCGAAGTACTGTGTTAACCAAAGGGGCATGGAGAAAAGTCAAATAAAAAAGCTTGGGGGGGGGACTATAAAGATGAAAACATCTTTGTTGTTGTTAAAAGGAAAAACACAACCAGCTCCAGACACCCCGCTCCTTGCCTCCCCCCAAAAAATCCCCACCAATTTTGGGGAACACAAATGAAAAGGAAGAAATGAGATAACACCAAACAATTAAGCAGGGTGGAGTTGTGAGTGGATCCCCAAATGCCTTGGAGATCAGCCTCTGCAATTAAACTGGAAGGCGTGAAAAAGCTAATAAAGGGAAGAGCAGAATGGGAGAGGCATGATTTACAGTGACACCAAGGTTCCAGCAAAAGTGTGGAGGGTAAATTTATGGGGTTACGCTAAATAGGAGATCACCAAAATAAAAATAAAAATATTACTTCCCCCTGAAGGTCTGAGGCAGGGCGTCGCCATCGTGACAAAGGCATGTACATGCTACATACTTTTCAGCAGCGGCGCTTTTGTCAGGGTTGCACTCATTACATTTGCTCATACATGCAATCTTCTCCTCAGGACTGAGCTTGGGGAAAACCAGTTCCACATCTTTGGGGCAGAAACCAGCTGTGCATTGTACTTATTGGCCAGAGACCTTTGATGCCATGATGCATGAAGCTTTGATGCCCTCAACTCATTCCCCAAAAGCAGTTGTTTTTTACATTGTGCAAAAATGGAGGCTGCATGTTTATTCTGCAGCCATCACATCGCCACTGCTCGTTTGGGAAGCAGGGTACACACAACGCTACAATCCACATCTATCCTGCAATTTATTTATCAAATACTGTGCTCTGATGCATTTCCCCTCAAACCAGCCTCGATCCAAATTAAGAAAAAGAACACCTTAGGTGCATTTTCAGCCAGTATAGTGTGCACATAGACTTTCAATTGTTGTTGTTGTTGTTAATAATGTTATAACGATGATGTACCCAAACCATTAAATTGCATAAACTTGCAAGCAGTACTTTGAGAAGTAATCTTTCAGACAACTCCGCCTGAAGGATGGCAGAAGGCTGGATACATATTCATTCTGTCAGTGCTCATAACATTGATAATTATGTCTGCCAAATAGTTGTGTAGGCATTAAGAAGCCAGGTTAGCTCCACTGGGGTGAGGGGGACTTCACTGAGTCCTCTCTTTAAGATATGACTGTATGCACACTATATAGTCACCCTTTTCAGCACCCGCAGTTAAAATAAACTTGGTTGCAGCTCAGCATGATTTGCACTTGTGGGAACTGTTAAGAAACACATCCCTCATCCATCACCTGTTGTCTGGTCCAAACACAGATCCTGGCCATGCACTTATTATACCAATGTTATATATTTGATGTTAGCCGCCCTGAGCCCGGTTTCGGCCGGGGAGGGCAGGATACAAATAAAAGTTTATTAATTATTATTATTATTATTTCCTGTTCGGTTTACCAGAGAGTAACAAAGCCAGGAAGTTCATTCATGAGCTTCAGACAGTCTAGATTAAGCAGACACTTAGATCAGCATATGTTATTTTATCTGTGCTGACATCATAAAGCAAACATTTGCCCTTGATGACAGCTTGACTCTCTGTGAGCAACAGAACCTCTAAATAATAAGTGCAAATAAAGTTTTTGCCCTATGGGTCCAGCTTTGTCCTATATTCCATCAATTGCATTACTCAGAAATGTGCAAGCACATGTGGCTAAGTAGCACAGACATACTAAACATGGATGCGCATGATCAGTAAATGATTTGCCTCTCATTTCAGGCAGATGCGTGCTCTACATTTAAAGCATATTTAAAGGGCATGACTTTCTTCAAAGAATCCTGGGACCTGTAACTTGTTAAGGGCACTGCAAATAGTAGCTTTGTGAAGGGGGGGGAACTATAGTTCCCAGGATTATTGGGGGGGTTAATGAGCTTTGAATATAGTTTAAATGTATGTTGTGCATATGCCCTTAGAAAGTCAACAGAGACAGGGTTACTGTACTTAAGTGTTGCATCAAAAAGAAGGTATCTATTTCCGGTTCTCTAGTGGGGATCTCCTCCATGAAAATCAAAAGGGTCTTAGTAACAGAGCGCATTGCAGTAGTCCAAGCGGGAGATAACTAGAGCATGCACCACTCTGGCGAGACAGTCTGCGGGCAGGTAGGGTCTCAGCCTGCGTACCAGATGGAGCTGGTAGACAGCTGCCCTGGACACAGAATTAACCTGCGCCTCCATGGACAGCTGTGAGTCCAATATGACTCCCAGGCTGCGCACCTGGTCCTTCAGGGGCACAGTTACCCCATTCAGGACCAGGGAATCCCCCACACCCGCCCGCCCCCTGTCCCCCAAAAACAGTACTTCTGTCTTGTCAGGATTCAACCTCAATCTGTTAGCCGCCATCCATCCTCCAACCGCCTCCAGGCACTCACACAGGACCTTCACCGCCTTCACTGGTTCTGATTTGAAAGAGAGGTAGAGCTGGGTATCATCCGCATACTGTAAACACAGCAGCCGTTCCACACTGAAAATAATAGCTACCCTAGCAGAGATCCTTCATTCTCAAGAAGACTTGAGCCTTCTTCCCCCATCAGCACCTCCAATTTTGGAAATTAAGCAGCTGGCCCCACCCCAGCCTCAGATTCAACACCGATAGTTCAGCAGCTGCAGTTGGTACAGCTGCTTTTCTTTCCCACTGCCCTTTGGCCCTCTCTGGGGCACAGATGTGCCATGAAAGGCTTAAGGGCCAACCACACAAGATGATCAGATATTTGGGAGTTTTCTTTCCCATTTTAAAGCAGCTGTGCTGGATTTTGATCAGAGCAATGATGCCCTTTGCCATTTCCCATGTTGAAACCTCCCACTCTGAAATAGCTATTTAAAAAATGGGGTGGGGGAATACAGACATAGTATAGGTATCTGCATTCCCCACCTCTGTTTTAGAGCAAATCATTATTTTGGGAGGGTAATTTACATCAGGGAAATGGATTAAGCCTCAGAGCCACTTCTTCAGTCAAAACCGAAGCCCCTTGAAGCGGCTTTAAATTAAGCAAATAAAAAAATAACATCACTGAAGATCTAATCATGGGTCTTCCATGTCCGGTGAGGTTTGGCTGGAACAGGGTAAGGGTTCCTCAATCATTTAGATGAATTTCACACTGAAATTTCACACCTGGATTCACTGACTTTCCAGAGGTGCTTTCTGAGTTCAGTCAGCATGCAAGAGCAGCCACACCCCAGGAATGGCTTCGAGTGGCCTGCTGTCTTCTGGAGAAGAAAAGGTTAAAGACTAAAGCCTACATAAATCCAGAGTGCCTTGTATGCCTTCTTCAAGCAACTCCTGCAGCCAAACATATTGTTCTGCTTTCCTTTGGACCACATCAGCGAGGTCGAGAGTGGAGTCTTGTCTCCTGGGCAGCCCAGGACCTCCATACACATTGCCCAGGTTTGCGCCCCTGGGAGGTCACTTTGGTGCTGCTAACACAGTGGTTTGGCTTGCTCCCGGGAGGGCACTCCTTTTTCTCTGGAGACAGATGGATGCTAACAACAAAAAGTCTGTGTATGTTGGTGAGATACTGGCCGAGCAGGATATAAAATTAAGCATTTAATAAAGGACCTTGTATACTGTTCATTCTTTCATGTAATTTAAAGTGAGAGGAATTGCTCGGGAAAGTATGGGGTAGGTAAATGTAAAATTAAACCAATCGGTGCTTGTTCACTTACACCTTTCATCTTCCTTTTCCCTGAGGGTGTCTGAATAGTCACTCCGACTCATCTTGCAGGTTTCCAAGTTATAGTATGTGTTGATGCTCAGCCTGAAGCAGAGGCAAGGCAGATGATCCCTGCATTCCATAGAGATGTGCCAACTTTTTTGACCACAAGGTACTCCTGTATCCTTAATAGCTGCATCGCAGGGAGAAGTTTGATGGCTCCACCTCTGTGGATCACAGTTTGGGAACTCTGCTTTTATATCATAGGAAGCTGGCTTCCAACAGGCCAAGCTACACTTAGGGTGCAATCCCAACCCCTGGCTGGCAGCTTGATGGAGCACAGCAGGCCTTGCCACACCTACAGCCCTGGCACTTGTACAGGTCAAGGCAGACTGTGGAGGGACAGGCGGAAATGCCCCATTGGTGCACTAGCTCCCAGGCTGACACAGTGAAGAGACATGGAACAGACTCACTGTCATTGTAGGACAGCATCAGGATCTGTAAAGGATCCAGCAAGTCCTTTGGTGCCTGAACTGCCAGAAAGAATGCCACTGGCAGTAGTTTCTCCCCACTGTTAGGGCAGGCTCCGTGGGGTGCTCCTTGGTGGCAGGGCTTTCCTACCTATGGTAGAGCTTCCCTGCCACCAAAGGCTTGTGGGGCTGAAGAAAACTGAGCAGAGACACCTCCTCTCCATCCAGATCCCTTTGGCACAACAGATCAGGAGTTTGGATTGCTCTGTTAGGCCATGTAGTTCAATATTGTCTACTCTCCAGGGTTTCAGGCAGGGGTTTTTCCACATCAAATCACCTTCCCTATCCTGTCCTTTTAACAAGATATGGAAAGATAGAACCCAGGACATTTTGCATGCAAAACATGTACTCTTCCATGTTCCCCCTTTGTCTTGCTTCAATGCTTCCTGGTTGTTATATGAACAGCTTTGCTTCCATTTCCTCTGCTCATTCTTAACTATTCCCCAGACCCTGGATTGTGTCTGTCCAATAAACAAGGTTGCTAAAGTTTCATTTATTTTGGGGGGTGATTTATAACCCACTCTTCATTAAAATTAATCCGAGAGTGGAATACAATATAATGCATTAATAAAAAATGCAGTCTTTAAAAAATAAACTCAAACCACAGTGACAACAATAAATCAAAGTTGCATCGCAGCGTCAGAGAGCAACAAAACATCTCCTCCAGTCAACTTAGCCAAATGCCTCAGTAAATAACAGTAGCTTTTCCAGACAGTTAAAACCCATCAATGCTGGCGTCAACCAAATCAGTGAAGGCGTTACACAATTGGGGTGGCATTGCAGAGAATTCCATCTCACATGTCACCACCATCCGCAAATGCAGCACAGCTAAGAGGGAGTCTTCCCTTTATCTCAAGGATGAGGCTGATGTAAAGGGGGTAGGTGGTGGCAGTCTAGCAAATACTTAGGCCCTAAGCCTTTAGTTGTGCATTTAGTGGGAGGCCAACATGCATAGACTGAATATTCGAGCAAAGCTTTTGGTAGCATGGAGATAAGTGATGGGGAGAGTTTCACCTGCTAATTGTGGGTGTGTTGAGGTGTTGCTAAAAGCAAAAGGGCATGGCCAAGCGGGGAAATTGCAACCCTCACAGTGTCATTTGTGTGTTCTGTTCAGCACCTGCAAACACTGGTACTGGTAAGAGGCTGGGGAAAGGTGGCACCAGTAGGTGCCTGCTTGCTGATACTATCAAGTCTCATCTTCAAAATGAAATCTTCCCAAGGCATTTGGCTCAGGCACTCGGCATTTCAGGTTGGTGAGGTGAGGATCTCATAACCAACTCACTTTCAGATGATTTCATGGAGGGGCCCCTGGCAGCAATGATCATACCTGACAACACATATTGTGAGCAGAGCACCCAGCAGGGTTCAGAGGGAAGAAAGGTGGGAGAGAGCAGTTTTTTATATGGTCAACAATAAAATCAAACCATTGGTCCTAATATTCTGTGCTCACGCAAAAGGACCAAAAGAACAGCCCCATAGGCATATTGACCACCAGACATAATAGTACAGAGAACTTATATTTTTTTGAAAATGAAGTGTTTGCAATTAGTTCCATTCTTTGAAAAATGTGTTTAAAGACCCAGGCTTTCTCTGGTCACTAGTGGGAGTAGCTGTAATCCAGATGAGTAATATATATGTCAGTCTGCAAACAGAAAGATGTGTTAGGGATTCCTTTGATGCACCCATGAAGTAGTCTGCTTAATTTCTTCTGCCTCGGCACTGCCTGCTCTCTGTGACCTTTCCTACATAAACACAGGAAAGCCTGAGAATGAGATTAAAACTATAGCCCATTCTAGTTAATGGTCTCAAATCAAGACACAGTGGCTACTCAGAAACCTGAAATTTAGGGTGATGGACTGATGTTTCATGGGGTGAATCAGTTTCTGCTGTCAAAATGAAAAATAGGGGTTGGGGAATCAGAGCATGACTGGACCTAGACACAGTTTTCACAGACTGAAAGGAGCAATTAGCTATAGAAATAGATAGCTGGTAAAAAAACAAGAGTTTTGTGCCACTTTAAAGACTAAAATATTTATTATGGCTTAAGTTTTCAGATGCTAGAGTCCACTTTATCTAGACCACCTGCCGGCAAGCCCCACTGAAGACAACTGGGCTTACTTCTGAGTAGACATGTCCAGGACTGCATTGCAGATCTGTTAGTCATTAAGGTGACAGAACACACCCTTTTACTCTCTGCCATTAGCTTCTTCTAAGCTCTCCTCTTAGGGCTGCTCCATACCATAAATTTAAAAGACATCCAACACATATTTAAAGCACAAAGATGTCTCCCAAAGAATCCTGGGAACTGTAGTTCCCCCTCAGAGAGCTACAATTTCCAGTACCCTTAACAAACTACAGTTCCCAGTTGGTTTTATACATTTTTATTAAAGAAATTTGCCCTCGGCTACGCCTAATCCACACCATATTTTTAAAGCACTCTTATAGCACTAACAGACATGACTTCTCCACAGCATCCTGTGAATGGTGAGCTGGGGTGGGATGGGGGCAGGGAAGGTTGCAATTTTGTAAAGCTGACAGTCTGTAAAACACAGCAAGCTAGAGAGAGGGTCAGAGCCATGGCTGATTAAAAAAAATAAAAATAAAAATCCAGGGCTGCAGCTATGGGAGAAGTAGGACGCTCTTGGAGTGCTAACGCTGTGAGCCTCTCCATTGTGGGCTAAGGTTGTATATACGTGTAAATAAACCAGCTATCATAACGACACCACAGTCTCCTCACTTTCCAAGAGGAAACACGAAAACTGGATAAGCACGCCTGGAACCCCTGTAATATCACCCCAATAGCTCGGAGATTGAGGTAGCATGCAACAGCATACACTAATCTCACAGCAGCCTTTTGGTAGTAGCACCCAACTTTTGACAAAACGGGTTGCTGCAATCTATTTAGCATAATGTGACTTGTGCAGAACTGACTTCCTAGTTTGTTCCAGTTGTTTTTAGAACAACGACAAACAATGATTGTGCCCATACAGTACTTCATTCTTGACAAATGACACTTTTTAAAATTTGATGCATTTGGGCTTGCAAAAGACCTTGGTGCTGTCTCCTACGCCTTCCTCATTTACTGGGCTCTGTGTCAATGTGGGAGTAGCATCCCACACTCCCATATTTACTGCAGTCACCAATTTTCCCCAACACAGATTAAGGGCTTACTGTGTCAGCCTCAGCCACTGTACAAACAAGTACATAAAAGCTAGCTGGTGCTGCACTCTCAAGGAAACAGCTTTTGCTGTCATTTGGTTCCCCTGTCAAGAAATGAACTGGCATCCATTTAGATCTGTGATAAAAAACCTAATGTGTAGATTTCCTGCTATAATAGGCTTGTTTATTACTTGTGGAGAACTATAAACTTTATTTATGGAGACAACATGTTCATGTAGCAAATGCCAAGAACGGCGGCTGTTAGCGGAAAGCCCACACTTTCAAATCTCTCTCCTAGGACTGCTTGACGTGTTACACGTCAACCAAGGTGTGCTTTTGTCACCAGCAGGGAACATAAGCCAAACCCAGCTGCCTGGTAGGTGCACTTGTTAAGAAACATAAGTATGGAAACAGGCCTGCTGGCATTTTATAGAAATAAGTAAAATGGCTTACTTTTTGGAAATGTTATTTTTACAGTTTTATACATTTAAATCAGGAAGATCGTAAGTAAAACAAGCATGCTAGCTACCGGTATATTTGGTGGCAACATAACAAGGTAGGAAATCTGCATTAGAAATACGGACTAACTGTTTAGTAACTCAGTTCTTTACATATGTCTAAGGTGCAGAAAATGTCTGGGGAATAAAAATATTCCCAGTAGTGGCACCCCATCTGTGGAATAATCTGCCTTAAGGAAAAACCCACTTGGCAGTCTTTGGGGTGCCATGCGCAGACCTTTATATTTTCCCCAAACCTCCTTAACCCTTAGTTTTAAATTGAAGACCTGTTCAATCTATTTATTGCTGTTGTTGAAAGCTTTTGTTCTTGCTATACAGTCATACCTCGGATCCTGAACGCCTTGCAAGTCGAACATTTTGGCTCCCGAATGCCGCAAACCCGGAAGTGAGTGTTCCAATTTTTGAGCATTTTATTGAAACCTGAACGTCCGACGCAACTTATGTGGCTTCCGATTGGCTGCAGGAGCTTCCTGCAGCCAATCGGAAGCCACGCCTTGGTTTCCAAATGTTTTGGAACCCGAACAGACTTCCGGAACGGATTCCGTTTGACTTCCAAGGTACCACTGTACTTATTTTCTGCTTGATATATATCTGTGTATTTTTTAATGGTTAAGTCACTCAGATAATTTTGCTATTGGGCGGCATATAAATATTGTTCTGTGTAATAACTTCATAAGCACCCAGTGGTTTCCAAACCTAGCTATGGTGCATTTGAGTGCTTTTCATAAATCAAAGTCTTAGCACGCCACATAATGAGTGTGGTGCGGGATACACCTTCCACGGGTGCTCAAGCTGCCTTACCTGCTCATCCAGTGTTGCCCAAAAGCAGTTAGGCGGCAACTTTCATTTCAGCAATTAACATAGCTGGGGGCACGCCTAGGCCTGGAGCTCTGCACAGTTTTGGGTTATTCTGATGAGTATGTGGCTAAAGCATTGCAGAGGGGAAACCTATATTACTAACATGATATTCCTGCAAGCTCACGTTATGGCGACTTTTGCAACCCCAGAGTTTGAAACAGCCTCTCTAAGCCTGGGATGGTGACTATAAAACGAGGAGGAGGAGCCTATGGCTTTGCAGATGCCGCTGAACTACAGATCCCATCATCCCTGTTCATTGGACATGGTGGCTGTGAGGTG
Organism: Darevskia mixta; assembly: GCA_034641385.1. Classification (NCBI taxonomy): domain Eukaryota; kingdom Metazoa; phylum Chordata; class Lepidosauria; order Squamata; family Lacertidae; genus Darevskia; species Darevskia mixta. The sequence continues at coordinate 24,484,722 of JAWWNH010000011.1, forward strand.
GAATCCAGAAACACAAATAATATTTTTTTAAAAATGCATTGTATTATGAAACATTGCTTACAAAAATGCATGCGTTAGTCAAAACTGCATGAAAAAAAATGTGTATAATAGACATCTGCACTAAAACCCTGTCAAGTTTTGATAAGGGTTTTTATTATTATCACAAATTGTTGTAAAACTGTGGAGGACTGAATTCAAGGCGGGGGAAACCAGAAACTGGGAGAAACAAACACTGGCAGATCCATGCATCCCTATTAAGAGCATTGCACCAGCTCCTTACGTTGCAATCATCCTTACGTTCCGGTTTTGCCGCGGATCAGAAGCGGGTGAGAGATTTGAGAGTTTGTACTCTCAAGTCAACTAGCTGGTGCGGAGGGGTATCGGGAGGCTAAACCGAACCCCGGGAAAGCTCCAAGGAGGGCTCTTGGAGCGAAAAGAGTCGGTGGTGTCCGGAAGGGTCTTCAACAGCCCCCGTCCCGACGGGCAGGAGCGAAGGAGTCCCAGGGCACTAAGACAAAGAAGAACTAATCCCACCAGCTGAAAGCCTGTCACCCCCCTGATTGGGTCGGTAAAATTCCTGTTTGCTTTTAATTACACACAACCGAGGCGCAGAGTTTAACCGGGAAGAACATCAGGGAAAAAAAAAAAAAAAAAAATAACCCCCCCCCCACCACGAAAGTGATTAGGCATAGTTACAACTTATAGAGCGAAACAGCGGCGGATAAAGGGGGAGCATAAAGAACTTGACAAAGTAAAAATAGAGAAGCGCTGTCGGCAAAGGAAAATATAATATAAAAGAAGGAAAAAATAAACGTGGAGTAACTTTTAAGGGAGGCGTGCATGCTGCGGAAATAAGAGCGAATACTTACGATATTTGGACTATACACTGCTGTAGCTTGTGGAGAATTCTGCGTGGAGGTGCCACGAAGGAATTGGCGAGATAAGTGTGGAGGGTGTGGGCGGAGGCGACGGGAAAGAGAGAGGCGAGAAATCGGGTCGTAGCGGAGCGGAAAATGGCGGCGGGATGTTGAGCAGATGAGTGAGCAGACGGAGGAGCGAAGAAGACGGATGTGACGAAAAAGGAAATACTAGGGCGACAAAGTGGGGCGAGAGTAAACTCATAACAGGAATATAGAGATTCAGAAATTTACTGCGACCCCTACTGGTTGGAAGAATAAATCTCAAGTGAAATACTTGGGAAGGTGATACAGTGCAAGTAAGAGGCACAGCACAACCAAAAATTAAATTTAGCTAGAGACAGGAGGAGCAACCAGGAAAATGAGTAAGATAAATACCAACCGATCGGGAGCAGTACCAGAAGAGAAGAGGAGAAAGTCTGGAATGGATTTGGATGTGGATTTCAAGGAGCTTCTACTTGGACTGAGGAATGATATGGGTGAAATAAAACAGGAGCTCTCCGAAATGAAAAAGGACATGAATGACAGACTGAAGGGCGTTGAGGAAAAAATGGAAAAATTGGAGGGAAGGATGGAAAATTCAGAGAAGGGAAAAAAAGAAATAAAGGAACAAGTAATGAAAATGGAGGAAAGAATGTCAGCATCAGAGAGAGCAAGCCAAGAACTACAGGAGAAGAGCCTATCGATGGAGAAAGCTCTAAAGAAAATCCCAAAAGATAAAAAGGAATTAAAAAAAGAAGTGGAAGAATTAAGGAAACAGCTGGAGACGCAAAAAATATTACAAGAAGCCTCACAAGACGCCCTTTCGATGCTTCAAATGCAAATCAGAGAGAAAACCTTGAGATTTAGAAACATCCCAGAAACGCAAAATGAGGATATAGAGAGAATAATAATAACTGAGCTGGCAAGATGGCTGAAGATAGAGGAAAAGGAACTGGAGTCACGCATAGAGCGAATTTTTAGAGTCATCTCCAAGAAAGCACAACAAAATAACTGGCCAGGGGACTGTTTAGTAACCTTTACGACAATGTGGCTAAGAAACAAAGTGTTACAGAAAAAAGGAAAGGAGCCACTGAAAATAGAGGGAGTAGAAATAGCGATTATGAAGGAAATTCCACCGAGACTTGTTCAAAAGAGAAGGAAATATTTCTTTCTCACAAGAGCTCTACAGGCTAAAAAGATTTACTTCAGATGGGAATTCCCTGAAGGACTTTCGTTTTATTTCAAAGGAAAAAGGAGGAAATTTGACAACGTGAAGGATGCTGACAGGTTCTATAGGACTTATACTCAGGAACTGGGAGGAGTAAAACCAAAAATTTCAAAAGACTTGCAAAATCAACAACTAGAAGCGGAAGAAGAAGAAGATGTCACAGAGACGGAGGAAGGAGAAGAAGGGGAAGAAGGAGAAGAAAAATGAAATACGAAGGAGAAGACAACCCTTCACTGAAAATGTTATGAATTGCTTCCGTTTTCTATCTCTCCTCTGAAACGCCTAGAAATATAAATTAAAGTATTGACAATTAAAAATTATTAAAAACATTTTAAATAAAGATATTTAATAAAATCTGATATAGATAACAAAATGAAATTAAAAATTATTTCATGGAATATAAATGGGATGAATAATAAAAAAAAGAGGAATAGATTAACGCATTATATTAGAAAACAAAACTGTGATATAGTGTGCTTACAAGAAACACATATAAATAAGAGCCATCAGAGGTTGTTAAAAAATGATAAATTAGGAAAAGAGTTTATTGCGGCGGAGGAGAGAAAGAAAAAGGGAGTAGTGATCTATGTAAGACCAAAATGGGAACCAAATTTGATCTGGGCTGACAAGGAGGGAAGAACAATAATAGTAAGAATTGTGGTCGAGGGGGAGCAATGGATATTGGTGGGCATATACGCGCCCAATGGAAGTAAAGTGGAATATTTTAAAAACTTACAGGAACAGCTATTGGAATATATAGACAAAAAAATAATATTGATGGGCGATTTGAACGGGGTTTTGAACCCAGAGCTAGACAAATCTAAAGATTTGAAAGGAAAGAAGTACAAAAAACTACCAAAAAATTTTGAGGAGTGTATGGAATTGTTTGATATGAAAGACACATGGAGGTATAGGCACCCAATAGATAAAGAATTTACTTATTTCTCTGAAAGACATCAGACAGCCTCCAGGATAGACGCAATCTGGGTCTCGAAAGAATTATTACTAAAAATGGAAAAAATAGAAATAAAAGCGAAAGTGCTTTCCGACCACAATCCGATTTGTTTGAGTTTAGAGGAGGGGGAGAAAGGGAAGGTAAAGAGGTGGAGATTGAATGTGTTTCTGTTGAACAATAAGGATATTTTACAGGGGGCGAATGAAGTAATGAAAGAATATTTTGAAAAGAATGCTGGAGCTCAAATAGATGCAAAGACGGTATGGGATGCGGGGAAAGCTGTAATCAGGGGCTATTTCATCCAGCAGAATTCAAAATTAAGAAGGAGTAGAGAAAAGGAAAAAGAAAAACTATTGGAAGAAATAAGAATGAAAGAAAAAAATTTCTATAAAACACAAAAGGAGGAAATTGGAAAAGAGCTAAAAATTCTAAGATGTAAGTATGAAAATTTAATTGATAGAGAATTAGATCAAATAATACAACATTGGAAATACAAAAATTTTAAATGGGCCAATAAACCAAGTAAGTTGCTGGCTTGGCAAATAAAAAAAAAGACAAAGTCAAAAATTAATTAATAGAATTAGAGATAAAGGCAAAATAATAGAGAAAAGAGAGGAAATAGAAAAATTTTTCAGAGAATATTACAAATTATTGTATCAAAAGGAAAACATTAGTGAAATAGAGATGAATAATTATTTAAAAAGGATGAAATGGCCCCAGATACCGGAGAAAGTATATATGGATTTGAACAAGGAAATAACATTACAGGAAATAGGAGAAGTATTGAAACAAATGAAAAGGGGTAAAGCCCCGGGCCCAGACGGCCTCCCAGTGGAGTATTATAGAAGCTTGGAGGAAAGTATAATTTTAGAACCATTAAAACATTTGATGAATCTTATATTGCAAAAAGGAGTGATGCCAAACACATGGAAAGAAGCTATGATTATATTATTGCCAAAAAAAGAAGCAGATTTAGAGGTCATTACAAATTATAGGCCAATCTCACTGTTGAATGCTGACTACAAAATATTTGCAAAAATATTAGCAAAGAGACTGGGAAACATATTAGAAACAATTATCCATAAAGACCAAGTGGGATTTGTTAAAGGCAGGCAGGCAAAAGAGAACATTAGAAATATAATAAACATATTTGAATACCTTGAGACTAGAAGAGATAAAAAAGCTGCGGTGTTATCGCTGGACGCCGAAAAGGCTTTTGATAATGTGGCATGGCCCTTCATGATTAAAACTATAAAAGGTTTGAAATTAGGAGAAAAAATGGAAATGGCAATAGCGGCAATCTATAAAGAACAAAGAGCAAATTTGATAATAAATAATAAAATTACAGAAGAAATAATTATAAATAAAGGAACAAGACAAGGGTGCCCACTATCGCCAATTCTATTTATAATAACCCTCGAGGTCCTATTAGCAAACATAAGAGAGGAAAGTTCAATCAAAGGGATACAGTTAGGAAAAAAATCATTTAAATGCAAGGCGTATGCAGATGATATGATATTAACACTAGAGAATCCAGAAAGAAGTATACCGGCAGTCATGGAAATTATAAAGGAATATGGTAAAGTGGCAGGATTAAAAATAAATTATAATAAAACACAAATGTTAGTTAAGAATTTAGAAATAGAGGAGGAAATAGAATTGCAAAAAATAACAGGAATAAAGATTACCAAGAAAATGAAATACTTAGGAATAATTATGTCAAATAATGGATTGGATTTGGTACGGGAAAATTATATAAGTACGTGGAAAGAGATGAAAAAGAAATTAGAGATTTGGACAAAATTAAATTTCTCGTTAATGGGGAGAATTTCAGTTATAAAAATGAAAGTAATCGCTAAAATGAACTACCTATTTCAGAATCTGCCAATTTTAGGTGGTACGAAGTATCTTGAAGAATGGAGAAAGGACATTTCAAAATTTGTATGGGGAGGTAAGAAACCCAGAATTAAATATAAAATCATGATAGATAAGAGGGAGCGTGGAGGGTTTGGCATGCCGGAAATAAAATTATATCATGACGCAGCGGCGATAACGTGGATAAAAGACTGGATTGAGTTGGAAAATACAGACCTATTAGAATTAGAAGGCCATGACCTTGGATCAGGATGGCATTGGTACCTGTCAAAGGGAAATATAAGCGATAAAAACATATTCATGAATAATGTAATAAGAAGACCCCTGCTGAAAGTTTGGCAAAAATATAGTAGATATTTTGAGCTGAAAACGCCATGGTGGCTATCACCTTTGGAAATAATAACAAAAAAGAAAAGTAATAAGGAAATGAGATGGCCCACCTATAAAGATTTATTGGAGGAAAAGGAAGGCGAGTGGAGGTTAAAAGATTATAATGAAATCAAACATCACATGACAAGTTGGATACAGTATTTTCAGATTAATCAGAGGTTCAAAGAAGATAAAAAAATAGGATTTGAAAAAAAACCCTCAAAATTATCTGAAATATTATTAAGTGGGAAAAAGAAATATATAAAAAATTTGTATGAGGAAATGCTTATTTGGGAAACAGAAGAGGAATCAGTAAAAGAGGCAATGTTAAAATGGAGTAAGGATATAGGGAAAACAATAACAACGAAACAATGGGAGACTTCTTGGCAAAGAAACATGGAATACTCTCCGAATTATGAAATACAGGAAAATCTATTAAAAGTCCAACATAGATGGTACTTGACCCCGGTAAAAATAGCTAAAATGAGGAAAGGAATGGATAATAAATGTTGGAAGTGCAATTCAGACACGGGGACACTATATCATATGTGGTGGAAGTGTAGAGTAGTTAAGGAATTTTGGAATATGATTTATAATGAACTTAAAAAAATATTGAAATATTCTTTTAGAAAAACGCCGGAACTATTCCTGTTGGGAATATTAAATAAAGACATACGACCCAAGGATAGAACTATAGTCTTGTATGCTGTAACTGCAGCCAGACTATTAGTGGCAAGCAAATGGAAGACACAAATTATTCCGGAAAAGGAGGAGTGGAAATTAAAAATGCTAAATCTAAAAAACCTAAACACAAAAGAAGAGGAAGTGAGAGGTAAAACAGAGGGAAGAAAGGTAAAGGAATGGAAAGCATTTGAGGATTACATCGCAAACTACTAAAGCAACCTCCTCCTGGGCAGACATTGAATAGTCCAATGGGTGAAATCATTTAAGACACAGGATATATAGAAGTATGTTTAACTAATAGAGTTAGAAGAGCAGCACAGCACGTACTGAGGAGCACGGGGGTAACCGATGGGAGGGAAGAGGAGGGAAGGAGGGGAGGGGGAGGGAAGGCAAATACAAAGTAAAATATTTGTAACTATGTTTTTATAATGGAATATGATATTACTTTGTTTTTTAATTTGTAATTTTGTAATGATTAAATTTAATAAAGACAATGCAAAATTTAAAAAAAAAAAAAAAGAAAGAAAAAGTAAATGAATAAATAAACAGAGACTGTCAATTATTTTTTCACAACAAATTGAGTGTGTGTGTTTGTGTATTCTTTGTAGAACTGACAAGTCTTGGCAAATCTCAAAACACTGAAGAGTTGGATCCCAAATACATTCCAGTAGATGCTTCCATACTGGGGGTTGTAGTCACCTAATACTGTAACATGAATGGACTTGTTAATTTTAATGAGTCTACTCTGAGTAAAAATTTGTTTGAATAGAATTTCTAGGTGGAATTCTTCCACTTGTGATTATATATTTGGGATGAAATGTGCCAGATTAGTGTAAAGCCACCTTTGCAAATTATGAAAACGTTCAGTTCATATCACCCAAGTACGGAGCTACACCAAAGCGTTGATGGAAAAATAGGTTTCGCTTTATATATGAATACATTTCCCTCCCTCAGACTTGCCTGTGCCTGTCTGAAGAAACTAACAACCTGCTGGGAACACGAAGATCTGGAAAGCGGTCCAAGATCACAGCTCACACCCAGATCTGAGGGAGTCAGAAAACATTTTGTAATACTCATTGGTTCCAGTGGACCACCTACAGTCTACTGGTTGCTGAGGGTATTGCAAACCAATGCTGGACCCTGGGCTGATCCAGCAAAGCGCTTACGTCCTTCAGGAAGAGTTCATACTCAGGATGACTTAGTCCCAATTAGTTACCAGTATGCTTTTACCTATTGAGACTGGTAGGGCACAAAACGGAGGGGCCAATTGCAGGTGCAGCCAGAGCCAATGACAGGCAAAGCCATCTAATGCTAGTTTTGCCCTGTCCTCTCTACGGAGTTCTATAGTGGCAAAGGCTGAGACTAAGAAGGAGGAAGCTGATAACCAGTGCCACCTCCTGGATTGAAGGCAGGTAAGAAGGCAGAAATGTGGAGGCCACTAAGGGCAGACTGGGGCTTGTTGGAGCACTGCCTCATTTGCCAGAGCAGGCTAGTCTCTACTGTTTGCTCTTGTGTAATCCTGAGTGTGCTATGTCAGCTAAAGAGGAAAACACCTTAGCCTACATTTCTAACTTTCAGACAAGGTTTTCATACACAAACAGCCGAACAGGATATAGCTAGATGTTGTTTAATCACAAAAGGAGTGTGGCAAAGGTGAAGTGACTCTCTCTCTCTCTCTTTTTTACAAGTCCACTTTTCCTGCACTTGCGGCTACAGAGCCCACTCCATGTGAGAAAAAGAGGAGGGAGGAACACATAATCTTACTATCTCGGCAGATACGCCTGCTAGTTGAGACAAGAGATCTAATTCCTCTGATTCAGTTCCAACTTCCTCTCTTGCCTATCGTGTAAGGAATGTGATGATTCTTCAGTTTCTCACATGGAGGGAACGGTTTATTAGACAATCTCAGTGTTCCACCAGAGTATTCCTTTGAAAGGAATATGAGGAGGGAAATTACTGAACAGCTTAACCAGTGCTATTTTGCTAGGAAAAGAGGTGCCAGGGCTCACCATGAACTTCTCCCTTGTTCTCCTAAAGTGGCACTGGCTCCCACCTAAGAGGTGCCAGAGCTGAGCTCCGGCGAGGGGAAAAAAAGCCCTCAGCTTAACATTGGCTCCCCACTAATAATGCAATCCTATCTACTCAGAAGTCAGTTACACCAAGTTCAGTGGGTCTTACTCCCATATAAGGTATACAGTGGGGATCCAGGGCTCTCTGTCTGGGTGGTAGACGGAGTGGGGCATTTGAGCATATGTAGAACAGAGCAAGACAACATAGTAGCCTTCCAGATTTTGCGGCCTACACCTCCCATCAGCCTCAGCCAGCATGGCCAATAGCCAGAGATGGTTGGAGTTGTAGCCCAAAACATCTGGAAGGCACCATGTTGGCTAAATGTGGTGTAGAAACTAGTGTATTGTACAAAGGTCAATTTTGCATTTGTTGCTCTGTCCGCCTTTGCCTCTGACTCTGCTCAGCCCTGGCATGTGGCCCTTGGAAAGGAAATACAACCCTTGGGCTGAAAAGTGTTCCCCACCTGTACAGGATCACAGCCTAAGATCGTATTTATATGCTTCTAAGCCCCACTGCATTGGCAGTGGGTCTTGCAGTCCCAGGTCAAGTGAGTAGAGGACTGCAACCTGGATCCCCCCCCCCCACAACACAGGATCAGGGCTGTCATCTTTGGCACCATCTCTGCTCCTTGGGATTCGACAGCAGGTCTAACAAACAGAAATGTAGAGGTTTCACCTGCTATGTTTCTATGCGCCTGGCTGTTATTAAAGGTGCAGCAGCCATAAAGGAAGAGATGACAAACAAATGAAGTGGTCTTATCTCCGGCCTACAAAACTTGGACTTTGTATTGTGTTTGGCAGAAGTTGAATGAAGAAAGGAAGTCATAAAGGGTATGTGTCATCTGGTGAGAATTGCCACATTTTTTTCTGGCAGGGCTCCTGAGCACAACAAACACAAATTGAGCAGTTCTCCCTGACAAGAGAAATTAGGTAGGTGAAAGTTTTCTTGTCCTAGAGATACTAGCGGTGAGTGCCCAGTGCTGGCTGGGAATTCGTAGAAACCAACAAATATTGTGATTTTAAATGGATAATGCAGTTTGTGAGTTTGGATCTGTCACATCAAAGTCATGTTTCGATCCACCATCTTGATTCGAAATGACAGCCGGTGTCCAAATGCCATTGAAAACCACTGTCCCTACCTCAGGAACCATTGTGCCAAGTTTGGTGGTGATATCCCAATAGGTGTCTAAACTCATAGAGTACAGATGGGCAGACAAACCAATTCTCAAAATATGTAGTTGACAGCAAAGAGATAAATCTACCTGCTGAAGTTATGCCACTCATACAAATGTTGTAGGCATAAGAGCCATGCTGGGAGCAAAAATATCACAACATTTCCTCAGGCTTGGGACATGTAACTCAGAGGCTGCAGCTTCTCAAATTGCTCTGACGTCACTAATTTTAGAAATGAACCAATGATCTGCTCACACTTTCATTTTGATTCTCTTCCTCCAGCATAGAGAGTGGTATCGTCTGAAAATATTAACCTATCCTGACATTCATCAGTATTCATTTCTATTCTTTACTGTTATTTAAACCACAAAAGTCAGGTCTTCTTAAGACCAGCCCTTTTCATAAACCAAAAGAAACAGGACAGAAGACCTGAGAGAGACAGAAATGAGAGGAGCAAACAGATGTTCATCACATATGCATAGATCAATGGAGAAAGTAACTCAGCCAAAGCATGTGCTGTCATCGCCGTGGGGCAACAGCTTTTTCATATGCCAACAAATAACTTACTTTTTGTCTGGTTTTTGTAATCTCTGCAGTTAGTTGCCAACTGTTGTAGGATGGTGTGAGCCTTGCAATGTCTTAGGCTAAACAAACAAACAAACAAACAAACAAAAAAGGACGAGGAATTAACACATATTATATATATGAAATATCCCACAGGTATCAGTACCATTGCAACTCTGCTTATTTTGGAGTATTGCTTTGCTTCTCATGCCTGCTTCCTCTATAAGTAAAAGGTGGCTTTAAATCAAACCATTGAAGTCTATGGGTATTAGAATGCGGCCTTCCAGAAACCAGGTAACCAATTTCAAGGGGCACACCCTAATACATTCATTTGGAAAGTATAAAGTAATTGGTTTACAATGTCCAGGGGGTGACCAACCTTTCTGGGCAATGGGCGCATTAGGGATTTTGAGGACACCAGTCCCAAATGGGCTGGTGCGAGGATATGCTATAACATAAAATGGCTGCTGTGGGGATGTGGAATAACACCAAGTTATTATTATTATAAGTGGCTGCCACATAAGAGCGGGAAAAGAGCCACAAAACTGTGCAAGCATCCCCAGCCAGCAAGCCAGAGCGGCAGAGAACCTCTCCTCGTTCCAAACAGACGGGATGGTGGGTGCTGAATTCTGGCATCCATTGAAATGTGGGCCTGTTTACAGGGCCATGTTCAATGTTGAGCCAGCGCAAACAGGAACCGAGCAGAAAAAGCAAACAGTCTCTCATACGTTGTGAGTGACCAAGGGGCTATTTAGCAAGACCTTTTTGTAGGCACTGGTGTGCACACTGTTGCTTGCAAGGTGCTGCACTGGCAACCCCTGTCATGGAGAAATACGTGGACTGGCCTAATTTTTTTAAGTTGCCTTCTACTGTTTTGGAGTTGGGCCACGTGACACAAGAGGCTAGCTGTCGCAGGACCCCAGACTCTAATGCTGGAAGGAAGGTGTTGAAACTTTTGTCTGATTCAAAGTTTGGCCACATCAGGAGAGCAAAGAAATGTGGGCAAGGGGATTAGCGAAGATGCAGAGCATGAGGCAACACAGCCGCCATCTTGTTATGGTACCTCAAGGCTCTCGCAAGTAGAGGCACCAGTTCTGGGCGAAGGCTGAATAAAATAGCTATTGAATCCTTCTTTTAGATTAGTAGTAGCGGATACTGTACTAATTAGTAAGGGAATTGTACTCAAGACAATTGTAGTCTTTCCCATTAAATATTGCCATGTAGACTCTTCCAAGTAGGAACCAAAGTGTCGCAGCAGAAGTTGCAGCTTGGGAGGGTGTTGTGGAGACTCCAAGTTCAGGATAGAAAGCATCCATTTTACATTACAGTTGTGCATATATATTTGAGAATTCATATTATTGTTTAGACAGAAGGTCATATCAATTTTAAAAAATAAAGTAAAATACTAAGGTTGAAATCTTAAAACACACTAGGGAGTAAGCCCTATCAAATACAGTGGGGCAAATTATTTTCCTCTCTTTCTACAAAGGACATAGCACGTCAAATGTTATTTACATTAAAAGTAACCATCTTTTATGCCCTCCTTATTTGGTACCTTTATATATATACAGTATATATTTTCAAAAAACTTACGAATCTAAATATTTCTAGTCCTTTTCGTCCTATGAGGGTGAAGTTGAGGCTCCCTCTAGAGGCTGTGAAAAGTATAGCTGAGAATTAAAATGTCTTCTACCAAGCAAGGCTTGTAGGAGTGGCTCACTTTCCCCCTCATTCGCTAGCCCAGTTTTCGTGCTTACACAAAGCCTAAATGGAAAAAAAGTGAAATTCCCTGAAGTGAGAAATCGTAATCGACTATAATTAGGATATTTTAAGGAAGTTAATCACAAAATAAACTCAAACGAATGTAAATAAACTGAAGAAGCAATACAAAAAGCTAAAGCTCAAAAAGTAGGTTTGAACATACAAAACCTTAACAAACTAAGAGAGCAGTCCAAAAAGCTGACGCTCAGAAAGTAAATTAAACATAAGAACAAAACGAAACCTTTACAAAACCTTAACAAGCTGCCGGCTACGAGAACCTCGGTTCACTAGGATTATCAGTTTCCTCAGAAGGAAATTAAGACTCAAAACAAAGGGTGAAACCCCTAAAATATAAACTAATTTCAATTAAACCTCAGGAGGCCATCAACAATAGTACAGGGATAAGGGCCCCAAATGTAATTAATCTACTTCTGCATCTTTAAAAAGGATTAGAAACCTAAACTGCATAAATCTGAGAGGAAACCTAAATTTAAGTTATGCTAGCCTAACTAGGAAAGACACAGAACATAATTCAGAAAACTGGGTTATAAAAGCCACCGTGAACTGAGTATTACTGGTGTTTGGTGAAGACTGCTCAGCAGTTTAGGTTTCTAATCCTTTTTTGAAGATGCAGAAGTAGATTGATTACATTTGGGGCCCTTATCCCTGTACTATTGTTGATGGCCTCCTGAGGTTTAATTGAAATTAGTTTTTATTTTAGGGGTTTCACCCTTTGTTTTGAGTCTTAATTTCCTTCTGAGGAAACTGATAATCCTAGTGAAACGAGGTTCTCGTAGCCGTTAAGGTTTTGCAAAGGTTTTGTTTTGTTCTTATGTTTAATTTACTTTCTGAGCGTCAGCTTTTTGGACTGCTCTCTTAGTTTGTTAAGGTTTTGTATGTTCAAACCTACTTTTTGAGCTTTAGCTTTTTGTATTGCTTCTTCAGTTTATTTACATTCGTTTGAGTTTATTTTGTGATTAACTTCCTTAAAATATCCTAATTATAGTCGATTACGATTTCTCACTTCAGGGAATTTCACGGTTTTTTTCCATTTTGGCTTTGTGTATGTTTCTATTTCCGTGGCTGTCTGTTTTGCTATCAGTTTTTGTGCTTGGCTGCAGCAAAGGAACAGATCGCTCTGTCCCTCCTGCAGCAGCAGCAGGCTTGGTTTCTGTGCCGGCAACTGAGGAAGCTTTATGTTTCTCCTCTGCCAGTGCAGAAACGCAAAGCAGGCTGGCAGAGAAAAAGCAGCAAACCACCCCTTTTCTTTGCCCACAGTATTTCCATGCCAGCCTGGTTAGAGGGAGCTTTATACTGCCTCCATGGCCAACATACAAATCAGGCAGTTTTCCTGAAGTGGAGAGAACTATTCCTCTTCCACCAGACCTACTTATCTAGAGGACATTCCATGTACTCCTCTGCAATGCATTTCCTGTAGCCTATGGCAATCAGGTAAATTGTTTAAAAGTTGTGGTTGCTGAGGTGAAGAGGGAGAGGAAGATTGAATAAAAACATACAGTTTAATTCTAAGAGGGGGCTGAACATTCAAATGATGCAAACTGGTTGCAACGCTGTGTACAATTAAGTGCACACATCCCATCGAACGAAGTGAGGCTTAGCAACGCGGAAGTATATAGGATCAATGGCACTCCGCAAATCACATGTTAGAAGATGGAATCAGTGGATTCCAAGAACATGAGCTGAGCTTTGTTTTTCTACACACAGTACTGCAAGTATTCAAAAGAACCGAGTGAGAGATGCTCCTGACATTTTTATCTCCGCTCTTTCAATTAATAGTGCTTTTCCTTCAAAAGCCTGATTTAGAAGGGCAATAAACAGTCCTGTCACCATCTATTACTGGCTCAGAAGGCAAGTCTCTGCTGACTGCAGGGGAATTGCATACCAATTGTCGGCTGTACATCATACAGAGAGGCACATTTCTCTGAAAAGGCTCAGTACACCCAAGACTAAAATAGTATGTGTAAGTTTGAGAAATACTGATTTAAGACCACTGACACATGTGTGAACACCTTGCTTCCAATTAAGCGTTAAAGCAAATGCTAGATTTTTATTCAAAAGCCAGCAAAGCTAACTTTGTGTACAGAAGCTGGTGATGATGCAATATTTTGATGAATGAATGCTACATTAAAAAGGAAAAGCTTCTTTTACTGTTGGGAAATGACTGCAAGTATGCTTTTGGCACCTATTAATTGGAATATCACACCAAATAGGCATGAAAGTGTAGACTGTAACACAATCCATTTTACTTCAGGACAGTCTCATTGAAAACACAGCAACTGTTCTGGAATATATGAACAATGATGGTACTGGCAGTATTCAAAGGTTTTTAGGCTATCAGTTCTACAATTTATTTTTTATTCTAAAAGCAGTGTAAACTAATGTTATTGGGCTCAGCCCTCATCTCAGAAGCAATTATTTTGTTTGACATCCACAACTGCAGTGATATTCATATTTTACAGTAAAACAAAGAGGGTTTAAAATTTTTTTTAAAAAATGAACATTTATTGGAATTGAATTCCAGTTATTGGAATCCACAGTGCAACTATTAGCCAATGAATTCTGAAATTTATTATTTATCAACCTTACAGAGACTGGTAAAAAAAATAAAAATTATTTAGCCCTCTAATTATCGACTCAGTATCCATACAAAGAATGTTTTCAGGCTTATTTTAAAACAGAAGGGCACCATCGGTAAAGTATATAAAACATTATTGTATGCAGCTGTTAGGGGACACGGGTGGCGCTGTGGTCTAAACCACAGAGCCTAGGAATTGCCGATCAGAAGGTCGGCGGTTCAAATCCCCGCGACAGGGTGAGTTCCTGTTGTTCGGTCCCAGTTCCTGCCCACCTAGCAGTTCGAAAGCACGTCAAAGTGCAAGTAGATAAATAGGTACTGTGGGAAGGTAAACGGCATTTCCGTGCGCTGGTTCGCCAGAAGCGGCTTAGTCATGCTGGCCACATGACCCAGAAGCTGTCTGTGGACAAACGCCGGCTCCCTTGGCCAATAAAGCGAGATAAGCGCTGCAAACCCAGAGTTGTCTGCGACTGGACCTAACGGTCAGGGGTACCTTTACCTTTACCTTTATGCAGCTGTTTGAGCACTCTGACTCCTTAAAAGGCCGACCAAATAAATGTACCACTGTAGTTATAGTTTGCATTGCATTTGTTTAGCCTAAACACTGCAGGCACATCTGCAGAATTGTGCCCCAAACAACATAGCAGTGCTTGTTCTCTGAACTCTGATTTCAAATATTTTGAAAACAAATGGTAACACTTGCACAACGAGATCCAAATAGATTATTGCTCTTACGTATCACAGATCTTCAGTCTGCAAGTATCCACTCTCACCGAAGATGGGAAAAGCTGCTCTTCCAAGTTTTGCCATTAGAACAATGGTACCGGTAAGTCGAATGGAATCCATTCCGGAAGTCTGTTCAACTTCCAAAACGTTCGGGAACCAAGGTGCAGCTTTGGAGCTCCTGCAGCCAATCGGAAGCCACGGAAGTCGCGTTGGACATTCGGGTTCCAAAGAACTTTTGAAAACCAGAACAATCACTTCCGGTTTTCGATCGTCCGGGAGTCAATATGTTCGACTCCCAAGGCGTTTGAAAACCAAGGTATGGCTGTACTTCTAACAACCAGGAAGCTGAAGGAACAAAAATATCAGATTTATCACAGAAGAATTAATCACAGAAGCAAGTATCACTGGCCCAGTTTGTACATAATGCTAAACCAGATTAGCGCGAATGCTTCACCATGAATGATCAAGTCAGAAAATGCTGGCCATTTGGCCTCCGGTACAGCTGCCATGCTATCAGAAGCGAAGCCATGGTTTGCCATAGCATTATATTCAAGCCTGCACTCCTGGTTTTTTCTCAAACAAACCAAAAGTTCCTATGTAACACTATGCCAAACCATGGCTTACTTCCTGGTAGTGCAGCAGGAGCATGGAAGATGCCATGATTTTCTCATTACATCAGCACACCTTATTTGCTTATGCTAAGCTATAATTTGGCTTACTGT
Source organism: Darevskia mixta (assembly GCA_034641385.1). Lineage (NCBI taxonomy): Eukaryota > Metazoa > Chordata > Lepidosauria > Squamata > Lacertidae > Darevskia > Darevskia mixta. The sequence goes on from JAWWNH010000011.1 coordinate 24,500,343, forward strand.
TATGTCCAAATAAGGTCACTGAAGTGTCAGAAGCCAATCGAGAAATAAATGACACATTTCCAAAAGAGAAGGCAAGGATTTAATTTAGCTGTCCTGTTAGTAGAGCTCCGTTGGTTTTCTCCCATCAGGCAAGAGGAGGATCCCACTTTCTAACCCTTCACTTGCTGATGAACGACAGGAACGAGGTACTGCAATAAGCGTTGCTGTTCCTTCCCATAGTCCATCCCATTCTAGGCCAACACAAATCCAGACACAGCCAAGAGTGAGGATGATCAACCACCTTTCCAAGCCTGGCTGTTTTCCTTCCCTACCCTCTTCCAGCACACCATCAATACTGTGGATTATGATGAATGGGTAGACAATTTTCATCACTGTGCACGAGACAAACTGCAGCAGTTCCAATGTAACGGATAGTTTTAATTCGCGAGTATGTATATTCCTCCCTATACACATTATTATTATTTACATATACATGTGCATCTGCTTTGGAGCATGATAAAAGAAAAGAATCTGGCATCGCTCTGGCTGTTCACACTACTAAACTGCAAAATATAACTTGCGTAAATTTCTCTGGAGTGGCCAACTGCCTTAAAGGGATTCCATTTGTTTTTATTCATCCACCAAGAAGACATTCCTGGTGTGAGCTATAGACCAGGCATAGGCAACCTTGGCTCTCCAGATGTTTTGGGACTACAATTCCCATCATCCCTGAGCTAGGGCTCATGGGAGTTGTAGTTCCAAAACATCTGGAGAGCCAAGGTTGCCTAAGCCTGCTATAGACTATATGCCTAGGTACACAAGCAAATCTCGGTGACTGGTAACAGTATGTCCCTTTCACATTGTTCCTTTGGTGGCCACCATAATAAATGGTCCATGGGGTGTATTTTACTATCAAAACAGCGACCCATTAAATCACGAATGGCTAAGGTTGCCCATTAGAAATAGCAGCCATGATTTATTTGCCCTTTTTCATCTTTGCGGTCTTCTCTTTTCGTTTCTTCACGTGCTTCGGGGTCTTGTTTTTCCTCTTCTCTCTCTGAGCCTCTTTGGCTATCTTCTTCCGTTCCTGGAAAAAGAGAGTATTGTGAATAATAGGCCTAAGTGACCAAGTGGACTCATAGAATATTACAGGTTTTATTTATGAATGTTTATGTTTTAATGCTGCATAACTGAGTTTTTAATGCCACTGGCCCCATCTAGCCCGGTATTGTCTCAACAATGGCTCTCCAGGCATTTAGACGAGGTTTCTCCCTCGCCCTAGCTACAGATTCCAAAGACCAAACCTGAAATCTTTAGCACATACAAAGCACACACACTGCCACTGAAGATGCATCTGAACAACTAACCTTTTTATCCACGCTGGTTTCAGCAGGTCGATCTTTAGGATGCACGGATTCTTCTTCCTGCTCTTTGCAGGCCAACTCTGAATGGTCAGAACTGTCATTGTCCTCTGAATCAGATTCTGCCTCTTCTCTATTTTCAAGGAGAGCAGGCACCTAAAAGGCAGACAACGTAATTGTGTCGTTCTAGTTCTGGATTTCAAAGTGTCAAGAAAAGCTCCATAGGAAATAACGCTGGACGCACTACAATTCTAGAGAATTCTTCTTCGTTCTCACTTAAATCTAATTGTTTGTGTAAGTTCACAAAGGAGTCAATGTACGTTGCTGAACTCTTTCTTCATATACCTATTTATACAATTGCTCAGAGAAAAAAAAATATATATACAGCCATAATGACCTGGAGCCCTCCAGATATTTTGGATCGAAACTCTCATTATCCCTAGCCATGCTAGCAGGGGCTGATGGGAATTGTAATCTAAAATATCTGGAGAGTATTACATTGGGAAAAGGTACTCTAAGCCAGGGTTTCCCAAACATGGCTCTCCAGCTGCAAGCTAGGATTGATGAGAGTTGTATTTCAAAACTAGCTGGAGACCCAAGATTGGGAAACTCTGCTCTAAGCTAACTCTTAAGCCAGGAATGAAGAATCTGTGGCCCTCCAGGGTTTGTTGGGCTACGATTCCCATAAGCCCCAGCCATCATGGCCAATGGTCAGGGATGATGGGAACTGGGAGTGCCACAACATCTGGAGAGCCTCAGGTTCCCTATTCTTGCCTCAACAGCTGGTTGAACACATGGAGCATCAATGAACCATCACAAATCTACCCTCACAGCCAAGTTTTTGTATCCACTCACATTGCCTCAAACACAATGATTCCCCCCCCCCTATGAAGTCAGTTGCGTCATCAAGCATCAAGTAATCAAGTAATGAACGTGAACAAGCAAATTAGGTATTGTATATCATCACAAGAAGAACTGTTCTAGTAGCTAATAGGTCACTGTAAAGACAATATGCAAGTTGATTCTAGTGACAGCAAAGCAGCCTTAGAAGAAGAAGAAGAGTTTGGATTTGATACCCCGCTTTATCACTACCCAAAGGAGTCTCAAAGCGGCTCACAATCTCCTTTCCCTTCCTCCCCCACAACAAACACTCTGTGAGGTGAGTGGGGCTGAGAGACTTCAGAGAAGTGTGACTAGCCCAAGGTCACCCAGCAGCTGCATGTGGAGGAGAGGGGAATTGAACCCGGTTCACCAGATTACAAGTCCACCGCTCTTAACCACTACACCACACTGGCTAGGATAGTAACCATTTCTAAACTCGGAGATTAATTAGGCAAGGGTACAACCTGCTCAGGAAAAGCTGGAGATTTGGAAGAACAATTCCAATATCAAACTAGGGAAAGATGCTTTTTACGGAGGAAGAGGCTAGATAACCCACAAGGCTTCTTCCAGTTCTACAATGGCATGCCAATTCATGGTGAAAGGAAGGTTTGCTATGGTTTGGAAAGATGTCTGAATTTACAAACTACGGCTTGAAATGGGTTTGTAAACCATTGCTAGTCAGTGTCACTCATTTGTGACAAATCAAACCGCAGCCCTACCTCCAGAGGTTGCTGCACCATGGAGAGGAAAGTACGGATTTATGAATCCAAGGGTTGGGAAAATGAAGGCAGACAAACAGATCTAAGCCATCATCTGCGGATTGTGCATTGTTTGGTATGATGTTTGACACGAGCTTATGATTCCATAGACTAGGATATTTCAGCTAATAGAAACAAAACATTCCGTATTTCCATATTTACCTAACACATGCATACAATACGAATTCAATCTTGTGAGAAGCTTCAGACAAAGTGATGTTTACTCACAGAAGAATACGATCTCGGACTCATTACCATCTTACCTTCTGGACACCTGATAAATCCTTCTTTAACCCTGTCACAGTCTGGTAGAGAATCTGCATTGGAAATAAATATAAGAAACATAGAATAAACATTTGCATTTATATAGCACGTTTCAAATGTCCAAGGGCCTCATATACCGGTACATTATCCTGGTAATCCTTCTCAATGAGCCTTTTGGGTAAGCAGCAATATGAAGTTGGGTGTCTCCAGTCTACGTCCCTCAGTCTACCCATTACATTACATTGGCTCAATTGACACAAAGCACTGATCACTGTGTCAAGTACTCAGTGTGCCCATTAACACCCTGCTGTTCTGTGAATACAGGCATTCATTCATTCATTCATTCATGCATACAGATTTATAAACTGATTCAATGGCCTCAAGCCATTGAAGCAGTGTCCAAATGAGATAAAACAGACATAAAAATCACAAAGTCTTTACGAAAACTAAAGCAATTTCTACAAGCAACGAAAAACCTTTTTACAAGATAAACAAATAATATTTGATAGAATGACTGTGTCACCCCTTCAGGGAATGCTTTCATAGACAAAAAAAATGTTTGCAGTAGATGTCTGAATGTAAAGATGCTAGGCGCTTGTCCGATTTCAATTGGTAACTTATTCCAGAGGGCTGCAGCGGGAATGCTAAAAGCCCCAGTTTCTAGTACAAACTATGCATATCTCTGGGGCACACACTACTCTCAGCAGTGCCTTATCTGAGCAGCAATTACCAGGCAGGGATATATGGCATGAGGCTGCTCCTTAGGTAACCTGCCCCAGTATTTACATTATGACCATCCTTTTTATAGTAATAATCTACCATTTCTGAGACCGACTGAGGCTATAATTGTGGTACTATAAATAGAGGAATAAAAGACAGAGATTTCCTTTAAGAACACTGTTTTATTACAAGCTTGCTACCATCATTACAGTGTATCGTGCCATGTTCTGGTCAGTATGTGCAACCTCAAATTCCACATAGTCCAAGGATACTTACATTATCTTGCTGCACATTTAAGGCTGTCTCTTCCTCCTTCAGCTTCATCATTATGTCAACATCCCTCTCGTAGTTCTTAACTTCAGTCAGAGTTCTTGGGATATACGCTTTCTTGAACACCTAACAAGGCGAAATAACCACAAACATTCATTCAGTTCTGCAATGTCAAAGTTTTAATAAAGAGTATATGACTAGATCAGCAAAAATCGTGGACCTCTGACATTATGTCTAGTTTGGTTCTCAGGAATATGTTTACGTGGACAAACAACATGGAAATCAGATGGCCTAGATTTGGCCAGTAGCAATTGTTGTAATTATGTCAACACATTTAGCAACTGGCATGATTAGAAACCTTATTTGTGATCACTGTGTTCCTACACTGGTCACATTGCCGCATCATGCTAAGCCATGGTTTATCACAAACTGCAGCAAACCCTGGTCTTCCACCTCCAGTTAATGACAGCTTGTAGTGCCATCTGGACCCACAAAGTATGGTTCATTTTGACAACCCAACCTGTGGTTAATGCTGGCTTTTGTGAAACCAACCATGGTTAGTGTTAACCAGTTTGCCATACAGACAACAACAGGAGAAACCATGGTTTGGCATGATGTGGGAACACTGCCATCGTGTAGTCCACATGAGGGGCCACTTAGGAACAGGTGGAAACACTCAAGTGTAGAAAGAGAAAGAAGACTGCAAGGCCAATCATCTCAGGAACATTTAGATACTGTAAAAACATTTATAATAAAGACACTACAGAACATTGTCAAAGTACCGAGGAACATTTCACAGAAGAGACACAACAGATAAAGAAGATGGGGAGGAAATCCAGGCTCTGGCTTACCTCTTCATCCACATTATCCTGATTGGACCTTTCCTCCTCTGTCCTCTCACACGATATTTCCATTGCCTACAGGATATAATGCAAGACTTAACAGTGACTTAAAGGCCACCAAGACCTAAATGCTCTCCATGTAGCCCTAAGAAATAGCTCTTCCTATTTCAATCACCGCTGCCTCTCCCAGCGGGGCTGTCCCTGTCCCAGAATAGGCTTTCTACAAGGGACTGCCTTTAAAAACAGATAGGAAATTTGAATTGGTCCAAAATGTGCAGGCCAGACTTTTGTCCAGAGCATGTAACTCTTTATTCTTTCTCAAATTCACTGGATGCCTCTTTCATCTGGGCTCAATTAAAACTGCTAAATTTGGCCTTCAAAGCTCTAAATTGTCCAGGTTCTGGTTACCTTAACAACCCTCACGTCCGATATAGAACTTCCCATGCTTTAAAATCAGCTTTGGACGCCTTAATACGTGTCCTGTGGAAAAACATTATTCTCTGTGCCTTCTTGTCATTGCCTCTTAAAACCTGTTCTTTTTCTACAGAATTATAATCCTTTAAAAGTTTGATTATTGCTGTCTTCATATTACATTTGATTTTCTTAAAACTTTACTTATTATTAGCATTTTAATGTACATGCTATACTTCTGTTGTGTATTTTATGTTGTAAAGGTAAAGGGACCCCTGACCATTAGGTCCAGTCATGGACGTCTCTAGGGTTGTGGTGCTCATCTTGCTCTATAGGATGAGGGAGCCAGCGTACAGCTTCCGGGTCATGTGGCTAGCATGACTAAGCTGCTTCTGGCGAACCAGAGCAACGCACGGAAACACCGTTTACCTTCCTGCCGGAGCGGTACCTATTTATCTACTTGAACTTTGATGTGCTTTCAAACTGCTAGGTTGGTAGGAGCTGGGACCGAGCAACGGGAGCTCACCCCGTCGCGGGGATTCAAACCGCCGACCTTCTGATCGGCAAGCCCTAGGCTCTGTGGTTTAGACCACAGCGCCACCCGCGCCCCATTTTATGTTGTAAAGCCACTCTAACTGCCATATGAGTAGAAGAACAAATAATACAAATAATCAACTGATTGACTGAATTGAGTGGTTAAGTCTGCAACCTTATATAACTCCCCAGCCATCCCCAGATGGTTATATAACCGTCCCCAGCCAGGTCAAGGATAATTGGAGCTGTAGACCAAAGCAACAGGAGGGCACCAGGTTGGGGAAGGTTAACTTTGATAATTAGTGTAGAGTACTAGACCCAAGAATGCAGACGTTATGAGTTTGTAGGAAAGGACCGAAACAGACACACTTTTTTTCACCCTTCATATTTGATTAGCAGTGTATGTGTATCATACTTTCGTATCTATAGCAAGATGCAGAAGCCCTTGCAAAAACAACATTGTTGCTATACACAATAGCTAAATCAGCTTTCATTTATAAAAAGAGAATTGTAAGAGAGCTGAAACTATATCTTCCCTCCTAATGCATTCCCATAGAGGCAAAACCTCTAAAGCTTTACCTTTTCAAGGTAAGCATCCATGTTCTCATTTGTAATAGATGGATCTGTAACGAATTCAAAGAGTTCTCTCACCGTCATCACCGCAACATTGTACTTCCGGAAAAAATCTGCCAGAAAGGACCAAAGGCGACATAAGATACTAGATCGTTATTGGCATCTATGCAAACCAAATGCAGTGTGGGGTATCTGAACTCTTGTAAAACAAAATAGAATTACTAGAATAACTCTGCTATTTGGTGGAGTCCTCAAGAGTTATCCTGGATAGTTGATGTTGAAGCAACCAATCTTCAAAGCATATCCGAGTCGAAATATCATTCGAGATAACTCAATAATATTTTTAATTTGCAGGAAAATCTACACCAGTGCCCATTCAAAACTGTATGTATGAGCAATCGGGATCAGATCCATGCATGCAAATCTATCAAATGACATGGGATTAAATCATGCACACAAAAATATTCAAGATGCTGATGTTCCTTGGCTGGAACTCACCATTGACGTTAGAGCAGTCTTTCCTCAGGAATTCTAAAGCATGTGGGTGGTCATGTTCCACAGACTGGGACACGTCTATGATGTATACCTCACCACTGTGATACCTGGAGAAGTGAGAATAAACAACATGATGCTATCGTTAGTACTGCTGTTTCTGAAAGTTTACTAGGGACTTTTTACGGGACGTTCTACCACTCAGGGTGAAAGAGGGAGGTCATTAGAATTTCAGCTAACGTAAAGCACAAGTCATTTCTGCGAAATAAGGCCGCTGTATGCCCTACGCTGGTTTTGTTTACTTAAATGAGAATGCATTTAATTCTTATTATTTTTTCTACTAGAAAGCAGAGGGCAGATCAGAAGATACAAGGCTGATCAATGTGTATTAGCTATTTTCTTAATCTCATTCCTTATTTCTCGTCATAAGCCTGCGTACCAAGGAAGGCTAGGCAGGAGAATATAAGGTGCCTTTAAGATCCGTGAAAAGCTGGGTATAGACTTATAAAGGATACTTGACCAAGGTTTTAACCTTAGGGAAACCTTGGAAACAGAGATGAATCTGAATCTTAGGATGGCAAAAGATGTCTGATTCAAGTCTAATTGCATCTCCTGCTCTACATGTTTATTTTTAACACTGCAGAAAGACAGCCAGCCTTCACTGAACCTCCAAAATGGAAAAAGGAGAATAGAAGCTCATTTGTAATTGACCTCATTTTGTAGGATAAATTCAGCTTTTCGTTTTTTCATTTTGTTCTTTGGAAACTGCACCAATTTTTAAAGAGCTCTTGTATAACAATGGCACAAATCATCTTTCAAATCCACAGGCTGTGGAGCCAGGAGGACAACACCCTAAGCTCCGGGGCAGAGTTGTGCAATGTAACATATACGGATGAAAGAAGTATCAACGTTCAGCTTCTTTAAAACATACAGCATGTTAAATTCACTGAGATCTGCATGAACAAGCTTGGCATCTTGGTACATTCTTCTCATGTATTGTATGACTTGCAGATACGACTCCCGAGCTTTGGATTCCGACAACTGGGCGTTTTTCAACAATGGAGCAGGCCTTGGATCAAAAGGAAAAGGAGAGAGAGAGAAAAAAACGGCAGAATAAATAAAATGCTAGAATATAATCAGCAGCCATTGAGAGCCAGTGTGGTGTTAGTGGTTAAGAGCGGTAGACTCGTAATCTGGGGAACCGGGTTCGTGCCTCCGCTCCTCCACATGCAGCTGCTGGGTGACCTTGGGCTAGTCACACTTCTCTGAAGTCTCTCAGCCCCACTCACCTCACAGAGTGTTTGTTGTGGGGAGGAAGGGAAAGGAGAATGTTAGCCGCTTTGAGACTCCTTCGGGTAGTGATAAAGCGGGATATCCCCAGATAACGAGTCTACCGCTCTTAACCACTACACCACTCTTATCACTATTTGTTTTATTTCAGTACACATCTCTCTAATTTCCTTTGCCCATGTGTCTTTTGTATTTGCTTATACTAATGTACAATTTCTAATGGGTGGGGTAAGCTAATCAAGTATGTACAGTAGTACCTCGGTTTTCGAACGTCTCTGTTGACGAACGTTTTGGTTTTCGAACGCTGTAAACCCGGAAGTAAACGCTTTGATTTTCTAATACGCTTCGGAAGTTGAACATGCCACATGGCTCCCGCTGAGTGCATGTATTCTTTTTCTCATATTTTTTATTAAATTTACAGACCACCCTTTGCGCCTCTGTTTTCGAACATTTCAGAACTTGAACTGTCTTCCGGAAGGGATTACATTAGAAAACCAAGGTACCACTGTATTCACATCTAACGAATTGTATCAGTTATTTGCATCTAACAAATTATATTATTTTTCTCCCCATTTGCTTTCAGATTTTCATTATTTAGGCTCCCCCCCCCCCAAGCAATGATGAGGCGGCCCTGTCTGAACTACATGACAATACAAGAGCATTTGTTTTTGAGATAGATAGATGAGAAGACCCAGTAACAGAGCTATGAACTTGCTTCTGACTAGAGAGATACAGGATTGAATTGCTAATAAAGTGATTTCTTTATTTGAAAACAATATACAAACACAAAAAAAGTTTCAGAGTATACTTACATGTCATTTTTGCCAATAAAGCTCATAACAAGAACGTGACTTCTGAGCATAATAGGTTCTGGGCATGGAATTTGGGCTGTATGTAACCTACAAAAAAAAAAAGCCCCCCCGAAATGATATTAGCCAGCATGAAGGGTTTAAAAAAAAAACAAAACACTTGTATCACTTACTAAAATGTTGTAAGGGTAAAAAAAAAAGGCCCATTAATAGTTATAGCACAAAAAAGGCTCCATTTATCTGTCAGAAAGGTAAGCATGACTTGTGGGTTCATCTATGGGAGAAGGGACTGGGCTTAGCAAAATTCTCGTCTCTTCAAACCCTAGGATTCTATTTTAATTTCCCAAGGGAGCCCATTAAAATGTTCATTTGATCCACTACAAAATGCAGCATAGCAACCTTTTTGCCCAGCCAGATGGGCGGGGTATTAATAAATAATAATAATAATAATAATAAATAATAATAATAATAATAATAATAATAATTATTATTATTATTATTATTAAAGGTTTTTCTGGACTACAACTCTGTGCCTGATGGCTGTTGTAGGCTGGAACAGCTGGAGGGCACCAGGTTGATGAAAGCTGGCATATGGGAACAAATTCTTCGCCAAAATGTAAGAAAAAGGTCACCTTGTTAAATTCCTCATTTCTTTTTCTGCCCACGTCTTGACCATTTTCCTTGGGTTTCCTTTACAGTAGCCATGGCGAAACCTTGAGAAAAAACAACTGGTAAATGTAATTATAAAAAAAACCCCAGCATGGAAATTATTGTTATGGAAAACGTCAAGTAAGCCTGCACATGTAAGTGTGCCGGCGGTAAAAATTAAAATCTCAGACTCACCTGAACTCTCCACTCACATACTTATCCCGATCTTTAAACATCAGTATAGACGTTTTATAAATCTTTATTGCTCTGTTCTCTCCGTTTGCTGTGTTGGCATGATATACATTAGCCTAGCAAATTGCAAATGGGCAAAACAAAAATGTATCATCTGATCTTTATTCAAGGATAAAGACCCTGTTGCTAAAGAAAACCCCCATAGTTTTCAGATTACAATCCAAGGAGATCCTATACAACAAAAGTCTACTTAATCCACCAAGCTAAAGGCAGTCCAAGAAACCAATAGGTTCTACTGCCTACCTGGCCTACAAAAACCAGGTTATTAAGGACTAAGCAGGCCAAAATACAAGGCTAACAGGTCAGTACAGCGGTACCTCGGGTTACAAACTTAATTCATTCGGGAGGGCCGTTCTTAAACCGAAACCGTTCTTAACATGAGGCGTGCTTTTGCTAATGGCGCCTCCCTCTGCCGCCACCACGCGACTTGCGCTCGCATCCCGGGGCAGAGTTCGCAACCGGGAGCATCTACTTCCAGGTTAGCAGAGCTCGTAACCCGAAGTGTTCGCAAGGAGGGCGGTACGTAACACGAGGTTCCACTGTACCTGTGCAGCCCTATTCCAGAAGGCACCTGCGTAGAACCACATTTCTGTTTACGTTTTCGGTCCCCAAACACTTGGATCGTGAACAGAAGAGGGAGGTGGGGGCATACCTGCATATACTTCTGCATGCATGTGCAAACCACGGCGCCAATGATGCACACAATCTGCATGAAGCATGCAGAACAAGATTCCTTTCATGAAAATAATAAAGATGGATGCAAAGTTCTCACGAAATGAATCCTGTTCTGCAACACTGCTGCACATACCAAGCCCATTTATTACCGTATTTTTCCATCTATAAGACGCCCCCATGTATAAGACGCCCCCTATTTTGGGGGACTCAGATTTAAGAACATGGGGGAAGATGTATCCGTGTATAAGACGCCCCCCAAAATTTTGACATTATTTTTTAGGGGGGAAACCTAGTCTTATACACGGAAAAATACGGTAAATAAGATCAATCACCTAGCACAGGGACTTCTAACTGGTAGCTTGCAAGGTGGATCTGACCCCCCCCCCAAAAGGTAATTATTATTAAAGCTCAGAATTCACAGGCCGGGTTACATTATGTTCTGTGTTACAATTACCAGGATTCAGCTTCTAATCTTCTCACAGGATTGAGCGTGGAAGGAAGAAATCACACAACTGCAGCTCACCATCATAACACTCAAACATTGTTTAGTGTCGTGTATAACCTCTTTGCATGCTTATACTGTATACTTGTCTGCAGCTTATATAATAACTTGAGTTTGAAAAAATTTGGTTTTTATTTATATTTTGAAAATGTGCTGTGTGTTTAATTGGGACCCTCTTTTTAGTCTAATGGTTTTAAACAGATTACTATAGCCGGCTCTTTTTGCGGTGAAACCAACCTCTTTTCCTGTGCTGATGCAGCCATTGATCTCCGATATGACGCCTCTGGTTAGCATCTTGAACAGAATCATTCTAGTCCTTGGATCCAGAACCTCAGGAAAGCAACAAAACAGCCCTATGAAATGGCATTACTTGGAACTGCTGTCCAGAAACTTTTCTCTTGCATTTACTGGTCCCGTCTATATTCTTGCATAAAAGAGATTATATAAAATAATAAAAACACAAAGAGAGCTAAGACCATTTTAGGGGGCAAGTGTTAGATTAGTCCAAGCCAAGAATTAGAATAAATCACAGTAAAAATGGTTGATTAAAAGTGGAATAAGTAAATACCAAGATTAAGCAAAAATGGATGGCAATAGCACACTAAAGCTAGGACACCCACTAAAAGAATTCTGAGTAAATGTGGTTGAATCATTTTATTACGTCAGTTTGCTTTTTTAAAAAGGTGAGGACTCTTGATTTTTATTTAAATGGGGATTTTTTTGCAACTGTCTGATACTTTGCACGACTTACTTGTTCCACTGTCGCTCGGTCTGACTTGTCTTTCACCCGGTACCTGGTGGAAAGAAAGGAATTTCATGATCCACTACGCTTCATTTGGATAATAAAGGTAAAGGGACCCCTGACCATTAGGTCCAGTTGTGTCCGACTCTGGGGTTGCGGTGCTCATCTCGCATTATTGGCTGAGGGAGCCGGCGTACAGCTTCCGGGTCATGTGGCCAGCATGACAAAGCAGCTTCTGGCGAACCAGAGCAGCGCACGGAAACGCCGTTTACCTTCCCGCCAGAGCGGTACCTATTTATCTACTTGCACTTTGACGTGCTTTCAAACTGCTAGGTGGGCAGGAACTGGGACCGAGCAACGGGAGCTCACCCCGTCGCAGGGATTCGAACCACCGACCTTCTGATCAGCAAGCCCTAGGCTCTGTGGTTTAACCCACAGCGCCACCTGGGTCCCCATTTGGATAATACTGAAATACAAATGTGTCATCCTCACTACTTACATTTCTGCGTCTCTCTGCCTGGACTTCTCAGTAACTTTATTTATAACAGAGTCAGCAAAGTGTAGCCGGTCTTGAAGAGGGGAAAACACACACATGTAAGGAAATTAAGATCAATACATTCCTCTTTCGCCTCTCAATTTAAAACTAGCTTCTGACTCTGCAGCCTGAAAATGCGTCACGCTCCTTATCCAAGACACATCAAGAAAAAATGTCCTTGTTGCAATGTTTGTAAAATAAAGCCATTACCCACAACAAAGGTACTACATTCGGCTTCTTTTTAGTCCATAACTCATTTAAACGCAAGTAGTTTCAGGCCTGCTATTTCGGCAGGAAGTGAACAATACAGAGAAGTAGGCCAGACTCTCGGAGACTCCTCCGACACCCTCCTAAGATTTCAGACAATGGCACACAAAAGAGAAGTCTATTACATTGCTCTCACATAGGCATGAATATACTGGGGTGTTGAAGAAGAAATCTGGTACGAATAACTTCCTTCTCTCTCCCTGCGGCCAAAGGGACTTAAGGTTTGCCCCAGAAGAAGATGAAGATGAAGATGAAGATGAAGAAGAAGAAGAAGAAGAAGAAGAGTTTGGATTTGATATCCCGCTTTATCACTACCCGAAGGAGTCTCAAAGCGGCTAACATTCTCCTTTCCCTTCCTCCCACAACAAACACTCTGTGAGGTGAGTGGGGCTGAGAGACTTCAGAGAAGTGTGACTAGCCCAAGGTCACCCAGCAGCTGCATGTGGAGGAGCGGAGACGCGAACCTGGTTCCCCAGATTACAAGTCTACTGCTCTTAACCACTACACCACACTGGCTCTCAGAAGTAACTAAGGGTGTGCTGTGGGGTGCATGGCCTGCAAATGGAGGAGGGTTCAGGGATACCTGCTGTCGTGCAGACAGAGAATGTGCTGTATCAGAATGAAAGAACTTGTAGCTCTCCCAATGTTGTTGGACTCGCAACATTGATCTACCCTATCCAGTGTAACCAATCATCAGGGATGATGGGAGTTGTAGTCAAACAACATCTGGAGGGCCACAGCATCCCTGTCCTATGACAGCCATAGTGTGCCATGTGCTACACAGAAAATATGATTAAATAATAATAATAATAATAATAATAATAATAATAATAATTCTTTTATTTGTAAAGAATTAAGAATAGCTTAAAAAGGGAAATATCAAGTTAATTCCTCCCCCCCCCCAATGGTTGCCATTGCAGTATAGTCTTCTTAAGTAGGGCTGGTTTTCAGCATCGTGATATATCAAGCAGCTAAATACCACGATATGCTCATATATTTCTGACTCTGGAATGTATCTCGACCGTTTCTTCCTCCCCACCGAGATACATCGGCCAGCCCTTACAGCTGATCAAGCCCTGTGTCCCCTTGCGTGAGCTGGAGGGGTGGGGTGGGGGCGTCCTCAAAGGTGCAGGCAGGCAGGAGCACAGAGCCCGAGAAACACATTTTCAGGCTGTGTGTGCCTGTCTGCAGTTCTTAAACTCATGCTGATGAGTTACATTAGGGAGTGTGACACACATGGAGTCACCAACTTCAACCCAGCAAATATGACTATAGCAAATGTCCTTAGCAAATACCTATTTCTAGAAAATGAGAATGACTGCTCTTACCTAGATTGATTTTATTCTCAAACTTTCTTAGGGCCTTATCTGTAGGAGTGGACATTTTGGCCGCGTTGCAGCTAGGAATTTGCTTATTTGCCTGAAACAAAAACAAAAACAAAGAAGCCCTGTCACACAATCGTACTCCTGATCTCATAACCAGAGCTATACAATCCGGACGTCATGCTTGCACAACCCATCCCTTCTCATGCAAATTTCACAGACCATCCACCTGTTAGCATTTACCCCGCCTGGGGCAGCTTGTGAGACTGTCCCAAAGCTAGAGCAAAGCCATGTGCGCACATCCCCGGCTACTGAGAGTCCGGTGGCGCACAAGCCATACATAAGGCTAAAACTAATTTATTGTATTAATAGTGCAGAGAGAATCTCTGCTGCCAGCCCGTTTACACAGAGCTGCCATAAAGCCGTCCTTCCAGCATGAAGACTAGCCAAAAGAGAATGTGAGCCCAAAGGCTCAGATTACAACAGTACAGTAATACATAAACATTCCATACAGGAAAAGATAAGGCTGCGTTCTCACGGTTCAGTGAGACAGGCAAAAGTCAAGCCAGCCTTCGCTGCAGCTGGAGCCACTCAGCTTGGACAAAAATCATAACACCACCTGGGTACAAAAGCCCAATCAGCATGTTAAGTCAAGCTCTGATAAACACTTTAACCATGGTTATGCCTGGGAGGGAGGGGTATATTTGCACCAGAGGAAGAGGGAATGTGCGATGCTGCAACTCACTCCGGATCCCTCATTACAGAGTTACAGAAAATGGGGTTGAAAGGAACCTTGGAGGTTGTCCAGTCCAGGGATAGGAAACCTGCTTCCCTCCAAAGGTTGTTGGGACCACAATTCCTATCATCCCTGCAGGTCTAAACCTGAGGCCGTCTAAAAACTCACTTAAGAGCAACAACAAGCTGGCACCCTCAAGCCACACGTTCCTTGAACAGCATACCTGAGGGTTTCTTCCTGCAGATAACGGATTTTGCTTTGTGAGCTTCCTCATGGCATCATCCCAGTCCCAATCGCTGTCCTCCTCCTCCTCCTCGCCACTCTCATCCAATTCACCCTCGTCTGCGTCCTCACACAAACGTGGCTGCTGCGTTATAAAGATCGCCTTCTCCTCCTCAGCAACTTTCGAAACCTGTGTGCATTCGCTAACGTATGCATTTTAAAAGCACGTATTTAGTAAAATCATGATAAACTCATCAAGTTGCGCAAAGCCAGCAACACAGTACAACTAGCTCCCTGATATCATCATCATCATCAGTAGTAGTATTATTATTACTAATAATATTACTAAACGGCCTCGGTCCAGTATACCTGAAGGAGCGTCTACACCCACATCATTCTGCCTGGACACTGAGGTCCAGTACCAAGGGCCTTCTGGCGGTTCCCTCATTGCGAGAAGTGAGGTTACAGGGAACCAGACAGAGGGCCTTCTCGGTAGTGGCCCCCGCCCTGTGGAACACCCTCCCACCAGATGTCAAAGAGAAAAACAACTACCAGACTTTTAGAAGACATCTGAAGGCAGCCCTGTTTAGGGAGGCTTTTAATGTTTATTAAAAAATAATAATTTATTATTTATACCCCACCCATCTGGCTGGGCCTCCCCAGCCACTCTGGGCAGCTTCCAACAGAACATTAAAATACAGTTTAAAACCCTGGAGAGCTCTTGCCGTTCAGTGTAGAAAATACTGTGCTAGAGGAACGAATGATCCTGTTCAGTATGTGGCAGCTTCCTATGTCCATGCCTCCAATGCCCACATCTGTAAAAGATGGGCTTAGGCACATCTACTATGCGAATATGCTTTCACACAATTGGAAACCTTTATGTGAAGAGGGTTCTCAGTCTTGCAGCAATGCGTCCATGCTTTTCTTTTGCAGACACCCACACTGAGCGCATAGGTGTCAGGGGCAGGCAGCATGACCCAACAGCCTCTCCTGCATGCTGTATGTGCATGAGCAATTTCTGAAGAAGGCTATTGGTGGTGTTGAAACCGATGAAATTTTGAAGTAGGGTGCATTAGTTCTGAACTTTTACCATAACTCAATTTAGTTTGCAAGTAGGCAGAAACAAAATAGATTTATCCTGTATATTATTATTACAGATATTGTAGACAATAAAAAAGAGAAATACAGCTTTGCAACCTTTTTTTCTGTAATAAGATTCAGTGTTTCTTTGGTTGTTGGATTCCATCCCCTCCCTTCCTTTCATTTGATCTGCATTTTAAAAGAAAGTGCTACTGTGAAGTTATCTAGGTTGGCACTTGACCATTGGGAAGGACAGCGTTGGTGGCAGTTCCATATTTTGGCTAGTTATCCACGCCGGTCTAAATTCCTGTGCATCTTCCTTATTGATAAGTGAATTAGCTGAAAGTCTATTTATAAAGAACATTATCGGATCATAGATCCGTTATCAATGGAGATGCACGAGAAATCCAGCAAGAGGAACTGGGAACAGATGTACAAGCACAACTGACTATTAGGCTTTGGATACTTTAAACAAGATATGGCAGGTTTTGTAAAAACTGCCTATAACTGAAGCCAACCCAGCAAGTCCATACCAGAAACAAACTCGTGACAAAATCACATTTCATAATGTGGTGCATGGAAACTGGGCCCAACCTACGACGGGTTAGGAAAAAGAAGGGAAAAATACCCCCAAATTTTCTGCTGCTCTTTTGTGTCAACATCATAATGCTACTGTCTTTTTCTCCACATATTTCAAGCAGCCTCTCCAGAAAGATGACTCTGTGGAGCTCTGTTCTTTCACACCATCTGAAAATCAATTTAACAATTCAATTGTTCCATTACCTGTCAGAAGATTCCGCATCATCAAATTGCCCTGGAACTATTTTGCTCATAATTTTCACCCTGTAATTCATTGCGGCTAGTAGAAGATCTCCAATGCATACAACCCTGATCCACTTCCTGCAAAATATATATATAAGACAATGTTTTACACACTATATATTGCGAGTGTGTGTGTGCATGCTGTACTCATCCATGTAGCAGGCTCAACCTGTTACAATATTCCATAACTGATTGTTGTCCGATTGTTGTGTTAAGGCTGTTTGATTACGATTTTAGCATTGTTAGCTTTTATTATTATTGTTGTAAGCCATCCTGCTATGGGAGGAAGGGTTGGTTATAAGAATGATGAAATAGTAAATAAACGAAATAAAAACAATTGTTCTTGTTCTGGAAGGAAGGATTCAAGCACACAGCTGGGAATTTAGGCTTGAACAATTAAAG
Source organism: Darevskia mixta (assembly GCA_034641385.1). Classification (NCBI taxonomy): domain Eukaryota; kingdom Metazoa; phylum Chordata; class Lepidosauria; order Squamata; family Lacertidae; genus Darevskia; species Darevskia mixta. The sequence goes on from JAWWNH010000011.1 coordinate 24,517,733, forward strand.
ATTGAACCACCAAGATTTTCTGAGATTAGGAAAAGGATGGTGAAATTACACTGGGAAGTGTTAGATGAACCAATTATCAATGGGAAGACGTGTAAATACTCCACAAGCAAATTAGAACGAATGCTCATTGTTGCAGAACTGTTAAGAAGCCAGAGCAAATACTCCATAACTCGGAATAATATTTGCACAAGCAAATCAGAATAAACAGGTCATCTGGAGGTGGTGCCATTAAGGAACTTGACCATTATTTGACCATAACCCTTTTTAACCAGTCAAATACCCATCTCCAGGGTTTGGTAGACTGAAGATTAGAACCCTTAAATCAGTGTTTCTCAAACTTGGGTCCCCAGGTGTCCTTGGACTACAACTCCCACCATCCCTGACGGCTGGTCCTACTAGTTAGGGATGATGGGAATTGTAGTCCAACAACAGCTAGGAACCCAAGTTTGAGAAACACTGCTCAACTAAGTCTATAGAGCACAGAACCAGGAGTGCAACAACTATTCCAGATCATTTCACACGGCACACTTGACTACAACCCCGCCTGGGGACTCGCACGGAGCGTGGAAATTATACGTCTCCACAGAGCAACATCCTGCAGAAGATCGGGGCAGGCTAAACTTCACCTCCGGCTACTCAGGAGGTAGCACAAGCCATAGGAGGCGGCCTGCCTTTTAACCAGGTCCGAAAATGTACGCGCCTATCCCCTGTAAGCTCTACTCTGGGGTCCCCAACGCGGCGCCCGCAGCAGCCAGCAAGGGAAGAAGCGCAAAAGCGCACTCGCCGCCCAGGCCTCTTGCGGGGAGCGCTGCTTTCGACAAAGGTCCACGCCAAGCCCAGCTCCGGTTTTGCGTCTCCCCTTTGGCCAGGCCTCCTCTCCCTTTCCCCCGGCGCCCTAGCCGCTGTTTCTTCCCACCCCGCAGCCCGTTTCCTGCTGCCCGGGCCTACCTTTCCTTCCGCCGACACGCTGCCCGGCTCCGCAGGGCTCAGGCCAGCCCTCTTTCTCCTCCTCTTTTCCCTCGCGCCAATCCGGGCGCCCGTCGCTGCCGGCGCCTGCCCAATCGAGGGGAAGGGGAGGATCGCGAAGAGGATCGGGAGCTGGCGCCGGAGCAACGGAGGGAGGGAAGGAGTTTCGCTTCGGCGCGGAGAGGGGTGGATGGAGATCCGGGCGGAGGCGCGCATCGCATTGCGCCCCCGGCCCCTGAACCATTTGCGCAGGATGCACTTACATGCAGCAAACGCATCCGGAGTTAGGAAAATACGCGCTCTGATAAGACCCAGTCCCGCTCCGGGTTGAATCTTCTAATTTCTTTTCTGAACTCAATAATTTTTCTGCACGTGTCTGCTCGGAATCTGCCAGCCCGGGCGAATTCAGTGGGGCTTACTCCCTGGTAAGTGGGGTTGGGATTGCAACCGCCCTGAAATCTTTTGATGAAAGGCGGAACAACCACCACCACCACCTTAGACTGCTGGCCAACTGCTTGCAGGTTTGCCGCAGGCAGCCAGTTGGCCACTGTGAGACCAGCATGTTGGACTTAGATGCGCCCTTCACCCAACAGGCTCGCTTTATGCTCTTATTATTCCATTATATGGTCGGTCTCTATCCTTTCTCGGCACCCAAAGCCCTGTATCGATCCTAGGCGGAGCACAGGGACTGGCAAGGGATCCCATGCTTCGTTATTTTCCCGGAACTGACAGCTTGGTCCTTTCCACGTTTTCTCGGAGTTCAGTAGGTCTGTTTGCACACACTTTATACATGGGACGTGGGGAGCCTAACTTGAGGACTTCCAAGGAAGCATAAGGAGGATCGGGTTGCGCTTGCATTATGCCCGGCGAGAGAAATGCGGTGTTTATTCTTAAAACTGCGCGCTATCCTCTCCTCTTTGCAAATGGAGCGGCTGCGGGGGCTTTAAGATTCTTTGTGACGTTGGCGCGCCTTTGGCCACGTGCGCTTTTACGAACAAGAAACTGTCAACAGCCCCTTCAGAGGAGATCGGGGCACCGAGGAAGCAAGTTGCAGCCTCCTCTCGGGGGAAACCTGGGGCGATCTGCATGGATCCGGAAAACTGTGAGCAATTTGGCATTTAAACCTCCCTAGGGAGAGGGAAACACACACCCTGCGCTCAATGATAAATAAAGAATAAATTGTAAGATAAGTAATAGAATCCTTGTGGTGGCAAAATATAACGGATATCTATCACTCCTCTTGTCAGAAACTCTGCAGGCATAAGAGATAGAAAAGAGATTTATTTTCAGATCATTTCTACACTGCCAGCACTAATGCCCTGCTAAATTCAAGCTTCATATAAGAGGAATCATTGTAATCGGTGTTTTTTTCTTGTCAGATAACATAACTTTCCCATGGCTTGAATGTTGAACTATGCAGGCATGCTTTTGGACCTGCACATTTTTCGCAGAACAGCACATTTTGTGTCTGGTATTTAATATGATGCCCTGTGTTACAGAATGCCTGGATAATTTGTAGAGTGCCCTTTCTCCTTCCTTCATGGCAAAAGAACGCTGCTACCACCACATGCTGGTCTTTCCACTTATGACTGCAGAGCTCAAGTTAGTGAGATTCAAGGCAGGGAGAACTTGGCAATGCTGCAGCAATGCCAGTCTCCATGTGCCAAGCCCGGAGCAATAGCCCTAGTATGCCTCCTCCCTGCCTTAAAAAGGGCCTGCATGGTGATAATCTTAGCAAGATTAAGGCATGCTTTTATTTCGGAGGCTTTGTTTAGTGGCGGACTTTGGGCTCTCAAATGTCAGCAGTGCCCTGTGCAGCGCTAAAATTCCCCCTACCTCTTGCACTCTGTTCTGCATTGTTTTGTTTTAAAAAAAATATTCTTTATTGAGTTTTACATTGATTAATTATATACATTTTCCATTCTTTTTTCAAGATAAGTTAATTTATACCTGTACATGAATGCAAACCAAAATAAATCAATACTTCTTTGCAAGTGACTTCCCTCCACCTTATTGCAGCTTCTTATTTCTTCCTTTTTAACTGCGTTGTTTTCCTTATTTCACTTCTCTTACATAATATATGCTATCTGTTATTTACTTTGCAAACTTTAGTCTAAACACATCAAAGATTTTGTTTGAGAACAATGTTTTTCCAGGTACTCTTTAAAACAGTCCTTCTCCTTTTTAAACATTTGGTTTGGTTGATTTCTAATTACTTCTGTCTGTCCTGCATTGTTGTGGTGGCGCAGCCCAGTGCGAACGAACCGGTTGTGCAATCGTAAAATTGCCTCTGCTTTGTTTTATGGCTTAGTAGACATGCATAGCTTTTAGGCTGCGTATGATGCTTTAACCATGTCTAAGGTACTGAATCATACATATGTTTCTTTAGGAATCGGCACATCAGAGGAGGACTTTTTTTGCACCTGGGAACCTTTAACTATCATGAGTGAAGTAGTAAACTCTGTTTCCACCACCAGCAACATTTATTTGGACCTAGAAAGCTGCAGCACAGCTTCAGAGATCTCCCAAGTATGTGCTCTTTGAATCATCACTTGTACTCTCTCCTGGCAGCTTAGGAATGTAGTTGTTTGGGCTGTAGCCACCATTATTGCCCTTGATATGCTAGAAGCCTATGAGGGGAGGGGAGAGGAGGGGGGCCTCATGTACAAAAACCAACTGAGCAGGTCTCAAGTTTGAGTAAAGCTGGGGTGAAGGATCACTGAGATGAAAATGGTGGTTTTAAACAACAACAGAGGTTTGGTTTGGAACAATGGGTTTGGTTTGAAACAAATAACTTTTAACCAGTAGAAATAGCAGAGATGAGTACAACTCAGAAGCTGGATAATGCAGCAAAGCATCTTCTTTTTCCTCCCAGTGACTCTTCACACCCGCTTTACTCTCAACTTCTGCTGTTGTTTATGTATTATATGTATTTACTAGTTGAATTTAGCCTGTTAATAACGGGCGCTAGAACATATGCCGCCGCCTCTCCCGGCAGCCAGGGCTGAGGCGAGTCGACAGCGGCCGCCTCAGCCCGCTTTTCCCAGCACCGCCGCCTCCTCCTCCTCTCCGCCTCAGCGTCCGCGAGGCAAAGTTTAGCCGGCGGACCATGGAGGCCGCTTCCGAGGGGGCGGGGCGCGAGGACGCGCTGCTGGCGGCGGCGGCCGGGGCTGCGCGGGAGGAGAAGAAGCAGCGGCCCAGGACGGGGCAAAGAGGAAGGAAAAGGCGGGGCCTGGTCGGCGAAAGCGACGCCCCCGGTGTGCGGCGGCGGCTCGAGGCAGACACAACTTCCACAGGGCAGAGCCCCTGCCGGCGCCCTGAGGAGAGGAGAGCGGCGCGAGCTCCGTGCGAGGCAGCGGCACTGACCCAACTGGCGACGCGCGTGCGCCGCCGCTGCCTCTCGGACACGCTCCCCTCTCCGCCCGCTCCAATCCCTGCGTCCGTGTGGGACATGCGCAGTGGAAATTTCCACTGACACACGGACTGGACGCAGGGACACAGGGACTTTATTATATAGGATTATGTATGTATTTTATGTAATTTTGTGTGTGCGTGTGTATGATTTAATAAAGTTTTTTTTTTTTTTAATAAATAAATCTGGTCTGGCTACAGCCCAAACAAAAATCTTATTAACTAGTTGAAGATTCTGAACAATTTTCAAGGGCAGCTCATTTTATTGCTGTTGACGTCCTGATGTCCTAAACCTCATGTCAGTTGCAAAGGTTATTCATGACTCTTTTAAAAAAATATATTCCAGAATGAAGTGCAGGATTCAATGAGGAAAAGTGGACTTGACTGCACACTCAATGAAGAAGACCATCATTCTGAGCTGATGTTTGAAGATTTCACATATGGTATGTGCCTTTTTTTAACTATATCAAATGAATCAATAGGTGCTTGAACTCTTGAATGACTAGCCTGATCCCTTCTTTCACATGACACAGCAGGTACATGAGCACTTTTGGTTATGGAAATATTCTTTCATACATGACAGTGATTGTTAGCATGGCTAATACAAGAGGTGAGGCTTGGTCATGTGAAAATTCCTGATATGTACCACAGTGCTGAACTGTACTGTCTCAAAAATGATTGCAAAGCATTGCTCTTTTAAGACAGTCCTCCTGTTGGCAAGAGCAGCTTGAGCATCTAATGTAAGATTGCTGTTGGGAACCCAAATAATATCACCGTCTTACTTGGCAATATATCTCCTCACAACCAAGATCCTAGTACCGGTATAGCGTCCTATATTATAGAAGTCTTCCAGCGTAGTCTCTAAATTGCACCTTAACTGCCCATCAGTTTTGCTTGTGAAAAGTTGAATTAAAAAAAGAAAAAAGCAATTGCTCTGGCTCCAAAGAGAAAACCAATAATTATCCTTCTTCAGCAGGGAATGCAAATAGAGCAATTAAAGGCCAATTAAGGACAATTCAGTAATTGGAAAGGAAGCAATTACAATTGTATAAGCTGTGAAAAAGCTTCTAATTAAAGAGGCACTAGCACTGCAAAGCCTCAGTAGTGTGTTACTAGTCCACATTGCTCAACCTAGCACTATTCTTTTAAAAAAAAAAAAAAAAAAAAATCACAAATAGGGTCCCCCAAAAAGATGAGAGGCAATATCGGATTAAATCACTGAACTGAGGATTTCAAACTGGTGTCTCACTTTAGAACCTGCCTTGCAGAGAGCAGGAGAACCACCTTTAATCCTGCACACCTGAAAAGTACCATCAGTTCTCTCTGTGAATTTGATGGTATTTTTTGTTTTAATCGTGCAGATTTTGAAGATGCTTCAGAGAAACAAATCTCGCCATTGAGCACACTAAGAACTTGCCCTATAATGGAAGATTCCTCCTTTATCACTGAGTGGAAGGAATCCAATGAGGGATTATTGGACGAAGGAGAATCAGAGCAACAGTGCAGGGGGCTGGGTTGGCCGGAGGAATGGTACAGAACAGGGGAAGAATCTGACCGAGAAGATTCACAGGAAGTCACCACCGAAAATGCCAGGCAAGCGGAGGAGTTACTGGTGGAAACATCAGATGTGCCTATCATGGGAGAGTCCTTATTGGACTGCATTGTTAAGGAATCGCCCATTGTGTCAAGTTTTCTCACACATCCCACAGGTTCTTTATTGAAGACAGATGTGTGTGCGGCTAATGAAGACTTAGTTGTCCAATGGAATGGCTCAAATGCGATTGAAAAAGCATCAGATGAAGGAAATATGGTACGTAAATGGGAAGGATGGTGATGTCAATTCTTAAGTCTAAAAAAGTAGATACCCTAACTACCCTTTTCAAAGAATGCTGTCAGATTTCACCCCTTTCCAGGATGTCCATCTCTGTACTATTTCTATGGTCTTTTATCATGAGAAATACAGGAAGGAACATACAGCGGAACCTCGGTTTTCGAACGTAATCCATTCCAGAAGTCCGTTCAACTTCTGAAACGTTCAAAAACCGAAAATCAAAGGGCTGTCGGCAAAGTGAATGGTGAAAATGGAAAAACGTGCCGCGGAAGCCGTTTGACTTCCGAGGCGCATTTGAAAACGGAAGCATTCACTTCTGGGTTTTCATCGTTCGGCTTCTGAATCGTTCGGCAGCCGAGACGTTTGAAAACCGAGGTTTGACTGTAAATTTTTTGACTTAAGAGCTTTGTGTCTGGCAAATATATGGTTGTAGTAGTATATTTTCATTCCGATACAATGAACCAGCTTTGAATCCCTCTTTTTTGACAGATGGAGACTGGACACCACAACGGATCAACGAAAGATTTCCAGGACTCTGAGCTCATGGTTTCGCCAAACCCTGTGAATGAAAACCTAGATTACATTCGCACTCTGCTGCAGTCAAACAGACATTTAAAAGAACGTCTCAAGAGCAATATAGCGTGTTGTATCAGCGAAGAGAAAGTGGACGATAGCATACTTCTACCAGAAAATGTAAGATTAAAAAATGTATAACGTAATAAATATTGTAGAATTGATAATAGAAAAAGCAACCATGAGAAGTGCATCAATCAGCTTCATCAGTTTAAAAAAAAAGGATCATAGTTTGATCTAATTTAAATGAGAATTGGTTCTATATTGACGTTCATCACTTGATGACTTGAAAGTACGAGTGAGCAATAGCTGATGTGACACCACAGATGATCACATAAAATATTATGGCTTTCGGTGGAGTCATGTACACATGATTGGGTTGTGGCTGTAGTTTAATAGCAGAGGGCATTGATTTGCATTCAGAAAGTCTCAGTTTCAATCCTACATTAAATTCCTCCTGCAAAAGGATGTCAGGAAGCAGGGCTCGGAAAGAACTACAGTATGTTTGAAACCTTGATGAGCCATTGACAGTCGGAGTAGACAATGCTGTACTGCGCTAAATGGATTCATAGACTGACTCTGCAAAACACCTTCATGTGTTGTAAGTCAAGGCAGCAAGCACCCAGGGGGAGAAACATTCCCCATCCCAAGTCTAAATTATGATATGTAAAACACGTGTGAAGCACCTTTTAGTACTAAGTCACTGCCAATAAAGTATGAATCTGTCTGACTTTAGCTCATGTCTGTGGCGAACACACAGGGTCCCCGGACGTTTCACTGTCGATTGATCCCTGTGCCACCACTCTCCCTTCTCCCACTGCCACCAACCAGGGCCTACCTGGTAAATCTATTGAGTCCAGTCAGGTTTAAATTATAACCTCAAAGTTATGTTTATTTAGTACAGAATAAAAACGCATGTGGTTTCATCATGTTTACAAGAATACTTATTTGTCGTATTTGTTCCTCAACTAACTGAACTAAATCCTCCTTCCCCACTGACCAACTGACTCCCCACTTCAAAACTCCCTCAGAATCTCCACCCAACAGCCAACCTCAACCGCCCACTTCAACAACTCCTCTCACAAACCTCCCCAGAGTGGGTTTTTATAGTCCCCCTGACTCCACCTTACCCCTCCCTCTGGGTTCTGATTGGTAAACTCATTAACTGTTTCCCCTCCAGCACTCCCATTTTCTAGCTTCACCTACCTGTACCGTCACAATGTCCACCACAAACAGTCTGTACAATTGCCCAGCTTGCATACCTTGGTAGACAAAACTAAGGAGTGTGTGAGGGCAAGTAGCATCTACAACAGTTTACAGTACGTCAGTCCGCTTGTTACAGAAAGCAGATCTCATAGAAATTACTTTTCACCCATGACGTTTTGACTTAAGTCTTTGCTTATCACATGATCTGTTTCAATACAGGTTGAAAATGTGTCCGAAGGAGAGCATAACACTGAGCCTTCACCTCTCCGTTCAGAGAAGTCCTCCTTCATGGCAGAAGAAGGTATACAAGGGGACAGAGGCGACAAAGCTCTTTCCCCAGCCCATTCAACAAAGAGCTGCTGCTTGAGTCCTTATGGAGCTTCTGACAAACTCTGGAACACCCCAGAATTTAGTCCAAAGCAGTTGCTGCTTCAAGAAGGCGATATGGACTTCAGCAAGGTCATTAAGGACTTAGAACTGGACCAGCAGAAGCACCTGCCCCATATCTTGGGTCTTCAGTATGGCAGTATATTTTCTGAGAAGACCAAAGAAATGGAGAAACTCCTTCTTGAGGAAGGAGATACGGATTTGAACAAAATCATCCAGGCACTAGAGCAACGCCAAAAGAGGCAACAGCTCCAAGTAATGGACCTTTATCATAGTGATGTTTCTTTGGCGAAAAGGTTTAAAGAGCAGGAGGTGGACTTTTACATGAAGCACGACTTTATTGACACCATCAGGAAGCTGAAGGAGAACACTGCTGATCTCATGGAAGCAATGAGCAAAGTCACTGGAAAGAAGGAGGAGGCAGAGGGGTGCCCAAAGTGCATGATGGGAGCTTCAAGACACACCAAGGATGATCTCCAGGACTTTGGGTCTGAGAAGAAAGCTCTGGTGCTGCAGTTGGAAAAGCTCAGTGCAGACTACAAAGTTCTTCAAGAAAAGCACCAGGCAGAGGTAGAAGAGAAGGTCAAATATATGGCTCAGTGTAAGGAGCTGGACTGCACTCTCCGCAAGAAAGAGCAAGAGATACAAGAACTGAATCGCGTCGTACAGAAATTGGAGCGTGAAGCCAGCAGCACCATGTTGGCTCTGCACAAACTGAGGGGAGAAAGCGAGGACGCTCAGAAGCGTTCCTTGTCCTTGGAGGCAGAACTGCAGAGGCAGAAGGACGAGAGGCTGGCAGAAAGGGAGGGGCTGGGCTGCAGATACAATAACCTGCTTGCTCAGATTAAACTCCTGCAGGCGGAATTTGAGAAGGAGCGGGCCGAGATGGAGAAAATGCAACAGCAGGTCTGTGCATTCAGAACAGAGACGAGCGGGCTGCAGCAGGAGATGGCCAAGAACAGAGAGGAGAATCGCTTTTTGCAGCTGGAGTCTGCCAGGTGGAAAGAGCAGTGCAGACACCTTGGAGAGCCACAAATGCTGAAGGTATACAAGGCTATCCTGGTCTTGGCTGGGGAGGGCGGGGTATAAATAAAATTTATTATTATTATTATTATTATTATTATTATTATTATTATTATTATTAAATGCAGCATTAATGTGGGCAATTGGTCAAAGCATATTAAGCATATCAAGGTCACATCTAGTTTGGTTCCTAACAGGAGTAATAGGAATAATTTATTGGCAAAGTCCATTTTCCAACATACTTGGAATTTTGCTTCGGCTACATTGCAATGTAAACATACCTTATACAAACACTGTTCCACTCACAATACAACGACACAGCAAAGAAACCCCACCCATAACTGGCCTCTCCTTCCGCTACACAACTACGAATTTAAGAATTTAATGGCACAAGGGGGAAAAACTGTTCCTGTGCCTGGCCGTTTTTTTCACAGTAACTGAATGTGAAGATTGACAAATTATGAGTGTTTGTTTTCAGGGATATACAAATAACCTAAGCTGACGTTCTTGCACTCTCTTCGTATTAGGAGCAGCTGCATTCCCAAATGGTCCAGATTCTCAGATATGAACTTGGATTAAAGAGGGAAGAGTTGAGAAAGAAAGAAGAAATAATCGAGTGGAGCGTGCACATTCTGGGAAGGTTTCTTTTGGTATGCTCCGTTTTATACCATTCCAATCAATCACTTTATTTCAGCTTTAAGCTCATAAGAACAAGAGAACTAGAACAAATACACAGTACAATTTGATTTAAAAAATTAGAACCAGTAAAACTTAAAAGAGTACAAATTAGAAATAGATAGTATAAGGAATTTTCAGCTTCCAAACAGCAGTCCATTACGACGTTTATATGTCAAAACGGAAGTTAAAAATTCCGCCATTTGTAAAGTTACATGCTGATCTGTATTTTGCAATAAAAAAGGCCAGGCGAAAATCTGCCGGGTGCCCAGGCAACTTGTGGATTAATGGTAACAAATGGTAACAGTAAGTTCTTCCGGACAACACAATATAAAGGACATATAAATACTACCGTCTTTCCCCCTTTTTTAGACACCGTCTTATAATTTTTTCCCCTCAAAAAAACACAGGGTGGCTTATTTTCGGGGGGATGTCTTATTTTTATTACGTCAGTATGGCACGGTACAGACTCCCCCTGCTCGCTGAGCAGGCGGCGCAGAACTCTGCAAGAGGCGCGTTTCCCCCCGCACCTCTCGCTGGTTCGCTGGCTCCCTGCGCACGGGGAACAGGCGGGGCAGGAAGAGATGTCTCCCCCCGCGCCTCTCCCTGCGCGCTAAGCAGGCGGGGCAGAACTCCGCAAGAGGTGCGTTCCCCCCATGCCTCTCACTGGTTCACTGGCTACCTGCGCACGCAGGTGGGGCTGAGGAGGCGACGGGAACAATGGCGGCACCACGGCTTACTTTTGGGGTACGTCTTACTTCTCACAAAGGTAAAAAAAACCTGCCATGACTTACTTTATGACTACGTATTAAATCAATCTACGTATTAAATCGATCTACATATTAAATCGATCTATTATCACAGGAACATAAAACCGAGACTTGGCCCCTAGAAAATCTATGAAAAAGGGAATTCGAAGGGAAAACATTAAAACGTGCTTTGATAAAGGCAAAACGATGACTGGCAATAGAAAGGGATGATAGGTAAGATGGCACATGAGTTGGAGAAATACGGTAACTCCCAACTGACGCGGGGAACATAGCCCCCCACCAAGCATAAGATTACGCTGCCACTCTATGTCATCCAGTCTTTGATTAATAATTTTCCTTGCTAAGATAAAATCTTGGTTCAAGAGTTCTATGGGCAAGATTCCAATAGATAAAAGTTTAGCATGAATCTTATTGGCCCAAGGGCTGCTAAACTCATCGCGCCAAAGGCATTGGGCTATATAGTAGTTAGGTAATCTAAACCAAAGTGTTAGCCACACGTTTCCACAGGAGTAGTTTTATACCATTAAGGGCAACACCCTTGAGATTTATCATTACTATTTTGAATTTTTGTCTGAGTGCACGTGTGGGTGCTTTCAGCCTTCAGTTTCTGTCAAAATTGCACACTTTCCCAAATGGAAGTAGTAAGAAGTACATTCCATTTTAAAAGAAAGCCTAAAAAAGAGGAAGGGTGGGATATTAGCCTATTTTCTCTTTTAAAAAAATCACAAACATGCATTTAAACTGGAATGTCTTTTTAAGCTCCTGGAATGTTTACTTTTAAGCAAAACGTACTTTTGGAAATGTTCGGACAATTATGAACAGTAGCGGCAGTTGGACAAAAGATGGCAATGATTTTGGAGGCTTGTAAAAAAAAAGACTTATTGCAGAGATCTTTATATATTTTTTTCTTGTTCTGGTATTTGTTTTAAATAAAATATTGAACTTAGGGTAGGAGGAAACACAAGTTTTAAGCTTAAGCCCCCCAACCCACCCTCAATCATAGCTGTAGGCCAGGCTTCGTCAACCTCGGCCCCCCAGATGTTTTTGGCCTACAACTCCCATGATCCTTAGCTAGCAGGGCCAGTGGTCAGGGATGATGGGAATTGTAGTCTCAAAACATCTGGAGGGCCGAGGTTGAGGAAGCCGCCTGTAGGTAATCAAAACCCCATAATATATTTTGCTTCCACAATGCTTTTTAATAGGTTTACAGTGCCAATATTCTATGTTCAACCTGTTTTTGCATTTCTTTTATTATAATCTAATGTACCTCACTGTATCCTCTGTCAAAACAGAACATGAAGTCAATGCATTCAGCTTTGTCCATCAGAGATCTCCACAGTGAAGAAGACCATTTCAATTCTCCTTATGTCCAGAAAGCATCTCACCTCTTGTCAAAAACCTGCAGTCTTCTGGCTCTTGCAGAAGGATTACTTACCTGCCAGGTAATGCAAAATACCACAGCCCTTTTCAATAGCCACCTTGATAGCACCTAAAACATGAATTATATGGTCCATCCAGAAGGGCCCGTCACCCAGTATACACTGTACTGTATATTTCCAGCAAGATTGAAATAAAGGATCTTTCAACTCTGCCAGTAAAACAAATCAGTCTTTATTATATTTCCCTTCCCTCCAGCTTTTCTTCCATCACCATTATGCAGGCAGATCACATGGATGTTACTATTTAGGAAGTAGCACTTCTCTGGCTCCTAAATCATGACACAAATACAACATTCTCTGCCTGGGTTGTTGTTTTTGTCGTTTTGTTTTGTTGCAGGGGTTCAGAGAGGGTGGGAAACAGAATGGCAGAAGGGAAATGCCTTGAACAGTGGCCTGCAGGGGTAGCCTGCCCAAACCAACCATGATTTCGTTCACACAAGTACATCAGACAGAAACAGTACTGACCACTTTTGTGTTTTATTGTGCGCTCTTCCTTGAGACCTTGGATAGTGCCTACGCAGTGATTGTGGTACGTTTAAATGTGCCTCCCTATTTTAAAAAGTTGGACACCTATGGATCACATAGGAAACACCTGGTTATCTCCTGCTGCTCTCTATGTGGGCAGTGGTGCACTTTGAACAAATAACTAGCAAGGTATACACTTAGGTTTTAATTAAATGTCTGCATGTGTACTTGCGAGTTTCCCCATCCTTTTTGTATACTACCCACTAACTTTTTGTGCTTCGTAAATGTCAAGGTTCCCTCCCTCATTATTATGAAAATACCTTTGCAGGCAGAGGGCTAGTTCAGGCGATCATGACAAGGTATCTTTGTTAGTGCAGTGTATGGAAAAGGTAAAGGGACCCCTGACCATTAGGTCCAGTCGTGTCCGACTCTGGGGTTGCGGCGCTCATCTCGCATTACTGGCCGAGGGAGCCGGCGTACAGCTTCCGGGTCATGTGGCCAGCAGGACTAAGCCGCTTCTGGCAAACCAGAGCAGCGCACGGAAACGCCGTTTACCTTTCCGCTGCAGCGGTACCTATTTATCTACTTGCACTTTGACGTGCTTTCTAACTGCTAGGTTGGCAGGAGCAGGGACCGAGCAACGGGAGCTCACCCCGTCGCGGGGATTCGAACCGCCGACCTTCTGATCGGCAAGCCCTAGGCTCTGTGGTTTAACCCACAGCGTCACCCACGTCCCTGCAGTGTACGGTACTTTCTTCAAATGTGTAGCCTAATCTCCGATGTGGACTGGTCATGGGTGCACTTTTATATTATTTTGCCTGCAGCGGTAGAGGCAAAGTTATATAGTACACAAAGCGATAGCTTGCATTAAATTTCCATGAGCATCGAAGTCAAGTGTATGGGAAAGTCTTTACAATTCACATTTCCCACAGGACTAAACAAAGGGAAGCATTTGTTAATGCAGAGCATAGTTGCTTATTAGCGTCTTTGGTGACATATTCAAATGGCAGAGTGCATCATCCTGACATTTTGCCATCTTTTTTTTATCAAATCCCTGTTCTAAACCAGCTAAGTAAGAATTTTTTCCAACTCTGAAAAGAATGGAATCACAGCTCGAAGCAAACTGAGTAACAACTCTTGAGTTCTGTTGGAGATACTTGGTTAAGAAGAGCGCCATTTTGTACTGTGTTGTAATGTTCAGTAGCATTTCTCTATAGGAAATAGTGTTCCTTACATGGCAGACCACCCATGCCTCAGCAGTCAATGAATCTGATTCCTTCCAAGGAATATACACCCTGGTTCACATGTGGCTACATTCTTCAGTCTCACGTAGGAATCAGTGGAAAATAGGAAGTGCTTTTCCATCGGGTTATGTGGATCTATGCAACTCCTCAGTGTGCTTCTAGAGAGTCGCCTCCCCTAGCACTGGTAGCACTAAACAGGAAGTGAGAGAAGAAGTACTTCTACAAAGAGGTGCACTCCTCACCTGTTAAGGTTAGAGTTGCCATTGCTGGTTATGCATAATGGTTGGTGTGTCCGTTGTGTATATCTTGCTAGTTGCTTTGGATTGCCAGTAGTCAGAATGGGGATCACCATAATCCACATGTGGATTGCCAGGTCAAGTACGTCTGGAAGTACGCTAAGGAAACTAACGACTGATGAGTGAGCAACTCTGAAAAGCAGTGGGGAAAGAACAACCGCCTTCCTTCTAAAGACAAGGCCGTTCGCGGCTTCTCCCTGATGGAAATGGCTACCTAGTCTTGCCTTGGTTTTGTGCGTGTGTTAAGCCATCCTAAGAATGTTTGCTACGGAGCAAATTCACTACTCAATAAAACTCTTCTGTTGAAACCAATGGCTGAAATGTACCTCCTTTTCTCTGAATCTCACCCTTTTATTTCCCTGCTGTCTTCAGTGATGTTTACAAGCTTTCCCCTGTTGTTGTTTTTTACCTATTACCTAAACTTCAACTCTGATTCAAACTGTGAGCTGTGCTTCATCCTTGCCCACAAAAGGGCTTCTTTTTTTAAAGGGGTGTCCCTATGAATTCCTTTAAGCATCCAGTGAATGCTTGAGGGGAATACAAGGAAGGCCCTCACTGGCTATCCTCCCCTGAACTTAACATGCCTGCTGGCCGTGCCTCTCCAGCAGCTGTGTCTTCTGCATTAAGGGTCCCTGTGCAGCACTAATTGTGTCAGGCTTCTCTGTGCAATCGTGAGCCCTGATTGTCCAGGACAGCTGGTCAGTTGAACATGCATACAGGCGTACACATGTATGTCCTGCTTCTGGTTAATGTCAATGCTCAATGATTTGGGAGGGATGTGGCCGGTAGTGGCATTCCCACTACTCCTTCATGTGTCCAGTAAATGCAGGAATTGGTTCATATGGGCATCCCTTTAGTCTGTCTATGAGTAAGAATCACTTTACTCAAAAGAGTCGATTTTGTCTGTTTCTGCATGAGCATCTAGCCATGTCTCCTACCAGGAAGGAGGCAAGACCAGGGGAGAACAGCTTCCTGTGGCATCAAACTTGAATTATTTGGATTGATTTATTTCTTGAAACGTGCAAACCGTTTTCTCCCAGTACAACGGCTTCCTCTCCAGCACACAGTCGGGGAATTGCTGCTCTACAACCATCATGTTTAGAAGTTCACTTTATAACAAGTGATGCATTAATTCTTCGGAAACTTATTGGCATCCATTTGGAGTTTAAACAATGTTCGTTTTATGTCACTGTTGTTTGATAGGACACAGATAATCAGGCAATTGCTGAATGTTCCACGGAAAATGAAACTGTTATTGAAGTGAAGGGGAAAATGCAGCACCTGTTATTTAAAAAGAAAAGCTTGGAGAAAGAGGTAGGGGCACTGGTTGTTTTCCCTCCCAGTTACATCCTGCTTTTGTGTTTACATCTGCAAGAACGCTCTTGTCATCCTTAACCCTCATGTCAAAATAGCTAATTATCTTCTAAACGTGGTGTATATGAGACTTTGTATTTTTGCTTTGTGAACCGCCCTGATATATTTTGATGAAAGATATATAAATCTAGGGACACGGGTGGCGCTGTGGGTTAAACTACTGAGCCTAGAGCTTGCCGATCAGAAGGTCGGCGGTTCGAATCCCCGCGACAGGGTGAGCTCCCGTTGCTCGATCCCTGCTCCTGCCAACCTAGCAGTTCGAAAGCACATCATAGTGCAAGCAGATAAATAGGTACCACTGCAGCGGAAAGGTAAACGGTGTTTCCATGCGCTGCTCTGGTTTGCCAGAAGCGGCTTTGTCATGCTGGCCACATGACCCGGAAGCTGTACGCCTGCTCCCTTGGCCAGTAATGTGAGATGAGCGCCGCAACCCCAGAGTCGGACACGACTGGACCTAATGGTCAGGGGTCCCTTTACCTTTATATAAATCTAATAAAGAATAATAAAACCATAAGACAGCTTGGAAACTGCAGCTGGTGCAGAATATAGTGGCAAAGCTCTATATGGCTCAGGACCCCGATATCTAACAGAATGCTAGCCCTTACTTGAATATATCCGGACCCTGTGTTCATCACTCAAGGCCCTTCACCAGATGCCCCCTCTGCAGGGCCGGCCCATTCATGAGGTAATGTGAGGCAACCATCTCAGGCAGCAGGATCCACCAGGGCAGTAGATTCAGCTTCCGAGGCATGCATCACCTGCTGCCGCTGTAGCAATGGCAACGACGGCTGCGGTGTGCTCCTTGGAGCCACTCTGAGATTGATAGTTATGTTCTAAGAAAAGCTCTGTGGTCTGCATACGATAGAAAATATAGAAATCCATAAAGTACCTCTTATGAATTCACGGCAGATACAGCTAGTCACGGGACGCGGGTGGCGCTATGGGTTAAACCACAGAGCCTAGGGCTTGCAGATCAGAAGGTTGGCGGTTCGAATCCCTGCAACGGGGTGAGCTCCCGTTGCTCGGTCCCTGCTCCTGCCAACCTAGCAGTTCGAAAGCACATCATAGTGCAAGTAGATAAATAGGTACCGCTGCAGCGGGAAGGTAAACGGTGTTTCCGTGTGCTGCTCTGGTTCGCCAGAAGCGGCTTAGTCATGCTGGCCACATGACCTGGAAGCTGTCTGCCGGCTCTCGGCCAATAAAGCGAAATGAGCGCCGCAACCCCAGAGTCGGACACGACTGGACCTAATGGTCAGGGTCCCTTTACCTTTAAAGCTAGTCTCGATGGGAGGTTGATCTGTACGTCTGAGTCTTGTTCATGAGAATGCTGTGCAATGGCAGGTGAACTTCATAAGGATCCTCTGCATTCTGTCATATGGACAAAAACAATACATTTCAACCATCAATCCCCATATTTCGTACAAAATAAGCGATAAACTGAAGTACATGTCGTGCCACAAGTACAGGAGCAGTCTGCTGGGATCAATTAATGTGCCATAGCAAGATGGATAGTGATGTAACATGAATAAAATTTACGGCTTCTTGAATATGTCAGTTTTGCTTTGGGATATATGTATAACGTATCAGAAAGTCTGGGGAGAAGCAAAACACAACTGAATGAAATATGTTCAATTTTTCCTTTCCCTCTCTCTTGCCTATAATTCATCACTATAAATATTTAGTTGAGGAAGCACAAGGAAAACATAGCAGCCATGAGGGAGTTGATAATTAATGAGAAAGTGTCTGAAGACCCCAATACTGAGGTGAGTTCAATATTATGAAAAAGAACAGAAATTAAAAGAAAATTAGAAGGAGAATTGGATTTCGTGTATTATGGAGCATTAATATAAAACAACAAGTTCCATTAGTATGGCTGCTACAGTCCTATATACTTACTTTGGGGGACTTAACCATGAGGTACAGTATTTTCCTGCGTATAAGACTACTTTTTAACCCAGGAAAATCTTCTCAAAAGTCGGGGGTCGTCTTATACGCCGGGTCGTATTTCTTATACGGCGAGTATATCCCAAACTCTATATTTTAACTGGAAAAGTTGGGGGTCGTCTTATACGCCCAGTCGTCTTATACGCCAGAAAATACGGTAAATACTGCAGAATTGCTATGTATACATAATAAAGGCCTACTATTGCTAAGAAAAGTAGCAAATACAGGTTACGTTCCTAAACAGACTTATTATGGAGTAAGGAAGTAAGCAGGACTTACTTCCAAGTAAACATACTAGGGTTACGCTGTTAAAGGCTAACGCCTTGTTCTGAATGGGTATTTATTCACAGGCTACAGAAGCTGGCGAAGAGGAATCAGAAAATGGCGGAGACCTGCCTGATCTTCTGAGAACAAGACTGAGTGAATACCACAAGCAAACTGATGAGCTCCAAGCTGTGGTGAGTAGATATGAGAGAAAGAGGGCTCAGGAATAATTTCCTTGAAATTGCTTCCATTTCCAGAAAACTGGGATTCCTGTTATCGTTGGCAAGACTTAAATCCTTGGAAGGTTTTCAGAATACATCCATGGGAATTCTGTTCCCGATTCTGTTACATGCCTGATGGTTGCCCCCTCATGGTTGTCCAAAGGAATCAGTTTTAGCCCAAAAGAAGCAACAAAGGAATTAGCCCTCATAATGGATAGCTCCGTTGGCTAGAGTGTGATGCTGATATCGCCACGGTAATGGGTTCAATCCCCATGTGGGACAGTTGTATATTCCTGCATTGCAGGGGGTTGGACTAGATGATCCTCAGGACCCCTTCCAACTTTGCAGTTCTATGATTCTATAAGCAAAGAGCCAAGAGAAGTTTGCTTGGAATAGCTCCTGGGTGCACTTCTAGAGGCACTTCCACACAAAATAGTTTCTGGATGAAACAAATTGCCCTATAAGCACATGTTTGTATGGGGCAATTCCCTTTCTTGTCTTAATCCATTACTTCATTAAAGAAGCATTAACTTTCCCAAAGGGGAAAAAAAGATGGAAGTGGGCACACTCCTGGGATGATGTGTTGATTGTACCAGCTGTTCCCAGGATGCATCCCAGGAAAAATAGTTGGTGTTGACAGGCTTAACCTATGGCTGAGCATGACTAGCACTAGTAATGTGCTAGGCGCTTTGGAGAACACAAAAATAATGGGTGGTATTCAATGACATTTTACTCAGAGTAGACCCATTAAAATTAGTTATATCCATAAATTTTAATGAGACATTCTTTATTTGGAAAGATTAAAGCGCTGGAAGCTAATTTGGCATCCAAAGAAGAAGTATGCAAGAAGCTCACTGGAGAAATTGTCGAGCTTCAGAAGGACTTGGGCAGCTTGACATGCAAGGTATGAGCATGAGCTGATGTTACTCTGACAAGGTTGAAAAACTCGATTCACTTTCAAAACATAGTTACTGTAGTACTAACTCCTTTGCTAGATCGGGTGCAGGTTTATCTTGTCCAGCATTCTGCTCCCGACCATGGCCAGATGTGTCTGGAAGCTCTTTACTGAGCTACTGACTTCCCTGAAACAAAGCTCCAAGCACATTAAAACTTGGTTAGATTTACATCTGGCTTCATCCACCTTTAAACAAACATTCCCCACAAAAATGCTTAGGCTAGAATAAATCACAGACGCTTAGCTTTGCAAAGATTTTACTCACAGAGTTTTCAGAAGTAACAGCAAGCAACTCTCCATCTATTGGCAGTAAAATAAAGAATAAAATGTTCCGAATAACTTAAAAGGAAAGAACTTGTTTTCATTACAAAAAGAATAGCAAAGATGCAGGCTGTAAAAATCTCTTTTTGGAGAGATGCAGTTCACTTGCAGGATCAGATGTGCTCCACCCTTGCCACAGTGCAGAGTGATAGTGTAAACATACCAGTAAGATCCACCTCCAGCCCATTTAACTCATTTAATTACCCCAGTGGATTCACTGGGATTATATGCGGTGATTTAAAAAAAAAATGGCTTTCTGTATGCAGTGCTCATGTGGATGAAGTTCCATAGATCAGTGATAATGCTGATATTTATGTATTGCTATAATGTTGCAAGAAGGCAGGATTTACAAGTGTACTCAAGGTAGCTCACAATTAATAAAATATCATAGGCAAAGCTGTGATAATATTATGCTTTAATGGAGATTTCACTGGCTGTTTTCTCTTTTGTGCTATGCTAAATCATTTTCTGATTTTATTTTAAAAGGTGACATCATATGAGGAAATTATTGAATGCGCTGACAAAAGGCTTGAACAAGCCAATTCAGAAATATCTGAGTAGGTATAGCACTGCTGCTGGATTCTTTTCTGTTGTATATGTTCTAGAAACACATAGTAAGAGACAATTCCTGCACTTGGAAAACTGAGTGAAACCTAAAATGAAATCTTGTACTTGGTTTCATGCACTTACTTGGTTAGACTGTGTGTAGTCAGGTGTTTTAGCACTGCAGTATTTTATAGAGCCACTTCAGATTAGCACCTCTTGAACCAAATGCTGGGCTGATATTAAGGCACATGGTTGCACCCCATTTGATACAGTTTTGGCAGCCACTAGAGAGACACGTGGAGTCACTGCTCTCTAGCTAAATCAAATAGCTGCTCTGCTTCTTGAGGAGGAAGTGTATTTAGCTCAATGTTCTCTGGGGTTGCAAATTGGGCTGTTTTGGTGTGAAAGCAGTCTAAAGATGCAATCTCAGGGCTTAGTCTGTTCCAGGTTCACACCTGACCACACCGCTATTTTCAGTGGCAAATGATGCATGGCATGGCATCCATGTGTAAGGAAGCCTCAGTAAGAAGGGGGTGTTTTTCACCAAAGAAGAGCCACAGATAGATCAACACTTCCTCCTACTCCCCCCTTTTTTTAATTCTGCCACTGTTTTGGAATTTTATTAACCTCTTAAATGGGGTCTGGAATCCCACAGGGATGAAAACAAGTGTCGGGTAGTGCCGAGGGAAAACAAAATGGAAGAAGCAGCATTAAGCAGGCCATTTCCCCTTATTGGAGGGTTGGGAACCTCAGGCCTGAGGGCCAAAGGTCGCTCTCCAGGCCCCTCTGTCTGCAGTCACATTAGCAATGGCCAGGGATTGATTTTGGGATTGAGTGACAGGAAGAAACGTAACGGACAGAATAATTGTCCCTCAGGACTTCCCCTTAGCCACACTGTCCTGGGTCACACTGCATGTCATCCTCAGGCGCTTTTGTGTGACAAAAAGATCCTTGCCCTTATTCCTTCTCTCACACAAAAGTGCCCCACACTAAGGGCGCTTTATGACAGAGAAAGAACCAGAGAAGACACAGAAAGAGCCTCTCAGTTTTTAAATCTGTGTTTTAACTTTGGGGATGTGGTTTCATTTTTGTTCTCTTTATGCTGCTTTTGATTTTGTGGTTTTGTGCCTTATTTTGCCTTTACGTGGCTTCCATGTTTATTTATTTGTTAAACTGCCGGAGAAGTTTATGTTATATGAAGACATACAAATTCTGACTGATAAATAAATAGTAAATGGGAGTTATTCAGTACAGTCAGGCTTATTTCTTCCTACCCAGAAGAAAGTGGCAAAGTCGGGTATTTTGTGAGTGGTTGGTTGCAAGCAAATTAAGAGGCTTAGGGGAAAAGTGAACTTTATACATGTACAATCTGCAGCATTAAATCGAAACAGCGAAGGCATGTAGAAGTGATCTTATGACTGTCCCAAATTCACTTCTCTTGGGGAATCTTTGAAACTTGAACCTAAAGGACTTTAAGGAAGTGTTGCAACGCCTTCTTCTGTAGACCGGCTTTCAAGGCACACATTTGGAGTTTTCACACATTTAGTGCAGTAGTTTATATTTTATACTGGGGTTTGCTGGGTGATCATTTTTTTAAATGTGATGTTGCTTTCAGCCCTTAGGAAAGGGTGGGTAAGAAATCAAAATTATGACAATTCCATTATTATTTCAGATACAAATTTCAGACACATATGAAGAAACTCTTTTTGGATTGAAAAAGTGAAATTGCAAATCTATCTACAAACCAAAAATTTTAGCTGCCTGTTTTTTTAAAAGTGTATTTGTATCCCGAGTCTCGAAACATTTTTTATTTTTCTTGGAAGTAAATCGCATTGACATCAATTGGACTTATTTCCAAGTAAATGTGTTTCAGACTGGAATAGAAGTTTGCAAGTCGGCATCACAGTGACTTAGTACACAGCCTATATCTTGATAAATTCTGTGAGAACTTATTGCATATAGCTGAAACAAATGTACCAATCGGTTAAATTGTCTCTTACTGGCAGTTTAGAGAAAAGAAACCAGGATTTGGAAGATTTAATTAAGAAGTTCAAAATGAATACCAGAAAGCCGAGGTAAACTTCATATATATTTCACGTTCAAGAAGAGGAGGGTTCTGAAAGTGCTCACATTATTATCAAACTTATGAATGTCTTCCTTTACACACAACTTGCATAGACAGGTAAATGAAGTGCTTCTTATAAAATAATAAAAAGCTCTTTTCCGGCCCAAACTATTAGTTATTGGCCACCACCTAACTACAGCTTCCATCTGCTAATATTTGGGGGCCCTCCAGAGCACAAAAAAATCCTATTCTCATAATTTTTGCTCACGGGGGTATTGGGAGAGTTATGCATACCTTCCAACATGTTGAGTCCCAGTACCATCACATAAATTTCAGGCTTCAACTATCAGGTGGATGATAATATGCCTGCATTTGTTCTGTTACTGTGCACGTGTATTTCATGAAAAACGCACCTACGATTATGTTGCCTGAAGTTGCCCATTAAACCCATAGTGGCCATATACTTGCACATAGCAGTACCATGACAGCCGTTTTAAACAGAAAAAGATGCTGCCAGGTGGACAATCCTACTAGGGAAAATAGAGGAAGGGGGACTGAACCTTCTGCACTTGCTGTTTCCTGTTAAAAAAAAAAGAATATTTGAGATTATATTGCCTGCATTTGCCTGTAACATTTAGTCTAGTCCTCAGTGTTGTTAGCCCTGCGTACTTGTGGGTATTGATTCAATCTTGGGCAGTAACTTTACTCTCTGCTGTCCCAAACTTACATGGCTCCCCAAACTTACATGGCCAGAAGTTACGTTTTCAAGTGGGGAAGCATTAAGTGAGCACTTTCTTTATGTTTCCACAGGCATGGGTGGTCTTCATTTTTCCCAAAAATGTGGAGTCAGGGGGTAAGTCAAAATACATTGCCCTAAATAAGGATCAGCAACTGGAGACCGGAGTCCAAATTTTGCTCCCAAAAGGGTAATGCTAGTCCCTTATCAGGCCAAGTAAGGTTTTTAATGTCATCTGTTTCTTGAACAGCACTGTCATAAACTACTTTGGTTTAATATAAGACAGACTGTAAATGTTTAAATAAAGAATTATCATTTTTATTCAGATGTTTTAAGAAAATATAGCATATTATATGTGGTTATTGTATTGGACACAGTCCAAAGTTAAGCACTTATCTTTCACTGATTTCCATAGAAGCGTCAAAAACATACTTAATTCTGTTAACGGCATAAGACAAAGCAAAGCACTTTAAGTTCCTTCGGATCATTACCTGTAATCTCATGTTGCAATTTTCAGCATTTCATATCAAAATTATATAAACGGAGTGAGATATAACATTAAGTCTGTAATACTGTGTAATTTTCCTGGAAGTAAGCTCCATTGAAAACAATGGGGCTCTCTCTTTTGAGTAAGCTTGTACGACTGCACTGTTAGGCCTTCTCAGAGTATACCGGTACCCACTGAAATAACCAGGGTTAAGTTACTCCATTAATTTCACTGGGTCTACTCTGCATGCAACATAGTTGGATATCACCTTTAGTGACTTAAAATTGAAGGAAAATCTGAATAATATTTTTCCTTCCATTTTCAGGATTTTCAAAAACTGAGTGGAACCCATTTAGTTACTAAAGGACAAACAATTAAATATGCCAAGTATGATTGTCATTGTCACTGCAGCAAAGTAGATTTACAAATGGCATATTAAAGTTGATTAAAAAAAAATAGAAACCTCCTTCATTTTTTTCTTGGTTTCTGACTATAATTTTCTATTCTTATTATTAGGAGACAACAGTTTGAAGTGTGTTTGAATACAGTGAATTCTTTTCCAAAGATGCTGCTAAGTGAATTAAAGAATGAACCCTCTTTCATGTCTTAACACATAATTCAGGTTGAGATATTTAATCTTGTTTGATCCCAAAATTTCTGATTCTTAACCTACCCAAGTACATTGAAGTTTTACACCTTCTACTTCCCAAACACCAAGATCTGCTTCCAGGACCGGTGCCACGGATTTTGGCGCCCTAGGCGAGGGGGCGGGCCACGTGACATCATTGTGCATGACGTACGGTGCCCCGCCCCCTGCACTGCCGGGCGCCCCGCACCGCCGCGGTTTTCGTCGCTGGTTGGGGCGGCACCGGGCGGGGGTGAGGGGCAGGCTGGCCAGCGCCCCCTCCATTTTGGTGCCCCTGCCGCCGCGGTTTTCACCCCAAGCTGCTTGCTCCGCCGCTGGTCGGGGCGGCACCGGGCAGGGGGCAGGCTGGCCAGCGCCCCCTCCATTTTGGCGCCCTAGGCAACTGCCTAGTTCACCTAAATGGACGCGCCGGCCCTGTCTGCTTCCCAACATGCAGTATTTACAGGGGTGGCCAACTTCGAAGAGACTGCGATCTACTCACAGAGTTAAAAATTGGGGGTTCAGGTCAAAGTTGTTGAGCTTTTTTTAGGAAGGGAAGCCCTGTTTTGGGGGGGTTCACGTAAAAGTTGTTGAGCTTCTTTAGGGAGGGGGAAAGCAACATTGAGCTTTTTTTTTTAAGGAAGAAAAGCCCTGTTTTTGGTGGTTCAGGTCATTTTAGAGGTGCAGGGCAAAGATGTTGAGTTTTTTTAGGGGAGCCAAACTTTTTTAGCATCTTTTGGGGGAGCCACTGATCTACCGTGATCTACCAGTAGATCACGATCTACCTGTTGGACATGCCTGCAGTATTATATCCACATAGATTATGCTGTCCAATAAGTTCCAGTGCTAGAAATAATACCTAGTTAGAAAAACAAGTAATGCATTTACTGAAATGTGATCTTATGCATATTAACACAGAGGAATGTGTGAGTTCAACAGAATTTACACCCTATTTGGGTTGAAGTAAGTACTGTTCAGTTACTTATTTATTTAAAGATTTTAAAAGCCGAGTCTTCAGCCAAAAAAGGCTCCTAGAGCTTACAGTTCACTAAAAAGGTTTTGCAATCGGGTTTGCAATTGCAAAAGTCAGACCCATTCAAGTTAAACAGGAGGACACCCTAACCCTAAGGAGCATGATTTTTTAATATATTTTTTTGCGTGGGAGGGAATCTTCCAAATATTATTTTGGGGTGTACACATCCAATGCATTGTGTCATCAGGGGCATCGCGTATCAAACCGTTGCGGAAGAACAATGGTTTTGATTTAATTATTGCGGATCTTGAAAGAAGCAATCTCATGGCCGTGTCTTAAAAAGGTCGCCGGTTGAGGGTTGTCTCCCTTTCGTACTGACACGCAACGAGACACGCTAGCGTCCGCATGTAAAGTCAAAGGAGGAAACCGCCCAGAACGCGGTGCGAAACTCTGCACGATTCCGCTCAAGTCTGTAGCGAGCGACAGGATTCCACGCATGCGCTCCAGAGAGCCCGTGGTTGAGGCGCTCCACGCGGTAAAAAAAGTTTTCGCGCCTGCGCTCTGGAAAGCAATCCTGACGAGGAAAAAGGAACCTAAGGAGCTATTGGCCGCGCGGAGCATGCGCGCTTGAAACCAGCCAAGTTGCAGTCACGTGCCCCTTCTTCCTCCTTCCAGGGGAAGCCACGTCCTCCGCGCAAACTGGGCGGTGGGGAGTGGGGCGGGGCAGGAGAGGGGCGGAGTCCACGGGCCTTGCGTGACAGGGCGGTGACGTGAGGGCGCCGCGGGGTTACGGTGGGCGGGACCTGGGCCGGATGAGCTCCTTTCGCCATTGCGTCGCGGCAGGAAAAAGTAGTAACTGCCGCCGAGGGCGTTTAGTCGGCCCGCCGTTACCATGAGGAGGTCCGTTCCCCAGCTGCTGCTGCTCGTGCTTCTGGCTTTCCCCGCCGCCTTGCTTCTCGGCGGCGCCCGCAGCGGCCCAGGTGAGGTGGACCAACAGAGAAGGGAGAACGAGCGGGGGGGGGGCTCCGCTCGCGAGGCGGCGGTTGAGGGGCGGGGGGGGGAAGGAACCTTCCTGTGTTTTTTTGAAATGGAAGCAGCGCGTGAGGCGGCTTCGTGCGTGTCGTTTCGGCTGGTGAATTCTGAAATGCGGGGGCGGAGGCGCAATGGCTTCGCTTCTGAGTGGGGCGGGGGGGGGGCTCCGTTTGCTCTGCTCTTTGCCCCCTCCCCTATTCGCTAGGCTGACGTGTCAGTCCAGACCTCCGATAGCCACATGGTGCTGGCTGGTCGTAGCTTCGTTTACTTCTACGTTTCTCGTTAACCTCCTTTTGAGAGACTCGGAAGCTGACACGTGTCAGCAGCCCGAGGTTGTGCGAGGAGTTTCTCCCCCCCCCCCTTTCTTCCTGCAAACTCTTATCTTCGGTGGGAATGGAGCGCTCAACTCTTCACGTTGCTCATGTGTCTCCTCCGGTGCAGCTGTGATTCCTTCTGGCTGCTGCTTCTTGCCCCACGAAAGAAGGGGAAGAAAGAGAGAAAAATCACACATAGTTCCTCTTAATTTTTGCACAGCGTTCAGGTTCGGCCTCTGACCCCACCTGGAGACGTGCGAGCCAAAAGGCTAGGTACACTTTGACAACCTTTGCCAAATGGACAGCTATCGGGAAACCAGTTTCTCTTGGAGAGGGAGGTGCAGGCAACTCACACGGAAGCATAACATTTCAGGTTGTCGTGATCAACTTGTTGCACTAGTGTACAAGCTACAGCTTTGAGATCCTTGCTTTGAATGGGAAAGAAAGAGCAAACTCGTGCCCAGAGGAAGCTTGTGCCAGATTCACAGGGGCTCAGCCAAGTTTCCTTGAAGGAACCTTGGAAGTCTGTAACTGAAGACAGTTTCTCCCAAATCTGTTGGGTTCTGTTGAGTAGTCATTTTACAACTAATAAAATTGTGGAGAGCTTGAAGATTACTGATCTCAAAAGTTTGGTGTCTGAACTGGTAGAGGTCTGCTGAACTGTATGAATAGAATCAAATTACGGTGATTTTCTTAGTTCAGTTGACAACTTAGAACAACCCTGTGGTTGTCCACGGTCAGGGTTGAGACCTTCATGTTTTTGCTGAGTAAATCCAATAACAGCATTTAAATTGCATTATCATACAAATTACTTGCAATTTCTTGGATGTTTCTGCGGCAGTACAAGGCAAGGTCAAGTAAGTTTTGGGAGGGCCTTGCTCAAGAAGCTTGTCAGTATAAATTGAGACCAGCATAGATTTGATTTTGTGTGTCATACCAGCAAATGAGTTCAATTAATGTTTAAGTAATTAATTAACATCTTAACTCAACCAGATGGTGTAAACAGATTGTTCTTGATTTTTCAAACAGTGTTTGTGGTTGGGGTTGTAGTCTCATGTAGTTGAGTACAAAATGAAGGAATACAGGGGCAACTAGTGTAGAATACAAGTTTGTGATCTTATGTAGGGCTATTATTGATATGCAGGTGTGATCAAGGTTATGGGGTAGGTATACTTCACAGAAAATATTGCACATGCTTTCCAAGGTTAATTATACAGGGTGCGGTAACACAGCTGGAGGTCTAGGTGAGCGTTATGTGTTTAAAAGGTATGCTGTATTTGAAGAGGTTTGTCTCTTCAAACCTCCCAGCACGAAGCCTACTCCTGGCAGACCACTGACATTATTTCCATTTGAAACATAAATCCAGAAATGTTGTATATTTGAATTGGTAAACATTCTGGAACAATATCACAGAAATTATAGAGCTCAAACAAGAAATAAAACATTGCTGGTATCATATGCAGATACCATAAAGGATGGGTCTTGTGTTTTCTGATATATGCCTTATGTATTACCACAAGGTGAATCCACATGAAAACAGCATGAACTTGCATATCAGAACTGGGGGGAGAGGTGGATTGATTGCACCCATATAATGTATAATCCCATATTACAATGCTGCCAGTTATTTTCATTGCGCTGTCCACCACAGACCCAAGATGTTTCCTTCTTAGTAACTGCTAGTTCAGACCCCACCAGTGTTCATTTGAAAGTGTGGGGTGGGAGTTGCCTCATTGTGCATCACTTTACACTTTGAATTATATTTGCCTCAATTGGAAAGATCCTTATAATTTTATGGATGACCCTTCTGATAGTAACAACACAGATATCATTTGGGTTTACTAGCATAGGCTTATTAGTTTCAGATTAAAGCTAGCAGTCTTTAATTTCATTTGCAGTGATTTTGTATTACCATTTTTTCATGTACAATGTCATGGATACATGTGTGTTGTATTTCTCCTTGGTTTTGTGACCTAATCAATTATAAGGTAGCCCTTCTGGAGGTTTTGCATGTCTCTGCTCTTGGCTCCAATTCAGTTTTCTTGAACCTCTAGTTACTGTTCTTCGTTCTGGAACAAAGTCAAATATCTGCATTCCTTATTGAATGGGAGAGAATTTATGCAGTTGCAATTATGCATGTGCCATAGCATGTGCTTAGTATTTTTAGCAAAGTGTTCTGATTGAGAGCTGGTTCCACATATTAATTGCTGTGCATTTCCACTTTTGTTCCCCATCCAAAATATTTAGATAAATTCAGGGTGGCTCTCATTCAGCAATACTAGTTTAAGATAACTGGAAAATTACACTTCTCAATTCTTGGTAGTTCCTGGCTGCCATAACAGATGTTGAATACACTCCCTCTTCTCCACTATAATGCCACATCATCATTCTTTCTCAAATATATAGGAGAGATAATGAAATCTTGAAAGCATGCTACTGCTTGGAAAAGTTTGTGTGGTCTGCCGTAGTGCTTTTAGCATAATGAACATTTCTTTTCAAGGAAATTACTAAAGAATCCTAGTGATAGAAGTCTACTATCACAATTTAAGAGATTTAGTTCAATGCTTCTGCTCAACAGACAGCTAAATTAAACCAATATGTTGATCTTAAGCTCTGTTGAAGTCAGTTGAACTGAGTTGTAATGAAACTTTTGAGCTGTGGTTGCTTGATGGGACTAAGACCTTTCCTTTTGTAACATTCTGAAAGGAAGGGAAACTTTATTTGGCGTCTTCCCCATGACCAAAAAACGAGGGGTTGCTTTTGCCCTACATTTGGAGGAGGTGTCCTAAAATCCTTTATTTCAAGCTCTTTCATGCATTGTCATGCTCCGTTTTAGCAAATGGCTCTTTACGTGCTGTGATTGCGTAACTTGGTGTGAGTGTGCTGATACAAACTAGTGTAACTTCACATTCCAGAGTTCTTAAACCTTAATACAGTCATACCTCGGGTTGCGAACGTGATCCGTGCGGGAGGCACGTTTGCAACCCGCAACGCCGCGTCTGCGCATATGCGTGATGCAATTTGGTGCTTCTGCACATGCATGTGACATCATTTTGCGCTTCTGTGCATGTGCGAGCGCCGAAACCCAGAAGTAACCTGTTCTGGTACTTCCGGGTTCGGCGCGGTCTGCAACCCGAAAATGCGCAACCTGCAGCGTTCGTAACCCGAGGTATGACTGTATATCAAAGTTGCTAGCTTGCCATAGTGCAACTTCCGTTGTAGCTTCTGCCAAGATATACCCCACTGTGGGGTAGAAAATATTCTGCATGTTTCTAAACTGCTCACTAGAGGTCCTTTTCCTTGCCAAGTGGATACTTGCTACTTTTTAGCTGGACTAACATGCCCATATGTACTTTAAAGTTCTGTTCAGGGTGTTAGCCGTGGGATGACTTCTGTGTGCTTGCAATAATAGTTTTTTTTAAAAAAGACCTTTGTGAGGAAATCTTTATTTTAATTATTTCTACCCCTTCTATAATGTATTTTGGTAGGATTTAAGCCAGTGTCATTGGCCTTTATGTTTCTAATCTGTATGATGCCTAGTGCAATATTAGATGGTATATAAAATTAATATTGACAACTGCTTTATAAATATCAGAGTAAACTCTGGATCTTCTTACACTGAACTTCTAGTGATGCTTTTTACTAGAGACATGAATGCAACTCACAACTTATCTAAACTGATAACTTAGTAAGTGTGATGAAAGCTTTCAAAAGCAAAGTTAAACACGAGAATAACTTTGCCTACATTTAAAATAATTTTTCATTTACCTTGTCTCTAGGTTCTAGTTTGCTGGTGGCTGCTCAAGATGCCACAGAAGATGAAGAAGCTATTGAAGATACAGTCGTTGAAGATGAAGATGATGAAGCTGAAGTTGAAGAAGATGAACCCACAGAATTGGTACATCTACAAATATTTGTTTCTGTTTCACAAGCTTATGTTGTCCATTATTACCATTTTTACAGCAGATAACCTGTTATCAAGAGTACTCAATTGTCAGAGCCTGCCCAGGATGTTTTACTCTTGAGGTAGAGCATAAAATGCCACTCCTCACTCTCCTCATTGCATACCTGCTATTGCCCACTCACAGGGGGTGGGGTGAAAAGGAAGCTGGGAAGGGGCGGGGGGCAGGTGGCATGCTCCTTGGAGGCCAGTTCTGCTGCTCCTCCAAGCTGTCCTTAGGCTGCCACGCTGAGACATTGGGGGGCTGGCCCTGTTAATTGCCATAGTGAAATCCACAAATCATAATGCTTGAGCTGCTCCAACTGTAAGTAGGATATGGTAAAAATAGACCTTTGCTAAACCCAAGGAGCTGTACTGCTGGTCAAAAAAATGTGCAGCAGGGATAGAAATGCAGCAGTATATTGCGGAGAGGGAATATCTTTTGAGTGGTTGGAATGACCGCATGGTCAGTTGTGGAGGGAAGAGTCACACTTTGAAATAACTGCATTAGGCTTTTGGTGTTCTCTTTCCTAAGCCTGCCACTACAGGTCTCCCTCCTCCATTATGGTTCTCTCTTGTATATATATCAAAAGCCCACAGGGAAGTACAATGCTTGATGGCCACAGTTGGTGGCATTAATACAAAGTTGTATGCAAATCTTACTGGTCGCTGTATTGCCATTAATCCTAGTGAATATTACAACAGCAGAAGGCTGGTTTTGATTATGTATAATATCACTGCCTAGACACAATTATCAAATGTGTATTTGATAATTTACTTAGTAACTCTAAGCTTTTCTATACTTTGTACATTTGACCACTTCTGCTTTTCATGCAGCTGGCTGTTCTTAGTTGTGGTTTGGTGTACAAACACCTAGTTTGGTAGCTGTTTTGTTTGTCCTCTTGTTACATGATAATATGAATATTAGCTTTCTGATACCAACTCTATTAACAAAAGGTAAGTTGCTCACCCCTGATTTGTTCACCTTAACATCTTCCCCACCCTCTTCCCTCTCCATTCTTGGACTACATAATATATGCATATATAATTTTATTTGTACAGTATGTCGCACTTCCATATTTCACACCATATTCAAGGCAGCTCACAACATGAAAAAATACATAATTACAACAACAAAAGTTGTCATAAACAATAAGACATCAAAAATTACACAACCAAATTGAAAAATTTCCACAAAAACCATAATAAGATCTAAAATAAAGATACAAAAAATTAATATCAATAACAGTAGCAGCAACAACAACAACAACAGAGGGCATTTCTATTATGCCTCCATACCCTAGAAGCAGGGAGGAGCCTGAAAGAGTAGCTACTATTATTATTGTGTTATCTCTTTCCCCAGCACTAATGGTGGATGTTCCCTTTCTTCCTCCCAGACTTGAAGCTAAAGATTTTAAGCCCGATTTTCGCCTTTGCAACCTCTATAGCATTGCTATGAAGATTTAGTGCAAGTTCGCATTTGTGTGTGTGCCAGAGATAGAAAAAGATAACAACCTAGTCATAGAATTGTAGAAGAGAACTGTAGAGTAGAAGGGACCCCAAGGGTCATCTAGTTCAACTCCCTGCAATGCTGGAACCTCAACATAGATTCATAGGATTGTAGTCAGGTGAACACAATGGAGTTAGTTGTCATGGACAAAGATGGAGAAACCAAGTCTAAGCAGTCATGTTGTATTCAGTGGTTGCACTTCTTTCTGCTTCTCTCAACTAAACAGAAAGGAGCATGAATCCAGCTTGCAAACAAACATCCTTTCAAAGGAGCCCTGTTAGAGGCAGCACATGGGGCTTTTGCTTTCTTATGGGACTTGTTTTAAATTGTTTTAAAGAAATTCCAAATATTTATTGCAACATTAATGTTTTTGCGTGGAAATGCTTTTATGTGGGATTTTGCAATAGTGGTCTTACTTCAGATATTCATTGCTTCACTGTTCGTCATAGGCTTTTCAAAAACATTCTCTTGTATTAGACAGAAGAAAAAGAGGAAGAAGATCTATCGGGAGAACCGAAAGCATCCCCTAACGCTGATACAACCATCTTGTTTGTGAAAGGAGAAGGTAAAAAATGGCCTCCTTTTTGCCTCAGACCAGCACACTTTATCTGTTTAGTCTAATTATAGTGCAACATTATGCAAGTTTTGAGTTGTGCACACAATTTCAGCTTAACCAATTTTCTGATTTCCTCCTAGATTTTCCAGCAAACAACATTGTGAAGTTTTTAGTTGGCTTTACTAACAAGGGTACAGAAGACTTCATTGTGGAGTCTCTAGATGCTTCGTTCCGGTACCCTCAAGATTACCAGTTTTTCATTCAAAATTTCACTGCTCTTCCTCTGAACACGGTTGTTCCACCACAGAGACAGGCCACATTTGAATACTCCTTCATTCCTGCGGAACCTATGGGTGGTCGCCCCTTTGGACTGGTTATCAATCTGAACTACAAAGACCAAAATGTGAGTGACAGCCTGGAAGCTTGGCAAGGTTTCCTTAGTGTTAAACTAGGCATTTGCTGATGTTATCCAGGAGTATTGAGTGATGTTTATCCAAGTGTGCCATTTTTATCTTGCTTAGGCTTGGGTATCTATTCTGCAAGTTCTGATATAGCCAAATCCTTGATAGTATTCCAATATGATAGTCTAAGGTTTGTGATGAGTGGTTTTGGAAGGAGACTAATGTTCATGTCTTGGAGCCTGATTTGAACAGGTGCAGTCTTCCTTTTTAAAATACTGCCTTTACTTTTTGTAACTCTTCACAACAACATTATACACTCCTCGATATCTGAATGTTCTGACACTTTTTGAATCTGAGTTGGCCTTTTTTTGTTCTTGTTGTTTTGGTCAACATAAGCTATCTTTATGATTTTGCCTCCTCTTCTCTCCCCTCACCTTTCCACACCTAGGTAAAAAGCTTCATCAATCACCAAATGTAACTTTATTTGTCCTTTTCAAAAGTTCTAGACAAACTCCACTTTGAGTGGTCGCTTTTCATCCCTTTGTTGTGGACATTTTCTCCTAGTAAAGCTTTGAAAATGTGTGTTGACAACCTGAGGCCTATAAGACACTGAGCCCTGTAAGCTAGCTTTCTGTTTATTGTGATTTGCAATGTGAGTGGAAATCATAGACAAGAACGAAGCGCTGAGGAGCAGTTCATCCCTGGAGGTATATACAGTGGAACCTTGGTTCTCGAACTTAATCCGTTCTGGAAGTGCGTTCGACTCCTGAAACGTTCGAAAACCAAGGTGTGCCTTCCGATTGGTGCAGGCACCCCGGAAACAATAGCCGACAGCTGCATTGGACGTTCGGCTTCTGAAAAACGCTTGAAAACTGGAACAGTTATTTATGGGTTTTCAGCGTTTTGGAGCCGATTTTGTTCATCAACTAAGCCATTCAAGAACCAAGGTACCACTATATTAACATTACTGCCACATACTGGCTTGAATTTGTTATCTTGGGCAGCCTTTAATGTTACTGTATTTTTCATTTTAGGGCAACTTCTTTCAAGATGCTGTTTTCAACCAGACTGTTACCATTATTGAAAGGGAAGATGGATTAGATGGTGAAACGTAAGACTTAATTTAAATAATCTACTTATTTATTCATTTTTTATAGGCATTTATGGCCCCCCTTCATCATGCAGTCCGAGAGCAGGTTATCTACTGTTAATCTTCAATTAAACTGTGTAACATCTTCTACCCCCAAGGGCCTGTGGAAGAAGGTGTGTCTTGACTTAAAAACAAAACATGTGTAGTAATGAGGGTGGGCACACCTCGGAGGACATGGCACAATCTAGGAGCCACCAAAGAAAATGTCCTCTCAAGCACCACTGTCCCACTAACTACTAATAGAATCATAGAGTTGGAAGGTTCCCTGAGGATCATCTAGTTGAACCCTCTGCAATGCAGGGATATGCAGCTGTCCCACACAGGGATTGAAGATGCAACCTTGGCATTATCGGCACCATGCTGTAACCAGCAAGGCATATTCTGCTGATCTCAGCACTGAGGCAGGTCTATATAATCTCCTTTGTTGATTTTAGAGTTACTAAACTCATGGGTGCTTTGCAGTGCTATGAAAGACGAGGATTTTTTTGTTTCCCACACATAGCTCCATTAGGTACATGTTTTATTTGCAGGATTTAAGATTTAGCAGTAATTTGGATCATTCTTAATTTCTTTTTGTCATCAAAACTTGGCATGGGGTGGACAGAATTTATCTAGATGAGCACTTAGCTGTCCAACCAAAGTTATTGAGTTGAAACTGGTGTCCCTTGGTTGGCTAATCTGACAACTCATAGGAAGAGATGAGTCCTTCATAAAGTGTTCTACAAAGTATAGTTGGGGTTGATGTTGGGATGGGTATATGAGTGTGTGTTCATTTTTAGAACAGCAACTGTCTACTTAATCTGGTAAAGGTATTAAGGGATGATTTGTTTAGTTTTCTTCTATTTAAAGAAATGAAAGCTTACTGGACTTCTCTTTTCCTTTTTCTAAACAAGGATTTTTATGTATATATTCCTTGGTGGACTTAGCCTGCTTGTCATTGTTGGTCTACACCAGCTGTTGGAATCTAGGAAGGTAAGAAATTCTGCAGACCTTTCCGGTTATAGATGCTACTCTGGACCCAGGCGGTGGTCTCAAGACACTGTGTTAAACTAACTGGCTCTGTTTAATATGTGGATGGGCTGGTGACTGAAACTTGTACACACTGCTATAGGCTACCTGGAAGGAAAGATCATGTCATATATTAGAGCATTGCTTTTCTTGAGGCAAGCCTTAATCCAAGGCAATTTTAAAGAAAGATCAAGCTACCATGCAGTAGAAGTGTAGCTAATATTTGCTTTAGCGACCGTAGGCCAATTCCTGTTTATTTAAATGATTTTTTTCATGCAGTGGTATTCTCTTTGCAGCTAGGAGGTAACTGGATTGCATCGGCACACACTTCCTTATAAACAAAATGTTGTAAAATGTGATCAGATGTTGAGTTGCTGTAATAGAAGACTATATAAGCAAATCTTAGCCACAATTGAGAGTGAAAAGTGGCTAAAATGTCATTTTTCATTTCATCATAAAGTTCAGATAAAAGTGCAGAATGTGACGCTTGATGTCTTGCAAGCGTTCCACATGTCAGGCCTATACTTGATCCTCCCAACATGCGTTTTTCATACTGACTTAGCGTAACCAACTATATTTGCCACTTGAATACAGGAATATAGCTTCAAAAATGGTTCATAGATGATGGCTCACCATAATACTGATTCAATCAATTAAGTTGAAATTATCTGTGTTATGTTGAAATTTATCACAAATTATTATTTTTACCTTTAAATATTTGTAAAATATGCACACTGTTTTAAGAAATTATTGATGTTCATGCCACCATGTATTAGAACTCCTGCTAGAATGTAAAGCCAGCAGTTTTGGGTTTGAAGTTAACCGCTGTTGTGATCACAAAAACATGCTACAAGTTGAATGGCTTAAGTGGAGTTCAGTGGAGTTCTTTCCCTTATTAAATCTTGTGCTTAATGTTTCCAGAGAAAAAGACCAGCTCAAAAAGTAGAGATGGGGACATCGAATCAGAATGATGTTGACATGAGTTGGATTCCTCAAGAAACTTTAAACCAGATAAGTAAGTATCCATATTACCATAGGTTGTTAATCCATTAATGAATTTCTTATAAAAGAATAACCAACATCTTCCAGATGTTTGGATTCCAACTCCCATCAGCACTAGTCAGAATGTCAGTGGTCAGGAATATGGGAGTTGTAGTTCACAACATCTGGAGGAACAATGTTGACTACAATGTTGAACATGCCTGCCTCTAACTGTTTAGAAAAGGGATTGTTCTAAATGCTCCTTCTTTACTCTGCCAGATTCACTTGAAATTATTTCCAGAAAGAATTATTCCTTTACTATTAGATTGTTTTATAAACTTCAATGAGACTCCAACCAAAAATTGAGAATGCATATGAATTTGAAGAAGATAATAGTATTCAATAATATTGAAATCAGTGGTGAAGTCAATAGTGAAATCACTGACTGTTTCTTATACTGGTTAAAAGCATACTTGCTGAATCTATACAGCATTAGGTGAGGACAAAACTGTAATTCTGTGATTAGCGTACAGGGTTTTTTTTGTTGGGTTGGTAGCCGTGGAGCTTTAGCTGTATGTTTTGGTGACTTCTGATTTCAAAAATTAGTCCAAATATGTTCTTAGATCTTTTAAATGCTTGTGGACTTTTCTAATATCTTTACTATCTCTTCTGTTTTGCTTTTCCTGTGGCTTCAGTGCAAAGTAGAAGAGGTGAGACACTTTATTGGGTTGAGGCTTCTGAAATGTATATTGTGCACTAATTAGGTTCTTATACATTGAAACCATTTCTGCTAAGTTGGTAAACTTCACATAATTGCATGTGGTGTTAAAGTAATAAGGTTTGGAGGATTTCATCAGTATCTTGAAGATGCAACAGAAGTCTGGAGTTAATCCCACTTGGTACATTTACTGTTGCATATCTTGGGGGGGAGCTGATGTTCAGATACTAACTTAGTTACACTGTTAACATGGTTCAGTCACCAGAACTCAGTTTAGCCTTCAACAGCCCATTCAGGAGCTTATTTTGAAAGAGAGGTTGGCTCAGTGGTATCTGCACTTACTGGGATGTCATCTGCTTCACATCCCTAATTCCCCAAAGGAAACCTTGGCTACCTTCTTCAGATTGCCAGGAACAAAATAGACCACCAACAATTTTCAGAACACGTGATAGAAAAGAAATTGTCACATCACTCGTTCCATAGCATAGGATACTAACTCTTGATGCTAAACAGCAATTTGCATAGAAAATAATTATTAACACATTAGAGGGCTTTTAAAATGCATTAAGATTGCTGCTTGCTTAGACTTCATGATCATGGTGCTTTAACTGATAAAGGGGCAAATAGTTACTAATATATATTGTACTGTGCTTGTGGCAGTGAAGCCTCTGACACTGACTGAGTTGATGTGGTAGAGTGCAATATCCAGCTGCTCTAGGAGCTAAAAAGTTAGGCCAACCTCTGTGAGTGCCAAGGAAGTTGCAAGTGTGCATGGGAAATAAAAGGCCACACAGGGACAGGCTATATTCTGGGAAGATAGGCGACAGGTTGCTGAGAAAGAAGGATGCTGAAGAAAGATTTCAGAGTAGGGAGCTGACTGAGAAGCAGAACCAAAATGTCTGGAGAATGAGACTTAAAGGATAAAGGTGACAGGGAGCTGAGCTAAGATAGCTAGATGGAGAAGGGGATCTTTTTTTTATAAAAAAAGAAAAAGGTTTATACCACTTAAAGTGCAGAAGGGCTGCCTGCTATGGGGGTGAGGGAAGGGGGCTGAGGAAGGCTCAACAATAAACTAGCTAGAGGAAATATTGCAAAGTGGGCAGAGGCCTGAAAAACAGGAATGTGAGAAAACATGGTGGAGACATCGAGTTCAAGAAATGAGCCCAGGGGAAAGTAGGACTCAGGCAAAACACAGGTTGTATACGTGGAAGGGGCTGTGCAAATAGGTAGGAAGTCATTAGAGAGGCAAGGGAGGTTTAGAGGACGGCCAAGGAGCTGAGAAAAGATGTAAGGTTACTAGGTCTAGAGTTAGTCATTCACTTCTGCTTTGCCCCCTTAAGGTTGTCTGTATGCAATCAAGACCAAAAAGTGGTTCAAATCAGTGTGCAAAATTCAGTCACCACAACTAATCAGCCAATTACTTGTAAACCATCTAGAAAACTGAATACTAATTAAATATTGAAGATTAACACATTTATTGTGGCTTATTTCTTACTGTGGCTTTTGCTAAAATGTTAGTGTAAGGTGCCATAGTACTCTTTTTGTTTGCCCATAAGAGACTGATATGGTTACCTTTTGGGGGATTTACTGTCTGAATACTTAGCATTCTTTCTACTTTGTATGATTTAGAATTCTACAGATACTGAAACTTGAGCTTGTGAATGTAAAGATTAGTTTTTGATTTGGCTGTCCTTGAGCATAGAGGGAAGTGGGGCATGATGTTTCTTTCATCCTTAGAACAGATACACACCTGTTCTATATTTAGAAACAGAAATAGAGCAAAATAACCTTGCTCAAGCCACCCATTGTCATCACAGAGCTGAGATTGAATGCTTTGATCCTGCATTGTTTTAGGACCATCTCGTTAATAGGCTACTAGTTGCATGCTCATAACTGAAGAACGTATATAAGATGCTTCTCAGATCTGCCTTTTGCATGATCGTTCTTTGAGGGAATAAATTAGAAAATAATTTTCTCCCCCTGGCCCCCAAAATATTTCATTTAACTTATCCCATTGAGTAACTTTTCTTCTTCTTTTCCTTCAGACAAAGCTTCCCCAAGACGGCTGCCCCGGAAGAGGGCGCAGAAGAGATCAGTAGGATCTGATGAGTAAATACTGTTAGTACAGTCAGCCTTTATTAACCCAGCCATCCAACCCCCCCCCCCTTTTGTTTTGCTTGAATTGGGAGTTGTGCTGAGAAGCCATATCGACTGAGGAGAATACTATGAAAAACATTTGGACTATAAGCATTTGGCTGTGTTCAGAGAACACTGCTAACAATGCACTTCTCATTCCTTTTAAAGAAACAATTAAGAATCATTGTGCTATCTGAAATGTGCCTTTAGAGTCTCTTCATTATGCTGATCTGTCATCTGCACACCTTTTGTTTCTGACATCGTCAGAAATGCAAATGTGTCGTTTTCTACCCTGTTCTGATTGTATCCTGTCATAAAAGAAGGTCTTTATGCATTTTCCTATCTGTTACTCAGAGTCATCTATCATATTCTTTGCTACATGTATGCAGATCCTTTTTGGTACGCATGTTGGAACCTCTCATGAAGCACTGAGTCGCATTTTTGTTTAGCTAGTATTCTAAAGGCACAAGCCGGTGTAACTGCTTTTAGCAGTATAGTGTTGTTGTTTTTTACAATATTGCTGCTGCTGTTTGACATAAAGCGCACACAGAGTCTGAGATCCCAAATGTTCTTACATGTGTGTCAAATAAGGGATTTCTACAGCAGCTGAACTTGTGAAATATGAATTGTGTGCTCACTTTGGCATTCATCACCCCCTTTTTTGATTGCAATATAACTGTACATCTCTATAAATTGTTAGTGGTTTGACTTGATCAGCACATCTGGTGAATATAGCAAGTTGGGTAACTTTAGAATGCCTAGTTCAAATGGTTGCAAATTGGTCCTCACCATTGGCCTGGTTTTCATGGCACTCTTTAAGTCAAAATACAGCTTACTAGGAGCAGTGGAATAGGCAGGCTCCTAGAAAGTAACCTGTAGCACACCCACACACCCACGGGCAGGTTTGTTCTTGGCCATAGTTTGAGTTGGCAGGAAGAAAGCTTACCCACAAGGCTTGGTTCAGACAAAAGCTAAGCCTAGTTGAGCGCAATATGTGAGTGAAAAAGATGCAGGAGGAGCAAAGAGTCTGCAAGCTCCTCTCCAGGAGCCTGCATGTTCCTTCAGTCCCATTAAGCTATAATTTGGCTTGGCGTGTCGTGCAGACCAGGCCATTATAATGGTAGGGACTCTTCCACCATTTGAAACCCAATCATGGATAGAAAAATGCATTGAATTTCTTAGATAAAGCTGGATACAAGGTTTGACTTTCATGAACATGTCTTTGGGCAACAACCTACAACCTGTACAGTGGAATTGTGCTCTTCTGTTCCCATATTTGATTGTATACAAAAGAATAAGTTCTAAAATGACAGTAAAAACATAAATTAAGGTTTTTTTTTTAGTCTTGTGCCTTTTTCCCTTTTTGAACTCTTACTCTGGTGTCTTACCTGTTTAAAGAAATGACTAGTGATAAATTCAGCTCTGCATTTTGCTCAGAAGGGAACCCCCCCCCCCCAACTAGGATCAATTCCATTATTAACCTCAGTATGCTTGACTTGATGAGAATCTAAAAGTATGTTAATTTCCTAATTTAAAGTCATGTTGATCTCTTTGGCTTAACTTGCAATTGTTAATAATGTACATCCTGTGGTAGCCTGAAATGCAGCAGCTGAAAGTGGACTGAAAGATTGGAAACAAAGGTGTTGTATACCTTTCATACATGAAATTCAACTGTCATTTTCAGTTGTCTTTCCTCCTTGCATCAGAAAATAATTATAGCTATAATGCTTAGATATATCGCCTATAATGCATATCTAAGCCAAAGTCACCTTACTGCTTAAGTTTAAAGTTGTTTTTTATATTAAAAAAAGAAGTCATGTGCTGCCATTTACATTTAGGGTTCCCCTTCACTGAAATAGTCCACATGGAAGGGATAACTTTTAAATATTCAGTGTTTACATTTGGCAGTATCATTTTGCTCCTCTTTTAGCTTATCAAATGGAGCTTAGAATGGGAAACCATTATATTTTAATTATTATGCATTAGTAATGAATATGGTATTCCCCCCCAAAAAAAATACATGTGGCTCAAATACCCTGTTACAAAGTTTTATTAAACATTGAAAACATCAATTAGCAATCTTCTAATATGGATTATTCATGCTTGTCACATTCAACAAACAGGTAACGGAGGGTAGACAGAGTTAAGGATGTATTTAATCTTTCAACTTTGGGATGGGGGAAGAGAGGAATCTGTAACTGGATTAATAGCTATACACGTCACCTTTGCAACTTGGGCCTTATGACAGGTATTTTACTATACTGTCGTTGATTACACTCTAATTGCCTATAGTATTTGACTTCATATTTTCCTTCCTACCCAAGGGATTGGAATCCTAGGAAGCTTTATTCCGGTTTTGTACATTACCCTGCTACTGCAAGTGGGAATGTTGTTCAGAACTCTGAAAGTCAGTTTGACATTCTGTCCAAATGAGTCTTGCTGCAGTTGCTCAGAACTATTTCTGTTGCATTCCATCCATTCAGTGAATGAGCCGCATGTCACACAAAAAAGCTGGTAACTTTTTTCCATATTAACTTTTTTAAGCACAACCACCCCACTGCAAGGTAAATCAAATAAATGTGTGACCAGCACAATTCCTGTTAATAGTATGGTGACTCAGAATTGTGGATGAGGCCTAAACTTCTATAGGCATAACTAAAGCACAAATGACAATTTCAAACTAACTTTATTGTAGCTTGAATATTTACCTCAATTTTGTTTCCCCCATTGATTTTGGATGCTGCTTTTTAAAAAAAGAAAAAAGAGACCTGCACATAGAAAAACAAGTTGGGAAGATTGTAACAGAATCTTTTTCCTTGATGTGCTTGCTTTCTATTTATAGAAATTTTCAGGGGTGAAGAAGAAAACACTCAGCCTTCATTGCACTCAGAAGTAATACATGCAGACACAGGTTTACTTCATCTACTGTTTTGAGGAAAAACTGCACAAAGTTTTAAGAGAATAAAGACAACATTCTGAGGGAACTTGAGTTGAAGTACCTTGCAGCTTGCAGGAATGTCAAAAGGTGCATTATTAAAAATACTTTTGCCGAAGTGAAAATGAAGTCGTAACTTATTTTGTTCTGTTACTCCTTTTAAGAAAGAAAGAAAGCCTGATGCTGAACCAGCAAAAAAGCTATGTTCAGCCACAGTACCATATTTTTCCGTGTAAAAGACTAGGTTTTTTCCCCTTAAAAAATGTCAAAAATTAGGGGGCGTCTTATACATGGATACATCTCCCCTCATTTTCTTAAATCTGAGTCCCCAAAAATAGGAGGTGTCTTATACATGGGGGCGTCTTATAGATGGAAAAATACGGTACTTTAATACCCCCAGGGCAGAAACCACGTCTATACTCCTAACATAGAATCTTAGTATATAATAGCTATATTGTAAAACATCAAATATCAAGGGATTGGGTTCCTTGTGAAGAAGATGGC
Organism: Darevskia mixta; assembly: GCA_034641385.1. Lineage (NCBI taxonomy): Eukaryota > Metazoa > Chordata > Lepidosauria > Squamata > Lacertidae > Darevskia > Darevskia mixta. The sequence continues at coordinate 24,559,715 of JAWWNH010000011.1, forward strand.
AACTCTTGCCTTAGAGTACTAGGAACATGTGCAAAGTTGTAAGATTCCTGGAACATTGTCAGCTGTTAAAAATGAGGTTCTGAAACTCAGGATTTGCTCCATTACTACCGGTAGTAATGTATTTTTGTTAATAACTGACAGCAAGTGTCAATCTCTACTTTTGGAGAGTAGAGGGAAGAAGTGAAAAATTCCCATTTCACAAATAATTCACATCAAAATCTAGTTTGGGAGAGTGATTTGTCTGTGCTATCTTGTTCTCCATAGGTTTGGCTGCCTCTCAAGATATCCTTGCTAAACTTTGCACAAGGGGTTCCGGGCAGGGGGTGGCAGTCAAGATTTGGATGCTGGCTGCCATTTTGAATCAAGATGGCAGATCAAGATGTCACTTTGGTCACTTTCACACGTCTTTTGGCATCAGTTCTGCTACCTCTTAAGATATTGTTGGCAAACTTGGCATGAGGGTTCCTGAGGTGGGGGCATCAGACTTCATCACAATTTGAATTCTGAGTTCTTCCATCTTACATCAAGGTTGTGGATCAAAACACAACTTCAGCGTCACTTTTTAAGAACAGGTTTGGTCACTTCTCAATATATTGTTGCCAAACCTGGCATGAGGGACGGTGGTCTTCATCAATGTAACCAAATTTCCAGGTGTACTGATTATTAAAATTCCACTTCTGTTGACACAAATTAGCCATTTACTGATGTGTGCTGCACTGAAGTAGAATACATTATTTACAGCAATCTTGATGTCAATGACATTGTAAAACTTGGTTTGATGAGGTAGATCCACCTTCCCTGTCTTTTACTAAGCTATGATACTCTGTGTTAAACTGTCTTCTAGCTCTTACTAGTAGCATCCTAATTTGTAATGACAGGTTGGTGGGATTTCTTGCCAGAAGTGCAGAAGGTGCTCTCATTAGTTTGGATATCTGATAACCTGAATTCTGCTGCAACTACTATATCTTTTTAAGCAGCAGCCTTACCACCGCCTCTCTTAAGTGTGGCTGGCACCACACCCTCACACAAAAGCGTTTACTGGTCACCTCATTTCAGCTGACTTTCTAACCACCCAGGAAGGGCAGGGTTCCAGGAGAGCACATGGCTGAACCCACCACTGTAAGTATCTTGTCTACAACATCAGGCTGCATCAACTGGAAATGGCCCCAGAACACATTAAAAGTAGATTCTGAAGTGATAGAAATCCTAGACTCCAGTAAATCTTAGTAAACAAAGAGCTTGACATTGGAAAACAAATAATACAAACCACTGAACCAGACCACTCGAAAGGCCGGCCAAATATATATAGAAAAAGCTTATATATACACTGCAGGTCAAATGGTGACATGCTTATTTGGAGAGAAAAATACTACACAACGGTAGTGTTGAACCCACAGAATAATTGTAATTTCGATGGTTAGTGTTGGTTTTAAAAACCAGCCTTTCTGTAACATCTCTGTACTTTGGCACTCTAAAGTACTGGGGGAGCAATCTCTTGGTACTATAGGTTTTAATGAGCCACAGGTCTGTCACCTCTGTTAGAAATTAACACCACTATTCCTCTGGAATCCCTCACTTTTATATTTGCCATGTGATGATGATGATTTGCTCAAATCCTGGAAATAACCCGCTCCATATGAATTCTAATAAACATTGGACAAGCACTGGAAAAAGTAGAGACTTCGTATTTTTATTTTGATGCTTTTGCATTTGTAAAGATTTGTGAAGATTTTCCCAGTAATTCTGAAAACATCGACCTGTGAGGCAGGTCTACAGTAAGTAGTGTAGATGCGGGAAAGTATAAGGCTTCCTGGTGACTTCAAGGGACTTTCTGGCTTACATTTCACTTGAAATCTGTAGAAGGTAAACTGGAGTACGTAACAATAGTGCAAGTATATTTAAGCTGGAGGCACAAATACTGGTTTGACTTGCAAGCCTGACTTGCTTCATTTTGCAATGCCTCTTTTGCAACATACATCCTGGCCATTGTTGCATATGAGCTACTGGCCAGCTGGGTCTTTTGATCTGCTGACACTTGCCATCTAATTGCCTTAAATGTAGAGACCTTTTCCAGATGATTTTTCTCCCCCATCCTGCCATAATTGCACAGATGCTATGCCATTGTTTTCATAAGATCCAGATGTCCTATCTTCAAGGCCGTGCTTCTGGAAAGAATCTAATCCTTTCCAACACTGCAGCATGGATTCTTACGAATCCCCCCCAAAAACACCATCAAATCACAGATCACCTGTACTCATGAGTGCTTTCTGTGATTTGTTGGAAGATCTGTGCTTTGAATCAGTGTTTTTGTGGTGTTAGCAAGCACTGGATCTGCGATTTTTATTAGGCAGTCTACCACTGCAAGTGTTAATCTGTAGGTGGGTGGGGTGGGGGTGGGGACGCTGTGTAAAATGATGCAAATTCAAGAGGATCCATTTTAATTCTGCTGGATCTGACTCAGATCCCTTGGAAGTGTATGTGTTTGTGTATCCAAACAACTTTTAATACAAGGGTTGTGGGGTGAGAGGAATTGATTCAGGGGACAAGGAGAGCAGCTGGTGGTTGTTCACTCATCACATTTTTATATGTGCACACATACCCAAAATGTTGGTGACCTCTGCTGTAGAGAAAGAGCAAAAAAGAAGACACCTATTCACTGTGCAGATACTCCTGTGAGGGTTCAGGATCAGAAAAAAAATACACCGTCTCCTTTGTAACTGTAGCAGTAAGGCAGAAATAGAGAGGAAAAACATGTAGAAGTTCCCCTAGTTCCCCTAATACTGATTAAAGGTAAAGGTACCCCTGACCGTTAGGTCCAGTCGCGGACGACTCGGGTTGCGGCGCTCATCTCGCGCTATAGGCTAAGGGAGCCGGCATTTGTCCGCAGACAGCTTCCGGGTCATGTGGCCAGCAGGACTAAGCCGCTTCTTGCGAAGCCAGAGCAGCGCACGGAAACACTGTTTACCTTCCCGCCAGAGCAGTACCTAATTATCTACTTGCACTTTGACATACTTTTGAACTGCTAGGTGGGCAGGTGCTGGGACCGAACAATGGGAGCTCACCCCATCGCAGGGATTCAAACCGCCGACCTTCTGATCGGCAAGCCCATGGCTCAGTGGTTTAGACAACAGCGCCACCCACGCTAATACTGATTAGGTTTTCTCAATTTCGGCTATAGACACTAAGCAGTGGGATCGACAGCACGGTGTTTCCCAGAGTGGAGAGGAACAGCTCTACTAGCAGAATAGAAATTTTGCCTCCCTCCAATGCTAAAAAAGGCCACGGGAAGAGGCAAAAAGGCTTGCAAATAGCATTTTGCAGAAGCGATTCGAAAACAGTAAATTATCAGAGGTTGCCACACAGTGGCGCCATCTGGAAGCAAATTACAAGTTCAGGAAAGGGGAAAATTCAGAAAGAGCACCTGCAGTAGCAAAATAGAATAAAACAAAACAAACTATGCCACCCTAAAAACACACTAAGCTGCTTAACCTGTAGAGACTTTGGGCAGCACTTCAAAGCGGCCTGACCCTAAGAAGACCCAGTCTAGGCACTGAAGCCTACACTGGCCTCAAGTTCTTCATAAACCAGAAAGCCTAAACTTGCAAGGCATGAGCTCAAACATTCTCCCGGAGGTTCTGCCTGTGGCCATGATGAAACTGGCGTGGCAGGAGTGTGTCTTCCCGGAATCAGGTTGGTTAGGATTGCAGGACACGTATTACTAATAGTCTATTTTAGCATATATATTTTTCTGTTTTGGCCAAGTGCATATTCAGATCCACAACGTGGACTAAGATGGTGAAGATGGGTATTTCAAAGATTTGTGACATTTGTACCTAGATCTAAGCTTTTCGTAGAGTCGGGATTAAAGCCCAGCGCAACCCCAACTAATCCTGCAGCCTTAAACTCCCAGTACTTTATATCTTCAAAGGTTCTTAAAAGCTTCATTATGCACACTTCTTCTACAGTTTCCTACTCCTACACAGGGGCATAAGAGACCCTTGGTGCCAGTACTAAAACAGGGTGTTAAGAAAAATCACACACGGACTCTGCTGCTGCTGCAGCTGTCTGTCAAAACTCTGCCACAACAAGCCATTGTTAAGTACTCTCTAAGTGGCAGCTTGAGAAATGCTGCCGGCCTGAGCCTTCACAACGGAGAAGCTGCTGGTTCAAGTGAATAACTTTATTTTCCTCTACAAGTAGCTGCATTTACCAGATGACAGCTGGTTGCAGATTTTGGCAGAAGCTGAAGTGGACTTGGGGGGGGGGGGACACACGCCTAGGCTTCAATGAAAGTATCCACAGGGCCAGTCATACCCACTTCCTCAACAGAGGCTCGATTCAGATATAGTATTGTGAATGATGTCCATAGATGTCCCTTTGCTCTGTTTCTGTAGGAGCATCCCTGATAAACTGCAATATTTATTCATGGGACTGTTGCTCTGGTACCTGCATAGTCTGGTGTAGAGGGTTGAATCGACTCAGATACATATTAGGGAGCGGTTCAAAACTCCTGTCACACATTTAATAGGAAAGAAAAGAAAAAAGAAAGGACAAAGCAGTCTCAGACTCAGCCCTCATCTGCAATATAGAAATGCTAATTCCAACATAGCGGGTTAATATTCACATTCAGGTTTACTGTAAGGATTATAACTCCATAAATCAACGTAAAGAGCTTTGACCACTCGAAAGAACGATGATGATGCAATCCATCATCACTGCTAATAGCTCAGATGCCGAGTACCAACAACGATGAAGCCAAAACGGAGTTGCTTCGAAACATGAGGTGGAGCGTAGTCCCAAGCTTCAGGAAACCCTAAAGTTTGCAGAAGTGCAAAAAATATTGAAGGGTAAAACCCAAAGGAGACCCTCTGCCCCCCCCCCAAACCACCCCAGCCCAACAGGGGATCCATGGAAGAGGGGAAGGGGGATCCATGGTTGCAACCTTGAACCTTGCAGTGTTGCACACCGCAACAGAATCTGCCTGCAGAAGTGAAAGGAAACAAGCCTAACTGTGCAGGAGTGGAGAGCAAGGTCTCCCACACTTAGAAAGGGGGCTATACAAAGTGACAAAGGGAGGAAAAAGGAGTGGGTGCCTACAATATAATTTTTTATTCAGCATTGTGATAAAGTTGGCTCACTGGGATCATGGCAGGGGGTGGGGGTGAGAAAATCTAATGCACTCAGGGCCCTAGCATCATTTTTTCAGACCAGCACAAACTTGTAACACGGGCTTCCCCTCTGCATCAAGTTCCTATCTCACACACACAATACCGTGAATAATGTCAGAAAAAGTTTCTATTTTAATTCCGGATTTGCATTTTCTACATTTCTGAAATTACATCATAGCCGACATTGGGGGCTTTCTACTATGTCATTTCCCCCCCTTTTTCTTTTTTCCCTCCTGCTTTTATTTAACAAACATCCAGCCCTGGAGAAGAGCTCTATAAAGCTTGCTGGTCATTTTGCACCTTTTAAAAAGTCCTAATAAAGGCATTATCTTGTCAGTGTTCTGATTATGTTTATTCTAATGTTCCAACACAGCTGCAAGCATTTCATAAACAAACCCATTCAAATCAAAGCTTTATTTCCTGCCCTCATGCAATACAAAATAATTAATTCCTTCCAGAAAGTCAATTTCTCTTGCAAGGTAACACTGGGTACCCAAAACGAATAGATAGCTTGTCCATTTTTGCCCATAGGAGGATGCTTGCAGTTTCTGATGAGCGTTTGTTTGCTGAAAAGCTTCTGCCAGAGGCACTGGAAGTGTGGTAAGCATCCATAGAGCTATGCACACTTAATTGAAAATTAATTGGAGGGGTGAGGCGGGGTTGTTAGTTTTATTTGTCTATCCTATATAATAAAGAGCCTATGTCCCTCCGTAGCTTTCCGTCCGTCAGTGGAAATCGCAACTGCGCGTGTGCTCCACTGACACATGGATTGGAGGACGCAGACCAATAGGAGCGGGGGCAGCGGCGCAACGCGCCGCTTCCCGCAGCCTCCTGCTGCCGGCCATCTTCAGCGGACCTTTCCGCTGTAGGAGCGGGGGTGCCGACGCTCCCTCCGCCCGGGACAGGGGTTGCTCCGCCGCCGCCCGCCCGCCCCGTGATGCAGAAGCTGACGCAGCTGCAGCCGCCTCTCAGGCTGAGGCGGCAGCTGCTGCTGCGCGCAGACTGAGGCGACGCGCGGGAAGGGGCAGTTGGCCGGCGCTGTGTGTGTGGGAGGGGGAGGGAGAGGGAGGGAGACAGAGCCAAACTGTTTGTGGAGGTCTGGGAAGTGGGGGGGGAGGTGTGTGTGTGTGTGTGTGTGTGTGTGTGTGAGAGAGAGAGAGAGGGAGAGAGAGAGGCGAGCTGTGTGGGGAGGTGGGGGGGATGGGTGTGGGGGGGGAGGGGGAGGGAGGGAGACAGGCGAACTGTTTGTGCAGGTCTGGGAAGTGGGGGTGGCCGCCGCTCCCCCCATATACCCCGCCGCTAGTGCCCATTATTAATGGGCTTAATTCAACTAGTCTCATATAATAAAATAAGTGAAGGCAGGGCACACACGTTTCCCAAAGTAGACTTGAATGTTTTTTGTTTTTTCCCCCCGATACGACATTTCGCGGAGAAAATTCTTCGAAGGATCTGCCCCACCAAACCTCAGTTTCCTGCTCCTCTCTTTCCCTCTCCCACATTCAGACTATTATTATTTCACTCTTTCGATCAATGGCTGTGCAGGGAAGGCAAGAGAAATGGGAATTCTCTACTTCTGTTACTCAGCAAAGGAAGCTTGCTTCAGGTTCATAGAAGAAGAAGAAGAGTTTGGATTTGATATCCCGCTTTATCACTACCCGAAGGAGTCTCCAAGCGGCTAGCATTCTCCTTTCCCTTCCTCCCCCACAACAAACACTCTGTGAAGTGAGTGGGGCTGAGAGACTTCAGAGAAGTGTGACTAGCCCAAGGTCACCCAGCAGCTGCATGTGGAGGAGCGGAGACGCGAACCCGGTTCCCCAGATTACGAGTCTACCGCTCTTAACCACTACACCACACTGGTATTCATCACCGACGGAGACATGTTTAGACCATCCTGCCACCCAGGAAACATAGTGGGACTTACTTCTGAGTGAAAAAACTAAAGATGTGTAGAGCTGGGCTTTCAAAGGGTCAAAGTTACATGCGACGAAAACAGCATTTTGTGTCCAATTCTCTGCTGCAAGTCTCCAAGAGTTTGGCCTGACCAATCAATTCAAACCATCTCGGTCTGTCTGATTCACACGCTCCCAACCCATATTATCTGGTAATAACCAGAAACTCAGTCATTGTGGCTCATCTCCCCTCGGCATGCTCCCACTTCCCCAGCACCGATCTTCTTTGTCTTTATTAGCAGAGTGTATTTCTTTAACGATGAGACCGTCAGACAAAGCTTAAATTGTACCGAGAAGCTTCCCTGCCAACTTCCCTGCCATCCCAGAAACAGCTAGAGGGACACACAGCTCCGTTTGTCTCCGATCCAAAATGCTGTTGCTTTTTAAAAGGACACTCTTGATTCATTGCCCTGCTTAAGTGACACAACTTTCTTCAGCAGAGGCCTGACCTGTTTAGCAGCTCTTAGCTGACATCAGCTGCTGTGTACAAGGGGAGGGAAATGAGAAACACGGGGGAAAAGAGGGAAGGGGCTGGAACAGGAATCTTATGGTCTGGTAACAACCAAATTCCTTCTCTCTCTCTCTCTCTGGCCAAGATTCCATCTAATTACCTTGTTTCCTCTGAGCTGATTGGAAAGTGGCCTTGTCTGGACCAAAGCGCTAAGCATCTTACATGCATCTGTTCTATCTAATCCCCAATAACTGGGGCCTGTGTTTCAGAAGGATTGCAAGGAGGGGAGGCGGGAAACACTGGCGGGATTTCCCTGTGTGCTGCCTTGTGACCAAAGGGAAGGCTGCGCAAGCAGGAATATCATGCACATATCTGCAATTATGGGATGGGTGGGGTGCATAGGGTTGCACAGAAGTAGCAAATTGGGAGCCCATGGTTTTTGCATGGATGGTGCTATAATATTCTTACAAGGAACAGTAGCTCCGTGGTTTTGGATCTGTTTTCTCGTTTTCTTTCTGAGAATCTTTTGCTTTTGCATTGTACAGAGAATTCTCTCTGTAGGTGCTGGGAGCGTTGCGGTTAAGCCGAAACTTCAAATAGGAGAGTCAGGTACTTTGGATGGCAACCATGACAGCCATTCAGCTACTTGGATGAGACCATTCAACTCCAGTTAGCTTCATTCCTCACTTGGCTGAGTTCTTGGGTGAGCTGAGAAAGGATGGATCATCTCTTGCTCAATGACTTGCACCCTCTCTTCAATACAGTCGTACCTCTGGTTACGGCCGCTGCGGGTTGCGTTCGTCACGGGATACGAACCCAGAAGTACCGGAACGGGTTACTTCCGGGTTCGGCAGGGCGAGCATGCGCAGAAGCACTAAATCGCGCTTTGCACTTGTGCAGAAGCGCCAAATCGCGCGGCGAGCATGCGCAGATTTGGCGCTTCAGGTTGCACGCTGCTCAGGTTGCGAATGGGCCTCCGGAACGGATCCCGTTTGCAACCAGAGGTACCACTGTAGTGGGCATGGTCTTCTGATGCCTGCCCACAAGACTCTTCAGTGTATCCATGGGCGGAGGAAGAGGGTTGGTGGTGGGGGGCGGACCGCCCCGGGTGTCTTCATTGAGGGGGGTGACATTTGGCAGTCACGGGCGGGCGGTGTGCAGAATGCCCGCCATTCGTGGCTTGCTCCGCCCCTGGCTGCAGGGCACGCGCGCCGCTCCATGCACCGGAGCGGCTATCCTGCGCCTGGGAGGGCATCCTTCCTGCCCCCCTCGGGAGCGTGCCCTGTGCCCTGCCCCCCTCAGGAGTACGCCCCACCCTCCTCGGGACTGCGTTGCCTGCTGTTGCCCAGATGCATCCCAAAGGCTGCCTTTGAAGGGGAAGTTGTCTGCAGCTGCTTTGATGGTGGAAGTGCCTGTGGCAGAGCTTGCAGCTGACTTTGCTATTCTCCTTCATCAGGGACCCATTGAGGGCTGCCTTGATGTTCAGGTTCTTTCCAAAATTCATGCTCCAGGTCAGCTTGCAAGTCTTCTCTCAGGGCACGCCAGGATCCTCACCCCCATCTCCTCCATCCTCCTGACTCGCCCTTCCATGCCAGTCGCCTTGCAGAAACCTTGCTTCACCATTTTGGATCTGTTACGTCCTGGAGCTTTGAAATAAGAGACAACTCTTTAAATAAGGACAACTTAGCCTGCAATCCTACGCATGTCCGCTCAGAAGCAATTCCCATTTCATTCAGTGGGATTTATTATCAGGTCAAAGCGTGTCCGATCAAAGTGATATGCAAGAACAGAATGCAAAAGCTGCTCTTCTATAGCGCTAGCAAAATCGTGGGAAGAACTGTTCCTAAACATCATGTCTGTTCAGACTTTGTTGTAATCCTGACTTACCGTAAATCTTTTCATAGCAACAACCAAGTTTCGAAAGCAAATGTTCCAGTCTCTGTCATGTGTTATATAGAAAGTGCATGTTAGATACAGCAGCAGGACGGTTAAGGAGTTGGGGAATGAATGGCGGGGGGAAAGGAGCTTATTTTATACACATTTGGCTACATGGGGTGGAAGGAAGTTTCAGCTTGTTTTAGTAGCAGGGGCTAATTTGGTGCATGGGGATAAACAGGTCTGTTTGTCAGCAGAGGGATTGCCACATCTGGAGTTTCTACACAAGATTGGGAGCCATTGTTTTGTTTTGCTCACACCAGGTAATAAAACATGTTAACCTTTTCAATAGAAAGTGTCACATGTCTGATCCTGCTGGTTCCACACAAAAGAGGCTTGCTTGTCATATTCACTCACTGACACAGTGAGTGGGGACACGGGGGGGCATAACTCAGTGTCAGGGCACTTACTTGCATGCAAAAGTTGCCAGGTTCAATCCCTGCCATCTCCAGCTGGTCCTCTGAAACCCTGGAGAGCTGCTGCCAGTCAGTGCAGAGTAAAATAAAGGACCCCTGGATGGTTAAGTCAAGTCAAAGACAACTATGGGGTTGCGGTGCTCATCTCACTTTCAGGCTGAGGGAGCTGGCGTTTGTCCACAGACAGCTTTCCAGGTCATGTGGCCAGCAGGACTAAACTGCTTTTGGTGCAATGGAACACCATGACGGAAACCAGAGCACACGGAAACGCCGTTTACCTTCCCGCTGCAGCGGTACTTATTTATCTATTTGCACTGGCATGCTTTTGGATTTCTAGGTTGGCAGAAGCTGGGACAGAGCAACGGGAGCTCACCCCATTGCGGGAATTCGAACCGCCGACCTTCTGATCGGCAAGCCCAAGAGGCTCAGTGGTTGAGACCACAGCGCCACCTGCACTGAGTAGATCATACTGAACAAAATGCACAGGAATACCATAAAGCAGCTCCCTATGAGCTGACATGTGTGGCAACCTGAGCATGCCATCACTTTCCAATGTGCTGTTTGCCATGTAAGCACTTTCAGGCAGGGCCGGATCCAGTAGGAAAGTAATGAAGCTTAAGCTTCAGGGCCCCTAATCCTGGAGGGGCCCCAGAAGTGACTTCAGTCCACATTGTTTAACAAATTTGGGTCTAGCAAGCAGACATAATTTGAGTCGAACAACTCAAATTGATTGATTTGTTGTTGTTGTTGTTGTTGGATATATTTCAGCAATCCCAAAGTTTGAGAGGCAGTAGAAGAAGAAGAAGAGTTTGGATTTGATATCCCGCTTTATCACTACCCGAAGGAGTCTCAAAGCGGCTAACATTCTCCTTTCCCTTCCTCCTCCACAACAAACACTCTGTGAGGTGAGTGGGGCTGAGAGACCTCAGAGAAGTGTGACTAGCCCAAGGTCACCCAGCAGCTGCATGTGGAGGAGCGGAGACGCAAACCTGGTTCCCCAGATTACGAGTCTACCGCTCTTAACCACTACACCACACTGGCTCTCACAGTAGCACAGGTGTAATAATTTTGTGGTCATCTGTTGTGGAAGAACTCCGTTGAAGAAGATAACAGTGGTTACTGAGACCTCGTGGCTGGATGCAAAGGGAGGACCCCCAAAATGTAGGTCCACCACTGTTTGCAGGGGAGCTCCACACTTTGGTGATGGATGCTTCTAGGCAACTTGTGGACTGAGCATTCATCCTGATTTGATTGTGGGGAGCTTAGACGACATTGCATCAAAGCCAGTGTTATCCCACATATTCCGGTGCATTTTCTGGCTCCTTCCCTTGTTGCAAAAGTTCAACCGGGATCTTAAACTAAATTCCTTCTCAATCTCTTCCCTTCCACCCCTAAATCTCCACAGAATTACTTTGTTTCCTCTGAGCTGATTGGGAAGCCCAATCTTTTGGGAAGTATCTGAAGAAGTGTGCATGCACATGAAAGCTTATACCCAGAACAAACTTAGTTGGTCTCTAAGGTGCTACTGGAAGGAATTTTTTAATTTTATTTTGGGAAGTGACTTCATCATACAAGGCCTCCCAGTCAGCAACAATTGTGCAACCTGAATTTGTCAGGATGTGATTGAATCCCAGATGAAAATAGCAACAGTCTGGAAGCGCCCTGGGTGCTAGTCTGCATCTACCCAGTAATCTGAGATGTGTTTTTACACTCCCTGGCAGAGCAGAAGATGGTGCAGTTGCTGCTCTTGGTCATGTGTCCCAAAGCATTTGCAAACATACTGTGCTACACAGCGGCATGTGAGCAAAAACCTGGGAAGCACTAAGGCATCTGCATTGCCTTGCATGATGTGAAATGGCTCCCACGGACCCATTCCCCAATCAGCCAGCCAGTTCCAATCCTGAAATCACGAATGCTCTAGTTAACTAATGCTACAAAACACCCAATGCCACAAAGCCTTCTTCCGTTACTAGAGTAAACGCGCAGGGGTGTAGCCATGACTGGTACACACCGGGACAAGCTGAAGATGCAGAAAGGGAAGTTGGGGATTTAAGAGGTTCTCAGTGGACATCAAAGTCACAACTGACAGTTCACAGGAACCAAGGGAAGTTCACACATCACCAGAACCAGAGGTTCCCCCCTGCTCCGTGAACACGATGGGCTCTGAGATGTTTGGAGCAGCAGCAAGTACGCTTTAAGACAGGGGCCAGCAAACTTTTTCAGCAGGGGGCCAGTTCACTGTCCCTCAGACCCTGTGGGGGGCCGGACTATATTTTTTTTTGGGTGGGGGGGAATGAATGAATTCCTATGCCCCACAAATAACCCAGAGATGCATTTTAAATAAAAGCACATATTCTACCCATGTAAAAACACCAGGCAGGTCCCACAAACAACTCAGAGATGCATTTTAAATAAAAGGACACATTCTACTCATGTAAAAACATGCTGATTCCCAGACCGTCCGCGGGCCCGGATTGAGAAGGTGATTGGGCCGGATCCGGCCCCCGGGCCTTAGTTTGCCTAACCATGCTTTAAGAGATTGAGGCAGGCGAGAGAACACAGCCCAGCTTACTAGCCGATCAGGTGGAGATCACAAGACTTGTTGGGTCCGGGAGGAGGTTTGTGGTCACTCAGCTTTTTTGAGCTGGGGGGTGGGGCAGGTGACAATCACATGCTTTGTTAAGGGGCGAGACACAGCTACTCAGCTGCAGCAAGCTCAGGTGCGTTAAACAAGATTGGGGGTGAATAAAAAGAGAAGCCAACAAGGCAAAGGATCTGAAGCTTGCCCAGTAGGGGATGTGGCCCTCAGGCTATAAAAAGATACCCCTTACCCCTACACTAAGTGATAGCATCCTTTGCAAAGCTGGGCCCTCTGCCCATTCCTCCTTTCCCACCCAGAGCAGAGATGCGGCAATATTCCAATAGCTTGTCCTGACTGGCTTGGTTCAATTGAATCCTCATAAACAAAGAGCAACACGGTTTTTCAAGGTCTTTGCTTTCCAGGTTCCTTAAAGGAGTTCGAGGAAAATAAGACTGTTACACTTTTTTAGTTCATTGATTCATTGTGATCATCTATGATATTGAGTTTGGTAAGTAACGTAAACGTTATGATGCATGCTATTTGTTTGTATTTGTATGTTAAGCCAAAGCTGCAAAATAGCAAAATTAAGTAGAATCATAGAATCATAGAGTTGGAAGAGACCACAAGGGCCATCCAATCCAACCCCCTGCCAAGCAGGAACACCATCAAAGCATTCTTGACAGATGGCTGTCAAGCCTCTGCTTAAAGACCTCCAAAGAAGGAGACTCCACCACACTCCTTGGCAGCAAATTCCACTGTCGAACAGCTCTTACTGTCAGGAAGTTCTTTCTAATGTTTAGGTGGAATCTCCTTTCTTGTAGTTTGAATCCATTGCTCTATGTCCTCTTCTCAGGAGCAGCAGAAAACAACCTTTCTCCCTCCTCTATATGACATCCTTTTATATATTTGAACATGGCTATCATATCACCCCTTAACCTTCTCTTCTCCAGGCTAAACATACCCAGCTCCTTAAGCCGTTCCTCATAAGGCATCGTTTCCAAGCCTTTGACCATTTTGGTTGCCCTCCTCTGGACACGTTGAAACCATAGAGGTTGTGAATAGCAGAGAGGTGAGTGTAGAGGATGCAGCAGCAGCAGCAGCAGCTGGGTGGGGAAGGTGGGGGCAGGAAGTCTTTGCTCCCGAGGTCTTAAAGCTAAGAGAGAGAGAGAGAGAGAGAGAGAGAGAGAGAGAGAGAGAGAGAGAGAGGCCCCTTCTAGCCTGGCATCTGTCAACTCCAGTTATCACATCAAAACACACATAATTCCCATTCCTTTCAACAGCAACTGCATGTATGGGGTTGATAAGCATGATCAGACACAGCACTGCTGGCTCCTGTGATACACACAGACCCCACAACCCACCACAAGCAAAAAGGAGAGGATAACTGGATTTCCCTCTGCACAACCGCTGGCTTAGGGAATTCCATCAAAAGTGCTTTTTCACATGTTTCGTATTCAGCTGAGATCAAGCAAAAACACTGGACTGCAGCTCAGAAAGGTAAAATGCCCGAGAGCCATTCAAAATTAGTTCCTGAAGGAGTATATTCTAGCTAGACCAACAGCCCCATGCATGTTTGCTTAGAAGTCAGTCCCATTGTATTCAATGGAGCTATTTCGCAACAGAGGTAGGATTGCAGCTTTAATCGCTGTGCCTGATCTGGGTTTATCAGAGGTTTGTTAGGAAACAACGCAGCTTGGGTAATAAATTTCCCCTCCATTACTCTACAGCTGGCAGAGGAAATTATCAGCAACCTTACTCCTCCAATACTGTACTAACAAAAAGATTTTGCAACAGAAATAGTATTTAGAGCTAGTGCAGATCACAACCTGGAGAACCTGCGGTGTCTTAAAACAGGGGGCTGTGGAAGAAGATAAAGCTATGGCTTTTTCTGTCTCACCCAAATTTTTATCTCATCACACCCCACACCTCCTTGCCACTTTCCTAGGTCAGGGTTGGGCCCTTCAGATGTTGCTGGGCAGCAATGCTCATCAACCCTGACCATTGCAGACCCTCCACGTGTCCCTATTTTCCAGGGAAGCCGTCCCAGTTTCTGATTTGATCCCAGAAGGTCCTGCTTTTCCTTAGGATGTTCCTATTTTCACTGGAGAAATGTCGGAGGGTATGGAGTTATCCAACCCCTGAAGGCAGCCCTGTACAGGGAAGTTTTTTAAATGTTTAATTTTTTTTAAATGTTTTTTTATATGTTGGAAGCTGCCCAGAGTGGCTGGAGCAACCCAATAAGATATGTGGGTTTTAGATAGTAAAATTATCATTATGGAATGGGACGTCCCTATTTTCATTGGAGAAATGTTGGAAGGTATGCCATTGGCTTGTGCTGTCTGGGGATGATGGGAGTCTGGAGTCCTTCAACTTCTTGAGGACCTTTCCACCCTGTGCTAGAGCATGGAAGACTCTTGTTGTTTTAGCCTTCACAAGGATGGGAGGGAGAAGCAGGACTTCAGAAACTGTATCTTTCTCAGCAGGGACACAGGTGGCGCTGTGGGTTAAACCACAGAGCCTAGGGCTTGCTGATCAGAAGGCCGGCGGTTCGAATCCCCATGACGGGGTGAGCTCCCGTTGCTCGGTCCCAGTTCCTGCCCACCCAGCAGTTCGAAAGCACGTCAAAGTGCAAGTAGATAAATAGGAACCGCTCTGGCGGGAAGGTAAACGGCGTTTCCGTGCGCTGCTCTGGTTTGCCAGAAGCGGCTTTGTCATGCTGGCCACATGACCTGGAAGCTGTACGCCGGCTCTCGGCCAATAAAGCGAGATGAGCGCCGCAACCCCAGAGTCGGACACGACTGGACCTAATGGTCAGGGGTCCCTTTACCTTTACCTATCTTTCTCAGCAGCAGAGGACTTGCGAAAGTGACAAGAATCTTTGGATTGTGTGACCTGGCAACTTCTGTAGCCTGAACACTCCCCACATCTCTCTTGATTCCCATATATTTTCTTGACAGACTTTGGTCTCCAAGTCCGTCTTTCTAGGCTAACTCTACCCACACACACAAATCTAAAAATAACAACAACAACAACAAAAACCCATTGTTTTAAATTAAATAAACATTGCGACATTTTATTAATTTGCATTAGTCATCTTGAAAGCACAATTGGGGAGTTCTTTGTGTTGGTGTTCTTCTTTCCATTCATCACCCCTTCAGATATATAGACTGGTAAGAAAAAGTGATTTATATGTGTTGCATGTGCAATATAATATTGTGCCACCAGATGGCGACGTGACATCCCATTTTTCTCCACCTGTTTTCCCTGTTTAAATTTACGCTTTAAACTGAATCACTTCTTTGATGTGTCTAGATCCAGCCCTAATCCTGTATAATATTATACGGCGTATATGTAGTTAGGGTGCCAACTCTTAAAGCTGTCCCTGTAATTTGATCTACGGCCTCTATTGGTGAGTGATCATCATCTGATCTGGGAAAAGCTTCACCTGCTCATTTCTGCATATCAAAACACTGTTCACCCGGTTCAGAAGCTGACCAGGTTGCCGTGGGTTTCTTTTTCCTTCTGGCCAATTATTGGCAAGAGCAGCCCAAAATCAAATCCCGATATCTGACCAACAATGCAGCCAGCATTTTAAGTTACTAAGCAATCAGATGAATTATAAAGATACCATTCAAAAGCAAGCTGTTGAATGGACAGAAAACTCCTTGCGCTGCATATGAAGACATGTGATGCCTTTTTAAGATCTGCTACAGGAAGCAAGCAAGCAATGTCCCAATTCATGTTTGCTTTATGGAGAAAGGCCCCCTAGATGAGGAGGAAGCAAAACAATAACTTTATTGTATGCCATAGCAAATCAGCCAAGAGCCCTCTGTTTCTTATTCTGTTTTCATTAAAAAGCCATTATTCTCTAGGATGAAACGCTAATGAATTTTCAGTCTTGGAAGCAACTGCTTTATATTTCAAGAGACGAATTCCTCACTTTGCATAATTTAATCTGCTTTAGCTAATCATGGAAAGAGGCATTGCTCGTTCACTTCCATGCATATTTTTCTAGTCTTAAGTGCTGGAAACCTACTTTACAAAACAAAAAAGAGGCTAAAATTCTCAGGAAGAATTCGGTAGCTCATTCAACATTCTGCACTTCCCCATGTGTTCTAGCAGGTGTTATCCCTGCTCATTGAAAGAGGCAGCAATGCTCAGCTACATCCCTGACGGAGTATATTTTGTGGAGCAGGAATTCCCATTGAGATACAACTTGCACCTACTACATGTAGTTTTTGGAAACAATTGGGGATTTGTTTGTTTGTTTGTTTCAACAAGCTGTTCCAGCTGCTTTGGGTATGGATCTGTAATTCATATCTTTAGTTGTTCCTTGTCTTTTTCTTAAATTGTTCTTATCGCAAATTGCCTTGAAGTTATATATAAAGCGATTCGTTGGTTGGGAGTAGTAAATATCCATCTACGTATGTTCACTGTCTGGTAGCTGTTAAAAACATTGATTAAGTTGTGGCTGAAGGTCCAATCCATGGATTTACCAGTCTGAAATACACAGGCCTACCATGGTAATGTATACTGCAGTATTAGAGTTGCCATACGTCTAGAATTTCCCGGACAAATCCATAATGTGGCAGTCGGAAACAGTGTCCGGGCGGAAATCGCTAAAATGTCCAGGGGAAATCTGGACATATGGTTAATCCATGTCGGAAGTCTAGATTTTGGCAATTTCCCTTAAAAATAGCTCAAGAACTTCTTCTTCTTTTGAGATTTGCCAGGGGGGGAAAGCTCAACAATTTTATGTGTCCTGATTTTCACTTTTTGAAATATGGCAACCCTATATTTGATGCATATCCATAATCCCTGTTACCGGAAGCCAGTACAATGAGTCCCGCTAGTGCAATGGGAATTTTCCCCTACACCCACCTCCCCCCACCCTCCCCAATTCTGCTTGGGAAGGTCAGGAAAACCCCGAAAACATGGCATGGAGTGAAGGAGAGGAGAGGAGGGATGATCCTGTCTGACAACCAGAAAGGCTTGTGCTGACAGAACGGCCATCTTAGCTGATGTTCAGGGGTCAGCAAGGTTTATCTTGCCTGGGCCGGTTCACTGCTGTGGAGGTGCGCGTGAGTGCGCACGCTCGTGATTTCTGGCATCTGCATCTGCACAGATGCGATTTCTGGCACCACAGAAGCAAGTCCCGGCGCTGCGCTGCGCTGACTTAGCGCAGCACGTGGGAACTTGTCAAGCGGGCGGCTCGGTTCGGGGGTGGCTCGTGGGCAAGTTAAACGACTCCCTTGGGCCACTTGTGCCCCAAGGGCCTTAGGTTGCCTACCCCTAGTGATGCTGAATTACACCCCACAATCCTTTTTTTTAAAAAAGAAATTGGATGGTGTGTGTGTGTTGGGAGCAGCATGCATGCAGCTGTATGCGCATACTTTCCATGTCACACTGAAGTCCCCAGAGATGAAGCCCGCTGACATTATGCTACAGAGCTGGCCGTTTTTAGAGCATTCTTCAGGCAGATGTGTTTGGGTAAATATTTATATGCTGAGGTTCGGGTGTTCAAACCCTTAAAGGGCCCTTGTTGCTTTGAAATACCAGGTAAAAATTTAAAGCAAGACCCATTTCATGCAAGAGGAAATGCACTGTATTTCAAGACCTCAACTGCTTGGGACCAGGTTTATCCAATGGGCCATCTTCTTCTGTCCAAGTTGACACACACGGCAATAAGCAGGAGATGTACCTTCCTCTGTGTAGCCTTCTTGGTAGCAGTGTCCGGGTTATGAAATTCACCACGCTGGGAAGTCAGCAGGTCCTCTCACTCAACATGTCTAAGGAAGAAGTTACAACAGTGTGTATTTCAAGTCTTTTCCTCCCTGCTTGCTTTCTGAAGATGGTCAGTTGGATGCTGCAAGGGCTATCAGATCTGTCACATGGAAGGGGGCAAAGAGTTGACCTCTGCTGCCCCCAGAGGGCAGGAGGACTAGATCTAATGGAGGGTAGACAGCGGCGGAGCAAGCCAATCGGGCACCTGGGGCGGCGCGTGCGCCCTGCGCCCAGGGGCACGGCCAGCTGCCCGTGGAAGTGGGGCAAGCCGGGGCAGGACGCTCCGAGGAGTCTGCCTGCCTCCTCCCACTCAGCTGCCCTACAGCTGAGGGGAAGGTGGCGGGCAGACCATTTGGGGTAGCATGGAGCCTGCGCACGCCCAAGCCACTGCGTCACTCCCAGGAGAGATGCGTGGCTTGGGCACGCTGCAGGCCCCGCAGTGAGTGCTGCCTGGCATTTTGTCACCCCCCTCAGTGGTGACACCCAGGGAGGCCCGCCCCTACCGCACCCCCCTTCCTCCGCCCCTGAGGGTAGATTTTGGTGAAAAGTTAGGAGAAATGTATTGATAGTAAGAGCAGTTTGACAATGGAACTATAACCCAGAAACAGAGTGGACTGTCCATCTTTAAGTAGAAGCTGGAGAGCACATTTGTTGTGGCAGGGTAGGTGCTGAACTGGACGGCTTACTAGGCCCTCTCTGAGTCTAGAATTTTGGGAATAGTTTGAATGCTGACCTTAAATTGTCACCTGGTTTTCCAAAGCTGAATTGCTTTTTGCATCATCACCACTATTATTTTAATTTGAATTGCTATTTCATATATGCTGTGTTAGCTACTCTGGACCAAATGTGCAGGATAAAAATATAAATATTGAAAATCAGCCAATAAGCTATGTTTGCTGTCAAATATTTTCCCCTAACTGTGCATTGACCTTGTTGTTGTTATTCCTTTGGAATTTTTCTTACGGGCCAAGGAGGCTACATTTATTCTTAAAGTCGTGAGCCTCCACAGAGCCCTCAGGCAGGCTTGTGACATCAATTAATGATTTAGTCTGGATTTTTCAAAGAAGACAACTAGCTTGATGTTTGTTATCTCCAATCCTAAACACCCTTGCTTTGGGTTCCAGATCAAACCTATAATAACAATTAATTATAATTAAGCAATTAGTGCCTTTGCCACGAATATATAATATAATTAGACCCAGAGGGCAAATCATAGGATCCCTGCCTGCTGCTCTTATCTTTCCAAGTGTGTCGTGGCACCTGCAAAATGTAAACCTCTTTGCTTTTGTGAAAAACATGCTTTCTTTTAGTTCAACAAGATTAGTTTGAAACCCTGGTGCTCTTCTGGAGCAGAACAGTAAGAGATAATTCAAGAAACCTAGAGGGTTGCTGCCTTTAAGTTACCCTCCCCGCCTTTATATTTTTCTTTCCTGTGCATCAGGCAAAGGAGGACACAGATCTGTACTTCTAAAAGTTGTCCAGAAGGAGGAATCTTGTCAGAAGTTGTTTGTCATTCAGTCTGTCTCAAATGGCAGGTATTGTGATAGCATTAGAGGACCATTTATCAGCTATTTAATGGGATTGTATCCTTGCCATGGGCCACTTGGACTTTCTGCCTCAGGCACAGAAATATATTAGTTCTTCTCTGGCTGAAATTTCCTCGTTCTGTGCAACCGTGGAAGATATAAGAACCCGCTCCTCCATTTCTTCCGTTCAGCCCAGTTCACCATAACGACAATGATGAAATTAACTGCTTCAGATAAGCACTTGAAGGGAGTCCTTTAAGGAAATACTTTTCTGCAAAAACAGCACTTTTCGTGTGGTCTCAGTTTCGCCTTTTGAACTGATCGCTGTTCAGGACCTGTGATCTAAACTGAACATGCCAACCGCAGTGAGGCCATTTGCCCTAATTTATAAAAGGGCAGTCCTCTTATCAGAAGGAGGCATCTATTGAAGGTCTATCCAGCCCGTGTCCATTTTAAAGATAACTACAGGAAAGGACAAGAGGGGCCTTGGAGCTGCCAGCATCTGAACAGCAGATTGAAAAAATCCACAGCACATTGTCTCTTCCACCACCTCTACTACCATTTAAATAGAAATACAATATGTCTCCCACTTAATGCATGTTTGACTTGTGCAAAAAGGTGGGGGGGGGGAATGGCACAAAAAGAGCAGGAAAACTGCAAAAAAAATTGGAAAAGGCGGGGAAATGGCTAGCAATCCCAGGAGCCCTTACACCGAGGCTAGAGGGTGTTTATAGGCTTCTTAGATAGTGTTCCCCACTATATGCGATTTGACGTATACGCACAGTACCCAGAAATGTAACTAAGTGGGGAGTTGCCTGTAATCATTTCTAAACAGGAATAAATTAGCATGTGCAAATTTTATGCAAATCTGTGCCCTATTTTGTCCAATTTTGGGGGACATCGTATTTCTTCTTTAGCAAATGCATAACTGGCCACGCTACTGATAAATCTAGCTGAAATCCTGTTGCACATAACACAAGCACGACCCAAATCTACAGCTGGTTTGCATTTGCAAAAGCAAGACTAGACAGAAAAAGCTTACAGCTGTTCTGAAGGACTATTTGTAACTTCATGTTTGTTTGTTTGTTTGTTTATTATCAGAGGAGGTTGGGTAGATCATACGGTTCTCCTTCCTCATTTTAGTCAAACAACAACCCTGCGATGTAGGTTGCTCTGAACAGATATTTGAACCTAGGCATACCTGGTCCTTCTCTAATGCTGTAACCAGATACTTACACAGTTGCCAGCTCCAGAGCCTTGGAAGACTCCTATACCTCTAAATAGTTGCATGGAAGCAACAGTTTCACCAGTCCATCTTTTCTCATGACAGTACAATGCTTCAGTGAAGGGGAAGCCTCCATGTTGGGGAAAGTATCCTGCTGCTTATTTTCTGCAGACCAATGTACTGTTAAAGGCACACAAGCAAGCCAGGCCACTTTCCCAGTCAGTTTCATAAGCCTAGCTGCCAATTTTTCAATCTGGGCCTTCCAAGTATGCTTTTAGCAGCAGCTTGATACGTAGTAATAAATAGATGGTGCTTTTCACATCATGGAGATAAATGGTATCGTGTGCTTACGTCTGCTGTTGTGAAAGGCTCAACTTCAGAGACTAACCGAAAAGTTGGCAACCCTAGCTAAATGACACCACGGGCCAGGGGGTCCACAGCCTTTGACGGTTTTGGAAATCTGTTGCGGGAACCGCAAAATACCCGTTTCTCCAATGCTGCTCAGAATGTGCTTATGTTCCCCGATAGGGAATGAACTCAAACTTTCATTGAAAAAAAATATCACTTTATATAATAAAGAAGCACTATGATATATTTCGACATAAAGAAAATTAGCACTTGGACTTAACAACAGTTTTCTCTATTGCCTCTCACACCACCGGCAATTAGACCATTCTCTGAGAACCATGCCACAGAGTTCTCCATCCTGCTTCCAGGCATGCAGGAGTTCAGGGACGCATTCCAGCCAGGCAATGCAATCAAGGCTGCGCATAGCCTTGGGGCAGGGCGGGGGGCAGTTGTGGTCTGGGAAAGGGCACAGCCTGGGAATAGTCCATTTCTATAGGCTTCCCTTTTTGCATGTCTTTTAGCATTTGGCATTGTGCCTGCGCCTCACTCTCTCAGGGCTGCTTGGCTACAGATTCACAGTGCCATCCCTAACCACAGCTCCGCAGAAGCAGGTTAAGTCCTGTTGAAATCAATGGGGTGCAGCCATAGGATCACTCCCTGCTCTCGCATAGAGGAAAAGAAGCACAGAGAGGGTTGCTTGCAATCTGGTTGGCTCGTGTATTGCAGTAAAACCTCCCTGTTAGCTTTTAGGGCAGCCTGAGAGAGAGCAAGACCAGTTTGCAGGGGGGTCAGAGAGCTACAGACACACTGAACCGTTTCATAATCTGTGGACTGGGGGGGGGGGCTTGACAAAGGATTCAAAGAATGCAGACCATGTGAGAACCCCCAAAGTAGATGAAAGCAAGTTGCTTCTCTCCTCCTTTTCCCCTTGATCTCCAAAGTACTTCTCTTATTTATTATGCATTTCGCAAGGCAGGGCTAGATTCTTCTTCCCCCTCTGCCCTTTGCAGAACCAGAAACACTACAAAAGCCTGGGCATGAAGAAATTTCCCATTCTTTTTTCTGCCCCTTTCCTTCCTATTCTAAGACAAAAGTTATTCAAATGGGCAGCTAATACCTCTTCCAAGTTTTCATCATGTTTTAACATTCAAGCTTGCACTGAAAGCAGCAACCTCCCCAATGCCAAAAATTATTATTATATTTATATCACACTGCTGATGGGACAGACTCCTGTAACACAGCAGAGGAAGCAGGCTAGCGTAAGAGGTGCAAGGGGTTGGTGTGTTTTGGTGGTGGGTACCTGGAATTCAGAAGGATAGATCCTGAAGCTGAGGCTCCAGTACTTTGGCCACCTCATGAGAAGAGAAGACACCCTGGAAAAGACCCTGATGTTGGGAAAGATGGAGGGCACAAGGAGAAGGGGACGACAGAGGACGAGATGGTTGGACAGTGTTCTCGAAGCTACCAACATGAGTCTGACCAAACTGCGGGAGGCAGTGGAAGACAGGAGTGCCTGGCGTGCTCTGGTCCATGGGGTCACGAAGAGTCGGACATGACTAAACGACTAAACAACAACAACAACAGCTGGAATTCAAAGAATAATTCTGGCTTCCAGGCCCCACCTGCACTATAAATGTAAAGCAATGTTATAGCACTTTAAACTGCAGTCTGGGAACTGTAGTTTAAAGGTAGCAAGAATTGCCAGGTGACCCCGATTCCCCTCGCCGAGCTACAATTCCCCGAGTCAATCCCTCTTCCCAAGGAGCTCTGGGAATAGTAGGTCTGTGAGGGGAGCGGTGTGTGTGTGTCTCTCGGCACCTTTAACAAGCTACAGTTCCCAAGATTATTTGGGGAAGCCATTAAACGTGTGTGATACTGTTTTATAATGCATGTGGGGTCTCAGGTGTTGTCTTTGATTGCATTAGGATGGGGGACTCTGCACATCCGAAAGCTACGTGGCCTGAGGCACAGAGGGCCAGGATGTTCTCTTTTCTATGTCAATAGAGGGTGGTGACTGGGTAGCTTCTTGCACCAGTGAGCCCTTGCACAAGAAGTGTGCATGCGAGGACAAAATGAAGGGAAACGGATGCTCTTTAGAGTCCCCCTACTTCTTGCAATTTCCCATCCCCTCTCAGGCGATGCTTTTCACAATAAACGAAATAAGGAATAAATTAATTACGAGAATCGAGAAAACGAGAGCGCAGGTTTCGCACATGCTGATGAGAACCCTTGCAAGATATGATTTAGCTGAGATTCCTGCATTGCAGGGGGTTGGACTCAGCCCCAGACAGAGGGTGGGCCATATGGGCCACTTGGCCCGGGCCTCCGATTCCAAAGGGGGCATCGGTCAGCATATTTACAATCGCTCACCTGAGATGAATGTAAAAAATCGGGGGGAAACAGAAAATGCGAAGGGCGGGAGGGTGGTGCATTTCAACCTGCTAATAGCACCCTCTGGTTGTGTTGGAGAGGTGAGGGATTGTGAATACGCCCTCGGTAAGCAAGTAAGGTCTTAGTCAAGTGTTTGTGATGGTGGGCCATGTTTTTCATGCTGTTAAAAGTTGGTGAGTTTTTGTTTGAAATCTTGTTTGCCAAAAATTTAAACCACACGTAACTTAAAGATAAGTGTGTTGGCTTTCTTATCGCTAATTTTTTTTTGAAAATGATGAAAAATTGATGAAGATGTGGCCCTTTGTTTAAAATTTTGTTGACTAGGCCAGGAATATTACTTACACCTGAGGAGTACATATAGCTCAATGAGGATAAAATTTGGTGGAAACCATGTTTTATAAAGAAATAGTGGCTTACGACCAATAGTGGCTTTCTCACAAGCATACATCTTTTTTAAGAGTAGAATAAGAATATAATAAATAATAGTCAAAGTTGTCTACTTAAAAATAGATTTTTAAATACATTTTTAAAAATTACGTTATCGGAGATCCCCAGGGTAAAAAAGGGGGGGGCACATTATCTACCTGGCCCGGGCCTCTGCCTGGCTCTGCAAGGGCCTGGTTGGACTAGATGACCCCCGGGGGGGGGGTGTTTCCCTTCCAACTTTGCAATTGTATGAAGATGTGGGAGGGGAGGGTCTGCTACAGTCCCGCACACATAGCAGTGTTGCCCGTCACAAGAAGATGGCATAGTTTCTTGTGTGGGAGCTGAAATCATAGATCCTTCTGCCTTTGAGTCAAAGGGGAGTATATCTTGGGTGCTGATAACACCTGCCAGCATGAATGAGTCTTCTGGTGCGTGCTCACTCAGTCACCCCGGCCTTGACTATCGATGGCCAGTAAACTGGATCTATTTTGGGATCATGACCATAGATGACCCAGGCCCTTGTGAAGTTTGAGCCTGAGCCTGCCAGCCAAGTTGCAGCTTCTCTGTCTGTAGCTGCAGCATCCCCTGTTGAGTATTCTCAGCTCAGTGCGCCGCAAACTGCTTACATGGTTGTTTTTTCCCCCCAGCCCTGGAAGAATGGCAGCAGCAGGTGCCCAGTTAATTCAGTAATAGCCTTTCACATACTGCACTCCCTTCCCTCCCTGGAACCTTTCCATTCGGGTGGGGGGGGGAGAAAGCCGGGGGAACTCCGCCCTGCCTGCCTGCTTTGCTAGAACATCAGAGCTACTCAGACACGTTGCACAATTTAATTACCACTTCACAAGCCCTGTGATTATAAGTGACAGGCCAGCTCACGCTGGGAGTTTGCAGAGGGATTCTCTGCTAAATGCTTCCCAACTGAAAGGACAATAAAGACTCCCCTCTTGCTCACAAAGCAGCCTGGAGGATGAGCTGGTCCAGGTTTTTTGTCTGCCTGTTTGTTTTCGCCGCAGAGATGGAGAACCACTAAGCTCATCAGGGCTCTGTCACCGTTTCCTGTTAGGCAGGAAGCGGCTTGGATCACGTCTCCGAGGGGGCCCTTTCACACGTCTCAGCACTTCCAAGCGCAGAGTTCCCTCAAACTGTAAAGTTTGAGCCACAGATGTGCTCTTTTAAGACCTCGCATTCCTCGTGGAAATGAGGGTCACGGAGCCAGAGCGAAGCTACGTTCTCTTGGCAGTGTGCTTTCGTGGGATGTATTTATTACTAGAGCAGTCAAGTACAACATTTTCCTGTTGTCTGGAATGGGCACAAAGGGGGATGTGGCTCCAGACAGGGAGGACTTCATGTCATACCTGCTCTGGAGTTTCCTCCCCTTGTGTGTGACCAGGTAGATGGGTGTGACCCTAGCTGACCAGGTAAAAAGGGCACTGAGAGACAATTAAAGGATTGTAACGAATCACCAACTTGCTTCCAATATGTTGCAACGGGAATGTGCTCTGCTGTTCACTCACTAGCATGAGCGAGCAAGGATAATATCAAAACAATATATCCTCTTCTACCTTCCTTAGCATTCCCACAGTTTTCAGGGCGTTTGAGAGCCCATCCAGTGGGAGAGCAGTGTATGAAAGACCTTGCTTTGGGGAGAATGGTTGGAACGGGCAACTTTTCTGTTTTCTTTCTGTCCTTGCCACCCTGCGCTACGACGACCTTCTGTGCCCTGCGCAACATGCCATCCCTTTGGCCAGAGTCCATGCATGTAATATCAACCCACAGTCCCCGGAATGTATGGAACCACAGGCTTCATGGGAACTGTCACTTAGCACCACTCTTGTCGGACAAATTTGGTCTCTTGTCTCTCTTGTGCACGATGTCGTTGTTTGCTTTATTTATATTTGTTGTTAGAGGTGTAATGCAAGGATCTGGTAGCCACACAATAACCTCTCTCCGGCGTGTGAGCCGATGCTATGGCTGCGCCATGATGCTCATGTGCATCTTGCTTTTATTCCAGCCACTTGGAAGGCTGTCTAGATAAACTCCAAGCAACTAATGCTTGGCGGCTTTTCCAAAGAATTATAAAATGAGAGGCCAGTGGAAAGTCGCACATTCTGACCTGCATTGTGGGTGATTTCTAGTAAATCAGTGAGTGGAGCACTCTGCACATGCTTCATGCACAAGGGCATGCACTCATCATGGCAAATGATGCACAGAACTGATTAAGGTGGATAGTGTAAAGCGGGTAGAGAAAGCCTGATAAAGAGGGAATTATCGGATGCTTTTTCCGTGGCAGCCAGTTGAAAAGCACCCAAGAAAGGAAGTCATCTTGCCCATTGCTCCACTTGCTCTGCAGTGTGCAGCTGCAAAGGCATGCTGGGTGTGTGATTTAGGGAACATTGCCAAGGGTGCAGAAACATGAAGGCCTTGTACCAATGAATCAGCCAGTGGAGGAAACAAACAGGCCCAGCACTGACTATTGCATACAAAGGGAGAGAAAATCTGGACAGTTTATTCATGCTTAGTAAAGGTGGAAGGGTGCTTCCACTCCTGTTGCTAGGTTGGGAATCTAAATATTAGCCATGCGCATGTCACAAGGGCTTTCGACAATCCATTCCAGAACTGGTAAACTTTATTCCATTGGGTGGGTTTTACATTGCAAATACAAGCACGTATATTGGGGCCAGGGAACTTTTGGCCATGCAAATGCTGTTGCCCTAACCACTGGCTGTGGTTGCTGGGAGTGATGGGATTCCACCATTTGGAGGGCCACAGGTTCTCCACCACCTGACCACAGATGATGCTCAAATGAATTGGCTTCTCTATTGTAAGCCTGCCCAAGGCCATTGGGGTGCACTTACTGTCTTAGGTGAAGTGGGTGATGAGAGGCTTAAAAGGGCCTTCCTGGTGGTGGAGTGGCGTGTTCTCCTCAATGTGGTTTCCCTTGTGCCTACTCTGATACCATTTTACCATTTGATTCACCATGGACTGCAAGAAGATCAAACCTATCCATTCTTAAAGAAATCAGCCCTGAGTGCTCACTAGAAGGACAGATCCTGAGGTTAAGGCTCCAGTACTTTGGCTACCTCATGAGAAGAGAAGACTCCCTAGAAAAGACCCTGATGTTGGGAAGGATTGAGGGCACAAGGAGAAGGGGACGGCAGAGGATGAGATGGTTGGACAGTGTTCTCGAAGCTACTAACATGAGTTTGGCCAAACTGCAAGAGGCAGTGAAGGATAGGCGTGCCTGGCATGCTCTGGTCCATGGGGTCACGAAGAGTCGGACACGACTGAACGACTGAACAACAACAAATATGGGACTTGTCAACCTGGGAAGCTAGCCCGTCTATGAGAAGGAAAACTCTGATCCGAATCCTCTGCTGCCTTGTGGGACACCTTTGGGAGAAGAAAAAGCTAAGGAGTAAACCCTACACAAATCCAGAGTGGAGTCCCTAAGACGGTTGGATGGTGCCTTGTACGCCTCCTTCTGGGAACTCCTGCAGCCAAGCTGGTGCCAAACACAAAGCTCTGCTTTCCTTTCGACCACATCAGTGAGGCTGAGAGCAGGGTCTTGTCGTCTGGGCAGCCAGGGACCTCCATACACACTGCCCAGGGAGGCCACTTTGGTGCTGCTAACTCAGCAGTTTGACTTCACCCCCGGAGGTGCACTCCATTGTCTCCCGAGACAGATGGAGGCCAATGACAATACCTGCTGCCTTTTGACCTTATTCTAGTTTATTATATATTTTATTCCGGCTTTTGTTGTTTTACTGATAAGCTACTCTAGATTTATTTATTTTTTAAAGAACAACAACAACCTGAAAGATGACCTACACATCATTAGAAATAAATAAATAATGTGCGCAAACCTCCTGTCACTCCTATTTAGTCAAAAGCTTTGCTGCAGGCCCACACAGGTGTTTGATTGGGAAACAGGTATCTTGAGGCAGCTGCCTATTTAAAAGGTCTCTGGCATGCTCTTTCTCGTTTTAAAGTCTTTCCCAGCTACGGATCTGTACAAACCACACAGCGCAGTGATGAAATAAGGTTGGCCAAGTCTCTGTAGTTCAAACCCCAAAATGGGGTGGTGGTGGTGGGGATGGAGCAGGAAGGCCTGGGGCAGAGGTAGCCAACATGGTCCCTGTGACGAAGCGGTGGCAGGTTGTGGGGAAGAGAGCTTTCCTCACTCCCTTCATCGCCCGACCGCAACACAACAGCCCTGCAGTGCTGCCAGGGGGTCTTACAGTCTAGTGGTTGCTGCTGCCATCCTCCCACTTACTCCTGCAGACCCAGTTCATCCTGCACCTTTGTGGTTTACTCGGCGTGGTGTTGGATTTAGGGCAGTGCGAACGGTTCTCCTGGGTGGCTTTCGAAAATGAAAGCACAATACTGTGTTTAGGCCAGCGTTTCCCAACCGGTGTGCCGCGGTGTGACACCGGCTGATGTGCCGCGGGAAAAGGGACCTGCAGCCCAGGGCTGCACAGGACCGTGGCGGCGGCGCTGCTGGAGCCCGGCGGCGAAGCGGAAGCCAGGGCGGCGCTGCTCCCTTGGCTGCTGCAGCAGCAGCAACAGCAGCCTCGCGCGAGAATCCCGACCGGAAGCCTCGCACGAGAATCAGAGCCCAGGGTGCCCTGCAGCCCCGCGCTGCACAGGACCGTGGTGGCGGCAATGCTGGAGCCCGGCGGCGAAGCGGAAGCCAGGGCGGTGCTGCTCCCTTGGCTGCTGCAGCAGCAGCAACAGAAGCCTCGCGGGAGAATCCCGACCTGGTGCCCCAGCTGATGGGCGGGAGAAAGGACGCTGCGCTACAGCTGATCCCAGAGGTAACTCTGGGTCAGGAGACCCGGCGCAGCCGGGTCGGGGAGGAGCGGTGTGCCGCGAGATTTTTTTAATGAAACAAGTGTGCCGTTGCCTAGATTAGGTTGGGAAACACTGGTTTAGGCAGTGCAACCCTAAACACAGCTCCCATCTATGGCACACATGTAAAGCACATGACTTTCCCCCAAAGAATCCTGGGAACTGTAGTTGGTTAAGGGTACTGGGAATTGTAACCCTGTAAGAGATAAACTAGAGTTCCGAAGACTGTTTGGGGGAAGCCATGCACTTTAAATATCTGGTGTTACTACGTAAGAAAAAGGCCCACTGAGTTCGGCAGAACTTACTCCTGCATAAACAGTTATAGCCTTGCACTGTGTATACTTATTGCATTATAGCGTTTAATCATATTTTCACACTTTTTCCTTCTTTTTCTTTTTCTCTCTCCCTTTTTTCTTTTACCCCTTTAATTTTGCAACTGAAATTCTTCTAATAAAATATTATTAATATTTTTAAAAAGCGTGAATTGAGAGCGAAGAAGTGAGAGATGCACACCCAAAGCGATTTAGAGGGAACAAGAAAATAAAATAAAAATGGGCTTCTTATCTTCTTAAAGATATAAAGTACTCTGCTCACATGTCTGTCTGTCCTGTATACTAACAGTGAACTCCATCTCTGAATGTTGATCCTTATGTAGCCAAAACAGCCCGCACAAAAGGGAGTATCAGCAGGCAATTCTTTATGGGGGTGGAATCCTCAGGGGGAGGAATTGCAAAAATAGCCCAGTGGAGACCAAACACACTCAGTGGGTGGTGGAACAGGAAAAAAACACAACCCCCATGCTGAAGTAGGAATAGAACAGAGTATTCTAGAAGGTGTGGCTGATTAGTTGGAATCTGGAACAGGAGGACTTCAGTTAAAATGCTGAAAAGGGATGAGGATGGACTGTGAGGATAATTATCTGCCCCCTTTGTTTCTGGATCCCATCATGAGATTTTATTGTTTTGCTTGGAGACTCTGAAGCTACAGCAGCAGGTCCAGAGATCTGGCAAACTTAGTCCAAAATGAAGGGCTTCTGCCTGAAGTAACGGGCACTGCTACGGTAGTTACAACAACACAAGCAGTTGACATTATATCATCTTTCAGCAACGGCTTAACAATTCAATAGCACATAGACACACTGAAATAATAGGTCATAGTGCCAACTCTCCTTGCAGAGCCTGCAACAACTGTTTACAGATGACAGTGTGAAAATGAAATTAAGATTGCCTCCAGTGATTCCCCAAGGTTTCCCTGTTCCAATCTTGTTCTCTTCACAGAGATATTTCATTCGAGAAGTCAGCATTTGATACTACTATGGTAATGTCATCAGCCTTTAGACATGCCGACTCCTCCTTTCATAGCCGTGCCCATTTTGTAATCAAGGATTTACAATAGAGCAATTTATTTACATCACTGTAATCGCCTTTTGCTAAAACGTCCAAATTGTGTCCGCAAAATTCCTAACCAGAGCCATGTGGAACATATTAAAATGCCAATACAATCATAGCCATAAAATTATACTTAAAATGCTAATAGCAGCCATTAAAACACTGCAATTAAAACGTCCATAAAAGCATCCACAACTTCAGCAGTAGAAAAAAGAACGAGATCCAGACACCTACAGTCAGTACTATGTGCCTTCCCAAAAAGTCAGGTTTTAACCATTGAAATGTTACATTGCTGGGTGGGGGGTGATATTGCCTGTTTGGTCTGGGTTTTGTTTATTTGATGGTATGTAGATGGTTTGCCTGAGCTTTTTGTGTATAAGGTGGGGGATGGGGGTGGGGCTCAGATCATCACCAGCTGTTCTTCTGCAAAACGGGATTTTGTCTTGGCCATTGCAGTTTCTTTGCTTTCTTTTCATCCAGGGCTACCTGCAAACAAACAGGTAGCTAAGCAGCTGAAAAGTCAGGAACACTTGGTGGAGTTATATCCTGCTTTGGCCACCTCTAGAAACTAGAAATATGCTTCCATGGCAACATAAAGTCTGAAACCTTGACTGATGTGAATCCATCTTTAAGGTCAAATTCCTTGACTTGTCCTGCTATTTCCCTGTACCAGTATATATATTTATACTAGCAGAGATTTGTTGATGAGACAGAAATGAACGAAAGGGGTGAGATGCCTTTTATTGCCGAGTCCTCGAGTTGCTTCATGTCATTAGAAAGGTAAAGGGACCCCTGACAGTTAAGTCCAGTCCCAAACGACTCTGGGGTTGTGGTGTTCATCTCGCTTTACAGGCCGAGGGAGCCGGCGTTTGATCGCTTCGCAGACAGTTTTTCCGGGTCATCTGGCCAGCATGACTAAGCCGCTTCTAGCACAACAGAACACCGACACCAGAGCAGCGCACGGAAACGCCGTTTACCTTCCCGCCGGAGCGGTACCTATTAATCTACTTGCACTTTTTAGGGTCCTTTTGAACTGCTAGGTTGGCAGGAGCTGGGACCGAGCAACGGGAGCGCACCCCGTTGCGGGGATTCGAACCGCCGACCTTTTGATCGGCAAGCCAAAGGCTCAGTGGTTTAGACCACAGCGCCACCCGCATCATTATGATGGTGCAAAAGGCTGAAAATTGGGGCATGAGGAGCTGCAGGTCTGAACTGCAGCGGTGGTAGTTGCAGCAGTTCCTGCACGCCCCTCATAGCATCTCAATGCATGATTGAGTTGGACACTTAAAACATTTTAAAAAATCATTAAGCGCGTATTTATCTGTGACATTAAAATGCTTGGCTGGTCTGCCTTGTGCCTTTAACGGGCAGTTCCATCCAGGCCCTTGCAGAGCCAGGCAGAGGCCCGGGCCAGGTAGATAATGTGCCCCCCCTTTTTTTTGCCCTGGGGATCTCCATTGTTGATCGAAAGAAAGACTTAATTTGTTTTAATATATTGAAACTTCTCTCATTGGAGTGCATTTTTGTATCAGTTTTTTTGTTTTTTGTTTTACTGAAAACAATGAAACTACGCTGAGATGTGATCCATTGTTCTTTGAGTAGTTTTTCCCCCTGATCCCCCCCCCCGATGCTGACCCTTTGGAATCGGAGGCCTGGGCCAAGTGGCCCATATGACATCCCCCCCCCCCCGTCTGGGCCTGGTTCCATCTCCCCTTTCCCCCACCTAAACCCTGGTGTGAGATGGTTTGAGACAGGTGGTCAGGCTATTAGATATTCAGAAACTCACCAGGTCACCCACATGGCTCTATGACCCCCATGCATCCCATCTAACAACATTCCTGTATATTCAAACTGGCTTTTCCAGATAGTGTAGATGTCTGGCCAGGAACGTGCAATACTTTAGAGGTGCCGTTAAAAAATAAGAAATTTAAAAAGGAGGAGCAGAACGAAGCAAGTGGTCGAAGGAATAGAAAGGGGGAAAGGAAAAGCAAACCCCCCAGGTATCACACATTCTGTTTTCCTAGTAAACAAGTCAAAAATCATCAAGCTTGCAAAAAATTCAAGAGAATTTGTCCTTGTGTATTTAGAGGGGTTTAATTTTCCATTAAAAAAAAAAAAGCCCCATGAGTTCTGTAGCCCCTGGGGCACTATAGCCTTCAAGACCTTTCACACACTGACAGTGAAATGGCAAGAATGTGCCCATGAAACAGATACTTGTCCAACTTGTCTATGTGTTATCTTCCTTCCCCTAAGCCAATGATGCTACGAGGGCCAGGAGCCACTCGATATCCTTGTGTGCTTGCTGTCTTCCTAGAGTTGCACCACCTTCACAAAGCTATTCCTATCCATCCCGGTTGGTATTCGCAAACTTTGCCTACCCCTTTCATCTCACTGTGTTTGGCTATTTTCGTGCCCTCTGTTCACCCAAGTCCACCTAGTAAATCAGTCTACATGAGGTGCCTTGGATAACACCTGCTTTTCACTTTTCACCCCACCACACAGGGCCCCCACCGTGGGTCACGTAAGGGCAGCAGCAATTTACCACAGGTTTTTAAGGACCATCCTAACCCTACACGTGGGTGGTGCTGTGGGTTAAACCACAGAGCCTAGGGCTTGCCGATCAGAAGGTCGGCGGTTCCAATCCCCGCGACGGGGTGAGCTCCCGTTGCTCAGTCCCAGCTCCTGCCCACCTAGCAGTTCAAATGCACGTCAAAGAGCAAGTAGATAAATAGGTACCACTGCAGAGGGAAGGTAAACGGCGTTTCCGTGCGCTGCTCTGGTTTGCCAGAAGCGGCTTTGTCATGCTGGCCACATGACCCGGAAGCTGTACGCCGGCTCCCTTGGCCAATAACGCAAGATGAGCGCCGCAACCCCAGAGTCGGTCACAACTGGACCTAATGGTCAGGGGTCCCTTTACCTTTAACCCTACACTGGCCCAGTGTCCACGCTTTATTGCGTGGCATTGATGGGGCGATGGAGGGAGGGGTGGAATGGCTAATATTGCATGCGTAAGCAGTAATGTGTGCAATAAAAAAAATGCATCTTGCAGTAAAATGCTAATAACAAAAAAATAAGAAAATAAACAGCAGCACCTGTAACACACCCATTTCACTTTCAGAAGAAAAGTGCAAAGATATTTCAGTGGGGAAGAACAATTCACAGCAATGCAAACAAAAGCCTGTTCTTGGATATAGTTAACCTTAAATTTCAAAAAGAAACACACACACACATATTTTGAGAGCTTGGATTGTGTCTGTGAATTTTAAAAGCTTTGTGAGATGAAAAATAATACTAGTGACTTTATATAGCCCGTTTCAGACACTTTTACATGCACAATCTCAGTAAGTTCTTACAACAGGTAGGCCAGTGAAATTATTATTATCCCCACTCTGCCAATGACATGCTTAGGTTGGGGAAATGACTTGTCTAAGGGCTCACGCACACTTACCTTTGCTCTCCATTTCTAGCCACAGGTCTGGGCTCTCCCCCTGCAAAAACCTGCTCTAGAACCTAGAAAGCCCAGGGCAAAAGTGAAGTGTAGATAAGCCTAAATCCACAGGGATTTTTATCTGAAGCAAGATTTGGACAAGGATCTTCCCAACTTATTGCTCACCTTTTTAGTTGCTATACAGCACCTTTTGTCACCCTTCTTTCCTTCACAAAGGGATTTGTAATCCTATTAGGACACAGGCCCACTTAGGTGGTCGCGTTACATTTTTTTTGAGACATTCTAGTGGGGAATAAATATAAATAAACAAAACCAGCAAGGGGATATTGGCCAAAATCAAACCGGTACCTCGTCTGATGATGCTTAAGCACCTACTGAATACATTTCTGTTTAGGAAGTTTCCCCCAGTCATTTATGGGAGTTCAGGGTTTTTTTGTATTTGGTGAAATGCTGTCATTGTTTTCAGAGCTTGCATGGCTATAGTGTTTTAGAGATCACTGAATTCATTTTATTTTTCTTGGTGTTTGTGCTTCTTCTTTTTATTCTGGCTTTACCCTGTACACCATCATCTCGATGGCTTTATGCTGCCGACCGGTCTACAGATTTGCTTGACAAATAAGTGAATAATGAATATTGTGGCGCTTCTGAGAAATGACCATGCACTGTCTGAAACTCAGATACCCTCCCTGGCCTTCTCTAAATGACAGCCCCGGCCAGCTCCTGCCCGTGTATGTTGAGTTCCTTAAGAAGCAAAATAATGTCATGACACTATTATAGAATGGTAGCACCAGTGGGTCAGCAAATGCCCAACAGGATGCGAGTACATAGTGTGTGCATGATAGCAAATCCTGTACATTTATTGCATTCACTTCTGGGTTCAGCACAATATGTTACAAATGCTGCTTAAAGCCCCACATTGTTTTGAAGCGCTGTTCCTCCTGAGATGCTAATTCGCCTCTGTGCCCAGCCAGGCAGCTCAGATCAGCCAGAAGGCATGTCCTGCCAGTAGCTAAGTTTCTCACCCTCCACATTGAACAGTGAGGATTTCCTTAGATGACTGACAGTGCTTGTGCCTTTTGGGTTAGGGTGGCAGCTGGTCACTCCGTGCATCTCAGCGACCTTGAAGCACATGAGCCTCGTTCATTTACCTCTGGTTAACTTTTCCTGGTTTGATTTAATCGCTAGGACCGCCATGCTGCCGAAATACAGCACACCCTCTCTATTGCAGCTATTTAAGAGGTACAGAATCTGTTTCCCCCCTTATTCTATGTACCTGCTGCTATTTAGAATACCTCATACCTAAGAGTTTTTCCAGGTGATCAATCAAAACATGCCACCATGACTGTTTAGCCTTTGCTGGATCGTTTATGCATAGTGAAAGAACCAGAGAAAATAAGGAAATGTATTTGAAGCACGCAGGTTAAGAAGTACTGAAGATAATCAGGTTGATGATCCAGAGCTCCTTTTGAAAGCAGGGCTGACTCCAGGCGACAGAGGGGGAAACCACAGTTACAAAAACTTCCAGAGGGTAAACATGCTGCAGCGAAAGCAACAAAATTATTTTAAAGACTAACTGGAATAAGCTTTTTGTGGAGCTGCGGCAACCACTTTTATCAGATGCACAGAATGTCAGTTGGTGTCAGCTATACATATTTGTGCCAAGGGCTGGTGAAATGGTAAAAAGGTCAGGTGAAATGGTAACAGCATGCAAAAACAGGACAGCCTGTGACAATTCTGTGGTAGCTTAGATGTCTGCAAAGTAAGTACAAGTGACCGTTCGCAACAGCAGTACAGTAATTGGTTACAGCAGAATCGTCTTAGCATTGCTGAATCAACCAACATCTGCGGAAGGTCCGAAAGCTATTGGGCCAAAGGAACAGAATCGGATTTCATTATTAGTTCAAAGAACTATACACAAAGTGTGTCTCTCCCCCCCCCCCCGAGGTTTATGATGATCGGCTGGTATAAGATGCCAGACAGATTGTTCTGGGAAGGCCAGCAGGGTGGCAACCAGCATCAGGAAGGCCCAGGAACTGAAGGCAGGAAGCAGATAAGCAGACAAGACTGGAAGCAGAGCAATAACTTAACTCAGGCAGCAGGCAGAAGGAGAAATTCCAGATAGGGGACCAGGAACGCAGGAAAGCTGCAGGACGGACTGAAAAAGCGAGGGGGTCAAACTGAACGCAGCTTAGAGAGGGGTTTCCCCCCTAGTGAACCGCAACCATAATCTCATGGTTGCCTTTCTGCTGAAGTGGAACCAAAGTTATAAATGGGGGGGGGATTGGGAGGGGCTGTTCAAAATAAGTGCTTTAATGAACAAAAACCTCAGGAGATTTACTTTTTTTGTAGGGTGGTAGGAAAGCACATCTCTCTCTCTCTCTCTCTCTCTCTCTCTCTCTCTCTCTTCTCCAATATTAGAAAAGTAGACAAAAGAGACCATGTAATCTTTGGAGAGGAAAAGACATGCAGGAGAAGGAATAAAGCGTTTTGTGACTGGTAGTTTTCCAGTTACAGTTGCTCTGTTTCCGAGCCTGTTTGAGGCGCTGCCTGGTCCAATCCTGGGTTAAACCGTAAGAAAGGATAGCAACAGCCTTGAAGTTGCCCATCAACAGCAACTGAAGAGCAGACTGAACAGGAACACAGGTCAGCTTGACATGGCCTTCCTCATTATAGTGAAATGTCTTATATATAGATTTCACTGTGACTTCTCTTGTATTTACTGTATTTTAATGTTGTGTTGCGTAAACTGTCCTGGGATTTTTTCCTCTTTAAGGGCAGTATAAAAATAAAAATAATAAAACCTGAATTATAGTATTTTCTCTTTTTTTGGTAAATTGCTGGGCATACAAATTAACACCTGCATATGTTTTGGAAATCTGTTCTCTTTTGTCTGAGTGTGATGCAAAACTGCCCACCCTATTGCAAATCTTCTGCATTTACTTTGACCCCAACATATGAATTGCTTCATTCAGATAAACGAAAAGGGCCTTTTTCGGTGAAGGCTCCTTATGTGTGGAATGCTTTCCTTTTGTCTGCTATTAAGTGGTAGGCAAAAACATTTTTATTCACCCAGGCCCTCAGTCCTTCATCTGAACTGTAATTAGTTATATTTGTAGCCTATTTTTGTGCTCATCCTTTTAGTGGGGTGAAGTTGTCCTTTATAGATATATTTCCGGATGAGCATTTTACGTTATTGTTCTATTGGTGCTTGTATGTTTGCCTTTAATGTTTGCTATTTCTGTTCTCCAAAAATCGCTTTAAGACAGTTAATAATAATCAGACTAAACTAGTTTGAAATGCCTAGCGCTCTATGTTTTCAGTTGAATAATGGAATGCAACAGGTTCTGGCTAATTCAAACTATAGCTTTGAGCTACTCCTCAGATGGGTTCAGAATGCCAATAAAGCAAGAGACACTTGGTGGGAGGAAGGCATCCAAACATCTTGGTTCTTTCACCAGTGAACGTTATCTTAGCAAAAATAAAAATAAGAACGTCACAATTGCCTTGCAAGGCCTGGCTGTTTCCGTTCACTGTTTCTATCAATTCCAAGTCAAATGCCTTTGGACGCTCACAAACAAAGCATTGTATGATAGCCATTCTCTGTTGTTTTGTCCTCAGCCTGTATGCACACACACAGGTATATTGTTCCTGAATGTGGAGGCCCTAATTTGCTGTCGTGACTAATAGCCATTGATAGATCTGTCTTCTTTCAGTTGGTTTAATCCTTTTAAAAAGTCACTTACACTGGCGTTCTGGGAGGCAAGGAAAGGAAAAACCAAATGCCAGCGAGATGCAGGAGGAAGATTTGAATAAAAAGGATTTGTTTTATCGCTTCTATTATGAGTAGAGAGTGAAAAAGCAAATATAAAAATGAGGACAATGTTCCAGATGAGCTTAAGTTCTAAGGCATTGGCTGCTACAACAAATAACTCCGATCAGATGATGATGACTGCAAAGAATCCTGAAGATTGGGCTGGTCCTGTGCTTCAGGCAGCGAAATTCGGCCAGCACTGTGGGTCGGTGTAACTCAGGGGTCAGCAACCTTTTTCAGCAGGGGGCCGGTCCACAGTCCCTCAGACCATGTGGTGGGCTGGACTATATTTTGGGCGGGGGGGGGGGGAATGAACAAATTCCTATGCCCCACAAATAACCCAGAGATGCATTTTAAATAAAAGGACACATTCTACTTATGTAAAAACATGCTGATTCCTGGACCGTCCGCGGGCCGGATTGAGAAGGCGATTGGGCCGCAGCCGGCCCACGGGCCTTAGATTGCCTACCCCTGGTCTAACTAGAGGCAAAGGAGGACATGGTTCTTGATCTTTAATAGCTGTAAATTCCAGAGGAACAGCTGTGTTAATGTGCTTTGCGAAAAACAACAGAGAGTCCTTAAAAACTAACACATTTATAGTGTGGTAAGCATCTCTGAATGAGATATATGACAAAGTGGGCCTTCTCTCATGAAAGTTTCTGTCACAATAAATGGGCGCGTTTGTGAGGTGCTGTGGGAGTCACTGTTGTTTTTAATTGTCATGTAGAAGAGGAGATTTCAGCAGGTGCAGCTTGTCACAGAGACTGAGGAAAATTGCACCTGCCAAAATTCACTGAAAGGCACACACACACAAAAATTGCCCCCCCTTTTTTGTACCCCAAACAAGATTTTAGTAACTTTAAGTATAGTCCAAACAATAGTGCAATAAAATCTGAGAGTGTAAACTGTGTGGCTGACTCTTATATTTACACCTGAAAGGGCTGCTACTGTCTGCTGCTCTCGCACACCAAAGGTGTTGCCCACAGGGCCTGCTGCCAAAAGCCAATAGCTGTTAAATTTCAACAGTCAATTTATTAGAATATAATTAAAGCCCTGGGAAAA
Source organism: Darevskia mixta (assembly GCA_034641385.1). Lineage (NCBI taxonomy): Eukaryota > Metazoa > Chordata > Lepidosauria > Squamata > Lacertidae > Darevskia > Darevskia mixta. The sequence goes on from JAWWNH010000011.1 coordinate 24,598,472, forward strand.
TACTGCAGAAATAATAAAATATGGATGTGTGTTTTATGGGAGCATTAACAGAGTTGCTTAAATGGCAGAAGGGAACAGGTGATTCGGAGCATTAAAATTGGGCCCATCTTGATTCACTTAAAAATAAATTGAGCACAGCGATGGAAAACAGACTGCAGGCAACAACCTTGCACTTTATATATGGGGGAAGGGAGATTAGAGATTGTAACGCAGTAAGGCAATGATATTCCCCCCTCATAAATTCTGAAGAAACTGACGGCAGCTGAAGGTTTTATAATGGATGCTTTCAGGGTGAAAAGTAATTATCCGCCATTTTCCTTTCACTGTTGGATTCACAGCCGCATGATAACTCTTGAGAATTTATACTGAACTTGCCAAAGTCCTCGAAACATTTTAGCACCTCAGTCAGGTACAAAATCCATAATCATGGCATTGTGGTTGTGGTTTTTCCTCATTTAAACACCTGTTTGGCCATTCTGTCCCCCAGGTCTTCATTACCTGAAGCAACGGTGCTTCCTCCCATCCCATGCACCAGCCAACAAGACTGAAACTTACTTAAACCCTGGCAATTCCACTGTACCCATTGACATTGGGTTGTTTTGAGATTCTCTTCCATTAGGGTCCTTTCCTCTGCCAAAATATGATTTTTAGTTCTGCAAGCCATGGAAGTCCCTAAACCTGCTGATACCTCCCTCTTGAGCATGAATGCTCCCATTTTTTGGCTACCTAAAGATTCACACTTAAAAAATGAGTTCGCTGTTAGAATACATCAGGAATGGAGAACCTTGTGGCCCTTGGGATCTTGTTGGTGTAATGTTTTATATTTTTATACGTGTTGGAAGCCGCCAAGAGTGGCTGGGGCCACCCAGTCAGATGGGCGAGGTACAAATAATAAAACCCTCATCATCATTTGACTTCAGGAAGATATCAGTCCCAGTTAGCATGGCTCATCGCCAGAGATACTGGAAGGCCACAGGCTTTCCAACTCTGATATATAAAATTGCAGAGGTGAGGTCAACAAATTGCCTAACGCCACCTACAGAATTTCACAAGGGACTTCTCAACATTGTGGGAGTTATAGTTTTAGAAGATGGTGCTGGCAATCCACACCTGTTTCTACTTAGGAAAGTTACAGCAATGGCATACCATGCTGACCTAGGGACCTAGGTCAGGCACACTGGTTGGGGGCAAGATGCACCGGTGGAAACAGGATAAACAGGATCAATCTGGATGGGTCAGGACACCTCTGGGAGAACAATGGAGGGGGGGTGGAAAAACCCCTCCAGAGGTTGGAAGGTGAGCAGGGAGGGGCTGCCTACATGAGGAGTAGCACATCCACAATGGCGGAGGTTTCAGGGTGTCGCCTACTTCTTGTGCCTATCAGTAGCACCTTGTATGGACTATGTAAATGACCATCACCTTTTTTGGTACTAAGAGTTGCCCCTGCGGGGCTAATCATTAACCTGTCAGTGAGTTGTCAATAAATATGGGACGCTTGGCGCAGCCCGAGGTCGCCTTCCCGCACAACCATCCTGTCATCGCGTCCCGTTACTTTGTGTTGTGAGGCCAAACGCAACACAACATGTAATTTATGTTTATCTAATATAAGCTCCAGCAGCCAAAATTCATTATCTAGGCAGGTGCCAGCTATAAATTTAATAATAAATTAAATAAATATCCCACCCCACTTTGTGATAAAAATATAAACCCAGGATGTGGGCCTATGTAGATAAGATTCTTAGCAGCTGGTGTTACCAAGGTCAGGGGCAGTTTAACTTCATGCCAGTAGCATCCCCAAGAACACTCTTTTTTTACCTTCACCTGTATTTAAGTGGAACGTTGCCATCCATTCTTGGGAAGAGGGGGAATTGAAAACTGTACCTAGCGGGAAATAAAAAGGATGGCAGTGGAATGTTGATAGTGACAGGGCAATTTGAATTATATACATGTCTACTCGGAAGTACAACCCCTTGAGTTCAGTGTGTTTACTCTCAGGTAAGCAGGTATAGGATTGCAACTTGAATGGCCCACTCCCAATAACAGGAGTCATAGTGTCACTTCTGGGGAAGGTGTGTGTGTGTGTGTGTGTGTGTGTGTGTGTGTGTACATACAAACATGCACAAACTCATGCACTCACATAGTGTTGCATACTAAGCTCATACACTATAATTGCCAAAAGCTGGACCCATTGGAAAGGTCAAAAATGTCTCAAAAAGTCTCCTCAGCCTAGACAAATCTTGTACTGACAGCACACAGATGGTGTTGTCAAAAGGGCATTTTCAGCCCCTCTCTCAGAGGTGCTGGTGGAGGCGGTCTGTTAGACCAGGAGATCTTCTCAGCTCTCAGTTTTTTAACATGGATACATTCCTTTGGTTGGGTGGGGCAAGTGAAGGATCATGGGAAAACTATCTAGGAGGAAGCCAATATGCCTGCAGTACTCCTGAGTCAAGAAGCAAGTTGTTTGCATTCCCTTTTTCTGAGGATGGTCTCTTCTTGTAGCCTTCTTTTACCTTGTGATACAATGCAGGCACAGAACCACATCATGGGACCATACAACCTCATGACGCGGCAATAGCGATGTTATAAATAGAAAAGCAGAAGCAGCGTGGGGATGAGAAGAAATGGAATAACTGAAAAGCAGGGCTGGGGAGGGAGAGAAGAGTGCCAAGAACAAATCCAAGTTTCTTCATGAGCAGCTGTCCCCATTTCACAAAACTCCGAAAGGAAAGCTTGTGAGAATAAAACCAACATTTCTGGCATCCTTTGGATGAAGAAAGTAAACTCTGGCTTGGAGTCAGAGGAGGGGTAGCAGCGTTTTGGGGTTCTCCACTTCCTTCCTGCTTCGGTCCCTTGAGCGCCCCCACCCCCACTACTTCTGAAAACTCTCTGTAATGGTGCAGAAAGGAAGGGGCTACAACTGAGGGAAAGAAATCGCAGTGATGTCGGAGATACCCTCATTCAGTGTGCAGAGCTCCTTTGCTGGATCTTATGTAAAAATAATGTAGAACTACGAGGCTTCCTTTCTTTCTAGTGTGCCCTTATTCAAAAGATCTAGCAGGGTGGGGAGGGGGGAAGACAAGAGGCACACTTTAGATTAAGACCAGATGTGGTGGGGGAGAGGCGGGGGGGGGCAATAAAAGTTTGATGGTGCCAGCGCAACATGAGGGGGGGAAAAATATTTTTATGCTTTGGCATGAGATTTGAATGTACCCATCTGAAGCACCACATGTTGGTGTTAGTCACTCAGATGACTGCGGCAATCTCGCAGCGTGTTGCTCCTGCCAATGTGGGAAACTGAAAACAGCCTCATCCATCTTGTTTTTCCTTATAAACACTTGGACAGCGAGCAAATGCCAACTGGAGCACGTCTTCAGAGCATCCTCAAAGCTCCCTGGAAAGCCTTACCTTGGCCAAAGTCCAAAAGTCCACGCTTTATTATCGTTCTCATCTCTGCTCTGCTCTATTCTCCTTCAAGCTTTTAAATCGTGTTGTATGTAGTCGTTGTTTTTAAATCATTGTGTCATATGTACCTTTTCATGGTACATGAAATGAGATTACATCACAACCAGTGTGTGAAAATGTCTCCTAACCACAACAACAAGTGAGTGGACCAAGGCAACTTTTGTCAAGGGCAGGTTATGTGTCCCTGAAAAGAACATAAATGTATCCTGGCTAGTTCTGAGAGAATAACTATTTCCAGAGGGGCAGCCGCATTAGTCTCTTGCAGCCAAAATAACAAAGAACCTTGTGGCACCTTAAAGACTAATTTACAGAAGAAGAGGAGGAGTTTGGATTTGATATCCCGCTTTATCACTACCCTGAGGAGTCTCCAAGCGGCTAACATTCTCCTTTCCCCTCCTCCCCCACAACAAACACTCTGTGAGGTGAGTGGGGCTGAGAGACTTCAAAGAAGTGTGACTAGCCCAAGGTCACCCAGCAGCTGCATGTGGAGGAGCGGAAACGCGAACCCGGTTCACCAGATTACGAGTCTACCGCTCTTAACCTCTACACCACACTGGCTCTAGCTGAAAAGTCATTCTGTTCAATTTAATGGGGCTTACTCCCAGGTCCAGGGGGTTTGGATTGCAGTTCACAAAAGTGTATGCCTTGATACATCTGTTGGACTTTAAAGTGCCACAAGACTGCGCTGTTCCGGACCAAACTAGTGCATAGCTCGGCAAACATCATTTCAAATCCCCAGTTGAGCTATAAGCATGTAATCTGGTTTAACCAATGCTACTTTCCTAGAAAAAGAGGCACCGGGACTCACCATGAACGCCTTCATTCTTATAATGGCAATGATGCCCACCTGAGAGCTGCTGGAACAATTCGGGTGAGTTCCAGCTAAAAAAAAAAAGCCCTGGGTTTAACTGATTTTATTATTGCGGTTGGGGCTCAGCTAATCAGTTCCTGCTAGCAGAAGCCGGTGGAAGGACTTCTGCTAATGCAACAAAGCTTCCCCTGTCTCTCCCCCCATGACCCTTGAAATTGGTGTGGGGTGGGTCACAAGAACACCCAGAATAGTGAGCAGGGTGACGGACCATCCCATCTGGCAAGCTGAAAAACTTGTGCCAATGGAACAATAGTCATAGAGCTATGTTGAATTCCTCCTCGTTTTCTTTATAGCATTGCATCCCACCCTGAAGCCTTATGGGGAAGGGTGGGTAAAAATAAATAAATCAATTAATAGTAACAATAACAATAACAATAACACCAAAATGGTGGGGAAGATGTATAACCTTTTCTGAAGGACCCTGCATCTGTGCCTTTAACAGCAGCCTGAAACACAGACATGTAACAGGTGGAGCTGTTTCCTAGCATGAGCATAAAGTGATGCAAGACTTTGGCATCTTTTTGTTGCGTTTGTATCCAAGCCTTCCTCCAAGGTCACACGCGGGATTAGCCCATTCGATCTCGAAAACAACCATGTGAATAGGTCAGGCTGAGATGCTGACTGGCCCAAGGTCACCCTCTGGGGACCTACAGTCAGGTTTCCATAGCCCATGCACAATAATGCCAGCAACAACAAGGAGCTGGCTTTCAATGGCTGTAGGTTAGTCAATGGCACCTCTCCCTGCGTATAATTAACCCACACTTCCCTACTGCCTCTCTGTTAAAACTGATTACAGACCTTATTGGTAATGAATTACTGCAAGGAGGCGGCCACATCCAGGCTGGTCCTTTTTTACTACTCATGGGTGAGACCCAAATCAATCTTGTCTGGCTGGTTATTCAGTCAGCATATTTAAATTAGTGCTGTTTTTTCTCTCTGCTTCACTTGATAAGCACAAAGAAGGGAGGGTCTGGCTGCTGAGCCCTATCCAGAAACATCCATCTGCAGAGCAGATTAACTGGAACTTCTCAAACTCACCAGAGTTTTGCAGCAGCCAGAAAAACACAGAGCACAAGGTTTTCCTGCAGAGAAGACAGCGGTTCCTTGGAGGAGGAGGAGGAGGAGGAGGAGGAGGAGGAGGAGGAGGAGATACACAGGAAAGAGATGGGGTGGCTAGGGGGATGTGTGTAGGAAACCCAGATTGGAGATAAGAAATTTTGAATCGCCATCTACTATATATACAGTCATGGTTAACGTTATAGGAGCAAGGGAGTTGGGAGTAGAGGGGTTATTTTGTAACATGTGCTGAGATTTCTGGGATTCTGGACAAAGGCTGGCTTTAGGTTTGGAATGCTCAGCCGAAAATGAAAAGGAAGGATGTCACTATGGGAGATGCAGCGAAGCAGCTGCTCACTATCATGTTACTCTGGGTAAAACTGAACCGAGGAAGAGCTGAGAAGGGGACCAGCAGCACAAAGGCCCAGATCAGCCTAAGAATAAGCATTCCTTCTGAAAGTTAAATTAACATAGCTGGAGGAACAAAGATTTTTGCATGGATTTTTTCCCCTCTCAATTTTTTATAAAAAAATATAATCTTTATAAGCCACACTGAGCCTCTGCACAACTTGAGTCCATCACTGATAAGGGAATCATGGGCAAATTCTGCCAACTGTCCACTAAAAGCAGGTGTGTGCACATGTTGGAGGTGATTCGGTTAAGATGCTTTTCTTCCTCTGGGGCATCAGAAATATTCGGACTTGGGACACATTGCTAAATTCTTAACTTTATTTTCACTTTAAATCTATCCGTCAAGAGATAGATGCTCTTGATCTCAAAGAATCATAGAATTGTAGATTTGCAAGGGATCCTGAGGGTCATCTAGTCCAACCCCGTGCAATACAGGAATCTCAACACGTGGTTCCCCATCCAATTTGAAACCACAATGGACCCTGCTTAGCTTTGCAAATGTGCTATCAGTTTTACTGCTGCAGCACGCTGAGTGCTTCATATCAATTTATCAGATGATGTACTGCTGATAACAATAAATTGTTTAATAGAATAGGCACACTCCAGCAAAATTCCAAAGGGGTAACTGTGCTAGTCAGTTGCAGCGAAACCAATGCAGAGTCTTGTGGAACATTAAAGACCAACATATTTATTGTGGCACAAGGTTCCTTGGACCATCCTCTGATGATGCATAAAGTGCTGTTCTTTGTTGGTTGGGCCAAAAGAAAGCCAGCAAGGGGGTGGGGGACAGAAAAAAATATTATAAAATGTGGCCAGAAGGTTCAGAAATGCAAGTATGTCATCACCAATGCAAAGCTTGAAAGAACAACCAGATCCAATCAAGAGAATGGCAGATCCAATCAAGCAGGGTCTTACCCACTCCCAGCTTGTGATGAATCAGCAAAGCAAGAGGAACAATTTATACACTAACATCTAAAGCAGGACAATCTCTTTCTATCTTGAACCACCCACTCCCAGTCTTGTCTGAGCCAGATTGTGTCAGATCTCCAGATAAATCCCAGCTCAGCAAATTCAGGTTGGAAATAACTTCATCACACTCCGATGAAGTTAGTCATGACTAACAGCCTCTAGGGTTGCCATACGTCTGGAATTTTCCAGACATAGCCGGAATACCGCAGTCAGAAGCAGTGTAAGGGCGGAAATCGCTTAAATGTCCAGGAAACTCTGGACGTATGTCAACCAATGTTGGAATGGGGGTGGGGAGCTCAACAACTTTGAAGAAGAAGAAGAAGAAGAAGAAGAAGAAGAAGAAGAAAGGCTCAACAACTTTTGCATCCAGATTTTCACTTTCTGAAATACGGCAACTCTTACCTATGCATGCTCACTCAGAAGAGATCAGTGCAACTTTGGGTGTTTCCAGAACCATTTGATCTGGGTTTACCCTTCTTGGAGAAAATCCAATGAATTAAAAAAACCTGCTGCCATTTGCTATATCTGAATGGCCCATTTGCAATATTAAGCCCTCACTTGAGAACAGCCATACTGCCAAAGGTGCGTGCAAATCATTGCATCTAAAACCTAAGGCTGTAGTCCTGTGTACACATAGGGCCAAACTACATGTGACTTGAGAGAGATGGCTCTCCTGGTGACTTCTTAAGTTTCCTAAAATACGTTGCATGGTGGCTATTTGGACTGCGGCTGTGGTTGTGATGACCTGGGAGTCAGACTCAGACGCTGAACCTGAGGGATCCCAGCCTGCACATGATTCACTGCCTCCAGAACCAGCAGAGCCAGGGCTGGGGCCTGAGTCTCAAGGGGACTCACCTGTGCTGGATCCTCAGGTGCAGGCATCGGCTGAGGTTGATCTGGCTTCTAATGGGATGGAGGACTTATTGCCTGCAGGTGCTCCACTCCCCACCCAGTCAGGGGAAGCTGAGGTTGCCTCTGGGTCCGGTAACCCTCCAGCTTCTCCTGAGCTGCAAAGGCTAAGGGCAGAGAGGCGAAGGGAACTAAGTTCCCGCAGGAGGAGTGCTCGCCTCCAAGCCAGGAGAGGCGAGGCACCTGAGGATCGGAGCCGCCCTTTGCCTCGGGGCAGATAAAAGCCAGCCAGTCCCAGACCCAAGTTGCAGGAGCAACATCGGTGCTGCCTAGTTCCTGTTCCTGGTTCCTGCGTTCCTGACCTCAGCTTGGTTACCTCGGCTTCCTGACCTCGGCTTCCTGACCTCGGCTTCCTGACCTCGGCTTCCTGACCTCAGCTTTGTTACTTCGGCTTCCTGACCTCGGCTTCCTGACCTCGGCTTCCTGACCTCGGCTTCGTGACTTCGGCTTCGTGACTTCTGGCTTGGACTGACCTTGGACTGGACTAGACCTCGCCTATCGGATATCCCTTGGGACCAGCACAGTTTGCTCCTGCCACACCCGCACTCCCCCTTCGTTGGGGTGCGTTCGGGAGGAACCTGTCGTCATGACTGACCAGGCGGCTGCGCTGGCGGCATTGGCCCAGGAGAACCAGGTCTTGACCCACACAGTGCAGCAGCTAAGCAATGCGGTTACGGCGCTTCAGCAGCGTTTGGACGCCTTACCGGCTCCTGGTGCCGGCGCCCCAGCTCCAGGCAAGTACCCAGTGGCCCTGCCAGAAAAGTTCGATGGGTCCCCGGGCAGCTTTCCCATGTTTCTCGCCCAGGCCAAACTGTATATTCAGGGGCGAGCCCGGGATTTCCCCGACGACCGCACCAAGGTGCACTTCCTGATCAGCTTGCTGAAGGACCAGGCGGCCAAGTGGGCGTTGCCGCTGCTCCGGCAAGACTCCCCCTTGCTGACAGACTATACGGGGTTTTGCAACCATTTTGAAACCGCGTTCGCCAACCCTCAGAAGGCGAGTCAAGCCAATCGGGCAATTCGGCGGTTGAAACAGGGCAAGTCCACAGTGGCCGCCTATGCCACGGAATTTCGGCTGTTGGCGCAGGACTTGACCTGGAATGATTCCGCACTTCGGGACCAGTATCTCGAGGGGCTTTCGGACGAGATACTGGACCAGCTGGCCACCTTGGATCGCCCCACCACGCTGGAGGCCCTCATCCAACGGAGTCTACAGATAGACGATCGGTTGGAGGACCGGCGCCAGGCCCGGGCCCGCCAGCACTCTGGGCTCCCGACTCCAGTGCTCCCCAGCAGTTCCATGGCCAGAGCCGAGTCACTGGAGGAGCCGATGCAGCTCGGGGCAGCACGGCCTCGCCTCTCCCCTTCGGAGAAGACACGACGTCGGGAGGGAAACCTGTGTCTCTACTGCGGGGGGAGTGGACACTACGCCCGAACCTGCCCTGAGAAACGCCAGCCGCAGGGAAACCGCCAACCCCAGTAGCCAATGGCCCAGGCTATCTGGGGTCCCAAGCATCACATGATGGGCCCTCACCAGTGGAATTGCAACACCTCATGATCCCGGTGCGTCTATACCCCCCAGGCGGGCCCTGGATTCTCACCCACGCTCTGGTGGATTCAGGGGCAACCCGCTCCTATATGGACTCTGCCTTCGCCGCTCAGCATCGGGTGCCGCTCCAGAACAAGCCAGAACCGGTGCAGGTGGAGGCAATCGACGGACGGCTCTTGCGGTCAGGCGCCGTTACTCGGGAGACCCAGCCCTTGGTCCTGTGCCACCAGCAGCACCGGGAGGTGCGTACCCTGGACATTGCCACCATGCCCCGGTTTCCCCTGGTGCTGGGGATGGACTGGCTGGAGTCTCACAATGTTCAGATCGATTGGGTCAATCGAACTGTACGCTTCCCAGACTCGGGTTCGATTGCTCAGTCCGAGATGCTTTCGGCCGCCTCCATGGGGGAGGCTGCGTCAACACTCCCCGCCGTGTACCGGGACTACGTAGACGTGTTCGAGGAACAGGGGGCAGACCGGCTGCCTCCTCATCGGTCTTTTGACTGCGGCATAGACCTCCAGCCTGGGGCGCCCCTGCCTGTGAGTCGCCTATACTCTCTTTCGGAGCCAGAGCGTGAAGCCTTACAGGACTTCCTTCACAAGAACCTGGAGCGGGGGTTCATTAGGCCCTCTACCTCTCCCACCGCCGCTCCAGTACTCTTCGTTAAGAAGAAGTGTGGGGAGCTTCGCCTCTGCCATGATTACCGAGCCCTGAATAAGATCACCATCCCAGACCGGTATCCCTTGCCCCTAATTGCAGAGTTGCTGGAGCGGGTGCAAGGGGCGCAGATGTTCACCAAACTGGACCTCCGGGGGGCTTACAACTTGATTCGGATCCGTGCCGGGGATGAGTGGAAGACCGCATTCGGGACCCGTTATGGGCAGTTCGAGTACCTGGTCATGCCGTTCGGACTATGCAACGCGCCCGCCGTGTTCCAACGGTACATCAACCACGTGTTCCAGGACTTGCTTGACAAGTATGTGGTGGTGTACCTCGATGACATTCTGATTTATTCCCGTGACCCAGCTCGCCACGAGAGTCATGTCCGGACCGTGTTGCAGCGCTTGCGGGAGCACCGCCTGTACGCTAAGCTCAGCAAGTGCGAGTTCCACCAGCGGTCAGTGGACTTCCTCGGACACCGACTCTCCCCTGACGGTGTACAGATGGACCCCGGGAAGGTGTCTGCGGTTCGAGAGTGGGCGGCGCCGCGGAACCGCAAGGACCTACAGCGGTTTTTGGGGTTCGCCAACTATTACCGGACATTCATTGTGGACTATGCTCATCGCACCACCCCGTTGACCCGACTGCTGCGCCCCAAGACGCCCTTCGCCTGGGATGAGGAGGCTGAGGTGGCATTCCAGGGATTGAAAGCCTGTTTCCAGAAGGCGCCAATTTTGCAGCATCCTGATCCCTCTCGTCCCTTCGTGGTGGAGACTGACGCCTCCAGTACGGCTCTCGGTGCCGTCTTGTCCCAGCAACACGGACCTGATGCGCCACTGTTACCCTGCGCCTACTACTCCCGGCAGCTCCTTCCGGCGGAGCGTAACTATACTGTGTGGGAGCGGGAACTACTGGCCATCAAGGTGGCCTTTGAAGTCTGGCGCCATCATCTTGAGGGGGCACGACACCCAGTGGAAGTGAGAACCGACCACCGGAATCTGGAGTACCTCCAGACCACCCGCAGGCTGAACCAGCGGCAGATCCGGTGGGCACTGTTCTTCTCCCGGTTCCAGTTCCGGATCCGCTACATCCCCAGCTCCCAAAACCAGAAGGCGGATGCGCTGTCCCGGAAACCGGAGGACATTGCAGAGACGGTGCAGCAGGCGGCCCCCACAACGATCATCCCACCAGCGGCCTTCCTGGCTGTTCACGAGACTGAGTCGCTGCGGGACCGAGTGCGGAGGCAGCAACGGGTCGACGCGTGGGCTCAGGAACGGATCCAGGAATTGGCCAGTGGATCGTGCCCTCGATACCCAGAACTGGTTGTGCACCAGGGTCTGCTGATGCACCGTGGTCGGTTGTACATCCCACCAGGGCCTTTGCGGGCCGAGGTACTCCGAATGTCACACGACGCCCCGGCAGCTGGCCACTTCGGGAGGTATCGGACCACCCACCTGGTCAGCCGGGAGTTCTGGTGGCCCCGCTTGAAGGCCGACGTGGCACGGTACATTGGGGGGTGCGAGGTCTGCCGGCGAGCCAAGGGATCGACCGGGAGACCTGCGGGACTGCTACAGCCACTGCCAGTTCCCCCTCGTCCGTGGCACACGGTTTCATTGGATTTCGTGGTAGACCTACCCCCATCCCGTCAGTGTACCTGCCTCCTGGTATTCACAGACCACTTCACTAAAATGGTGCACTGCGCCCCGTGCCCGTCTGTACCCTCAGCCAAGGAGACGGCGCAACTGTACCTACAAAACGTCTTCCGCTTACATGGCCTATCGGAACGTTTGATCTCCGATCGTGGTGCCCAGTTCACCTCCCGGTTCTGGCGCGCTCTACATCAGGCTCTCGGGACGGAGGTCTGCCTATCTTCGGCCTACCATCCACAGACGGATGGACAGACCGAACGGGCAAACGCGGTGTTGGAACAGTACCTCCGGTGCTACTGCAGCTTCCACCAGGACGATTGGGTCGACCACCTGGCGTTGGCCGAGTTCGCATATAACAACGCAGTGCACGCTTCCACCCAACAGACCCCGTTCCAGGCAAACTATGGGTACCACCCGCGGTTGTTTCCAAGCGTACTGCCGGCATCCGCAGTTCCCGCAGTGACAGACTGGCTACAAGAGCTCCAGTCACAGCAGCAGCTTCTGACGGAGCAACTGAGCCAGGCCAAGGACGCGTATAAGGCCCAGGCCGACCGTCACCGTCAGGAGGGGCCGGAACTCCATGTCGGAGACCTGGTATGGCTCTCCACCCGCCACCTGCACCCCTCTCGGCCTTCACGGAAGCTGGATGCCCGCTTCACCGGCCCATTTCCGATCGTGGACCGGGTCTCACCTGTGGCATTCCGTCTCCGGTTACCCGCGACCCTGAAGGTCCACCCGGTATTCCACCGGTCCCTACTCAGTCCGGTCGCCCCGGCCGACGAGTTCCACCCAGACCATCCACGACCGCAGCCAGTTTTGGTTCAGGGGGAGCCCGAGTATGAGGTGGAGCACATTCTTGACTCCCGATACCGCAGGGGGAAGCTCCAATACCTCATCGACTGGAAGGGGTATGGGCCCGAGGATCGGTCGTGGGAACCAGCGGAGAACGTCCACGCGCCTGTCTGCCTCCGTGATTTCCATGCGACTTACCCCAGCAAGCCTGGTCCGGCCCCTCGGTTGAGGGGGGGGCCTGGGAGGGGGGATGGTGTGATGACCTGGGAGTCAGACTCAGACGCTGAACCTGAGGGATCCCAGCCTGCACATGATTCACTGCCTCCAGAACCAGCAGAGCCAGGGCTGGGGCCTGAGTCTCAAGGGGACTCACCTGTGCTGGATCCTCAGGTGCAGGCATCGGCTGAGGTTGATCTGGCTTCTAATGGGATGGAGGACTTATTGCCTGCAGGTGCTCCACTCCCCACCCAGTCAGGGGAAGCTGAGGTTGCCTCTGGGTCCGGTAACCCTCCAGCTTCTCCTGAGCTGCAAAGGCTAAGGGCAGAGAGGCGAAGGGAACTAAGTTCCCGCAGGAGGAGTGCTCGCCTCCAAGCCAGGAGAGGCGAGGCACCTGAGAATCGGAGCCGCCCTTTGCCTCGGGGCAGATAAAAGCCAGCCAGTCCCAGACCCAAGTTGCAGGAGCAACATCGGTGCTGCCTAGTTCCTGTTCCTGGTTCCTGCGTTCCTGACCTCAGCTTGGTTACCTCGGCTTCCTGACCTCGGCTTCCTGACCTCGGCTTCCTGACCTCAGCTTTGTTACTTCGGCTTCCTGACCTCGGCTTCCTGACCTCGGCTTCCTGACCTCGGCTTCCTGACCTCGGCTTCGTGACTTCGGCTTCGTGACTTCTGGCTTGGACTGACCTTGGACTGGACTAGACCTCGCCTATCGGATATCCCTTGGGACCAGCACAGTGGTACTACCACAGATGTATTTTTTTATCCTTTTCGCTATGCTGATCCCCCAAATATATGGGTACTTATATTGCAGTTGCAGCCCCCCTCTCAATAATGAATTGATAAATCTAATGATTATTTTTTAAGTGTGCATGTAAGTCACCTACAGATGTTTTGTATTAGGCAACAAGCAATAATACTTACCCTTCCATAATTCAAGCACAAGCATGTAGTTTGGCCCATATATGGGGAAATGTTTACATCCTTAGATAACTCAGTGGTCTTCACTGTGATTTGTGCCTTAAATCCTAAACTATCTTTTAAAAACACTTTATGGCACTGCAAACCCTAGCAAAGCTACCGGACCACTTTAAAATATTTAATCTTGACCTGATCAACATCCCATACCCTTTTAAAATGTGGCTCATTTCTTTTGGGGGGGTATTATTGGGTTGGGACTCGGGTGGCACTGTGGGTTAAGCCACAGAGCCTAGGGCTTGCCGATCAGAAGGTCAGCAGTTCGAATCCCCGTGATGGGGTGAGCTCCCATTGCTCGGTCCCTGCTCCTGCCAACCTAGCAGTTCAAAAGCACATCAAAGCGCAAGTAGATAAATAGGTACTGCTCCAGTGGGAAGGTAAACGGCATTTCCGTGCGCTGCTCTGGTTCGCCAGAAGCGGCTTAGTCATGCTGGCCACATGACCTGGAAGCTGTACGCCGGCTCCCTCGGCCAATAAAGCGAGATGAGCGCCGCAAACCCAGAGTCGTCCGCGACTGGACCTAACAGTCAGGGGTCCCTTTACCTTTACCTTTATTATTGGGTTATTGCTTTTATTTTTATTTTATATACTGTGATCTTTTTATGTCAACTGCCCTGAGACCTTCGAGTATGTGGCGGTATATAAATTCAATTCATCATCATCATCATCTTACTTTATTTGTAACCCATTCTGTTTCAGGAACACATTACACAAATATAAAAGATATAGGGCAAAAATTGGGATGATAAGATGGGACTTTGTTTTACAGGTCATCCCATTTTATAATGAAAGAGGTCATAACATATTTGTCCCATACAGGACATTCAAAATGGTCACACTGTGGTTATAGCTACATAAAGAGCTACACACACTTTACAATTTCAGTATGATTATGTACATATCTATCTATTCATCAGTCTTCCCCTTTTCTGTGTGCGCATCTTAGTGAATTTACTGGTATCTATGAGCCTGTCTCTGCATCCATTTTGTGTTATTTTAAGGAACCCACAGCTCAAAGAATAGTCTATTAATCATGGGAGGAAACACCTAGATACAGGAAATAGGGACATCACAAGTGCTTCACACAGACATCAATAGACCAACAATTAAGGCTTGCACTGGTGGAGTAACTTCACCTTAATATACATGATTGAAGATTTTTTAATTCTGGGGCGCAAATCATACTCCATAAAGAGTGGATTATATTCTGTTATGAAAGAGCAGAATGTTTTAAATCACCAATACATTTATCTGAATTATTGTAGAGAGCTAGAGTACTGTTTAGGGGGTTTTGTTGTTGGGGTTGCTGCTGCTATTGGTACTATTTTTTATTGTCTAGGTCTACTTTTGTTGCTTGTAATTATGTGATCTTTTGATATGTTGTAAGCCACCTCGAGCGTGGTTTCAACTTTGGAAAGGAGGCATACAAATAAATTGATTGATTGATAACCGTGGGGGAAATTTGCAAATAGTCCACATCTTTCTGCTGAAGCTATCAAGTTCATGTTGGAATCGTATTTGTGAATGGGGTTTGATTTACAACACATGAACTGACGGAGAAACCATAAAATGACTCTTAATTGGCACCTTTTTAATATTACAATAGTAGTCCTGCTTGCCAGAACGCTAGTAACAAATGGCCATATTTTCAGTGGCCTTTCGGGTCTCATTCCCCCTCCCTCTTTTTTTAAAAAAGGGAATTCAAAGCCTGACTAATGGAATAAAATGTGTGGTCTATTGGGTGATATGAAAGCCAATAAAGCAAGTTAGTTGCTGGGGAAGCTCATTTTTGCGCAAGTGATGGAGCAGGATGCCCAGGAGGGCATGATTCTTCCCTATCAATGTGCTCCTTTCAACACATTGGGCAACAGGCCATAGGTAACATTACTGGAAAGAGTACAAGAAAAATGTAATTAATAAAATCAGCCAGTCAACCTCCCATGCCTATTTTGCACAGTGTTAGAACAAGCACTGGAATGAGTTGAAGCTGGTATCTAAAAGTCATTAGTGGTATGAATAAAAGTTTCCAGTCTGGCCCACGGCCATCTCGATTTTGCAGTTCCCACCCCCAACCTCTGGGAACCTCATGCACTGGCAATCCTCAAGATTGCTGCCATTGTTAACAGAAGAACATTCTCTCCCTTCCGAGCACTTCAGGGAAGTCTTTTTAGGGTTTCGCTCCAGAAGAACATCCAAGTTTGACCCGATTCTTAAATGACAGAAGCACTGTGCCGTCTTCTGCTTCCCTACGGCAGTGGTCCATGTTGCTCCCAGTTGGAGCAAAATGTAAGAAAGCAGGTGGGAAAGTGGGGTAGAAACATTGGGAGATGCCCTATAACGAGTCAGACTGCTGGTCCATCTAGCTCAGCATTGTCTTCATTGATTGGGAGCAGCTCTCCAGAGGTTCTCTTCCAGCTGTACCTGAGACTGAACCCGGGACCTTCTGCTATACCACCAAGCACCTGCCCTGACAACACAGGAGAGTCACATGAGAACTGTGCTGGCATCACAAGCCTGACCAGGGCAGTGTCATTACACTTGGGTTCTGACTCTTCTACATTATTTCTTCATATGTACTCTGCCATGGTGTATGGGGTGTTAGGGGAGGGAGTAATACCTTCCAGGGTAGTTTGCCCACCTTTGGTTCCCACTGTACACTCACCTGTGGCTTCTAGAAGCTGCCATCATGTGACAATGGCTACACCCTGGGAAGGGCTTCGACTGGCTGGCTAAACCAGGTGAGGGCAGCCAATGACTTGTCCACCTCGGAAGGTAGCCTGTCTAGGAGAAGGAAAACTCTGATCCTAAGCTGGGGCATCTTCAGAAGAAGAAAAAGCTAAGGAGTAAACCCTACACAAATCCAGGGTGGAGTCCTTAAGACGGTTGGGTGGTGCCATGTACACATTCTCCTGGCAACTCCTCCAGCCAAGCTTGTGTAAAACATATAGCTCTTCTTTCCTTTGGACCACATCAGCAAGGCTGAGAGGGGAGGTCTTGTCTCCTGGGCAGCCCAGGGCCTCCATACACACTGCCTAGGCTTGTGCCCCAGGGAGGTCACTTCACTGCTGCAAACGGAGTGGTTTGATTTCACCCTTGGAGGTGCACTCCATTGTGTCTTGAGACAGATGGATGCCAACTACCCTGGCAGAAGCAGCACTGAATCAAGCGAAAGGAGAAGGAAACACACTGCTCCCATAATATAAGAATTGGGTTACTGTCTGTAAACGCAAAAACAATGAGGTGTGCCTGCAGTGTGTTGGGTTTTTGTTTTGTTTTTTTATACTCAGGATTAGTTTCCATCAGCATGGGAGATTATTTGAGTCATGCTTTTGTGGAAACATGTTTACAGATTAAGAAGAAATCAAAAGCAGCTGTTCAAGTTGTTATCCCCTGAACATAATCAGTGCGGACCCCAGACCATGACAAGCTGAGTGGTTTTTAGGCTGCTTCTTCCAACAGTCCTATCAGCTAATTCTGAACTATTTTTTGCAGGGGCGGAGAAACTGCAATGATCAGGTTTGATCTCCCAGAAGCCCTCTATATCCCATGTGACTGGACTGCCAAACAGAGTTGTAGGGGCTGTCATCAGCACAAGAGATTAATGAGAAAAGTGGTGCTTCTAAAATCTTTAAAATGCAACGCTAAGCCGAACCATGGCTTTAACTATGAACAAACAAGTGTGCACAGGGAGAAAATTGTGGCTGCTTTGCTCCATCCCTGGTCCTGCCAGGCTCCTGGGAATCAAGCCATGGTTTGCTTAGCATCACACCCAAATCCTGGCTCATAATTTGTCTCCCACAAGTTCTTGGTAAGCCAAGAACAAGCCTTCATAACAACACTTTATGTTTGTTTAGAATGAGAGAAACCATGAGCTCAGGTTGAGATATAACAGTAATCCAAACCGTGGCTTAGGTTGCAGCAACATGGCAGGAATGGTTGCTGTTGCTCTATGAAGCCAAACCAGTTGTCACTGCCATGCTCCTGTCTCCAAATTTAATATGAGGATGCTTGAGCAACTTCTTTGAATGCAGAGCACTATTGCAGCCTGGGACACACCAGAGATGGCAAAGTTGTGTCTGGGCTAGTTTACTCTGCTACGGAAGTGGAGTCTCAAATGACCAAATGCAATTAAAAAAAATTAAAAAATAAAATGCTCATCACAGAGAAAACAAGTGTGCCAGTTTGCTAAACGGTGCAAATTTTTGTATGAAGAAGCATCCCACCATATGAGCTTCAACTCTTGCAGCGGTCCAGCCCATGAGTGAGAAGCAGGGCTAGCACAAAGCCAACGCAGGGGACGATGAATACACCCCCTATTTCTTCCAGGTGTGACACATGTGCCCATGGCCAGGTTAGTCCTGCAGTTCCAATTAATTTGTTCTTAAGGCAGCAGAACTAGACTATGTTGGCCACGCACCTGAGCAGAGCACAGCCCCACCTGCTACTATTTTGTGTGCAAAACCAAGAAAGTGCCTCTTGGCATGAGCTGAAAAAGCCAAGAGCTCCCATTTATCTACATCGTGCACATCTTCCAGGAAAGAGCATTTCCCTTCTCAGGCCACACCCTGCTTGAAATGCACGGAGGCCATTGACGTCATTGCCGTAGTGGCACTGCCTGGGCAGGTTGGTGCTTGTGACTCACTGCCAAGCCTTGGGCAGAAAGCACCGCAGAGAAGTTGCCCTTTGTCTTGTGATTCCATGGTGTCAGTTATGATAAGCACCTAATTCTCTCTTAATGATCCTACCCGTGGGTACCAGGCAGCAAGTTGTGTCCTTTATCGCTGAACCGCTTGGGAGGGGTACAGGATATAACCCTCAATCCACCTCTGTCACTCAAGGCTCAAATGTCTTCTGCGGCCAGTGTCTTTTTCCAGCTCTGGCTGATACGTCAGCGGCAACCATCCCTCAACCACTACCACCTGACCACCATTTGTAACCTCATGGCTTGATTACTGTACTATGCTTCATGTGGGGCTGCCCTTGTTATCTGGTCCAGAAGCTTCAACTAGCACAAAATGCAGCGACTAGGCTGCTCCTAGGCTGCTCCACTGCTTGCCAATTTGCTACCAGACCAGATTCAAGGTAATCATGTTAATTCACAAAGCCAAAAGTACCTTAAGGACCATCTGATTTCTTATGTCCCACCTCGATGACTGAGATTCCCTGCTAGAGCACTTCTGGTTCCCCATATTGCTGGGGTTCAGATGGCCTTTGGTAGGGACCAGGCTCTGCTCTGTGGAACTCCCTGCCTGTGGAGTTTTGGCAGAAATCACCTCTCCCTTCTTTCAGACATCTTTTGAAAACTATACAGTGGTACCTTGGTTTGCAGCCGCTTTGGATTACAACCACATCAAACCCGGAAGTGTGTGTCCCTTTTTCTGGATTACAACCATTTTTTTGGGGGGGGAGGCCCCATTGGCAAAAGCGCACCTTGGGTTACAACCTGTTTTGGTTTACAACCGGACCTCCGGAACGGATTATGGTTGTAAACCAAGGTACCACTGTATTGTTTTGATAGTCCTTTGCAACATGGATTTTTCCATTTTAACCAACCACTGTTTATTGATGTTTTGTTGATGTTCTTAAGCAGGCATAGGCAAACTCGGCCCTCCAGATGTTTTGAGACTACAATTCCCATCATCCCTGACCACTGGCCCTGTTAGCTAGGGATGATGGGAGTTGTAGTCCCAAAACATCTGGAGGGCCGAGTTTGCCTATGCCTGTTCTTAAGGTTGCTTTTTGCTGATTTTATTCTGATATGTTGTATACCACCTTGAGGGGTGTGTGTGTGTGTGTGTGTGTGTGTGTGTGTGTGTGTGTGTACCATATATATGCAAATAGTTTAATAAATACTGGGAGGAAGGATTTCAAGAAGGTAACAGAGCATCAATTTTAGTCGTCAAAACTATGCCACAGATCTTCCTGGTTCTTGACCTGACCAGACGCCATTGTCCCAATCGCTAAGAAGGCATTATCTGAATGATGGTAGGGTGCTGTGGTAATAGTATGGACTTCAGACTGCAGTGAGGTTTCACGTTTTCCCTTATTGCTCCCCACAAACTCTCTCTACTAATGCGTGTCCTATTGCAATTTTCTCAGACAGCCTAATATGAATGAGTTCTTTCCCCCCTACTTATAACAACCAAATACAAAAGAGGCATTTAATTGGATTATGTCAAGCAAGATGAAAAGCCAAGGAAAATAAGGAAATTGAAACATGTGGCAGATAAAAACCCTGCATGTTAAAGAATCGTGGAGCTTAAAGACACCACCCCCTTCCACCTCGTTTTAAAATGTTGCTGACATTTGCGTGACATTGATTTTTGTTTTATCTTTTATCTTTATTCTAATGCGTTTCTGAAAAAAACCTGTGCTGGAGCAGGTCAGAAGGTGCTAGCGACAGGACGCTTTCCTGACTGAAATTAAAGTTTTAGGAGTGGCCTAGTTTTTGTTCAAGTTATGAGAGATTTATGGCAACTTTGTTGTAAGTATAGGGGTAGAGCATGTTGGAAGCAAACAGGCTCCTAAAGAAGGTGGCACAACTACTGTAGTAACCTTGCAGCAGATTCCCACAAAACAACTCTTGCAATTTATTCACCATCCCCTACTTGCATCCCAGTTTGGGATGACTCCAGCTCAGAACTCCCATCGCTTGGTCAGTAACCTAAATTCAAACTGTTGTTTCTCTGCCTCTCCCAGCAGCAGGAAGCTGTAACATGAGGCTACAGAGAATATTCCAGCTATTAAAGAACATTAAACCTCTTTGCTTAACCTGTGATCTCTACTTAGGTAGTATGCTAGGCAAATCCATTCACAATAATCCAACCGTGGAATCTTATACATGTCTATTCAAAAGTAAGCCGAAATGATTTCAGTGGGACTTATTCCTAGTTGAAGCGTACATAGGACTTCAGCCTAAACAGCCAAATTTGTAACAGTACGATCAATCCCTAGTCACAATTTGGCTTATATTTATCCATTTGCTTAAAGTAAAGGTAAAGGGACCCCTGACTGTTAGGTCCAGTCGCGGACGACTCTGGGGTTGCGGCGCTCATCTCGCTTTATTGGCCGAGGGAGCTGGCGTACAGCTTCCAGGTCATGTGGCCAGCATGACTAAGCTGCTTCTGGCGAACCAGAGCAGCACACGGAAACGCTGTTTACCTTCCCGCCGGAGTGGTACCTATTTATCTACTTGCACTTTGATGTGCTTTCGAACTGCTTATAGGGGACTAAATACTTCTGTAGGAAATGCTCATCCTGGTATCAAGCCCTACCTAACAAACTAGCACAAGGGACTCAAAAGATGGTTGACTTCTGTAAGGATATTTCCCCCTTAAAAGGATAACTGTAAATTTGACTGGCTCATTAGGTACTATGTTTTGTTTATTTCACCTCCTTGTAGGTCATACTAACCACAAAGAGCCTCTCCGTGGATAGCTGAATTTTGTCAAACAGTAATAACTACCTTGCAAACCAGAGGAAATCAAGCAGACAAACGAACTCACTGTGCCCAGACTTTGCCCTTCTTTCATACTGTACAGAGCAGCTTATTCCACTGTTGTGCTTAATGTTTACCATCCTTGAGCTTACATCCGGCTCCAGTGACAGGCAGGGAGGAGGCTGTGGTTAGCTTGTTGTGAGGAAAATGCACTCTGCATGTCCTCAAATGCACTCTTCACCACTACTTCCAGTCTCACAGGACTTCCAAGACTGAGGTTTTTAGGCAGGGGTGGACAGACTTTAGGTTTCAATGATCAATTTTGCTGGTGCGTTTTTACTAGATTCTAGGTCCACCAACCAGAGCCTGGTGGCAGAATAACAGCCAGGGCAGACACACAGTAGGAACTTAAGAAACTTGAGTGGCTGTAGCTGAGGAATTTGTTTCTGGCATCATAAATGAGCTCCTAGTCTTTCCAACCCCAAACTCCAGTCCTGGTCCCATAAGAACCAAGTTATCTTTGTTTTAGCAGCCTAATTTACACACCTTGTTATGGTCAAGCTATCAGTTTGACCCAGTTCTCTCAGGTTGCGATCTACTGGTAGACCTCTATCTTCCAGGCTACAGGGCAGAGCCCAAAGACAGTAAGGGGATGGGTAGAGATTCCTGTTAAAAGCACCTATGATTTTCCCTGAACTACATATTCTTGTGTGCAGCTGTGGGAAGTCTGGAGCAGCATTTCAAGATCTTTGCATACTTACAAAGAGATGGTTGATGCTGGGGTGGGAGGAGGCAGCAAGGTGAGGGCTGGGTGATGCAGTCAAGTTTTAAAAGTTTTGAGATACGCTGCCTTAATCACGTATTTGAGACCTTCCCCTTAGAATACTCTGGCTGCAGCACTGAAGCCTGCCAAGAAACTGGACTCAAGTGCTACGCAGAGTTTTGCTGCCTTTGAAAAGACATATCTCATTGTTTAGCTCAAGAGCAAACCACTAATTTAGATTTACTGGTTAGCACTAGGCAGCCCCACTGGTGTTTCTGCCTTAAGCTGGAACAGGCTGCATCCATGGGCTAGACTTCCTTTTGGGGGGCAGGTGGGAGTTGCTCAATACTTTCCAGATGCAGATGTTCACCTCCTGTGCATTTCCAGGTGAAGGAAGAATTTAAATATTCCAATAAATGCGGAGCACATGTAATTTTAACTGCATCAATATACCACAGATTAGACTTTATGCATCCCCGGGATTTAAAAAGAAACAGCCAACACATCCCTCCACCACCTTCATTTCCCCCAGACACAAAGAGATAGCAGACAACCTATCACCCCGAAGTTCCTATGAGCAGACTGGGCTTCTTCTTGGTGCCTTGTTAGCAGAGCATGAATGCAGACTTTGCAAAAGCTCCTGCAGGAGCAAGATCCTTATCCCTGACCTATAGAGCAATTCCCATTGATTGCTTAAGACTTTGTGGAAGAATTCTCTCCTCTTGTCAGGTTGGGGTGGAGCATGCTGGGGAATGCCAAGGAACATTAATTACATTAACTGTGGGGGAAGTAAGAGGCGTGTGTGAAATTTCAGCTGGAGAGGGAGACACTAAGAGCTTTTGCCCAGAAGCCAAGAGAAAAAGCTTTCATTGGATTTTGTATTAATATGAACCTGCATGGTGGCTCTACTTAACACAGGGACACCGCCGGTCATCTATGAGCAACCGGCCTCAGGTCCAGACCCTCCAAATATGTTGGAACTACGACGCTCATCTTTCTTGATAATTTGCCTTTCTGGTTGGGGTTGGTGGGAGCTGGGAGCCCAACATCAATTGGAAGCTACCAAGTAAGGGAAGGTTAATCTGTATAGCCACGGCGCTAACCTAGTGCTATCAAACTCACCATTTCAATTTCCAATTCCACAAGGGGTGGAAAGGTATTCCAAGTTAGCAATTGCGCACAAATTAGCAGGCAATTCCCTTTTCGCACAAAGGTACATTCTCCAGTGAGGCAGCTGTATTATTAAGTTGCAGCAAAGCAATGAAGTCCCATAGCACTTTAAGGAGTAACAAACAGATTAAAATGCGCTTTTGTGGGCCACAGACCATTTTCGCACTTAAATAATGTAAAGGGGTGTGTGTACACACAGAGACAGACAGACAGACATAGACACAGAGAGAAGGTACCTTATTAAGGCCAAAAGATACCAGGCAGAAAGCGTGACACCTTATTATACAGCGATCAATACACAGAAGCCAACCAATCATTTTAAATAAACAAACTAATCCTAATATTAAGTCAGCACACATCAGCTGATGTACAATATAACCCTTCTTATCCTTAGCAGGATGATGCAAACTGCAAACAGCAAATTCTAACATGCACCGGTTGCCATTTACTCAATAACAGTCTGTTCCCACTCGTTTACTTTAAAGCCTATTCCTGGTTCTCTGCTCAGAGCCCAGTGTTAAGAAGTTTCCAACTTCCTTCTGGTGTAAGGAACACCATGCTCCAAGCAGCTTCGTTGCAACTTGATGGTGTAAGGAAGACAAGATGTTGCTTGGTTTTCTGCTGAGTAACCAGTAACAGCAGAATCAGCATAGGGCATTCTGTTCATTGGGGACACGGTACCTTGACTTCCAAGTGTGGTGGAACTTCGTTGTTTTCCTCCACTCTTTTTTTTTCTGCATCTGAGTTTATGATTAATGTGTAGTACCAATGAATGGCAGCTGTAGTATCTCCCCTTTGCCAGCCTTTCCATTTGGTCATGAATCATTTACTTGTTCCTGCATATGCTTATTCCCCCCCCGCAACCCCCCCCCCCCGTTTTTCCTTTTGTATTGTGTCTGTTAGGCCTCATCTGCACTAACTATACATTTAAAGCAGTATCATATTATTTTAACCAGCAATGGCTTCCCCCACAAAAAGAATCCTGGGAGCTACGATTTGTTAAGGATGCTGAAAACTGCTAGGAGATCCCTATTCCCCTCCACTACAATTCCCAGACTGATTTAACAGTCAATCCTTCTTCCCAGGGAACTCTAGGAATTGTAGCTCAGAGGGGAATAGGGGTCTAACTCTCAGTGCCCTTAAACTATAGCTCCCAGGAGTCTTTGGGGGAAAGCCATCCCTGGTTAAAATATTAAGATAGTTTTAAATGTTTAATGCAGATGGGGGGTCTTAAGATTGTGGCCTGTGAGCAGGGATTGTGTTACTTTCTTAATAGTGTCTAGAAAACTTCAGGCCGTTTATAAATAGAATCTTTTATTGATGTAACTTAAAGCCTTTCACAAAATAAAACCTGTACTGTTTTTGAACAGCTTAGTTCTCAAACGTTTTGGCTCCCGAACGCCGCAAACCCGGAAGTGACTGTTCCGGTTTGCGAATTATTTTTGGAAGCCGAACATCCGACAGGGCTTCCAATTGGCTGCAGGAGCTTCCTGCAGCCAATCATAACCCGCACTTTGGTTTCCGAACGCTTTGAAAGTCGAACGGACTTCCGGAATGGATTCCGTTTGACTTCCAAGGTATGACTGTATACGGTTACTAGACCACCAACTGGCTGTTAAGGTCGGGTCACAGAATCATTCCGTATTCTCTTTCCTCACTCTGGGGTATCCTACAGTGTGTTCTAGGAGAGGCATTCACAAAACTCTTAGGATGATTTTACCTGCTCTTAACTAGTACACATGCTCAATTTCTATGGTGATACAATTCTTTCAGTTACTACCCTAAGATATAGGAGAGTGACCGCAGGAATGGGCATACATTTGACAACAACACCCATCGCACGTATGTTTCATCAAAATAAATCCCACGCATTTCAAACAAAAAACACTTTTAAGCAAGTGAGTTTAGGAATGCAGCCTTAAATCTCTTACAGTTCAGAAACAAAAATAACATGTTATTTATTTCGGAAAAGTTCATATACCACTCAATTGTTTTTTAAAAACAATAAAAATAAATAAATTATCAGTGACAGTTAAAAACAGCTATTTAAAACATTAAAAAAAATCAACAATAAGCTAACAGCCTGATCAAAACACAGGCCAACTTTCTACACATCTGAGTAGGCATTGTAACATACAATTTATGTTTTACAACCGCGGCTTTCACACATTTATAGTAGTTCAATAATTTGTTTGTGCTGCATATTCTGAAGAGTTTTTTGTTTATTGCAAAATTAGTGGCAGGCAAAGACCCAGCAACCAGATTCTAACATTTCTGGATAAAAGCTGCCATGAAAACGATATCCCATTAGTTAAAAGTTTCTGTTACCTGCTAACAGATTTCTTGTTCCCTAAGTATATGGAGCCAATTTCTAATCTATATAAATCTACAAGAGACAGATGGCCAAGCCTCTGAAATACAGAATAATATGTACCTGCAATCTGCCAGGTATCACTGATGACTGGGGGCGCCCATTATCTCAAGGCAAGCATTGCCAGTGGCCCACTGACTACCCAGTCCCTGGCTGATGAACCACTTTGGGGTGGGACTGCAATTTTATTTTACGTCCTGATAGTTGGTAGTGCATTTGCTTGGGGTGCCTTCTGCTATTAAGAGTCAGAGATGCAGGAAGACTCAACACTGGAGAACTTCCTGGTATGCAAACATAATCTATGAACACCTTGAGATCTTCACCATCAAGGCCAGTCCAAGACATTTTGGTACCCGAGGCGAGCAACAAAACGGTTCCCCACACAATTGGGGAAGAAGGGGTGAGTGAAGATCTACATCAGGAACAAGGGTGGGAGGGGACGGACAGTGTCTCCAATTCACCAAGAGGCCGCTGTATAGGCAGATCGGGACTTCAAGCAGTACGCCACAGCCATTGTTGCCACCATGGCTGCGGCACTCCTTGGAGGCCAGATCCATTGCCCACACTGCCTCACGGGTGGGCCAGCCCTGTTCGGCATTGACTATCCAGTATACTTAACAGCTCTTTCCCTTATCCTGCAGATTCACCGCATTATGAACCGCCACAATATGGCTATGCGTTCCCTGAACACAGCAGGCGACTATTATTTAATATATCTATAGCCCATCTCAACTTGTAAAACACAAGTAGTTAAAAAGAAGATACGGTAGTTAAAATACATCACAACACATTTAAAGCCAGCAGTTAAAATGCAATTTGCATGAATAACCTATTTTCATTCTGGAAATGGAGCTGTGATGGTTCGGAGCTTATACTGAAACTCTAACCATTGCTAGGTGAATGATGTACGGAGGATGAAATGGACTGCTGTTAGGATCCAGGAACCCAGCTCCTGGGTGAACGTACTCTGGGCCTGCTCAGCTCTGAAGAATAATCATTCTTCGTAAGAATAATAATATATAGATCTGGCTAAAATCACACTGCAGACTATTCCTTGGTCCACAATTTGTTATCTTTTTGTTTAGTTTGCTATTAAAATCCATTCAGTTATTATTATTTAGTGCAATAACACTACAAAAATAGTTTTTAAAAATAGTATTATCATTAAAAACAATTATTTTAAAACAGTAATTAAAACCAACAATAGCCTAAAAATCAAATTGGAACACATATCAACATTCTACTTAGGCCACATGGGCTTGTCGAAACAAACATGCTTAAAACTGTATTTGTCCGTTCGTATTTGCAATGTGTGTTCAGAATCACGGAAGATCTCTTTCCACATGGTGGTGCTCCACTCACCAGCTCTAATTTTTGAGAAGTGCTTTATACGTGGTCCAACCTGAGGCAAGTCTCCCAAGGCAGGGAGTTTGATAGTGTCTGAGCTGGCACCGAGAACGGCTCTCTGGATGCCCTGCGACTTGGGATTGCAGATTACGGTACAGTTGAGAGGGTATTATTATTGGTTATCACGCAGCTCCAACTTATCCCAAAAAATACGTGCCACTGTGTCCAAAGGAATTTACTCCCAAGTAAAAGGTAAAGGGACCCCTGACCATTAGGTCCAGTCGTGACCGATTCTGGGGTTGCGGTGCTCATCTCGCTTTACTGGCCGAGGGAGCCGGCGTACAGCTTCCGGGTCATGTGGCCAGCATGACTAAGCCGCTTCTGACGAACCAGAGCAGCGCATGGAAAGTAAGTACTCCCAAGTAAGCGTGCATAAAACTGCAACCATAACAGCAGCAATGAAACGCAAGGAGAAGGTAATAGCTTAGGAAGGCACAGAAGTTTACACAGTCCTAGCGGAGAAGTGAAGCTGTGCCACCTTTGCTTGGTATCTCTCCAGAGGCTGGTAGAACATGAAGATGGAAGACTCCTCCATTTTCCAGTTTTTCAGAAGATCTCCATCCATGGCTCGGTACCTTCTGGTGAAAGATCAAAATAATCAACAATAAATAGCAGATCAGCCCATCTACACTTAAGGCAATTAAGGCACAAATATCTGTAACAGTCGCACTCCTATCCTACTCAAGTCCCAATGAGTTCAGTGGGGCTTACTCCAAGGTAGGTGGGAGACAGACTATGCGGTCTACGTTTCTTTCACGCTAATCACACCATATGTAAAATGCTATTCATTCAGGATTAAATGTGGAACAGAATTCAATTGTATACTGTAGTCAAAGCAGGCTTACACGTTCTCACTGCAGAGTGGTTTAAAGTAAAGCTGATTTTTAAGTTTCACATGAGAGACTCTGTCCACACAGCCTGATCCTTAAGACACTTAATTCTCTGCAAATATGCTCAGAATTGTGCTTCACTCCCTTCAAATTCCAGCTGCAGTTTCTCTATCGAAGAAATTCCTTCTTATCAGCGGAGGCTGACAGGAGCCTGGTAGATCTGTGTAACCTGATGTCACAAGTCATGAGATCAGCTTAAAAATAACGTTCTCTGCTGACATGGTGCATTTGGGTTTTGCTTTTTGCTTGCCCAAATATTTGGAAACTACAGTTATCAAGTTTTTCTTTGCAACCACCATGGGGGAAAGCCAGAGGGCTTTTAGCTGATACATTTAGTTTAAGACAACAATTTGGATTTTAAAGACATAACGGCAATATTTCTATATTTCACTTGTATCCCATCACCCATCCAAGAGGATCTGGACAACATACATTAAGTTACAAATATATTATCCTTATAATAACTCTGTTTGCCTGAGAAATAGTGGCTGGTCCAAAGTCACCCAGTGAGATTTGCGTTGAGCAGAGAATTGAGCCTGTGCTTTCCTAGTCAATGTCCAACCCACTAGCTCATGCACTGTTTATACACTTCTAAGCACACATAGAACTGGATATGGAATAACTGATTGGTTCAAAATTGGGAAAGGAGTACGACAAGGCTGCATATTGTCTCCCTGCTTATTTAACTTATATGCAGAATTCATCATGCGAAAGGCTGGATTGGATGAATCCCAAACCGGAATTAAGATTGCCGGAAGAAATATCAACAACCTCAGATATGCTGATGATACAACCTTGATGGCAGAAAGTGAGGAGGAATTAAAGAACCTTTTAATGAGGGTGAAAGAGGAGAGCGCAAAATATGGTCTGAAGCTCAACATCAAAAAAACTAAGATCATGGCCACTGGTCCCATCACCTCCTGGCAAATAGAAGGGGAAGAAATGGAGGCAGTGAGAGATTTCACTTTCTTGGGTTCCATGATCACTGCAGATGGTGACAGCAGTCACGAAATTAGAAGACGCCTGCTTCTTGGGAGAAAAGCAATGACAAACCTAGACAGCATCTTAAAAAGCAAAGACATCACCTTGCCGACAAAGGTCCGTATAGTTAAAGCTATGGTTTTCCCAGTAGTAATGTACGGAAGTGAGAGCTGGACCATAAAGAAGGCTGATCGCCAAAGGATTGATGCTTTTGAATTATGGTGCTGGAGGAGACTCTTGAGGGTCCCATGGACTGCAAGAAGATCAAACCTATCAATTCTTAAGGAAATCAGCCCGGAGTGGTCACTGGAAGGACAGGTCCTGAAGCTGAGGCTCCAATACTTTGGCCACCTCATGAGAAGAGAAGACTCCCTGGAAAAGACCCCGATGTTGGGAAAGATGGAGGGCACAAGGAGAAGGGGACGACAGAGGACGAGATGGTTGGACAGCGTTCTCGAAGCCACCAACATGAGTCTGACCAAACTGCGGGAGGCAGTGGAAGACAGGAGTGCCTGGCATGCTCTGGTCCATGGGGTCACGAAGAGTCGGACACGACTGAACGACTAAACAAAGCACACATAAGTCTTGCCCTTGCTGCTATTCTAATCAAAACCATCCTGAAAAATGGGTTTAGCATTTTGATGGTCCTGATTCTGGGAATCTCTCACTACCAGAAAGAGAAATTCAGCACCACTCCCTGGAAGCAAAGTTTCCCAGAAACAAGCACAGACACACATTCTGCCGAGCCAAGGACTCTTGCTATGCCCAATGCCCTCTGCATCAGGAGTGGGCAATTCCCCCCCCCTCTCTCAAAGGCTATATTTCCTATGGGCAGTGTTAGGAACTCAGATATATAAACTAGGTGCTAAATGGCTCATTCAAACAGGGAAACAGTTGCCAAAAAAGGAATGCTGCCTAGTTGCCATTTCTGGGGGGCCAGACAGCTTGAAAGTCGTGTTTTTCAATACAACCTTTTTGTTTCCTGAAATTCATTCTTGGTTGTGCAGGTAAAAAATAACGGATAGAATTCTACAGGATGTAGTATTAGTGTGTGAAAACAGTCGAGATCCGAGGATCCCCGGGGATGCACCTCCAGATGGTGGAGAGGTCAGGAGTCATCCTGGCACCTGGGCATCTTCACTTGGTCACAAGTGGCCGATAGCCAGGTGCAAAATGTGCCTGGCGAATTTCGAACGCTGCCTAAGGGCTTGATCCATTTGTCATGGGTAGAGGCCAATACCAATTTATCATACTAGATATAAGTATAGATCTGACACTCTTTCAGTGAGGATACAAGAACGAGGAAGGAGAGACACCTGAGGGTCAAATTCCAAGGGTCACCATGTAAGAGCAGACTGGGGGGGGGGTATGTGTCCCCCCGCCCCCCAAGCCAGAGGTTGCCCACCAATGCAGCAGCTAAATGTGAAAGAACAATAGTCTGGAAAAATACTGAAGGACTTGGCTAGGGCCACAAATCCCTTGCGTGGCAGAGTGTGGAAATTGTCACCTGGGCTCAAGCGATCAGCTTTCATACTAAGACCTGGGCTCCTCTGGGAGGAAGGGCAAGGTAGAAATTCAGTAATATAATAAAATAAATATTCTCAGCATCAGTTCCCTCCACTTTTGTGGCACCTTGTGGAATTCCCCTCTGGTGATGAACAAGGCCCATCCTAGCCCACGTTAAGAGTTAGTACATGAGAAACCTCCACAAGTTCCTGTCTTCAGTGCTGTAAATACACCATACTTTTATGTGGAAACATGACAGGCCACAGTTACAGCAACATCATTCCTTCTAATAGCAAACTCAGTGCCAATCAATTTGGAAGAGGCATAGGACCACCTAAAAGAAAACTAGTCACTTCTACGCACCCAGGGGGAAACCCTAGGTACATACCGATGCTGTGAGTTAATTTAAATTGGTTTTTTTATTTGTTAAACAACCACAACCACAACCCAGAAAGTGCTTAACAAGAACTTGAGAGCTGACAGAAAGCTGATGACAGTTGAGCCTACAAGAGAAAGAAAGGGAGATATTGAAGCGAGGGTCAAACCAGTAACTACGCAAACTATGGAAGTCAGTATAGCTCAGTCGGTAGAGCGTGAGACTCTTACTCTCAGGGTTGTAGGTTTGAGCCCCGCGTTGGGCAAAAGATTCCTGCATTGCAGGGGGTTGGACTAGATGACCCTCATGGTCCTTTCCAACTCTACGATTGAGAACAGTTTGATATATGGAATGTTTGTGGGTCTTATTGTGGGGCTGAAGAGGGAGAACACAGAGAAAACCGACAGGTGCAAGCCCTTGAAGCGTATGAATACCACAAAATTAAAATATTCTAGAACAGGATGCCTAGTTTTCCAGCCATGACAGCAGGAACAGGTAATCGCTCGGGCAGTTTATATATCTGTTACTGATTGAAAAAACTGCAGCTCGGACCTCTCCGGCAGAGATGATAACGGGCTTCAAAGACAGAAGGGCGGACGCCACAGAAATAGAATTAAACCTCAGCGCACACCTTGCCGCCTCTCCGTTACAACACGAACCGCCCCCCGCCCCCAATCTTTAGCAGGAAAAAAAGTTCAACAGGGGAAGCCTTATCCAATGGGCGCATTGCAAAACCGCACCTGTTGACTTACTGCGTCGGGGGGAAGAGGTTGGAGAGGGACGGGAGCTTTGCATTAGGCTGCCATCGCATCGCCCTTCCCTCGAGACATGAGAAACGCGGAAAAATGAGCGCTCGCGCGCGATGCTCCTTACCCCGGGCTGGGCAGTGTTGCTGCTGCCCCTCCTCCGGTGGCTGCCGGTGGGGAGGAGGAAACCGGATTCCCTGCAGCAGCTCCTGCCTGCGCCTCCGCCGCCGACTTAGACGGGCGCCTTGCAGCAGCAGCAGCCCCATTCAAGCGCCGCTGCCACCCAACCTCTGTCCCCCGACCGGCCAGGAAGCGGGTCCCGCGGGCCGCTGCTGAGCATCAGATCAGCAGCCTTAATCCGGCTTGCAGGAGGAACCACAAGCGGCGGCGGCGCCTTTGCTCGGTTGTCTCCTCGTGCACGCGTGCGTGTGTGTGTGCAAAGCTCGAGCGCTGGGCGCGCTGCATGGAGCGAGGAGGCGGGCGAGGAGCCCGAGCACAATAAAGACCAGGCAGGGACACGTGGCTCTCCAAGGGGGTGGAGGAGCGCAGCGCGCAGCCGCCCAGCCGAAAGGAGGGGAGGGGAGGGGGGAAGAGGGCGCGATCCGAACCCTCGGCACGAGCCGGAGAACCAGCAACCCAATTTCCTCGGAAGTAAGGCCCGCATATTATCGAGGCTTTAGGGCGCAACCCCGCGCGTCTTTATTGGGCGGCAAGTCCCGCTGCGCTCCAACCGGGTTTACTATTTTCCTGTTTTCAGGATCGCAGCCTTAAATCCAGATTAAAGAGCTGCTGGCTTTGCAATTCCCGTCGTCGGATCGGGAGTCGGCTGGCTTCGTTTCTGGTTTGCTTATTCCGAAGCAAACCCCACCGCCTTTTTAATGGCACGTTCAGGGTTGGGTTTCCTGCAGTTTATAGCCTTGAACTCGTGCAGCCCGTTGGTTTCAGCGGCGGGTTTACCTCGCTCTTCATAATTGTCTCTTGCAGGGCAGATCTCAATAGCTTCTGTTTTTGCAGGTGGGGATCTCACGGCGTTGGATGTCGACGCTTTGGCAAGCAGGAGAATCAGCCGCCTCTGCGCCCCTCCCCATCGCAACACAGACTGGGGAGGGGGTGCCACTTCAATCGCCCACCCCTCCTGACCATGATCTTGGTTTCCTGGATCCTCCTGACGCCCGAATAACAGGCAGAAATTCAACTGCTGCTATTCACAACCCCACCTTAGGAAAAACTTCACGAGCGGAAATTCTGTCAGTGGTCCAAAAAGAAACCCCACCAGCATTAAAGAAAACTAAACAAAAAGTAGCCGATTGCAGACTTTTGATAAAACCATTTCTGTCCTGTCCTTCCCGAGTTTTGATCTGCAGCTCAGCGCGGTTTATAAATTTACAAGTACCTCTGAATGCGTTTCCCTCGTCTCTCGAGACTCTTCCCCCCGCCCCTCCGCCCTCGGCTAGACTTTATGGCTCAGCGCGCGCGATTTCTAGGCACCTTTTGGTTTCGAAATGCAGCAACGTGTAGCATCTTTGCTCTCCACTTAAAACGTGTTTTGCAAACTCGCCTTCCGCAGAAGTAATTGCGGGAGAACGGTATTGCATTTGCACACGCTGAAAATAAACGGAAGCAAAATGACTAGCATGCCCTGAAACTCGCTAGATGGGCTTCGGGAAGTCGATTAGACTCTCCCTTGTGGACCTAAAAACGCTTGCAAAGATGGAGATTATTGGTGACATTTGCCCAGCAAAATGTCCCTTGTGCTCTGCTGCTGTTCAAGGTGGCAACCCTAAGCCTTATGTGTGATGCGGAACAAGATTATTTTTGATCCTGGAGGGTAACTATTTACTTTTCTGTATCCAACACAAGAAGAGGTTACATGAAGATGAACTATAATATAAAAACTAGGAATATGTCAAATCTTAGAACGCTGAATTTGACGGATCAGTCAATTATCTCTATTGCTTCATGAGTAGATTTTTCCCCCAAATCTGGGAGAGTATTTGGATTTATTTGGCAAATGCCCCTCTCAAAGCAGGAATTGGCATATACTGTAGTTTAGTTTTAATGCAACTTCTCTGAACTTGCTGGCAATGTAGAAATCCCCAAACATTTGCAAAAAGTGTAAAGGAAATAGCCCTGTTTAAGGTGGTAAATAAGACTTTAATCCTGTACCCACTTACCTGGGAATTAGTGCAATAGAGCTAATGGGACTTACTTCTGAGTAGACATGTATAGGATTGCTTCCTAAGTGTATAATGAATCCCGTAATTCCATTTCCCTAAATTAATGTACATGCAAATAGTTTTAATTACCTACTCTGAAACAACTGCATATACACATATAAGCAGACTGTTTATTTCATAAATCCCAAGCCCAAGGCTTCTTGTTCATAAACTACCTGGAGTTAGGTTGTGGGTAGCGAGATGGCCAAGTTTGCTGATGACATCAAATTGTTCAGGGTGACCAGTTGCTGGGAATCACAAGTTGGGGAGCATGTAGTTTCTCTCAAGTCCTGCTTGCGGGTTTTATGTATGTGTCTGGTTTGTCACTGTGAGAGCAGCATACTGGAATAGATGGGCCTTTGGTTCTTCTTATGTAAGGCCAAAAATGGGATGGTGGGGAATTCCAAAAGGATGTCTCCAAACTGGATGAATGCTGGGTCTAAAAACAAAATCCTACCAGTTTCACATAGAATGGGGACTGAACTGGTGATGACTGACTAGAAAAGGGACCTAGTCAGAGGAGACTGAGAGGAGATATGTTAGCCACCTTCAAGTATCTTAAGGGCTGTCACATGGGAGATGGAGCAAGCTTGTTTTCTCCTGCTCTGGAGGGTAGGAGAAAGGAGATTCCGACTAAACTTCAGGAAGAACTTTCTGACAGTTTGACAGTGGAATGGTCTCCTTTGGGAGGTTGCTGGCTGTCCTTCCTTGGAGGTTTTTAAGTAGAGGTTGGATGGTCATCTGTTGTGGATGCTTTAGCTGCAATTCCTGCATTGAAGGGGGTTGGACTAGACACAAGTTATGGGACGCGGGTGCCACTGTGGTCTAAACCACTGAGCCTCTTGGGCTTGCTAATCAGAAGGTCGGCAGTTCGAATCCCCACGATGGGGTGAGCTCCCATTGCTCAGTCCCAGCTCCTGTCAACCTAGCAGTTCGAAAGCATGCCAGTGCAAGTAAATAAATAGGTACCACTGTGGCGGGAAGGTAAACAGTGTTTCCGTGCGCTCTAGTTTCTGTCACAGTGTCCCGTTGCGCCAGAAGCGGTTTAGTCATGCTGACCACATGACAAGGAAAGCTGCCTGTGGACAAACGCCGGCTCCTTTGGCCTGAAAATCGAGATGAGTGCCGCAGCCCCATAGTTGCCTTTGACTGGACTTAACCACCCAGGGTCCTTTACGCTTTACCTAAGACCCTTCAGGTTCCCTTGCAACTCTACAATTCTATGATTCTATAACCTTGGCATCATTGGAAATGTTGACCCAATGTATGGCATCACATGGTATCCTCTAGGTACCATGGCTGTTTGCAAAACAGATATTTTTAGAGGGGGGGGGAACCAGTATCCAAATGTATTAGAACAACACAAACAAAATGCAGGAAGCAGAACACAGTAGTGGGTGTAAAAGTCACTCCTTTATCGATAGAACTTGAGCAGTCTAATCATCTCTACCCAAAGCCTGAGTGAACAGATGTCTTAACAGGATGTGGGAAGCCCAGCAAAGAGGCCTCCAGCCCCTCCAGGGAGAGGGAGTTTCACAATCGGGGATAAGGTCCTCTCTTGTGTCACTGCACAGCGAGCCACACAGGCGGATGGAACAATGAGAAGGCTCTCCTTTGATCTCAAGGCTGGGGTTGGCTGATATGTTAGGGATCATTGAGAAAGGGGTTGAAAATAAAACTGCCAGTATTATAGTGCATTTATACTCATCTAGGGTGGTGCAACCACCCTTAGAATACCGTGTACGGGTTACTGGTCATTTGCCCCTCAAAAAAGACATTGGGGAAAGGAGCAGAAAAGGGCAACCGACACAATCGAGAGGCTTGAGACACTTCCCTGTGAGGAAAGGTTAACTGGAACAAGACGGCATGGACAGATAATACTGGTTTGGGCCCGACTGCACTGGCTGCCAGTTTGGGCTCATCTCCACTTCCCCTTGTTCCGTGCCTAGAAAGTGTGGGTCCAAGCTGTTTTCTGGTTGTGCTCTCTAGGCACAGGACTGAGTGGCTCTCTGTTTGCCCTGCTGCTTTCCTCTGCAAATCCTGCTCTTTAGTGCTGAATCAGGGCAAACATCAATCTGCAGAAAACCTGGTGGACGTTTGCTCTGATTCAGTGGTAAAAAGTGGGTTTTCCCGAGGGGTGGGGGGGTGGCAAAAGTGCTCATTTTGCCTTTTAAAGCCTTATACAGCTGAGGATCCCTATACTTAAAGGACCGCCTTTCCCCATATGAACTGCCCAGACCCTGAGAGCATAATCTGAGACCCTTCTCTGTGTGCTACTGCCAAGGGAGCTCCAGAGGGTGGTGACAAGAGAACAGGCCTTCTAAGTGGTGGCCCCTGATCAAGGGAATCTTGCCCCCAGAGAGGCCCACCTTGCACCAATGTTTTCATTGTTCCGTCACCAAGCAAAGTCGCTTTCATTTTGCCAGATGTCTGGGCAACACCAAGTATATTGTAGTGCTGAATCTGTTTTCATTTAATAATCTTTGTGGGATTTTGCCCCTGCATGGTTCACTTTGGTTATAAATCACTTTGGGAGGTTTTCTTTTTTTTTAGTGGCTGCATTTAAAATAAACTTAAAAGACTGAACAATCACCCCAAAAGTCTGAAAATGAGATATTTTTCCACTTAACACACAAAGCTTGGTTTGCGATGTTTACCATATCAACAGGCCAGCTTTCCAGTGCAGAGCAAGCCAAACTGAGCACGTCTCATGGGATGTTGAGCTGCGGGAATCATTTTGAGAACTGTAGCTTTGTGGGGGGAAAGTAGGGGGGTTCTCCTATCAACTGTCAGCAGCCTTAACAAACTACATTTCCCAGGATTCTTTGGGGGAGGCTATGACTGTTTAAGGAGGGATGCGGGTGGCGCTGTGGGTTAAACCACAGAGCCTAGGGCTTGCCGATCAGAAGGTTGGCGGTTCGAATCCCCGCAAAGGGGTGAGCTCCCATTGCTTGGTCCCAGCTCCTGCCAACCTAGCAGTTCGAAAGCATGTCAAAGTGCAAATAGATAAATAGGTACCACTGCAGCGGGAAGGTAAACGGTGTTTCCGTGTGCTGCTCTGGTTCGCCAGAAGCGGCTTAGTCATGCTGGCCACATGACCCAGAAGCTGTACACCAGCTCCCTCGGCCAGTAAAGCGAGATGAGCGCCGCAACCCCAGAGTCGGTCACGACTGGACCTAATGGTCAGGGGTCCCTTTACCTTTATGACTGTTTAAAGTGGTCTCATAGCGCTTCTAACGTATGGGGTGGCTGCGGCTTTGATGAAAGGGTGTGCCGGGAGAAGCCTTTGTGTTGATTCCGTTGCTGAAGAACTGGGAATGAGAAACCCCGCTGGATCTAATAGCAACCTCTCCGCATCCCTCCGGTAGAACCGATCAACCCAGTCCCCCAGCCTAAAGTTTGCAACAGTGGCTTTTCCGTTGCAGGTGTCTCTCCAGACTTAAGAACCGCTCCGTCTTACTTCTCTCTCTTGAGGAAGCATGTTTTGAGTTGAGTCATAGCTGAGCAAGAAACTGTGCGGAGACAGGAGTCAGTTGGCAGGCAGACAGCTCACACCCCGCGCTGCCTGGTAGCTGAAGGTGTGCTGCTTCTTGTAAGCGGAGGCTCCTACTGGCTGCTCCCTCAGGGGGGAGGAGGAAAAGGGAGGGGATGGGAAAGTGGGTCAGGAATGTAACTAGACTCTGCTCCCCCCACTCCGTCTCCGACACAGGCCGCAGTGCCTTAGCGATGGAAAGGCTGTGTTACACCATGGATGTTCCC
Organism: Darevskia mixta; assembly: GCA_034641385.1. Classification (NCBI taxonomy): domain Eukaryota; kingdom Metazoa; phylum Chordata; class Lepidosauria; order Squamata; family Lacertidae; genus Darevskia; species Darevskia mixta. Next base: position 24,635,614 of record JAWWNH010000011.1, read on the forward strand.
CAACCATGCTGGCCGATGGTTACCAAGGGATTCTGAAGGACGTGTGTACGCTGTGACCTCTGGAGAAAGTTGGGGGGGGGGCCCAGACTCGGTTTCCTCAGCAACCAAGTTTAGCTTGGATGCAATGGTGCAGTAAATATCCTAGGTGAGCTTTTCTAAAAGGAGGAGGAAGCAGGGTGCAGGCCCGAAGCAATATTGAAGCTCTAATGCAAGAAGTATTCTGCCCAGCAGGCCTTAAGCCTTGGCGGCACCTGAATTTCCCCACTGCCAGCTTGAGAATTCTCCCTCCTCCACTTCCATGCCACGGATGGACTTAATTCGAAAGTAGTTTGCAGAAACGAAGTGCCATTTTTTCCATGCCCTGTAGACACACCCTTGGAGTTGGCCGAAAGAGCACATTATGCAGGCATTAACTGGGCCCTGAGCATTTCTTGAAAAGCTGGTTAGGCAAATCGGCTTCACGTTTGCTGGGAAGGGAAAAGAACAAAATGTATACTTTGAGAAGTCCCTCTCTGGCTTACTGCTGTAATCAGATCTCTTTCTAGGTTTGCCAGAGAAGCCCTCGGGTTAATAATGAATGCACAGGAGTTGGGTTGGGGAGGCATGGATGCAAAACTTCACGGCAGAATCCTAGGCACGTTTACTTGGAAATAAATGGTAAAGAATTCATTGGCAAGATTGCAGCCTAGGTAGCCTTAGGCAAATGCTGTTTCTCAAGCCATGCCTACCTCAAAGCATTCTTGTGAAATGGAATAATCCTGAGGATGCTGCCCTGAGCTTGGAGGAATGACAGGACAAAAATGTAATAAAAACTAAGTGGACACCTATCTATAAAGAGGGAGAATTGTCTTTAATTGCAAAAGACAACAGCAAACCTCGGAGACAGAAATGGTAGACTCCTTTGGTCTAAGCAAGGGAGTCAGCCCAGTTCTGTGCATGTTTACTCAGAGGTTTCCCACTGAGTTCAATGGTGTTTGCTCTCCATTAAGTGCACTAAATATCGCAGCCTTAGATTCTGGGCAGAAATCATTTTGTAATAAGTTATACCATTCTCATTTTTGTTGCATCTGTGGTACGTAATTCATGGAAGAGCCAGCCACCAATGGGCTACTAAAATGCACTTCATCATTTCCAAGTGTCTCTAGACCTCGGCTTCTTAGGAAATATACCCTTTACTCTCCAAACTGTCCCCTAGCTATTTGTATCAGATACTTTGACCACTGTTTATCTATGCACTGGTAGCCGCCACGCCAATCTATGCCAATGTGCTCCATGTGGGTCTGTCCCCTGAGATCGGCCTAGAAGCTGCAGCCAGTGCAAAATGCAGCAACTGAATTACTCACTGGGACAGACTGTCACCATCATGACAGGCTATGGGGCTTAGTTCAAGATGTTGGTACTGGTGTGCAAAAGATAAACTCACCCCTTATGTACCCAACAGATCTTTGTGCTCTGCAGGTGAGGGCTTCCTGCAGACACCATTTCATCAGGACATCTGTTTTGTATGATATAGAAACCAAGCCTTTAGAGGGGCAACCCCTACCCTTTGGAATTCCCTTCCGCTACATATAAGACAGGCGCTTCCTCTGTTATCCTTTGGGTGCCTATTGAAGATCTTCCTTTTTCAACAAGTGGAGAGTTTTACCCAGTGTTAGAAACTGAGATATGAAAGCTAGGAGCTAAATGGCACCTTAAACCTAGGTTATGGGCGCAACAATGGAATATCTAGGCGTGCTTTTTTTTAATAACAAGAATACAAAGCTGAAAACGAATGAACTGCAGCTAAAATGTTATGTTCAGTTTTCACATGATCCAGTTCTTCCCCTGCCCACCCCCTAATATTCTTAAGAGGGTCTTCTTTTCCTCTTTTCCAGTTTTCTGAGAGTAGCTGGAAGTGGGGAGGCAGAAAAAGGTCCTCCTTTCCTTCCACTCTGCAGTTTTAATCTGAAATCTTAGGCGCAGTACTGCGCCTAGAGCTCAGAAACTGCTCGCACTAATGAAATTCCCTGTCGCAAAATGCGCCTAAAACAATGGGAGTTTTGAACACTGGTTTTACTGCAGTCTGTGGGTACCATAGAAGAAACCTTAGACCAGGAGTAGCCAAAATAGCATCATAGAATTATAGGGTCATAGAGATGGAAGGGACCCTGAGAGTCATCTAGTCCAATGCAAGATTCTCAACTAAAGCATCCATGACTGATGACCTCTGCTTAAAAACTTCCAATGAAGGAGAGTTCACCACCTCCTGAGTGAATCCGTTCTTACACTGACAGCTCTCACAGTCAGAAAGTTCTTCCTGATGTTTAGTCAGAATCTCCTTTCTTTTAACTTGAGTCCATTGATATGTGTCCCACACTCCAGAGCAGGAGAAAACAAGCTTGTTCCATCTTCCATGTGACAACCCTTGAGGTATTTGAATATTATTATTTTTTAGACTACAACTCCCAGCATCCCTGATCACTGACTGTATTGAGTGGGGCTGATGGGAGTTGTAGCCCAAAACATCTGGAAGGTACCACACTGGGTACCCCTGCCTTAGACAAGTGCTCTTGGATCTTTGGATCTGGTGCAATGGTCACAGGCGACTGTACCTCAAAACTTAATTCTGCTTGCCTCGCCAGGCCAGCAAATGTCACACCACAGGGGAAGCTTGAAATGTGGGACTTTCAAACACAGTTTGTAATGTGACATGGCAGGGGCTGTTGTGCAAGCATATCATCGCATCAGTATCCTGCCCATCTCTAAATGGCAGGGTTATCACATTTTATCCTCGCTCGTTAGGTGAGGCTGAGGAACAGGCTATGCTCTCAAAAAACAACAACCTGGTGAACATTGGAGCTGAGCAAAGATTTGAATCCAGGTGCTTTTCTCCCTGGTCTACACTGGTCACTGTAAATTTTGAAAGCCCTATATGTCCAAGCCTTTGAGCAAAGCTACTAGAGAGAGACATCCTGTGCTTATTGCATCTAGAGAGGGGTTTTCCCCTTTTCCTTTTTACTGCAAACTAGTTCTAATGTTAAAGGGACGCGGGTGGCACTGTGGGTTAAACCACAGAGCCTAGGGCTTGCCAATCAGAAGGCCGGCAGTTCGAATCCCCGTGACGGGGTGAGCTCCCGTTGCTTGGTCCCTGCTCCTGCCAACCGAGGGCCTTCTGGCGGTTCCCTCACTCCGAGAAGCCAAGTTACAGGGAACCAGGCAGAGGGCCTTCTCGGTAGTGGCACCCGCCCTGTGGAACGCCCTCTCACCAGATGTCAAAGAGAATAACAACTACCAGACCTTTTGAAGACATCTGAAGGCAGCCCTGTTTAGGGAGGCTTTTAATGTTTAATAGATTATTGCAGGCATGTCCAACAGGTAGATCGTGATCTACTGGTAGATCACTGGACGTCTGTGGTAGATCACTGGTAGATCACTGGATTCCCACACAGAAGCTCAGCAACTTTGGCTCCCGTAAAGAAAAGCTCTATATCTTTGCCCTGAAGCCCCCAAAACAGGGCTTTCCTTCCTAAAAAAATCTCAACTTTGACCCAAACCCACCAAAACATGGATAGCTTTCCTTCCTAAAAAAAGCTCAACAACCTCAACCTGAACCCCCCAAAAGGGGGTAGATCACTGCCAGTTTTTAACTCTGTGAGTAGATCGCAGTCTCTTGGAAGTTGGCCACCCCTGGATTATTGTATTTTAATGTTCTGTTGAAAGCCGCCCAGAGTGGCTGGGGAAACCCAGCCAGATGGGCGGGGTATAAATAATAAATTATTATTATTATTATTATTATTATTATTATTATTATATAACTTAGCAGTTCGAAAGCATGTCAAAGTGCAAGTAGATCAATAGGTACCGCTGCAGCGGGAAGGTAAACGGCGTTTCCGTGCGCTGCTCTGGTTCGCCAGAAGCGGCTTAGTCATGCTGGCCACATGACCCGGAAGCTGTACGCCGGCTCCCTTGGCCAATAATGCGAGATGAGCGCCGCAACCCCAGAGTCGGTCACTACTGGACCTAATGGTCAGGGGTCCCTTTACCTTTACCTAGTTCTAATGTTAAGCTTTCCACATCTGGCTGTGGACTGAACAAGGTTTAGATGCAAATCCTTAATATACTAGTAAAAAAGTGCCCAGGACGGAATACCCAGACTGGAGCGCCTCCGCAGTATCACAAAACATGATATCCAGATTTTCCAGGCACAATTAAAATGGTGGGCGATGCCAATCAACTTTGCATTTGGAAACTCAAGCTAGATTCTTCTCGGCCTGTCTGTCCTCATCATAAAACAGACTGGTTTTTGTTTGGGGTAGTGTGGTTACCTTGGCAAAGGGCTCACCACGTTTCCTGGCGGGTGATGGCAAGCACTTTAATTTCAAAGCTGCTTCTTAATAGGATTTTGGGGCAAATCATTTTAATGGCCTTCATGAGTTCTCGCATGAGCTGTGTCTACGGCATCGTATGTAAAAGAAGAGGGGCTGTAATTTACCATGTCTGCATTGTGGATGCTCTGGAGAAATACAACTTGTATGATTAGAGACCCTTAAGGAAGCTTTAACTATTCATTACTCCCCAATGTACTTTAATCAGTTTTAATGTGTGTATGCAGCCTACAGACCAATTACAGAAATTCTTCAGAGTTAACCAGAGTAACAAACATAGTTCAGTTAATTTTCTGCTTCTCTCATTCTTATTCAATTTCTTGGTGCTTTGTTCCCAGGTAAGTGTGCCTAGGGACCCAGGTGGCGCTGTGGGTTAAACCACAGAGCCTAGGGTTTGCCGATCAGAAGGTCGGCGGTTCGAATCCCTGCGACAGGGTGAGCTCCCGTTGCTTGGCCCCTGCTCCTGCCCACCTAGCAGTTCGAAAGCACGTCAAAGTGCAAGTAGATAAATAGGAACCGCTCTGGCGGGAAGGTAAACGGCGTTTCCGTGCGCTGCTCTGGTTCGCCAGAAGCGGCTTTGTCATGCTGGCCACATGACCCGGAAGCTGTACGCCGGCTCTCGGCCAATAAAGCGAGATGAGCGCCGCAACCCCAGAGTCGGACATGACTGGACCTAATGGTCAGGGGTCCCTTTACCTTTACCTTTAAGTGTGCCTAGGATGGCCATCCAAATTGTACAAACACGTTGAAGAGATAACAGCTTGCCCTCTCCCAAAATAAGCATATGCAGGGACTGTGAAATCTATTATTCTATTTATCCCAAGTTTAAATGCATTTTGCAGTGTTAGCCAAGTTCAGAAAACCATGTAAGTGCTTGAGACTCTCACCTTTAACAGCTTAAAGGTAAAGGGACCCCTGACCATTAGGGTCCAGTCGTGACCGACTCTGGGGTTGCGGCACTCATCTCACGTTATTGGCCGAGGGAGCCGGCGTGCAGCTTCCGGGTCATATGGCCAGCATGACTAAGCCGCTTCTAGCGAACCAGAGCAGCACACGGAAACGCTGTTTACCTTCCCGCCAGAGCGGTACCTATTTATCTACTTGCACTTTGGCGTGCTTTCGAACTGCTAGGTTGGCAGGAGTTTAACAGCTTACAATACAACTATTTGTCGACCTGATTCTCAGACTGGTTAACACAGCATCAAAGGCACTCACGGTTGAAGATTCAGTCCCTCCTGGTACTTGCAAAACGGGTTTAAAGGCAGACACTAAAAGGATGTGACACTGGTCCAGATAACAGTATGTGAACTATTGTGAAGTGATTCTAATCGCATTAAAAATGGGTGTATATTAGTTCATGAGAATAATGTGTCATTGGCCCATGTTTGAAGTTCGTTGAATGGAAAATCGAAGGAAATGATTATTTTGCTCCTGTTTCTCAGAAGCACTTAAACGAACTCCTGCTTATCAGTCCTGAAAAGATGTGTTAAAACCAGTCGGGTTGCTTTTTCATAACACCCATCTGCTGGAGGGCCTTACAAAACGAGTTTTGTAACAACAACTGAACCTCTGAAACAGAAAATTTCATACAAGAGGAATATTCACAAAGCATGTTTTCTTGAAGGTTTTATTATTTTTATTGCCCCCCCCCCTAAAGTATTGAATTTTGGTTTATAACTCCTCTTAAGAAGATCCTTACAGACATCTCAGAATCCTTGGTTTGTGCAAGTGAAAACTTGCTTAAAGTTGTTTTTTTCACGTTCAAATGATCTTTGTATTTTACAGATCCAATTTCAGAACCGACTAAGATTCAGATTGAAGCATCTCAGGTTATTCACCCAGTTTTGCAGATGCATCCCTCATTACTGGTCACACACTCAGTTCCTATTAAACATCCAAAAACACTTTTTGACTGCCAGACCCATTCCCTGGATTCATGTATTCTCTCCCCACTGATACTTTCATCATCTCTCACATCTGGGTTTAGCCAAACCGCAAGTTTGCTATTGCATCCTAACTGAGTGAACTATGATGTTTTCCTATTCTGATTTGGAGGCAAACAGTGCTCAGTGGCTGAAACGAGATAGATACCATCTCCCATTATTTTCTGCCTAATCTATGCAGAGTTAAGAGCAGCCTTGTTCAAAGATCTAAATTTCCCAGTTGAGAGATCAACTGGGTGTCTGATTAACTTTTTATTAAGGGACAGGTCCCAGTACACTTCTGAAAAAGTAGCTTGTTTTGGAATTTTAAGGAGAAACGTTTGTGGGGTTTATACCGTAGAATCATAGAATTGTAGAGTTGGAAGGGATCTCGTCCAACCCCCTGCAATGCAGGAATCTCAACTAAAGCATCCAAGACAGATAGCCACCCAACCTCTGCTTAGAAACCTCCAAGGAAGGAGAGTCCACAACCTCCCAAGGGAGTGTGTTCCACTGTCAAACAGCTCTTACTGTCAGAAAGTTCTTCCTGGTGTTAAGTCAGAATCTCCTTTCTTGTAACTTGAAACCATTGGTTTGGGTCCTACCCTCTGGAGCAGGAGAAAACAAGCTTGCTCCATGTGACAACCCTTGAGATATTTGAAGATGGCTAACATATCTCCTCTCAGTCTCCTCTTATCCAAGACTCTTATCCAACTCCTCTTATCCAACTCCCTCAACCATTTCACATTAGGTTTGGTTTCCAGACCCTTGATTATCTTGGTCGCCCTCCTCTGCACATGTTCCAGTTTGTCAATATCCTCCTTAAATTGTGGTGACCAGAACTGAACACAGTATTCCAGATGTGGTCTGAACAAGGCAGAATAGAGCAGTACAATTACTTCCTCTAATTTGGACACTATACTTCTGTTAATACATCCTAGAATAGCATTAGCTTTTTTTGCTGCTGCATCACACTGTTGACTCATGTTAGGTTTGTGGTCTACTAAGACCGCTAGATCGTTTTCACATGTATTACTGGGAAGCCAGGTGTTCCCCATCTTATATTTGTGCAGCTGTTCTTTTCCTGCCAAAGTGTAGAACCTTACCGTTGTCACTGCTCAAATTCATTTTGTTAGTTTGGGCCCAGTTCTCCAGTTTGTTAAGGTAATCCTGAATCATGATTCTGTCTTCTGCAGCATTAGCTACTCCTCCCAGTTTGGTGTCATCTGCAAATTTGATGAGCATCCCCTCAATTCCTTCATCCAAGTCATTTATAAAGATGTGGAACAGCAATGGGCCCAGGACAGAACCCTGCAGCACCCCACTTGTGTTTTTTCTCAGGATGATGATGAACCATTAGTGAGCACTCTTTCAGTTCAGTCAGCCAACCAACTACAAATCACCTAACAGTTGCCTCATCCAGCCCACATTTTACCAGCTTCCCCCCAAAGAATATCATGGGGGACTTTGTCAAAAGCCTTACTTCAATCAAATCAAGATACACTATGTCCACAGCATTCCCCTGATCCACCAAGCTCAATTCTCTTTCAGCCAAATCCCAGCAGTGTTTCACTGTCCTTTCAAGAGATAGTATGCATGCCACCGTGGGTAGTTCAGACACCATGCTGACTAGCATCCAGTTCAGATGATACACCTATGGTGATAGGTTATCACCTGCAACTGCTGCTGTGCTGCATGCCATCCATGACATATGTAATCAGCTCCTGGGGTGCATTGTCATATGCCCCCTTTGGTGGCAGCAGCTGGACTGTCAATACCATCCCACTGAAATAGTACTTTTGACCAGCTTCAGAGCTTTCTGGGAAAGCTCACTGACTATTCTACCTCCTTTTATGAAATGAGGATGTCATAACCAGCACTTTGGTTGATGAAGCTACTGGATGGCCTTGGTCATGCCATAGTTTTTCCACCTAGCCAGCCTGCACAGGATGAAGTGGGACAAACCTTCCATGTACACCAGCCTTAAGCTCCTGGGAAGAAGGGTGATGTCTCAAAAAACAAGAACAAGCAGTTAGTTATATCTGCCAAGATAGAGCTAATCAGCCACCCTTATGCCTCAAGGCAAAATAACAAAACAGGAGACTGAAAGATCTCTCCCCGCTCTCTCCATATCTTTCCATTGCAAATTTGATGGTGTGTAGCGTGAACTAAGCTTTCAAACAAGAAACAGCGTGGTCAAGCATTAAATACACCAGCAAATAAATGGCTTGCTTATCGTTTTAGTGTTGTTGCAAGATTCCAAGACGTAAACATCCAAGATGGGGAAATATATATTCAAATGAATTACATCTCCCTACCTGCATCTTTTAAGGAAATGTATAGAAAACGGGTGTGTGGAGTGAAAGGGGGAAGGATGGAATGGCTAAGAAGAAGCAGGTGTGGATTTCTAAGGTTTGGACATGCCCTGTGACTCTAAAGTTCATTGCCAAAGTTGAGCAGACTGTCTGTGGCAGAAAGATTTGAGTGTAAGTTGTGCATGTGTGTAATAAGCCCCTCTGTGCACATAACTTGGGAATCTTAGCCCAACCAGGATTCTCTGAAGTTTGCATAGGTGGGCTTTAGAGATGCATCAATCAAGATACTATTATTCAGAGATAATTGTTACAAATTCATTTTATACTACATTGGTACCTCTGGTTACAAACGCTTCAGGTTACGAGCTCCGCTAACCCGGAAGTAGCTGCTCCTGGTTGCAAACTTTGCCCCAGGATGCGAACATGAACACAGCAGTAGGTCCCATTATCAAAAGCGTGCCTCAGGATAAGAACAGTTTCAGCTTAAGAACGGACCTCCGGAACGAATTAAGTTCGTAACCAGAGGTACTACTGTACTAATGGAGGCTCTGACCGCTTGTATAGATGAAGAGGTAAGCTGTTTTTGATTGAGTTTATTTATTTATTTTCTACTTTATGGTGTTCTCCCTCCTTGATCCAAACTGTCCTAAAGGGCCTTGACACTTTTAGACCATAAGAATTCAACAATTAAAAAAAGCAACTTGTTGGCTGCAAAGGAAAATCCAAGTGGAAACCAGCTGTTTGACTTTTCTCTGCGGCATATCACTGGTGTAGAATCACTAGCGATTTTCAAGGGGTATTTAATGACATTTTCTGTAGCCACGGTTTGTTGTTCACTTACGAACCTTCATTTGTTTTAACAGATCATGCCATACCAGAGGGAAGAGAGGGGTGGGCGTTCAGACATGCAAGGGCAAATCCTTGTGTTAATGGAACGAGAGACTTACCACTACTTTGGATACAAGCCTTTGCCGTAGTTGATGCAACAGGCTAACACAGCTTTGGAAAATACTAGTATTTGTACTTTTAAAGCAAATGGTTTACTACCTTGAATAGCAATCATAATTGAATCTTGAGATGATATAGCGGTAATATGTGAAATCTTATGAATAACGAATAGTAATATAGTGGTTGATGTCAATGTCATATTTTCTTTTAGTTTAGTTCATCTATTTTGGTTTAATGGAGAGATGGATTAGGGAAGTCTAAAAGTAATATATAATATAGCCTTCTTTTTGTTAAGAATAGAAAGGCTAAAAAGGTATTAATACATTTTTTTCTTTCTTGTTAGTATTGTAATATGGCATATTTGCAAAAAAAAAAAAAGAATTTGAATGATATAGGTATATTTTTGTTTGTTTAACATGTATGGTTGAATGTCGGTGTTTGTGGTTGTTGTTAAAAACTCAATAAAAAGAAAATTTTTTAAAAAAGCAATCATAATTGAATGGTTCATATCTATGTAAGGTTTCCATTTATGGTTAACGTATAGACACAAGCAGTGTTAGCAGTTTAACTGAACAGGTTTCTGTTATTAAGAATCTGTCAGCTCTCTTTGGGCAGAAAGAAAGGCACGCATTTTCCGTTCCTGTCCACCCCACCTTTTCTGGAAGCCAGTCTGGCACAGCTAATTTGTCTGAGTCACTTAGCTTTATTATTCCTTGCCTTACAGGCACCTTTGCATAGTATGCTGTGATCACTTGTATTCATTGCTTTTGTCAGGCTATAACCTGGATACTGAGCTCAATATCTTACAGGTGTTCATGGGCGTAGCCAGTGGGGCAGGGAGGGACAGCTCCCCCCAATCAAGTAAAACATACAGAAATACTTAACTAACTGACCAATCACGACAGCTCTGCCCCCCCTAACAAAGTCCTGCCCCCCCCAACAAAAATCCTGGCTACGCCCATAGAGGTGTTAAAGCACAGAGAATACAATTAGGGGTCAAACCAAGCAAAAATTCCAAAAAGAATGGGTAAAATATAGAGAATATCTTAAAAAGCAGTGCCCTCAAATTAATATTTGGACTTGTTTCGATTAACTTCTGCAGAATAATTTATGGTACTTAAGTTAAAAAAAGAAATAAAAAGGGGTAATAATGAACTAAAAAGGAGACAGTTTACCCAAAACAAAAAAAGAACCGTGTTGAGGATGAAGGAAATCAATTAGAAGAAAAGAAGAACTGAAATATGGTATATATATATATATATATATAATTTATATATATATGAGATTATTTGTTTTGTATAAGTTTTCGTACATTATCATGTCTTATTTGTATTTTTTTGTTTTGTTTGTTTCTCTTTTGATTCTGTGCTATTATTTTCATGTTTAGTTTGACAAATGTGTGTATGTGTTGTAAATAAACTAAATTAAAAAAAAAATAAAGCACGGAGGATATTTTGGAGATTAGACTAGATTCTGATCTTCTCCACCCTTAAAAAAAAAAAATCTTGCATCAGATTCAAATTTCGTAGGCTTCATTACATTTGCAACTTTACTTGAAATGCCAGGTGTTCCCCATCTTCATTTTCTTACTGGCTGGCATTCAACTAAGGTTTACTCAGAGTTACTATGGAAATTAATGGACCTCAGTTCATTAATTTCAGGGGACGCGGGTGGCGCTGTGGTCTAAACTACAGAGCCTAGGGCTTGCCGATCAGAAGGTCGGTGGTTTGAATCCCCATGATGGGGTGAGCTCCCGTTGTTCAATCCCAGCTCCTGCCAACCTAGCAGTTCGAAAGCACGTCAAAGTGTGAGTAGATAAATAGGTACCGCTCCGGCGGGAAGGTAAATGGCGTTATCGTGCACTGTTCTGGTTCACCAGAAGCAGCTTAGTCTTGCTGGCCACATGACCCGGAAGCTGTACGCCGGCTCCCTCAGCCAGTAAAGCGAGGTGAGTGCCGCAACCCCAGAGTCATTTGCGACTGGACCTAACTGTCAGGGGTCCCTTTACCTTTACTCTGAGTAAAACTTAAGTTGATTACCACCTACTGTCTCTATCCCTACTCCAGGTCAGAACATTGCTTTGGATCAAAACTACAGAGCTGGATCCAAAACGGCAGGGAATGGAAGGAAAATACCACCATTCCTAAAACACTCAACAGTGTATAGAATCATAGAATTGTAGAGTTGGAAGGGACCGCGAGGGTTACCTACTCCAGCCCCCTATAATGCAGGAATTTTTTGTCCAATGTGGGGCTCAAAACCAGAACTATGAGATTAAGAGCCTCATGTTCTATTGGCTGAGCTATGCTTCGGACTGTATGTGTTGCTGGACTACAGCTCCCATCAGCCCCAGCCATCAAGGGCAATGGGTGTTGGAATCTAATAACATCTGGAGGGCCACAGATTTCCCCTTCCTGATGTGGGTGCTATATCAGTTCTTATGCTGTGGCGTAAGTGGAACAGCATCTTTGGCGAGTAATGCAACTAATTTCTTCACCCAACACAGACATTCCTTAAGTGGACAACATTACCATGAAGGTCTTTGTGCCTTTTAAAGTTAACATTGCTTTAGGACAGAGGTTAGCAACCTTTTTCAGCCGTAGGCCGGTCCACTGTCCCTCAGACCATGTGGTGGGCCGGACTATATTTTGGGGGGGAAAAATAATGAACCAATTCCTCTGCCCCACAAATAACCCAGAGATGCATTTTAAATAAAAGCACACATTCTACTCATGTAAAAACATGCTGATTCCTGGACTGTCAGTGGGCCGGATTGAGAAGGCGATTGGGCTCGATCCGGCCCATGGGCCTTAGGTTGCCTACCCCTGCTTTAGGACATAGGAAGCTGCCTTATACCAACTCGGAGCATCAGTTTGTCTAGCTTAGAATTGGCAGCACTGGCCGCCAGCAGCTCTCCAGAGTTTGAACCTGAGACCATGCACATGCAGAAATATTGTGCTACAATCCAGCTACAGCCCTGGTTTCCCGGCCTTGCCTTTTTAAAGGCATGCACTATATTTGTAAATATTTGCACACACTATTGTTCGGGGTCTAGAGCAAGGTGCAAACTGCATCAAGAACACACAGATGGGCAGAAGAAAGCCCTCAATGTCACCCCAAACACAATCACATCTTTTATCCCATTCATTAATCCCAAAATGTATAAGGCTATATACAAGTTCTGCCTGCACAGCGATATCACCACTCCACATGCATGCTGTGTGTGCCCTCCCCAAAAATCTGCTACGAGGGTTAGGAGAACCCCCCAGAACAGAACAAGGAAGGAGGAGAGGGGAGGTTGTTCCAATCTGCTTCGCAATACTTGGCGCACAATGCAGGTACATCTGTGGGGAGGGATTCAACAAAGCGCTATGGTAATCATCCCATCAGTGTATGCATTTCAGCATGCTAGACAGAACAATTCCCACCTCCCCCTGCTTGCTGTTCTCGGGGTTCTCCTGAACCCCCAGAGCTTAATTTGGAAGGTGTGAGGGGCAGAGAGAGGGTGGGCAGCCCTGTTGCGCTAGCAGAAGTCCTTGCCCAGACTTCCACTAACTAACAGGACTCCTTAGCTGAATTCAGTGCTTTTTTTCCTGGGGTACGCATACCCCTAAACATTTTGTGAATCTTTGTACTTTTGTCCATTTACTGTATTTCCCCCGATTTGAACTATAAAATGGTGACTTTCTTGAGTCAAAATGAGAGTACCCCTAAACATTTTTTTTCAAGAAAAAAAAAGCACTGGCTGAATCTGGCCTACGGATTGGAACTGCTGCTCCAAACAAAACATGTCTTGAAAAAGAGTTCAGGAAAACCCTGTTTGGCTACTTTTAAAGCCACACTGATTACATGTGAATAGATCATGTACAGTAACTGCATTAATATGTAAATACTGATGATTGGATTATGCCCTCCATTCAAACCTTACCTCAGGCATATCCATCAGGTACCATGTATAAACAGAAGCCAAAGGAAAAGAGAGAGAAGGAAATTTAGGAGACAGGAATCTCTGTGAAGGAACATGCAACCAGGCCAAAATCAGCTGGAAAGGGCGAGGAACTAAGTACCCATTTTCCACAAGGGAACACGCCATATAGCTTCAACCTGTTGGCCCACTTGAAGAAGCTGTTAGGAGTAGAGGGATAGTGGGTGGGGAAAGGGTTAAGCATCTTCTCCACTCAAAACCACCCTTCCCGAAACTGTTTTAAATCTTTAAAGAACACGAACATTATAGGGGCTTCATTGCATACATTTGCACGTAACCTGAAGTCAGTCCCTCAGGTAAGGAAAAGGTGCAAGGAACAGGAAGAATAAGACAAGGGAGAGAAAGACAAGGCGGGCATAGAACAATAGATATGTTCTACAGCAGCATCTTAGGTAGCCTTCACATTTACCAGACACGTCCTGTTTCCTGATTTCCTCTTATGTATTCCCAGGAGGCCCAGGGATACAATTTGGCCAGGCAAACAGACATAACAAACAACTTCTGCAAAGCAGAGCTTGCTGCATTCTCTGTGTAGGACACAGAACCTGCTGACAGCTGTTCTCTGTGGTAATGTACACAGAAATCGGCCTGCGACCTTACAGTTTTAGGTTTTAGAAAATCTTAGCTTACCTTTGTCTAAGTCTCTACTCTCTATTACGGATCACATTTGAACCTCTTTTACTGAACTGTGTTTGCGCAGCGTTCCTTTGTCGAGGAAAATGTGGAATTGTCACCTGAGGAATTATGTGTATGTTTTTAAACAAAAAAAAAATTCTTAAACTCTGTTTATTTCCACTTTCTGTAATTGCTGTGAAGAATTAATAGGCACTGCTCAATTTTAAGGGAGTGCTAATTGAACCGCCTTAGATGATGAAGATGATGGTCTTATGAAATTGCTGTGCACTACCTTGGCAGGACAATTATATCCTGAAAGCTGGCTTATAAATTATTTCTTAAAAAAGTAAGAAAATCACTGCACCTATTTTACTTATTTATTCATATTTAACATATTTATATATTGCTTACTCAGCAGACAAACTCTAAGTGGTTTACAAAGAGCAATCTAAAGCATTCATTTAACTGTACCAGTAAAATCAAACTTATAAACAAATTAACATAGAATGTTGTCAATATATAAATTAAATCAGCAATTTAAAAAACCATTATACATAGTAACATTACATGTTAAAGTTACATGCCTCAGTGTCTTGCCAGAATAAAAAAGATTTTTTAGAAGGCACTGAAAACAATGCAGGGAAGGGACCAGCCTAATATTAATGGGCAAGGCATCCAATATTTATTTTATTTATTTGAGAAAAGTAATTATAGGATAGTTCAGAAATTCAAGTAAAGAAATAGTATATCATTGTATTCCTGGGATCTACTGTTTATACTTGAAACATTGTCTATAGATCCACTCTGGGCATTCTTTCAGATATGATAAGAAAAGAACACAGTAAGCCCATATAAAATGTGTCAGTTAGATTATTGGTTTTATGGTTGTGTGTATTATTTGCATTTGAGTGTTTTCAATATATATATATATTTAAAAAATTCTAAACTTGGGCATGTTACATTATCTAAATATCAGGCGTGGTGGCAGGTTTGGGGTTTGTTTTTTTTGCTTATACAGCCACATCAGGTTAGCTGGGGCCAGGATGAATTCATCAAATTTATTTCCCTTTGCGTCCTTAATCGGGATTGGAATCCAGGTTCCCAGAGGTAAAAAGGCTAGGCCTGATTCCTAATCCACTAGGCCCTCAGCTTCATAAACAACCCCCCCGCCCCATCTTGCAAGAGGCTTCCCAGTCAGCTCTTACATTTTCCGCATTTATTGCTAATTTTGTCAGAGAATATAATGTTATTAAAAGGGGGCTCTGAGGTTAATCTTTATCCATACGCGAGAAAGACGTCACATGATGTCACCCAATAATTGGGATCTTATCAGTTCAGAGTATGTCAAGAAGAGGAAACAAATCAGACCACAAATAGAAATGGAACGTGCCTATGCATTATTAGCATTTTGATTTGGGGGTTTCTCTCTTTCCCTAGCAGAAAGGACTGGTGGGTGAGATTATTTCACATGCAACCCAGTCTATGAGATAGAAATGATGCTGTGATGGAGCCATTACTAGCAACAACAACACAATGCTTTTTCTCTGCTGAGGCTAACTGTGCCAAATATTGATGTATTGTGGTGTTTTTTTTATCCTCCAAGGAGTTAAAGGTGCTGTGCCTGGTTCTCTGCCTTTCATTTTATTCTCACAACGAGCCTGAGAGGTAGGCTAGGCAGGGAGAGAGAATACTTGGCCCAATATCACCTCAGTGAGCTTCATGACCGAGTGGGGATTTGAACCGGGATCTCTCTGGGTCGAAGTCTAAATAACAGTACTATTCTGTCAATTAGAGCTACCAACTGCTGGTTTCAAAAACTCCATGCTTCCCCTATAGCAGATGTGGGGAACCTTTGGCCCACCAGATGCTACTGAACTACAACTCCCATCCGCCGCAGGAAGCATGGACAATGGCCAGAGATTATGGGAGTTGTAGTTCAGCAACACCTAGAGGGCCAGAGGTTCCCTACATTGGTCATGTTGTTGTTGTTTAGTCGTTTAGTTGTGTCCGACTCTTTGTGACCCCATGGACCAGAGCACACCAGGCACTCCTATCCTCCACTGCCTCTAGCAGTTTGGTCAGACTCATGTTAGTAGCTTCGAAAACACTGTCCAACCATCTTGTCCTCTGTTGTCCCCTTCTCCTTGTGCCCTCCATCTTTCCCAACACCACGGTCTTTTCCTGGGAGTCTTCTCTTCTCATGAGGTGGCCAAAGTATTGGAGCCTCAGCTTCAGGATCTGTCCTTCCAGTGAGCACTCGGCTGATTTCCTTCAGAATGGATAGGTTTGATCTTCTTTCAGTCCATGGGACTCTCAAGAGTCTCCTCCAGCACCATAATTCAAAAGCATCAATTCTTTGGCGACCAGCCTTCTTTCTGGTCCAGCTCTCACTTCCATACATCATTGGTCATGCAGTCAGGGCCTATATTGATTTGACTGCCTTTTCAGACCCCATTACTACTGTTTTACTGTTTGGACCAGTAAAATGCTAGCTGGTTGATGTTCTTAAGTGCAGTTAAGTAGCCTGGTGAATGTTGGATCCAAAATCTCCAGAACTCCCTAACTCACCCCTTCTCAACCTCCACTTCTCAACCACCACTGATGGTATAAGGAGCATTGGCAGTGAAGCTTTCTGCTGTTGCAATGAGAAGGTCTTTGGCTTTGAGCAAGGTGTTCCATGGTATCCTATGCCCCCCCTCAACTGCCCTCCCAGGGGCTACAGGATTGCTCCCTAAATCAAGGTAAGACTTGTATTTCTCATCCACAGTTTGTGCGTATCACCTGTTCACCTTTGATGATGTTTTTGGCTCCAGATATAATTTTCCCAGGCCTTTACGTCTAATCTGTTTTAATCTCATCTCTTTAGAAGAATTTTATGCTCGAAGGCAGCATACAACATAAATAAATAAGATGGCTTTACGATGCTGCTTTTAGATTTACTGCTTCTAGGATTTCATTTTTGTTTTTTGAAAACCTATTTTGTAAACCGTCCTGCGAATGCATTTGAAGGACAGGGTAGAGATCCCTAAAACAAACACTTAATTTACACCTCTTTGGGAATTTGTTTCCATACTGTGGTGGCCAAACACTGTGGCAGGCTGGCAGGACTTGGAACAGCTATGCAAAGCCTCAGGAAAACCTCCTGGTCCCAGGCACATCAAGTTCAATCAGCCCATAGGTGTCAACTGGCAACTTGGGCAGTGGGATTGGCAAATTTCCTGCCTGAAGCTATTGTTATTCACCTTAGATGAGTAGGCAAAGCTAGAAGAATGCATTGATTTCAACTCTTCTCCTGCTTTCCATGCTAGAGGGGAGGAAAGGGCAAGTTTCCAAACCCTCCAAGTGTCCCTATTTTCCAGGGACAGTCCTAGATTTACAGCTGTCTTGGTTTCTGATTTGATCCCGGAATGCTCTGCTTTCCCTTAAAGGTAAAGGGACCCCTGACCATTAGGTCAAGTCGTGACCGACTCTGGGGTTGCGTCGCTCATCTCGCAATATTGGCCGAGGGAGCCGGCGTACAGCTTCCGGGTCATGTGGCCAGCATGACTAAGCCGCTTCTGGCGAACCAGAGCAGCACACAGAAATGCCGTTTACCTTCCCGCTGGAGCAGTACCTATTTATCTACTTGCACTTTGACGTGCTTTCGAATTGCTAGGTTGGCAGGAGCAGGGACCGAGCAACGGGAGCTCACCCCGTCACAGGGATTTGAACCGCCGACCTCCTGATCGGCAAGCCCTAGGCTCTGTGGTTTAACCCACAGCACCACCCGCATCCCTTTCCCTTAGGATGCTCTTATTTTCATCGGAGAAATGTTGGAAGGTATGAAGTTATGCGACCCCTGAGCCAAGGAGATAAGTAACTATACAACCTTTAGAAGACATCTAAAGGCAGCCCTGTATAGGGAAGATTTTTAAAATGTTTTTTAAACATTATGTTTTTATATTTGTTGGAAGTCATCCAGAGTGGCTGGGACAACCCAGTCAGATGGGTGGCGTATAAATAATAACATTATTGGAATAAGACGTCCCTAGTTCCATCGGAGAATAGTAGGAGGGTATGAATTACTGGTCCCAAAGTTATTATGCAAGCTTATTCTGTTCTGCCTCCCAGCCACTGCTATGAGACAGGTGAAAAGGCACAATGTATTTCCCTGCTTCTCCTGGTCATTCTGGAAACAATGTGCGGTAGAAAGTGGAAAGTTGGGTGATGATAGAGAGAGAGTGAGTGTGATATAATAGAGAACAGGCTGGACCAGGGACATTTGGGTTCAAGTCCTACTCAGCCATGAAGCTACATTATATTTCACCAGTCATTTTGCTCTCTCTGTGCTGAATCCACTTCGCAAGTTTGCTGCAGAAATAAACTATCAACTATATTGAGCTTTTGGGTGGAAGGATACAGAAACTAATGCATTTGCAACAGGTATAGCAGATGTAAATGTATGTGTGCAGGTTAAGAACTGAATTGTGATGGAAGTGCTATGGGGGTGTGGAGTGTTTGTTTACACTGATATTGCACTTTGCTGCATTAAGCGCCCACTTAAAACAACTCAGAGGCCCATCTAAACAATAGCATTTTTATTATTGGCTTGCAGAAGGTTGTCGTGGAAGAAGCTGAAACGGTTCTTCCCGAGAAGCGAGTTCCAGAGCCTGGGGGCAGACACTGAAAAGGCCCTCTCCCGAGTTGCCACCCAGATGTTGGCAGGGCTCGAAACTCAGGTAAGTTTATATGGGGGGGAAGCTGCCCTTCAGGTAACCTGATCGCAAAGCATTTAGGAATGTTATCGGTCATAAGCAGCACTTTAAATTGTGCCAAGAATCAAACATCCCGTTGCGTTCGGCCTCTCCCTCCCTCTCCCTCGCTCCTTCTCCTCTTCACAGGGTACAGGTAATGGATTGTGAGAGAGGACACTGGTATGAACACTTGTGCAAGTTTGCAGGCTCAGATAGATTGGATTATTTGCAAAGGTGTTCAAGGCCTATGGAATATGAGAACCACTTATCTAGAGATGGTTTACACAGGCCTCAGCACACAGCTCCTACCACCGTACAGTACCGGATTCCTAGGAACCAGCCTGGACTAAGTTTACCTTCGGTTAAGGGTTCTGAGGCTCACAAGTGACAAAGGAATTTCTCCCCGCATCTCAGTCTGAAGTTCCATATGCCGGGGGTTCCCACCCTGCTTGAAAAGTACTGAGGGTGTTAGCGGACCATTAGTGGTTTTTTTATTTTGCCTGTTGTAGCAATTGTAATGCACTGTGTAAAATGGCATTCTTATTGCTTCTCCTAACCTGGGCTTACATCCGAATTATATGCATAGGATCAGGCTGACAGTGACAGGGGTAAAGCATGTCTGTTGAACTTATCCCTGCCACACGTGTTTTAATTATCTGCTTTTTATTAGCTATCAACAAAAAAAGTTATTTAAAAACTGTTCGAAGGAGCTGTGATGCCTAGGAAAGACTCTGGTGACCCAGATCAGGGGAAAGTCAGGTTCAGGCATAAAAAAAACCACAAATAAATTGCTGGATTCCTCTTACGTACTATAAAACAATGGTGTAGAGGAAAGAAAAGCAACAGGTAAAGGTCTCCTCCCATATTCCTGTGGTGATGGTGGTTAAAACTCTACCTTTGCACACCCTTTATTTTTAAAAAAACAATTGCACAAGGACCTTCTTTCATATTAAAATCTGGCTGCAACCCTGTTTATACTCACCTGGGCAACTGTATTCGTTGGGCTTTCTTCTGAGTAGACATGTATCGGATTAGACTGCCAGTTACCGGTATTTCTCTGCCCCATCACCATGAGCAAATGTGGAAAATACCTTGAGTGTTACTCGAGGAAGATTAAATGCACTCCCCTCTCCTAGCAGCTGCCAAGGCCACACTCCTACTGTGAGTTCTATCTTCTTCCTCCCTTTAGTGGTTTCCACAAATTGGCTTTGCCCTTCACTCTTTTTCCTGGTCGCTGTCTCACTTCCCCCCAGGCCTAACAGACACAAGCCTTGCTACTTCCTATTTGCTATTCTCTCACAACTTCTTTTCTTCTCCTCTTATGACTTGATGTAGAATTTAGGAGTATGGGCACAAAGGCTGGAGATGAAGGGCAGTTGTTTCCCTCCCTGCAAAGGTGAAAGGAGCAACGATAAAGCCCTCCGTCGTCTTCTCACCGTATTCCTTGGTCAAACAGGCCTTTTAGATTTTCGCGGTGCATCGAAAGCTGCCAGACCTGCTTGAGCAGAAATGATAGTGGGACAAAAAGGAATAAGTGTGTGCATGCCTCAGATAATAATAGCTCTAACATGTCACTTTCAGCTCTCTAAAACAGCACAGATCGGGAAGTTTTGACCTTCCAGATGTTGTTGGATTCCAATCAGCCCCCGCCATTATAGTCAGAAGATAGTCAAGGACGTTGGGAGTTCTAATCTAACAACATCTGAAAGGGTACTGGTTCCCCACCTCTGCTCTACAGTCAAACAGCATGCAGTCGTTGTAAGAATTTGTCTTCCTGGATCAGGAATATCAATTCTTCGGCTCAGGTAGTGTCTTTATAAAAACGATGGTTGTCAGAAGTCAATGTGATTTAAGTCTTAGCCATTCCCTTCAATGCAAATCTAGGATAATTTGTGTTATTGTCAAGTTGTTACTTCTGTTGTGAATGGTGGCAGTGCTTGGCTAATCAACAACTGTCTCTCCAAAGTGATCAGCTGGGCCTGGTGGCGTTTGACTATCAAGAGCAGGGGTAGGCAACCTAAGGCCCATGGGCCGCATCCGGCCCAATCGCCTTCTCAATCTGGCCCGTGGACGGTCTGGGAATCAGCATGTTTTTACATGAGTAGAATGTGTCCTTTTATTTAAAATGCATCTCTGGGTTATTTGTGGGGCAGAGGAATTCGTTCATCCCCCCCTCCCCCAATATAGTCCAGCCCACCACATGGTCTGAGGGATAGTGGACCGGCCCACGTCTGAAAAAGGTCGCTGACCCCTGATCAAGAGGATGCTAGAGATAGCCTTTCACTACAATGCAAATCTAGAATAATTGCATTATCACAATGTAGTTCCTGTTGTTGCTAATGGTGGCTGTGCTTATTCACCATACATTTAATTGAATGTCACAGAATGTGCTTTTTACATTTCACGAACATTTGATTCCACTCTTTGCATTTCGCCCCTATATGCCCATGTAAACCCACTGGCTGAAGACGAACATTGTGCATCTTATGAAGTGGTCTGTAGCCCACAAAAGCTTAGGCCCTGATACAGAGGTAGTCAATGTGGGGCCTTCCAGATGTTTTTTTGGGGGGGACTCCTCAACTCCCAACAGCCCCAGCCAGCATTGCCAATGGTAGGAATGATGGGTGTTGTAGTCCAGAAATGTCAGGAGGGTACCACATTGCCATCTTTGCCCTATGTGTTGATCTCTTTGATTTGTTGCAACATGGCTACCACTCTGAAGTTGCTTTACGGTATTCGATATTCAAGTACATAGTTCCTCACATTATGGAGGTACCACTTGTGCCAATAGCTTTTGGAAGAACCAACAATGGCTCCAGGTTTTGACAGGTCCTTCGGCGAGATGCCTTTAGTGGGTCCCCTTCTCAATTGATGATAACATTATCAGGAAGGAAGTTCCTTCTCATTGTAAGCTATTGTTCTTAGAAGACAAAATGGCACCGCCGATTAACCTCTTGCGAAAGCTTCAGTTAACCAGATACCCTATGACAACTGTAACAATCCCTTGGATCATCTGA
Organism: Darevskia mixta; assembly: GCA_034641385.1. Taxonomy (NCBI): domain Eukaryota; kingdom Metazoa; phylum Chordata; class Lepidosauria; order Squamata; family Lacertidae; genus Darevskia; species Darevskia mixta. Next base: position 24,657,513 of record JAWWNH010000011.1, read on the forward strand.
ATCCACCATAAGTAATTATTTGAAATCTCTCATTTTGCCTCACACTATAATTATAATAATTGCATCCTGAAACTATTACTGGATGCAGAATTACGTAGCAGAATTAAATATATGACAGTATATACCAGGACGGTGTCAAGCAGTTAATCTTTAATCACCTGTCCCTTTGCTGATTAATTTATAATATAATTATTTATATTAATTTATAATATAATATAATGTCCTACTGAGAGAACTACATTGGCTCCCAGTACGTTTCCGAGCACAATTCAAAGTGTTGGTGCTGACCTTTAAAGCCCTAAATGGCCTCGGTCCTGTATACCTGAAGGAGCGTCTCCACCCCCATCGTTCAGCCCGGACACTGAGATCCAGCGCCGAGGGCCTTCTGGCGGTTCCCTCACTGCGAGAAGCAAAGCTACAGGGAACCAGGCAGAGGGCCTTCTCGGTAGTGGCACCCGCTCTGTGGAACGCCCTCCCAGCAGACGTCAAAGAGATAAACAACTATCTGACATTCAGAAAATACCTCAAGGGAGTCCTGTTTAGGGAAGTTTTTAACCTGTGATATTTTAATGTATTTTAATATCTGTTGGAGGCCACCCAGAGTGGCTGGGGGGACCCGGCCAGATGGGCGGGGCACAAATAATAAATTATTATTATATTATTATTATTATTCTTGCTCACCTGTTTCCCTTCCCTTAGAAGGGATAATAATAATAATAATTTTTTATTTGTACCCCGCCCATCTGGCCGGGTCTCCCCAGCCACTCTGGGCGGCCTCCAACAGACAAAAAATACATCAAAATATCACAGGTTAAAAAGGAAAGATGAGCACCTGCTGCTTGCGAGAGAGGAGGGATCAGTACTTCCCTAGCACTGCTCAGTTTCCTTAGGAGGGAAAGTGAAGGCATCCCAGGTAACAGCATATTTCTGCTCCCTGGCATAGCCCAGGTTTGGCTCAGCTCCCCATGCTGTTTCCTCAGAAGGGTGGAGGACGGGATACACACTGAATCATGCCACAGCAGAGGAAGATTCCTTTCCTCCTCTCCCTGGTACTGCCTGGAAACCGAGCTCTTTTTCCTCCTGGCATCCCCAGAAGGAATTTAGGCAGGAAGGGAAGCCCACTGAGATATATTTCTGCCCCTAAGAGCAGTTTCTAAAAGCTGGGAGGTTTGGAAGGGGAGCAAGCAGATGCAACAGCGGCAAAATGTGTATATGTGTGTGTATAATCACCAGTCCATAATAAGAGATAGGCTATTGTGCTCCTTGGCTATGCCAGGCAGTAGGAGGACCGTGCTGTTACCTGAGATGCCTTCACTTTGGGGTGTAAGAGTAGCAAATGTGGTTCCCTCCAGATGTTCCGCACTCCATCTCCCATCAGTCCCAGCCAATTTGGCCAATGGTCATGGATGATGGGAGTTGCAGTCCCCAAAAATCTGGTGTGTGTGTCCCCCCCCCCCCCAGGTTGGCTACCCCTGCCTTGGAAAGAATTCTCCACGAGTTGCTTCCTTTTCCTGGTCCAACCTGCTCCGATTTTTTCCTTGGGGAGGAATTTCAGTGTGAGTTGCTTCCTGTTCCAACCACTAGTCAGGAAGGCATATGGAAAATTGGAAGACTGTGGATCTAGCTAGCCCTGTCTTGCTCGCTCAGGCTCTCAGCACATTAAGGTCCCTGAGGCCTAAGTCTGTCCCAGCTTTCTTCCAAAAAAACCCCCATCTTAACTGGAGCTGCCAGAGAACAAGCCTTCTGTTCTGTCCTTGACTCTCCACTCATACCTGCCTTATATTCTGAGCACAGTTGCTCTTAAAGCATCCAGAATCGGCTGTGGAAATATTGTATATACCAAGAACAAATTCATTTTCTGGAATATTTCCGCCGAAACTGGGCCAGAAGGAGTGGGGGGAATGAAAAGGAATGAAACGTCTGGAAACCTGAACAGGAATACTCTAGACTGCAACGTTTTGTCGGACATTTTGTAAGATTGGGAACCTGTGGCCCTCCAGATGTTGTTGGACTACAACTTCTATCAGCCCTCGCCAGCATGGCCAACGGTCAGGGATGATGGAAGCTGCAGTTCAGCAGCATCCGGACCCAAGGAAAGCTGTTAAACGTAGCACTCAAAGCTAATAATAAAGTATAGCAAAAATGATATAAAAAACCAGAAATAACAATGCTTCCGGGGCTGCATACCTGTTTATAGAGTTATGCAAAAACCAGAACTCAAGGTCACCTCCAAGAGTGTTCTGATCCAGAGGACCAAACAGTTTTGTCTGGATGAGCATGAAGTGATGGGTTACTTTTTACTTGCTTGTCAAGTATAGCAGGGAGGGGAAATGTGGAAGCAAAGAACGAGCAGAAACAAATTCCATATTTTTCAGTGGTCTCAAAGCCAAGTTAAGGCCACAATCCTCTGCATATTTATTTGGGACTAAGACCTATTGGACTCTGCTTGTGAGCAAATGTGCTTAGGATTCTGCCGTACGCTTGGAGATTAAGTGTTTGATCATATCCTGCTTACAAAAATAGCAGGGGCGATGGACCACCCTGTGCTACTGTAAAAACCAACCCCCAACCAACCAGAAATTAATTTGATAGAGGGATATTTTTAAAATCTGACTTTAGGTGTGGTTTTTTTTTTTGGGGGGGGGAGGTGGCTGGTACCAGATTTCTTAAACAGAGGATTTTTTAAAAAAATCCACTAGCATCCTCCTCAAAATATCCAGGAGTCTGGGCCCACCTTATGCCTCAGGAGGTTTTTTTTTTTTTTTACAACCACCATTGTCTGCGTTTTAATTGCCAGGTGTTCAATCAACCTAAACTTAGGAGGGCTGCGTGCGTTTGTGTAGGCCTCCCCGCGCCTCCTCCTCCGTCTGGATGGTGGAGCAACTGGTGACACGGAAGGGATGCCCGCCGCTGCCGCCGCCGCCACCCAGGGCTTTCATGCTTAAGGTTGCAAGTGTATTGCTAATTGCTGGGACTTGTTGCTCCATCCGCTCCAGGCTGGAAGGCAGCGGCAGCAGCAGCAGCAGCAGCAGCCACGACGTGGGGCTTCTCTCTGCCTTTCTCGTTAATTAGACGGGGGAGAGAGCGAGAGCTGAATGCGCGGCACCTGGTTGACAATGGATTAAGCAGCTCGAGACAGGCAGCGGGCGATCCCTTCAAAGACGATACAGCACCGTCTGCATCCCTAGCGCTTTATCAGTCCCTAGCAGTCAACTGCCTCTCTCTGCGCAGCGGCGGCGGCGCTTCCTCCTTGCAACTGCAAGCCTGTAATGGAGGGGAGCAGCAGCAGCAGCCAGATGGTACATTACCACCGAGAGACTTTCTAGTCTGGAAACTTCCCTCTTTCCACCATCCTTTGCGTGTGTGTGTGTGTGTGTGGCGGAGGTGGGGGGGGGGGAGAGAGAGAGGAGGAGGAGAGCAAGCAAGCAAAAGAGAGGGGGGGGGAAAGAGTTATTTCTTATTGCAAGATTAGTTGGACTTTTGTCCCGATGGTTAGCAAAAAAAGTTGCTTAAGCGAGGAGCAACAGGAGGAGGCTGAGCTGGCTGCGCGCAACTGGGAGGAGGAGGAAGGAGAAAAGTTTTTTACTCACTTCTCTTCTGCGAGGAGCAGAGCCCCTCCCAGGCGAGGAGAGGGAGCGAGCGAGATAGGGATGCTACCGCTTGCAAGAGGCGGCGGCGGCAGCAGCAGCAGCCTGGCTGAGTAACACGTCCCCGGGAGCCTGGCCGGAGCCACACGTGATGCGCCTGCCTCGGAGGGTGAGCGGGGGCGCGCGGTGTGGGGTGGCGGGGACTGGGGGTACCGTCGGGCGCCGCTGCCGGGCCGGAGGGCTCCTCGGCTTCGCCTCATCCTCCTCCGGGAGGGAGGAGAGGACGAAGGGAAGTTCTGGGGGAGTTGATGAACTTTGCACATCAATCGAAACGCCATTTTGAATTCGGCTGCTGCTCGCTCTCCCCCCTCCCTCCCTCCGGAAACTTTTGCTTTCCTTTGGTAATTGCTCGTCCCCTGGCCTTTCCCTTTCCCGGTTATTATCCTTAACTTTTTTTTTTAAGCGGCGTGCGGGGGGTTGGGGAGAGGGAGGCGTGGGGGGCGGCCGTGCATCACCATCACCATCACCATCCGCACCGCTTTCCATCTTGGCTCGAGCCAGGCAGCCCAGCCCGGAGCAAGTCCGACGTAAGTAGGCGAGGCTGATGCCAGGAGGGCGACTTTCTACCTGTGCCTCTTGGGAAGGAGGAGAGAGGAAAGGCGCAGCTTGGGAGCGAAGCTGCCCGGGGGGAGCTTCAGAGGCGTGCAAAGAAACTTTTCCCCCTTCCGAACGTGCGGATGGATGGGTGGGGATGAGGAAGGAGGACACTTGCGGCGAAAGGTAGAAAGTGCCCCCCCCCTTTCAAGCGGCGCGACTCTCTTGCTGGTGTTGCAAATGTAGCGTTTGGGGAGGGAGCGAGAGGTGGCCGGGTGGTTTTTTTTTCTTTTTGTGTGTGTGTCGTGGAGGAAAGTTTCTGAAAAGTTGGTTGGCAGTGGTGCGGAGTTGATGCTGCTGCTGAGTTGGGGCAGCTTCTCTCTCTCTCTCTCTCTCTCTCTCTTTCTCTCTTTCCCATCCCCCGCTCCTCCCTGCCTCCCCTTCTCGGCTCCCCCCACCGCTCCTTCCGTGTTGCAAACTGTACCAACCAGCAACACCCGTTGCAGCCTGTTGCCTGCAGGACCTGATGCTCATCCATATTAAACCGTCTGAGCTCAGGAATTCATCCAGATCATCTCTCTCCCTCCCCTCCTACTGCAAAGTTTATTTTTAACCAACGATTTGGATGGGCCTGCGAGAAGGAGAAGGAGAAGCATCTTTTAACCCAATTGGCCTCCGCTCCCTGCAACTACATCCTCCTCCGGCTCGCTCTCCTCTTCCTTCTCCAGCCCTTTTTTTGTTGCGTTGGGGTTGTGCGAGAGAGGGGAAAGCTTTTATGATTTGAAGATGATGGGGAGCGAAGTAGCTCCCCTCCCTTTAAGTTGAAGTGGAGTCGACTCTCTCAAGGTACAACTCTTCTCTCCCACCCCAAAAAACCTCGACGCTTTGGTCTTTCTCCCCCCCCCCCCCTCTTGGGCATCTGCTAACTTTTTCCCCTCGTTTGCAAGGGCGGTTGCTGGAAGCATCTGTGTGTGTTGTTTCTGTCGCTCCTTTTTTAATATATATATAATTGTACTTTGGTACTTCTCGTTCCCTTTGCCCTCCCCTCCCCTTCACCCTCGGGGATGGGGGGGGGAGAGGGAGAGGTTGGAGCCTTCACAAGATCAGTTCTGCTTCTCTCTCTCGCTTGGCCTTCAGCAAAGGTGCACGCGCGTCATCCTTCTCCTTTCCTCCTTGAATACTTCGGAAGGGTTCGGCGTGTTTTATGGTACTGTGTGGGGTATGTGTATACGTATGTGCGGGAGGGGATCTGCGCTTCCTTTTCTCCCCCCCCCCAATTGTACTGGGTCCGAGGGACATATTTCTCTTTCCCCCACCCCTTCCAATGGATTATAGGAGGAAACGCACATACGCATCGTCACGAGTACAGGAAGGAGCCCCGCGTGCGTCCGAACCTAGGAAAATGTGTCGCGTGTCCTATTTACTTCTGTTTTCTTTCTTTCTCAATATGTTGCGTCGAATTCTGAACTTAACTGGTCCAGGTCTCTCTCTCTTTCTGTGTTAAAAAAAGAAAAAGATTCTTCTCGCATCTTTTTTTAATCCTTTTAATCGACCCTTTCGGATTACAAACAACAACGACGCTATTAACTCCCCCCACCCCCTTCTATCCCCCCCACAATTGCTACATCCAAAACTTCTCCAAAAGCGCCCCCCTCCCTGCTCCCCCTTCTCCTCCTCTCTCCTCTCTACGTGTTAATGCAGACTAGTCGGGACTCGTCTCTTAGGAAACTGCGACCTTAATCGTTGCTAAGAAGCAGCGGAGGAAAGGTTTCTCTCTCTCCCCCCCCCCGCCCCTGGTCGAAAGACGTATTTCCCTGCCCCGCCACCCTCTCCCCCCCCCCTATTTTTTCTTAAGATTGTGGATGCAAACGTCAGAAAGAGAGATGATTCTTTCTTTGGGAACTTAAAAAGGGGAAAGAAAGAGGGGGAGAGGGGGAAAAAAACACCCACCCGATCTTTTATGACCTCCCCACACCCATGCAAACATGGAGCCAGTTTGCAAAAAAAAAGAAGGGAAAAAAGAGAGAGATTTCCTCGCCGCTCTTTGCAACTTGCTCAAACTTTTTCCTGCCCTTGCTCAAACTTTTTCCTGCCGTTGGGCTCGCTTGCTGTTGCCTTTATTTAACCAAGAGAGAAGGTGCGTGTATGTGGGTGAAGAGCAGCCATGGAAAACGTGGTGGTTGCTCTCCTCCGTCCTCCTCGGCCAAAGTAACTTCCAGCTTTCTAGCTCGCAGTTGTGCAACAGGCAAAGAGAGGCATCTCGTTGCCGGGCAGAGTAGAGCAGCGAGAGAGGAGGCTGGAGATGCTGTGAAAACTTTCGCAGAGGGAGGAGGAGGAGGAGCCGCCGCGGCTGCTGCTGCTGCTTGTTGATGGTGGAGGTGGATTGAACTTTGTCATGTCGGTTGATAAGTTTGCTCTGGCTCTGCCCTCCCCTCCCTCCGGCTCTCTCTCTCTCTCCCCCCTCTTCTTACCTCTTCGTTACACTATCTGTCTCTCCCTCCTCTCCCAGTGCTCTGCAATGCATCCTTGATGGGTTATAAAAGAGGAGGGGAGAGCAGTTTCTCTTAGCTCAGCACATTTGTGCTCCTTTGCCTGGCTAGGAGAGAGAAGGAAGAGCCCAGGTCCCGATGGACAGTCCCAAATTCGGCAGGGGCTTCAGAGAAATACCCAAACTGCACTCTTCCTGGGGAGATTGTTGGGGTTTTTAGTTTCCCCCCCCCTTGGGTGGTGGGGAGAAAATAACTCATTAAAATGCCATTTCCTTGACTTTTAATTGTCTGACTTTGGAAAGGATGGCGAAGTTGCACTTCCCTTTGTTTTTCTCTTGAGGTGGGATTGGACCTTTTTCTTTACAGGGTTTTTGGTGCTAGGTGGGGGAAATCTGTAGCAGGTATATATATATATATTATCTTCTGGCCATAAATCTGGTATCTTCAACCTGAGAAGGCAGTTAAGTTAGTTGGTTGATTCCTGGCAAGGGAAAAGTGCTTGAAACGTTACGTTTTCTGACTGCCTTTTACTTTGCATATGTCTTACCTTTTGGACAAGGTCGCTCGTGTTTAATGCAGTTTTTCTCATCCTTTGGGCGGGGAAAAAATTGCCTGTGCGATAGGGGGAATCTTAATTCTGTCTGCTTTTCACACCGATGCTTGCGTCTTTTAAGATAGCTGCTTTTTTCAGTAACTCCTAAATATTGGCAGATATCCTTAAAAGGGTGTGGTTGGCATGAGGAATTGGATGCAGTTTGGGAAGGGTTAAAAAAAAAGTTGCCCTCAGCCGCTTGGTTCTCTCCCCTCAGATGGATATGTGAATATGCGCATGCAGGGGGAGATAGACATGGACCCAGTGACTCATGGTCACAACAAGCCATATTTGTTTTAGGGTTTTATTTTCCCTTTGAAGGCTTAGGGGTATAGACCTCCTCTTGATGTGTGTGCATAATGCCCATTAGCATTAACTGGTGTTGCAAGTACATCCCTGGGAGAATAGACCCCTTTGTGTGTTAGAAACTCAGAAACAGCATGGCTCCATCATCCAATCAATCAAGTTACCACAACACTTCTTTTCATCCTTCGCTTAAGACACACCTAATAGCTTTAATTGTTTCAGGGCAATTGATGTCTTGTGTATGTGTGTCTGCATTCCCAGCCATGTACACGTGGAGTATGTTAAGTTTGTGTTAATGTAAAATTTTGTAGACCTTTTAAGCTTAGGGGAAAGTAACATGCTCCATTTCAGCTACCTGAAAATTTTCAACTAATTCGTGCCCATTTAATAAAACTGTCCCCCCCCCTTATAATTTGTTTTTAATACAAAGTTTTAAAGACTTTTGATTATTGAACTGCTCTGAAAATCAAACAATTTGCATGAGAGCTCACTCTTTCCTGTTCAATAGTCAGATAGATGACACCCATCCTTACATCTTTACGTCCTATGATGAACCTTGCTTGGACTTCTGTGAGTCTCTAGAGATTGCTAAAGTAAAACCTCAGGTGGGAAAATCTCTTGTGACTAAGTAGTGGGCTTAGCAAACTTGTTTTCGCCTAAGGGCAGACAGTGTGATTCAAAATCCCCCCCCCTTCCAGGCCTTTGCAAAATGTCCCTTGTAGCCTTATGGTTTTCCTGGGTTTCTTCAAGATGATTTATGTACTCTAGATGCATTTCCGCATCTACACTCAGAATTTTCTGTTACTGAAGGTGTCATAATTAGAGATGCTCTTCCCTGGTTTTTTTTTTCTTTTTGCTTGTAGTAAAAGCTGTTTTTTGCATTGGCTGTCTTACACTGCTAGTCAAAACTGGCTATCATTGCTAGATCTCTCAGGTTATACATGTTATCCCTTGCGAAAGTAGGTGGTGCGGAGAAGGTCATAGGATAAGTGTTGCTAAGCAGCTAAACAGAAGGATGCTAAAATTAACCCAAGTGCATCTATGAGGGATTCATCCTCTTTCTCCTTTCCTTCTGTAAATAAAATAAAACCACGTTTTTTCTCTTAAATTACCACACTGGGGATCTCGAACTCAAAAACTTTTGTGCTCAACGTCGGAAATAGTTTCATATCGCACTCTTAATATGTAAACTCCTGTATCTTAAGTATTTGCAGAATTATAACCTGCGTTCCCTTAATGGATGCTTTCATAGAGTTGAGAAGTTAACAGCACATGGCATCATGAGCTTAATAATCATTACTCAGAAGCAAGTCATGTTGAATTTGCTCCCTGCTAAGTGTGGCTGGGTTAGTAGGATAGAAGTCTTGGTTACAGGTAACTTTCAAAATGTGATGTGCTTCCATATAAGTCTATTTTTTTAAGGATTGATGGTGGCAATTTATCAGGAAATGTCCTGAGAACATACTTGCTTCCAACTTGGTGTTTATAGAAACTTCTGCAGCAGAAATTCCTTTTTCTCGTACCTCTCCTGCCCCCCACCCCCCAAGTACTGGTTGATGTAGTGAGTTGAAAACACAGGTGGAATGCAATGTTTCTCCCTCAAACATCAGATAGATTTGTGTAGGAAACAAAGAAGTCTATTACAGCACAGCTGGAGTCATGGTGTGTAATTTTAGTGCTGTTCTCAAAGCTTGTGTGCTTGTCAATTCATTTTACGTTGGGGAAAGCTGTGTGACATACTACCAGATGAATAATGTTGGGGTTTAAAAAATTTTTTTTTTTTTAAATTTGCATCACTTTTTAACTTTCTGGATACTGGTTCACATATTTTTTTCACACTACACACTTAGCTTAACTTTTTATTCTCTTTTCCCCCATAACAGATATAACGTGCATTTCTGAAGATCGACCCGAAGCTTAGAAAAGGGGTAAGAATTAATTTACATTTTCCTTCTCTCTTCTCCCCCACCCCTCTCCCTTTTAAAATACCTTTGCCCTCAAGCTTGCAAAAGAAGCGTCTTGGGAAAGCAGATAAGTGGAATGATAAGAGAGACTCTCCCCAATGAATGGTGACAATGGCCCCTATCTTATGAATTGATAGGGAAAAGACTGTTAAGGCTAGGAATTCTGAATTTGTAAAGTGGCTCAGAAATGCGTGGCCTGCCCTGGAGTCTCCAGCAGTTGTGATAAGAAGTACTGTAGGTTTCGCATCCCATGTTCTGTGGGACTTGTGTGTGGGCAGCAAAGTCTTGTCGGAAGCCTGTGGTTGCTAGTCCTCACGGTTGTGGCGGGAACAAAGAAAACTAAATTTGAAACAAATAGTGCTTACGGAAACATGTCAGGGCAGAAATATACACTGCTTTTCAAGAATCGATTCTTGGCTAATAAGAAAAGTTGTGCAGTGTGTGTGACTCACTAATCTGATGCCCGTTGGGTTCATAGAAAAATAACGTGCAGATAAATATAATAAACTGGGTGGTGTTCTATGGCTTATTATGGGTGTTTCTCTCTCAAGCAAATTTGTCACCCTGACACCTGTACTGTTTATGGATGCTCTTGTCCACAAAGATACCTATTCTTTAAATGAAATTGTTCACTTATGAAATATGACTTGGCTCGAATAGGAGAAAAGTGTGTTTTCTGCTTGTATTCATTGCATTTTTATTTTATTATTAAATTTGTATACCGCCCTTCATCTGAGGATCACTGGGTGGGTTACAATATAAAAACAGAAAAATACATAGCATGGTAACAAACAAAAACAATTACCCCCCCCCCCCAAATTTAAAAGGCCAAAGATTGTTTAATAAGCCAGAAAAGAGGAATGTTTTTGCCTGGCGCCTAAATACATGTAAGGAAGGTGCCAGGTGAGCCTTGCTGGGAAGAGCATTCCACATGCGGGGAGCCACCGCAGTAAAGGCCTGTTCTCGTGTTGCCACCCTCTGGACCTCTTGTGGAGGATTATTAGTACAGTATTTTCCTGCGTATAAGACTACTTTTTAACCCAGGAAAATCTTCTCAAAAGTCGGGGGTCGTCTTATACACCGGGTCGTATTTCTTATACGGCGAGTATATCCCAAACTCTATATTTTAACTGGAAAAGTTGGGGGTCGTCTTATACGCCCAGTTGTCTTATATGCCGGAAAATACGGTATATTGCCCTTTCTCCAAGATGCTCAGAGCAGCCTATTTGCCTCACAGCAGCCAAGGTATTTCAGTGTGGATTTCCCACAACCAAATTCCAAATTGTTACTGCTCGCAAACTGGAATGTTGGGTTTTTTTGGTAGGATTCTTGCACGATCACATTCTGCTAAATGTACTGCCTGGTTGAAGCATTGCACTTGTTTTGGGGAGCTATGTTGTGTCAATTTGCTACCATAGGGTGGTCCTGGCATCTTCTCTATGCAGGTTTAGGGAGGTTATGTGTCTCTTTCCAGGTTGCGTTGGGGGTATATGTGTGGGGTTGAGGGGGGAAGGTGGTTGTTTTTAGGACACAAAGGACCTGGGGGAATTTGAGGAGATTAGCCTCACGTGTTTCATTTTGCAACAGGTGCTAAATCTGCATTTCTGTGCAAAAGGTGCTAAATCCAGTTGTTGGAAATGAGCGACAGGATGAAATGATACCGTTCTGGGTAGCAGTAGTATGAAACAAAGGATGCCCATTTCTATGTTATGGAACATTATCACCCCGAAATATAGGCTGTTGAAAACAAGGGAGTACTTAACCTAGCCAAAGATTCTGCGGAGAAATTGAGCAGTTGTACCTTTTCTAATAAAAAAAACAGTTTTGAAACGTTCCACCTTGCAGCCCAGTTCTGCTCCTTGTTGGCATTAAATAGGGCAATGGTTTTACAGGTAGGACATACATTATTTAAGGCAGCAACAGGTGTTGGCAGAAAAAAATAGCCAAACTGAAGCATCCTTGCTTCTTTCTTGGTGTGAATCTTAAGGATAACACGGGTGTGATGTGCTCTTTTTAAGTGCTCACTTCTAGGCCCAATTAAAAGCTGTTGCTTTTCTGTGAAATGCAAAAGAAACTGACTTTATGGTGTGCTGTTTTAAAATTGCTTTTGGCTTCCTCAGTGCGATATATGGCCGAACAGCAGCTCACCTGTGAAGGGCAGGGGCCTTTTAACCGAACCTTGCAGATCTGGAATGAATATTGAGTTGCACCCCATTGGTTCAGCAGAACAGCCTGCAGATTTCGTTGCCTGCAGCAGGATGCAAGCCATTCTAGTGCATCTTGTTCTCTGTGCTACCTCTCCAGTTTTTCATGCTAACCAGCCTTGCAGTCAATAAAGGTAGCTCTCCGTGAATAGGTGCTGTAGACAAAAGAAGTAGGTGATGGGTGGGGACTGTTTATTCAATGTGATTCAGGTAAGTAATGCTAAGGGAATTCGAAGGCCTCTGAGACAGGGCAGCTGAATAGTTTTAAGGAGGATTCACCTGCAGATTTTCAAGGGGTCTGTACCAGCAAGGCGGAGGGAAGCAATTGAAACCCCTATGCAGGCATTGTTATGTTTAAAGGGGATTATCAATTGCTTTGAAGATCTTGACTTTTTGGTAGTTGTTGTTCCCCTTTGCTTTAGATCAGTGGGTCTGCATTGTATCCTTTTCTCATTTTCTTAGTCCAAATTCTCTAGCTCCTTCCTTCAGAAGAAAGAGACCCTTAGGGGTAAAAACAAAATAAAATAAAAAAATTCCTTCCAGTAGCACCTTAGAGACCAACTAAGTTAGTTCTTGGTATGAGCTTTCGTGTACATGCACACTTCTTCAGATAATACCTTTAAAGACTGGCAGATGTATTGCCTAACTTACCTGGAGGAGAGAGCCTGCGTTCTCAGTTCTGAAAGCTCACGTTCTGATTTATTGGTGTTTTGTTTCTTAGTCTTTAAGATGACACAGGACTCTTGGGGCAAGAGATTAAAAAAAAATGTGTCCCTTTCTGTAATTCTGGAACCACCACAAGGTCTTGTGTGGTTTCCAAAGGGTGACTTCAGTTTTCTCTCTGAAATGCCATTTTGCATCAAGCATAGCTCTTGGAACACCTTTCTTGCAAGTGCTCAGGGATTTGGGTTTCAGTTTGGCAGATCCCTGGAGGGCATGTTTTTCAGTGTGAGTGAACATCCATACAAATCACCTGTGTATTTCTTTACTACTTAGGTAAATACAAAGCAAAAAAAAAAAAAAAAGTGGTTCTCAGGGTCACTGGCCACACAGTCTTTCCCATCATTTGCTACCTGGTCCAGTTAACTGGTGATGTCAGGATTTGAACCTGAAACCTTCCTCAGGTTAAGCAAATGCTCCGCCGCTGAACTGCGGGCCCATGATTTGGCAGTCAGGGGCATCTTCTAGGTTTGCATGCCCCTCTTTGCTCTCTTTAAACCCCCCACCCCAGCTTACACCTTTTAAATTTGGGGTTCTTGCTGGTGCTCATGAAATGCTAACTATAGCTATCTTGCACTGAAAGGGAGAAGAGGCAGTGCTTGAGCAAGTGGGGAGGAGAGGTATGCAAAGACATGGGTTGCTCCAAGTTGCCAAACCATGGCATCGGCAGCGCTGGCTAGTGGGTGGTTCTTAGCAAAAAAAATTTTTTTAAAAAAAAATTAGGGTTTTGTTTTTATTTTATTTTAAGTAGAATCTTTGCTTCCTGGGAATTAATGGGCAAGCCCGTTAATTTATTAGAGTTATAATTGCTGCTCAGTTAAGGATTGTTTATCATTTCCCGATGTTGGGTTTCCATTTAAAGGATGTGATTAAAAGGGTGTGGAGAATTCTGCACAGACACCTTTTTTACATGCAGCCGGTCGCCATCAACAAACTCTGTGTACAGTTTGGATTTTCCATGCAATTTGGATTTTTTGGGGCCCCTCTCATCCTTTTAAGCAAGGCTTCGTAGAAACGGAACTTAAGGCATCCTAAAGTTCTGCAGCTGGTTGCTAGGGAATGTGCCACACCCTCCCTGTCCCCTCTGAGTCCAGATTTTATGTATGATCCAGTTTGCACTTGTCTGGCTCAGACCAGAATGTCGACTCGCCTTTTCTTGGTAGCTGCACAGAGGGCTGACTGTAGACACACAATTGGCTTGGATTGCTCAGAGAAAATTAGTGGGATAACATCATATTGCTGAAGTTCGTCACTCTGAGGCACATGCCTCTGGAATCATAAGGACTCTGCAGGCTTCTGTGGCCTTGCTTTTTTTTAAAAAAAACCAAAACTGTATGGATCTGCCCATTGGACTCGCAGAAAAACTAGCACTGCAAGGCAGCTTGCTCTTTTTGACAGGAGTACTCTTCTTCACCTGGTAGTTTTGAGAGGCTTGGTTTTTAAAGCAGTGTAGCAGCATCTGATGCTTCTCTTTAGACTACAGAGGGCATGAATCTTCGTCTCAGAATTGTGGGTTCGAACCCAGTGTCAGGAACTCAGATATATAATCTAATCGCCAAATGGCTCATTAAACCTAGGTTATGATCGCCACAATAGAACATCTAGGCGTCCTCTTTTTTTGCAATGGGATTTATTTTTATTAATTTCATTTTCTATACTGCTTCGTATTTTAAAGAACAAATCTCAAACCAGTTTGCAACACATTAAAACACCAAATGAAACAGATCCAGTGCAAGCCAGCACCACAAAAGCATTGATTCAATATATGGATCCTCACGGATTTTCAAGGCTATTTTTACATAGGATGACAGTGAAACTATCAACAAACTGCAGAGCATCTCTCTGGACACAGGTGACCTATGATGTGGTGGTGGTGGTTTTGAGGGAAGCCCTTGTAAGCCTCCTGAAGATCGATTTGGACCTGTGATTTGGATCCATGTTTTTGTGCCGTGACAGCTCTGGATCCATAATTTTTATGTTTCCTTCAATGGAAGCAGATGGGAGCTGTGATTTGGTTGGGATGTGTGAGGAACCTGTGGAAAAAGTATGCAACTTCCAAGAGGATCCATGTTATTGGATTTGATATGTGTCATTGCCTTCTTTCTCTCTCCTGTGGCACCCCACTTTCTCTCTCTGTTTGCTACATTTTCCTCCCAGTTGCCTATCCTTCCTCTTACGCTTTTGGTTGCTTCGGTTTCCGTTCAGCTGCTCAGGTGCCGATTCGTGTCTTGAAAAGGCACGTAGAGTTGAAAGAAGGAGTGGGAGAAGGCGATGCCTTTCCCACTTCCTCTTTCACCTTTGTGTTTTTGAGGGGCTGGGGGAGAAATGGTAACAACCCTCCCCACCATGTGACAAAGGGGTGGGGGGCTCATAGGCTTCATGGTTGACAGGAGAAGCCACATTGCCTCCTCTGTGACTGGCAGGCCGACTTCTACAGGGTTGTAGGCGATGTCTTTCCTAGATCTGTTTTACCTGATGCTCAGGATTGAACCTGGAGACCTTCTGCATGCAAAACATGTATTCTCTAACCGAGCTATCATTCCTCAAAGTTTATTGAAACATGACTTGGCCGCCATTTTGGATCACCAGTCAGTTTTCTGCTGCAAAGAAGTGCCAGGTGTACTCTTGGATATACCCATGGTACATGTGAGGTGATGCGAAAGCCTGATAGGCCTGGTCAGTGCGCACTGCCCACATGACTTGTCTGTGCCCCAGAATCCTCTTCAGGGATTCTTTTGGAAATAAGTCTGTGTGGAAAGGGTTCCATATGCATGAAAAACACTGAATACTGCTGGACTAGGTGGAGCTGCCTAACAGGTAAATTCATTGCATTTTAAGGAAGTGGTTGAAGGAAGTATTCGCCCCTGATTTTAAGACACAGGTGTCTCTCTTGGGGATGGGAAACCTGTAGTCGCAACACCTTCTGGAAGGCTGCAACTGCCATCAGCTCCAGACAGCATGGCCAATAGCTAGGAGTAATGGGAGTTTGGAAATCCTGCAGGTTCCATGCAGTGTTTGAAATTAGCCAGGCACATTTTGTGACTGGCATGGGTCCAGTTACGTGGAGATCTCTGGATGCCAGGTTGGCAACTAGGGAAAGCAAAATGTCACCTAGAGAAGGATCCGAAATACTTCCCTTGAAGCTTGAATTTGTTTTAGTCTGGATTGTTTTATTTGATGTTTTAATGTGTTGTATACGACTTTTGAGACTTGTTTCTTAATATATAAAGCGGTATAATAATAATAATAATAATATAATATATAATAATAATAATAATAATAATAATAGTTTAATTGTAAACAAACAAACCCTGACACCTAGGTTTAAGGTGCCATTTGGCGATTAGTTTATATATCTGAATTTCTAACACTCTTTTCATGCTCACAACCTTCTGGGCCTCATGCCTGCTTTCGGCAGTAACCCACCAAATGCTCATTGGGTTGATTTTGCTGCTGTACAAACCCTACAGAAATGAATAAGACGCTGCAGTTGTGCTTGGTTGTCTGCTCCTTTTGGCAACAGTACTTTGCCTGACACATATTTGGCTTCAGAGAGACTTGACATTTCTAAGTGAAGGTGACCAGATGGGAAGGGAAGACCCAAGTTCCGATGACCCTTAAGGTTTATGTGGATGGGGGAATTCTGGCTGTGCCAGCGGTTGCTCTTCGGCGCAGCTGTTAAGAGAGCACCAGAGCTGTGTTGTCTTTTACATCTGGCCACCCTAGTGGAAACATGCTTGGAGCCCTGCTGGAGCTGAGGACCTAAATATGGGTAAACGATCAGGCTGGGCTCTATTCCGCAATTGCATGTGGAATTCTGCTGTGTCAGTATGTGAACTGTGGCTGTGGCCTTTTACTGAGATTGCTCTCTGTGTTTGTACGTGTCATGTGCTCTGACTACCCCTTAGTTCTCTTACTCATATTGGTATTCTAGGAAGTGTCTCTAAAAACAACAACAGAAGCCTGCTGCTTGCTGTGGTCTTTGTACGTACCGGTAGCTCTCTATTTGGGGGCTTGAACTGGGGTGCTAGCTAACACATCTACGGCAGGCATAGGCAAACTCGGCCCTCCAGATGTTTTGGGACTACAACTCCCATCATCCCTAGCTAACAGGACCAGTGGCCAGGGATGATGGGAATTGTAGTCTCAAAACATCAGGAGGGCCGAGTTTGCCTATGCCTCTTCTACGGCATGCACAGAAGTTACAAGCAGTGTTAGAAACTCAGATATGTAATCTAATCACCAAATGGCACCTTGAACCTGGGCTGCGGTCGCCACCATGGAATGTCTCTGTGCTGTCGTGTCCCCCCCGATGGAATTTATTACCATTCTTATTATTAATTCCATTTCTATACTGCTATATATTTTAAAGAACAAATCTCAAAGCAGTTTACAGCACATTAAAATGTCAAATAAACCAATCCAGAATAATGCTAATTTAAACTACAGGTAGGTAGCCGTGTTGGTCTGCCGTAGTCTAAACAAAATTAAAAAAATTCCTTCCAGTAGCACCTTAAATTAAATTAGCTTCCTTCCAGTAGCACCTTAAATTAAATTAGCTTCCAGTAGCACTTTAAGGTGCTACTGGAAGCTAATTTAAGCTTCAAGGAAAATATTTCCGATCCTTCTCGAAGCGACATTTCGCCAACCTGGCATCCAGAGATTTCCACATGGTCGCAACTGGACCCGTTCCAGTCGCAAAACGCGCCTGGCTAATTTTGAACACTGGTTACAAGAGGCACGGAATAAAGATGGTGGAAATGTTTAGCTCGCAGCATGTGGCTAATGGAATACTTTTGCAATGCCATTTTTGGTGGTTTCCAAGTCAGTAGGCATTACTTTAAATCAGGGGTTGGGGGACATGTGGTGCTCCAGATATTGATTTGACTAGAGGTCTTATCATCCCTGGCTGTTGGTTCTGCTGGCTGGAGAGGATGGTCTCTGAGAGTCCCATCAGCATCCATAGGGCCGCAAATTCTCTTATCCTGCTGCTTCAGTGTCTGGAAAGTATTATACATGGGTAAATGATGCTCAGCACTGAGAACGGTTTGGGTTTTTATGAATATTACTACTTGCCAGGGCAAAATGAATTTTTTAAGGAGAGAGAGAAATCCCACTCTTGTATGCTGGAAAGTTTTTCTCTTCAGAAGTTTAAGGAGCATAGTCCATCCTAGAAGCCTTCCCCATTCTCCTAGAGCCACTCTGGTTGCCCAGTGACAGTAGAAATTCACTCTTCACCTGCTGAGTAGTGCAGCACAGATTAAGCCCAGGGAAGTGTAGTCAATGGATTCATATAATTTGGTATCTTAGCTGTTTGGGGTTACTCGAAATAAAGGAACGCTTATAATATTTCGTATTTTAGCATGTTCAAAGTGACTCTACCTTACTGTAATCTTTACAAAACACCTGAAATGGTAGACGCATATTGCTGTTCCCATGTTGTTTATAGAGTGGGTTTTCCTCTTAAGGCAAGGTTTCCCAAACTTGGGTCTCCAGCTGTTTGGGAACTACAACACCCATCATCCCTAGCTAGCAGTGGTCAGGGATGATGGGAATTGTAGTCCCCAAACAGCTGGAGACTCAAGTTTGGGAAACCCTGCTCTAAGGCTACCTAGCACATTTGTTGCCAAGGCAGGGGGCTTTGCCAAGTGGTCATTCGGTCTTTTAGCCTCGGTGATGCCACCCTCGTACCTACAGGACCGCCTCTCCCGGTATGCCCCGCGAAGGACCTTAAGGTCCACAAATAACAACTTGTTGGAGGTCCCGAGCCACAAGGCTGTTAGACTGGTGTCAACTAGGGCCAGGGCCTTTTCAGTACTGGCCCCAACTTGGTGGAACACTCTGTCACAAGAGACCAGGGCCCTGCGGGATTTGACATCTTTCCGCAGGGCCTGCAAGACAGAGCTGTTCCGCCTGGCCTTCGGGTCGGACTCAGTCTGATGGTTTCCTCCCCTTGGTTTTGTTTATGGGCGACAAATGAAGCGGCATTTTAAATTTTAAATTGGCTTTTTAACCTGTATTTTAATTAAGGTTTTTCTTTTTATACTTTATTGTAATTTTTACTGATGTTAGCCGCCCTGAGCCCGGTTTCGGCTGGGAAGGGCGGGGTATAAATAAAATTTATTATTATTGTTATTATTAAGCATGCTGACAAAATGAGATTTGCAAAGATAACATGGAGTTCCTGGAAACTCTCCTCTAGCTCATCTATCTTTTCTAACCCCTGTGTTTTTAGGACTCCTCACTGCCGGGCTTGCCTCAATGGCTGTGCTGACTTCCAGTGGCACACATGCCGTTTCCTGTTCTGCGCCCCTTCACAAACAGCTCTGTGCACTGTTGCAACTGCTTCCCAGCCCAGAAACTGTACTGATGTGTGTGTGTGGCTTTGCTTATTGGTATTGATGAAAATACAATTGAGCCCTCCAGTTGAGTGGAGCTCGTACAAGAAAAGAGAGTGTGAGCAGGACACCGATATATGTGAAAGAATATGAACTCTTTTTCCCCACCCTGGGGAAGATCCTTTATTTACCCGTGTGTATGCCTTTCCTTTCCTTCTTTTGGCACCCTTGCAATTTAGTAAGACAGTGGGCAGGTGCATGAAATGTTAAGCAACCCGTTGCGTATAGGAGTGTGATTCGTTACTCGACACCCTGTGGCTGAAGCAGCTTTTTTGCACGTATCATTGCTAAACTTCATTCGCGGGTGAATTCATGTTTCCTGCTCACTTTTTTTTTAAAAGAAAAGGCCAACTAGTCTTTGGACCACAAATACTTTGGAAGGCTGTGGATGCATATAGAATTTTTTCCTATACAGTACACCACAACAAAATGTGTATAGGAGAATACAAACCCTGAGCAGTTCCCAGGAAAGCTAAGTCCACAGTCATCTGGGCATCACCTCCTCTCTTTTTTTTGCTGACTGTGCAAGCACACATTTAATCACTTTTTTGCATTTAATTGTGCACAGAGAATCTCTGCTGCTTGTTCACTCTCAGCTAGCCCACGATGCAGGCTGCTGTGATTCACATGTTTTTTTGTGAATCCTGAGGCTGGGAGAATATACTGAATAGAGATGTGAACTTTGATTTTTGGGAGGAGAGCTGCAGCATTACCATTCATTTCTTCCAGGTGTGTTAGCACAACTGAGCCCTGTTGTGACTCGCTGGTTTGTAGTGGTGTGGCAGATGTGAGGCCAAAGCCACATATCGTAGAGGGCAAGAGGGTTGATGTGCATGTAAACAAACAACCGGGCCTCATTATATCTACTGCCACCAGTGGTATGTGGCCTGGCTTTTCCAGTGTAGTTGTGTACTGACTGAGGCTGTCTTTGTTGCAACAGGCCAAGTTTGGCTACTGCCCTGTAGTTGATGGCTGAGAAAAGCACTACTGCAACCCCATATTGGCTGTGTAAACACTACTGTGTCGTTTGATGTAGAAACATACTGTCCTGAGTATATACTGTATGTGATCTCTACCCCATAGTACTTTGTTGTGTGTCCAAAGTGGTGATGGTTTATGCTTCCATGTTTCTAGCGACTTAAATAATATATAGAACTGTTAACGTTTTTTGTATGCTGCATTGATATTTAAAAAGCCCTCAGTTGGACACTGATGCTCAGAAATGTGCCTGAGTGTATGCCGTGTTTCATTCACTTGAAGCAGCAATAGTAACAGTCGGGTCTTGGAAGATCCAATATTGAGATTGGTTGATCAAGCTGCCCTTGTTTAATGTTAATTGAACGCCCAAGTACTTTGAGCCACAGTATGTCATCGCCGTAATACTGTATGTGGCATAATTACTAAAATCTGAAGTGGGTTTGTTGTTTCCTGTGCATGTTCTGTGTACACAGTGGGCTGTTTTGTTTTTAGATTCTTTTATTTGATGGTGCCTTCCTAGAATTGCCAGTTTGCTCTTTTAAAGTTCTCAGGATTCTCTCTCTCTCTCTCTCTCTCTCTCTCTCTCTCTCTCTCTCTCTGTGTGTGTGTGTGTGTGTGTGTGTGTGTGTATGGGGACGCAGGTGGCTCTGGGTTAAACCACAGAGCCTAGGGCTGGCCGGCGGTTCGAATCCCCGCGATGGGGTGAGCTCCCGTTGCTCGGTCCCAGCTCCTGCCCATCTAGCAGTTCGAAAGCATGTCAAAGTGCAATTAGATAAATAGGTACCGCTGCAGGGGGAAGGTAAATGGCATTTCCGTGCGCTGCTCTGGTTCGCCAGAAGCGGCTTAGTCATGCTGGCCACATGACCTGGAAGCTGTACTCTGGCTCCCTCGGCCAATAATGCGAGATGAGCGCCACAACCCCAGAGTCGTCCGCGACTGGACCTAATGGTCAGGGGTCCCTTTACCTATAGAACAGCAGGCTCCTTGCCATAGACAGTTGCCCTCCAGTGCATTGGAGGGAGCAGAGCAGAGCAGCACGTTCACACCCTCGCCCCCTCATCCCCTGAGGAAAAAAAACACCTGAATAGGTTTTGTGTTGCGCATTGTTTGCACTGGGAGAAGACCAGCTTGTGGCGCTTGTGACGAGACTTTTGTACATGCTGTCTTGTCAATAAAATTACATTGGACCTGGCATGCAGCATAGCAAGATGGCCATGCCCACTTGCCTTGCACAGGATGCTATTTTGGTAATAAGCTGTCCGGTGTGCTGTTGCTGATAGGTGTATTTTTAGAAGTGGGGTGCCAGGTTATTAAATCCTGTGGCTGAAATAATTCTCAGGAGTGCAGATGCTTTGTGGTCCTTAGCAGTTTTGTGTGTGTGACTGAGACTCCTCTTTACGCAATGTGCATGACTCAAAACATACCTCTACAGAAAATTTAGATTTTGCTATAGTGTTTATGCAAAATAACTTCAATCCTCGGAATACTAAATTGAGACCAAATCATCTTGAGTTTTTGGACCTATGGGATTTTTGCAGTGATGTTTTGTATGTCTGTGAAAGGACAATGCCCAATGAATTGAGCTGAATTAACATTGCAACCCTTTGCAGTCTTCTGGAGGGTAATTCTGTTGATGTGACTTGGTCTTCTTCCCAAGTATGTGGGTACTTGCTGCAACCTTAGATGGTTTGTCATCTGTTCTGGCTGCCAGTGTATGCAATGCTTTATAAGGCTCGTGGCATCTTTCTTTGAAAGAGTTATGTCTTTCCTAAAATAATCTTTCAAATGTGATCATTGAATATGTATCGAAAGTGAACCTTCCTGAAAACAGAAAATGGATTCATGCAATTGAATTGAACTCCTGTGGACATGTATGGTCATGTTTGCTAGCACTCTTGAAGAGAGCAGGAATGGATTTTTCATTGCATGATCTACATAATAATTGGTGACTTTTAGACAGGTATCTTAATTCAGTTTTCCAGGTTTTTGGATGATTGGGCAATCCAATAAACTTACCTTGGAGTAAGTATCATTAAACTCAGTGGGGCTTACTTTTGAGTAGACCTACAGGGGAGTGCGCTGCATGGGTTGATCTCACACAAACATATTTAATGTTTTCTGTGTTTTTGATGACCTGCATCTACTGATAAAAGTTTGGGAAATGGCTTTTGCTTTGTGTAGATTAGCTAGCCATTTAATCAGCTCTTTGGTCCGCTCAAATCACTATGTAAAAATGGACTAGGAAATTGTCTGTTTCACTTCCTTGGTTTCATAGTCAAGTGGCATTAGTACCCCGGGGAGTTAACTGATTAAGATAGAATGGTGCAGTATTTATTTTGGGTCATAGAGCAGTGGTCATTTCGTTGAGACTCTGGCTCTATAATTGCAGGTGGATTATGGTAATTGCCACTCGGTAAGTTTCTCTTACCGAGTGGCAATATCAACAACCTCAGATATGCTGATGATACAACCTTGATGGCAGAAAGTGAGGAGGAATTAAAGAACCTTTTAATGAGGGTGAAAGAGGAGAGCGCAAAATATGGTCTGAAGCTCAACATCAAAAAAACTAAGATCTTGGCCACTGGTCCCATCACCTCCTGGCAAATAGAAGGGGAAGAAATGGAGGCAGTGAGAGATTTCACTTTCTTGGGTTCCATGATCACTGCAGATGGTGACAGCAGTCACGAAATTAAAAGACGCCTGCTTCTTGGGAGAAAAGCAATGACAAACCTAGACAGCATCTTAAAAAGCAAAGACATCACCTTGCCAACAAAGGTCCGTATAGTTAAAGCTATGGTTTTCCCAGTAGTAATGTACGGAAGTGAGAGCTGGACCATAAAGAAGGCTGATCGCCGAAGAATTGATGCTTTTGAATTATGGTGCTGGAGGAGACTCTTGAGAGTCCCATGGACTGCAAGAAGATCAAACCTATCCATTCTTAAAGAAATCAGCCCTGAGTGCTCACTAGAAGGACAGATCCTGAAGTTGAGGCTCCAGTACTTTGGCCACCTCATGAGAAGAGAAGACTCCTTAGAAAAGACCCTGATGCTGGGAAAGATTGAGGGCACAAGGAGAAGGGGACGACAGAAGATGAGATGGTTGGACAGTGTTCTCGAAGCTACTAACATGAGTTTGGCCAAACTGCGAGAGGCAGTGAAGGATAGGCGTGCCTGGCGTGCTCTGGTCCATGGGGTCACGAAGAGTCGGACACGACTGAACGACTGAACAACAACAAAGTTTCTCTACTGTAGGAGTTGTGCCCCCAAAGCAATAGTGTGGGGCTAAAATTGGTTTAGGGTACATACTCGGGATAACAGTGCCTTCTGGGTTGTTAGTGTTAGAAGGGTGACATTTACTTATCTCCCCAGTGACGACGCACATGATATTTCGATAACTTGTTGGAGAATACCACATGTGCTGTGTAAATTGTGCTGTGATTCTTTGCAAAATAACATTGCGGTCATTTGCTGCTATTCCCAGGGGAACTTGAGATTACTTTATATTTATTAGTTGCTTTTTCTTGTGGAAATGACTCAAAGCGACTTATAGACGCAACAGAAATCCTAAAACCAATTACAATAAGCGCAGTCAATAAAGATCTACCCCCCTTTACATTTACACAAAAGTCTGTCTGTCTGTCTATCTGTCATCTATGGCATACGGTGGCTAGGGAGATTTCCCAATCCTTCGCTTTGGTTTCCTGCATGACACTCCTGGCCACTGAAGGCAGGAAGTGGATGAATAGCTTCTATTCTCTAGTTGTTGGGAAGTTGCTTTCTGTTCTTAATACATCAAGGGTGTCTTTACCTAGGGTGAACTGGTTACCACAATATAATTTTTTGATTTTTTAAAAATGTACATATGAATGTAATCAAAAGGTATTATAGGAGGTTGGAATGAGATTCTTAATCTCAGGGTCATGGGTTTGAGGCCCACGTTGGGCAAAATATTCCTGCACTGCAGGGGGTTGGACTAGATGGCACTCGTGGTTCCTTCCAACCTGCAATTCTAGGATACCAACTTGCCACCCTGATGGCTCCTACTTCTTCTGCTCTGCATTCCATCTCATCTATTTCCCTCTTTCTGATGGCGCTTTGGCTGAGGCAGTCAGCCCTGTCTCCATGTTCCTTTTTGGAATCCGGGGAGGTGAGAACAGAACCAATTCTCTCCCCCAAATCCCTAGGATCTGCTTGTAGTCAGTGTGCTCACCATAGATGCTGTGGAATGTGTGGATGGGAGAGAGTACGTGTGACCTTTCACTCTGGAAGTGTTTTTTCTTGTGGCAATGATGGAGAATCTCTGGTCTGACAGGGGCCTTAATTAGGCCTTCAAGCCCCTTTTCTCCAAACTGTGCTCACCTGCCCAACACCTGACATCACAGGTAACATTAGAATGATGTCAGGTGATTGACAGGGCAATCAAAAAGACAGGTTTGGGAGATGGTAATCATTTTTTATATTTCCACCTGTCAAGAGTTGACCTGCAAGGAATGGGGAAGGAAAGATGGGTCCTGCCAGCGGGATCCAGTTCCCTACTTACAGCCTCAGTTCATCTTGAATTAAAAATGGTGTCTCATTTCATATTTAAAAATTGGACTCTTAAGCCTGCCTTGAAATCTGGAATTGCCACAGGCGCCATCCTGAAGCAGCTTAGGGAACAGTGAAACTGGAAGATGGTGAAGGCTGGCAATGTGAAATAAAATTCCTTGAAATGCAACGGGGGTGTGTGTGTTTGAAACCGTTTCCACCATGTTTGGCAAGTCACTCTTGCCTTCACCCTAATAGGACATACACTGTGTGGCAATCTCTCATTGTCCGAGGAGCATCCCAAATTTTTTTTTTTTTGCTGCTGGCCTCTTTACCAGAATTGTTGCTGATGCCACTTCAGCCTGTATTATGTTTTGATTCTTCCTGCTTGTAGATGCAGACAAGCAAGTGAAGGAATTTGAATCGTGGAAGCACGATGCCATCGTGCCACAATGTCACATGCTATAAACAAGAGGCATAAGAATTCTCTTGGCATTCACAGGCATTGAGTCATATGACCCAGCACTATCGAGGGGAAGTAGACCTCTGGACAAGTAAACCCTATAAAAAAATGTGTGAATAAGTCTGGCTTAGTATTATTGGCAGAGGATTTGTATTGAGCCCCTTAGAGATGGAAACTTACGGGGCGGCGATCCTTGTTCTGTTCTGAAGCCGAGTTTAAAAGTCAGTTTGAAAACGAGCGCAGAATTTCACTTCGTGCTCATCGGCAATAGGATGTAAATTGATCTTACGTGTGATGAGACTTGGTCAACCTACTTCTGTTGTATGGTTCCTGTTACTGAGATACCCTTCCTCCTTTGCCAGTCAAGTTCATAGATCTTCAGTGTTCTCTAACTGGAGATGGAGTTTGTTGGCAGAGGTCAGAATGTCCCTGAGCTCCTCACGTCCTGATGCCAGGATCTGCCACTGAATATTGCAAAGGAAATGGGAGGCATCATCTCACTGCTATGTTGCTCCCAGTTGCCTCCAGGTAGTAATCCTCTGAGCATCTGTCTTCAACGAACAGATGCTGGATGAGTCATGTCAAAGTAAGCTCTTATGAATCATTCTTCTCCCTGTCCATCACAGCTTTTTAGTAGACATTTTAAGGGAGATGAGTGGGTAGTGATCCTTGCATCTAACCAGGCCTATGTGCAGGTACCAGTATAAGGAGAGTCTTGCTGAGAGCCTGAGGGTTTTGTGTTCTGATTTTGTGCTGTGAACCGCTCTGAGACCTGCAGGTATAGAGGCAGTACAGTGGTACCTTGTTTTACAAACTTAATCCGTTCCGGAATTCCGTTCTTAAGCCAAAACCGTTCTTAAACCGAGGCGCGCCTAATGAGGCCTCCCGCCGCCGGTGCCCTTCCACCGTTTGGATTCCATTCTTAGACCGAGGTAAAGTTCTCAAACCAAGACACTATTTCTGATTTTGCGTAGCCCGTAAACCGAATTGTTCTTAAACAGGACTGTTCTTAAACCGAGGTATCACTGTATATAAATTCAATAAATAATAATAATAACATAAGTAGTAGGTTTAGGATCACTTTCCATATAATGTGAAAATGGAATTATTATTATTTAATTCTAGCATGGAGATGAACCTTAGCTTGGAAAAAAAACCTTTTAAGAACACTAGGAATCTGATACACATTGCAGCTTATTGTTGTGAGATGCTGGGCCTCAACTCTAGGTGGAAATGCTTGCATTGGCTTGCTATGGAAGCCGCCTTCTTCCCTGGTCCACAGAGTCAGTTGCCTGAGTGCTTCAGTGCTTTGTGAAAGGCCTGATGCCCTTGCATGAGAAATCATTGGTCTTTACTGCTGCTTCATATGTTTCAGGGTTGACTCCATGCATTGGAAATAGGTCATGGAGGTGAGCACTGAAATATAACTGTTAACATGAGAGGCAGAATGGGCTTCCCATATCTGCTCATGCGGCTACCATGTGGATAGCACTGTGACCTTGGTGTCAGGAAGGAGAGCTGTTTTTGTGTGTCTGTCATGGGAAATGGTTATCACTTGTTTGGTGTCATGTATTGAGAGCATAGAATCGTAGAGTTGGAAGGGACCATGAGGGTCTTAACCCCCTGCAATGCAGGAATGTTTTGCCCAACGTGGGGCCTTGAACCCACCAACCTGAGATTAAGAGTATGAGCATTTGGATGACTTGGGGAAGTTTGACATCTCGCATCAGGTTCCATGTCTGTAGAATGGAGGTAATAGCTGTAAGAACATTAGCAGGAGCTATAAAGCACTGTGGCTTGTTTTTTGTTTTTTTTTTAAAAGTTGTATATGAATTGCCAATAATTTATAATAAAAGTTTAAAAATTAATCTATTAGATGAATTTCTAGTGTTTACAACTGCATTGGACAAAACCAGAAAATAAAATGGGGAAATATTTTTTTTGTTAGTAGTAGCAAAACATTAGTTGTTAAAACACTGTAAGCCAGCTCTGAGCATTTTGAGTGCAACTTTGGCTTGTGGGGGTACAACAAACTTAATGAACCTTATTTATAGGATTGTTGTGATTAATGCAGCTGTAATTAGACACTGGGGGCAAAGTTTGGGTTTTCCAGCAGTCGTTTATATTTAATTATTGGAGTCAATCCATTTTGTTTAATGGGTTCTGATTAATATATTTCTGTGAGTAAGTGGTAAGATTGTTTTGGTGATTGCCGTTGCATGGATTTTATAATAATTTGATCTACTGAGAGATAAAAATTTTAAACCAATGAATCTTTAGAATAGCACATTGATGGATGTAACAAGTGTTCCTAGTCTTAATGAATTTGTGAGAATTCATCACAAATCAATTGCATTGCATCTAGATAATCATGCTGGCTTCAGGTGTGTGTGTGTTTATCAGCCCTGTTAAACAGGCTATTGTAGGTTTTCTTCAGAGTGGAGAAGGTTTGGTGCTTTTAAAAAATAATCTTAGGTGTGCAATACTCTGGCTCACGCTAGATAACTGCACGTTCTTTTATTGCTCCCTTAATTTAAAACGAGTTGGTTGTTAAAAAACAACAACCCAACAAAACCTGTTCCAAACACGGTATGAAGAGGAATAGCTCAGTTGGCAGAACGTGAGAGTCTTAATCTCTAGGTTGTGGTTTCGAGTCCCACATTGGGTGAAAGATTCCTGCAATTGCAAGGGGTTGGACTAGATGACCCCCGTGGTCCCTTCCAACTCTACAAATTTGTGAATCTGTACATGGATACATAAGTTAGAGCCAAATTTGTGAACTGGAGTAGCTTGAGCTTGGTGACAAAGAAAGCCCCCCCAATTTAAACCACATCTTAGATGACTTTGAGCAGTCCTTTCTTTCATCCTTGATCGTCTATCAGCAATCGGGGCATGCTACTGGCCTACTTTGCAGAGTTGTTGTATTGGTTACCAAGAGTTCTGTGGAGCTGTTGCTGTATAAAAAAGTGACAGCCTTAAAAAATAAATAAATTCTGGAGCAGTTTCAATGTCAGTAAGTGCTTTCCACTTGTATCATGTGCTCTTACTATGTCATACTCTGGTCAGCTGCTTATGTTGGAAGAAGATTGAACATTGGATCAAAGTGAACTTCGTAAAAATCAGTGGAATATGTTATAGTAGTGGCTTTTAATAGTGATGCATTTGCTACTTATTTATTTATTAGATTTACATACCTACCCCCCGTTCATCATAAGATCCCAGGACAGTTCACAGAATAAAATACAGGAATAAAAACAAGTAAAACAAAGCAGCAAAACAATACCCCCCCCCCCCGTTTCTCACAGGCACATTTAAAAGGCTGTAGGGTTTTAATCAGCCAAAGGCCTGGTTGAAGAGGAACGTTTTCTCCTGGTGCCTAAAACACAGTCGTACCTCCGCTTATGTATCCTTCCGGTTATGTAAATGGCAAACCCGGAAGTATATTTCCAGGTTTTTGCCACACGCGCATGCGCAGAAGTGCTAGACTGCTGTGTGCATGTGCAGAAGCGGTCTCCGGTTGCGAAAACCTTGGGGTCCTGGCCAGACCTCCGGAAAGGATCTCGTCCGCAACTGGAGGTACCACTGTATATATAATGAAGGCGCCAGGCAAACCTCTCTGGGCAGAGCATTCTGCAAACAGGGAGCCACTACAGAGAAGGCCTGTTCTCGTGTGGCCACCCTCCAGACCTCGCGTGGAGGGGGCACACGACGAATCAACTCAGATGATGAACGCAGTGTCCGGGGCGGTTTATATGGGGAGAGGCCGTCTTTCAGGTTTGCATGTTTGTCACGGGGAACAGCGGTCAGCCGCATCTCATTTTAGCCTTGCCGACTGCTGTGGGAGAGCATCTGGCCTGCTCTTGTGTCTTTTTCCCCCACTGCAGCATGCTGTGCAAAAATTGGTACCCAAATGGAGAGGGATGTGGTCATCTGCTCTGTGACATGCGCAGCTGCAGGGGCTGGTGGAAAAGTTGGATAACTTGACTTACGCCGGCTGAAATGAGTTGGCAGCAATATACATAAAGTAAACGAGGTGCGCTATACTGATAGACCTTTGCTTTTAGTCAACAGTGTGCCACCCCACTTTAAAAATAAATGGTTTGCTGGCAAACACAGCTACTGCAAGTTCTGCTTCATTTTGTGGAACATAAAATGACTGGAAGGGGGAAGAGGAACTGGAGCGTGACTGTTTGATAGGAGTATGGTGTACTTCAGTTTGTTTTCCAGCCTCGGGACAGTAAGGTTGCCTACTTTCCCCCCTTGTAAGGCTCCTGTGTCTTTAACCACATAATCAAAATTGGAAATCATCTTGGCATTGATCTGCAACAAGGATGGAAGAAGTGTTAGTTACCTTCTGGGTTTCTGCACGTTTAAATAATACAAGCTGGGCTTCAATTCCAAGCACGCTTCCATCCTGATATTGTGGATCTAGACCCTTGTGTCCTCTTACAGAATTGCAGTCTGATTTGTAAGCTCATTAAATTGGAATTGGTGTGTTCAGGACTGGTGCTTTGGTTTTTTTTGGAGTGTTTCATTTTTGCCTCCAACATGTAATTTCAAAACTGATCTACAGAGGTAAGGTGTGTTGCAGGTGTGAAGAATACCATCCATGGAATTGAATGCTACATTGTGGGCTCTTTTGCGTGGTAAGAGTTGGACAACAGTTGGTTTGCCAAAGATGTCTTTAAATTTTATTTTTGATTTTTGTGGAAAGCCGTTGAAGAGAAAAGGTGTAACACCTACGGTTGCCAGCTGACCAAAAAACAATAGCCTGGCCTGTTTCTGTACTTGACAGCAACCTGACCTATATATTTTAAAAAAAAAATCACTTGGTTTCCCAGAACAGAGAGGAACATTGGCAGATCAAGACATTTAACCAAGGTCTGGTTAAAAGGAAAAAAATAATAACGTTGGCAACCATAACATCACCTCTGCAGTCTTTTTAAAGCATGGCTTCATACTAGATATTTTTGTGAGGTAAATATTAAAAATGACAAGAGAACCACTTTGTGAAGGAAGAGAAGCTAGGTGCCGCTGATACTTCAGATTTGGGGAAGACTATACCACATTGGTTGCCAATTCCTGTCAAAATCGAGCAGCGGGTAGAAGCAAGCCTTTGCGGCCAGAAGTTTGTACAACAGTTTTTGGGTTGCTTAAGAGAGGAGTGGAGGTGGCTGGGATGTGTTGGGGGAGGCAAATGGCTTTATAAAACACACACACATACACCAGCTGCAGATGTTTATTGTTTTGTGTGCGGCAGTATCTTAACTGGGCAGAATCTGGGAAGGGTCACCAAGGCTTTAAAATGTTATTTATTTGCAAAGGGCAGTGGGGACTAAGACAGCCACACAGGAGGGGTTGGGTGGGTGAGGCAGCTCATCTCTCTCTCTCTGCCCCCAGCCCCCTGCAACTGAAAGAGTTTTGTCCTGAAAACTTGTGATGGGGAGGTAGGGAGATAAAGATAGAGACGGATTTGTTCTGCTGCAACTGTTCTGCTTGCCTGTGTTTGTAGTGGAGGAGAGGCGTTTTTTCTGTGGGTGCGGTTTTTGAAAGCTACCGATAACTTTCACTCTTCGTTTTTGTTTGTGCCTGCACCTCTGCCTTCTGTTTCCCTCAGCAAGATGGCCATGCTTAACCCCTTTCTTCCTTGGCAGTTGCTGAAGAAGCTCACAATCTCCTCTTCCTTCATCTTTGCTTACTCTTTGAGTTTCCGTAGGGAGAAATAGTGCTGGGAGTGGAGGGTGGGAAAGGGTGTTAATGGATGAGGCCCGAAGTTGCTTCAGCTTAGCATCAGGGCTGTTATTCCCCCCCTTTCTTTCTAAGTTCCTTAGAAAGTGTAGCATGCTAACATAGGAACAGCATCCTCGAGACATTTCTGCTCCCAGTCATGCGCTCTCTTTGTGCGCCACTGTTATTAAGTGAGCGACGGGTCATTGTGAACCATGTTTTATACATTTTTAACTCCTCCTTTGCCTCTCGGGCTTTGCTAAGAGGGGGAGAGGAAGAACGGGATTTAGCTTTCTAGGGTTGCGATAATAAAGGCAGCTGAGCAGTAGTTTTTTCTGCTTTAATGCAATTAATATAAACAGGCGTTTCCTATATGTAATAGTTCTCAGGAATGTAGCCAGGATTTCAGGGCAGAGCTGGAGCTGGAGCTGGAGCTGGCGATGAAGCACAGCGATGGTCCACTCGGAATGCTGTTTTTTCCTTAATCGTCTTAGGGTTTTGTTTCCTTCTTTTTGATCAGCTGCTGGGGTTGCCAAAGGGGAAACCAAGCGAGCATCGCACAGCTTAACATCATTTCCCAGGGCTCCTGTGTTTCTGTGTCAGATATTTTGCATACTGGACTGCGGGTTAAATTGGTTGCTAGGACAGAATTCTAGGTGTGGAGTTCACTGCTTGCACCACAGCTTAAAACATAAATTGATCCGCACATCTTGAACTTTGGCAAGTCCGGTTGACCGTGTGCAAAGAGACTACCAGCAGCTTTTGACATTTTTTTTATTCCTGCTGGTACGAGAAAGGACTACTAGATACTAACTGCTGGGTGCAGAGGTGCAACGCATAGTTGTTGACATAGTCATCGTGGCTAGAGTAGCCATTGATACTTCAGAAGCCAAGGTCACTCTTTGAGGCAGTGACCTTTGAGTACCGCTGCACTGTTAGAAACGTGAGATTTAAAATCTAGGAGACAGATGGCACCTTAAAACTAAGTTATGGTCGCCACAACACTATGCTTAGGCGCCCCCCTTTTTTAATAAAAGAAACCAAGATTACAAGGCAAATGATCTGTGGGGCACTGCAACACCAAAAGACCCACGCCAGCCAGATAGAGATGTTAGGCACCAAACCTGTCGACCAAACATCTCAACTTCCTCGCAAAAGGCTGTTTGCCTGTTGTAAAATGCGCCTGGCACTTGGCTGATTGTTGTTGGGAACCACATTTGGGGAGAATGCTGTTGCGACTAGGGTTTTGCTTGAGTTCTTCCCAGGAGCATCTGCTTGGCCATGGTGAGAACAGGATGCTTGTACCGGTACTAGAAGGGCGTTTGGCCTGATCCAGCCAGACTGTGCTACTTCTCATCCCTTCTATGCAAAGTGGTGTCAAGCTCATAGTTCTCTCCCCCCCCCCCCGCCCTAGGATATCTTTACATTTGCATCTCTGTAAGCATAACAGCTTTACTTTTTATGATAGGCTAAAGCATTACTGTTTTTAACAGCTTGTTAGTTGTTTACTGTGCAGAATCATACGGCCAGCGTCTCTTAAAAAACCCCAACAACGTTTTGAAATTAGCGTTGTGACCTGAGTGCCCTGCTTATGTTTGTGTATTCAGGTTGAGGTGGTGACTTTTTATAAATCACCATTTTTGTCTGCTGAATGCAGCATTCTTGGAGACCTGGGTCCATGATGAGATGACTGCATGTGCTTGCATAATTCTGCACCCAGTTTTCAGGGGGAAATAATAAACACCTTTCAGTCACAGAGACTGCAACCCTAAACATTGTCACCTGGTGGGGAAGCATTTGTGAAATTAGTGGAATAAAACATGTTTAGCGTATGGATGCAAACGCGCATGCATTTTATGCATTCGCTCCTTTTGCAAAGTTTGCTTTGGAGGGATGAGCTAACTGCTTTGCTTTCTCCATGAGGCAATTAAAATAATTGTCAGGCTTAACTGCGCAGCGAAGTTTGCCACCTAGTTGGGAGACTGGGCTGACCTCACAAGATTGTCTGGCTGTGGTTTCCAGCCAAAGATTCACTCTTTGAGAGCGTCTCACTTCTAGTGCTGAACTATTTTTTGACTCTCTGAATGAATGCAATATGTTAACACTCCCGTAAGCCCCAGGATTGCTTGGCTGCCCCATGCCTTGCCTGTTTCATACTGGCTGAAAAGGTACCATTGTTTGTTCTGCAAACACTGGGCAATGTTTGTTTCCAAGGTGACTGCCTTTCTGTTGCTGCTGTGTAGGGAAGAGCGGGGAAAGTTGGTTTAAACACCTGGGAGAGCATCTTGATTTACAAAAAGAAAAAGAAAAGTTGGGGGGGGGGGAGAGAAAAGAGCTGCTCTCCCCCCTCCCACTGCAGAGTTCAGATTGAGTTTTAATCCTTATGCACGAATATGTTAACAAAATTAAAAGCCTCCTTTCCATTGCTTCTTGATGTGTAAAGAAGAAGAAGAAGAAGAATGGAAAATTTATCTGATCAAATTATGGTGATGGCTTACAATGCAAACCCCCCCCCCCCAAAAAAAAATCTGGGTCAGAACAATGACTATGTGGAAGAAACCATTGAACCAGCAGCACAAAGCGATAGCTAATCTGCACAAAATGATAGCAAGCACAGCGATAGCCTGGAGAGCTCTGTTGATGTCCTAAGGAAGGTTGGCTCCTGAAGGCTGGCAGGACCAAAGTAATAGAATTATTCTGGCACCCCAAACCTTGGCTTTTGGCTTCTCGCTTTGTAAAACCGCAACACGCCGCCTCCGTCACAGAAACCTTGTGTTGTAATGTGCAGCAGCAAAACTGCAGGCACTGAGTTTAATGGGATATTAGGTCATGCCTGTGCACCTGAATAGGAGTCCGAGGACAGGGATGGGTAAACTGTAGCTGTCCCAGATGTTGCTGGGCTGCAGCTCTGGCCATTGGCCATGCTTCTGAGGCTTATGGGAGTTGTAGTCCCAACAACATCTGGAGGGCCACAACTTTTGCACCCTTGCCTTAGATGACAATATGTTTCTTCTGACAGCTTTTATTTGCTAACCTTGTACACATGTGATGTGATATTTGGTTTCTCGGCTCCCTGCTGTCGCTCCTTTTGTTTCTGTAGGTAGGAAGCAACCTTAATGGACCCCAAGAGGCTGGTTTGGTACACATCTTTGTGTTGGGTCAGCTGCTGTGCAGGCAGTCTAGAAATTTTCTTTTTTATTACTTGTTCTGATCTCCTGCTGCCTTCCCTTCTCTCCTCATCCTCCCCCACTCCAAAACTACATGCAATTTATTTGAAAACGGTTTGCTAAAAAGTCAAAATGTGTACAGCTTTTTTTTTTTTAATAAAAAAGGTCAGAGATGCTGTTAGCAGAACGTTGCCTTTTTTCCTCCCTATCAGGTTTAGTACAGTTCATGCGCAGGTTTCAGTAAACATTAACCACTTTTATCAGGGCTCGCAGTGTGTGGAATAGTTAGCAAAGAGAATGTGCTGAAAGACACCGACAAAATGAACAAGTCCAAGGTCAAAAGGATGGAAGACTTTTATTATTATTATTATTACTACTATTTTTTGGTTTTAAATAAGGGGATGTAGGGGCTGGAAAGCAAATCTGTGCGAGAGTGGTTTCACTCTTCCCTTCCATGCTTAAGGTGTAAGTTGCAGTTAAAAAAAAAAAAAAAAGCATAGAGAGGCCATGAAACTTGAGCAACGGTCCAAGAAAGTGTGTAGTGTTTATTAGTGCAATTAAACCGTCCAGTCTCACACAAGTGTTTTTGTCAGGGGTGATGTTTGCAAATTCTTGTGCATCAAAAAGGTGCTTCTAAATTGTGTCCTTTGAGGGCATATGCTGCATCAACTTACTGCCTGACTGAAAAAGACAATCATACCGATTTCTGGCCTTATCCTGTCTGCAGAAAGTCTTGTGCTTAGCATCTCCCACTTTGGATGGCAACAAGGTTGGAGAAAAATGGTCTGGAACTGGACCTGATCTTTTCCTTCTTCAAAATGTGTATCATTTTCAAATCTTGACATACAAATAAATGCCCTCCCCGATAAGCCTGCAGTAAATTCTAGCCGTTATTGTCTATTCTGTTCCATAACTAGGAAATTATATTGGCGAATTCATCTCCAGTCTACTTGCATGGCCCTCTCTAGACCAACAAAGCCTTGCTCCCCTTTAAATGAGTAACTTAACCCAAGAGGTCTTGCCTGTAAAGTGCCATGAGGATTGAACTTTTTTGATCTCAAAAGTAAAGCACAAATTTAGGGTAAACAGATTTGCTGGTCACTTTGTTCTGTCTGAGCACGCTCTGTAGCCTTGCTGCCGTTGCGTCATGTTATTGCTCATGAATGAAACCGATCGGCACTGACACAGTGTGCAACCCTGGTTAGACCTAAGTTTGGGAGATGGCGTGTTACGTAGTTCTAATTTGAAATGTTCTGGGGCTGGCGGTGGCTTCGCTTGGATGACACGAGTTCTCAACTGCGTAACGTGATAGGCATAGCTGTCCTTGTGCAAACTGAGCAGTTGTGAGATGTTAGTTTTGGACGTGAAAATAGTAAGAGGCTTTCAAGGTAGTGAATGGGACATGGAGAGAGAGAGAGAGAGCTGTACTTGGTCTCTCTCGCTCGTACTTTATAGATACCGGATCTCTGGCCCTATCCCTAGGTTAAAATTCCCAGCTCTGTCATTAATCCTTCAATTGCTGTTCATAAGTTACGAGAGTTATAAGATAGGAGGGAAGTGCAGGCTTGATGGGAAGAATTAAGGGATGTACTTGAGAAACTGTTTACTTTGCACTTTGGGGATGTGGGAATCTCAGCTCAGGCAGCGGGATTGTGCCCTTAGCTGCTATTTGCAAAATTTCTAAAGGAAAGAGAATAAATGTTTCTTCTCATAATTGAAAGCACAAAGTTATCTGTGAAATAGAACTACTGAACTTGTTCAGTTATACTGTGGCACGTATGCACACGCGAGGGTGCATGTAGTTGGCGATTAAAAATAGACTCTGTGCAGGGAAATTAGAGGAGTCTCCACATTGGAAATACTAGCTGCCTCATTCGATAAGCATTTTGCATGCCCGTGAGTCTTTAGTAAAGCCAGTCTTCTGTCATCTGGGCATATATTATACACTGTCAGATCTATTTCTTTCTTCTGTTTTTTAGCAATATCATGCCACCCATAGCTCCTAAAGGTTCAGGAGAGGCAAACGTAAGGTTGTGTGCGCTCTACACAATGTTGGAAGAACAATGCAATGGCAGGGTGTTTCGGATCCTTAACAAGTTGTTTGTATGCAGAGTTTATTTTTTAAATTTTTTTGCAGTGGCTGAAAACTATGTCATAACAAGAAGTTTTAAAAGGTGCTTTTTGTTGTTGTCTGCTTTTGGGTCTCTCTATGTGTTATGTGTGCATGCATTCAAATCACACCCCACCCCCTTAAAAAGAGAGAAAAGAACAGGGTGTGGAAGGAGAAAATGCAGGTGTTAGGATGGATTTAAGATGTCTAAAGTTTCTGGTACACTGAAAAGCTCTCTTTCTCCAGTGATGGATGACACCTTCTGCAGTAACAGTGCACTGCTGTCAGTCATTGGGTGCGGGGAGCAGAGCTGAACAGCTGGGTGGAGCTTGTTGATTGGTCCAGAGATGCCACATGGGGTTAGGGAGGAGGTGAGCCTCCGCAGCTCCGGTTGGCTAATTTGCCTTGCGTGTACTTTGGCCTGCATCTTCATGCCTGTAGCTGTGGAAAAGGGACCGAGAGGGGAGGGGAGAGAGATTACATTGAGAAGGCAGTATTGCAGTTGCAGCCTTCGCATGGCTTACAAACACAGCTACCCTACTTGTTTCAGATACTTAAACATTATCGACATTTTAACAGATGAACTCGAAACCAGGAGGGAACAGGGAAGAGTTTAAAAGTTTGCTTTTGAGAACATCAGAATCCCCAAGACGCTGGTCATGCTTGTGATACTTTAATTCAAACAATATTTTTCTCAGCAAAAAAACCTCTTCTATTTCTGCAGTTGCTGTGTTGCAGTGTCCATGATCTGGTGTGTTTTGAGCTCTTTCCTGATTCTGGCAGGGTTAGTTCACTTCGACATAACAGCAACTGCTATGAAAATAAACAAGCCAATCTAGCAAAAAAACTAGGTTTAAAAGCAAAAATTATAATACGAGAACCCAGATTTTCAGGCTCTGTTGGCCCCCTAGGTAAGTCGCTTGTGGTGTGTGCATCCCTGCGACTCCTTAATATCTAGTGGGTGCTGCCCGTAGTGCCAAGCAGAGAGAGCTCTCGCCCTACTGTCTGCATTTATTTCCTGGCACCACCCTGTTAAGGACACCGGCATTGCCCTTTGACATGCATACGTTGTTGGTGGGACTGGCATTATAAACCGTGTGATGCTAGCTTGCACATGCACCCTGGTCAGGCCCAAAGCCCTGCTCAGTGCAGCTAGAACCAGCTAGAACCAGGTTGCCACCTTAATGGCCTACCCATGTGTACTTGGCTGGCACCACTGCTAAGACCAGGGGTAGGCAATCTAAGGCCCGGGGGCCGGATCCGGCCCAGTCGCTTTCTCAATCCCGCAGACGGTCCGGGAATCAGTGTGTTTTTACATGAGTAGAATGTGTCCTTTTACTTAAAATGCATCTCTGGGTTATTTGTGGGGCCTGCCTGGCGTCTACATGAGTAGAATGTGTGCTTTTATTTAAAATGCATCTCTGGGTTATTTGTGGGGCATAGGAATTCGTTCATTTCCCCCCCCTTCAAAATATAGTCCGGCCCACCACAAGGTCTGAGGGACAGTGGACCGGCCCCCTGCTGAAAAAGATTGCTGACCCCTGGCTAAGACTGTCAGCCCCAACCGTGGTGTATGCATATACTCTCTCTCTCTCTCTCTCTCTCTCTCTCTCTCTCTCTCTCTCTCTCTGTAGGGGTTCCAGTGACACCCCTACAGGGTGACACTAACAGGGTGACACCCATGCCAAGAGGTTGGATTTCTGCTTGCCGTAGCTGTCACCCAGCAGAGTTGCATTAGCTGATCTGGTTCCAGCCCTTGGCAATTCCCCCATCGTGCTGGATGCTGGCACCAGGCCAGCACGAAGCAGCCGGATTAAGATTGTTATCTTTAAAAATTGGGGAAATAAGTTTTCTCCAAGCCTCCAGAGGATAATAAAATAGGAACCAGGCAAGCCTCTGCTCAAATCTCACCTGCTCTATGAGCTCACACAGAAACTTTAGGCAGGTTGATATGTCTCAACCTCTGCCCCCTGCCCCCAACCTGCAGTAGGGGGAGAATGCTGGTCTACCTTACAGGGCTGGTGTCAAGAATACTATGTGAAATATGCCGAGCCCTTAGAAAAAAACCCCATAATTTTAAGTTTTGCTTGCATTACAGTGAAAGTGTGGTTGTCTTCTAAACGTAATTTAGAAAAGGAGCACCACAGCTTTTCAAACAGGTGGGGAGTAGCATCTTCCAAACCCTGACCAATCCTATCTTTAACTTTTTACTGCTAACGCTGCTGCTACTTCTTTCTCTCTCTTAATAAATAGGTTCCAAAGATTTCCTTGTGCTTTTCTTATCACTAAAAGGCAATGTCCTTCCTGTCCTCTGCTTGAGTGCACCTGTTACTCCTTAAAACTAGTCCGTGGGACCAAAATGTTCCCAAATAAGTACCCGTATAGAACTTAATAATTTGGGGGTTCGTTATCTTGTTAGGAAAAGCTGTGCATTTCCTATATGTTGCCGGAAGCGAAGGTTCATCTTGCTGTGGAATTGACAGCCTGGCATCGTTCAGGAAAAATAAAACACATCTGAATATTCTTTGCCGCATTGAAAAGGGGAAGGGGGACCCTGGTTTCAGGGCTGAGAGTACAAACCAGTTAAATTTGGGGTGTCTGCAGATGATGTAAGATGCCTGTTCAGGGAGGTTTGTGAAGGCTAGAGACACAACTTGGTTGGAAAATAAACAATCTTACTTACTGTTTCAACTCCCAATGTAACCCAGGAGAAGATTTGTGGACAAGCATTTGCAAAATAACAGGGACACCTCCTCCCCACTTCAAGGACAGCCTTGAAAATAACCTTTTGGTCAATTATGAAGGTCACATGTGGACCGATCTCCAACAGAACCTTGCACATACAAATGGTTTGTAATCCCTGTTTCTCCGTTCCTGTTTCTCCTCCTGCAACCCCTCGACCTCCAGCTTGCTTGATGGCTTCACATACTGATCAAACATTGACATAACTGCGGTATTCTGAGCTCAGCTGCTTTTATCTCAAGCGAGAGTCACCATTAAGGTGTGGGATCTGCAAACTGCTGTTCTGCCATCTAGGCAGAAGGCATGGTCTACCTGTTTTTTGTATGGACTGGGGTTCTTTATCACCCTGGTACCACTAAAGGGATACTTTTTTTGTGTAGAAAGCCTCTGGCTGAATAGCTCAAACTCCTTGAAACATTTATAAGGGGTTGGACTACAATGACAGTTAGCACCAGATGTTTCCTTTTTCTGGTGCAAGTGTGGAAATGGTGTAGCTGCTATTAGGAAAGCAAGCTAGATGCTCCTGTTTAGTTGATGAAAATGCAAAATCCGTATGTTGGACTGTCAAAATGCCTTATTTTCCTGTTTTACTTACAAAATGCATAATACGTAGTCTGTCTCCCTGCCCCCCCTTCACTCAGCCTCCTCTTTGCCATTCCTCCTCCCCAACCCCAGCTTTCCATATATTTTCTATTATACTGTTCATTTTGCCTTGGGGCAACCTTTTCAGTAATGAGTGACAATGTTCAACAGTAGCTCTCATTCATTTTCAGTGCCGCATATGTGTTTATTTTTAATTGATATTCTGCATATAACATTTTCTGCAGCTGAGGCATCTCCCTCCCTCCCCCTGAAACACTTTAAAAAAAAAAGCACTCCCTCTGAAAAGCGTCAGCAGTGGATTGTTTCATTTGCAGAACTTAAAGCCCCAGAACAGAGGCTCTTCCAGTTTTTATGAATGCCCTGTTTGTTGCTGGAAGCACAACTGTTCGATATAACTGGCTGCATCCCACTCTGCTTGGGTCCAGTTTGGTCTGCAGAAGGTCTTTTGCACAAACCAGATTTCTTAGGTGTGTTTGAAGCAACATCATTTTGTCTCCTGGCAGTTGAGTTATTTTTTATCCCTTTCCCTCTTCCATCTGTAAAAAGAGTACAGTAGACGCTCAGGTTGTGGACGCGATTCGTGTTCGCAACCTGCAGCGTCCATAACCTGCAGCGCCGCGCCTGCACACGCGCGGGTTGCAATTTGCCGCTTCTGCGGATGTGCGCCGAACCCAGAAGTAACCCGTTCCGGTACCTCCGGGTTTGGCGCGTTCATATCCTGCAGCGAACGCAACCCGAGGTATGACTGTAGTGCACCTTTCCCCCCCCCCCAGACGCAGACGTAATCAATCAATCAATCAATCAATGCAGCAGTGCAGATGAAAACTGTAAAATTGTTATTTAGCGGACACGCTCAAATGGTGACGGCTGTAACGTTTCTTGCTTTCTGTATATTTTGGGGCTTGTCATAATGATCCCTTGCAGATTTGCAGAGGTCCCTCCGAATGACACATTGATTAATAATAAGCACCTGCTATGCCCCACCTTAGAGCAGAGAAGGAGCTGCCTAGCCCAACTGGCAAGGTTGACGGCGCTATATTTCAACCTCTCTGGCTTGGCTGTCACTGCTGGTATTGGAACATTTGCAAGAGACGCTTGAGGCTTATGGTGCCAATACTTTGGGTGGCTTTGCAGAACAAGAAACGGAACACAAGTGGAGGTAGTACAGTTATTTGGGTGGGCTCGAATTATTATTATTATTATTATTATTATTATTATTTTATTTTAGTTGCAAACACCATCTCCCTTACTTAGTCTGGATATCCAATCAAGTAGGGGCAGTGGGGTGAGTGGGAAAATAAAAAAAAATTGCTGTCCCTCATTGTGCTTATTCAGCTTGTGTGCATTCTTATTGATGAGGAAAGTCTTCAAACAACCTCAGGACACTGCATGTTTTAAAGAGTTGGATGGAGGAAGTTTCAGTATGTTCATCAACAAGGAGAGGAATGGTCACTATAGGAATTCCAACCCCTGCAACCATTTAAAGACGCAGAAGCCTTTTTCTCTTTTGCCTCTCTTTTGCAGAGCATTAGTCCACAAATGTCCTTGCCACCTCGCCACTGGGGATTGCGTGTTGTAATTTTGTATGTGCAGCATCAGGAGAAGATATAGAAAATTAAAAGATATCCAGACTGGAAGCTGTTAAACTGTTGTAGCCAAGGCCCAAATTCAGATTGATGTGAGGAAATTATCTCGGGGGAGGGGTTCATAGGGCTACATTGACCCTGTCGGTTTGGGGTATTGCATTGGCTCAGCACAACTTTTAAGCAGATTCTTCTTTGAAACAAGGAAATAGAATTTATTCCAAAATATTCAGGCTTATTCAAAGTGGAGTATCAGCACCTTGAGGGTACAGTGTTAAAGCAGCTGATGTATGGCCTGTTCCCTATTGTTATGCTAAGCCAAATGATGGTTTAGCTGGACCGGCTTGTGGGCTCTGGAAGAGGCAATAATGGTCACTTCGCTCCCCCCTCCTAGTTTTGCCGCTGTGCTAAGCCAACAAACCATGACTCAGAAAATCACAGGACAAACCTTGGTTACAGCTTGTGGTTAGCACAGGGAGAGATAAATTGTGTGATTTAGGATTGGATCACCTGGCACTGTCAGTGTGGAACAGCAGTAAAAATGACTGCTGATGGGCAAAGCTGCTGTGATCTCCTTTCCAGGAGCTCACACATTTGTTCCAAACCATGGTTGAGCTTAGGGTGACGTCTGAACCATGCCACTATGAGGTTTACCATGGATCTCACTTCCAAGATTTTCAGTTCTTTTTACACACACACACACACACACACACACACACACACACACACACACGAAGCTCTGTGTAGGGCTTGGATTGCTGATGCAGCGTCC
Organism: Darevskia mixta; assembly: GCA_034641385.1. Lineage (NCBI taxonomy): Eukaryota > Metazoa > Chordata > Lepidosauria > Squamata > Lacertidae > Darevskia > Darevskia mixta. The sequence continues at coordinate 24,699,038 of JAWWNH010000011.1, forward strand.
TGGATCCCAAGAGACCCTTGTCGTGCTTTTCATTGAAAAACGATAAAAGGAGCGAAAGGGCCTCAGGCAATAAATAGCTCCTTGGCGAAGCCATGCACCCCTGGAGAATGGGGCAACTTTGCAGAGCTGTGGGGCTGTGTTACTCCAGATTCTGTGTTGTAATGCTGGGGATTGGAGGAAAGGGTCTCAGAAACTGGGCCTCAGCCTGATGGGTTTTGAATGGTACGGAGGCTTAACTTTGTGCCTAGCTTTCTGTCCAGCTCAGCTTTTGCACTGAGCATCTCCGAAGTGCATTCAAATAACATTACTAGGCATTGAGAAGCCTCTTTATTTCCTACCTTCCTCTTTCCTCCTTCTCTGCTCTCGGGTTTTTGTGTTTTTTTGTTAACTGCTCCCTTGCCATGATTGATGTCAGCTGCTTAACAGCTGCTGAACATCTTCCTCTTTCCATCACTAGAATGCCCTCTTTTCTCTGCTGTTGTGTCCTGTGGTAAAGTTTAGCAGTGGTGCTCTTTCTTGTTAAGCAGGCAAACCTCTTATTTCCCCCCCCCCTCCCCTTCCTTCCATTGACACATATACATGCATGCTCCCTTGCGATGCTAAAGGAAAAGTTTGTTTTCTTTTACTGCAGGGGAGGCGGGGTGGTTTGCAAAGTTAGGGCTGGCTAGACTTCTTATATTTATTTGTTGCTTACTGCAAAAAAAAAAAAGTGTCTCAAAGCATTGTACAGTTTTTTTAAAAAAGGTTTACTTTGAAAAAAGGTGTTTTATCTGAGAACCTTTGGTTTTCGCAGTAGGAGAGGCGGCTAAGAGGGATAAAGGAACTTAGGAAAGCAAAATGCGCCGAACAATTCAGTGCTACAAAATATAGATGTTGTGTGCCTTAATAAACATTTGTGCCAGTCTGATGGGATTCTGCTGAAATGTCACTTTAGCACAGCGCAGCCTCTTAGAAATGTGTGAAAGAGAGAGGAGGAAAAGGGGCTGCAGATCTCCTTGCCAAGAAAGGAGGAGGGAGGGGAGGAAGGAGCACAGTTAAACAGTACATACCACAAAACAGGTTAGGCAGGACTCTAAATCTAGTTATGAGTCTGCTCTGCATGCTCTGAGGCTTCTCCAGTAAACCTCCCTCCCTCCACCCCTTTAAACAGCTACCCTCCCTCCAACCCCCCCCAAAACCCTTTCTTTTTTGGATCTGTTATGAAATAGTCTTACAAAGGTCCTCTCTTGCCTGTGCTTGGGGTGGGCAGAGAGCGCTGCGGTGCTCTTGGCTGCTCCCAGCTGTTCCTTAAAGAAAGTCGATGGCGCACTTGTCGGTGCTCGTCAACCTTTGGAACAGGCAGCATTCTTTGCCTTATGTACTTTCGTGTCCTCTATGGGGTTGCCTTGTGAATGGGGCAGGGAGGAGGGGCAGGAGCAGCAGCAGTATGCAGGGGTGGAGCCGAGCCAGCAACTGTGGAGGGCTCTGCAGATAGCTGCTCTTTGGTACAGCAGAGTGGAACTTCCTGCTTTCGAGAGGCTTCTCAAGAACCCTTGCCTCGCATGCCTGCAAGGAATGATGTGAAGCCACTTGGTGGCCAATGGCAGGTTGTTAGAAAACTCTGCATCTGAACTAAGACTCACCGTTGTCTTTTTTTTTGGTAACCTGTTTATGTCAGATCGTTGGATAAACATACCATATATAGCCTGGGATTCTGCTTGCTCCAGCATCCCACTGTGATGTAGGTTCTTCGGGAATACAAAGCATGCATCATCATCATCATCATCATCATCATCATCATCAATTTGTATACCCACAGGTCCCAGAGAGGTTTGCAACATAAGACCACAAAAAAACCACAAGATGCATAATAGCAGTGCATTTTTCTGGGGGTACGCATACCCCTAAACATGTTGTGAATCTAAGTTTGGCCTCATTGAGGGGCAGTATTTCAATATGAGTAGGAAAATGAGAGTACTCCTAAACATTTTTTTTAAAGAAAAAAGCACTGCATAATAAAAACTAAAAACAAGAACAACCCAATAATCCCCCCAACACATTTTAAAAGGGCACACACTAAATGTATGCTGGGTTGCCAGGACACACACTCATTGGTTTTCCAGCAAGTGGAGATGTCAACAGTGCTTTTTAAAAGGATGCTGTGTTGCCCTAGATGTATGCTAGCACTTGGAATGCATGCTTACTGTCAAAGGTTAGCAGAGCCTGGCATCTTGATGAGGCCTGCAGACCAGCAGGTGACCCTTCACTGATTGGAGCTTCCAAAAGGCTGCTGCAGTTGCCATAATCGTAGAATTGTGGACCAGGGGTGGTGTCTTGTCCCAACCCCCTGCAATGCAGGAATCTTTTGCCCAACGTGGGGCATGACCCTGAGATTAAGAGTTTCAGGCTCTTGTCGACTGAGTTGTGATCCTAAACTCCAGGCCCTCCTTCCTCATCATATTCTCCAGATTCCTGACAATGGACAGTTTGGCAGGCAAGGCAGGCTTCCACGGCCACTCCATCAGATCTTACCTGCGCAGAGCACACCAGTTGAGGAGCAGCCCTGTATATATAATACGTATGTGTTGGTATATGCAGATAGTGGGCAGTGTGTGGAGAGCACCTCGTACTTCCATAAAGGTCTGGAGCTGGCCTTCCTGGAATGTGAAATAACGCATGATATTTATCATGACTGCACCTTTTCCCAATCTCTACTAATCGTTTCCTTGTTTGTTTTTGTGGGACTCTTTGGGTGCAAAGGGGAAATGGGACTTTCTGAATAGGATGCAAAGCAAGAGTGGTTTGTTGGGGTGGGTAGACACCACCTTCGCTATGAGTCCTGGAAGATCTGCTGCCTATCTTGTAGGCCTTTTCCCACCTGGCCTGGGCAGGTGGGGCTCTGACTGACTCCAGCTACAAAAGCTGAGTACTGAACAGACTCGTGGATTTGGGTCTTGTTTAAGGGTTTTTGTTGGGGTGGGTTGTTGATGGTTTTATTTTTTTTGGTATCTTTATTTTGTATCTCATTATTTATGTGGGAATTGTTCAGTTTGGTTGTGTGTGTTTTTGACGTCTTGTTTATTGTTTACGACTCCTTTTGCTATGCTTGTAGTGATGCAATTTTTCGTATGGTGTGTAAACTGCCTTGAGCATGGCTTTAATTTTGGAAAGGTGGCATACAAATTGGATGGTTGATTGATTGATAATCTCCATAGATATACAGTGAAGAGTGAAATGGTTCAGGGCTGGCGTTTTCCAGATAAGTACTTCATTGCTGAAACTGGCTAACTTGAAATACTCTCAGGCTTACGTCATGACTAGCTTAGGGTGAGGTTATACAGCTGCCATGGGCTGACCACTCTAGATTAGGCTGCTGATACATGGTGAGCCATTTTCTGGTGAAGTGTTTTCCCCATGCAGATGATGATGTGAGCCTCACTTTATGACAGTTTGAGGTGACATGTGGAAAACTGCCTGATCGTTGTGGTGAGCCACTACAGGGATGCAACTCACTGCATAGCACTTTTTGTACATGGTGTAATTTTTAAATGGGGCCCTTCGCACTGGCTAGAATGCTAAACAGACAGAAGAGAGAGGGAACTGGTTTTTTTTTTTTTTTTAAATACAGAGCAATGATCTGTACTGAGGTTGAAGTATCCTTGTGACTAGTAACAATTACTTTAAATCCAGGTCAAACAACAGATTTTAGGTGGAAGATTCATAAGGCCTATTCTTGTACTATGAGAGCTGATGAGTTTGGGGCTTTTCAACTTCTTATTTAACCCACGTCTCTTTGCTGTGGGATCTTCAGATGAAGAACAGTATACAAATTTAATAAATAATACTATAAGCAACTCCCTGTTTGCACAGGGATTGCGTTCCGGGTCATTTTGTCCCATTCTTGCCCCCATTGGGGGCCCAAAGTGGTGCCTGTGTCGGCCATCGTGTGTCAGATGTGCGCAAAATGGTCACTGCCTGTAATAAATGGTTTTTCCAGTATCTGGTGAATACAATATTATAGTGTGTCTATGACAAGTCAGAACACACAACTAGCTTAAGTCTGTTCTGCGTCAGTTTCACTGGCACTCACTTATAGCTCCATTTTGTCCCTGTTCTTTGTAGACATAATGAAACAACACATGAAAAATCTATGCAAAATGCACACAATTTATATATGCATCCTTCCTGAGAAATACACATTTTTTAATGCATCTGATTGCATTCCAACCCTAAAAACACTTAACTATGCATGCCTTTTTAATGTGAAATAATATTTTTGTGCACACTTCCTTGGGCAGAAACGTCATCAGAAAAGAGCAGGATCCCGGCTCAAGCTGGTGCACTGCCATTGCTACACACTAGATTCACGGGACCTTGTTGCTGGGAGGGGTCCTCTGCCTTCCAGCAGCAGTTTTGACATGCAGGTGAACTTTCCTCTAGTAGAGATGGAGTTGAAGCAATGGAAACAGATTTGTGTCACTAGGGCTTGTACAAGAGCAGCTCTGCCATGGATTGTTTCCCTAGGATGATAAACGTACCTATGACCTCTTGACGTAGTTGGGGAAAGTTGTAGAAAAGAGTTGGCAGCTTAACTGCCAGCAGGGGAATGTTTTGAGTGTTGTGTAAGTGGCTGGGCCACGAATTTTCTCCATCTTGTCTTCTCTCATTGGCCTCATCAGAGTGAATTACGTCTGACTGCTTGGTAGTTAATTGGAGCATCCTTCCCATTTCCTAAGCTGATAAGTCCCTCTCTGTCTGCCTTCATCAAGCTTCTTTGTTTGAGAACTTACTAAAGCTGCTGCAGAACAGAATAACCACTTTCCTATTTGCTGGACTAAATGAGGGCACTGTGGTCTCTTTAATAGCTGCATCTTTGTGCGCACAACATCCTCCAACGTCTTAGCCTTTTCCAGAAGATCTTCCAAATCCTCCTCCACTGTCGTCGTCTTCTTCTGCGGATTCTCTTAAAGCAAAACGGCCAGTTTAACAAACAGATGAAGTAAAGGAGCAGTCTGGTGTGTAACAGATATGCATGTAAACACACCCTTCCTTGCCTGCTTCTAAATGCTCATTTAATCATTAGGGTTTGAGCAGTAGTAGAACAACAAGAATTTTTAGAGGCTCTCATTTGAATGGCATTGGTTTTCTTTGGGGGAAGATAGGTTTACTCAATGCAAAGAGAGAGACAATGTTGGGGAGGGAGGCTTGAGCTAGGTCTAGTGAGCTTCTGTGGACAAGTATCTAGTTCTCATGATTGGGAGCCTCCTTTAGGTGCAGAATGGCTCCATAGCAATGGCTCCTGCAGTTGGCAGTCTGTAGGACTGGCCAGGACTTTTCTAAATACAGGGAGCTTTTTGCCTGATCAGCCAATTGGTTTTTTTGGGATGGTATTCTAGGTTCAAGCGTCTCTCAGTCAAGCCCTGACTCTTAGACCTCAAGGATTCCTCACTGGAAAGACCTCCAGGTCCTGATTTGGATCTGGCTGCTACATACTCCTCAACTGTCCTGATTTGAGTGGGACCTCCCAGAATTACAGATGCCATCCTGGCTTCTGATTACTGTAGATCCTGTTTGTAGATCCTGAATGTCCTGTTTGTTTGTTTTTTGGTCTTGTGCTCTCCCGCCAGACCAAAAGATGCTCGGTTTTTTGTTCTTGCACGAATCGGCTAGCGCCAGATCAAAAGATGCTCATTTTTTGATCTCGCGCAACTGAGTGAATCAGCTGTTTGCCACGAGAGTGTGGGACAAAAAACAACAACGAGCGTCCCAATTTTGATCAGTGGGATGTTGGCGGGTATGGTACTAATAGACTCAGCCAGCATTCGAAATTCGCCAGACACCAGGCGCATTTTGTGCCTGGCTGTTGGCTACTTGCGACCAAGTGAAGATGCAGGGGCGGAGGAAGGGTGGTGGTGGGTGTGGGCCGCCCCGGGTGTCACCACTGAGGGGGGGGGTTTGACAAAATGCCGGGTCTCCTGGGAGAGACATGGTGACTTGGGCGCGTGCACGCCGTGCAGGCTCCACGCTGCCCAAACGGTCTGCGCGCTGCCTCCCCAGCTGTAGGGCGGCTGAGTGGGAGGAGGCAGACAGACTCCAGAGGCCCCGCCCCTATGGGCGACTTGCCCCTGCCCCAGGCGCCTGAGCGGCTTCCTCCGTTGCTGGGCACCAGGATGGTGCCTGACATCTCCATCTGGAGGTACATGCCTGGGGATCTTTGGATATTGACTGTTTTCACACACTAGCAACACATCCTGTTGAATTCTGTTGTATTTTATCTGCACAATCGGAATGAATTTCAGGAACCAAAAAGTCGTATTGAAAAAATATGACTTTCGAGCTGTCTGGCTCCAAAATGGCAACTAGGCATTCCGTTTTGCCGACTGTAACCCTGGTTTAAGGAGCCATTTGTCGCTTAGCTTATATACCCGAGTTTCCAACACTGGCTTCAGCCCTACCCCTCAGAGTTGGTGCTTTTGTGCCTTTCAGCAGAGGTGTAGGAGTGTGATTTTCAGCAAGTGGAGCTTGTCATGGAGGGCTGAGAAGAGCTGCAACTGCAGAAATCCCCACTCCAGCATTGCTGTTAAAGGTAAAGGAGTTCATATTGGCAGAGTGTCAGCAGTCTCCTTGTGTTTGTAGCAACCTGGGGATTCCACACCTCCACCAGCTTCCTCCTGGTCCTGTGTGCTGCTCTTCAGCAATTTTCTTACCCCTTTCCCAACAGCCATGTGGGTGTGCAAGCGTTGGAAGAGTGCAAATAGTTAAGAACATGCGAAGAGCCTGCTGGATCAGGCCCGTCTGGTCCAGCATCCTGTTCTCACAGTGGCCAACTAGATGCCCCAGTGGGAAGAAGCCCATAAGCAGGACCAAAGCACAAGAGCTCTCGCCCCTCCTGTGGTTTCTCGCAACTGGTATTCAGAATCAGGACTGACTCCAACTGCGGAGGCAGATCATAGCCATGGTGTAGCTATGGATAGCTTTATCCTCCATGAATTTGTCTTTATCTTCTTTAAAAACCAAATAGTTTGGTTCTGAGCCCAAATCTTACATTCTCTGGATCTCTGCATAGAAGTTGCCGCCAAATGGGGCTATTTTTAAGCAAGTGGTGATGGAGAAAGCCAGGCAAAAATATGACATGAGGAGGAAGGGGATGATAGTCTGGGAGACCCAGGTACAAACGTCAACAGGAAGGACTCTTCTCACTCTCACAGTATGGTGAGGTAGGATACACCTCTTGAAATTCCCTCTTTTGCAACTCTGAAAGCCTTGCGGTTCTTCGCACCTGGTCTCCTGAGCTTCATCTCCTCCCTCACACTTGGCTTATAGTGGCTGTCACTGAAAATGTTCCCTATCCGTTTGGGGTGGCTCAGACTGAGGAGGGCTAAAAATGCACTTGCTGAATGTAAATGTCTCTTGATTGACAGACCAGTATAAAACATGCTAATAACAGTGTGGCTGCCTCTATAAGTATGTGGGTTTTGAGTTGAAGCTACGCTATTTGACGATATGCAGACTCTTGTTTGTACCACGTGACCCTGGATTTTAATGTAGATCAGTTTCACACACATCCCTGTTCCTGTGTTAACATCACACGTCAAGGTTGAAAGGTCACTCTTCCAAATGGAAAACAGTTTGTTCTCCCCCCCCCCACATTAAACACCCCTAATACCTTGGTAGTACATGCACAAAACAAAGATTATTTGAGGAAGCTAAATTAATTTGAGCTGCCCTTGTGTCCTGTGTGTTTTATTACATTGAATGTGTTCTAGCTGCTCTGTAATTAAAGTCTGTGCGGATGTTTCTTGAAGCAATGTCTAGTTGTAAGCACTTGGGGGAAGCACTCAAAAGAGAATTGGAGAATTTCATTCCTTGATTGAGGGAATTCACGAGAACGAAAAGGAAAAAAAAAATTGGCCTGTGCAGTTCTTGAATCGAGTTCCCTCCCACAACATTAATGAGTGGGGTTCTGAGCTTCAGCGGCTGATTATAAAATTCACATGGCTTAAGAATTTATTGTTATTGTCTGCCTGCTATTAGTTTCCAGTTGCCTCTTGGATTTTTAGGTGGGTGTGCTATGGAAAGGACAACGGAGTCCCGGCACAATTACAAAGCAGCTGTTAGCTGCAATTTAGCATTTCATCCAAGCTAGTTAAGAAAAATTTGGATCACTGTGCAACAGTGAGGTTTATACCTGTTCGCTTTTGCAAAGGGAAAGAACTTGTTAAAAGTTATCTGATGCTTGCCATATCCTGTTCTAGAGTTGTTACAATTCTTAACCCTACAAGTTGGTGAACCAGTGGTGCCTCTCCTGGTGATCAGGTGGTGTAGCATAACCACTACAAACTGGGAAGCCTTTTGAATTTTGCCCATGCTATGAACTCAGAGGGACGCGGGTGGCGCTGTGGGTTAAACCACAGAGACTCGGGCTTGTTGATCAGAAGGTCGGCGGTTCGAATCCCCGCGACGGGGTGAGCTCCCGTTGCTCGGTCCCAGCTCCTGCCAACCTAGCAGTTCGAAAGCATGTCAAAGTACAAGTAAATAAATAGGTACTGCTCCGGCGGGAAGGTAAACGGTGTTTCCATGTGCTGCTCTGGTTTGCCAGAAGCGGCTTAGTCATGCTGGCCACATGACCTGAAAGCTGTACGCCGGCTCCCTTGGCCAGTAAAGCGAGATGAGCGCCGCAACCCCAGAGTCGTCCACGACTGGACTTAATGGTCAGGGGTCCCTTTACCTTTACATGAACTCAGAAGGTTGCCCAAAGGCAAGTCAGTCAGTTTAGTCTCTCTCTGTTCCTCCATCTGCATGATGAGGGATGTTAATACTAATTTGCATTACAGGGTTGTTTGCAAGGTTGGCAGCTAGATAATGCCTGCAGAACACTTGAAAGCTCTCTACAAGTGTTTGTTTCTTAAATTAAAATAAAAGATAAACCATTTAGGAAGGTGAATAATTTACTTATTCACCCAACATTCTAAGCACAGTGTACTATGAGAAAATGCTTATCAGTTATTGTTACTGACACACACAAAGTTATCTATATACTGTAGTTAGCCTGCAACCATGCATTCAATTTAGTTGCGAGAACCCATGTTTTGTTGTTTTTGTTCGGGGCATCCTTCTGTCTTGAGAGACAATGGTAGAGTGCATCTTTGGGGGTAAAATCAAAACCGTTGGAGAGTTACATTGTCTGCTGTGGTTGTAGAGACCGATACGGGAGAGACATGCTTCATTGCAGGTGGGGCAGGTGAAGGGGTCTGGTTTTGCTACTACAGGTTCACCATAGTGCTTCTTCTCTTCCCTCTTCCCAGCGGTCATTCCTCCTCTGGTCACTGCTGTGGATACACTACATGACTGTCGTTCTCCAAGAGTTCCCCAGGGATTTAAGGGGCCATGGTAGGATTGCAGCCTTTATGCTGGCATAGTAGTGTTTATTCAGGCAAAGTATTACTTTCCTTTAGTTCTAATTATCTTTTACTCGTCCTTAGTATGTGAGCAGCTTCACATAAATTGTAGCACTCCTCCTTACAACAACTGGTAAGGAAGAATATTGTCCTTATATTGCAGAAAGAGGACCGGGGTGACAGGCGGTGTGGTTTGCCTAAGGCTGCTTCATGAGTTCCTGTCAGAGGGAACTTCCTGATTCACAGCTCAGCGTCTGAGCCATACTTCCTGGTGCTGGGATCTTCCTAGGTTTATTTTAAAGAATACTTCCTACTGTCTCTAATTTTTAAGAGGTTAAGCTTAACGTTTCACCTGTGTGAGTTGTACCTGGTTCAGAAAAAGCCCTCAGGGGCCAGAGAGAGCTACTTTTGTGGGAGGCTGATCCCAGGCCCAGGATTGATCCTGGCATCTCCAGGAGTATCAGGTAGCGAAATTTTGCTGGAGACCTTGAGAGAGGCATTGCCAGACAGAGAGAGCTGCTAGATGGACCAAAGGTCTTGCTTGGGTATTGGGCAGTATTGTGGGATTGGCGATTAACACGCTTCATCAAGGGACACACACACAGCCTCTGTGAGGCAGGGAAGTTTTAACCTTGCTTGGTAATCAGCCGAAGCAAGGAGTGGCTGTGCTTTTTGGAGAGAACAGGGTGGGGTGTGAGGTGGGAAGAACAACTTTTAAAGCACTGCGTTTCCCCTTTGGAAACGCTTTAGAAGGAAATGGAAGCAGTGTGCTGCCGTGGGGGTGACAAACACACAAGTTGCACGTAGCTGCTGCCTCTGAGCTTCAATTGAGAGTCTCTGACGGCGCTGTCTAAAAAAGACTGGCTAAATGTGAACCTGTCATTTTGGCTGGAAGAGGAGGAGGAGAATGGATTTTGCTGGGAATGCTGCTACAGAAATGGATGGGAGACTATCCTGCCCCTCCCCACAGCTGTTTATTTATTTTTTTGGAATGTTTCTCTTGACTTTGCAAAGAGGAGAGTGTCCGAATGCTACTGCCCTGCGTTTCCTTGTGCCTTGCAAATCCTGCTCCGACCTAAGGGCTTGCACTCAAGATCACTTTACATGGATTAGTTTGGCCCTTTAAAAGTACTCTTTAGCCGCACTGATTTAGAAGTATATTAAGGATGCACATTTTTTTGCAAACCCTTTTCCCTCCGCCCACTACTCCACCATCATTTTATGATTATATGTCAGCCTTGTAAATAAGCAAGAAGTTACTAGCCTGTAATTTTTCAAAATTATTTTTTACTACCCTTATAAGAAGCTGCATTTCCATGCTAGCCATTGAGGCCCAAAAGAGGCCACTTGCTTTCATGGAATTCCATATCTCAACCCAGGTGAGTTGTTTACCACAAGGCTCTTGCAAATTTGTGGGGTGGCAGTATCAGAGAGACTCATGTGATGGACTTAATGTCAGCTTTGGTGTAGACAACAGGCAGGCAGGCCACAGATCAAAAGTGGCCTCGAAAGCTACTTACATTTCTGCTTCCTCCTGAACTTTCTCTCCTAGTACATATTTTCCTAAGGATGTCATCACATTGCAGTTTGCTTGGCCGCCAAAAGGTGGCGCTGTGAATTGCAGTGTGACAGCAAGCCGGGCTCTCAGAGCTGCTTGGGCCATGGCAGCTACTTTGGAGGGCAAAGAGGAGGGAACCAGAGATGGTGGGAGCTATGTGTACAGCACTGGTGTCCAAACTTTTTTCAAAGAGGGCCAGATTTGATGAAGTGAATGGCTGTGAGGGCCGACCAAAGGGCAAACCAAGGTTGTTGACCTTTTTTAAGGATTGAAGTTGTTGAGCTTCTTTTAGGATTGAAGTATTGAAGTTGTTGAATTTTTTTTTAGGATTTTACCCTCCGGCCAGGTTGAAGCAACCGGCGGGCCGGATTAGGCCCCCGAAATGGACTTTGGACATGCCTGGTGTTCAGCATACTGCCTTGGCTTCCATGACAGAAGGTGGGATAGAAATGTATTTATGAATGAATGGATAAACATTGTGCTCCATACCTACAAAGCCCATGCTGCTAGGTGAAGCTAACTTTGTAGAATCTGATCGTCCATGGGGGTGGTTGTCTCAGGAGTTTACTTTGGGAGTCAAAACGGTGTCCTTGAGAGCGTAATTCTGAAGACAAGAAAGGAAGAGTGTCTTTAATTGCTGTGCAGCTGGAGATGCAACAGGCAAAGGAGCTGTATCCTTCACATCAATTTAAGCACGGGAGTCTTTCTCTCCCTGCACCCAGCTGGGACTTGGCAACCAGTAGCTTAACATGCTATTTAATGGGTTATATAATCGAGCGATCAGACGTGTTTCAAACTGCCTCGTTCGGCTACGGGCCTGTTTCTATTCACTTTTGAAGCTAAAGTGGGTTTCCCCACGTTTGCCCAGAAAATGTGCATCTTTTGATGCTCTCTACCCCCCTTAAGTAAAACTTGGGCATGCCTTGGAGAGTTTGTGTGTGCCTTTTTTTTTTTTTTTTGCCTTAAATATCAAACTTCAAAGCTCTCCATCTGCTTCAGGTTTTAATAAAAACGTTGAGAGGGAGAACACATGTAAGAAGTAAAGAAGTAAAATTTTCCCACATTCTGCACTTGCTGAACAGGATCTAAGAATTGTGTAGCAGGTTCTTTTCAGTCTCTGCTCCCATGAGTGAATTTCTGCTTCATCTGAGCTTTTTTCATGCATGTATGTGTTTGTCCGTCTTAGCTATCTGTGTAAAATCAGTTCTAATGCTTATTCCTGCTGGGGATGAACCATTCTCAAGTGTTTACATGACTAAGCATTAAGGCAGTGCCATGCTAACTATGAGTGATGCTCACGGCATTGTCCAGGAATCTGCTAGATTCCAACTCCCATCAGTCCTAGCCATCAATATGCCATGCTCAGGAATTCTGGGAGTGGTAGTCTAAGAACATGCTGGTCACTACTGGGTTTATATAAGCTTAGGAAGGGGTGAGAGAGCAGATAAGTCTATGATTCGGAGCAGGTTTACTCCGAAGCCAGTCTTGCTCAGTTCAACAGGATTTGTTTCCTTGTAATTATGCTCTGCGTCGGAGCACTGGTGTGCTTTTGAATACTGCCCGAAATGTGGTCTTCTGTGTGACCCAGCAACAACCTCAGTGATGCGTTTCTGCCATATCTGCTTGCCTCTTCCATGGCACTTAAGAGGCTCAGTTCTATATTATGGGTAGCATATGCCATTGACGCGGGTGGCACTGTGGTGTAAACCACAGAGCCCTAGGGCTTGCCAATCAGAAGGTCGGCGGTTCAAATCCCTGCGACGGGGTGAGCTCCCGTTGCTCGGTCCCAGCTCCTGCCAACCTAGCAGTTCGAAAGCACGTCAAAGTGCAAGTAGATAAATAGGTACTGCTCTGGCGGGAAGGTAAACGGTGTTTCCGTGTGCTGCTCTGGTTCGCCAGAAGCGGCTTAGTCATGCTGGCCACATGACCCGGAGGCTGTACGCTGGCTCCCTCTGCCAGTAAAGCGAGATGAGCGCCGCAACCCCAGAGTCGTCCGCGACTAGACTTAACTGTCAGGGGTCTTTTTACCTTTATGACATTGAAAGTGTTTGAGAGCGGCTTTAAAGGCCCAGCAGGCTTGGGACAAGAGAGGATTCTACAGCATTGTAAAAAGTGGTACGGTTTCCTTCCCTTTCTGACACTTACCTTCATGGTACGGGAGCTGCAGTATGTTTCCTTCCCACTCTGCTCTAGCCGGAGAAGCCCTGGGTCATTTTGGGGGGTACAGCTTGTTCCTGTCCCAACATTTGCTTATTTCTACTGTGGAGAAGAGTCACGGCTCCTTTTGTGTGGCCTGGGGCTTCTGACTTTCCTGAGCATTGTGAGCAGAACGTAGCAGATCCTAAGGTTTAAATCTGCCTATGCACCAGAATGAGTTCCTTGCACCTCTTCAGGTGAGAAGAATCCACGTTTTTAATGCTTCCCTCCACTGCCGTGCCAGTTTTCCGACTTGTACACAGAAGGTTGAGCTAGAGCAGGCTTCCTCAAACTCGGTCCTCCAGATGTTTTTGGCCTACAACTCCCATGATCCCTAGCTAGCAGGACCAGTATTCAGGGATGATGGGAATTGTCGTCTCAAAACATCTGGAGGGCCGAGTTTGAGGAAGCCTGAATGTTCATATTCTGTTAGCATATAGTTTTTAATGCTCAAAAGCTGTAATCTTTTCCCCACCCCCAAACGGGAGTCTTAAAATGATCCATCTCAGCGGTCCCCTCACCTCAGTGAGCTGACTTTGCCACCTCATGTGGGGATTATCTGGTCCAAGCTAAAAGAGATCTCTGAATCAGTCAGTACTCAGGACTGCCCTTGTTGAAATCCTGTTTTCAGGATGTGTTCTTTGGATTGCACCTGCAGTCTGTTTCCCTTGCTTGTCAGTATCTTTCTTGAGCTGCCATCTCTACGTGCACATGCAGCGCACTGCACCAATATTTACCTTCCCCTTCTACACAGCGGGAATGCTCAGAAAAAGGAATGTGACACACCTATAAGCTTTGAGAGAGATTTCTCGAGGAAAGCTTGAAAACTTGCATGGCCATGGGATCTTCTCAGACAATCGACCCTGTTCTGCCCCTCCTACCCACCCCCTGGATCTCCCCCACCCCCACCCCGCTGTTGAGTGAGGAATATAATAGTGGTTGATATCGTAGGAAGTGCCAGGATGGAAATGGAGCTGGGAAGGCCTGGTGATGCTAAAATTACAGGTAACCCGTGAAAAAAATTGGCTGGTTTTGAATGTCTCTAAACAAAGATTAAGATTTAGTAGACTTCAAGCTACACTCATGATGATTGGCTTGTTTGTCAGGACTTGGCAAGTGTCGTCCTGTAGAGATCAAGTTTGTTTTCTGCAAAGAGAGCCCTTAATTCATCTTGGGAGACTGGAGCTGCTGAGCTGCTGTTCTCTCTTAACTCGCTAATTGACTGTGCTCATTGTAAGGATGAAGTAATGGGGGAAAGTCCTTTTGGCACCACGATGCCTTTGGCCAGGTGTCCTTACATAGCCGGCACATCACATTTTATCGCACCGTATGGTTTTTGTGCATGTCTCGAAAGATGCAGCACGCAGGCCCACAACGCTGCCGTCCTGCAACATCCTACCGTTCCAAGTTATGCAGCTGGAATACTTTCTGCAAACAGAGGGGATTCCATGCATTGTTAATTGCATTGTTAATTGCTTCGCGCCATTACAGAGGTGCAGCTTTCCAGAATCTGTAACTTGGCTTGCTCGTATTATGTGGAGTTCCTGGAAAAGGGAAGGGTAGAGATATCTAAAAAGGTAGAAGTTGTTGAATTAAATTGTTGAGCAAAGCTTCCCACAATTGCTGCCCTGGGGCCCTTGGCTTTATTGCATATAGCTCCTACCACATTGGCCCAGGCTGCTAAATTTCTGGATATTGTGCATAGATGCTCACCAGCTTCGTGAATCAGCCTGCAGAAGTCAGTAGCTTGCAACAGTTTTGGTTTTCTTTTTAAACTGGCCTGCTGCAGGACTGATAGAAGAGCAACACAAACTTCATTTCTGTGGTGGGTGTGGATGAGGGACAGAGTTCTCCGTTCCCCTGCTGCCAGCTCACTCTTGGGAGTCCAGGGACTTTCCTGTATATAGTTCCTGATAGCTTTGGCTATTGTGTTAGTGCTTAAAATACAAGTCTGGTGTGCATATTTATGCAGTGTATCTAATATGGCACATATATAGGGGAATACAGGAGTCCTGACACCCGCCAGAGTCAGGGGAGAGAGACAAAAGGACAGCATCTCAGGAGGCCCAATGAGGAGAACGAGACCTGCAATAAAGAAATTTGTTGTGCTCCGTTTTTTGCCCATCATTAACAAAATCCTAATGCATTGCCCCCCTCTTTTTTTAAAAAAATCTGGTTCAGCTTTATCATAGAATCGTTGGAAGGGGCTGTGGGTGTCATCTGGTCCAACCCCCTGCAATGTAGGAATCGAGTGTCTTGGCACCACGAGGGCTAGAAACATGCATTTTTTTAAAGAAGAGATTGTCTGGATTCTCTTTCAAGCCATTGTACACAATTAATTTGGAGCCTGTCTAAGTGCGGGTGCCAACTTGGGCATGTTGGCTTTTTGTGGGAAGAGTTTCCAGAGCATGTCCACACAGCAAAAAGCCCAATTGTGCTATATACAGCAGCATGACAATGGGTTCCATATGATCTCTTACCACAGATGGGTGTTTTTTTTATAAGGTGTGAAAAGCATGACAATGGGTTCCATATGATCTCTTACCACAGATAAGGTGTTTTTTTTATAAGGTATTCATGCAGATTTCCATAGATTCTGAGTGTGGTAATTTTTGTTTTTCATATGAAATCAAAATAGCTTCTATAGTCTGGATTTAAGAACTGAAAACAAAAGGTGTTTTTTATAAGGTATTCATGCAGATTCCCATAGATTCTGAGTGTGGTAATTTTTGTTTTTCATACGAAATAAAAATAGCTTCTATAGTCTGGATTTAAGAACTGAAAACAAAAGGTGTTTCAACAGTTGGGTCTGCCCAGTGCTATTTTTCCAGAAAAAGAGGTGCTGAAACTCACAGTGAACGCCCCCCCCCCCCAATTCTCTCATAATGGCAATGGCGCACACCTGAGAGGTGCCAGAACTGAGTTCCAGATGGAGGAAAAAGCTCTGGGTCTTCCCCACGGTTTCCTTATAAGATTGTAGTTAGTCTGATTTTTAAGGGTAGTTGTGCATGTGTGCATAGCTCAAAATGGGAATAATCATTAAAAATTTCAGCCATGCGGAAGTTACAGTCCTGTAGTTGGTTTTGTTTGTTGGTAGCCACATGTCTGGTTGGTGTCATTGTATTAACATTGGGCAGATCCGCACTATACATTTTAACACACCTCTGATGCACATTTAAGGTGCACAAATTTCCCCAAGGAATCCTGGGAATTGTACTGGCCCCCTCACAAAAGACGGCGTTCCCAGCATCCTGACAAAAACTACAGTTCCCAGGATTTTGGAGGAAGTCATGTGCTCTTAATGTATGGCATGGATTTACCCATGATCTCACATTCTGCACGAAGTAGAAGAATACACAGTAATTTTCTGTAATTTTCCATAGCCTGGCATTCATTGTTTACTCATTTTTAGTGCCCAAGCTCTTAAATTCTGTTTTCACTATAAAATTCTGCAATTGAGAGTTTCAGTGGCAGAAACTTAGATGATGCTCTTGGTTTGCCCATAGTTGGCTGATGCTGATTTCATATATTTTTCTCTTGCAAGGGACACTTTCTTCCATCGTGGTTCTGAATGGCATTTGTGCGAAGCTTTCTGAATAGGTCTCTGTGCAGAAATTTTATCAGTGTGGGTTTGCTGAAAGTGAACCTTGGTCCCTACATGGCTTGGTGAGGCTTCTTAGGATGCTGAATGGCGGCTCCTGCTTCCTGTGGGCTGAAGTTTCAAGCCCCCCACATCTGCACTGACCTTGGTGCTCTTGTTTCTGTTCCGGGCAAGTGGTGCGAGAGTAGCTAGCGAAATGCAGTGTTTAAAAAGGAATGGTAAAAGCCTTTGGTGTTGGGCTGTGGGTGGTGGGTGGCAGAGATTACATTCAGAAAGAAACAAAGCAAACTTTAGGAAAGGAGGATGGAAGGAAGCACTTTGCAAAATTCACGAGAGATGAACTTATCTGTTCTGATACACACACACCTTTCTTTTTATGAGCATCAGTTGAATCCTGTTAAAAAGGGTTGCAATTTCTTGTTCCCCCTTTTCTCTCAAGGGCAAAGCTTTTGAAAAAGACTCCCTATCAGTGCTGAGAAGGATGATTCACGGAATTTGCAGAACATGAGCTTTCTTCTGATGCAGGAGCTGGCTTGCAACACATTTCCTTTAAGGGAGCCCAGTGGGCAGGTTGGTGTCAGTTTGCATAGAGAGCTAGATGCAGGTTTCGCAGATGATAAACTGAGCCTGTGATTATCCTGGTCCTTAGCAGGCAGTGCTGCTAAGTGCTGAGTAGCTGACTTGCATTGGAACAAATTCTGTTTATGGAAGAACGATGGCTGTGTGGATGTATAGCTTTTGGAAGGAACCATTTGATGATCAGACTTGACCACTAGCTTCCCAAGGCTCCCGTCTGTATTTCTGGGTTCTTAACTATTAAATAAAAACACATCTTTTTCCTTATAGCTACAGAGATGAAACTGAGCCAGTGTTTACATATTTTTTTCATGCTTTGGCATTTTAGGGCCACAGGCTATCCAAACATCCTATTAGGAATTAAAGACTTAGCCAGATAATTTGGCAGAGAGGTTTGCCTATTGTAAAGGCATGCTTTTTCTTCTATAAATATAATTTAAAAACAAAACAAAACCCTTCAAAATCCATCCAGCTTGCACATTGCTAGTAAGCAACTAGCACCTCCGTTGCTGTTGAAAGATTGTTACACTCTAGGTCACTGTTTTACAAACAACCAGTTGTGGCTGAGATGAGAATGATTTGCCTAAGTGTTTCATAGCTAAGTAGGATTTGAACCCCAGTCCCAAGGCTATTTCTGGCGAGTTGCTGGTTTCTCATATTTTGTGACCTGGCCGAGAGATCTGCCCGAAATTCTTTCAGCATTTTTGTTGTCTTGGAAGAATTACAAACGCGGGGAGCTTGAATTAACTTGTAAGACTTGAATTCTGCAACCATTCTGATTGTGCTTGTGATCTAAAGTAATGAACTATTGCTAACTGTACACATCTGTTTAGCAGCAGTATATGGGCAGATGCCTGTTTTCTTCTTGGCAGTAGCTCAACCAGCTAATTTGAATGTGCTGATTTTGAGAATTAAAGTCAGTGCAGATTCAGGAGTCAGAAGCCCTCCCAGCTTTGCAATAAACTGTGGCATGTGGAAAGAGGCTAGGTCTTCAAAAAAGAGAAAATAAATGGGAAGACTGTCCAATATCTAACCGCATCAGGCCCCTCTCAGTGAGGCAGAGCATCATGCGTTGTGGAACGTAAGAGACCTGTGCAGTAACACTGCTTGGGCAAGACTCCAAAGGTCTCAATGCAAGCAGTATTTACTTAAGTTGAACCAACCCCTTTTAGGAAGGCAGCAGGAAATCCAGCTGCCGTTGCGTGGTCAGCAAAAGATTAAAAAACACACAGACATTTGCAGCTGTGTGTAGGGAGGACGGATTCCCTTGTGCTGGCAGATGGCAAGCTGAACCAAAGGCACAGAACAGGGGCTGCCTGTTGTGGGTACTTCTTATGAATTCAAGACAGAAGAAGCTAGGCATAAGCCGAACGGATGCTTGACTTGTTAAAGGGTTCTGGTGCCTGGAACAGCGAGGTTCTGTTCTGCTGCCCCTTTTTAATGTGGCCGAATAGGCTGTTTGCATAGAAATTACACACAGCGCAATGTTTTTGCTTCCCCTCCCCTTTTCCTAGCTTATCGATAGAATCTCTTTCTTCAAACAGCACCAGATAGCGCTAGGTTTTAGCCCCACCACCACCACCCGCAACCAAATCCAGACAACACCCTCTCCTTTAAACGTTCTGCCTTAAAGCTCCCTGTTGATTATAGGCTGTGTAATAATTACAGCAGTTTGCAATAACTGAATGGAGCTACTATTTGAAAGTCATCTGATCTATATTTATTGCATCCTCTCTCCCCCCCCACTGCCCCCCCCGTTTTTCTCCTCGCATCCATAGTTGCTGACGCTTCACCCAAAGGGAAGGGGCGAGAAACTCCAGAGCATTTGTTACCAATTAAGCAGCAAGTACATTCTCAAAAAACTGTAGGTCTGGAGGGCTCTGTGTGTGTTTTAGTCAATGGGTGAGATTGTAAAGGAAGAAAAGGGAAGAGGCGTCTCCCGTAATCTGGTGTGATTCAGACTGGCACAGCCGTTTTGTTTTGGTAAGCCAGTTAAGCAATTAGGCACTCCAGGGAATGGCCTTATCATGAACTAATCACTCCCCTGGGTGCATGAGGGTATGAAATACAGCCAGGATGCACGGTCTTGACATCCTCCAAAACGCAGTAATCCCCAGAATCGAGCCATGCTCCCTTGAGCCATCTTACTGCTATTTTAAAGCCCTTTTGTTACTTCGGAAAGGAAGCTAACAAATAAGGGTTGTCAGATCAAGATTTCTGAAAAGGAGGCGACACTGCAGATATTCTGTTTCTGAAATTAGGGGCATCAGTATTCTGCTAAGGCATCTGCATTAAGAGTCTGCACATATATATAATATATAATGAGTCATGTTATATTATAAGCTAGCATGCATGATGGAGATGTCGAAAAACAAGCTCACTGCTCTTTATTTTGAGCCCATTTGGGATTTAGTATAGTTTTTGGAAGAATCTTAGGTGCTCTGCTGTTTAGATGCCTAAAAAATTGATAGAATGTCAAACTAGGACCTCGAATCATAGAACTGTGGAGTTGGAGCCGCTTTGAGACTCCTTAGGGTAGTGATAAAGCAGGATATCAAATCCAAACTCCTCTTCTTCATCATCCCAAAGGTCATCTAGTTCAACCCTCTGCAATGCAGTACCCGGGTTCAAATCCCCACTTGGCCATGAAGCTCGCTGTGTTATCCAGTTTGCTGTCTTTCAGCTTAATCTACCTTTACAGGGTTGTTGTTGTGAGGATAAAATGAGAAGAACTATGCACACCTCCTTGAGCTCCGTGGAGGAAAAGCAGGATATATAAAAATAATAATTCTGAAGGCCAGGAGCTTGAGAAATTTCTTCAACCCTGCACAGACACTCCTCAAAAATAGTTTTTGGATAAGCTGATGCTAGCTGCTGAGAATGCGAGAATACTGTGGTGCAATGAAGCCCCATTGAGTTTGCATGTCTTCCCCTTCTTTCTTCTTGGGAAGGGCTGTAGTGGTGGATCATCTTATTTGGATACAGAAGGTCCCCTGTTCAGTCTCTGGGTAGGGTTGGGAATGTTCCCCATCTGAAACCCTGGAGAGCTGCTTCCAGTCAGTGTAGACAATATTGAGTTAGATCCCTGGAGACTTGGGTCTCCAGCTGTTCTTGGACTACAACTCCCATCATCCCTAGCTAGCAAGACCAGTGGTCAGGGATGACTCAATGTAAAGCAACTCCTTGTTTTCTTCTCTTTACACATCAAATCGCCTCGAGCAAGTAGTTCTTCCTCCGTCCCAATTCCCAGTAGGCAAAACGGAAACTTGGAAATCCATACCAGATGTGATACCAGAACCCTTTACTGCCTCTGCCATAGCTTGTTGACAGGGAGTGGGGCTCCCTCGCTGCTGCTCCCTGTTTCGCAATTTAGACATTGATCCCATGAAGCGAGCCTGTGTCAGCTTTGGCTTAATTCTCAATAGGTGTGTTCTGCCATCTGGTTGCCGTCATTAAGATTCACTTAACCACTTTCCCACATGTCGTACCGAGTCCCTTATTTGGGAATGACGGCTCCATCTCTCTCACCCCCTTTGTTTTAGCACGTTGTTAAAGCCAGCCTGGCGAAGAAGTCAGCAAAAGTGACTGGCCCACAAACATTTTTACTAGCCTGCTCACTCTCGCAGACCTTTTGTGTTTAGCCATTGGTGACGTGAAAGGAAGGGTGGTGGTGGTGGTGGTGGTGGGGAGACAACAAAACAATCACGACTTCTGGAACGTTCCTTTGTCTAGTCACCTGTGTTTTTGTGTTGTGTTAAGTGTGATCTTCGGATTTAGTAAATAATAATAAGCTGGAGAATTGTCCCAGGTGAGTTGCTATTGAAAGGCAGTTCTGAAAAAAAAGATAAAACCCCTCGTATAAACAGGAGGGATTGGGTTCATCCCCTGCAGTTGCACTGAGCTTCAGAGGGTGCAATGCAACTATAACAGGAAAGGAGTGACAGCAGCCACTCCCAACTCCAAGCTGTGGAATAAAGCTGGACAATTTTGGAGGGTGTGCGTGAGGGGACCGTGTAACTGGGAGACCTTTTCCTCAGAGTAGCATTCATTTCATTTCTATACCACCTTCATCTTAAAGGTAAAGGTAAAGGGACCCCTGACCATTTGGTCCAGTCCTGTCCGACTCTGGGGTTGCGGCCCTCATCTCGCTTTATTGGCCCAGAGCCGGCGTACAACTTCCAGGTCATGTGGCCAGCATGACAAAGCCGCTTCTGGCGAACCAGAGCAGCGCACGGAAACGCCGTTTACCTTCCCGCCAGAGCGGTTCCTATTTATCTACTTGCACTTTGACATGCTTTCGAACTGCTAGGTGGGCAGGAGCTGGGACCGAGCAACGGGAGCTCACCCCGTCGCAGGGATTCGAACTGCCGACCTTTTGATCAGCAAGCCCTAGGCTCTGTGTTTTAACCCACAGCGCCACCTGGGTCCCCATACACCTTCATCTTACAAGGCTCTGAATATGGTGTACATGGTTCCCCCCCCCACCCCCAATTTCATCCACGCAACAACCTTGTGAGGTAGGTTAGGCCAAACTTGGGTCTCCCACTTTTTTTTATTACTATGATTCCGAACATCATCCTTGACCACTGGTCCTGCTAGCTAGGGATGATGGGAGTTGTAGTCCAAGAACAGCTGGATGCCCAAGTTTGGGAAACCATGGGGTTAGGCTAAGAGATGGTGACTGGCCCCAAGGTCACCCAGTGAGCTTCATGGCTGAGTGGGGATTCGAACCCTGCTCTTTCAGGTTCTAGCCCAACATTATGAACCATAACGCCACACTGGCTTTCATGCATAGGCTTCACCTTGTGTGCTTTTGCTTATTGAAATGGAAGGCGACTCGACAAATATTTTTGAGCAGTCTAAAACAAGAAGAAAATGCAAAACGGGGGGGGGGGAAGAAACACCCTGCACATGTTTCCGCTAGGATTAACTGCGTTTCAGTGGAGTTTCCCCGAGACTCCTGGCTGAAAAGATGGAGGCTTCCGTAATATAGAAACGCCAGCCCTGGATCTTTGTGAACCTAGAAGGGAGAGTTCCTGTGTTTGACTGGAAGCAGAGGACAAGAGGATGAGAAAGATAAGCGGGGGTGGGTGGGGAGGGGGTGGAGGAGACAGCCAAGGAGATATTTGTTCAGGAGAGGCCTAGTCACTAAAGCCCTCTGAGCAAAGAAACCCCTGCTGATAACACAGCTGAAAATAAGAGGGTCTGTTTCTCTCTCGACTCCAGAGGAGTGGCACTCTGTAATAAATGACTATGTGGCAGCTGTCTCCCAGCTTCTTGAGTCTGCCTGGACTTAATCCTGTCAGCGGGGCCTGCATCCTGGAAAAGAGCAGCAGCCAGGACTGCAAACGCCGCTTTAAAACTAAATTCGTAGGGGCTGTATTACAATTGATCAAAATCCATGCTGTGGAATGTGATTTTTGATTTTATTTTATTTTTAAAATAGTTTCATCCTTCCTCAGTCTTGATCTTTTTTCAAAAAATTTTTTTTCTTTGCTGGCTTTTATTTTGGAAAAAAACCAAAAACACACACAAGAGGCACCAAGGATGCAGTCGACACTGCCACCATTAAGAAAGCTGCTATGTGCAGAGGAGAATGTTGTTGGTTTTTGCATTATATAAAACAAATATTAGTTGGGTTTTCGGTTAGTATCAAATACAATGAGATTTTGAGCAGCCTTTATTCAAGATTCAAGGCAGTGGAGCTCCGCCCCACTCACTAAATTACGACGTGTCCTATTTTAAAAAGTAAAAACCAGGACACCCTGAAAGTTGTTGAGCCAAAAAAAGTTCAGGTGTAAAATGTAAGATGGTCTTCCTTAGGAGGAGAATTGGTTCCTTGCATCCCATTCCCTAGAGCCCTCTGAGCTATGACCCAACAGAGGAGGTGCATATTATGGGATGCAATTTCCAGGATGCACCAATGGGTTTCTTCCTCCACCTCTTTTCATTGCAGAGAGGGAGAAAGTAGGGCACACCAGAAGTAGATTAGAACTTTTCAAATGCAAAATAAGGTGCAAATAATATTGTAACCCCAAAATGAAATCACTAGAAACCAGTGGTTTTCAAAGGACGAGATCAGGTGCTCCCTGGGAATATGAGTAGCTGCTAGGTGGAACCTCGAACTTTTATTTCATGGCAGAACTTTGCGCCTCTTGGCTGTGGCAAAAAATTGGACCTCTAAGTGACCATTGTTGCACACGAGTAAGCTGTGTGGCTAGCCATGGGTCACTTGATTCCTGTTTCTATTTGCAGCTGGGAGGCGGGAGAGGCGTTTTCCATATTGCTCATGAACCTGAGAATACCAAGATTTGGGGAAATTCTGCTACTCGTTGATAGCTTCCAAGTGAGGTGTTGTTAGCAGCAGCAGTTTCTACTTAAAGTGCTATCACTGGAAGCGTTTCCAGTGGGAAAATGGTAGAAGGATTTGTTGCCAAAAGGATGGGGAAGTCTCTGAGATGGTTGAAGGTCATAGCCAGGGCAACCTGGTGGGGAGAGGCAGAGTGGTGAGCATCTTTCCACTGCTTCCTGTGTATGAACTATGCTGATTAAATTCTCTTCTGTCCCCCACCTACCCCCCTTTCCACCTTGTTGACAGAACAAACAAACTGAACACGGGCAGTCAGCAAGAAAACACACACACATATATACACACACACATCCCAGAGTTAGAAGAGAAACTGCTGCATAAATGTGCACTGACCAGATTAGCTTTCAACCGTTTCCTTTTCAAAGCGTGGAGGAAAGCACATGTGTTGCCGTGAAGATGAACAGAGTAAATGTATTGTTCCCAAAGTTTTCAAGAGCTGTGGCATGCTCTGGTTGCGCCTGCCAGGCCTATAAGCCGGGGGCTGCGAGGGGAGATTCCCTGCCTCCCCTCCCAGCAATAACAGGTGCAGAGTGCAAATGCCCACAGAGAGTTCTGACATCATTGAATTGCAGCTTTTCCTTCGTCGCGGCATTATGGCTTCTCTGGTTTCCACCGTGCCTTAATAGGAACAGCCAGGCCTGATTGCTCCTGGCCTGTTCATCATTGCATTGCATGCCTAGGCATTTGCATGACCAATTGATGAGGGGCAAACGTCTCCAGTGTGCAAACTGGTATCTGAAAACGGTAATTTGCAGCAAGCCTCTTAATTACGCTGCCTGCTGCAGTCCCAGATTGCCTGCCCACAGGTTTGGTTTGACTTAAAAAATAAATAAGGACCAGCTGTAGCGACTTGCGTGGTTCTGCTTCCTACCGCTGCAGTATTTCCCTATCATGTAGAGATAGCCCACTTTCCGTCTGGGATGAATACGGTTTTTAATTGATAGCTTAGCTCTGCATTTTAAAGATGCATCTTGGAGATGGAGATGGAGGCCTTGTAGGGGAAGTTAACCTCACTGCTGTTTCTTGTAGACATGGAAGAGGTGGTAAACAAAGAAAAGACTAAACTTTCTGCTGAAAGAATATGCCTAATCTGACCCAACAACACACACACACACACACACGCAAAAAAGCAAACCACACTGCAACCAACTGAATGCAATAATAAAATAAATAAATGTACGAATAAAGGACCTCCCCATGTGATGATGAAACAACATACCCAACACAAGCGCTATGCAATAGAATTAACTAATGTTTCCCTCTGTCTCTTCCCTCTCTTTCATGATGATGGTGTCTCATACAGAAAGTAAACAAACAGTGAAAATGACTTTATGAATCAAAAATGGAGATGCTAAATGTACTTGTTTGCAACACAAGAAAATATTTAATAAAGACTAATTAAAGAGAGAGAGAGAGAGAGAGAGAGAGAAAAGAAAGGTTTTTCAGACTTGAAAGCTTGTGTTCCACATTTTAAATGTAGAGTGGCCCAGTTAGCTGAATTGTTTCTTCTCTGTTATCTAACCAACATGTTGATGAAGACTCTGGTCCAACTTCTTTGCAATACTTTAGTGGCCTTGAAAACTTCCCACTTTATTTTTTAAAAAAGCTGGATGCATTTTGCTTTTGTATTCTGAAAGCAAATTTCCGTCTGCAAACCTCAAAAAGCACAGTGGCTACTATTTTTGTTCATCAAGGCTGGAATATTATTCAAGAACAGAGGCTGCATATGTTATGTTCTGTTTTTTAGACCTGGGATAAATATAAGGAAGATTATTTTTTGTGAAACACTCCTGAAAAATACTCTTTAAAAAAATTATTGGTAAGGAGTAGGAGGTAAAAGGGGAAATAAATTGTGTAGTGTGTATTTGATTAAACTTGCCCATCTCCATGGAAATCAGAAACCTGGTGTGTGCTTAAATTGAGTGTCTCGAGAAACCATCTTTCGTGCAGCATACTTATGCTTGTACAGACCCTAACTTGCACAGCAGCTTGTCAGTTGTATGTCTGGGATGAGTGCAGGATGGGAAATAATTTTATTAAGCGTGTTGGCCTTCTGTGGTAAATCAGCTTTCATTCCTGGAACCTCTTGCATTGCATCTTTCCTTCATTTTCCTGTCACCTTGCTTTTGGCTTTAGCTCTGTCTCCTGCTGCCTTCACAGTTTAGTCTTTGGAGCTGAGTGGCTGAAACAGCTGCAGATCTCTCTTGGCTGTTTTGAGTTTTCTTGGGACCATTGATCCCAAGGAACTGTTGCAACCACAGATGATGAGTTCAGATGGCCGGGAATTTGTAGTGTGAATGAGGAACTCTTGCAGTGGTCATGAGGATTGGAGATGCAGATTAAACATTCTGTAGTATCTGCAGTGTGAGATTAGGTCCCAAAACAAGGAGCACTGTATTTTAATTTTTGCTTGCATGCTGCTCAATTAAAAAAAAAACAAATACCAGAGTGGTGTCCAATATAAAATAATAAAATGCTGTAGAATGCAAATAAAGCATTAGTATAAATTTGACCAAAAGCGTCAGTGATTGGGTCACATTTCAGGGAAAGCCTTTTTAATAAACAAAAAATGTTTTAAGCACTTGAGAGCTAGCAGCATTACTTTTTTTAAACCCTTAATGGGAGAATGAATCATTTACTAAACAGAAGAATTTATAAGGGCAGGAATGGGAGGTGAGCTTCAAGACTAGCTAAAAGTTGGGAAGTAGCACTATCAATGAACGATGGCAGTCAGGTGTGGTGTAGGTACCCAGTCTCTCATATCTGAGCTAGGTTGACAGTATATAGAACATGATCCCGAGGCTTGGAAGATGGACTGCCCAGTTGCCAGCACCCCCTATTCTAGCAAGGTGCCTGAGAGAACACAGGCAATATTTCAGGCATGCTAGAATTAAGCCAAAACAAAATAAAATAAAAAAATTCCTTCCAGTAGCACCTTAGAGACCAACTAAGTTTGTTCTTGGTATGAGCTTTCGTGTGCATGCACACTTCTTCAGATACACTGAAACAGAAGTCACCAGACCCTTATATATAGTGAGAGGGTGGGGAGGGGTATTACTCAGATGGGTGGTGGAAATGGGTGAAAGGTTGATAGCTGTGGTAAACCTGTTGACGACTGTTAACGGCTGCAATTAGTCTTACAGGAAAAAGCAAGGGGTGAGAAGGTTAAAACAGCTTTGTCATGTATAATGAGATAAGAATCCAATGTCTTTGTTCAGACCAGGTCTCTCCATGGTTTTAAGCTTGGTGTGCATGCACACGAAAGCTCATACCAAGAACAAACTTAGTTGGTCTCTAAGGTGCTACTGGAAGGAATTTTTTTATTTTATTTTGTTTTGACTATGACAGACCAACACGGCTATCTACCTTTAACTAGAATTAAGCCGATTACCATGACCCATTCTTACTTGTTTCAAGCCCGATTTTGGTACAGGCTGGTTGTTTTGATTCATCACTTTCATTGGGAGAGAAACTTGCAAAGTGAGGGACCTGTTGATTCTCCTTGCTGGCTTGCAGAAGTCTCTCCTCTTACAGTGGTAATGAATAGATTCACCTTTTGGAGGAAGGGTGGGGTACAAATCCGATAAATCACCTTATGAAGGGAAGATGCAAAGCAAGAGGTATCATGAATCAAAGCTACCACCTCAAGTATTACAGGGCGTGTTGCAACAACCCCGTTTCCCAGCTACAGAATAGCGCAGCCCATGCATGCTAATCTTGCAGGGAGAAGCAGGAATGGCTATGACATGGCTGCTCAAACACACGATTGAAGCCGGAAATTCATTCACTGACACTTTTAGGTTGCTCCTTTAAGCTGTTGGCCTTTGGGACGCATGCAGAGTGATGGCTTGCAAGTTCAATCTAGGGAATTCTTACTTTCAAAGGAGAGACAAGGATGCTTAGTGACTGCTGCCTGTTTTTTTAAGGATGAGTCTGGGAATATATGTATCTGGTTACCGTTACATCAAAGTAGCATCTCATGGGTAGTGTCTACAGGAAAAGCTGTCTCCTTATGTGCCCTTCTCGTTGCCCGAAGTGTAAAGGGGCTGAATGGGAAACGCTTGCTTCCAATTTTCTCAAGTTGTTGCCTGAAGTGGTGGTACACATTTGAAATTGCCCATGTTGTTCTGACTTGCGTAGCCAAAGATGCTGCTAGAAGCTTTAAGCAAAAAAAACCCCGTACTTCTTTGAAAATCTTAGTTTCCAGTTTGCCTGGACATGTTCTCCGAAGCCTCCTGAAACAGGCCAAACCCTTGTTTTCTGGCATTCTCTTAGCAGACGAGATAAGCCAGACAGCTGATTGAACGAAAAAGGGCTGTGAGGCAACATGTTGAGTGAAAGCAACCCTCCCCGTATCATGTGCATAGAATCAGCTCCATGGTGCACAGGGTAGGTTTTGCATAGATAAGGACCTTGATTTAATGCAGTTGAAAGGATCTTGAGTCTTGGAGCTAAAATCAATCTCCTTGTGATTTTGTAGAGATGCTGCTATGCTAGTAAGGTTAGGCTAAGTGTTGGGTTAGCAGGATAATAGACATCCTTGATGACTGAACAAGGGCAGCTTTTTACAAGATAACTTGAGAATTGCTGTTGAGAGTTGGGGACCAGTTTGTCTCACTTCTTGCTCCCCCAATTTGAGACATCTGCGTATAAAAGCTGTTCTCCAGGGTTCCATGATGCAAATATCCCACCATGTCATGGTACCCCAGAGTTGGCTATGCATCAGATATATGTAGGGTGACTCAGTGGGTACTGTTGTATTGTGTAGGGCAAGTGGACTGTCCATAATTTGGAACACAGGCATATGTACATTTATTTCATTGGGCAAGTGACGTCAATGCTTCGTGCATTGAAGGGGGTTAGACTAGAATGGCCCTTGGGTCCTTTCCAGACTTCACAGTTCTGTGAGTCTTGACACCTGCCCTAGACATTGGAACTGCAGGTGGCAGGTTTGGCTTCCAGCCTAACAGTGTACTGGGTGAGCACATTTGCCGTTTGTTCCAGGGAGTGACTTCGGTTTATTCTTAGTTGGGGACAGTGTTGCACTGGGTGCAAAATCAACACGGTGGACTCTTGAGTGGTTCGCGATCCCTCCTCATCTGTCCAGCCACAAAGTTGGGTGGTGCACTTTCCTGAAAGCTGCTCCATGTCCCAGCAGCAGTGTAAAGAGTGTGTTGCACTATTGAACCAGCTCTGTTACTGCAACCTCACATGCCAATATTTGCTAACAAACTTTTAAAGTTGCTGATTTGCCAGGGTGCTTTTTTAAGCAGATGAGCGCAAGGAAAGTTTTTTTCACTCTTAGGTTATGTTCAGACAGGCGTTTGCAAATAAATAAAGATGTATCTGTTGCTCAGTGTTTGTAGTAGCATCTGTAGTTTATTTGGTATTGATAGATAATCTCTCTCTCTTTAAAATTCCATTTATTGTTCGCTACCAAGAGGGCACTTTTGGCATTGAGGCAGGATAAAAATGACTCAGCCAACTAGAATTTAGTTTTAAAACCTGTAGGGCAGAGAATGAGATGTTCTGTTAGGTTTTTCGAAGGAAACGAATTATTTTCTCTTTCCTCCAGTGCGTAGAATTTTCTGAAAAGTTTGTCTCTAGCTAGGAGAACCATAGACCTTCAGCCATGCCTATATTCTTAATTCCAGAAAGGCAATGCAGTGGCTGATTCTTGTAGCTGCTCATGAACTGAGCCAGTTGTGAAAGTTATAAAAGTCAGTAAAAAATATTTTGGGGAATTAGAGGCTTGCACTCTGCTGACACAAAATGGATATACCAAGTACCAGGCACTGACTTCTCAACCCTTTGGCTTAGGTCATCAAGTTTTGTTTTCATCATATGGAAGAGTCTGTCCAAAAGACTGAGGGCTCTTCTGTTGCTGCTAGACATTTAGATTCCACACCATGAATCTTTACCGCCAAACCTATTTCACAAATACGAAACTCATTGAGTCAGAGTAGATGCATGCACGAGACAACCACCAATTTAGTACATTCTGCAGGCTTGTGTTCTAAGAATGCCACCTTTCATTAAAAATGCAAGTTTCTAGTCCTCGTTAGGAATGGACTGAGCAGTCTAATTCAGTCCTGTTCCAGTTTGGTGCTCAACCATAGGTGCATTCCACCCTGTTCACAAAGGTATATGCATTTTGTACATCAAATGCACATTTTTGTGTGAACTTCTTGCACACCAAAACTACATCACAATATCTGGCTGGAGGTTGCAGTCAGGTCCACAAGCAAGTTTGGAATTGCTGTATTGGGTTGGCTCCCTGTGAAACATGTGCAAAATAAATTCCTCCTCAGTTCCTAGTCCTCACGGAGATGTTCAGAGTGACCTATATGCTTGAATATGAAAGAGTCCTCTTTGCTCCAGGATTCCTTTTATTTATCGAACTTTCCCCATTTTAAGTATTTCATTTTGAACACTTTTATCCTACTCCTTGCCAAAGGAACTTAGAGTAGCATACGTTTTCTCTGCTTTTGCAGATTTCCTTGCAATAACCCTGTGAAGTAGGTCATGGCAATAGGCTCCCAAATCATCCAGTGACAAGAAATGCAATGAAGAAGCAACAATAGAAAACTGCGGTTGGTAAAGAGCTTTAATTCTTGCTTTTCTTTCTTCTAGGTAGTTTTGTACTAGTCCTGCAACTGCGCTGACACAGATCTGACTCCTCCAGTTGCTAACCTTCCACCAGGGTCCCATTTGCACCAGCATCTTAGAAGCAAGAGCAAACCCAAAACTTCAAAGGTCAGTGGCTGGAGAGAAAGGAGTGCTCAATGCAAAGGCCTGCCCAGAGAAACTCTGGCTTGGGGAAACTTTTTCTGCAGAAGCATATTGATGACAAGTAAAACAAAGACACTAGCATCCTGAATGGCTGAGGTGGGTGAGGGATGGAGAGAGGAAAAGGAAAACTGAAAGGTGGTCTTTTCCTCTTATCATTCAGGAAAGAAAAGATGCTGTAAACATCCATTTACTGTCACCCCCCCTTGATACTGCAAATTTACAGGGAGTGAATATCATAAAAGTCTGAGTTTTCAGTATGCAATCAAATAGCACTTCAAAAAAGAATTGCAAAGGAGGAAATAGATTTAGCAAATGCTTTCCTGTTGAGACTGAATGGGAAGCAACGTACTTTAACTTCATTTCTCTCTCCTGCAACCCCCCCCCCCATCACTTTTGTTTTAAACTCCTCTTTCAGGATGTTTTTGGCTGACTACTGTGGTATTGCTCCAGGGCTGGCCTTTGTCAAAAGCCAGCCGTTTTCTTTTGCTGCCCTGTAGCTTCTGATAGCCTGTTTATGTCTGCAACAGATCTCCCAGCCTACAGTTCTGGTAGGGCCTTCCCACACCCCCCACACCCCTTAAGAGTGCCAGCATCAAAATGGAAGTGGTGGAGCCTTCCTGCGAACTTTAACCTCTGCTAATACTTCTCGTTTTTACCCTTGATTTAAGCGGGTCCCGGTTTTTTCATAGCGTAGCTGGCCGTTTTCTGTGCAGCTTTCATCAGACGTACACGAATGTCCTGGGAACTCGCTCCTTGAGGGGCAAAGGTCAGTTTCCTCAGGGAAGCGTTTCATGAGAATACGGCCATGAAAACTGCACTCTTAGCCTTCCATCGACATTTTGAGTGGCGGAAGATTCCCCTGAAAAGTGTGAAGGCAGGGATCTTATAGGCGACGGAGCACGTTGTGAAGAGCCCAATGCCTCAGAAAGACTCATAAGAATTACAGATTATTGAAACCAAACCTAGCATTCTCTGTGCTGCATTACATTATTGTCAGCTGCTATTTTTTCTAAAAAAAAGAGGTGCTGGAACTCATCATGAACACCTCCCTTACTCTCTTAGAATGGCAATGGCACCCACCTGAGAGATGCCGGATCTGAGTTCCGGCAAGTTCCGGCTGAAAAACGCACTGGATTATTATCATTATCATTCATTTGTTAATTGCCTTTCACACGTGTCTCAAGGCAGTGTGCAGAATGCAATAAAACAGACATCTGGTTGGCTGCTTTGAGTGAAGGATGCTGGCCTAGATGGGCCTTGGGTCTGATGCAGCTCTTATGGGTGGATTGTGAGAAGCTGACTGAAAAGACAATTAAATTTTCAGTTGTTAGTCTGAAGTGGAGGAGCGCTTATAGTTCCTGTATTGTTAATCCTTTTTTATTGTATTTTAATATTCTGTTGGAAGCCGCCCAGAGTGGCTGGGGAAACCCAGCCAGATGGGCAGGGTATAAATAATAAATTATTATTATTATAAGTTGTTGTTGTTGTTGTTATTATTATTATTATTATTATTATTATTATTATTATTATTATTATTATCTTACCTGATAATATTTGGAGGCATCTCTGTTTCCTCCATAATTTGTGTTGTACTATACTCTCCCAAGAATGAGATATTGTGTGTTTGCATGTGGAGACAGCCTGTACGAAGCCTTCATCTTTAAAGTTTTACCTAGCTGAAAAAGTTTTATGTAAGAAGAGATCCATTGTCTAATCCTTTGTGCTGCTTTTGCTTCTGTTTTCGGCAACTGAATATGTACCAAATTCTCTTTTTTTAACACTACTTCTCAGCTTCCCTCCTTGAAAAAAAAGATAACTTAACCTATTCCCTTCTTCTCTTCACTCATTGCTAACAGGTGCTTCTGAGGAAAGGCTCTCTGGATTTAGGTGATCTTCAGCTTGTTAGGCAAATACTGAAAAGCAGCACACAAGGAAAGGAAGCTTCACTAGACAGTGTCAAGAAAGGAAAATGAAGGTAATTGGCTCTGCTAGAATGACTGGTTTATGTTGCTGTTGTTTAAAACAGTATGTCATTGTGGATAGCTGGTCATGCCAGATAACTAGACAAAAATTGATATTCCTTTAGCACAAATGGTGATGCATGGAAGTCCTGTTTTTCTTCATACATCAGTGCAGCAGTTCTAAACACTCTTGAGTTAATGGGAATAAGTGTGATTAAATAATCTAACCCTAATTTACTCACTTTGGAGTAAATATACATGGGGTTATGTTGTACATGTGTTTCAGTTTAACATGCCTTTAACAATTCCAGTTCTTTAAAAGTCCACATAGGTCTTCCTAACCAGAATAACTGAAAGCCTGGTTCATGCATGTTAGTGTAGAAGGGTTCTATTTTGCATTAATGTATCTCCATGCAGTGGTTATAATGTCTGTAATTGTGGCACTCTAGTTGTTCAACAAACCCCATGCTGCTTGACCCTTGGCCATGATGGCTGGGGCTGATGGGAGTTGGAGTCCAACAGCAAATTGGGCCACAGATTCCCATTCAATAATAACGATAATAAATAATAAATAATAAATAATTTATTATTTATACCCCGCCCATCTGGCTGGGTTTCCTCAGCCACTCTGGGCGGCTTCCAACAGAATATTAAAATACAATAATCTGTTAAACATTAAAAGCTTTCCCTAAACAGGGCTGCCTTCAGATGTCTTCTAAAAGTCTGGTAGTAATGTACTGTATGATTTGGAATTGCTTTGTGTGTACAAAAAGTGAATAGTGTATACTTATCCTACTTATTGCTCCCATGACCGATTGGATTCTCCATCTCAGAAATTCACCACCCAATTTGTTTCTGTTTACAGTTCCAGAGAATAAACTCGGAGGCTTAAAGCGGTTGCACAGCAGCAGCGGCACCACAGTTCTCAAACTGTTTTGAAGGCGCAGATTTGCCGTGTGTCGGCGTCATAATGGCAGCTGTTATGAGCTTGGGGAAGATCGCTGAAAATGGCACCGCACCATCTCAGAACGCCAAGTCCCCACCAAAACCTCTTGCTCCCAATCGGATTGGCAGGAGAAACCAGGTAAAGAATCAACACACTTACTTTGATATAAATGAATGCCGTTTCACATGAAGCCGTTTTGAGGGCACTGAGTGCGCTTATGCGCACACCCTTGGAGAAATTGGGCGGTACTCAGTTCCCATTAGCATAAGGATTTCCGTTTGCATGACACGACTTCTCCCTCTGCGCCCCCTCTGTGCCCTCCCCAGATCTGCTCTGGGGGTTTGGTAGACACCCAGAACAAACATAGGCTGCACAGGGGGCAAAGAGGGAATGCAAAATCCCATTGCTCAGCCAAAAGTCCATGCGCTAGTTGGAAGCTCTTGGTTGGATACCACCCATTACGTCACCAACTAGTACATCATAGCTAATCTGAACGCTTTAATTTGCATGTGATCAGAGACCAGTTCTCAATATCATGAGTTGAAGAAAGAATGCATCAAATGGACAAATGCAACTGTCAAGCCATTCTATTTTTTTTTAATTTAAAGACCTGCCACTGTGTTCTAAAGCCCATCTCTTCCATGTGAACCAGAAACAACAGCCTACTAGTTTGTTGGGATTAAAATAGCAATAAAAATGAATGCTGCAATTCTTACGAATCTTTTTAAAGCGTTTGTGGCAGAACCAAAATTCCTTGGGAGCTGAGTGCAGATTGGCAAAGCATGTGTTTCCTGCCACTGACCTAAGGCCTGGGTATAACTTAACACTGGATAACAAGAAATTTTCAATCCCAGAGATAGTCAGATTGTTGGATACTCTGCAGTATAACTTGCAGAACGCAGCTTGTGTTTGCATACTTCTTAGCTTGATTCCTTCAGGGAGGACAAAATTTCGCAGCTCAGCTTTGGAACAGGGTGGGTGGTGAAGACCCTACTGTACAGCTGGCTGCTGCAAAAGCATGAAGGGTGGGTGGGTTGGCTGTGTGTCGGTTTTTGCTTGGAGCCACTGACCTTTTAATTCCACCAGCCGTTTCACTGGGCGCTGGATCAAGGGAGAAAATGTGACGGGATTAAGAGAGATACTTGCGCTATAAAAATAAATAAATAAGGGAGGACGGCCAAGAATGACTTTCCCTATAGGTCAGCACAGAAGTTAGCTACTAATCAGGTTTTACTGCTCAAACCATCCTGTGGTACCTAGACAGCAAGCAGGCAAATGAGCCCCATTTTTTTTTTTCTGGGGGAGCTACCCGCCAAGGCTGTTGCAGGGTGGGTAAAGTGTCCTCACCGAACAGCAGTCCCCTCTATCCAGTTGAAGGGAGTGGCAATTGCAAGATTGTGCTGAGGTTTAAAATTTGCATAGGGAATCTCTGGCATAGTGAGAGAAGTAGGAGTGGAGAGGGAGGAGAACTGGATTGTTTGAGTTTTGGCAATCAGTCTTACTGTGGTGGTGCTGGCACTATTGGTCTTGATAGAAAAATGAAACCATTTTCTTAAGAAGGTATGTGCCTTGGAAATACAGTACCAAGCAAAAAAGATGTTGGTGGCCTTTAGGAGCTGCATATACACTTTCTAAAATTGTTTGGTTGGCCACTTCCATAGAATGTAGAACCAGATGAATTCCTGCCCTAAATATAGTAGGATTTTGGATTATCTGGGAGCCGCCTTTGACTATTCTTCTGGCTAATTGACAGTAAAACTTTTAGTCTTTAGCTCTTAAAAATCCATCATACGTTGCATCACCTTTTCGTGGAAATAACTTCTTGGTCAATGTTTCATTAGCCATTTTAATTTTTGGTTCCTTCATTAAGTGTGTGTTGTGACAGACGACTTAGTTTCTGGTTAGGATTATATCCTGTTGAAAATCACATCATGTTTCCTCCCCTCCTTTAATCTGTGTCACGAAATAGGGGCTCTTTTGACTCTTTCTACAAAAGGGAAAGTAGAGTAACGTAACACAGAACGCCTAAATAGATGTTTGCTGCTAGTGGAGGAGTGTCGGGTCACTTTAATAAAGTCAGAGTTGTTATCAAATTAGCTGGTACTTTTGTCTCTTAACTTGGGGAAGTACTCTTCCATCATCGCAGAGATGCATGTTAAAATTCTCTAGCCCAAGCTGGAGAAGTTAAGCTAAAACGGTTTGTGCTTGAGACTGGGTCAAACAAATCTTCTCCCTTGGACTGCTGCTCTCTTGTCTGGTTCACTGCTGTTATGGTATGCAACCTGGACCCTGAGTGAGTGCTAGGAAGAGGTTTTTTGGGGTTGGGTTAATATTAAATCTGAAGGCTTGCACTAATCAACTCTGGCAGTGTCACACTGTGCATGTTGCTCTTTGCTTTCAAGGTGAGAAGTAATCGCCCTTTGTTGATTTGCCGATTTCAAAGGGGGCCATTGTCGAAAGCAAGGCTTCGAAACAATTAATAGCATTGCATTGAGAGATAGCTAGCTCCTTCCTCCAGCAAGGAGAACCGTAGCCTGATTTCAGAGAATAGCCCTAGGGATTAAACATTGAAATGGCCAGCACAGCTGCAAGGATTTTCCTCCCAATGTTGTTTGTGCTCTCGCCTCTGAGACAACATTTAACAGGGCTGCAGTAAAATTGGATCTGAAGGCTGTTCCTATAAACTAACATGAAAGGTCCTTGGGAAAAGCTGTGTGCAGCGTGCACAGGAGTGTTTGCATGGGAACATGTGTACGCACATTGGTGCGTTAGGCAAAATGTGCATCATCATCATCATAATAATGGCAGTCAAAGGGAGGTGGGTATCTCCTGTTTCAGACCCTTGAGCTTCGTTAGTCAGCAGGGTTCAAGACCAGCGAAAAGAAATTGCTTTACCCGATGATCTTTAAGCTTCAGGGGACACGCTGCTAGAGGAAATGGCAAAGGCTGGAAATATGAATGGGTTGAAGGAGGGGTGAGGAATCTTAATACCCATGCCCATAGTGGGTGGAGTCAGAGGCAAAAGGTGGGCGGAGCAGCTGTTGAGACACTACTTCTGCACAGTAGGCTGATCCTCTCACTGATGAAAGGAGCTGATTTACTGATCGGCATTGATTTTCTTTGAAAAGAATGATTAAAAAAAAACCCTGATACGTGAAAATAGCTTAATGCAAAACAAGATAGATGGAAATAGTTGGGTGCATTTGTATATCTGAGTGTTACGGAATCTCATAGGAACAGTGCAATGAGTCCAAATGGTCTCCGGGAGAGAACCCGGGCCCCGAACAACAACCACATCAGAAAACTTAAAGAGTTTTGTGATAACCTGTTAAATAGCAAATCATTATGGCACAAGCTTCAGTTCTTCATCAGATGCATTAAATGCTATCCTGAGTGGACATGTCTCTATATGCATGGTTGGAGAGGGAACAGCCTTCTCCAACATAATACCCACCAAATGTTGTTGACTCTCATCATCTCCGGCCATTACTTCTGCTGGCTGATGCTGATGGGAGTTGTAGTCCAAAAGATACGCGCATAACATTCCTTCGTGCTGCTTGTGTGTCATTTCTGTGTCAAGATAATGCCAACTCAGAGTTTAAATTAATCCCCTTAGGGTGAAACTCACTCCTGAGATCCAATGGGCCCTGATAGCCCATTGAGATAGCAGGTGTGGACAACATGGTGCTTTTGCACATGTTACTGGACTACAGCTTCCATCATCCCTGACCGCTATCTGTGTTGGCTGGGCCTGATGGGAGTTGTAGTTCAGGAACACCATGTTGGCTGTCCTTGATTTGGTTAACATTGTGGGGTCCAGACGCTTTTCCATTATCAAATCTTATTTTCTCTGTTAAACTAGAGTCATTTTGAAATTGGTAATAATTGATAGGAATTCAAAGGGGTATTTTCAGACCCCAATAATAGGTTGATAGGGAAGAAAAAGAGGATGATGAAGGCAGCTGGGTACCACTGCAGTGCTATGTATAACATATGATGCAACTCTTAGACTTTTAGTGACTCTTGAAGCTTAAACACCGGTTCAGCCTTGTCTTCAGAATGGAAATGATGTCCTTATTCGTAATGGAGTAACGAAAGGAGAGTAGAGTTAGTGGAGAGGCAGGATTCTTTCGAAACAGGAGTGTTTGAACTTTACTGATAAGGCAGCCTTGTGTTTAGCAATCCCCAGGTTCCTGTAGGCGACCAGGAGTTCTTTGCAGTTTGAGGCATCCAGGAATATCCTGTGCTCAACCAGTCTGCCTGCCTTGCCTTGCTTTTCCTTTTGCTAGCTTGCCATGATGCTTGTAGCATGCGTTCCCCTTCCTTGTGCTGCCAGCAAGGAAACAAACACAGGTTACTAGCTTCTTGGCTGGCCAGTAACTTTTATGGGCTTATCTGCAAGCCTACAACAAAGTGTGGGAAAGAAGTGCCCCGTTCTGTGGAAGTGGGGTGGGGTGGGGTGGGGGAATCATGCTGCCTGTTTTAAAACAATTGGGCAAGAGAAGACTTGGTTCAAGCCAAAAGTTCCCATTCTGTCCTTGGTTGGAAAGGCTGGTGTCTGACTCAGCCTCTCAAGGGCATCCTTAAAAAGAAAAGAAAACACAGGGTGTTCTTCTCTTACGTGCGAGTAGATTCATTTTAATTTCTGATTGCAGCAGCTCTAAGGAAAGTGTCAATCATGCCTACATCCAGCCTCTTTTATTTGAATGCAAATGCCACTCTTGCGTCAAGAATTGCCTTCCCTAACTCACCCTACCACCCAAAGGGCAGGATGAGCTTATTTAGGATTTCCTTGCAGCTTTCAACAGTGAGCCTAGATCTCCTTCCAAGGGGGGAGGAAACATGGGACCCTCCGGGAAGTGGGGCTGATTGCCAAGTGGGTGTGACTCATTCTTGGGGCTACATGTGAAGATGATATTGGAATGGCTGGTGCCGAGGGTGGAAGCTTGCTGCTTTGTCATAGAGGTGTGATGCAAAGCCTACACTCATGCCAGGGGTGTGTGGGCGACTTGTTCTCATGAAGTATCCTGTGGGCAACTTTTAAAAGAAAAGAAAGGGGGAAGATCTCTTCTGTTAGCACAAACATCCTGGCCAAGTTGTAGCTGGGGAAGTTGCAAACTGGTCAACCTTTCAGCTAGCTAAGGGAATTTATTTCTTCCTTGTACTATGTTGTAATTTTCTCTCTCTCCATCTCCCTAAAACCCCTTATTTTTAGCTGTTCCTATTTTTTTGTTTTGTTTTGTTCATAGCATATCCTTTCCCCTTGTAGTCCCCCCTCCACCAGTGTGAGGGTTTATCGGAAGCTTATTGGAGGATCAAGAATGTTTGACAAGGTCATTTGAATTAAGAGAGACAGCCAATCTCTCATCATTGAGCTTCCCTGCAGTCCACAATTGCAGGGGAATGTTGGGTGTGTTGTATGTGTGAGGGTGGCAACTGCCGGCACCCTATATGGATTGAGTTCCCCTTTGCAGTGCAGTGCAGCGCACAAATTAAAGCAAAAAATCAATTTGTCCCGTGCAGAGAGGAAACCTTGAAACCACCACTGCACCCGATTCATAACCATATATCCAGGTGCAAAGGGACCTGTGGTCCTCCGCTGAATTTCATGCAAATGCGGTGATAAGAATTGGTGAGAGGGGGAGAACGGGGTTGGGGGAGGGGAAGGAGGAGCATGAGGAGAGAAGGGGTGTCCCTGATCGGTGGGGGAGCTTCCTCACCTCTACCTTAAGTCTTTGAGGTGGAGAAACAGAGGTGTGCCATGTTACTTGATCAGATGCCATCTGGTGAAGTTCCAAGACAGGGCATTATGCATGTGTAGTGAAAGTGCATAGGGAGAGAGGAAGTTTCCCTCCCTCTCTCACGATAATGAAGCTAAATGGTTGTAGATTGTAGGATAGGCAAAAGGAAGCACATACTTCAAGCAGCACATTGCATGGAGCTTTCTCCCTCAAGATATGGTCATAATGGGCAACCATAATGGGCAACCGGTTTGGATGGCTTAGAAAAGGACTTAAAATAAATTCATAGAGGGTAAAGTTTATCGGTGGCTGTTTTACTAGCCATGAAGGCTGTGGGCTATTTCAAGGATCATACCTCTGAATGCTACTCCCGAAACAACAACTGTTGGAGGTGTGCATTGCCGTCATGTCTTAGCTTTTGGGTTTCCCAAAAAGCCATCTGGTCGTCCACTGGGCTGGATTGGGTAGACTTTTGGCTGGATAGTCCTAATGCTTGGTGAAGGATTAGGTCCTAGCCAATACCCTGCACTGCACTCAGTTTCGCTGACTCAGACTGTGATTTCAAATTTCTTTTTTTCTTTTTTCTTTTTTTAAAAAAGGGTCTCATTTAGAATAATTTCCTGTGTAAATTTATGTTTTGCTGCTGCATGTGCATTCTCTGCATGAATGGGTGAGGGATAAAAACCTCAAGTCTGGAAATTTTTAATTACTTTTAAACCATGTGTTATGATCGATTTCATATAAAAAAATTTTTTGTATACAGGAAACAAAAGATGACAAGTCTTCCTATATCTGCCCTCTTTGTGAAAAGATTTGCACTACTCAGCATCAGTTGACAATGCATATTCGTCAGGTAAGCTGGTAACTTTTTAAAAACTTTAAAAAAAACATTGAAAGTGTCTTCCTTGGAGACAAACAGCTATCAGTACAATAAAATATACTCAGACATTATAGTAGGCTATCAGCTTGTTTCCTTATGCTTTCTTTCCTCACTCCCTCAACTGTACTTTTGGATTTATTGTCCTTCCCATATTTTTTTTGCCACTTCTTAAGGTTCCCTTCCACCTTCGGTAGTATAGTAAAATAACCAGAGGTTTTACAAAGCTACTCTGCCAAGGAAGAAATGGTCTGTAGTTTCAGCATAAGCCTTTCAGGTCCAAAGCTAATTTAGCCAATTTGGTGCTTTTCACAGTTTGGATACGGCATACCTATAGCTCCCTGACCCACCGCATTTCTGCCAGTGTCTGGGGGGGCTTCAGGTGACATAAACATCATTTGCCTATGTACCTTGTTTCTCCACCAGCAGAGATGCACCTAGGTCATGTGCTAAAAAGCCCCTCGACCAATTTTTCGGGGAGTATAGAATTGCACCCTTACCCAGGTATGCCATGCTAATTTTGAATGCATTGCATTAAACCTTCTTAGATGATGATGATGATGATGATGATGGTTGCAGTTGACTGACATGTCCTTGAAGCTGCACAGGAAGAACTCAAAACCAACAATCTGTTGCTTTCTTTAGCATAACACGGACACTGGAGGAACAGACCATTCCTGCAGCATCTGTGGAAAGTCTCTGAGCTCCGCAAGCTCCCTCGACCGCCACATGCTGGTCCATTCTGGCGAAAGGCCTTACAAATGTTCGGTGTGTGACCAGTCCTTCACTACCAATGGAAACATGCACAGGTGAGAGCTGGCCATGGGGTGACAGAGTGGGAAAAGGTTGATAAATGTGAGAGTGTGCGTTGGCGACCGCTTACTGCATGCCCTGTTCCACCTGAGGGCTGCATTCCAAAGAATCCCTTCTTTTCGGCATCTGTAGCCTCCTTCCAGCAGCTCCTTGCAATATGTCCCTTGGAACCATAGAGCCGTATAATCGTAGAGTTGGAAGGGCCCTCCAAGAGCCATCTAGTCCAACCCCCTGCAGTGCAGGAATGGATAGCTTGTTTGGTGGTGGAGATTTGATAAACCATGCACACATCTGTTTGTGATGCCCATGGATCGTGGCGCTTTTCTGCAACAAGTTTCCTAGTACCATTAATTTAGTAATACTCAAATGAGAGTTTCTTGTCATTTTTAGGACCCAGCTAAAAATACAGTCATACCTTGGTTTGTGAACGCCTTGCGAGTCGAACGTTTTGGGTCCCGAACGCCTCAAACCTGGAAGTGAGTGTTCCGGTTTGCGAACGTTCTTTGGAACCCGAACGTCCGACGCAACTTCCGCGGCTTCCAATTGGCTACAGGAGCTTCCTGGAGCCAGTTGGAAGCTGCACCTTGGTTTCCGAATGTTTTGGAAGTGAAATGGACTTCCAGAATGGATTCTGTTCAACTTCTGGGGTACCACTGCACTAAAATACTGCCCCTCCAAAGGCACCCCTAATTTGCGCTTGATTTGTATGTTGCGTCGTATATAATATACTTCAGTTCCTGAAATGTGTTGCTGCTAAACGACAAATATTTCTTTCTAAAATGGGCAGAGTTTTATAAGACTTCAGTCCTGTGCATATACTTGGGGGGGGGGGGGAGTAAATACCAGTGAACTACGGTGGGGCTTCACTTCCAAGTAAGCACATGTAGTTAATAAGCCTACACAAAAGAGAATCCATAGGAATTGTGAAGGGTGTAAGAACTGGTAATGGATGTTTCCTGTCGAGGCCCAACTCTGCATCATGTGAAAGATCCGTGTTGGACTCTTCAGAATCTATTGCCGTTTTCTTTTCTGATGCTTCCGTGTAGTTGCCAGGAGGAGGAGTGACTTGGATTGGTAAAACTGGCGCTGTTTCCCTCCCCCTTTGCCCCTCCATGGCTGATAGCAAGGTTTGCAGGCTAGTGGGATTTCAATAGGGAACTAGAGCAGAGAAGTTGTTAACTCTTGCATCACAGCTGTAATACACATTGCACTTCTCCACCCCAAGGTTTGGTACTCTGTGCAAGGAGCAGTATGAAATGAGATAGGGATCTTTGTAAACCGATTGCTAATCACAGAGCGGTTTGTATTAACTTCGTGTCTCTAGGCAGATCTTCAGATGTGAGCTTTAAAGCACAAATTTCTAGGGAGGCAAGCCCAGAGGGGAGGGTGATTTCCCTGCCGCCCACCCCCTCAAGTGTTTTATAGGACGCTCTGTTTCCCAGGATGATCATACACTATGCTAAAGAGCCGAATGCTGTGCCCAAGACACTATAACACAGATTGGTTTTGTAGATGCATTTTCCCAGTGATGCAAAATGAAAAGCATGCAGATGCAACTTGAAACATAGGTACAGTAGATGCTTTATTTGCACACAAGAATTCTCAATTGTTTTTTTTATTTTGAATTAGATGCTTTTTTTTGACCAGGTAAAGAGGTGCAATGCCAAAATGAGGGAGAGGGAGAAACAGATAAATGAGCAGCAGATGACCTTTTTCAGGCTGGTGGCCATGTGCTTTCATCGGGAGCCTTTTGGGTGCCATGCGCTGCTAGGTTGCACAGCCAAAGGCAACATTGGGCAAAGCAATGAATGCGATTCTTTTGTACAGTAGGCAAGCCCTTTATCCTCCCCACCCCTCAGCAGTACACAGCCCTTTTTCATCTTCTATCCAGGCAAGGAAGTGGCAGTATTACAGTTCAGGAGACACTTTTAAGCCAGGCAACGACACTCAAGAAGGAGAGTGTGGGGCAGAGTTGGATCAGAAGCACGGTTTGAGGAGTGGGGTCAGCCCTGAGGAGGGTGTGTGGCCTTCAGAGGAACACTGAGGGCTGGGTGTAGAAGGCTGGAGGCTGGTTGATTCAGCCCCTGGGACTGAGATGTCTCCCAATCAACTCCAGCAGTACATTACTTTATGAAGGAAGCACACAGAATTTGACATAATCAAATGTGTTCTAGCAAGCTCTCAGATATGTCTACACATCTGTGGTGCCTGGTCTGAAATGCTGAAATTTCTGAAGATTCAGAACGCTGGTGGCCAACTCCATGAGAACATAAGCAAGCTCCTCTGAATATGGATGGCTCAGGTGCCGTATAGCCTCCTGGCATCTTTGTTTCTAAGAAACAAAGTCAGATGTCTTCAGGAAACCTCCCGGCAAGGTGCTAAGGTAGCAGTGTGTCCCTACTTAACATTCAGAGGTGTGC
Organism: Darevskia mixta; assembly: GCA_034641385.1. Classification (NCBI taxonomy): domain Eukaryota; kingdom Metazoa; phylum Chordata; class Lepidosauria; order Squamata; family Lacertidae; genus Darevskia; species Darevskia mixta. The sequence goes on from JAWWNH010000011.1 coordinate 24,742,266, forward strand.
TTCTCTTGCACATGGAGGTTCTCTTTAGCTGTCCTTGGCTAATTCGTCTAGTCCAGCCTCCTCCAACCAGGTGCTTCCAGGAATACAATTCCTACCATCCTTGACCATGGACCATGCTGGCTAGGGCTAAGGGGAGCTACAGTTCAACAACCCCTGGAAGAGAGCCTGGCATGGGAAAGCTGGTTTAATCTTTCCTAAAGCCATGTAGCTAGTGGATGTTGCTGTGTTGTATATTCATTCAAGGAACGAACCATGGTGTTGGTATTCCATCGCTCTCCTTAATACTTTTCCATGCACTGACCCTGCAAAATAGTGTCAGGTTGACCATGCATCTTCATGGCTCTTCCCTATCTTTCAGTTTAATGTTATGGAGAAGCCCAATATAAGACAGAGGCAGCAATGATTTGTTTGCAGAACCACTTCGGCGAGCTGTGCACCTCGGGAGACAATGAGCATAGAATTTTTGTTGACACCACTTGCCATATCTTTCTGCTCTGCAGGGCTGCCCATTCAGATATGCTGAGATGTGTGCCTTAGGTAGGGTCTTGGTAAAATGGTCACCTCCTTGCTCTAATGCACCTAGCTACTGTATCCTAGCTGAAACCAAGCACTTTTTATCTGAACACCCCATGCTGCTGCTTCCTCGGTCACATGGGCAGAATTCTGCAACTTCAGTTATCTGACACGTGCTCACTCCTGATCGGAGAAACAAGAAGAACGTAACCTAAACACTGTGCTCATCTCCCATGCTGCTTTCCCAAGACACATGTTGCCAACTCCCTAGAGACTATACATGAAAAAGAAAAGAGGCCCAGAGAGGAGGAGATGTCTTAACTGCTTCCCTAAATGCCTTGCCTTGTGCAATCCTTGTGCTACCTGTATTCTTTTTTTAAACAACAACAACAACAACAACCAATTTGCTGAGGCTTAGTGTGAAAGTTCCAAATAAGCTGTTGAAATCCCCCCCCCCCAAATCCCTCCCCCATTTAAAACTTGAGACGCCTGTGGAATTCTGGTCAGGTCCAGAGGGCAGCGCTCCATTGATAAAAAGCAAATACGAACTTAATACGTGCAGGTTTGCAGTTTCCTTCTCGAGTCAAAAACTGGTGCCAGAAGACATCCCATTCCCTTGAGAAAACAGTGAGCTTATCCTGAATCAAGCAAAGGTGGGGCACTTTGGGCTGAAATGTTTCAAGTTGCTGCGCTTGAGTCATATCTGCAAGGGCATGCCTTGTGCCACGCATGTTAATAACATGCCTAGATTTCTTTTCCAAGAAAAAAAGAACCCACCCTTGGAATTGCAGTTCCTTCAACCATTTTTACTCAACTTCCCAACTTACTTTCCATGCAGGTGTTCCCTGTTGCCCTATCCTAGTTGCATCTCGTGGCATTGTCCCAAAATGCAATGTGTGTTTCAAGCACAACAGCTTGGGTATTAATTCCATCTTCTTGGAGGCTTTGCTTGCAAGGTAAAAGGCTGCAGGAGAGAAGGCATTAACATCGATTAACGATGCATTAACTTCTATTAACAAGGCAGGTTTGGAAAGTGAGGGCCTTCTGGGGGTTGGTAGCTCTCTGCCAGGGTGAAACATGTGTGTACCTTTGACAAAACCGCATCTATCATTCCATCACCCCCACCTTCATCATGCTTAAGCGGTTAAGGTAGATCCCCCTTTTCCTCCAGCGTTGTAGACTTTTTGCTTGTTAAAAATTCAATTCTCTAAAAGAAGTGTATTAAAAAGGTGAGCTAGGGGGGGGGCGGATTGGATTTCCCATACTCCTATAGTCCAGTGGTACCAATTACCTTGGGTCTATCCCTCACCAGAGGTCTTTAGGGAGAAGCTCCATTGGAGATGTTCTAGCTCTAGATTCCCTGCATCATTCAAGGGCTTGGATTAGGTGGCTTTCAATTCTGATGCTTCTCTGAACCTGCAAACTCAAACGATCACATTTAAGAGGTAGGGGTCTTTTTCTCTGGAACAGATAAAATTCCAGTCTTTTGTGCATGGTACATCTTCTGAACTTTCCCTGCCTATGCCTAATCCTCATAAAAGGCAAACTGGTTTAGACACGATCTCGCTGATAGCATCTTCCTGAAGTGCCTGTTTGTTTTCTCACCTGGATGGTCTAGTTTCTGTTGTCAGCCTTAAAGATAAAGCAGCAAAGGGCACACGGAAGTTTTCCTGCCCAAACCTCTTTGTAACAAAACGGGAGTGGGATTTCAATGGGGCTTGCGCCGGAGAACATTGATTCCTCCCATGAGCTTCTCTCGAATTGCTCATAGCTTCTGCTCCCCTTTGTTGTCACCCTTGGGTCTAAATTTCCCTGTTGTGCCAATTCTGCAGGACAGAGCTTGAACAGAATGTCCTTTAACAAGCTGCCCTACTTATTTTGGACTGGACTCTTTCATCACACTGCACCTTGCGTTTTAACCTCCTTAAGTACCTGTTTACCAACACAGCTTATTAAATAAATGGCCGGCGTCCTGGCTGCATGGTGTTCTCTACAGATGACGGCTGACTCCAGCTCCTATCAGCCTCAGCCAGCATGGCCTGTGGTTAGAATTTGGGAACTGTAGTTCTATATCTGGAGGGTCACAGGTTCCCCACCGCCATTAGGCTGGCATAGCAGCAGTCATTGGCTCTTCTGTGCAGAAGTGCTCAGCCATAAATTCAGGGAGGGGGGGAGTAATAGTGCAGAGGAAATTACACCCAGTGTTGCATATTGATGGCTTTGGAAGCAGCCCTCATCCCTAGAGCCTCGCACAAGTCTGTTCCAGCATATTAGAGTTGGAAGAAGAAGAAGAAGAAGAAGAAGAAGAGGAGGAGTTTGGATTTGATATCCCGCTTTATCACTACCCGAAGGAGTCTCCAAGCGGCTCACATTCTCCTTTCCCTTCCTCCCCCACAACAAACACTCTGTGAGGTGAGTGGGGCTGAGAGACTTCAAAGAAGTGTGACTAGCCCAAGGTCACCCAGCAGCTGCATGTGGAGGAGCGGAGACGCGAACCCGGTTCACCAGATTATGAGTCTACCGCTCTTAATCACTACACCACACTGGCAAGAGAAGGGGGCGATTGACTGCAGGTTCTGTCACATGATGTGGAGCTGGGTTCTGCGGCTCATCCACACTTGCTCACTAGAATGCGGCCTGTGGACTGACCTTTGCATGTTGAGAAATCAGGCTTATAGATTTCCTCACATTGCATCGCGTAAGACTGCATAGCTCAGTAGCAGGGGACAGGTTTGCATCCTGCAGTTCCCAGGTCCAATCCCAGGCTCACTTCCGAGCATCTCCTGTTCAGAAGACTCAGGTGGTGGCAAGGTGGTGGGAAAGGCTGCTGCCTGAGACCCTGGAGACCTGCTGCCAGTCAGAATGCAAAATGCCAAACTAGATAGGCAATTAGTTCAACCTGAGATAAGATAACTTCTGCCAATATTCTTCTGGGTTATATTAGATTTTAAAGGGGGGGGGGACAACAACCTGTGTTCACTTTAAAAACTCTGCACACTGGTAAGATAATGTGATTTCTTTCTTTGTGTGGATTGGTCTTTGGTCACCTCTGCTTGCACCATAACAACGTAATCTGTAGAAGCTTTGTTTTCCAAACCATTCTATTCACACCTATATTTTTGAATATTTTTGAATATCTGCATATGTTATAGTTACAGGTAGGTAGCCGTGTTGGTCTGCAGTAGTCAAAACAAAATAAAAAATAAAAATAATTCCTTCCAGTAGCACCTTAGAGACCAACTAATTTGTTCAGATACACTGAAACAGAAGTCACCAGACCCTTATACAGTGGTACCTCTGGTTAAGTACTTTATTCGTTCCGGAGGTCCGTTCTTAACCTGAAGCGTACTTAACCTGAAGCACCACTTTAGCTAATGGGACCTCCTGCTGCCGCTGCACCGCCAGAGCACGATTTCTGTTCTTAGCGGAGTTCTTAGCGGAGTACCTGAAGCGTACTTAACCCGAGGTACCACTGTATATAGTGAGAGGGTGGGGAGGAGTATTACTCAGTAGGGTGGTGGGAATGGGTGACAGGCTGATAGCTGTGGTAAACCACACGAAAGCTCATACCAAGAACAAACCTAGTTGGTCTCTAAGGTGCTAGTAGAAGGAATTTTTTTATTTTGTTTTTTGTTTTGCATATGTTATGTTTCGAGTCTCCTAAAGTAATTTCAGAGGCAGCAGAAATCAATATGGTTTTGGTGTCCGAATTAGTGCATTTAAACCAAACAGAGAGCACATGAGCTGCCACAAAGCAAGTTTGTGCTGCTCTCACTACACATGAGAATCCTAAGAATGTCTGTTTACAATGCTCAAGGTTGTGGAGATAAGCCTGGAGGCCCGGTAGTGATTCTTGATGAAAACTCCGCGCACTAGTAAAATGATGCCCACTCCCAAGAAAGGACCAGTCTCCATCTGTTCCAAATTCCCTGCCCAAAGCCAAGATCCTTTCGTTGCCTGTAGTCTTGCAAAAAAAAAAAAAAAGTTCACTTTTTAAAAGTTCACTTTCACTCGTGGCTCCTCCTTTTCTTCCACCACATTTGCAATGAAGAATGTATTCTTATCTATAAATTGTTAATCGTCCATTCCTTCACATCCATGACATGCACACAATTGCTCTCCATTTTTGTTAATTATGTGCAATGGAAGTATGCAACGTGGCTGTACCTCTAAACTTCGTTGCGTAGCACATTCATTTTTAAGAAGTTCTATATGGCGTGTTGGTGCTTCTTTCTGTGTAAAGTTAGCCGTTCTCAAACTTTGAGCTCCTTTGTCAGAAGGATTGCGCCAAAAAGCAAAGGAAGCAAAAGAGAGAGGCAACGCCACAAAATCATGCTGTCAAATGGATCTGTAATAATAGTCCTAATATTTAAAAAAAAACAGTAAAATGCCCAACAAGTTGCAGTTTACGGCTAGCTTTCTCGGAGGCAGAAGAAAAGTGTTCTTCGGTCAGGGCAACGCATCTGCGAAAAGTATTTGTCAGTAGCGTTTTGAGGATTTGCCGTCCCTTTCCTGTTGCTTGGTGCCTCCTTCATGTCTCCTTTCCCCCCAAGCACATTGCTCAAATAGCAAGGCTTGTTAATTTTCTTTCTGTGACTTACACGTCACCCCTTAATCTTTTCAAACCCAAGTTCATGCACTGGGTGTGGAGGTGTGTGAGAGAGTCCCCATCCATGAGTCTTCAGCTGTTTGGGGAATTCTGTGCTCTGGCTTTGATCTTGCCCCTGAGCCTAGGCGTGGGTTCTCCTAACAGAATTACTGTATAGTCGTTTGTATTATATGCAGAATGTATCCCTAGAACCTAAGGTCTTGAACTGATTGGATGCAGTCTTAAGGACATGTCCACAGGATTATTTGTTTTGAGGATCGGGTGCAATGCAGGCAATATAATAATAATAATAATAATAATAATAATAATAATAATAATAATAATAATAATAATTTATTTATTTATACATACATACATACATACATACCCCGCCCATCTGGCTGGGCTTCCCCAGCCACTCTGGGTGGCTTCCAACAAAATATTAAAATACAATAATCCATCAAACATTAAAAGCTTCCCTAAACAGGGCTGCCTTCAGACGTCTTCTAAAAGTCTGGTAGTTGTTGTTCTCTTTGACATCTCATGGGACGGTGTTCCACAGGGCGGGTGCCACTACCGAGAAGGCCCTCTGCCTGGTTCCCTGTAACTGTAACAATGCATCTCACCAGCACAGACCACCTGCGCTGTTGCATTATTCCCCTCAAATACAGAGAAACTGGTAGAGTCTGCATATTCTCACTTATTGCCATGAAGGGGAAAAACCTAGGAAGAAGTCATGATTTATTCCTAGGGTGCTTATAGTTGTGAGCTACACAGCACAAAGATAGGACTAAAAGCAATGGGGCAACTTGTTGAACAGTGACATGTATAATGGAAAAAAATAATAATTCTGTGTTCTTTTGGGAGCGTTTGCAGGTGCGCCCTAAATTGTTTTGCATCAGATAATTTAAACATGGGATTTCAGCGAACGTTAGAAGAGCCCTGCTGGCTCAGGCGCAAACACCCACGTAGTCGAACATTTCGTTTTCACAGTGGCCAGCTAGATGCCCATGGGGATCCTGCAAGAACAACTTTCTCCGCACTTGTGATTCCCAGCAACTTGCATTCAGAGGCATGTTGACAGCGAAGAGGCACAACTCCGTGGCAGAGTGATGGAAATGTTTTCAGTTTATTTCTAAGTGGTGTCGCTGCTGATGTTTCTCTCTCTGCAAGAAAAGTACAGCTTAATGCTGAGCGTTCTAAGCCATTCTTTAAGAACAGTTAACAAACATGCTTTGAATGGAATGGAGCAATAGTCAATCCTAGCCCCTTTAGTGTTGAGTATGAGAAAGAGAAAGTGAGATGTTTGCAAGCACACATACCTTAATTTTTTAAGTGTGCACTTAAAAAAAAAGTGATGTGGTCCCTTTGCATTTTTGTAATGTTATATTTACCGACCTTGGGTCAGTTCTGTGTTAGCATAGGCACCATTTCTGTAAGTAGTGAGTTCTGTCCCCTTCTGCTGACTTCCCTTCCCTTTCCCATATGGTTTATCACAGAGTCCTTACGTTACAATTGTCCGGAACATAGAATGCTCCCAGTGTCATGTTATTCTGCCTTGCTTGTTGTTATGAGCATTGACAGCCAACTTCTTATGCACGGATTACGCTCTTGATCATTCGAGTCTGCAGGCAAGTTGCGTGCAAAATGAGAAAATGGAGGTGATGTGACAGGCAGTTCCAGTTCGCTTTCAAACTCCCATGCTGAATTTCATTTTCTTTGTCTTTACTCCTCATTTTTTTTAAAACAAAAACGAAAAAACAGAATAAAATTGGTGACAGTTTCTTGGTCTTGCTTAAAAGAGAGCTGACAAGAAAGGTACATTCTGATATTTGCTCATTCTTGCATGCCAAAGCAGAACCTGTTGGGCAAGTTGGAGTGGGTGGGAGTTGAATCTAGCTGCTTGTTAAGGTGGAACCAGAGCAGCAGTTACCCAGAAGCGCATTTGAGAGAAACATAATCGAGTGATTTGTTTTCCTCATTCTCTTTGTAATTCCCTGTACTTCCTTGTGAAACCTAACTTAACCCTATAGAGCGATTATTCAAAATGGACCACATTGGTGCTCATTCAAGCATTTATCTCGTGCACGACTCAGTGAAGACTTCTGCCTGCGGTTTTATTTCATATGTACTAGTAGTGAATTGATTCTCCAAATTTGGATCTTTACGTAGTCAAAAACGACAGAAAGTTATCAGGCCCAAAGCCAGCAGGGGAACCAGACTCTGAGCTTTCCTTTCTTTAGAAGGAAGGCAAGTCTCTAGCCCTCCTACAAAAAAAGTTAGGCAGCAAAATGTTCAGGTATCCGTCTCAGTAATTTCATTGAGACGAGCCAACTTGGCTGCTCCCACCTCTCAGTCTTTTTAGACAACGAGTGACATCAGAGCTGTGATTGAATGTGACTTGTTTGGACAACTGGGGTCTGTCCTGAAGATCAGTTGTTTTCCTTCCTCCTCCTCTTTAGTTGTTAAAAGATGGAGCTTTCTGGAACGGTGTGAATGGCATTTCTTCTTTGTGGACTCTTTGTGGACTCTTTGTGCAACTACATATCTATATTATTAATTTCCCATTGTATGATCATCCGTCCTCCTCACCGAGGGGGCCTTGGTGGGAGATGATTGTGCTGATGCCCTTTTAGATTTAGTAAAGGTAAAGGGACCCCTGACCATTAGGTCCAGTCGTGTCCGACTCGGGGGTTGCAGTGCTCATCTCGCTTTATTGGCCGAGAGCCAGCGTACAGCTTCCAGGTCATGTGGCGAGCATGACAAAGCTGCTTCTGGCGAACCAGAGCAGCGCACGAAAATGCCGTTTACCTTCCCGCCGGAGCGGTTCCTATTTATCTACTTGCACTTTGACGTGCTTTTGAACTGCTAGGTGGGCAGGAGCTGGGACCGAGCAACGGGAGCTCACCGCGTCTCAGGGATTTGAACCACCGACCTTCTGATCGGCAAGCCCTAGGCTCTGTGGTTTAACCCACAGCGCCACCTGGGTCCCTTTTAGATTTAGGGTGTGGTTAAAATGCCCTAAAGACACCGAAAAATTCCTCCTTGCTAGAAGGAAGAATCATGAGAATCACTGCTATCTTTCTTTTATTTTTTTTAATATCATGCCTGTGAGACAAATGGAGTGAAACTGGCTTAGGAGAAACTCACTAGCTGTAGCATATATATGTTATGAAATGATATATAAGGTATGATATGCATCATAGGCAGGACAAATATAGGCATTTGTACTATATAGGAATTTCATCAGAAACCTGAAGAGCTTCCTTGTAGGAAATACACAGAAACCATGATGCTGCCATGTTTCTTTTTTTAAAAAAAATCTCACACATTAAGAATCCTTGCTTTTCCATACTTGCTTAATACAGATTTCCCATTCTTCATAATATTGCACCTTTCATTATTTGGAGAATGTGTGTGTTTTAATCTCTGTGTCATTAATTCTCTGCTTCAAAAGCTGTAATGAATTGCCCTGTGGCTGATCAACTGGTGGGGTCTGGAGACTGTTTTATCTGGCAACTGATGGTGAGAAAAGTAGTGTGTAATCATATATATCTACTCAAAAGTTCCCTGGTAATGGAGCATAGGATTGTATCCTAGTTGTGTTTTTAATTCTGTATTCTTAAAACTTCATATTGAATTTTGTAATACAGGGAAAACTGATTATTTTCACTCAGGGTTACTTCTGCAAATAGGAAATAACTACAGTGGTACCTCGGGTTAAGTACTTAATTCGTTCCGGAGGTCCGTTCTTAACCTGAAGCGTACTTAACCTGAAGCACCACTTTAGCTAATGGGACCTCCTGCTGCCGCTGCGCCACCAGAGCACGATTTCTGTTCTTAGCGGAGTTCTTGACCTGAAGCGGAGTTCTTAACCTGAAGCGTACTTAACCCGAGGTACCACTGTATTTTATTAAGCTGCACTAGTAAGATATGTATAGGGTGCCTTTTAGGGATTAAACTTCGTTGCCACGTCATTATTGCATATCATTTTTGAGATGAGCTTAAATGTGTGGCTGAGAGGGTTTTTTGCATGCACTCTGTCAAATATCTGTTGAAGGCAAGTCTGGGAAAAGTGAAAGGCATCTAATCTTGCTAATTAAGATTACACTGTAAAAGCACTGCAAAGGGCCAGCGTGGAAAGAACTGTTCTCATTGTATTTTGTACCGCAAAATCTCTGGTATTGCTAACTCCGTTAATCTCTTGCCCTACCCTTATTTGAGGGGGGGGGGGAGACCTGTTGAACTTGTTAAACGAATAAACCAATTTACTGTGCTGAATAGCAGGATCATTCTAGAATATACAATTTCCCCAGTTATTACACACAAAATTCCAATTTATCTTTCAGGTTATGATACTGGTCTGGGGCAGCTCATCCCATTTTGCCGCCTCCACTGAAGCCTTGCTTACTGGGGTTGCGTGGCAACAGCTTCTGATGAAATCTCGTTGAACTCTCACGAGATCTTGCCAGAATCCACTACTGCTTCTCCAGTGGTGGGTGGGGCGTCAGCAGGGGTCCCGCTCTGTGAGATTCCACTGCCCAGGGGGACTGCCTAAGTCTACTTCCTGGTCTGACCATGATACTGGTTATATCATAATATAACATGGAAATGGAGGTGTCTTCTCTTCTTGCTGTAGGTCATTAACGAGGAATGGTTCAATGTTGACAATTAAGCTTTAATATAAACAATTAGCTTACTTCCGACATAACCAGATACAATTTATGGCGCAATATATGGGTTGAAGGCACATTATAGATAAGTCACATGAATTAATATAATGTTATTATCGTCATCATCGTCTTCCTTTTGGTTCAGAATCTATAGTGGAACAGCTGGCTCATTTTTTATATATATTCTCTTCTCTTTCCTTTCCCACCTGACTTTAGACACATGAAAATCCACGAGAAGGATCCAAATGGCACTACTACAAGTACAGCACCTGCCTCCCCACTGAAACGCAGGCGGTTGTCCACAAAACGAAAACTCAGCCAAGAAACCGAGGCAGACAAAGAGGAGCGAATTCCAGCCAAAAAGGTTGGAATCTAGGATGTGTTCAGCAAAATTTCACCATACGTTGAAAGCACACCCAACACACATTTGCAGTATGTGACTTCACCCAAGAAATCCTTGGAGATGTAATTTCCTCTTCACCCAGCTACAGTTCTCAGGATTCTTTGGGGGATGTCATGTGCTTTAAATGTTTATGGGATGTGCTTTAAAAGTAGGGTGTGGATCTGCCCGAAGTTGCATTCTCCTCCATTGCCCCTTCTCTTTATATCTTTCCTTTTGTTCCAGGGATGGGGGAACCTGCAGCCCCCCCCTAGATGATTTTGGACTCCAACTCCCATCAGCCCCAGCCAGTGTGGCCAATGGTCAAGGATGATGGGAGTTGTATTCGGACAAAAATATGGGGGACTGCAGGTCCCCCATCCTTGATTTATGCTTGGGGTGGGTTTTTCTTTTTAAGAAGAAGATGATCAGCTTAAAATTAGACATTAGAAATTCTCTTCATCACGTGGCAATGGAAGAGAGGAGGTGGGGACATTATAATAGGCTTGTGGTTGCCAAAATTAAAATTTCAAAAATGTAGGGGTGTGTATGTGTGTGCGTGTGTGCGCGCGCTTGTGTGTGTTGTACACATTCATTTTTATGAAGTGACATGTGCTATGAAGTCACCCGTAAGGAAGTAGGATGCTTTCGATGGTGGTTTGAAAGTCACACACGCCCTACATTCCTATATGCATCAGACCTGCCCACTCAGTCCCTGAGCAGGGTCTTTCTTTTGCTGAGCAGGGAAGGTCTGGTGAAGGCTTTCATTCGCGTTTGCCTGAATGGGAGTTGACTCCTCCCTGCAGCTGGGGGGCGTTGCTTTGTCAGGGACTACAACCGAGTGGAGAGTTTGATTCGTGTTCAAGCAAATGCAAGTCAGAGCCCGCTCCTCCTCCATGAACCTCCCCTATGGACCTCCTTTGCTCAGTGCAGGACGATCAGGGCCAACGCACACAAGATTGGTTGCATCCCAAGGTTTTGAGGGCGGGACTTGGTTGTGTGCCTCTGTCCCGTTGCAGCTTTTAACCAGGGCACATTCAGGCAAGTTTGTGAACACAGCCTTCTCCGTTGCTTCAGCCTGGTGCCGTTTTAATGCAATACAACGTTGGGCAAGTGTGAATGAACCTGACAGATGGCTGCTACTGTGCAGACAGACACAAAGGAAGCCCAAAGGTCCAAATGATCATCTCCATATCTGCAGTGGCTGACCTGAAAAGGATGCCACGAAAACAGCTCGAGCGAGGCAAACCTCATTGATTACAGCATTTTTATGTCTGCTGTTCTTATAAGGCTCTGTTGAAAGAATCCCTCAAATTTCATGGCTGGCAATGACCCCCTTCTCGGAAAGCTGTTTTCTTTGGTGTAAAAACACATAACAAGGCACCCTCCTCCCCTTATGGGTTCATATTCTGTGTGGTGGGGAGTATTTAGTGGGAATGTTCAAAGCAGCCCAAAGAGGCTGGAATCACACTCCATGTGAATTTGTGCGCTCAGTCAGGTTTTTGCGTGAGAGAATTCTCCCTTCTCTACCAAACAGGCCGTGGAGGAACCACAAAGTGGCGAAGCTGAGAAGAAGGCCGAGGATGAAGTTTATCGTTGTCCAGTGTGTTTCAAGGAATTTTCGTGCAAGTATGGGCTGGAAAGCCACATGGAGGCGCATCCAGACACCTCCCTGAGGTAACAAAAGAGCATAGGAGATGTGGGCTTTGTGGAAGATGGTTGTTTGTTGCAAATGTATGTTCCAACACATTTTAAGCCCTCTTGAATTCAGTGGGACTGAGTAAATGAGGTTATTTATGTATTAAACCTCATTGGAATCTGACTTGAGGTTACGTTTTTGTTAAAACTATTTAACTGTTCTTCCAGTTTTTGTAAGTTTTTGACAAAGCGGCAAAAGCTTTGGGGGTTGGCATGGTGCTGATAGGATTTTTGTGTTGGCAAGTCGTGATGAACCATTGTAGGGGAAAGGCTATTGTTTCGTAGTCGAGCCATCTGCGTTGCATGCCATAGGTCCCAAGTTCAATTCCCAGCAGGTCTGGAAGGCACCCTCATCCTGAAACCATGGAGAGCTGCTGCTGCTCATAGTCTGGGTAGACGATACTGAGCTTAAGACAGACCAAATGGCCTGATTCAGTACAAGACAACTTCCCATGTTCTGTGTAATCTGCTTCTTGCAGATGAGATACCAGAGTCCAGATGAACTCCGTGTGTTAAAAGCACATGTGAAGAGACTGCATAGCTAAGCTCCCCCATCAATGTGCCTGATGGTTGCGCATTTGGCAGCAGTGGGAAGAGGCCCTGCATGCATTTTAATGAATGAACATATAATGCCTCCATGTGGTGGGTGCTAAAGGGGAATCCTTGGCAAACTGAACAAGATTCACCTTTCTCATGGAGGACCTCAGCATGCATTGTTGGGTGTAGTTGAGTTCCTAGGATACTTCTTTTATCAGTGAACTATTCATGTTGAGCATGTTAAATCCAGGATTTGGGGGCTAGACCAAGTGTGCAAGACTTACTAGGAAAGGTAGCACATGTTGGGTTTTGCTTAAAACAAAAATCCAGTTTAATTTTATTAGTTTATTAACTGGGTGAGTGTTTCTTGGCCCCCTGGTATTTGTGCTGTGAGGTTCCACAGGGTTCTGTTCTTTCCCCAGTGCTGCTTAATAACTATGTGAAGCCATTGGGAATGGTCATTAGGAGTTTTAGAGAGAGGTGTCACCTGTATGCCAATGACACGCAGCTCTATTTCTCCGTAACATCAGAAGAGGCTGTGAAACGTGTGAAAGCTTTGGACCTGTGTCTGGATTCAGTGTTGGTGGACTGGATGAGGGCCAATAAACTGTGTTTGAATCCTGGAAAGATGGAGGCTCTTTGGTTGGTTGGCTCCCCTTGTTCAGGAAATCGGCAAGTTACCTGTTCTGGATGGGGTTGCACTCCCTCTGAAGGAGCAAGTGCGTAGCTTGGGGTTTTTACTGGGTGCATCCTTGTGACTAGAGGCCCTAGTGTCATTTGTGGCCAGGAGTGCCTTTTACCAGTTGGTTTGCCAACTGTGGCCATTCCTCAACAGGGATAGCTTGACCACTGTTAGTCCACACATTGGTAACCTCGGGACTACATTACTGTAGTGCTCTCTGTGTGGGGCTGCCCTTGGGTCTGGTTTGGAAGCTCCATCTGTTGCAGAACGCTGTGGCCAGATTGCTGATGAGAGGTTCTGGTCGAGAAAATGTAACCCCATTGTTAAAACAACTGCACTGGTTGCCCATCTATTGCCAAGCCAGGTTCAAGGTTCTTGCATTGACTTGCAACGCCCTGAACAACTTAGGTCCAGGCTATCTCAGGGACCACCTGAACCCTTCCATCCCAGCTCGATCACTGAGATCATCTTCAGGAGCATCTCTGGTTGTTCCCCAAGTTGGTGAGGCTCATTCGATGACAACGACAAACCGAGCTTTTCGTGTCATTGGCCCGGTCCTGTGGAACACACTGCCAATAGAGATTCAGGGGGTGCCTTCTGTGCCAACTTCTAGACTTTTCTATTCTGCCAGGTCTATGCAGGCAGTTAAGGGTACATCCACCACAATGGTCTACTGGAGTTTTTAATTCCTTTGCTTTTAACTTGTTTTCAACTTGTTAGGAATTTACTACACGGTTTTATAATATTGTTGTGAACCGCTGTGATATATTTTAAAGATAGAGCGGTATATAAACAAACAAACAAGATTTGTTACACTGCTGAGTAACTAATGTTCTCAGTAAACAGTACAATTTAAGAACATTTTTAAAAAAAACAAAACAAGAAAAAGCTTCATCACCATAGAACGCTGCTCCTCCTTGCTTCTCATTGACTTGAAGAGAACTTTTTAATCTGCAAAATAAAAAAAAATCCTTCCGGTAGCACCTTAGAGACCAACTAAGTTTGTTATTGGTATGAGCTTTCGTGTGCATGCACACTTCTTCAGATAATCTGCGTAAGATTTGGGTGACCTGGCTTGGATTGGTACAACGAGTGGGCATGAACTAGTGACAGGGCTGGCCCCTACCCTGTTCTGGTATTACCAAATGAGCAACATTAATCCCAGGGCAAAATAAAAACAAGAACAAAAAATGCCTGGTATTACCTTGGATTTTGGTCTCGCCTTGGTGAGTGAGCCCTATTATACAAAATACAAAAGTCTGGAGGGCTAAGCCCCTCCTTTGTTTACCCACCTAAGGAAAAATACATCCTTAATCCATTGATTAGGTAAGAGAGACTCTTCCCCGCCTCCCCGCCCCCCCCTCTTTTTAGGGCAGTCTCTTTTGATGATGTGAAGCCTTTACATTATGCATCTTTGCCAGATAATTATGGTAAGGACAAGTCTCCTGGGGGAGTGGGGATAATGAGACCTTTTGTTATGTTAGACAACTGGCTGGAGCAGTGAGGCCTCTTGCCATGGAATTAACTCTTCCCATTGAGCCTCTCCTCCTAGTGAACTGTCCTGAAGTTACACCCTAATTAGCTGCATTAGCTAGACAGAGCAAGGCCATCTCAGGGATGTCTCCTGTGAGGGACCATTATTATCTCTGGCTGGTGTTAGAGGCACAACACTATCCTTTTCATCCTCGCTCCCCTCCTGCTAGGGCTATTTAAAGGCAACAGTTTTCTCTGCAGCCTGCCCCACCAGAGAGGCTCCAGCTATTTCGGTGCGTTTACATAGGAATGACCGATATAATTAGCAGAGCAGGGAAATGCCACACAGCCAATAGGGCAAACAAGGAGCCGCCTCGGACCTCTTCTCTCAGAGCCTTTTTCCTTGTGTGCGGCTTTCTATTCCTGCCGAGGCTATAAATCTTCTCTTAAATTGCTCATCGGCTTCAGAGACTCAAAACACGGTTTTCTGAAAGCTGCAGGGCCGATACACTTTAAAGTTGTGTTGCGTTCTTATCCTGCCTTTTTCTCCAAAGGTTCTCTGCTCTGTATCACTGCCCCACTACTCAGTTTACTGCAATCTTACAAGTGATTGCCTAAGAAGAAGACTCAATTTACCACAGTTCTCTCGCATGGTTTAAGCTAGGGCTGAGCGATGTGTAGTTTTCAACATCGTGATATAACCTCAGCTAAACACCGCAATATATCAGTAGATCACAATGTCCGAAACAAGGATGGATCTATGTAGAGGCAAATAGGATAACGTATTGGCAACTGTTAATACTTAGAGGTCTAAAACCAGTACGTTTTTACTTACCTTTAACACATTGTGGCAGGAATAACGAGAGAGGCGATGACGGGCTTCGTGATTTCCCCTCACATCATGATTTTTTACATAGCACACACACAGAGCGTGATTTGCGATATATTGCCATGTCGGATATTGGGAAACGGTTACCACAGTGTGGACTTCAAACCGATTATGGATGATGTATTGATACCTCACCCAGCCCTTGTTTAGGCTGAGAACCAGGTTTGATCCCTAGCGTCTCTAGTTAGGGCTGGGAAGGACGTCTGCAGAGGCGCTCAGCCAAGGAGGTCTGAACTGGTTGCTTGCAGGGGGCTTGTGCCCTCCACCACACCATCTGTGTTGATCTGCCTCCACCCCCCACCCCACCCCTGGCCTTTCTCTGATTTCCTACCTCCTGTATGAAATTAGGCTGAGGGTTGTCAGTCCTGTCCAAAACACTCGTTCCATTAGTGCAAGAGCTTCCCCTCTCCTCCTATGTTCCGTCTCCAACTTTGCTCCTAGTGTTGTGGGAACCCCAGAACAGATTTAAGGGGGTGCATGGGAGAAGGCTAAGTTACGTTTTCCAAGCAGAAATCCTTGTGCTGATGGAATGTGTTGCTTAGCACTATATTGGATACAGGCCTAAATGTTTAGTAATGGTGCTAGTCCTTTTTTATTTTTTCAGGCAAAAGCGTGGTAATAGCTATAAGCTGTCTTGTTGGTCCAGCTACACACACACACACACACACACACACACACACACACACGGACGGGGGAAGCTTTTTAACTTTGGCTTCTTCCTTGGACATCACAGCGGCTCTTGAGAGTTGCCACTGTGCCTTCGCTCTGCTCACCGGCAACTGCGGAACAGCTGTTTGATGATGCCGTTTCTCCTCCTCCTCCTCGGAGCCCATGTGTGTCGAGACAGAGGAGGGTTTTGTCCCGAAAGGAGAGCAATGTGGCAAGCTGGCTGGTGTTAACAGGGACGTTAACCAGTGCACATTTTGACAAGGGTGAACAATGAAATCCTTTCAACAAGGAATAAGTCTCTTGCTTTAAAGTGCTAACTGGTGTTCCTTCTTTCCAAAGCTGCTATATAACTATGTTAAAGAACAGCATTCCTCTCTATGCTTCCCTCCTGGAAGCAAGTTTGATTCAATTTTGTTTTTCAAACAAAGTAGCATTTTTGTAGATTTAAGAAAATGATTTCTGTTAACGACCAGTGTGTGTTATTTCAGTGTAAATGATTAAGCCTCGCATTGGGTCAGTGCAGCTTGGGTTAATTTTTTGTTTTATTACAGTGGCTAACATCTACATGGTTTTTTTTTTTTTAAAGGTAGGCCTAGGCACTAACATTGGGCACATTACAAAGTTAGGTATTTCTGGATTCCTGTTGGCTTTTACATGAGCGAAGCTAACTATGTGCTTAAACACCCATTGAAAATAAGCAGGACCTAAAAGGGTTGATGTAAAATGGAGCAGAGTTTGTCTTTGAAAATACATTCACGTATGGATAATCAAAGTGCCTTTGAGTATGTACAAAATGCCTTCCTTTCACTGCTAAGGACCTGCAAGCAAGGATTGCACCGTAACACAAAAAAGAGATATACATGCAACCCACCTTTTTCTAACATGAGCTCAAAGTGGTATATATGTTTCTCACTTAATACTCACAGCAACCCTGTGAGGTAGGTAGGTCACCCAGTGTGTTGTGTGGCTGAGTGGGATTGCCTTGCAAGCATATCTTCTGCTGTCATTTGTTGCTCTGCTTAACTCCTGTCTCCTTAAGTCTCCTTCAGAGCCAGTGTGGTGTAGTGGTTAAGAGCGGTAGACTCATAATCTGGGGAACCGGGTTTGCTTCCCCACTCCTCCACATGCAGCTGCTGGGCGACCTTGGGCTAGTCACACTTCTTTGAAGTCTCTCAGCCCCACTCACCTCACAGAGTGTTTGTTGTGGTGGAGGAAGGGAAAGGATAATGTTAGCCGCTTTGAGACTCCTTCGGGTAGTGATAAAGCGGGATATCAAATCCAAACTCCTCCTCCTCCTCTTCTTCTTCTTCTTCTTCTTCTTCTTCTTCTTCTTCTTCTTCTTCTTCTTCTTCTTCTGTGTTACGTAACTCACCCCTTCTTATTTGACTTGCCTGTGTGGGGTATTCTTGTTAGACTGCAATCTTCTCCCTCCCCCTCTTTTTTTGACATCATCACCCACAAAGTATTTCCATATGTTTCTACAGATTTTTCAGTTTGAGGTGTCCAGCTCCTTGCCTGTAAATAATGCTCACTCGGACGCCATTAAACAGAAGAAGAAAAGTGATTTGTTTTTTTAAAAAAACTGCTTTCTTCAGCACCTACAAATAGTTTGCGCTTATTGTGTACTTTTCTCATATAGTAGCAGCAGCAGCAGCAGAAATTAGGCCCAAAAATGTGAAAAGGAGTCCCACTATATTTAAGCATATATTTGTCTATATTTCTTACCCTTTATTACAGTTAGTACTAAAGCGTTGAGACCACACAAGTGCTTATTGTTAAGCTGATTTAAGTGTATTCTGGTGCTCAGCTTGGCAATGCCAGTCCAAGAAACTAGCTTCCTGAAGCAGAGGCCAAATGGTACCTTTCCCCCTTGCGGAGTTACTATGCCCCTTGCAAGCTGTTGTCTGTGGTGCCTCCCGGTTGCTACCTATCAGTCGTGAAAAATAAGGGCAGGACTCTTCCTTTAATTGATGTACAGTAGCTGCTGGGGAGCAGCAAAACAACTCGCCAGCTGCCTCTGTGTTTGCTCCTTTTACACCACAAATAATGGCGTCCGTCCGTGGTGGTAGGAGGCTAGTCAGTTAACAAGCAAATGTTGTGGACTAGTAACTTTTGACATTTGCAAGACCATGCTGGGATGAGCTAGGGTCTGCTACTCCTTGAGCTGCCTGAGATATGCTCCAAAAAGCCCTTGTTGTCCTCACTGCCTGGTGTAGGCCTACTACCTCCCTGCAGTACCAGTGAATTATTGAGGTCAGTAGCAGGGGAAAACATGAGAGTTTGTTAATATTTCCCTTAGCCCTTGCCATCTTCCGTGGGCACAAGTGGTTTGCTAAATAATAGTCTCACTGTAGCGTGTGAATTGCAAGCGTTTTTTGAGAAGCCCAAGTGGGGTTTGCAAATCCTGGGAGACCTTGAGAGTTGAGAGACTGCACTTACAATGACCCTCATTGTCTTTCTGGAGAGATTTAGAAACAAGGTGCCAGGGAGTAGGTGGGAGGTCTTGTGAAGAGTGGTGTGTTGAAATCAAGAGTGTCTGGCTGATACAGGCTGTTTCAGATGTTTCTGGGTGACTACTTTCCCCTGCTGGCTTTTGCTTCAGTTTTCCATCTGCAGTCATGACAACAGGTGTTGAGTGTTACTTCAAATGCTTTCTGGCCTTGCGGTGATTCTGTACTCGCATTATATGAAGTAATTCCAAGATACCTTCTCTCTCTGTGAAGCGTTGCCTATAAATTTTCCCCAGGGCTCTGAATTTGCAGCGGTCTGTGTTGCAGTGGAAATAGTTGCAGTAATAGTAATAGCAGCAGCAGCAGCAACAAACAACAAACAACAACAACGTCAGCCTGCCAGCAACGCATGTAAAAGGAAAAAAAAGTGGAAAGTGAGGTGTTCCAATGGGTTCAGGAAGCTGTTTTCTTGAGAATTGCAGTGATACCAACATGCTGTGAGGATTGGACAAATCACTGAGTTGAGTTGCAGGAAGGCAGCATGTCAGCATCTTCTGGAATAAGTATAAAGAAAAGGGAAATTAAAAACAAAACAAAAACAGAACTTGAAAGGCAATTGGGAAAGCTTTTTGCGCTTGATAAAACTGCTTCCTGCACCCAGTGGAGTCGTTCTATTTGCATTTGGACTTGTGGCGCTCACTTACTCAGTATGACAAGCAAAAATGTATGTTACAAAATAAAAATAAAAATGCTATGCTTAGGAAAAACCCTATTTCCAATGAAACAGACCAGAGCGCTTGCATTTACATATTGCACCAGAAGAAGAGGGACTCCAAATGATAATGTGGAAAGTTATTTAAATAGTAAAGATTTTAAAAAATCCATATATTCCAAACCTCTGAGGAATGGTTGGCTTGCTGCCATATTTGTATTGTGTGACCAAAGAAGACACAATGGAACACAACAATCTCGAGCACCAGGGAAGATGGGCAAGGATTTGCTGCTGGGACAAGGAACTCCAGGAGCTGGTAGTGGGGAGGGATTTGAGGTGTCAAAATGCCAATGACCAGTCCTTTGGACATACCCACCCATTGTATGGCCTACCAGGCTGGGTTGTAGCCTACTGTTTATGCATTGCGTTCTAAGTATCTGGCCTTTGTTGAGGAGCCAGGAGTCTTACTAAGCTTGTCAATATGGCTGGTGAGCTGCCTGAAGCTTGGGTTATAAGCTGGCTGTGCTGACTTTAACTAGAGAGTTTCCGTGATGTGCTTCCTTTTGATGCAACTCTGAAAATACTAACTCAAGTATGGTACATCCTTGTGTTGCATTCCCACGCTGTCACCGTCCCTTCACACTCTTCTCCAACGCCATGACAGTGGTATGGAGAGCTGCATCTGAGCCTCTGTGTATCGAGCCAAGGGTATATAGCTGGCTGACTTTTCCTTCTTGTAGCCTCAAAGGACTGCTGACCTTCTAAGACTAGAAGATGGACAAGAGTACGAAAACAGGTGCAGCTTGCCCTTAGGCAAGTTGTAAAATACAAACTCCTGTTGGTTTTGGTGATTGTACTGGTATTATTTGATAAGTAGCTAACAAAGTAGATGACAAGAGATGGGTGTTCTGTTTTTGTTGGGGTAGGTGGTGTGAGGTTTGCCGAACATTTAACCAGGTATGTGACATGGTACTTTAAAATTCTTCATAAGTTCTTTTTCTTCTCCTCCCTCCAGGTGTGACATCTGTTGCTATTCCTTCCGCACGCACCGGGGTTTGTTGCGGCATAATGCAGGTGTTCATAAACAACTTCCAAGAGACCCACTGGGAAAGCCTTTTATTCAGAATAACCCTTCGATTCCTGCAGGCTTCCACGATTTGGGATTCACAGATTTCTCCTGCAGGAAATTTCCTCGCATTTCTCAGGTATCTGCCCCATTTGGCTTCCTTCCTTCCTTCCTTCCTTCCTTCCTTCCTTCCTTCCTTCCATCCATCCACTGTCTTGGTCCAAATCAACATTCTTAAAACCTGCACACATTTGCGTCCCATAGAAAAGAATTAAATATTAAACAGAGGCCATGGAGGATACTTTTACAAGGAAGTTTTGCTTAAATGAAAATGAAAATAAAAATGAGGAAATGGTGCTGTAGGAGGACCTCAGCAAGTCATATCTCTATGGGGCTTAACAGCTCCCCAAAAATAAAACAGATGGGGTATGTTTATTTTTTAAATTATATTTATTGGATTTTCAACAAGAAAAAAAAACACTTAAAAAACTTAACAAAAAAACTTTAAAAAACTACTTAACATAATACATAAGAGATGGGGTTTGTTTAAACACAAAATCAAATTACCAGAGCCTAGCTGTGCTGCAACAACAGATGTTAATGGCCTCCTGGGGAGTCCTATTGATGAATATTATGTCATGATCTTCGTTGGCTCTTGACTCCACCCACTGCATTGACCAATCTCAATTGGTCTGCAGCTCCCAAGAGGGAAAAAAATCATTGCCTACCCCTTACCTTATAGGACAGGGGTCAGCAACCTTTTAAAGCCGTGGGCCACTCCACCGTCCCTCAGACCATGTGGTGGGCCGGACTATATTTTGAAGAAAAAAAATGAACGAATTCCTATGCCCCACAAATAACCCAGAGATGCATTTTAAATAAAAGGACACATTCTACTCATGTAGACACGCTGATTCCCGGACTGTCTGTGGGCCATATTGAGAAGGCGATTGGGCCACATCCGGCCCCCGGGCTTTAGGTTGCCTACCCCTTTTGAAAATTGTTTCTGCCTGTGATATGGTATACACTCCAAAGCATTATTTCATGCAGGACTGGCTACCCAGCAAACACATGGAATCATTGGCCCAGATGCTCACCCTGGAGAGAAGGTCAAGCATCTTTGTAAATGATTTGTAAATGAAAGGTGGGGGTTCAATACCTAAGTGGCCCCTCAGACCAATTTGGTCTTTGAGAGGTGCAAATGGACTCTCCCATTGCCTGCTAATAATTAGAGAGGAGTGTGGAAGGGGCAGTTTCTGTGACAGGAGGGACTTGCTGATGAGCCACTCTGAGGGTTGAGATGACGTTTTGACCCACAGTCCCATAGTCGCTTTTCAAAGAGCCTCCTTAGGACAGCTGATTGTCAAGGATCTAAAAAGCTGCAATAATTTTCATAGTTATGTCCTAGCTCCTCTCACAAACCTTAAGATCCTCCTCAGAGCCCCTTCCTCAGGTGCCCCCAACAAATGAAGTGAGGCAGGTGGCTGCCAAGGGAAGGGCCTTTTCAGTAGTGGCACCCCAGTTAAGGAATAGTCCCCAGAGAGGCTTGCTGGGTGCATTTACTGTGGTCTTTTTAGTCACCTAGGCTTTTTGTTCTGTGATTTTAAACCTGGGCTGTTTTTATACTGTATCTGTTGTACTGGAAGGTAGTTGTCACAGTAGTTTTCTGTTTTTCTGCTGAATTTATTTTCTTTTGTTGGTTTTGACCCTATTCCATTGGGGGGCGGGGATTCAAGTATTGTCTTGTTTGTATGCTGCCCAGGGAATATTTTTGATGGGTGACTCCATAAATTCAGCAATTAATAATTGTGTACAAGGAGTATACAAGCTAGCTGCTTCAGGAGAGTAGATGTTTTCTCCTTCACCTCTGGCTGCGTGACGTTTATTTGCGTTCTCGTGTGGTGTCTTGTAGGTCTGGTGTGAAACGAACCTGCGCCGATGCATCAGTGAATACCACCGGTATGTCTGCGAGGTGTGCAACAAGGCGTTCCCCATGCGCTCCGCGCTCAAGCTGCACGCAGAGACGCACGCCGCGGATCAGGAAAGAGACAAGAACGAGCTGCCCTCGGAGGACCCGGACCGGAAAGCTTACATGGCATCCTTGGGGCTGCAGCATACCAAAGACGTTGAACCTGCCCAGCAGGAGGAGCTGGCTTCAGATGAGGCCCAAGAAATGCAGCTCCGAACACTGAAATGTAACCTACCTCAGGAACCTGGTAGTGCTAACCAGTTGAACATGTCTCCTCTGGAGGCTGCTTCTGTGGGAGGGCCGTTCTCTGTCCTCGCCCCTACGAAAGAAAACATGAAGCTCCTGTCACTACAGCCTTTCCAGAAAGGCTTCATCATTCAGCCTGACACTAGCATTGTCGTCAAACCCATTTCCGGCGAGCTGGCGGACATCCAGCAGATCTTGAAGATGGCTTCCTCTGCGACGCCGCCAATAAGCCTCCCGCCCCTCTCGAAGGCGCCTCCTGTCCCCTTGCAGTCCCTCTTCAAGCACATGCCTCCGCTGAAGCCAAAGCCCTTGGTGGCGCCCAGGACGGTCGTCACCACTTCGACGCCTCCTCCGCTGGTCAGCACTCAGCAAGCCTCGCCCGGGTGCATCAGCCCAAGCCTTCCTCCGGCGGCGCCCAAGCCGCTCCGAACCTCTGAAGAGTCGACTTTGGCCTCTCACCTTCCTCACGGCAAAGCAGGAACCAAATCCAGCCCTTCTCCCCAGGCCAAGGTGGAGCCTTTGAGCCAGAGCGAGATGAAAACGCAGCTAGAGCAAGACAGCATCATCGAGGCCCTGCTGCCCTTGACCATGGGTGGGAAAATCAAGCAGGAGGTCATGGAGCGGGACTTCAAAGCCATGATTGCTGGGGCAGCAAGCAAGAAGGCCCCCGCCGTGAGGAAAATGACGTTCCCGTGTCACTTGTGCAAGCAGGTATTCGCATTCTCCGGGGTCCTGAGGGCTCACATCCGCTCCCACCTGGGCATCTCCCCTTACCAGTGCAACATCTGCGACTACATTGCAGCCGACAAGGCGGCGCTGATCCGGCACCTGAGGACGCACAGCGGGGAGCGGCCGTACATCTGCAAGATCTGCCACTACCCTTTCACTGTGAAGGCCAACTGCGAGCGGCACCTGCGGAAGAAGCACCTCAAGACGGCACGGAAGGACATCGAGAAGAACATCGAGTACGTGGCCAGCAACGCGGCAGAGATGGTGGACGCCTTCTGCTCCCCGGACACGGTGTGCAAGTTTTGCGGGGAGGACCTCAAGCACTACCGAGCCCTCCGCATCCACATGCGGACGCACAGCGGCTGCCAGAAGAAGAAGCCGTTCGAGTGCAAGGAGTGCGGCACCGCCTTCTCGGCCAAGCGCAACTGCATCCACCACATCCTCAAGCAGCATTTGCACATCCAGGAGAGGGAGATCGAGAGCTACGTGCTGGCTGTGGACTGCACACCCCCGGAGAGCCAGCCGGGCACCCTGCTTCTCGAAGACAGCGCCTACCTAGACCGCAAGCCCATCGCCCCGTTCCTGGAGTCGCAGAACGGCTTCTTGAGGGGCGCTCCTTCTCACGCATCGATCAAACTCGAAAACGCAAGCAGCTTCCCTATGGAATTCGACGAGCCTCTGGACTTCTCGCAAAAGAACAAAGACCTGAACTCTGTGCTGGTGAAGCAGGAGAGCCCGTTCGGGTCTTCTGCTTACGACGGCTCTATGGAGCCCATAGACTTGTCGATCCCCAAAGCTCCAAAGAAGGAAAAGGATGACGGCGCCCCGAGTCAGGATACGAAGGAAGGGCGCGAGGAGAATCTCCACAACGGCCAGCAGTCTCCTCCAGCGAACAGTAACCCGGAAAACAGAGCTCAGCCATTGAAGGGTCCACTGCATTTGACAGTCCCAATCATTTCTCCCTCCCTCCTGGGAAATGCTGCCTTGCTTCGGCCCTTGAGGCCTAAGCCACCACCCCTCTTGCCAAAGCCCCCCGTGGCGAAAGAGCTGCCACCCCTTGCTTCCATTGCGCAGATTATTTCGTCCGTGTCGTCTGCCTCCGCTCTGTTGAAAACGGACGCTGCGGACTCTGTCCCCAAAGCAGCTGCCGGCCCTGAGAAGCTGGGGACCCCAAAACCGAAAGCAGCTCCCGCGGCTGCTGCCCAGGCGGACCCCGTCGTTTCCACTGACTTGACGCCGCATGCATGCAGCCCCAACGGGCCCCAGAAGTCCACCACGTCTGGGTCTGTGAAAAAGAGAGGCCGGAAGAAAGGGGCAAAGAGCAAGCTGAAGGCAAGCAGCAGCAGCAGCGTGGACCTGGAGTCGAGCGGGGAGTTCGCCAGCATAGAGAAGATGCTGGCAACCACAGACACCAATAAGTTCAGCACGTTCCTGCAGTCAACGGAGGACTTCAAAGAAGCGGCGGCTGACCCAAACGGAACCAGTGAGGAGGAGAAAGAAACGGCCGAAGACAAACTCCTGCGGGGAAAGAGAAACGCCTACTCGAATTGCTTTCAGAAAATCAACTGTCCTCATTGTCCGAGAGTTTTCCCCTGGGCGAGTTCCTTACAGCGGCACATGCTCACTCACACAGGTAAGAGAGTTTTTATTGTGAAATGGCCTTGGGGACCTATGGAACAGGTGCTTGCTGTAGAGCACATCCTTATAGATTGGGAGTGGGGTGGGGGTGGTGGTCATTCTGGCCCAAGGGAAATTGCCAGGATGAACCAGCTTTAGTACACAGAGCCTGGAAGGGTGCGGTGGGGTTGTTCAGAATGATGTGAGCTCTTAGCCAGTTAACCATCTAGCAGGTCATCTTTGAGATAAACCTACTCAAGTTTTCAAGTGCGTGTCCATACATTGTTGAATGGGCCATTTGTAATGACTGGTGCTAGATGTATTGGATCAGCATGCGTGTAATGCTACAGGAATATAAGCTTGCACAGCTAAACCATGGTGCCTTGGAAACCAGGAAGGAAGTGATGGGAGTGGAGTTGGAGGGAACACACATGCAAGCTCCGGGATTGTCCCCATTCTGCCTAAAACGGCTCAGTGTCATGTGCGAACTGAGCCCATAGCATCTGTAAGTGCTGTTTTGGTCGAGGGCTTTCTTCTGCCCTAATGCAAAACTTGAAGGACTTCTGGAACAATGGTTTTGCTTGGGTGTTCCGTGTTCAGGATCCCTAGTTAGAAAACTGATGGGCTGGGAAACATTCCTGGCCAACTGCCTGGAGAATCCCTGCCAGTCTGGGTGGACTCTACTGGGTTAAATGGATCTTTTGGTTTAGGCTACCTGCCAACCTAGTCTTGATGAAACTGCTGAAAGGGTATGAGCGGAAGGGGAGAAACAGCAGAGGGAGCGCTGCTCAGTCCGTCCATCCCCAAGCCTATATCTCTGCTTCATATCCCCCATATTCTGCCTTGTGGGATGTTCAGTGCCCTTTTCCTCCACATTTATAATCCCGGGGATCAGAGAAATTTATGGGGGAATGGTGGGATTTGGAAAAGCGAAAGAGCTGGGGAGGTAGGTGTACGGCACCCCAATTTTCCCACTATGCCTGTACTCCCAGTTGCCACCACCAAAAGTGGCTTTTCTTACCTTAAACAAGCTGTTGAGCTACCGTTTAAAAGAGCGTTTGCATGTAACACATAGTTTGGGCCTTACTATAAGCCTAATTCTTAAGTCCTCTAAAATTTTAAGACTGCTGTGAATGTTGTGTTTGGCTGCAGCTCTGGCCCTCCTCTACCAATCCCCAGACACACCATAATAACCAAACAGACCTCCTTTCTTGCAGTGGATGGCCGTAGCTGGTGGCTCTGTTTTCATATCTAAGCTCATGGTGTTTAGTTGCGCGGTTCAGAGGCCACAGCTGCTCTCAAAAAAGAAAGAGGCAAAGGACAAAATAAACTTGAGCAACTACCACAGTAGCATATTTTTCTCCCACTGGTTTGCTACTGAAAACTCCTGCTATACATTGTGCTCATGGTAGACATCTTGAAAGTTAAGTGGTGTTACCGCTGAAGGATCTCGAGCATCCCTGGGGAATTTTTCCTGTTGATGGTTCTCTGGTTCCAAATAAGATATTTGTAGTCTTTCCAGTCTGAAACAGTTGGGAAGTTTTCTCCTTCAAATGTAGCACCCTCCACACTTCCACTTCCGTTGCAGGGAGCAAGGGTCAACCTCTATAGGGTTTTCCACAGCACAGAGCTTACTTTGCAGAGGCATGCTAGTGAGTGGGATACAGGAGCAGTTTTCTGCTCACCCGAAGCGCATCTTATCCAGGTTCTTTCGGATACATGGCTTGCAAAATGCTGGGGCTCTAGGGTGTGCAGATACTGGTGGGCTCCTGCGCATGCATTGCTGGGTTACCTTTTAGCTTTGCAAGGAAGGCGGGTGATGAGAGCACACTGAAGCTGTATTGACAGAAATGAGGTAAACTTACTGTTCTCTGTAGCAGTACACCATAGTGAGGAATAGGCCTCAAAATGGGGGGTGGGGGGGGCGGAGAGATTGCAATTGTTGAACCCAGGGGTGCTTCTGAAATAACATGGTTGGGAATTGATATGAGCTCCTCTCCATCACCCATGCTCACACGATTTCCCCACAGTCCGTAAGCATCAGCTAACCAACTGTTAATTTTTGTTTATTTATTAGGTTTACATACTGCCCTTCTTCAAAAGAATTACAGGGCAGTTCACAAGATTAGAAATACATAT
Source organism: Darevskia mixta (assembly GCA_034641385.1). NCBI lineage: Eukaryota > Metazoa > Chordata > Lepidosauria > Squamata > Lacertidae > Darevskia > Darevskia mixta. Next base: position 24,769,295 of record JAWWNH010000011.1, read on the forward strand.
AAGTACAGTCATACCCCGGGTTGCGCACGTAATTCATTCCGGGGTGCCGTTTGCACCCCGAACTGTGCGCAACTGGGGGGGCACTTTTGCGCATGCATGAGAGAGCGCGAGATCTCACGAGAGAGCGCGATCTTGCCCTTCTGCGCATGTGCGAGAGAGCGCGAGATCTCACGAGAGCGCGCGATCTTGCCCTTCTGTGCATGCGCGAACTGTGCAGAACCCTTCTGCGCATCCACGGACCGTGTGGACATGCGCAGAAGCGTCCGTGCTCCGTGTTACACTTCTGGGTTTGCGGAGTGTGCAACCCGAACATACGTAATACGGGGTGTTCGCAACCCGGGGTATGACTGTAGTTAAAACAAAACCAACCAACTCCCACCAAGTTGCAGAATATGAATCGGCCAAAGGCCTGGTCAAAGAGGAACATTTTTGTCCGGCGCCTAAAGATATATAATGAAAGCGCCAGACAAACCTCCCTGGGGAGAGAGCATTCCCAAAAATGGGGAGCCTTCAGAAAACTCAGTGCATAGCATACCTATATAGCTTATTCGTTCATTGCCTGTTGCAACTTCAGTATTGACTGTTCTACTTACACATATATTCAAATTTAGTTTTCAGATCGTTAGCAACAAAATACATAGAGGGTAAAGAACACCATTTCCCCCCAGTCAATTCAGCTCCAGGGTATTTGTCTCTGCATCCCCCACCCTCCTTTGACATTGTGAACTATCAGCGAAGTAAAAATAAATAAAAAGGGAGGCTCTGAGCAGCCCTGAAGGGCCTTAACTCTGCTAGCCCAGAGTCTGAAGCCGCTCAGAACACCATTGGAAGTCTCCACTGGCTGTTGCCTGTGCTGTGGCTGAAGCCACCAGCACTAAAATGTTGATGACTCGTTTGCTTGTGCAACAGACTTGGGGGAGATGGGGAAGGAAGCAGATGACAAAATGTGAACTTCTGCTGCATTCCTGAGATGTGACAGCGCCCAGGGAAGATCCCCCCCCCCACAGCCGTGACATTACACTTGTAAGATGCTTTCCATGTTAACAAACAAAAGGCTGAAAAGGGAAGGAAAAAGTCCTTGCTCCTGGTGATTGCTCTTAATGCCACCCTCACTGTCTTTAGTGCAGCCCATTTCTGCATGTATACCTGGGTCTGTTGCAGAGCTCGCAAAAGAAATATTTATTTTGTGACATGGCATATGGAATGTATTTTTGAAGCCTGTGTGTGTGTGTGAAAACAGCGGGTGTTAGCTCATCTTGGAAATGAACAGCGGCAGGAATATTCTTGGGAAATTTTTCAACAGGCTTTCATGTTTTGGTGCTGTATTCTTCAGACATCACTGAACAAACTCCTTTCACCATCTCTGATTTGCCACCTCCCTACTCAACGTATATTCTTACCCTTCTGTTCCTTTGGGTTTAAATAAAAGTGGGACTTAGGCAGTGATGAGCAGTTGCTGTATTCCTGCGTGAAATAAATAGTTTCATTTGATTTGCACTGGCTTCGGTTAAGTGTCACAGAGGTCAGAGTTCCCTGCCGCACCGAACTACTCCTCTGCAAAATAGAAAGTTAGCCCATTTTCACTTCAAGTATTTTCTGTAGGTTTACATCAGTAATCAGCATCCATCTCTCCAATCTGAAGGAGTCATTTTTTCGCTCTTTGTTGGCAAGAGAAAGTCACTATTTGTGTAGTAAAAGAAAACAAAAACAACATCATGTGAACCATCCCAGAGACCTTTGGAATGGTAACCTTAAATTAGCAAGCCAGCTAACAAGTCTTCCACTTCCAGGTCTCTGCATGTTGTGGAAATAGTGTTGTTGTTGTTGTTGTTTAAACATCACACAATCCTCTCAAGTTCAGATTCATATTTTAAGTAGTGCAGAAGCCAAGTTTTGGTGGAAGATCAGTGTGACAGAAACATCCTTAAAGCCTGCATTGTGCTTTGGAGAGGCAGTGGTAGCAGCCACCCTTGGCTTGCCTATAGCAGCTGATTCCTTCTTGTCCTATTCCCTTGCCATTATTTTTTTCATCCTACTGGTGTGTAGGGATCAGGCCTGTGGCGCCACAGAGGTTGCTGTTGGCACTGTGTTAACGTGCGAAATGGCAGACTCCCTTCCTCCTAAGGACATTAAACTTTTTGCAGCTGAAAGAGAGCTTGGCTGGGGAGATATCTGAGCTTAGGATATTTTTAATGGAGCAGAGTCATAGTTGTTCATCAGAGTCCACATTGTGTTGAATAGTACAGAATCACGACAGCTGCGCTGACATTTCAACTTGGGATTCTACAGTGTGATGAACGAGTTTGGAACGCCAGATGGCTAAAATGGGCTCTGCAAGGCGATGGCTCCTTGCAGCAGCTGGAACAGCAAGGAAGCTCCCTCATCAATAGCGTCTACCCTGAATGGTACAGGTTCCTTGGGGTTTCGAATGAACGTTTCTGTAGCCCCACCTGGAGAAGCCAGCGATTGAACCACGGGACTCTTTGAATGCAAAGCATGTGCTCTACCACTCCGCTGCTCCCCTTCCCCCAAACATGACTTGCCATGTGCTTCTCAAACATCTCCCAGAGAGAGAGAGAGAAGGGTGTCTTTGTGTTTTTGCCAGACATTTCTGTGGTGGTTAGATGTATGATGTAGAGCACACGGAGTCCTTTCCAGCCAGCCTCTGTTTGGCATCCATAATGCATTCCCATCCTAATCCCCCTTGCTCTTCCTAAGTTCCCACCTGTTTCAGCTGTTTTCCTCTGGGTCCAGCTCATTTTGTATCCCTGACGCCCAGTTTTGCATGTCATCTTGTCAAAAATTTGCAATGTGACCAGTCTCTCTTGGTGCTGTAACATACTCTACTGGGAAAAACGTCCTACAAACTATATAGAGATATGCCCGATGGAGATGGGTTTCAACACCAACAAGGGGAAGTCATCCAGTGAAGACATTTCTTCGTGATAAGTGCACTACTGCATAAACCAATCCAAAAGCAGATATTACAATCCTCTGCAGTCAGCTGGCTATGCAGTTCCTTCTGGATTCGTCTGGTTAGCGCAGGATCATGCGTCTGAAGGGCAGGCAGAGTATGTGAAGCTGTGTAATACAGTAGTTAACTGATACAGTTGAGTTTTCTTAACCACTCTGCTTCTAAATAGTTGCTCTGCTTTTTTAAGCCCAGAAGAGCTTAAACTTGAGTCCTATTGTATTGGACACTTCTCAGGGGGCTTGAATTTCAGAGCCTTGATATTCAACCTTCCTAATTTTATTTTATATGTGAGTTGACTTAGGCCACAGCTGCAGTCTTAAATGTGCTGTTGGGGAAGCAATTGCCCTTTCTGTTCTGGACTTCCTTCAGAGGAGGATTGAGCTGCTATAAACTCAGCCGCAGTTACGCAAAGCAAGCAGAGGGTATAGAAAGGCACGCAGGAGTTCCTGTGACACTTTAGAAAGAAGATAAATGTGTTTTTTCTCCCTGCTCCATTCAGGTCAGAAGCCCTACCCCTGTCAAAAATGTGATGCCTTCTTTTCCACCAAATCTAACTGTGAACGCCACCTCTTACGCAAACACGGAGTTGCCAACTACTGTCTGAGAAGAAACGGGCTTATCCCCCAGTCTAAAGAAAGTGATGCTGGAGCTCATGATAGCACAGGTAGCTCTTTTAGGTTGTTCCAGAATTTAAAACAAAGTCATGTTTCTTTTTTCCTTCGGGCCCCTTAGATGAATGACTGGCTAGATGTCACAGCAGCACAGACATGTGTAAATACAATGAGGGATGCCCTCTTTCAGGAAGATTATATCAAATCAGGCCACTGGTCCACCTAGTCCAGGGTTTCGCAAACTTGGGTCTCCAGCTGTTTTTGGACTACAACTCCCATCATTCTTAGCAGGACCAGTGGTCAGGGATGATGGGGATTGTAGTCCAAAAACAGCTGGAGACCCAAGTTTGCTGAATACTATCCCAATACTGTCTACACTTGATCAAAGCATTTCAGCTTGCTCCTGTTTGATCACTCTTATCTTCCAGGGTGATTTAATAGCCAGGCCATCTGTCTCTCACCAGTCACCACATAATTATCTTCTATCAGCGGAGAGCCAATAGTGAGATGGTCAATCCGCCATTCCTTCTCCCAGAAGTCCCCCAGTATTATTTAAACTGACCGGCAATGAGTTTTAGCCTGGGAATCTTTCCCAGCTATGCTTGGAAGCAAACTCTGCAAACATCAAACCATCAATTTTGCATGCAAAGCAGATGCTACACTGTGCTACAGTCCTCCTCTGTTGCAAATGCCCTCCAGCTCCTTTAAAGTCCAGTGTTTATAAGTAGAAAAGGCCCTGTGTTAAATCCTGCCCATGCTCCTCCTGACCCAACCTGCTGTTTTTTCCCAGGTGGGGCACCCAGGTGGAGAGAGGTAGTTTCAGAACAAGGAGGGAAGCATTCATTGTCCCCTCATTCTGGACATAGATGGCCCATCCGTGCTTCATAGGAGATTACCAAGGCTCACAATGTGTATTACACAATAGCTGTGCTTCTGTTACATCCAGCTTAGCCCTGAGGAGGGGGTGGGTGCTGAGTAAATAATGACCTGATAGCACCCAGGGTAGTTGTTGTTTTCATTGTTTCTGGTTTGATTAAATAGGTTAAGCAACCTAGATACTTCCCCCCCCCCCATCGTTACAGCAAGAGAGCTTTGCCAGCAACACTGCCTTATTATGACCAAGTTGTGCAAATTGTAGTTGTGATGAAGTCTAGTTTGTTAGAATTACAGACATACTGAAAAAGGACAGACTTGTGTGCCGAGGAAGTTTTTGATTAGGTTTGACCCAGTTTTTGTTGAACAGCTGGTTGAACCAAAATGAAATTAAATAGCAATTGGATCTCCTGAGTTAGTCTTTGCAGCGGGGAATGTTTTGCTCACAAAATATACAGCCGCCTTACCAAACATGCTCCCAGTTTGAAAGTCCAGATTGTGTAGAACTGCATCCCCAAATCATCTCTTATCAGTTTTCTCGTTTCTCAGATTTGCTAATCCATTCAGAATTTCACAGTAGTTCGAATTCTAAACTAAATTGGAATTTTCAGTTGTATGTAAATCAGATTGTTCTCATTAGTTGTATGTGAATCAGATTGTTCTCATTGATTAAAACCCTCATTTAACAACAGCCAATTGCATTGATGTGCATGGCGCTTCCCCCTTGAATCTGAAGACGTAGGGCATGTTTCTAGCGATGTGATGAATTTGCAAAAAGACCATGAAACTTCTGCCAAGAACAACAAAAAGTTGTGAATTTTTAAAATTTTGCTTGGGTACCAGCTCAGCAGCTGCTAACACTGCTGTGCAGGTAAGTTCAGAACAGGTAATTTGGTAGCTTGAGGAGGGAAACCTGAGGTTTGGTATGTGTCCTGGAATTTACCCTTATGGTTGTTTAGTTTAGGGAAAAGTTGCCTTCTCCACCTGCCACCATAGGTTGGAGTTGCTTCCTATAACAGATGGCTGAATAAAGGACAGCTTGTGACGATGGTGAGGCATTTGTTACAGGTACCTCTTGAAAAATTCAGACATGAAACGAAAAAGGTCTCTTTGGTGAATCCTCCTATCTGTAAGATTCCTAGCTTACCAAAGTGTTCCACCTAGTGGATGCTGTTTGAGATTGGAGTGTGATGATGGGGGGAGAACCCCAAACCAATCTTGCTGTTCTGCAAAAATTGAAAGTGCCTATAGTGGATGTGCTTGGACTTGGAGCACTTACCAGTCGATCTTCACTGTTTTTCCATAGGGCTGTTGCAACTATAGGGGATCAGTGCAGCACAAGGCAAGTGCCTTGCACAACTTCTTTCTCATTGCTATTGCATGCATTATTTGCCTCCTCAGTACGGTGTGTGTGTGTGTGTGTGTGTGTGTGCGCGCGCGCATACATAGAAGCAGGTGTTAACTTAGGCCTTTTCTGATCTTTCCCAGTGCCCCTGGTACGTGACTGAAATAATGAAAAACGAGTCCTTCAGAGGACCCAGAACAGTAGCTTATAACTGAAATCCTTGGAAGCTGGCATGCTTGCGTTGCATAACTGTCAGTTATGCAAATGATATAGTCCTTTATCTCTCGCATTCATATGTAGGCATTTCAGTTAGACCTGTTTGGGGTTTTTTTTTATACCTCGGAGGCTCCACCCAGTTAGTCTCTTAAGATTTCAAGGTTTTAAGTAGTGAATTCCAGTTTCTGCCCCACCCTGTAAAGAGTTCCTCCTTTAGCCATGACAAGAATGCACTGTTCACACTTTGCTTCCTAGTCAGCAGTTCTTTCACAAAAGCCAGAAGCGTTTTGCCACCCTTAAATAGGCTTATACATGCAACAGCCATGTATTTTTAGTGAATGAATGAAAGTCTTTATTGCGGTCATAGACCAGAAAGGCATAAAACAATTGAGATCGCAAATATCATCTATATACTAAATCACATTTAACTTTAAAATCATCACATTTTAAGCTTAAACTTTGTGAGATATCTATTTATTTTTAGTTAAAGGTAGATAGCCGTGTTGGTCTGTCATAGTCAAAACAAAATAAAATAAAAAAAATCCTTCCAGTAGCACCTTAGAGACCAACTAAATTTGTTCTTGGTATGAGCTTTCGTGTGCATGCACACTTCTTCAGATACTGTATCTGAAGAAGTGTGCATGCACACGAAAGCTCATACCAAGAACAAATTTAGTTGGTCTCTAAGGTGCTACTGGAAGGAATTTTTTTATTTTATTTTGTTTTTATTTATTTTTAGTGAAACATTAAGGGTTTTTATTTTTGGAGTGTGTGCACGCTAAAATAGGTCCTGCTGTTGTTGTTGTTGTTGTCATCCATCTGTCTCGAGAGGCAATGGAGTGCACTTCCAGGGGTAAAGTCAAACTGTTGTGTTAGCAGCACCAAAGTGACCTCCCCAGGACTCAAGCCTGGGCAGTGTGTATGGAAGTCCTGGGTTGCCCAAAAAAGACCCCCCTCTTGGACTCGCGGCTGTGATCCAAAGGAAAGCAGAGCAATACATATTGCTAAATAGGTCCTCTCTTTCAAGGAAAGTCAACAAAATGTGCTAAGTGAATACTAAAAGGTGGGCAACTTCCAAGAACAGGGAGTCTAGTTGCAGGTTTATTTTTAAAACTGGTGTACCACCTACTTTTCAAGAGAGAAGGCAGCTTTCAAATACCACACATAGCTCACCATCCTATTTCCTAACCCCAATTAGTTCACGTGGTCAGTAGTTGTTTGCTCCTGAAACTAAGCCTGGAACACACAAAAGATAAATCGACTGGAATAATTCCCACATTCTAGTATCTGGAAATGATATTAAATACCCACTCAGAACACCATTTTATCCTTGCAACAACCTTGTAGGGTAGGCTATCCCATGGTGCAGAAATGGGAAACTTTTGGGCCTCATGATCTTGTTGGACTACAACAACTTCATAATCCATTGGCTATGCCTGCAGGGGCTGATGGGAGCAGGTTCCTGATCCCTGCCTTAGGGTGAATAATTCACGCAAGACCACCATTTGAGCATCATTGCAAGGGCGTTGGACTAGTTAACCCCGGGTTTCCTCCCAACTGTACAGTGATTTGAACCTGGGCTTCTCATGTCCAAACTCAGGATTCTAGCCACTGCATCCTATTGGTTCTGCTACCTGAAGCAACCAAATTTCTGGATTTCCCCCCATGCTATGACAACGGTCAAAATGCGGTTGGCCCTGCAGGAGGTTCTTGGTGTGGGTGGATGTGCTACATTTTGCTTTTCTTGAGCTTAAGCTACTTAGCTGTATGGATGCTGATTAAAGGAGGAGTTGATAAAAGGGGAACTAGGAAGCTGCTGTGGTTGTAAGAAAAAAATGAGAAATGCTAGCAAATACTTTGCTAGAAAGGCAGAATGCAAACTTGTGATTTTAAGGGGAGATTCCGGGATATTTGCTGCCAGAGACAGTTAAAAAATTATTGTGCTTTTGATTTTTGGGGGGATGTGTGTGTGTTAATGTTGTTTTCTACTGTGTGTGTTTGTATGTAACGTGGTCAGTGATGACTCTTTCTATAAAGGAAGGATAGGGTTAAAATATTCTTTCCCACTGAAAGCCACTTAATAGTTCATTTGATCAAGTATTGCTGATTTGGTTGTTTTACAGACTGAATTGGCTCTTGGGGACTTCTCTGCCTTCCATTCTGCGTTGTGGGTTCTTGGGCTCATAATGCCATCTCTTGAGCCGTAACCTAACTGGCTATGATAAATTCTGAATTGCAGGAATGTTGTGATGAAGCTGTTGCCAATCTGCTGTGATGAATATGGTTATATTCATAACCACCTTCTCTGTTTTGTTCCTGGGGATTAGCTATGTTTGCCATTTTGTCTCAAAACGCTGAACATTCCTACCGCTAAAAACGGTTAGCTCACAAATGTGTGTGTTGTGGTCTTTGTGCGGTTCCACGTGGCCTCTGCACCAGTCCAACTATCCTCATTTTCTCCCATGAAATCCCACCATCTTATCACCAGTCTGCTTTAAAACATCTACAGCTTGTTGATTTCTGTCCGCCTCGGCCTTGAAAGTCATCTTCTTTTCCAAGGACTCTCCCTATCTTAGGTTTTGAGGTTCTCGTTCATAAATATGTGCTCTGTCTGTCAGCACGAAAGGAACCTAAACATTTCTTTTTATCAAGGGTTTGTAAATCCCCCATAGTTACTCAGCAGCTGTTAAGCATTCATGAGTTGAAGGCTTAGACTTGTTATCTGTAGCTTTTTAGCCTCCTTGTGCTTGTCATGTGTAGAAGGCCTTCTCAAAAACTCAGATGCGTGCTAACCATACAAGGTGATTGAGATTACTCAGGCCAATATATCAATCGATGTAATAAAAAAACTAAAGGATGCCGTGTTGCTCTGTTAAAAAACAGTAGTAGCCCCAAACCCATGGTCGAGCAAAACCTATATTAGTGCCAACCAAAATGTCACAAAATAGCGAGCAAGGTTTTGAGTTCTCCAGAACTTCAGCAGGCACAAAGCGAGCCACCCATTTTGCATTTAGTTCTTAAGAACTAAAGATATGGTGTTCATCTACTGCTTTGGCTCTTCATGAGAGAAAGAGGAGAAATGGAACGGCCATTCATTGGCAGCAAAGGGGCAAGTTTTAAAATGGTTGCCCTGATCCAATGGAAGGACAGGCAAACACTGAAGGGATCTCGTTTCCACAGCTTTAAAGCTTTTAACAATATGTCAAGATCTACTCAACAGAAGGATGGGGCTCCCTGTGCCCCCTCCCAAATAGATACACCATCAGGGGTACTGAACACCGTCATGCCCTGCCCTGCTCTCAGGTCAGGCATGGAGGAATCATATACAGTGGTACCTTGGGTTACAAACGTTTCGGGTTACAAACACTTTAAGTTACAAACTCCACTAACCCGGAAGTAGTACCTCGGGTTGAGAACTTTGCCCCAGGATGAGAACGGAAATCGCGCGCCGGCGGCAGTGGGAATCCCCATTAGCAAAAGTGCGCCTCAGGTTAAGAACAGTTTCGGGTTAAGAACGGACCTCCGGAACGAATTAAGTTCGTAACCCGAGGTACCACTGTACACATGTTAGATCAGGGTGAGTGCATTTTGCTAACAGGTAGATTTGTCTATAATTTTTCTTACATTTTTAGGCTTTGTCCAACTAAGCACATGCCTTTTTAAAATAAAATTACCAACTTGCCAAAAGTAAAAACATGCAGTTCGTTTTCGCACCCAAACAGTTAGCCACATGGAACAGATGCTCAGGGGTGCTATGCCAGGCACTGCCATGCTACTGTTGGGCATGTGAGTTGGGCTAAAGTGTTTTGCACCAAGGTTGGCTGTAACACTATTAATTTGACTTGGAGACCCAAGAATAATAGCTCTTAAGTTGGTGAAAAACACACATCCAATCATGCCTTCTGATGTTATCCTTGACCAGGAATGTGTTGGACCCTGACTCCAAACAAATTTATGCGTGGGTGAAGTGAAACTTTTTGTGTGTGTGATGATTCCTGGTGCTTTTGATTGCTGAGGAACTTCAATGTATCTCTTGTTTTCTCTTGCAGACAGCCAATCGGATCTGGAGAACGCAAGTGTGGGAAGTGAAGCGTTAGACTTGACTTCTGGCGAAAGAGACCACCTAGAGGTGGCCGCTGAGCTTCCGGACCCTGAGCGCAGTCCCAAAGAGGAGGAGAGGATGGACACATCTCAAGGGGAAGAAGATGCACAAGAGAAACTCAGCGAGGACGAAGAGGGCCCAGAAGAAGACTCTGCCAGCAACAGGAGCCTTGACCTCAATTTTGCTAGCAAGCTCATGGACTTCAAGCTGGCTGAGAGCGACCAGAGCACCGGTAGCGGCATTCAGGCAGAAAAGAAGCACACCTGTGACATTTGCGGGAAGTCCTTCAAGTTCGCGGGCACTCTCAGCCGGCACAAAAAGGCTCACGAGCGCGACGACAGGAAGGACGAAAAGAGCAGCGAGGACGAAAGCAAGAGCGTCCAAGGCGGAGGCCAAGTTCCTATGGCTCAGGAGGAGTCTTCTCCTGAGCAGGAAGAGCCCACAGGAGACCTAAAGGCAGCAGAGTCTCCCATGGACGGTGAGGCCACGGGGAAGGAGAACGAGGAAAGCGAGAGCATCTCCGAGGGGGAGAGCACAGAGCGGAAGTCTTCAGAGAAGAGCGACGATGACAGGAAGCCAAAAGCGAACGGCGGGACTAAGAGCGAGTCAAAGGCAGACAAGAGGAAGAAAGTCTGCACAGTGTGCAACAAGCGATTTTGGTCTCTGCAAGACTTGACGAGGCACATGAGGTCCCATACAGGTAAGAGGGCGTTATTCACAACAGTATGACTGTGGGGAAAGGCCCAGTATTGTGCGGAGCAGCTCCTAGGTTCGTTCCCGGCATCTCCCCTGTCTGAAAACCTAGAGAGCTGCCACCAGTTTAGACGATCCTCAACCAGGAAGGCCACTGGTTTGACTTGCCTATTTCTGTAGGCAAGCAATAGGCAGAGGAGGGAAAACAGCCTTGCATCTCCCACCTTGTATATATAGCTAGAGTGCTTACTATGTTTCTTTTCAAAGAGGTATTCTTGTGCTCTCTTCAACCCTTATAATATCCAGAATCCTTTAGCTGCAGCATGTTACCCACTTTTAATTTTTTGCTGTAGTTTTTTTTTTAACTGTTTTTCCCCGGCCTTCCTTTTTTTAAAAAAATGAAAAAAATAAAATAAATTAACCAGTCTCCTTATAGCAAAGCACAACCATCAGAAAATAGAACTCAGTTCATTCTCCATGTACATTACTTTATTTGCTCTTCGGTTGAAGGTTGAAAAGGAAGTGCTGATTCATGAGCTGTTGGACTGTTTTTCGTGTTCCTAGGGCTGTATTATGCCAATTGGAAAATAAGTGAAAATTTGTTGGGTTTTTTTCCTGAAAGAGAAGGAAGCCTGTTTACACTGCAGAGGGAAAGTGCTTTGTCACTGCCGCTGGATGCATTTCACAAAATTTCTGCAGAAAGCACACTAGCTTAAAGGTGAAGAATGAACACCTCGTGAATCGCTCACGTTGCATGCAGCATGTCAAACTAATTTTGGCCTAATTCTTGCTAAGAGCACCTCTCTATCCATCTGTTTGCAAAGTCAAAGCCCCCTTGGAAATAAACTTTTTGGGGGCACTTAACTATGGTTGTAGAGAGACGAATGCAGTATGAAAACAAAGTGCAGGCACACAGATCTTCAGAAAAGTAACTGGTTTTGCCAGGTTTTACTCCCAAGAGTCAGGGGTTAAGCAAGCAAATGAAAACATGGAGTACATTCAGACTATAGTCCATAGAGTTTCTTGTTTTGCTGTAAAAGCTCTTGCTTTTAGTATGTTGTGAGTGGTTAGATGGGGAACCTGCCTCCCTCCAGATGATGGGTTCCCAACTCCCATCAGTGCAAGTCTATATGGCTCAGAGGTCAGGGATGATGAGAGTTGCCGTCAACAACAACTGAAGGACCACAGATCCCTGATCTCATTGAAATCCGGTGTCCCTTTTCCTTGACAATAAACACACACAACCAGTTGTTAGTGAAACCAACGTGAGCTTCCATCCTGGCAGAATCACCTCTTCCATGGTGGGAAATCAGAGGTGACGATATCGCTGATGTTTTCACGGTCTTGACAGATGAAACTGTCTAATGCAGGGTTGCTGTTTTATGGGGGGAAATATTCTAAGAAACCTAAATTTGCATTACTATATGGCACAATCACTTGCCTTCTGCCAGCTTATGCTAAATAGGTTTGTGTTACATGGCAGACTGCATTCCAACCCTGGAAGGAAGGAAGGAAGGAGGAGTTTATAAACCTTTCTATCTTAATTTTATCCTAGGGGAGCGACCTTACAAATGTCAAACCTGCGAACGGACCTTTACTCTGAAGCACAGCTTGGTTCGCCACCAACGTATCCATCAGAAGGTCAAGAGTGCTAAGAACCACGAGAAGGAGAGCGACCGAGAGGACGGCCAATCTCGGGGCGAGGAAGATAGCGAAAACGAGTCTCTCCACAGCAGCACCAACCCCATCTCGGAAAACGAGTCCGACTCGCTTGCGGGGCTCGGAAGCCATTCCCCAGTCACCAGGAGCCGCAAGGAAAGCCTTGTCAACGCCGCCAAGGAGGCCGTTTGCAAAGAAGACAAACCCACCACTGGGAGTCGGACGGCAGGCTCTTCTCCTGCAGAGTCCAGCAAGAATGCCCAGAAGCAAACAGAGTCCCGAGGGAAGGGCGATCGCGGGAGCCCGTCTGGCTTCATCCAGGACTTGCTGGAGATTCACAACAAAAAATCTTCCATGAGTCACATTCTCGCCTCTGCAGAGAGTGCACCTCAGCTCTTGGGTGTCGAATGACGGCTGCGGCATCATCAGCCACACCCCCAGCGAACGGACCCAGCGCACATGGAATAAAGTTGACAATGCAAGCTTTTTTCTTTTCTTTTTTTGAGATGCTGAATTGGCCTGCTGTATCATTATGCAGGAATGGGCTTGAGGGCTGGGGAATTGGTGGGGGTGGGAAGATGGCAGCCTGGATTCAGTGCCATAAGTCTTTCAGTATAAAAAAAAATGCAAAAGACTACAGTTATATACTGATTTGAGTGCCTTACTACTTTATTAGGTCTTTTGGTATCATAGGTTTTTTTTTAAAAAAACAACAACACACAAACAAAAAGATGATTTAAAAAAAATATTAATGAAAATTATTTGGAGAGGACCTTTTTCATTTGAGCATTAATGTTACCTTTTGTATTGGGGTGTGTGAGCTTGTTACTGTATATCTGTGATAGCCGCTTTTGTGTGTGTTCTCTGAGCTGGAAACAAGGAGTCACGGGGGCAAGGAAGCCCTTGGAAACTGCAGCCGATAACTGGAAAGAAGATTTTGAGAAACCCCCAACAGAAGAACTAGAAATAAGGTGTTGATTTTGTTTTCCTGTTCTTGATTTGCTACTTTTCTTTTTGTACTTTTGCCACACGGGGGGCGGCCGGGGGGTGGGGGGAGAGAGTTAAAACCAGTTCCAGGTATAAACATGGTTGATTAAACTTGGTCCAAGCCAAAAACCAGGAAAAGCAAAATGTTCAACCTCACTCCCTTCCGCTTCCCTGCCTCTCCCCTTCCGCATTAGCGATGATGATGATGATGTCCTAGCTACTGTCCTTTTGTAAAAGGCTCTTTCTGGCCCTTGTGGACTTAAAAGACTCTACAGAAAGAGTTGCATAGCGACTTAAAAAAAAAAAGAAAAAACCCTATGGAAATTATGCACCCACTTGTTATATATATATGTTTGATTTGTGCTTCAATATATTATTGTTATTTTAATATTTTATAAAAAAATTTTTTTTTGTCAGTTTGCTAATCTCTGCGTTCAGCAGAAACCAATGGGCAATATTTGCCCACGGAAATCTACAACGCAGTTTGGATTGCCTGCTTAAATGTTTCTGATCTAATCTCTCACCGACTCTCCCTGTCGGGATTGCAACTCTTCTACTGTATTTACACGGAAGTCCTCTGAGTTAGAGAATCAAGTGTAGGCCAACTCAAGCCCCGTTCACACAACCAGAGCAGATAGACTGAATGAGTGTTGCAGGGAGGGAGAGAGTGGGATTGTAGGGGGGAAATCCACCACTTGTGCCGTATGTGTGATTCTATTTTTCAATTGCAGGATCCCTGGTTGTATGGACAAGTCCACATGCATCCAGGTGGCATGACTGTAGGGTTGTTCACCTGAGCACTGCTGCCATCCCACTCTCTCCTTGCCCAATGTGCATTCAGTTTATTCAAGTTGGTTGCATTGACAAGGCCTAAGCCGTTGTTGAAATTGCACAGGGTGTGGGCAGGGGGCATTTAATGGGCGAACAGTTCAATGTGAGTTAGTGAAAAGGAGAAGGATTGATGGAATTAGCAGCAGGCTGGCGTGGAGAGAAATGCGAGGGGCAAGGAGGTCCTCCGAATTGCATGAGGAAGGCACTGCAGGATTCTGTGAAGTTGACGTTGTTCGAAACTGCAATAGTTGCGTTACCATTTTTTTGTACATTAATGAGCACGATGATTCAGTCTTCCAGATTAAATGTAGAAATGAAAATTGCAAGCCTTAAATGATGCCGCTACCTTACTGTGCTTTAAAGCAAAATAAAGAAAATACTACCGGCGATAAAACTAGAGATTGACAAAATAAATTTCCTTCCCAAAAGTTTCCATGAAGTTGGGAGCCAGGATTAGACTGCATATCCTGTTGCTGGCAGCAGGAGCCATTGCAAGTCAGCCACATTAGGACTGTGACCCACAGACCAGTTAAGCTGGCATGCTGGGATGTAAGCTTTATTTTCACCCCGAACTTATTTATTTTGAGGGAGAAAAACAATCCATTAGTTTGAACTTTCTTCTCTTGAATCACATGATCAAGATTACCTGCATTGTTACATTCCTTCATTTGCATCTAAAGATAGAGACACAGAGTTGGATTTAAAAATTGTGCCTCTCGGTCACATTGCTGCCATCAGGTTCTCACAGATACATTTCATGAGTTTTCCAAGGTCAGTGTGTCATGCTCTATATTCGACCTTTCCAGCTTGATGGAAGCACACATCTTTGGATGGTTTCACCAATTCTGTAGCTTCCTTTTTTAAAATGTTGGGAAGTAACATTGGGCTCGTCCCTCAGTTCCATTGGCTGTGAGTCCAGATCCCACACATTGACTTCCCATCTCTCCTGTAAGAATGGAGCCTTTGGAAGTGGGCAATGGAACTGTAGGTGTGCGAACCTTCAGAACGGAAAACGGAACAGAACCAACTTCTGTAGGATGGGCTCTGCTGGGTTAAACCTGTAGGCTGTTCACTAGCTTAGACCCAAGTATTCTTGTTCAGATTGACTTGTGGATCAAGCAGAAGCATTCTGCTGCAGTAGCTGGGCGTTGTGCAGAAAGCTCTGGATCAGGGTTTCCCAAATTTGGGTCTCCAGCTGTTGTTGGACTACAACTCCCATCATGCCCAGTTAGCAGGACCGGTGGTCAAGGATGATGGGAATTGTAGTCCAAAAACAGCTAGAGACCCAAGTTTGGGAAACGATGCTCTGGATGGTATCCAACTAAGTTGCACTCAAATGAGACCCGCTGAAATTAATGGGACTTCAGTTAGCCAACTTCAGTCCCATTAATTTCAATGCGTCTTAAGAGTAGAATTAGTTGGACACCAGACTTTCCCCTTAGTCTTCCAGGGTAAGGGGGAAGTAAAGTGTTTCTGGAGCCCCTGCTGTTTTTCTACCCTGGGCCTCTTTTTCTTCACACTGCTAACCTCTCCTGCTCTCAGTGAGGCTCCGTACCTCAAGTGATCTTGCACAGCCGCACCCCGCTATTCAGTTTGGCAATTGGAAGGACAAAACCCAACACCGGTCATCTTCTTTTAATGTCTGCTGCTTCTTAGCACTTCAAATCAGACTGCACAGGAAGAGGGTAGAAATCATTTTGAGCTGAAAAATAGTAAATATATAATAAGAAGCAAGGGGAAAGGTGTTGACGTATAGATAAGGTTTTGTTGTCATTGAGGATTTTTTTTTTAAAAAAATGTTTTGAAACCATTCCTCCAGATTAGTAGAAAATCAGTACCAATCATTATTTTTTACAAAATCCCTCTGTTAAATGAGTCTTTTCATCAAAGCCAATTTAATGCATCCCTTAATTTTTAATTGCTATTATATTATTATTATATTATAATTATTATTTGGGGGTATTTTTGTTCTTGGGCTGGTGTGTGTGTATATATATATATATATATGTATGTGTATATATATATGCAGCTCTCCACATTAAACTGCGCAATACTGTGGGGGAGAAGCCATTAACTAAACCAGGACTGTCAAAAACTGCTCCCACCCCACCCCAGACTGTGTGGGTCTTTCCACGGACATGCCAAGTCTCCTTGCAGGCCAATTCACATGGTTTCTGTCTTTTTTGGGGGGGGGGCAGAGCAGGTTTGACAGACGTGAACTAAACTCTATGCTGCAGGAATAATGTGGCAAATATTTTCCCAGCACCCTGCCGGGACATCTGCTAGCAATAATCACTATTGATTTAAAGCTTTATTTAGCCTTTATCTGTATCCTAGTAGATTATAAAATCTTGCCACATTTTATTGATGTTTTTATTAGTTGCATTTGATGGAGGAAGAAAACCCCTCTGTTCTTGTTTCCCACCCCCTTTTGTTGATTGCCCCCGCCTCCATCCTCCTCACATTCACAACCCCCCCCCCTTATATTAAACTGTGAAATTTATAACGTGTTTAAACTATGGGTGAATCTTAGGCTTAGTTTTGCATGTTCAGCTAATTCGTCTCTACACCTTTTTTTGTTTTTTATTCCCTCCCCACCTCCTCTTCTCTCAGGGCTTTTTAAAACAACATGTCCCCCCCCCCCCCGCCTTTCTGAAATTCTCTTGTTGGATTTGCAATGGAGCAAATGCTGAAAATTCAATCACTACAATAAGCACCTGACTGTGAAAGCAATACACGCGGAAGAACGGAAACAAGGTTTAAAAGATACGATTGGCATTTGCAGCTGTGTAATGGCTTAGCTCAGGCTTTCCCCTTGCCTGGCGACCTCAAGATCCTTTGGATGGCAGCCTCCACCTGCCCCGGCCAGCACGACCAGTGGTCAGGGCTGGTGGAAATTCTAGTCCAAAACCTCTGGAGGGCACCAGGTTGGGGGAAGGCTGGCATCTGGAGCTAGCTCTGCTGCTGATTTGATTCCAGCTTCCCAACGATTTATAGTCTTTTATCTTCTAGCACCCAAACCCCCAATTCTCCCATCACCCTAAAGCAGACACTGGAGTTACCTCCAAGTCCCATGATGAGTCTCTGTGTTGCTACCCCCTGTGTTGGTTGGATCGTGAAAACTGTGGTGAGATGATTTGTGAGGACAGAGCAGGACGCTTGGAGTAGATCCACTAGTGCAGGCGTGGGGAACCTGCAGCCCTCCCAGGTGCGTTTGGGCTGCATCTCCCATTCTCCCTGACAGTTGGCCATGCTGAGTGGTGCTGATGTGAGCTGGAGTCCAGGAAGATTTTGAGGTTCGTCATCCTTGTTCTAGCCCCTTGAAGCGATTGAGGGAAAAGATCCTGGAAAGGAAATAAGGTCTATACACTGATGTGTTGTGGTAAATCCTTGCCTTGTTTCTTTTAGCCCCGGGTAACATCATAATGGTTTTGAGGAGCCAACGTATCCATTGCAGGTTCTCTCCCCTTGCACTGTCCCTGGGCTGGTTGAGTCAAGCGGGGGGCTGTCTCTTTTGTCCCTCTCCCCTTGTCCCCTCGAGAAGGAAGTTCAGTCGTTAAACTTTCAGCCTGTGCAAGGAAACAACAATTAGTGTGTAGAATCCACATGCAGATATATATATATATAGAAATATATATATTATTTTTTTTCTAAAGGGAACTTCTTAAAAAACAAACTGCTGCTACAAGTTATGTACAAGACTGGTTTATGCCACATGAACAGAGAATCACGCGTTTTGTTTGGTTATTTCTATTCCTCTTCTCATTCAGTTGTACGTTACTTCCAAATTCAACATGATGAAAGTAATTGCTGTTCTGTATCAAACAATCTTCGCAATAAAATGTTATATTTAAAAAAACAACAACCTTGGAGGTCGCAAAATGTACATCAATCTTTTTTTTTTTTGCCGGGGGGGGGTTGTTGTATGTGATTATATTTTAATCCAGTGTGTTGCAGGTGACTTTTCTAAATGAAACATGGGCTGAGGGATAGTTCACATTTCTTTCTGTCCTGCCAACTGCAGCTAAGTAAATTTTCTTCCAAACATAAATACCGTATGTGTGTTTCACTACTAATTTCCAGTGAAGCTGCAGTGTTAGTCTGTTGCATCAAAATCAACAACACTGTGCTGTGTGGCACCTTTAAAGGCTGGCAACTTTTGTAATGGTGTAAACTTGTAATGGGCTAGAGTACATCTAATGAAGTAGGCTTTAGCCCATGAAAGCATTATGCCATTATAAAAAAAATGAGTTAAGTTGCCAAAACACTATGTTTATTAGTAGCGATTTAAATTGGCCGTGCTTGCTGTTTCAACTCTTGTTAAATTATTTGATCACTGAGATCCAGCGCCGAGGGCCTTCTGGCGGTTCCCTCACTGCGAGAAGCAAAGCTACAGGGAACCAGGCAGAGGGCCTTCTCGGTAGTGGCGCCCGCCCTGTGGAACGCCCTCCCATCAGAGGTCAAAGCGATAAACAACTACATGACCTTTAGAAAATACTTGAAGGCAGCCCTGTTTAGGGAAGTTTTTAATCTGTGATATTTTAATGTATTTTGATATTTGTTGGAAGCCACCCAGAGTGGCTGGGGAGACCCGGCCAGATGAGTGGGGTACAAATGAATTATTATTATTATTATTATTATTATTATTATGTTGGGCATATAGCTTGCTCGGCCATCTTTAGGTTTGGAATAGATAATATCCTAATTACTTTCCCTCATTCCTCCCTTTAATTTATGCCACCAAAATCCAATTTAGAGGAACAGTGCCTGACTAATAATCAATCAAAAATAATAGCGAAAGGGAAAGGATTCTTAGTTCTGAAATGGGAGGAATTGCTCTTGGTCATGTCTCTCTTTTACCACTGGGAGGCACACTTATAAGCACAAGCAACCTTGGAAGAATATCAGGCTTCTTTTAAATTCTCTCACACGCTGACACTTCCTTGTAAAAACTGGCCACGGACACTCATAACCCCCCTGGAGGCAATTAACTTCGACACACACAATAGAGGAATAGCGGCCAAGTTTCCATGTGCAGAAGGATTTGAAAATAAGAACAGGCAGTCCTAGCAGGATTAATGTTTGATTTGTGGTGTCTTTTAATAATTTCTTCTTATTGGGAACTGCCTTGAGTGGGATTTTAAAAAATGTATTTTAAATAAGCTGCCCATTTTGCAGTAGATCTGGTTAAAAGGGAGGATGGAAATAGAGAAGAGCCCATCCCACAATGTGTGTAGATGTAGTTAGGGCAGAGGAGGAGGTGGATAGCAAGGCTTTTGAGATGCCTAAGGCCCTCAAATATAGTTTTGCAATTGATGGGTAGACCGTGGAACCTGGCCCAGGGAGAGCCTGTTTCTCAAGGAAGTGGGCGGCCAACATCTTCCAAGTTTCAGGTGCTGAAAGAAGGTCCGAAGCCAGATTGAAACAGGGTAAAATTATTGGCTTTCTAAATTCTCCCCAGGCCACAACGCTCACCAGGCCTCCTCTGCGCCAGACTAGAGTTTATCCTTGAAATGTGGCAGTGCTTGCTTGCCTCTTGAGATTTTTTTTTTTGGGGGGGAGGGGAGGTTGGCAGGAGGTAGGCAGTTTGTGGCATACTGTCCCTGCACCCACTAATGCCTCTTGCACCACACCACAGACATGCGTCCCATGGAAAGTTGACCCTCAGACTGGAAACGTTTCCCTGCCTCTGTTCTAAAGCTTTGCCAACATTGCGTGGGTTTGCGTACCTTGAGCTTTCGCCACCTTGATTTGTGCGGGATCAAGTTTTAAATGTTCCACACCAGCCCAATCTCCACGAGCAGTGTGAGATGCCAGGAGCACTTACTGGGGTCTGTGTTCCCTTGGGGGGGGGCAATTAAGACCCATTGGAGACTGGTGTCTTTATGAGATAAGATTTATTTACACACATGCAACCTGCAGCTAGATGGAGGGGATGCAGAGCATTCACACCCTAAGAGGGGCTTGAATCCAGCATGGCGTTGAGTTCAGAGGCATCCTATGCACCATCTGTCCCCCTGTCACAGCCTTCGCCAACCATCCACTGTGTTGGCTGCCCTTCAGTTCCTGTATGGAGTTCTGCCCACTTCCTCTTCCTTCCCAGCAGTACTTGCTGAAAACAGCAGCTCCCTGTCTGTTTCCAGCATCCCAACCTGGTCATCCTGGCGACCCCTCTTTCCCAAGCCCATTGCAGAAGACATTTCCCTCCACTGTTCACATCAAATACTGCCCAAATTTGGAGACCCAAAACCGGGATGCACATCTTCTGGGACATACACTCTTGACACGTCAAATGGCCCGCGCCCCGCTCTCTTCCCCGCGCCCAAAAACTTGGCCCTGAAGAAAGCGGTTTTTCAGGGGGTGAGCCCAGTGAGAGATTGTGGCACCCAAAATGGCCACCACAATGTCCCGCTTTTTCCAGGACACTTGGCAGATATGACAGCAATAGCCAACAGTAGCCCTTCCCCAAAAGCTACTAGGCCAGAGGGTCTTCTGCTTCGCCCATGGCTTACCATTATCAAACAAACCAGGCCATTCTCAGCCTTTTGTTTCTTCAATGACGCAGTGAGCCATTGCCAGCCCGACCTCATGAGGAAGATAGCCACTATTCTTTCCTAGCCCTTGCTAAATTCGTGAATTTATGAGTTTGTCCAAATTCTAACCCTTCACTGAATATAGTGGTTATGTAGTGGTCGGCCCCTCACAACTCATAACATCATGATGCCTGTTGCTTATCGGAGGAATGGAATAATTTCTGGTATTATTTCATGTCTACTCCAGCTTCCGTCCAGCTTGCATAAAATGATTCTCTGCCTCCCCAGTTTTATTCTCACAATGGCTCTGCGAAGTAGGTTAGGCTGAGAAGCACTGACTGGCCCCAGGTCACCCAGTGAACTGCATGGCTGAGGAAGGTCCAGATGCAAATGTGAGTTTGAAGCATCTGTTGCAAGTTCTAATTCTATGGCTCTCATGACTGTCGATCCTTAGTCTGTTTTTTCAAGCAACTGAAATATCTCTGCCTTTGCTTTCGGGGCGTGCGGAGTATTCAGATGCATAAACCAGGCATGGAGAGTGCATGTGTGTGGCTCCTGTATGCAGCATTGAAAAGCGGACCACCCAAAATTAAGCGTGGGGTGTCGTCATATCTCCGCATGTCTTCCAAAGCCACTTCTGGTTCTTGTTTGAAACCTCTCCAGTTTCAGCTTCTGCACCCCTTCCAGGTTTCCTAATGAAGGCTAGCGTGAGCGGCTAAATAATAGCTGACAGCCTGCCGTGGCACTCGGAATGCATAAAAGCTCAAAAAAGACCCAGGTGTGTAGTGGAAGCTTTGCATCAGAATTGCCAACAGATGCCAGCATGTCTCTTGCTGGCAATCTGGAAAAAAACAAAAAACATGCAAGTAAACAACATTTGGCCATCATTATTCTTGTTTAGTTTCTGGTACCTGATGACAAATGTGGGAACCCAGCCTTGGAAATTGAGCCGTAAAAGTTAGTAGCGCCCCCCCCCCCGAATCCTGCCAACTTGCCCACTGTCTTACTCACAGGTGGTTCAAAAGCAGTTTGAAGAGCAGGGGCTGTGAAGGAAGGGCACAACACTCGTCCCATTTTAAGGAAGCTTTTCTGCATGGTCACTTAGCGGGTGAGGTTGATTCTTGCTTGCCAGAGCTAGCCAAGCAAGTGTTGTTTACAAGCCCATACAGCTTGGAAAGTGAACAGTTATTGCTAATGCAGCTTCCCACCCACCCCGTCCCAGCAGCGACAGTATTTGCTGACAGTCGGTACATTTACGAGTTGTTGGAAGGTATCTGTTTTTGTAAAACGGCACTGCAGATTCTATAAAGTTCGTCTGAGCCCCATTAGTGGGTCCCTGAGTCATTTGCAGTGAGGCAGGGCATGACTTGCTGTGTTGCCTTTGAAACTCCAGGGAAGGTCAATTGGGGGGTGTCTCTGAAATCCTTTCAGTGTCACGTGAAGACTATTTTATTTTATTTTATTTTCCAGTCTGTTATTTGCATACATCATTATTGAACACTATCATCATTGCCCCCACTCTATTCTACATTTTACAGACACCTTGGGGAAGCTGTACACCTGAAAATTAAGATATGGGTGCTTAAAATAAAACGAAACAATTGGTTTAATTAGAATGCTTCCAGACTGGGATCACAGAACTGTAGAGTTGGAAAGGACCCCAAGGGTCATTTAGTCCAACCCCCTGCAATGCAGGAATCCTGCTCACAGTCGAACCACCAACCTTCTGGGCAACAGCCAAACCCACTGCGCCATAGTAGGAATCAGTGTTGCACAGGTATGCAAGTTTTTTTGCAGGGTTCACATCACATCACCATCAAAATGCCAGCCTATATATTTGTGTGCGTGTGTGTCTCTGTGTGTTGTACTGATAAACCCATTGTACAGCCACTGTCACTCCTGATGTGTAAGCTCAGTCATGCAACTCCCCCCCCCTTTGGTGGATGGATTGGTATGTGTGCGGTGATATTTTGGTGGGCAGCCTCTACCACAACCCCTCTCCTTCCATTTGCTCCTCACCCGAACACAACCAAACCATTTTATTTCTGGAAACCCAAATGGTAACGTGTGGCAGTTGCAGCATGCCTAAGGTGTTCCGTGGGATGAAAGGGTTCATACACACACACTGCAGTCACAATTGGGAATAATAATAATAATAATAATAATAATAATAATAATAATAATAAATTTATACTACCCTTCATTCAAAGTTTGCAGGGCAGTTCACAATATAAAAATACAACATGGGAACACAAAGCCTATAATAAAACAAAAACAAACCAATAACTTCCTCCCCCTCCCACAAACACGTTTAAAAGGATGTTAATCAGCCCAAGGCCTAGTTGAAGTAGCCATCTGCTCCACCTTGCCCAAGAAGGGGAAAATGGCAAGTGGCCGGTAGTTACTTAGATTTTTCCGAATCCAAGGAGTGGTTTGACCTCTGCCTCCTTCAAGCAGTCATGGACCACCCCCTCTCGCAGGGAGACATTTATCTCCTCCCTGCCCCCTCCCTGCTCGTTTGTTTTTATCAGCCAAGGGTGGCAACGGTCCAGAGTGCAAGCGATCCAACACTGATTCTCTCCTCACACCCCACCCCAAAGCTGCTTTTAGTTAAGGAAGAATGTACCCTGTGCTAAACGCACAAAAAGGAACATACTACTACTACTTCCTCTGTTTCATCCTCAGAAGAACCCCTTAAGGTAGATTAGACATTTTTCTCTCAGGCAGGGAGATGGGTTCGCCCTGCAGCTCATGTGGAAACTGCTCTTACCACACAAGAGCTGCTAGGCACCGAAGAACAGTGCATTGGAGTGATTTCGCACATGGGAATTGGTTTTAAATAGCATTTCCTCTCCAACATCTCATCTTTTTTTCCTTTTTTTAACATCCATGATTGATGTGGAAGTTTGACTCCTATAGATGTGTATGTGTGTGTGTGCGAGAGAACTTCCTTCCTTTCTATAAACGGTCCCCTTTTGTTGCTACAGCAGCTGCGGGCAGAGTGGTGAGGACCCTCCTACTGCCGTCCCGGTTCCTGACCCTGACAGACTCCTATGAGCTGCTTGAATGGATGTGGAAAAGTGGCTCACGCAGAGTTCTGTGAAACCCGACAAGCCCAACAGCTTCTCCTCTTGTTCCCTCCTCTGCTCTGTGAGGAAGGAAAACCCAGCAGGCTGTTAGCGAGGCAGCTTGATGCATTCGGTATCTGGAACGGAAGCAACCGAGTGCAAAGAGCTTTTCAGACAGAATTTGGAATTAACAAACGTTTGGTGAAAAGTTGAGCTTCTGTATCGGCTGCCGTATTCAGCGAACCTAATGACATGCCTCCATCCGTTCTGGTCTAGCACGACGCAATGGTACTTACGGCTTCACACACACATTCCCAATTTTCCATTTGCTCAGGGAAGCATCCGAGTGTGAGCTCCATTGTTTTCTTGGCCTCCTGCAGCTTTCTCCAATGCCTAAAAGGAAGAAAAGCACTCAGTTACTGGTTGGGCCTGGTTGGCCTTCTGAGTTGCAAAGCAATTTTGTCTACATTGTCAAAACACAAGTGCCTTGCAAACTGCCTTGCAAATAGGAGTGAATTGAGGTGTCTTATCTGGTGTTGCAGCATTTTACCAGTACACCGCATCCTTTGCACAAAGTTGCAAGCGTAATTTCTTGCAGTGTGGGCCCATGCCTGACCAAAGAAACAAATAAAAATAATATTTGCAGTGTTGCTTCCAAAGGTCAGTTTCTGCTGGTAAAAAAAAAAGGTAAAGGTAAAGGACCCCTGGACGGTTAAGTCCAATCAAAGGTGACTATGAGGTTGCGGCGCTCATCTCGCTTTCAGGCCGAGGAAGCCAGCATTTGTCTGCAGACAGCTTTCCGAGTCAAGTGGCCAGCATGACTAAACCGCTTCTGGTGCAACAGAACACCGTGGCAGAAACCAGAGCACACGGAAACACTATTTACCTTCCCGCCGCAGCGGTACCTATTTATCTACTTGCACTGGTGTGCTTTCGAACTGCTAGGTTGGCAGGAGCTGGGACAGAACAACGAGCTCACCCCATCGCGGGGATTCAAACTGCCAACCTTCTGATCGGCAAGCCCAAGAGGCTCAGTGGTTTAGAGCACAGCGCCACCTGTGTACTTTGGGCAGATGTGTCACAGTTAGGGTCAGCAGTGACTGGAAGTTGCCATGGGCTGGAGCCTAGATGGCGAGGAAACCCTACCCAATCTCCAAGCGTCACCAGCCCTATTTAGAATAGAATAGAATAGAATAGAATAGAATAGAATAGAATAGAATATATTTTATTGTCATTGTCCCCTTCAGGGACAACAAAATTACTTGACTGCTCCATCCACCCAGATAGGGCACTCCACGCAAAAATAAAACAACTACAAAAACACTGATTAAAACCATACAGTATGATAAAACATAACAGGTAAGATTAGATGACTTCAAAGTCCAGGCTTCCCATTCAAGGCCGAGATCGCTCTGGAGAAGAAGCTGTTCCTAAGACGGCTTGTTCTTGTCGTCATCGTCCTGTATCTCCGTCCCGATGGCAAGAGCTCAAAGAGATGGTGACCAGGATGCGATGGATCTTTTACTATGTCCAGTGCCTTTCTGTGGCACCTCATGGCATAAATCTGCTCTAAGGTGGAGAGCGAGCAGCCAACAATGGTCTTCAAAGGATACATCTGGTATTCTTCTTACACATGGAGTAAGGAAGTGTCTCTGCCCTGATCTTCCCACATTAAGTGGAAATCTGAAGGGAACATACATTATTCCCCAAAGGCCACCAACAATAAATAGGTCTTTAATAAAAATCCTCTTGCATTGGCAGGGATTTGCCATAGAGGTTCCTTTTTGAATAATACAGTACAAGGGTATACTAGGCAGATCTGGTAAAAGTTTTTAAAAATCAGTGAAAAAAGTGAAGTAATCTACATTGCCATCTAAGGAAGGTGGCCGTGTAAGACCATTAAGTAAGTTCAGCATCTAAAATTACTTAACCACGCCACTGCCTGAATGTGACCTGCTATGTGTGTGAATCACTCTTGCTTAAACAAACAAAAATGAAGTGGATTTGCTCAAGTGGATCTCCTCAGATGCCCACTCAGATCCATTTCAAAGATTTTATCAATAGCATCATGGTTGCCCCAAATTGCCCATCTTGGCTGCAAAAACATCCCCCCACGGTTCTGCCCGGTCACACTAGAACTTCCAATGCCAGTTGTGCAGCTTGGTGGGGAAAACTCTGGTGTGATTTGCTTTTAAAGAGAAGAGTTGAAGGTTGTCCTAGATCCCTGCGGACCTCAGCTATGCAGTAGGGCTTTTGCGTTTTTAGCTAGCAACACCACCACTGATGTTTAAATGGGACCCAGTGGATTTTAATGCAATGAAGCTAAAACAGTGGTTCGAAGATCATTCCATATGTGAGAACTTCTACAGAGTCAAGCTTTAGTGCATGACTGTGGCTGATTTAACAATGTGATGGCATTGTTGCTGGAATTAATATCACATGAATAAACTGCCTTGCAAATCTGATAGTTGTGTAAGGGCTTAGAAATTTAATTCGGGCCAGATACACCCTCGGGGACTTGGATCCTAAAATATTGTTAACTTAAGGATGCTTGTGGGAGGGAAGTTTTCCATCTCCTCCTCGCCCCTTGCATCTGCCTGCAGAGAAGAGTCTGGAGCCTTTTGGGATGGAGTTGAGTGAGTGTAGAAACAAGCCAGTACAAAAAGCAACAATTTCATCCGTTGCTACACCCATCCATGCCATATGGTCCTCGGAGGATTGCTCAGAATGGAATGCGGCCCCTATTCCAGTATTAAAGGCTGACACTTGACAGCCTTCTTGTGGAGACTATCTTCCTCTGGTCTAGATGGCCTACTGCAGGCATCCCCAAACTTGGCCCTCCTGATGTTTTGGGACTACAATTCCCATCATCCCTGACCACTGGTCCTGTTAGCTAGGGATGATGGGAGTTGTAGTCCCAAAACAGCTGGAGGGCTGAGTTTGGGGATGCCTGGCCTACTGTGTCTCTGATTCTCTCTGTGAAAACATCCTGAAGTCTGCCTTAACTCTGGAGGCTTCCTGCCCCTGTTAACCTCTTCTCCTGTTAACCTCTTCCTGTCCCTGTTAATATCTTCTCCTCCACGCAGCTTTCTCCACTGCCAGGAAAACTGGCTGCACTCAAAGTCTCCCAACTGTCAGGCTGCGGGCGATCTGCATTTCGACAGCTGCTCTGGCGTGGCTTGCAGAATGGGCTGGCATTCCCCAGCCCCGGTTCCGGTCCTGCAGGAGGTTCGGCAGAGGAGAGGCCGAGCGAGCGGCTCGCACAGGTGGCTGCATGTGTGGCTCCCAGGTGTGCGGCTCGAGCCTCGCACGGTTTGCTCCCGGGGCAGAATATGCTTGGCTGCTTCTCCCAAGCCAGGCTGTGGGTGGGCACTTGGGCAGCCAAGGCAGTTTTGAAGAGCTGAAGCAAAGAAAGGAAGGGAAATGGCTAACTCTGACATCCGCTCATCCGCTCTTCTTCTGTATTTTGGAGGCGAGAGCAAACAAAGGGGGATCCAGAACCATTTCGCTCTGCTTTGCTGCATTTAGTTTCTCTTTGCAATCCATTGTGGTGCATCTTTACTTTTATCCTGTACACCAGGAAATCCTGCTCTTCCTTAGGGTTATATAATCTGCAACTGTCATTGATGGCGTGTTGTCAAAATAAAAAATGTTTGCTGAGAAAATAAAGGGAGTGTCCTACAAGAGCTGTCATTCGCGTACTGTTGCAAAACCGGCCTGAGCAAAGCTTCCTAAGGAGACTGGGCATTTGATATCAGAATCCACACAAGGAACACATCGCTATGGAAAGGTGGGAGGTCATCTAGAGTTTAATGCAAGTACAAAGAAATTCGTTCAGGGCAGTTCTTAGAGTGCACTGCGCTGTATCTGGCGCTGCCTTTATTTATTTTGCTTCTTCTAATTATAGCCTTCCTTCCTCCAAGTGGCTCAGGGTGGTTTATGTACAGTTCTCCCCCCCCCCTTTTCGTTCTCACAACCAGTGAAGGGGGTGGGGGAAGGATTGGAACCCAGGACTCCTAGTCTGACACTCTGATGGGGCGGGGGCGGCTAATGGTTAACCCTTGGCCAGTCACCTGGGTAGGTGTGGCTGGCCAACACACACACACACACACACACACACACCCAAACCGGCATCTCTCTTTTCACCTGATATCAGCTGAGGGTGTATGTGTGTTATTTCTCCTCCCTGATAATCAGGCGATTGATCTGATGACTGGGGAAGGGATACTTCGCATCTTCATCATGACACTGGTCTGGGCAGAGAAGTTCAGACCTCTTCACCTACCCCAGAGCAGTGTCATCCTTTGTTGTCCCATTTGTCCCCGCTGCCCAAATTTGTGTGGGCCTGCTGGGGTGGGGGTGGGGGGCAGGGCGTGGAGAGCAGCTGGAGAAAATCCTGGGTCTGAGCTAGCCAGCCCTGCTCTATATAGTGTCAGTTGTCCGATTTTATCAGTCATTTTAAAGTACATGTTATGTAAAGTGCTTTGAGGTTTTGATAACTGAGCTGTATATAAATCCTGTTTGATGGTATGGATGATGACAACAATATAAGAGACAGTGATTTGCAGGTACCAGGAACTATCCCTAGTAGATAGGAGCAGTTAGAACTATGAGATCTCCCTCCAGGAAGATAGTCTAGAACAGGCATCCCCAAACTGCGGCCCTCCAGATGTTTTGGCCAACAACTCCCATGATCCCTAGCTAACAGGGATGATGAGAATTGTAGGCCAAAACATCTGGAGGGCCGAAGTTTGGGGATGCCTGGTCTAGAAAGTCCAGAAATGTATCTGGGGTAGAGGATTTTTTAAGGTGCTATGAACCAAGAAGGTGGTTCCGTGGAAATATTTCAATATTTACATTCAGGGCATTTAAAAAAAATAAAAATTTTATTTTATTTTTTGCAACAACCGTTCTAAAACCATGTTTAATTTAGGTGTTTTTCATATCCACTGCTTTCTTTGATCCCTTCTCCCTGGTGCTGGTACAACAACAGATCAAAGAGAAACAGAGGCCTTTTTTGTGTCTCGGTGTTTCTGCCCCCTTTCCCTTTTCTGTGTGTTTCTGGTAAAAATAAATAAATAAAGCACTTTTTTTTTTTTTTAAAAAAAAGAAGCATATAAAGCTAAGGAAGAGATTTACTCCCTTCTCCCTTCCTACTCTGATTTGGAAGGAACGGAAGGGCTTACATTGACTGGAATGAATTGTGGATTGTGGATACAGCCAGTTCACATCAAAGTTGTCTTTGTTGTTACATATTACAGAGGATGAAGGAGACTTTCTGGTGAAACCTTAACAGACTAAACCATTTTTTTTTTTTGTGGCTTAAAGTTTCATCATGGGTAAAAATCCACATTGTCACATGCACAAACTGTTTCCTTTAGTTGGCAGAGATCTATGGGTACAGACAGCAGCCTCTATGAAGTTGCCTTATTCAGAGTCAGAGACCATTTGTCTCCTAGCGCAATTGTTTAGACCAGGGAAGGGGAACCAGTGGCTGGACTTCAGCTCCTCCCAGCATGGCTAATGGCTGGGGTGGCAGCAACAGGTGACTGTTTGCTCTGGAGGGGTGGAGGACAGGTACAAGAGGAATGTTTCTGCCTGCTGCCTAAAATATATACAGTGGTACCTCAGGTTACATACGCTTCAGGTTACATACACTTCAGGTTAAGAACTCCGCTAACCCAGAAATAATGCTTCAGGTTAAGAACTTTGCTTCAGGATAAGAACAGAAATTGTGCTCTGGTGGCGCAGCGGCAGCGGGAGGCCCCATTAGCTAAAGTGGTGCTTCAGGTTAAGAACAGTTTCAGGTTAAGAACGGACCTCCAGAACGAATTAAGTACTTAACCAGAGGTACCACTGTATAATGAAGGCGCCAGCCAAGCCTCCCTGGGGAGAGCATTCCTCAAATGAGGGGCCACTGCAGAAAAGGCCCATTCTTGTGTTGCTGCCCTCCGGACCTCTTGCGAAGAACACACGCAAAGAAGGGCCTCTCATGATGACTGCAGGGTCTGTGTTGGTTCATATGGGAGAGGCAGTCCTTGAAGTATTGAGGCAGTGAGACGTTCAATAGGCATGGATGGGGCCTGCGGGCTACCATAGGTCCTCTTAACAGGAGAAATCTGGAGTAAGTTGTTTTTGGCTTCTTCACCAAATCTGCTCTGAAGGGGGGGAAAAGAAAACCCTGTTCTTGAACTGTAAAAGATGATCTCAGTGTTGGGGCAGTAGCCCACAGACTCGTTTCAATTTAAATGGCTTGTTTTCCTAATGCTTTTAACAAGCAGTGTGGCTTGTAGAGATGTTGAACGTGGCTCACGAGCTCTGTTCCAAATCACAACATGGAAGGCAGCTTTGGGCCCCGTGTAGGGTTGCCAAAAATAAAAACCTGGACACCCCTGGCTCAGCTTTTTTAAGGAAACCACTGGAGTTGTTGAGCTTTTTACAAAAACACAAAGATACTAAGATCCAGGACAAAGCACCACCCTTTGGAAACTTCCCCTGGATGTCAATTCCGCTTTTGAAATCTCGGTAATGTCCAGGAAAATCCAGACGTATGGCAGCCCTAGCCCTGTGGGCCAGGTGTTGCTTTTTCAAGTGGTCAGAGCAAGGATGCCTCTGGCCTGAAGCAGAGTGCACTCTCGCAGTGCTTAGAGCTCTTTTGCCTCCCAGAGATGACACAGCTGAGAGAGCCTGGGCTCTTGAACAGAACAAGCACAAACAGCTAATTTTGCTAGGGAGAACTGGCGGGCGTTGCAGTTTTGTCAGATGGGATCGGCGGTGGAGAGAAGAAAAGCGAGACCAGATGTTTTCCCTTAAAGTTGGTTCATATTTATGTTGGGGATGGAGGAAAAGGACTATAAAAATGTCACAGCCCTTGATCTTAAGCTTCAGAATGCCACTGTGAAACCCAGCACCATAAATTCCCTTTTCATTTCATACAACTAACGATTCTGACAATAGCCACTTATGTGCATGTTAGCAAGTGCTCCTCCATTCATATAATACGTTTACGAACTGGGGCAGAAAGGACCTTGGAGGTTAAAACTGATCCAGACATTATATGGTTCTACTTCATCTGTAACTTTGGTGGGGATTAAATCAATGAACAGGATTGATGCCCTTGAACATCTGGGTTGAAAAGGACCTGGCTAGATATATAGACTGATAGGGCAGTACAACTACCAAGAAGGCCATCGTTTTGAGACGCACTTAAGCTTTTATGTTCAGAAGTACAGAGACACGCAGTGCAGACTTAAGAGCCCTCTTAGGTGCTTCTAGGTCAACATCATCTCATGGAGGCAAATGAATTGCATCAGTTGCACCAATAAAAAATGTATTAGGCTCTACAAACCCTCTCACCCACCTCTCTGACATACAGATGCTTGGGGATCAGATTTCAAATCCCCTCGTGGGATATGCAAAACAACACACACCTCTCATTTATTGAGCCACTGGAGTATTGAAGGGAAGATTGCAGGTCAGTGGAAAAATACAGGTTAAACTTCCTTTCTAAGTCAGGGCTTCACCTGGGTAGAGGTGTTAACATGACGAAAGGTGGTGGTGGCTCAAGGTGGCAGGGTGTGTGAGAGAGGTGACAGGAGAAGAGTGTCTTTAGCAAGATGTGCTGGGAAGAAGAAGAAGAAGAAGAAGAAGAAGAAGAAGAAGAAGAAGAAGAAGAAGACGACGACAAGGATCCATCTTGGGCAGGCTGGCTGAAGGCTGGCTGGGAAAGATGCCTTGGAATCCAGTGCAGCACTGCTGTGAGGAACAAGTCCCTCTTGAGATGACCATGCTGTAAAGATCTGGACTCCTCCCTTCAAACTCAGGTGTAAATATGTGAATAATTCATATTTCTTAAAGATACAACAGTCTCTGCCACGTCTTGATTCTCAAAGCAACACAGACCCTGGGTGGGTGCCTGGAACCCCCTGGAATTTTGCTGCTGCTGGGCAGAGAGGGGTGGCTGAGGGTGGCACCCATTTTTTGTCACAGTATTAACAGAGTCAGGGCGAGCCCAGAACATTTTGCTGCTTCAGGAAAACAGAAAATGTTTCCTCCATGGCCACCCACCACTGTGGTCACTTCCTCTGTGGCCCAGCCACCTCCTCTGCCACTGCCCACCACCACTGCCACCACCTGCTTGCCACTGCAGAGGAGGCTGGATCTGCTGCCTGAGGCCACTGCTTCACCTCGCCTCACCTGAACAGATTTCAGGACACATTCCACCCAGCTGCATGGCAACCCAGTCAGATGGGCGGGGTATTATTATTATTATTATTATTATTATTATTATTATTATTATTCCAGCCAGGCGAAAACAGTCAAGGAGGTGCAAAGCAGGGATGATGAGGACTATAGCCTGAGCCCAAGGGCCAGACAGATAGTCATGGAGGGTTGCAGAGGTTCCCCTCCTGAGGCCTCGAGGGCATCCTCATATTTCATATTTGAAATGGCACTTGGCAGGTTCCTTAGCTTGGGTACATGGCACTCTTCTTGGTCCACTGTGCTTCCAGTTCCTTGGGAGGGTCTCTTGAGCAGCTTGCATCAGACCCAAACTGACCACTGCTGCCTTAAACTGTTTCTATATGAGAAGCACAAGCTGGTTCCTGAGGGTTCCCCTTAGGTAACCCTCTTCCATCATAAAGCTAGTTTTTTTTAAAAAATGGAATTTCCTCCCCATGGTTCCTTGGGGAAATTAGTGCAGTTTAAATCAATTTAAATGGCGATGTGTTATTGAGCAGGAATGAGACTCCTGCTGGTTATTCTGTTCTGTTCTATTCTATTCTGTTTTGTTTTTCTTTTTTCTAAATAATAATAATACCCCCCCCCCTTCTGAAATATGCAAGCGGTTGCCCTGAAGACACTGGAATATGAGAGCGTTTGCTGCGGCAGCCTGATTAGCTGCGATGAAAATGGGGGTGGGAAAGGGATGGAGGAGGAAGCACAGGGTTCCTTTCCTTTTTACGGAGAGTGATATATCGCTGTAGACCCCATTAATCCGACGCCTGCTCTTTTCTACAGAGTGATTTGCAGACTGCTCCCATTTGTTCTCAGCCGGGCCTTTCTGCAGTTGGGGTGGACACTGGGAAAGAGCGTCACTTCATTATTGATTTGTGCTGTGGGATCAAACAACGCAAGCTTCAAATTTGCCATTGTGTTGTGTTTCCATCGAAGTACGTCAAAGTCACACTGTGTTTGGGGGAGAGAGCAGAAAAGCCAAGTCCTTGCACTTGGGCTCTATTGCATGCTATAACGAGAATATTTGGGTGAAATTCAATGTTGTGCTATTGCAAATGTTTCCTTTATGCAAGCATATCACCTTGTCAGAAGGAACGTCCTCTTTCTCTCCCTGAACTGTCCTGGAGGTCTCCCAACTCCCTCTGAGCCATTTTTTTTAGGGGGGGACGACGCAGGGAGCAGGGAGATATCCCTGTTGCACAAGCAGAAGTCCTGCTGATGGGGTTCATTAGATGAATCCTGCTCGTTGCATTTATAATTGCATGTACAAAGCTATTTTCTTCCTTAGGTGAAGATCCTGGATGTACTTCGAAGAATATATGATCTAAGCAGTGCTCCTGATCACAAAGCGGAAAGTCAGCAACCTTGAAGAGTCCATTTAATAGAATCATAGAATTGTAGTGTTGGAAGGGACCTTGAGGGTCATCTAGTCCAACCCCCTGCAATGGAGGACCCTGGTTTGAATGGATTGGGGAAAAATGTCTCCTTCTCAGCCTCCTTCTCATTCAACACCTGTAGATGGCAGGGTGGCTATTCTTTCCAGCAGAAAACCCTGGGCTTCATTTCTATGACAGCTGCCCCCTGCCCTATTGCACCCCAGCTGCCTACTTAACCCCTGAGCTGCCTGGTCATCGTTAGCACTAATTAGCTGTCCTTTCTCTCTTTCTTCCTCTCTCTACTGAGTCATTCACCCTCCAGGGCTCACTGTGGCCTTCGCTGGGTCACCGTCAGCATCCTTATCTGACTTTGAACCCAACCCACCAAGGATTTCTCCTGCATCACAGACAGTAATAGAAGATGAAGATGATCAGAGGTGGGTAGGCCATGCCTTTTATTTATGACGAGTTGTTATTTATCTGTCCCCATCATCAAATTTCTCATACTGTGCTAAACCATATCCAAGGCAATTTTTCGGTTCAGGGTGGAAATGGAGAATTTTTTTTTGTAATGTTGAAGTTCAAGGATGCTTTGGCCTTGTTGCATTTATTACAAACTGATGTGATCCTTTTGATTTAAATGCAAGTCTTTCATTCAGAGTGTGGAATGAGGGCTTTTTCAGAACTGGCAGCTGGATGCTTGCTAATTTTTCAGAACTGGCAGCTGGATGCTTGCTATCCTTGGGCAGGGAACTTTTAATGTGGAGGAGGGTTCGAACATGCTATCCTCCACCTATGTTCTAAAGTGGTACAGTCCAGAGAGGGCTATGTCATGAGAGTATTCAGAACATGTGATTTGGCTCCAAGATTCACGTGAGTAAGTTTCTGCTTTGCTAAGATTGTGCATTGTGTTTCTGGCTCAGCATTAATAAATCTCTTGATTTCAGCCTTGAATGAAAAGTCCCATCAGGGTGTGGCTTGTACTGGCACGATTCAGATCTCTCTCCTCCCCCCCCCCCCGCAGTCGATCTCTCTAGCATTGCCAGCTTTCCCCCCACCCACTAGTCCTGTGAAGTCTGACATATAGAAATTTATCGGGGGCAGCTTTTTCCTGGCATGGGGGTAAACTGATGGGGAATCAATTCACCTGCTCAATCTCTGTGCCTCTACTAGCTAGTGTAAAAGAACCATTAAGAAGAAAGAAATAGGCAATGCTACAGACACATTTGTTTGGGGAGCGGGTGGCGCTGTGGTCTAAA
Organism: Darevskia mixta; assembly: GCA_034641385.1. Taxonomy (NCBI): domain Eukaryota; kingdom Metazoa; phylum Chordata; class Lepidosauria; order Squamata; family Lacertidae; genus Darevskia; species Darevskia mixta. Next base: position 24,804,057 of record JAWWNH010000011.1, read on the forward strand.
CCACAGAGCCTAGGGCTTGCCGATCAGAAGGTCGGTGGTTCGAATCCCCGTGATGGGGTGAGCTCCCGTTGCTTGGTCCCTGCTCCTGCTAACCTAGCAGTTTGAAAGCACGTCAAAGTGCAAGTAGATAAATACCATAGGTAAATGGAAGGTAAGGTAAGGTAAATGGCGTTTCCATGCGCTGCTCTGGTTCACATGACCCGGAAGCTGTACGCCGACTCCCTCTGCCAGTAAAGTGAGATGAGTGCCGCAACCCCATAGTCGTCCATGACTGGACCTAACGGTCAGGGGTCCCTTTACCTTTACAGACACATTTGTATATATTCAATGCATTTTTATTTTATGAAAGGGCATGTTATAACGATGTAAGTAAATAAATATAATAAACCTCTGGACCTATGCTGCAACTCAACATGAGAATGATGTAGTTGAATGAATCACTTTCATAACTAACAGTCATGGCTTAGGACACACATTTAAGATATCTTAATGAAGAGTGTCTAGCCTTGAATACAAGAGTGGAGAACATCCAGCCATTAGACTGGTCTTGACCCACCAATGGGTCCAAAAGTCATGCACACCTGCCAATCAGCTGGCATCAGTTTAATAGGCATTCGTCACCTCTTTGTGTATATGCTTGGGGATGCGAAGTGTGGGGTGGTCCCTAACCTTGCAATGCTCAGATGTAGGCACAATGGGGAAACTAATCTGTGTAAATAACTGCAAACATGGAACTGGGTGGTTAGTATGTATCATGGGACAGAAATTCTGGGTGCATTGATCAGCAGTAAAAGGGTGCCAACTTGTGTGTGTGTGTGTGTGTGTTTTAGTTTCATTCAGTTTGCTCAATTGTGCAATAGGAACCCCCCCCACCTTTTGTGAGGAGAAAGAGGGTGAGAGAACAGCTTGATATAAATTAGCTGCTCAAAGCAGGATGGTGCTCTCCCCTGGCCCCCCAGGTGGAGATGGGGGAAGCGCCGCCACTTATAATCTTGGCAGTTTGCTGTTACGCTCTTCAAAGCGTGACGCACATCTTCGGCAGCCAAGCTAACATTTCCAGAGTCTGATCACCCGCGGCACTGAAGATTGTATCCAGGTGGCGAGATCGAGTTTCACAGCTCCCGCCATGCCCGTATAATGTCATGGCCACAAAACATCTGCACGCCAAGCTGTTTCTGTATCCTGAAGGGTGAATTTTAGAGTGGGGTGCCCCACTGAAGGACGACCCCCTCTCCCCGTTCAGTCAACAGACCTATCTCATGCTCTCAAAGATTGAGGGGTGGGGAGAGAAATAACAGCAGACTCCAGGCTGCCAGCCATTGTTTTGCCTGATTAATATCTACGCATATCCCCTCCACTACAATAAATGCATTCAGGTCACACCCACACCATAAAGCACATGGCTTCCCCCAAAGAATCCTGGGAAATGTAGTTTGCCCCTTACAGAGCTCCCAGCACCCTTGGCAAACTACAATTCCCAGTGTCCTTTGGGGGGAAGCCTTTAAATGCATGGTGTGGATGTGACCTCGATTTTTATTGCTTGAACATAATACGGAGCCTACTCTCAACCCCAGCTCCACACTCCTAATCACCATTTCGGCAATCTCATGTGAGGGTATGCGCCCTCTCTCTGTCTCCTGCCTGAGTGAGTTTGGCTTCAGGACTTGGGGAATGAGCACAATGGCCGTGATTTTCTCTCCAGGTACCCTCTCATGCTAACTCCGTGTGAGAACCTGGTCCCTGTATGCCTCCATCTTCCTCTCTCTCAGCCCCAAATGTAAGATTCCTGGCATCAGATGCTTGAAATGCAGAGCTGTCAGTTAACGAATAATGTTTAGTTGATGACTTCTCTGTCTTTTAAATCATTCGTTGGCTAGTTATATTTAAATAAATTTACATATTTTGATACCTGGCTGCAAAACGCCTTTATGAGATTTGAAAGAGCAGTAAGGTCTTTCAATGGGATACAACCCATTGAACAGCATCCCCTACTTTCCCCCTTTTGTTAAACCAGAGAGCCTAGGGCTTGCCGATCGGAAGGTCGGCAGTTCAAATCCCCGTGACGGGGTGAGCTCATGTTGCTCGGTCCCCGCTCCTGCCAACCTAGCAGTTTGAAAGCGCGTCAAAGTGCAAGTAGATAAATAGGTACCACTCTGGCGGGAAGGTAAACAGTGTTGCGGTGCGCTGCTCTGGTTCGCCAGAAGCGGTTTAGTCATGCTGGCCACATGACCCAGAAACTGTACGCTGGCTCCCTCGTCCTATAGAGCGAGATGAGCGCCGCAACCCCAGAGTCGTCCACGACTGGACCTAATGGTCAGAACAACAAAAAAGGCGACAGCTTTTAAGTTTGTCCTTCATTTGAGTGAAAATTAACCTACCTTAAACCAAAACTGCAGTTGCCTGATCTCCTGGATAGTTAAATAACAGATAAGAATATTATCTGGGCAATATTATTAATTAATATTAAATATTATTTATTTACTTATTAAAACATATTGTTATCCCGGGAGTTTATTTCCTTTTCGTGTGTGGTTTGTTTTAAATTGCCTCTGTTCTTCCAGCTGATGACATTTTGAATGGAAGCGCAGTTTAATTTGTTATACTGTATATCTATATTAAGTGCATGCTGCCCTCTAATGGCTAATATCTCTGGGTGCTGTCGTATTTCTATACCTTCGTACAGTATCAGTTTCCAGAGAAGCAGCTGCGTTAGTCTGCTGCAAACAAAATCAGCAAAGAGTCTGGTGGCACTTGGAAGACTTACAAATGGCACAAACATTTCTGGACTAGAGTACACTAGAGTACACGTCAGATTTCATTAGATGAGGCATAATCCTCAATTGCAGAAACACACACAAACAACCACACACACACACACACACACACACACACACACACAAACACACACACGGTTGTAAGGCGGAAGAGCTGTAAGCATTGAGATCAAAGGGAAGTGGAAGACAAGAAGCATAGATAAGTAACAATTCAGCTAGAACCAGAATGTATGCAAGATAAGCACTGTGAGCCTTTACAACAGTAGCCATAGCTGATGAAACAATGCAACTCTGCAATGCCCTGTTAATTAACATTTGGAATGGGAAAGGAAACCATTGTCGTCATTCAGATCCAAAGGAACAGAGAGGAATGTCTTGACTCATTGTGATCCAGCGGATTGTAATCAGGCTGGAGCCTCCCTTTGAAATTCTTTTGTTAAATATGCCCACCTTAAAATAAGTGGCGGAGTGGCTATGACCCTGGCGATGACCCTTGCGCCTATCAGGCTAGTTTTTCTCCAGGGGTTCTGCTTCATCTTGACCTCCTTCCTTTGGAATGATGCCATGAGGCCCGTACATTGGCAGTAAGGGGATTTCCCTCTCTCTCCTTGGGCCACATGACCTTCTACAGGAAGGAGTGATGAAAAGACTACCTGTGCCCCAAGTCTTTTCAGCTCCCTGCCCAGGGCCGGCGCGTCCATTTAGGCAAACTAGGCAATTGCCTAGGGCGCCAAAATGGAGGGGGCGCTGGCCAGCCTGCCCGCCGCCCGCCGCCCGGTGCGGCCCTAACCAGCGGCGGAGCAAGCAGGTTGGGGCGAAAACCGCGGCGGCGGGGGCGCCAAAATGGAGGGGGCGCTGGCCAGCCTGCCCCCGCCGCCCGCCGCTGCCCCAACCAGCGGCGGAGCAAGCAAACCTCGGCGGTGGGGGGCGCCTGGCCCGGCAGGGGGCGGGGCACCGCTCCGCAACGTGCGTCATACGCAATGACGTCACGTGGCCCGCCCCCTCGCCTAGGGCGGCCAAATTGCCAGCACCGATCATGTCCCTGCCCAGTGTCTCATAGTCTCTTGCTATGTGCTGCAGGCTATGTGTGGCAGTATTATTTGTACCCACATGAATCAGAAAGAAGCAGTAGTGGTCAGTGGGTTTTATAAGACCTGGCAACTTCTCCGTCACTCAGTAGGGAGTCACCTATCACCATAATTCAGCCCCACTCTGTGCGTTGATTCTGAAAGGAAAACACTAGTGGGGACCTTCCCTTTTGGGTCACTCCAAGGGTGAGAGAGCATCACCCCATTTTTTACACCATTTTTGTTATTGGAGCAATGCTGTTCTTTAAGGGAGATGGTTCTTATTGAGTTTTGTCCTGATTGATTGGCTTGGGACGGCCAATGCTGTGGAGAAAATACCTGGTTTATTATTGCTAGCAAGTTCCTGTGATTATGATGGGTAGGTTGGAGAGTCGGCATGCAAATTGCAGGGATCTTGATGGTGTGCACGCCGTACAGGAAGTAAGCAAGTAAATGGACACAAAAGATAGCAAATGGTTCAACATGTAAGCCAGTAAATTAACTGAGTGAAAGGGGCTGTTGGATTTGAACCAGGGATTTGATGGCAAGAACCAGGGCCAGCGCTATCTGCACCACTCTGGCAGCTTGACAGAGGAGGGAGTTGCTCTCAAGAGCCCTCACTGCAGATGGCCAAAGGGCAGAACTGCAGCTTCTAGCTCAGACCTGAGGTGGTCAGTGGGGTTATATATCTGTCCCTATAAAGACTTTGTCTCTGGTCTGAGTTGTCGCCAGGCTGTCTGCTGTTTCTCCAGAACTTGCCGGTTCCATCTCGCATCACATCTTCCAGATTTGCATCCCCTCGCAGCACGTGGTCTGACATTGGCCATCCTGCATGACCTGAAATTTGTTCAGTAAATAAAGGCACATCTTCTCTCTTTGAATCCATTCTTGCCCAGAGTTCAAAGAGTAACTTCCACATCTGTAATTTTGCAGCTTGTACGGTTGAGAACTAGTGATCTAGCTGGATAATATTTAACAGGTGGTTTACTTTAGCAACAAACCTTCATTGTAGGAGTGAGCCAGCTTCTGAACTTCTGTTCAGTTTACAACCGGACATGTCACAACTCCTGTCCTGTCCTCAGGAAGCTATCTGTACTCTATCCGACTTGGGTGAGCAGGACCAGGGGCCAAACACCCTGCTCTTTGCTGAAGAATTTGCACCTGTTGGGAGTAAGGCACGATGCCTTGCCCCCAAGAACCAACTGGCTTTTCTTTGTGGCGCAAGGGAGTGCCTCATCAGCATTGCAGAGCATGTTCTTTTTCTTGGCAAGCCCAGGAGGGACTTTAAGATGTCAAAGTGATCCAGGCACAATGTAGAGTGAAGAACAGAAGAGGGAGTGGAAAGGTGGTGTTGGGTTAATGACTAATGAAACGGAGAGAACAATTGCAAAATATAATCCAGTCATCTTTGGCAGGGAACCAGGTATGTTGCTTAGGACAAAAGTTCAGGGCTGGAGGAAGGATGATAACAAAATGGATGAAGGGAGCTTGTGTGTGTGGTGTACTTCATACGTAGAGCTTTGCATTGGACTTGGACCAGGAAGACCTGGGACCTGGGCTCAGCCACCCAAGCAGCCTTGGGCAACTTACCATCTCTCAGCCTGGCTATGTATGTCAACCAGCGCTCTTCAGAGGAATTAAACCCTACAGGTTTAATCCCCCCCCAATATTTTCTATTGAGTTTTAATATGAACAAACAAGTTTCAAAAATAAAAATAAAGACAAAACCATTATGTGGGGGGCGGTGAGAGAGAGAGAGAGAGAGAGAGAGAGAGAGAGAGAGAGAGAGAGAGGAGATTCAGTTGTCACAATTGCCAATACTGTAAAGAAGTGTAGGATACAGGTCGGTGTGCAATTTACTGAGTTAATAATATATCATACCAAGAGGGAAAGGATGTGTGGTCTATAATTAGTGGAACCTGACACTCTTTGTATATAAAATAAAATTCAAACAAATGGCAAAGAAGTGATCTGAAAAACATTGCCCCCCGAATACTTCTAGATTATGTGAGATTATTCCCCCCCCCCAAGAAGGGCAATTTGCCAATTATTGGAATACCAATACAGTGGTACCTCGAGTTACAAACGCTTCAGGCTACAAACTCCGCTAACCTGGAAGAGTTACCTCTAGTTGAGAACTTTGGCCCAGAATGAGAACAGAAATCGTGTGTTGTGGCAGCAAGAGGCCCCATTAGCGAAAGCACGCCTCTAGTTAAGAACAGTTTCAGGTTAAGAACGGACCTCCGGAACGAATTAAGTTCGTAACTAGAGGTACCACTGTAATCCAGATTATTGAGACCAACATTTCCCATCTGGCCTATGAGACTATTTAAGCCCATCCACCTTGAACTCTTGGAAGATAGATAGAATAGAGATGTATTAATAAACAAATGAGCAAACAAATAAATTTATTTGAACTCAGCACCTGCTAATGACAGCTGGCACGGTGCATTAAAAAACAGCACAAAATTGCTGACAAGGGAATCTGCTCACACAGCCTGCTTTTAAAGCACACCCCACACCCAAAGAATCCTGGGAATTGTAGTTTGTTAAGGGTGCCGGGAATTGTAGCTACAGTTCCCAGGATGCTTTGGAAGGGGGGGGTGCGCTTTATATGCTCTTTGAATGAATTGTGTGTACGCAGTGGGGTTCTCATTTCCTTCGCTTGGTTAGCTACAACAACATTACGCGCAAAGTCTGGGACAGTGCACAGAACATAATTGGCCTGACTTTCTAAAGGCACCCAGAAGGAATGCCCTCCTATCTTGCCAAGGAGACTGGTGGCAGTAATTAGCTGTATGCAAACACTGCACGGGGGGCGGGCGGGGGGCCGACTCATTGGCTTCCTGCCTCTTGTCCTTGCAAGAGTACGGAGGGGAGATGACGGACGATGAGTAACACTCCTTTGCTGCTGTGCTGTTGGTTTCCAGATGAACTGGTTTGTTTTTTAGCTCGCTCTTGCACACGCTGGCATGGCCTGCCCTCCCCTCCTGCAGCCGTACTGTGTTACCTGCTATTATGCGCGCCCAGCCCTCATCGCAAACAAAAGGCAAGAGCAGTCTAAATCACTGCAACACAAAGACTATAATTAAGAGGAGAAAGCATTCAGATGCCCACCAGCGATTCAGATTAGCTGGAGTGGCAAATCACTTGGCAGCTTGCTAGTGGCTTGGACGGAGCTAAATGGCTATTTTGCTGCCTTTGGCCAAGATTAGGTGATGTAGTTGGAATATTACTGTCCAAACACAGTTCCCAAATAGCTGTTTTTATGTTTGCATGGAAGAATGCTGTTGTCATTATTTATTGATTGCGCTGACTAGTCGCTTTTCTTCTATAAAAAGTAACCCAAAGCAATTTACAAAATAATACAACAGTGGAATATGATTCTTCCAGAGTCCCCACCAGAAAACTCACGCACACATACACACACACACACGTACCAAATTGGCAAACAGGAGTTTGATGCACTTCAACTTGTTACAACCTCAATTTTATCACAGAATGATTTGCTAGGTTTTCTCTGAAAGCCTGCAGTTACCAAAAATTCTGAGAATTTTGGCTTCTACATTAACAGAAAAGGGATGGAAGTGATGTCGTTTCTGGGCTATCAAAACCCATGCATGCTCCAGATAGAGGGCAGGGCCTGGCTCACACAAACCATGCAACCCTACGCAAGTTGTGAGGAATGCTACTGCTAAATTGATTGTGACATACATAAACACTATACTTTTAAAGCAAATTCGAAGCACATTTCCCCATTCCTCAAAAAGCACTGTAAATTGTGACGGCTTACTGGGACTTGTAACTCTATGAGGGGTACTCTACAGTGCCCAGAATCCTCCGAATTTAGCAGCTTAGGCATGTGAGGGAAAAACCCTGTCAGAACGTCTGTTTCCGTTCAGTAACTAGGATTTTAGGTAGTTTACCAATGACTATCAAGAAGCCTGGAAGGTGTGTGCTGTCAAAAAAACACAGCAGATTATAGCAGAGCCATAATGCTGCTGCACGTTTCAAAAATTCCCATTTCTGTCATTTAACAACAACAATAATAATGAGCTTAAGTAGCCTTTTTGATGGCTTTCCGGTCAGTTATAACCTGGCTTCCGGCCAAAAGATTATGGCTGCCTCAAGGCCGTGTGACTTTTGACAGGTTAACGCTGCCACCTGCTAGTTGGTTTTAAGGATTGTTGTTGAAGCAACAGCCAATGCAGAGCACTAAAGGCCCCTCCAGACCGGCATTTTCTTCTTCTCCTTCTTTGCAGGTGTATTCTGTAAAATGTCACTGATGCAATATTAGTGCATTTGTGGTGGTGTTAATCTTATTTTATTGGTTGTCCTGCAATGCTTCCCCCAATGTTACCACGCGATTGTTGTTTGGAGGGGCTCTTTTGCACTGCTAAATCAAAAGTGCATGAGATAAATTGAAGTACTGTTGAACACAGAGCTGAATCGCACAGCAACAAACCATAGTTTGACGCTGTATCTGATCTGGTCTCTGTGCAACGGCTGTATCTAGGTAGCTTGAAATGTTTGCAATGTAGGGCTGCTTTGCACTTGCAGCTAGCTTCTAAGCAAGAGATTCAGGAATGTGATTGTGTACTGAGGTGCCTTTTGTACGAAGTATGGATGAGCCAGTAATGAGGTACAAATGGATCTCAGTAACAATTTGTGTTCCACTGTGTTTGAGATTTGTCTCCTATGGGATCCCTTCTTACACTGAGCACCCAGTTCTGATCAAGGTGCCTACTATAAATCTATACATAAATTTCCATGATGATAATTTTTATCTTGCAAACTGCCCTGTGATCCTCCGACGAAAGGGGGTACAGAAATCAAATAAATAAATAAAAACAATGCATGCCATGATGATGTTTATGTGGCCATGCAAGTTTGGTAATATATGCATAATGCAACGTATTCCCCCCAAAAGGTGGGACAAGGAAAATGGTCAAACCCTAGCAAAACCTGTTAAGTATATATACTCATAAGAGTTGGCTGTGAGAGCTGCCAGCACTAGGTCCCCCAAAGATATTGCCGAGATATTGCTTCAAGATTCATTGATAAAGCGATAACTCCCACTTGTTGTTTAGTCGTTTAGTTGTGTCCGACTCTTCGTTACCCCATGGACCAAAACACGCCAGGCACTCCTGTCTTCCACTGCCGCCCACAGTTTGGTCAGACTCATGTTGGTAGCTTCGAGAACACTGTCCAACCATCTCGTCCTCTGTCGTCCCCTTCTCCTTGTGCCCTCCATCTTTCCCAACAGCAGGGTCTTTTCCAGGGAGTCTTCTCTTCTCATGAGGTGGCCAAAGTATTGGAGCCTCAGCTTCAGGATCTGTCCTTCCAGTGAGCACTCCAAGCTGATTTCCTTCAGAATGGATAGGTTTGATCTTCTTGCAGTCCATGGGACTCTCAAGAGTCTCCTCCAGCACCATAATTCAAAAGCATCAATTCTTCGGCGATCAACCTTCTTTATGGTCCAGCTCTCACTTCCATACATCACTACTGGGAAAACCATAGCTTTAACTATAACTCCCACGCAAAGGTGTTAAAAATAAAATCACTGCATGCTGTGTGCCCTCCTCCTCCAAGGCTCCTTTTAAAGACAGTCAAGCCTTATCCTTTGGGGGGGGGGAAACCCCAAACTTCAAAGTTGTTTCCAACACACAGAGATCCTCTGAGAATGCTTTTGAGCAAAGCACCTCTGCCTCTCTTGATTTTCAGGAAGACCGTGGGCCTCTTCTTCCACCTCCTCGCTGGAGCTGTGTGTCACCGCAGGATGTTCTTTTCGCTCAGGTTATAATCGGGATCTGTGAGGTTGCTAGGCATAGCTGTGTTTGGCTCTGCAAAGCTATTTCAGGCAGCCAGATACAGTCAGTTCTAAATTAGGACAGGACTTCATGCTACCTTGGTAGGCATGTGTTCACACACCCACGTTTGCCGAGACAAAGGTGAGGCAGGGACAGCATGCTTTGCAAAGGGAGAATCGGCAGGTGCTTAGCTTCATTTGCGCTTGCTGATCTCCCCTGCAAATGGTTGTAACTCCCATCTCCTGCTCTGATTTTGCCTCATCTACGCTTACTTCTAGGGCGCGGGTGGCGCTGTGGGTTAAACCACTGAGCCTAGGGCTTGCCGATCAGAAGGTCGGCAGTTCAAATTCCTGCTACGGGGTGAGCTGCTGTTGCTTGGTCCCAGCTCCTGCCAACCTAGCAGTTCGAAAGCACGTCAAAGTGCAAGTAGATAAATAGGGACCGCTCTGGCGGGAAGGTAAACGGCGTTTCCGTGCGCTGCTCTGGTTCGCCAGAAGCGGCTTAGTCATGCTGGCCACATGACCTGGAAACTGTACGCCGGCTCCCTCGGCCAGTAAAGCGAGATGAGCACCGCAACCCCAGAGTTGTCCGCGACTGGACCTAATGGTCAGGGGTCCCTTTACCTTTACCTTTAGGCTTACTTCTAGGTTCCATTTTTTTACATTATGCCTTGGCTTCCTCCCCCCCCCTAACAGAACTCAGGGTGGGGCATGTGGGTCACCAGCCAGCCATTGTGGGGCTCATTTGTTAAGAAGAATCTGCAGGTGACCACTGTAAACAGTTGAGCTCCTGAGAAGTATTCGAATAACACTTGTAATGCAACAAGAACTAGGAATACATGGGATACTGACAAAATTGAAGTGACTTAAAATATGCAGCGGAAAAGGATTAGAGACAGAACCCATGGAGGGTTGGGGGGAAGTCCAGAGATTCGATCGAGTCTTTGTTTCTTTATTATTCATGATTTTGAATGTAAATTTTAATTTGTAAAACTAAATAATAATAAAAAGAAGAACCTGCAGGTAGGACACAGGCTGATTCTCCTATGTAAATTCCCCCACTATCCTCACATTTGACTCATGAAGAAGGCCTGTAGTAACACTATTAGATGTTCCTTTTGCAGTATACAGGCTATTAAAGTATTTCTGTGGGTGGGCTTCCTATTATTTCGCATGGTGCACCCATATATCCTTCACAGAAGGGGAATAATAATGACTATTTACTGCGCCCCTTTTTCACAGGGTGCATGTAAAGATCTTGCCAAGTAGCTTGGAGGATTTAACTATAGATCCACACACAATTAAAAATAATGTGGGAGAAAGGGGGATATCGAAAAGCTCACTGATAAGAATGGAGACCATTGATGAATTATCTATCAAATTATCACCTGTATTTGGAAGTCGCAGGCAAGATTTGAAATACAAGCAGCAGATTATTGAAAGAATTAATGATACCGGGGCTTAGATAATAATAATAAAAAACAGATGTGTTTCAAAACAGATAATAAAAAGGAGTAACGAAAATAAACATCAGGAAAGGAGGGGTGGGAAGTCAAGAAGAAGTTATGTATGTATATAAAAAAAATGTATATGAAGTTAAGTGGTTTGAAATATCTTTGGAGACTGTACACACACACACACACACACACACACAGAGAGAGAGAGCGCGAGAGAGCGAGAGCGAGAGAGATTGGTAATTGTTATAGAGCAGGCATAGGCAACCTTCGGCCCTCCAGATGTTTTGGCCTACAACTCCCATGATCCCTAGCTAACAGGATCAGTGGTCAGGGATGATGGGAATTGTAGTCCAAAACATCTGGAGGGCTGAAGGTTGCCTATGCCTGTTATAGAGCTTCCAAACACATGACTAAGCCTTCTCAGGGTGAGTTCTCTTTCCTTAGATTACCTTAGTTTTCTCTCTCACCCTGACACGTGGTAAGGAGGATTTTTTCAGATATCAGGTGCAGGCGGACTCCATCCCTTGCTGAGTTCAAACATGCCTTAGGCCTAACTCTTCACTGTGACTTTAAGCAGCTTATTGTATCTGAGCTGAAGAACTGGTATCTTTGTGCGATTACAAAATGTGTGGTAAAACCAGTGCTGTGCCGAAACTAGCCCTCAAAAAAGAGAGAAAAACCTTCCTCTACAAATGAGGCATTTGTATTTGTGCCGCATTTGCAGGGCATTTTAGAATTCCTTTATAATTTTGATAGTTATATGGTTGAGCTTACTTTATTGTTATGAGGTGGCCGAGGGTGGTGTGTGCATTTTTCTTTCCATTTAATATTTATTCAGTCCCCTGCAACCCCCTGGCTGTTACCTTATGACATCATGTTCTGGGCTTCAACTGAATGTGGGAAACCACGGAGGCTTGCTGAAAGTTCAAGTACACTATGTCATGCAAACCACCTCTTCCTATATGCTTGCTGACACTCTCAAAGAACTCTAATAGGTTCGTTGAAGGACTTGCTCTTGCAGAAGCCATGCTGGCTCTTCAGCAATACTTTTTCTTCCATATGCTTTCCTTTATCTTTAATAATACTTTCCACAAGTTTCCCTGGGACAGCAGACTTTGTGATACAGTTTTCCAACTAAACAATGTTTCCAAAAATACATATATTGGGGGGAAATTGCATAAAAATGAATATATTCATGAAAATAACATACTAAGATACATTATACTGTATGATGAGAAATTGCTTGCACATAAGTGTATAGTAATCAAAACTGCGTATAAAAATATGTTTATTAGGAAAAAGTTGCACAAAAATGCTGAAGAATTTTCATGATTGTTTTTTTTTTAGAAAGAGGATTTTGCTAAAAGCTGCAGAAATGTGGGGAACTGAATTTCAGACTGGAAGAATGAGTAACTGAGAGAACCTCAATGCACTTATCCTTCGATTCATACTCTTGAGTTTAAACAATACATGTAATGAAAGGAAGCAGAGTGTTATAGGAAGGAAAGCTGAATATATTGCATTGAACCTTGGTGGGACAAATTGGTGCACAGGGATTTTGTACTTTCTTTAGGTCAACAGAATGTAAACAGCAATTGCAACTAAACCTTTGTGTTACATTATTTTGCTATGCCACATCTGCCAGACTGCAGACAGTAGGGTTTCCAAAAGTAAAACAAATCCCCTCTCTAATTCATGGTGCCTTTAGTCATGTCCCTTAATGACTTCATAGCAACACCCTTTCAGTGACTCTTAACAGTGAAATTAGCACAAATAATAGTGCGATGGTCTTGATTTAAAAGCTCCACCTTTACATCAGAGTCTCCCTAGAAAGAAAGAAGAGGAAGTCATTAGATCAGAATAACCCTGTAATGATTGGCTCGCCCCTTTGGGGGGCATGTTCACTTATAATGTCATCACTGCCACTGGTGGTTTTGCTACTCGAATAATACTTGTATTTCAGAGGGCAAACTAGAAAAAGCCTACCTGAGGGAGCTCATGGAATCCCATCGAGACAGGCCCTTCATAGTAGATTAGTTCTGCAAAGGAAATAAATCAGTAGCAAGTGAGAGAGCCAGAAATGATTTTACAGCTAGGTAGTGTACTGTCTGTGCACATAACATCCATGGTTATAATGGATAACTCCAATATACTGGAAGAAAACTAGAATTGAAATCCCTGCTCAGAAATGAACTGAGATCCAGAGTTGCTGTTCCAGTAGATGTCTAATGTGCTTTCTCCAGCTCGCTCCTTCCCGGGTGCATTAAGAACATACAAACTTTTCGGACATCTAGCAGTTTATCACAGTGACCGGGACATATGGGTATTTAGCTGTTTTAACTGAGTGCGGGCAGTAGGACTCCTCCTGAATACCAAATAGTTGTGTCCAGTGCCAACAAGACTGGAACCAAAAGAGGGCCAAGAGACAGAGATGGCCATTCATTTCCAAAGCATGTCTTGAAGATACATGAAAAGGGGCTTTCTTGCTTGTTGCCTCCATGTTGTGGAATACTGTTCCTTGCTCTAGACCAGGGTGGGGAACCTCTGCCCCATGGGGCAGACTTAGTCTGCCAGCCTCCCAATGTAGCCCACAAGGCTGTTTTGAGGAAGCCATGCCAACTCACCCTACTTCTGACATCATGCATGACTTCAGGTAATGGCAAGGCTGCAGAGGAACGATTGGGAGCTGAAAGTGGACTCCTGATTGCTCCTTTGCTGCCTACAACCCGTGCTTTTTTCTTGGGGTACGCAGGAGTATGTATACCCTCAAACATTTTGTGAATCTTTGTACTTTTGTCCATTTACTGTGTTTTTCCCGATTTGAACTATAAAATGGTGATTTTCTTGAGTCAAAATGAGAGTACCCCTAAACTTTTTTTAAAAGAAAAAAAAGCACTGTCTACAACCCATAATGGGTTGAATCCTGACAAGACAGAAGTACTGTTTTGGGGGGACAGGAGGTGGGCAGGTGTGGAGGACTCCCTGGTCCTGAATGGGGTAACTGTGCCCTTGGAAGGACCAGGTGCGCAGCCTGGGAGTCATTTTGAGCATGTGGGTGGAAATATTTGTAATCACATGTTACTAAAGGGAAAGTAGCTTCAATTCAAAGCACTGAGAAAAAGTTTTATTAGCATTTGGGAGCAGCGTCTATAGATGAAGATATATAGTAATATCTAATACAATCAGCTGTGACTTTTTGTCACGATATGCTTCACTTTGGTGTGTGTGTGTGTGTGTGTGTGTGTGTGGAACAATACTTCCTGTCTCACTGAGGATTTGCAACCCCCCAGAAAAATGTGGCCTTCTGGTTTAATATGTGCACGGCAGTTTGTGTTGGGACCTGCGATGGACTCCAGTACTCTCTAATGTATTTTCTACAGGTTCTTATTAAGCACTTCATCAGAATAAGGCAGACTGCCAGGAGATCTGTGGGTGCCTTTATTCTTCTTCTCATTTTTCTTTAATTCAATATAGAACTGAGAGAGAGAGAGAGAGAGAGACTCGGAATAATGTTTCCATCAGTCCGACTTCCATAATTTGCATGATTGGTTGCTCATGTAGTATTTGTCTATTATTCTGTGACACATTTTTTAAAAAAAGTGCTAGCAATTCCTCCGAGGCCATCTTAGTAGATGAACTGTTGCGTGGTCATGAAACTCACAGCGCAGTGTTTATTATGTTTCAGATTGAGATGTGACTGCAAGCAGAGAAAGAGCGACGGGGGCCTTTGCACATGATTACCTTATTGTGCTACCAAAGCACGTTTGTTTCTCATTTATTGCACACTGTCCGTGTGTGCGCTATCTACCAATAGCAGAGGGCTGCACAGCAATGAGCAATACCTGATGCTCCACCAAGCAAGTAGCATGTTCAACCTGCCCTCATAGTTAACCTCTAAAAACCTGCTTCTGTGGCTCAGCCTTTTCCTGGTCACCGAAGCTTTGACATTTTGGGTCCCCAAATTTGTCTTTAACATTTCAATAGCACCCTATACGAAGCCAAAATTTGGCACCCCCACCTCTCACCTTCCATTCTGCTCAAGTCGCTATGTTGTAGCTGGGAAGCCCTGCAGCGCCCTCTAGTGCTGGCGGCCAGTGCAGCAGAACTTCTTGGACTCTCCAAATTTCAGGTAAGTGTATATAGCATTTCAGGCTTAACAAACTAACGTGTTAATGGCGGATGACCATTTTCCTCCTGATTAATTGGTAGGGCCCACAACGCTTAAAACTCCTGAAGGACTTCTCACGCTGCAGGCCAGGCATTCCTCCAAATGTCAAATCTGATGACCGAGAAAATTAAAATATACCTTCCCCTTATTGTCTTTATTAGAAGCTAGGATAAAATGAGGAGTTATTTTAAGTAATCTGGGAAGGGAGCTTTAAAAAGGCTGTTTTAGTATGACTTTGCAATAGGTCATTATATTTATGTAAAATTCATTAGTGAATTGTTCCGAGCAAGGCAGTTGATTGATTAATTGATTGATTGATTGACAAATCTTTAACAAAGCGATCACCCTGTTTACCAGTTATGTATGCCAAGAATACAATTTGTTTTGCCCCTGTGGTATATAGCTGTGGAAATGCATGTTTGGCAGTGGGAATGTTGTTCATTATCGCAAACACTATCGGTATTTTCTCAGTGTTATAATAATAATAATAATAATAATAATAATAATAATAATAATAATAATAATAATAATTTATTATTTATACCCCACCCATCTGGCTGGGTTTCCCCAGCCACTCTGGGCGGCTTTCAACAGAACATTAAAATACAATAATCTCAACAGAACATTAAAATACAATGTTGATGTGACCAATACCATGCATACCAGTGTAATGAAAACAGCGCTACTGCATATGTACTGAATGGCAGCTGTGTGTTTTGCAATTGCTCCATGCTTCTTGCATAATTTAGCCCAGTCATATTTCTATTGGTAGACATTTTGCTGTAATCAGGAATGAATGGTAGTAGGATTTATCCATCTAGTTCAGAACTGTCTTCATTGACTGGCAGTGGCTCTCCAGAGACTCAGGCAGGGGACAGTCTTAGCCCTACCTGGAGTTGCCAAGGATCGAACCTGGAACCTTCTGCATTCAAAACAGGTGTTCTACCACTGAATTGCTGCCCTTTCCTTGCTAAAGGTGCTGTGCTTCACTTATCCCCTGGGCTTGCGTTTATTTCAGATGTTTGTGTCATATGTTTGCTCATCCTGGAATTCAACAAGACACCCATGAGCCTTCCTGGTAGTCTTCTGTCCATGCACTTACCAGACCAGAGCAACACCTGTCTACCTGTAAGCTTTGTATACCTTCACATTGTGCTCTGCCTTGTAAGTAGAACCTCCTACAAGAAAATTCTAGCACAATGCTTTTTTTGCAGGGAAAGATTTTGACATGGAAAATTGTTTGTGTAAAATTAAACAGGCTGGGCAGATATTTCCAACCTGGTGTGTTCAACTGACACTGCATCTTCTCCCTGCTCACTAAAACTGCTAGCCACTGAACATTTAGCATGTTATTATTCCTGAAAAATTAATCACCTCCTTTCTTCTTTCCGCAGTAACGAAACTCTGGGTGATCTTCTTCGCAAAGTTCCTTGGAGAAAAATGGAACGCTTACCCCATTTATGCCAAGACTTACTTCCACAGACAGTTTCCTGATGCTGTACCCTGTAGAGAGAGACAGAATATAAATCTAATGAGCAACTGTATGGAAATCAGAACATTGTCACTATGTTAGTTTTATTTTTTTTAAAAAAAGAAGAGGGAGGGAGGGAAATCTTGTTCTTTGTTTACATAATGGGTTTAATCACCACTATTTATTTATTTAAAATATTTCCTACTTGCTCATCATTGCCAAGACAATCCCAGAGAGGGTTACATTAAAATAAACGCAAAACACATATTTAAAACAAACACAATGAACAAGCTGAAATCAACAGTATGAACAACAAGTTCAGCTTGGCCCTGAAAACCCAACGAAGTCCATGTCCAATGAATCTGAAAAGGGAAGGAATTACTGGGATGCTGATGCCAAGAAGGATATCCTTCAAATTTACGCATATTGAAGAAGACTTTGGTGACAGCAAGATGTTATGTGTTTCTGAGTGTAATAAATAGTGATGGTTTCCAAAATTAGGCAGCTGTCTTATACACACTTTTTTGGGAGCAAGTCCAACTGAACACATATGTCCACGACTGCCACATTAGACAAGTACATACTGGGGGGAAGGCCTATTATCAGGGCTCAGATTGGCTGAATGTATCTAGACGCACACTCAGTCTTGTCCCGCTCCCTGGGTCCCGATTTGGATTGGACTCTTGCAATGGCAATTTGCCGCATGTGATTTGTCATTACATAGATAAAAGCAAGTTTGGGAGTAAGGAAATTGGAGCGTTGCTTCAGCACTGGTCTGAAGTCGATGGGTGCATTATACAGACTGTCAGAGAGAGGTCAGGGTGAACCCCCCCACTTCCCTGGCAGGGGTCTGTTTTGGAAAATAAAGGTTATGTGTCCCATTACATAAAGGTAAAGGGACCCCTGACCATTGGGTCCAGTCACGGCCGACTCTAGGGTAGCGGCGCTCATCTCGCTTTACTGGCCGAGGGAGCTGGCGTACAGCTTCCAGGTCATGTGGCCATCATGACTAAGCCGCTTTGTCTACTTTCACTTTGAAGTGCTTTCGAACTGCTAGGTTGGCAGGAGTAGGGACCAAACAATGGGAGCTCACCCCGTCGCGGGGATTCGAACCGCCGACCTTCCAATCGGCAAGCCCTAGGCTCTGTTGTTTAACCCACAGCTCCACCCATTACATTGCATTACATTACATTACATTACATTACATTACATAGGTATGTGCTATATGCCATACTTGAAAGATACCCTGCAACCCTTGTGTTTGGTGTGGTATAGAAAAAGGGTGTTTTTAAGTTGATGGTAGTTCAGGGGAGGAGTCATCTGAGTATGAGAAGGAAGGAGGGTAGAATACCCTTTTCTGAGACCAGGGATGGAGACCTCATTGTCTAGGGACAATTGCCTCTTGGGAGCTTCAGGGACTCAGTAATCCCCATCCTTGGAGGTATCCTCTGGCTGCGGTTGGGTTCTGAGGACTGAGGATCCTGGGAGACAATAAAACACATTATACTTACTTAAAATGGTTGCTATTCTGATGTTAAGAGTTTGGGGCACTACACTGGAGCAGGTGTCAATGCTCAAAGCCAAATCTTGCAGTGGATCTGTGGAGAAAAGAAAATGAACCAATTTTCTATACATCACAAAGGAGACTTGATTTCGGAGCAAGTGGACCCCTAAATGGCAGGTTTGGTAGAGATATCCAGAAAATATTGTTCTACTAATCTGGTGGCTCCACTGAATATTCATTCATGGTGGTTTGATGCTATCAGGGTGGACACACACAACCTCCCTGCTTGTAGTTACGCAAGTTCTGGGCTGACCACACTGCTGCATTTCCAGTCAGTACCAATGCCGTAACTTCCCGCTGACATCTTGTCACTTTTTTAGACCACAAATGTTCTGGTTATTTTTGTCCTGCTTTTGTTGGGCTATAGCCCCTCTGGACGACAATAATATGGTAGCGTTGGGAAAGCATTACAGGACAAAATAAAATAGAAGATATTTCCCACTAATGCACTAATTGCATTAAGAATAAGACCTGCAATAAAACACCAGTCTGGAGGGGCCCTAAGATCAAATGTCCTATGAAAGTGCCACTCTGAAATGTTGCAATGAGAACCACTATTTTGGTCTGACGATGTGGTGTTCCATTTCTCTATGAGTGCCACCACTCTTCCTTATTCTATGAACTCAAGGAACCTCAAAACCTGCTGCAGTTACATAGCAGCATAGGAGGCTGCCTTGTTCTGATTTGGGTGCAAAAGTGGTATATAAATAAACTCTAGCATAGCATAGCAATTGCCCCCAGACCCTGATGTCCATATTAATCCAGAAGAACTTGTGCAAGAGGAGCCCACAATGCCTGTACTCCTTAGGTCCGAGGAGGTCATGCTGCCCTCCTCTGACTTTGAGGGTTCCAGGTCAGAAACTCAAATAGGACCATAGTCTCCCCATGTCAGTTGAAGTTGATGACTACTAAAGCAATACAGATCCAGCTACTCAGATTTGCAGTTCCTTTTGGAGGCTCAGTCTGAGGCTGACTGGTGCTGAAACAACATTTGAAACAACTTTTATGGAGTCTCCCACTTAAGCTCTATTCGGAGCTGTCCAGGGTCACCCAGAATTCAGAAACCATTGTCTTGCCACCCCTTTGCTCCTTCTAGACTTTATCCAAACCTGAACTGTTTTGGTTGGGTCAGATCCCCAATACGGGCGAGATGGCACTTGAAACAGAGCAACCCCCCAATACTGCCGAGATGGCACTTGAAACGGAGCAACCCCCCCAATAACCTCATAGTGTTTTCCTCTGCTTTCATTGTGTGCCAAGAACTACTTTATGGGCACCAAGGACCACTGGTGGTTCCCAGGCCACAGTTTAAAAGCCAATGCTATAGAACAGGCATGTCCAACAGGTAGATTGTGATCTACAGGTAGATCACAGGACGTCTGCGGTAGATCACTGGTAGATCATTGGCTCCCCCCAAAGAAACTGAACAACTGTGGCTCCCCTAAAAAAAGCTCAACATTTTACCTCCTCCCTGAAAAAACTCAACAACTTTGACCCGAACCCCCCCAAAATGGGCTTTCCTCCTTCCTAATAAAAGCTCAACAACTTCGACCTGAACCCCCCAAAAAGGGGTAGATCACTGCCAGTTTTTAACTCTGTGAGTAGATCGCAGTCTCTTGGGAGTTGGGCACCCTTGCTATAGAAAAAAAGGCTGCATTTTCCTTTGTTCTTCATTCACTGAAGGCCAGCCCTGACTTATGGGGCAATTATTGAAATGGAGCCCTACTTTTGCCCCTCACCATTCCTACTATTTCTGTTTTCAGTGGTTACACGTCAAAGCTAGCTAGGCGGAAAATGCCAACACAGTTGAAGTCATGTCACACATTGATTTCAGCTAAGGAGACAAGCAGCCATGCATCTCCTTTTAATGCATGTTGGGAACTTGGCAGCAATCTTTTTCTTTTTTCTTTTTGGCATTGTTAGCGTTAGAACATTGTTTGATGGCTTTTTGATTAAAATACTTCTGACAGTTATTTTGTAATTGTATTTTCGTGAAGGACCTACAAAACCAGGTTGATTTTGACTTCTCTTTTCGGTGTTTTCATTACCCCTTTCCCATTTCCTCCTCAGCCTCTTCTGGATAATGATAATTTGACTTCTGCAAGAGAACGTTTCACTTCTTTTTATTTTTGTGCAGAAGGTCAGGGGTGGGATGGGGGGAGAGACACTTCCTTCCTTCTTCAAAATGTTGCTTGTATGCTGCACAAGTCACAGATCTGAGAACAGTAATTCTTCTATCTGTGCATTGTGCCTTCAAGGGTGGATTAGTTTTGCACCTGCAGTGGGGAGAGATGTATAGCAGCTGGCATTTTGTACTTTGTTTCAGATGTCATGAAACCTCTCTGTGTATATTGTGTGTGTGTGTGTGTGTGTGTGTGTGTGTGTGTGCGATCCACAGAATGGCAGATTGGGCTAACTTCAGTCAATGCAGCATTTTTTCCTATCCTCTACAGCAGGCATGGCCAAACTTGGCCCTCCAGCTGACTACAATTCCCATCATCCCTGACCACTGGTCCTGTTAGCTAGGGATGATGGAAGTTGTAGTCAGCTGGAGGGCCAAGTTTGGCCATGCCTGCTCCACAGGGTGCTGCAGGCCATTTAAGAAAACTGTGTAGCTTGGGATACACAACCTAGTGGGTTGTGCCTGGGACAGCCAATTAACACGGCCCATCTTGATTAATAGACATTTGAGGCTCAAAATAGCCTGGGTGCTGTGTCGTCTAACTTGCATGTCTGTCTGGTGTTTCTGCGCTCCCCAGGTTGTGTGATGGGGAGGCTGTTGGTGATTATTCAGCTGATAAAGGAAAGGTGCTGTATATATGCTGAAAGGCATCCTTGTCCATATTATTTCCCAAGTTTTGATGCTGAGCTATGCTTTTGAAAGCAGATTCTGGGCTTAACTCCAGGTGAGCTCTGGCTCAGATTAAGCAGTGCACTGTGGGAGGCAGCAATGCTTCTGAATACTCATTGCTGGAAACCACAGGAGGGGAGAGTGTTGCTGTGCTTGTGCGCTTCCTGCAGTCGTCTGTTTGGCCACTGTGAAAATATGGTGCTTGACTAGATGGCCCAGCAAGCTCTTCTTACGTTGAAATGCACAGACTGGAAAAAAGAAGCCCAGCCCAGTTTGCAGTCCTGACTGAGCACCAGCCTTCTCCTTATTTCACTGAGGGAGCCCCATCCATCCACCCGTCCAACTGCAGGCTGCAAATGTGCACATCCTCAGTTCTCACAGAGTCATAATGTTTACCCTTCTTTCCTAGGAGAAAATGACACTCTTACTTCAACTTTTCACTTCGCTGCCACATTCTAGAACAAGTGGCACTGTTGAATTCACAGCCTTCCCTCCACCCACTTTCTCCAATCTGTTCTCACTCGCAGAATTCAAAGTTTACTCGTCATACTTCATCCTTTTGGTCATGGAATAACTGCATATGCACCTTGTGCCTCATGAGCCAACGGGAAGCAGCAATGCCCCAAGAAGATGGAAAAAAATGGCAAACTGGACCCTAGCTTTGAAAACATCGTCTGAGGATGGAATATTGTTTCCAATAGGGGTTGACTGCTGTGCCACACAAACTCTGCATGCAGAAGGTCCCAAGGACAGCTCCTGGCATCTCCAGGTAGGTTTGGGAAAGACCCCTGGAGAACACTGGACAACACTGAGCTGGATAGACCCACAGTCTGACTTGGTAAAAGGAAATGAACTCCTGTTCTGGAAATGAAGCTTGCTGAGATGTGTGCGCGCGAAATGACACCCTATCAAAAAGGCCTTCAGCCAGGGAACAACTTGGGTAAATACTTGGTTAGCTGCCTGTCCAACTCTGTATTCTTATCTCTTTCATTCCTTCAGCCAATAATCTAAGCAACAGGTTGCTCTGTCCCCAATGAAGTATCTCATGCTCCTATGACCCACTGGGGAGAGGAGACCCGCCCTGCATTTTGGAATCACTAATAGAAACATGCTACAGCCCTATTCAAAAGGGACGCGGGTGGCGCTGTGGGTTAAACCACAGAGCCTAGGGCTTGCCAATCAGAAGATAGGCGGTTCGAATCCCAGTGACGGGGTGAGCTCCTGTTGCTTGGTCCCTGCTCCTGCTAACCTAGAAGTTCGAAAGCATGTCAAAGTGCAAGTAGATAAATAGGTACCACTGCAGTGGGAAGGTAAACGGCATTTCCGTGCGGTGCTCTGGTTCGCCAGAAGTGGCTTAGTCATGCTGGCCACATGACCCGGAAGCTGTACGCCGGCTCCCTCAGCCAATAAAGTGAGATGAGCGCCACAACCCCAGAGTCGGTCACTACTGGACCTAATGGTCAGGGGCCCCTTTACCTTTTACAGCCCTATTCAGGTGTTCAAAGAAACAGGAGGGACTAAAAGCATGTACCAGCTCTCCCCCAATGCCCATTTTCTCTACCTGAACCAACCCAGATCCCCTGGATATCAAGGTTGAAGATCTGATGGCAGTTCTTTGTTTGGCTGAGCATGCTTAGAACCTTCCCTGTGCTCAGGAACTCTGGGTGTGCAGGAGTCCTGATTGCCACGGGAATACAAAACTAGTTCAACCAAATGCATGGGATGGGATTCACCTAAGGAACCCTGATAATTTCCACTTACACAACAAGCCTTTCCTCTCCTCTCCTTGTGCATCCTGTCCCCCTGAAATTAGGGGTCAGGAGAACGCCTAGGAGGAAGGAGAGGGGGGAATTGCTTTGCCTGTTAAGCTGCAATGCTTATACAGAGTGAATGGTCAGAAGAGCGCAAAGTTGAATTCCTTCCATAAATAATTCCTGTTCAGGCATTTAGCATTAATGAGTGAAGGTTGGGGGCATAGCCTACAGGGACATTGGGGGAGAAGCTAGCATCCACAAACTCCTGCCCCTTCCACTCTTTCTCCCCTTTTGTTCTTTGAATACCTGAACAGTGGTTTAGAATTGTTCCATCACCAACAACCGCCCAGAGTGGCTGGGGAGACCTGGCCAGATGGGCGGGGTACAAATAAAAAATTTAATTTTTTTTATTTTTTAACCTCTTTCTGCCCATGCATGATTTGGTTCAACAACCCTGAACGGCTAGTGGATAATTTTCTAACACATTATTGCTTTAAATTATTTTTTTTGTAAAAACAGAATCCCGCAAATCAATGGCATGGGTATCTACTAAGGCATTGATCTGGCTGAGTTCATGCAGTTCTTGGTGGGGGGTGGGGGGGAATCCTTTGGCCTTTCCGTATTACACTTCTGGGAGCAGTGAAATAATGGCAGGGCAGTGAATTACTTTAGCTCACTCCCCCCCCCATCCCCCAGGTTCACACTAAAATAGAGCAGGAAGGAAGCTGGAAACGAACACATGAATGAATAATTCTTAACACTTACATAGTGCTTTCAGAGCCCTTAAAAACACACACTCTCATTTAATACTCCCAACAGCACTGATGAAAAAATGATCGCAGGACATTTTAAAAAATCATAGTTAAACGTTTTTGCCGAATGCAGTGTTTCCCAAAACTTCTGACAGCTGATGCAAGTTCTCCCCCTCCCCCACCTTTCTGTATACTTGCATAGTTGCAGGAGGTCATTAAAGAGAGGTCTGCAGCACTGTGAACACACTTTGGGCTTTCTGCCACCCCACTTCCTGCTGGGGGATGAAACACGCCCCCCCCAAACAATTTGCCTGAGAAAGGAGGAAGTTGTAACATTTCAAGCAGTCAACCGGTTATGAGGCATGTGTGCTCCAGCACACCCAAGGGCTTGGGATGCAAGGCCACTGGGCAGAGTACACGCTTTGCTTACAGAGTTCAATCCCTGGCATCTCCAGGCTATTGCTGCTGCTGTTTTCCTCTTAAATATCTCAGATAGCAGGTGAAAGGAAAGACCTCTATCTGAGACCCTAGAGAGTCACTGTTGGCCAGAATAGACAACCCTGGTCTCTCAGAAGCACCTGTTTCCCCGCTCTAAATCAGCAAACTGGCATTTGGTTGATGTGTCACAGCCAAGTCATGGTTTCACGCCTCCATTTCCCCCAACGTGTCTCCTCTCCCTAATTTTCTGGCTGGTGATTACTGCAAACCATAGTTTGCCTCTGGTATGAAGACTATGACACATTTGGTCATGACAGGCTCAATCTCAGACACCTGGGCTTTTTAGACGAAGAATGAAGCGTGTGGCCCTGCGTGCACTCGACTTTGGTATTTCTATTGTGGTTTGTTAAACCACAGTTTCTTAAGGCACTCTAACAGGGAAACGATGGTTTAATTTCCCTTTGCAAACCAGGATATGCCCCGCCCCCACCGAGAAGTGTTCTTATTGAAATGTGTGAGGAAAAGAAGGAGGCTAGGGGAGGAAAGAATACACAGGCAAAAAACTATGACTGATTAGACTGAGATTAGACTGAGAAGGGCAGTGGTGCCCTTCTCCTCCATGCAGTGCGCTCTGCTGCCCGCCATGTGCACCCTGGTTGCCTCGCTGGTGGTTCTCACTATGAAAATGGCCTGGCTATTCCAGCAATTGAATCCTTGCTGGGTTCAGGAACATGAAGGTAGGGTTGCCATGTTTCAAAAAGTGAGCTTTTTTTTAAAGTTTTGCCCAAACATCTGGGTTGCCATACGTCCGGAATTCCCAGACACTGTATACAAGGGCTGAATTCTGGATATGTCTGGGAAATTGGATGTATGGCAACCCTATAAGGGAACTCATTATATAAATGGAAAGTGAAAGGGAACTATAAGGCATACAGACCACCCCACCCCACAACTCACAACAATACTTTTTTTGCTGTCCAATCTTGGAAACATCCAGAAGTGTTTAAATCCAAGTGGTGAATTTTGCCTTCCCCCCTCTCCCTTTGCTGAGACCTGAAACGGTTCTCGTGAGCCTACTTCAAGCAATAGAACTTGGTTGGGTGTGAAGGCATCAGTATTTGGCCCTCAAGGAAAGGACTGCCTATACTGCAGCGTCTGCCTACCCAAAGAGCACAGCCTGGTTGGTACCTGCTCATGTCATCCTGTGCGTCAGGTACCTGAGTGCTTTATAAGTCGCCCTCTATTGACATGCCCTGATTTGTGCCTCACATGATCAGTAAAACCATCTGGCGCCTAATCTGTCTTTATTGCTGACTCTCCTTAAGCATGCACTGGGGAGCCATTTTGGTACCTTGAAGCTTAGGGATATTTTTCTTCCTGCTGCCACGGTGTTGATTTCTGGAAATAGCACCGGGTTATGCTTCATGTTAAATGACAGAGTTTAATCTAAGCCCACAACCTCTGGGAAAGACAAATCTGAAATGTACTGGCTTCTGGGTTTTTTCCTTTTCTTGATCTCTTGTCACGATGGTTGATGAGCCCGGGTTTTAATCTGTCAGGGTGACTGAGAGAGAGGGTGGGAACAGTACTTTGGCTGTGGAGAGAGAAAAGTGTGTGTGTGTGTGTGTGTGTGTGTGTGTGTGTGTGTAAATAAGAGAGAGAGAGATCCTTTTTCTCCTCAGGTATGAACTTTTTATTTTTTTAAGAAAAGCTCTCTATGTCTCTGCCTGCTAATTTGATACAAGGGAAGCACAGAAATTCAGACAGACCTAATCTTCACATGCTTTAGATTTAAGCTCTTTGGAGAAATGAGCTGAAGAAATGAGAGCCACAGCTGATAGAGGGCTGGATGTTTAATTCAGGTCCAAGCCCTTATTCAGCCATAAAGCTCACTGGCCTTCAATCTGTCGCTGGGGGGCGGGGACCAATTTGCATAACCCTGCTCCAATATGGCTGTTCCCCCCCCCCTCAAGAGAAGACACTTCAGGATGGTCCCATTTTGATCAGAGAAGTGGCAGATAGGGGAAGGAATCCTTAATGGACTATTCTTCTGATCCAAATAGCCCTTCCCTGGCTGCATCTTCTCCCACAGGATTCCAAATGCCAGCACGTAAAACCCCACGATGAGAAAAGGAGCTGGGGATGGCAGGGAGACAACAAAATTTAGCTGACTGGGAATGGTTTAAGCATCTCCCGACACGATCAGCTGCTTCTCTGCTCAAAACGGGACTCTTCAAATCCACTTTTGTTCAGGAAAGATGATTGTCAGGGCTTATTTTTCCTCATGATCTCCATAAGTAAAGAGGTCAGCAACCAGTTTTCATGAATAGCCATTTTGAAATGGATGGACATGGATGAGTGTGGCAATGGGTCACTCCATCACTTTCTGTCTTTTAAAGTAAAAGGTAAAGGACCCCTGACAGTTAAGTCCAGTCTCGAACAACTCTGGGGTTGCGGCACACATCTCGCTTTACTGGCTGAGGGAGCCGACATTTGTCCTCAGACAGTTTTTCTGGGTCATGTGGCCAATATGACTAAGCCGCTTCTGGTCAAACCAGAGCAGCGCACGGAAATGTCGTTTACCTTCCCACTGGAGTGGTACCTATTTATCTACTTGCACTTTGACGTGCTTTCGAACTGCTAGGTTGGCAGGAGCAGGGACCCAGCAATGGGAGCTCACCCCGTCACGGGGATTCAAACCGCTGACCTTCTGATCGGCAAGCCCTAGGCTCAGTGGTTTACACCACAGTGCCACCCGCTTTTAAAGTAGCCTGTCACAAATCCCGCTTTCCCCACAGTTAACCTGCTGGATGGGCAAAAAATCTATGCTCTTGGGGGCATAGATTTGGTCCCGAGGCCCCCATTTGCTAACCAACCAGAGTTAATTCATTTACTCATCCATTTGTAAGGAAAACCAAACATTCAAGGAAGTAGGGCTGGCTAACACCTTTCAAAAACACATACAGCATTGGGTTAGCCATGTTTACTCTGACGAAAACCTCATGGGTTTCAGTGGGACGTGCTACCAAGGTATAGGATTGTGTTCACTAGTCAATGTTTGTGGCATGAACCAGATGGTATAAAGTTTGGGGTACAAATAGTAAAATGCTTTAAAAAAAAACACCTGTCTGCTTATCATGTGTGTGAGAGAGTTTTGTTTCATTTTATTGTATTTGTATACTGCCCTTCATCCGTAGATCTCAGGGATGCTCACAACTGGCTTTTACAACTGGGTTGTAAAAAATGGCTCATCTGTTGACAGGGCCCTATTTGCAGGACTCTTCTGTTTTAAAGTCCAGTTTAAGGACAAAAGAACCACAAGGTTTCCCATCAATGGCGATCAGCACCTGAACAACAGACTGAGCAGGCACTCAGGTCACCTGTTCCCAATCTTCTCTTTAGTGGTGAGATGCAAATTTGTATTTCTATTTGAATTCTAGTAATCATTTCCAAATCTGAAGCTGTGCATATAAATTACCTCATGGGTTTTTAAAAATGCAAACACCCCCTACCCCATGTGTCTAGACTAGAGAAAAGGGTCACAGGTAGCAAGTCTAGAAATGCTGAGACTGGCAGGACTGGACTACCAGTAAGAGGGCATCTGTGTGTTTTTCCTCTTCTGAAAACAAGGGACAAAACAAGCCAGTTTCATAGCGCCAGTTCTGTTTTCCTATTACAGGAGGGGAATCCACTTACAATACCTGAAAGCTAACTTCGTCTCCTAAGAATCAGCTGCTAAAAGATTTCATTCCAAATATTTATTTGCTCCTTGTGCCCCTCGCTGGTTTTATTTTAATGGATGTGTAAAGCTGCGCCTGAGCTTCGGGGGAGAGGAAAGGGCCCGTCGGCAGCAGGGAGGGCAGCCTTTGTGTTTGGATGAATTGGAAAAAACAAATGCTCAGATTCTTCCTTTGCTATTAATCACTTTTCACGTCACGTGCCTCTTCTGAATGAGATGCCTATGAAGCTAATTCCCTTTGTCCCCACTGCAGGGCGCATCAGTGCAGCGCAAGGCCAGCCGAGGTGCCGAGTTGAAAAGGAAGCACCGCCAAGCGGCCGCGTTCCCATTCATTTCGGAGCAGCTTGTTTCCCTCATTCTTTCCAGCAGATCTGAAGAACAAACAAGCCCACAGTCCATGGGAAATGCCGCCGCGAGGAGCAGCCGGCGCATGGCTGAGCACGGTGACAGCTTTGGATAACATGGCTCCTTCTGAGTAGCACGTTAAGCCTCATGTCAGGTGGAATGGAAGGGTGTATGAGTGGAGCGGGGGGGGGGGGGAGAAAAATCCAGAATTTGCACCACTGTGGCAAACAGCCTTTCAATGCCTACGCTACAGAGAGAAAATAAATTGGTATATAAACATGCATGATATATATTTTTTTAAAGTTACAAAATTGCATTATTCCAAGCTATATCTATTTTTTTTTACTTCTCACGAGTAATCTTTGCAGTGGGCCTGTTCCTGCCTCCTTATTGATTTTATTAGAAATTGGTTCGAAAGCCCAAATTCACGCTGAATTGGTGAAAGACATAAATTAGGGACTTTTGTTTATTCTATCTCTGCAGGGGTGCCAACTTGAATAAAATATTGGGGGGCAGGTAAGTCCCATCCCATATAATTGATCACAAGATGTGGCACACACACCATTTGAATGCCAATGTCCATCAATTTTTGGGGGGCCTGGCCCCCTCAAATATTTTATGGGGGGAGTCGAATGGACCTCGGCCCTTAGGCTTTGGCTCCTATGTATCTCTTTATTTTATTACAATTGTTTTTAATCTTGACGACTGAAAGTTTCATCATGCAGTTTTATCTGATGCAAAGTTCCCATGGCCCAGTGGAAGCAGATTAAGAACACAGAATGAATGATACACTGAATGAGACTATTGATCCACCTAGCTCCACATCATCTACACAGACCAGGAGCAGCTCTCCAGCATTTCAGACAGGAGTCTTTCAAATCAGTGCCAGGATAAGTCAGGAATGGAACCTGGAACCTTTTGCGCACAATGCATATGCTCTACAACTTAGCTATGGTTCATCCCCCCCCAAGCTATGGTCCTATGATTAAGTTGTAAAACAATTGCTCCAATCTAGTGATGAATTCTAAGCAGAGGAATTCAGATGTACGCAAGAAGCTCCTTGCACAGAATGGTCTCTCCATTTAGTTAAGTGGGAGGAAACAATCCTCACAGATAGTGTATTTTTGTATCTGGATCATTTTTGTATGTCGATCAGGTCCCTCCATTGAAAAAAAAAGATGGAGATTCTTGCACATGAAAGGGATGCACACACACACACACACACACACACACACACACAGACACACATCCAGATACACATAAATCTCTGGACTGGGATGAGTGACTGTCCTAGATTAACTCAAAACCTTTTGGGGCTGAATGTGGAACCTGCCACAGGTCTGCCATGTCCAACTCTAGCAATCCACCTACTGCTCTGTAGCTGCCTGTGTTCTGCCGATCAGGAGAAGTTAAATGGAGCTAAAAGATCTCACCACAGCTTCTGTAGTTTACCTCCAGCCGATCAGTCTTGCAGAGGAGGTGTGTAGGCCATCCAACGCTGGGGGTGGTATAAACCAACAAAAAGACAAAGGAAACAACTTTAAACATCTTCACGCTGTTGAAGAGGGACTGTGTGGTTGCGTCTCTTTCTTGAAAACAGTCAGTTTGCCTACTTCCTCCTTCTAGTAAATGCAGCAGCTCCAAGCCACTACACAAACTGCTTACACAAATGTTAATCCAATAAGGGCTTGTGCCTTGAGATGGTATAAAAGAGTGAGCAACTGGCTAACCAGAGGGGCGGTGTTCCTCTTTTAAGATCTCTGTGCTGTGTTTCCTGCTACTATGTGCTAATAATGAAGGGTCCAAGAATTAGTCACTCGCCAAACCTCAATTCCATGCGGCAAGAACACTCATGCTATCGCCTATGCAGTCCCCCAAAGCCTTTATAGCACTTTCATGCTTCATCAGGTTACAAGCAAAAGTCCAACCAGTTTTGCAGTGCAATCTCATACATAATCCACTCGGAAATAAGACCTACTGACTGAGTTCAATAGGACTTACTTCTAAGTAAGGGACTCTCTGCACTTTCCATTTATATAATGGGATAGTTGCTGTGTGATGCAATGCTTTTAAGAGTGAATTTGAAGCTGATGGTCTGCACCTTTGGTTGAGTATCCCTGTTATTAGAGAGTGAACACAGGGCTTTCTTTTCCAGACTAATGGCGGATTGTGTCTGAATTGAGAAAAGTTATGTGGCTGTAGTCTCATCCCTTATGTAGCCTCATGTCCCTCCAGCTGGTAAATGTCACAGTTATGAATAGCCCTTCTCTGCTATTGTTTTGCTTTGTTGTTTTTTTAATATGCTGAAGAGAGGAACTACATGTGTCAGTCTGAGCTATGGCTTGCCCTGGAAGTCTCATCCAGGGGTGTCTTAGCCATAGAGGCTAGTGGCGCGGGGCACCATGGCACCGAGTTCTGGAGGGCGACAGAGAAGAGGCAGAGGCTGGATGCGGCGCCTCCGGGCATCAGCTCGCCACCCTCGTCTGCCTCCGCCATACCACGCCGCGCCCAGAGCCTCCGTCCTGCCGGAGGAGCCGCCTGCCCACCTGGAGGGAAACGTGGGGGTGGGGGGCGCCAGAGGGATCCTTGCACCACGGCGCCAGTTAAGCTTAAGACAGCCCTGGTCTCATCTGTCTGTCTTGAGAGACAATGGAGTGCACTTCTGGGGGTGAAGTCAAACCATTGCATTAGCAGCACCAAAGTGACCTTCCATGGTGTGCAAGCCTGGGCAGTGTGTATGGAGGTCCTGGGCAGCCCAGACAACAAGACCTCTCTCTCGGCCTCACTTATGTCTGCCAAAGGGAAGCAGAGCAATATGTTTGGCACCAGCTTGGTTGCAGGAGTTGTCGGAAGGAGCTGTACAAGGCGCTATCCAACTGCCCTAGGGACTCCACTCCAGATTTGCATATGGTTTACCTCTTAGCCTTTTCTTCTCCTAAAGATAGCCTGCAAGGCAGCGGAGGTTTAGGATAAGAGTTATTCTTCTCCCAGCTGGGCTACCTTCCCAGGTTGACAAGCGCCACCTGCACTGCCTTCTTGACCATTGGACCCACTATTGGTCTCGTCTGCTCAATCTGCCAGAGCCTGTCTTTGCATGCAGGGCAAGTCCCTAACTCACTGAGAGTTTGAGACCCGTCGTCTTCCCTCACTTGGTTTAGACAGCCAGTTGGAGCTGTTTCTTGGATGAGGCTGCTGTTGCATGCGGACAGCTTCTAGAAACCACAGCTGAGAGCTGAGTGCAGGGTGGGGACCAAAGGTGGGCAAACTACTCAAGAAGGAGCATAATATGCCCCCCCACCAGATGTCAGATTTTGTTTTGCAGTAGCTTGATTTAAAAAACCAAACCAAACCCTGGTCCATAAAATTTCCCTGCCCTGGGTTATAGTGAATAAGTGCTGGGTTGTAAGTGCTCTCAACCACGCAGCAGCTATGTCATACCCACTGGTGTTAATGACACACTGAAGAAGTACAAAGAGAAGGTGTGGAAAGTCAATTCCACTTCTCCTTGTAGAACATCAACAGAATAGTAATGATTGGGTAGTACTAGGGACAACCCTTCTAGAAACAGCTGGAGTTTTAAGGGTGATGTTTTTGCTCTTGTGTTTCATTTTCCTGGTCTGGATTTGGAAGTCTTTAATGCTGCTATCTTAAATTTAATGCATTACATAAGAATTGCATATTTTGATGTGTTTAATTTGTGTGGGGTTTTTTTTAAACAAGAGCAAAATTATACATCTGATGGGTCTAGGAATGGATCCCCACAAAATGGGTAGCTTTGCCTTGAGTGGTCCATTTTATTTTGATAGAACTACTTGCAAAGCAAGGTGTTAGCAGACTAATGGAAATGAGGATACTGCAGAGATGTGCATTAATGAAATTAATGTTTTTGAATGGATCTACAATGCAGCTTCTCACTCGATGAATTGACTGCATTTAAACACATTCACAGATTGAAAAACGTCAGTGGTAATGCTGTGTAAGGATCCTAGGGACAGAGGAGAGTTATTCTTATGTGCTGAAAAACTTATAAGGATAATCAAAAGTTGCCACTGTATGCAAAGCAAAAGCCATCATCACCACCACCATCATTTCACTTTATGCTTCAAAAACATTTCATTTCCCCCTACTGCAGTGACACACCAGAGCCCAAATGACTTCAGAAAAAAAGCAAGCATGAGGTCCATCAATACTGTGAAAAATCCCAATTTAAAAGATGTGTTGATATTGATTTGTCAAGAGAGCATTGTCAGCTTCGGGTGAGGCAGAAATGATTGCTTCCAGAGGGCAATGGGAGCAACTTCTCCCTGGACGCTACTCTGGCGCATGTTCTTGAGAACTTTATCAGCGTGAGGAAGGGAGGGATCTCACTACAGGGGGAAAAGCCTCTTCCTGGTCTCCTTTTAAAGACATTCTTCATGCGATTGATACATGCATGGAAACAAGGAAGTGGCACTGTGGTGAGCGGCTCCACCCTCGGTTACGTGCAATCATCACACGGTTGGCTTCTCAATTTTGTGGAGAAGGATGCTGTGGTTGTCTACATAGTAAAGGCGCTAGGGTTTCCCTACTACATTGTTGCAGATATTTCACCAGTATAGTTCTATGATGTGAGAAATGGACTATACCAGATCACAAGAAGTTGTTTTTTAAAATAAAAATAAAAATGAAAGGGAATATTATTGAGTGGCAGAACATGGAACCATGTGCTTCAACCTCCTTTGAAATCGTTCAAAGGGTTAACACAAGAACTTACTCTAAATACTCAGGTTGCCCACAAGCAGGACCTGAGTACAGCAACACTTTCCCCACTTGTTATTATCAGTTTGCATTTCTAAGTGCAGAAAGTATTGATCTGATGTGCAAAGATCTTTCCTATTCTAATTGGTTCAAGAGGGTTCTGGAAGCTTCTCTGTGTGAAAGAAACAAGCAGAAGGTTCATGATGTTTGGGTCGTTCCTTCAGAGAAGCTGAGTACAGCTGGCTTAAACTGGTTCTGTTATCTCTTCTGTCAAGGTCATGCTGACTATTATAAGAGGCCTGAAGGAGCCTGGGTTTCACTTTCTATCTTTTTTACTTCTGGTGTGGTGTTCTGTACATAGTATGCTTAAGTGTTAAGGTTTAGTCTTATTATAATTTATTGTAAGTTTAAGTTAAGTCTGCTGCAACTGGATTTCTTATGGACAGTGCCAATCCTGAATGTACACTGGTACCTCAGTTTTCGAACGCCTCTGTTGACGAACATTTCGGTTTACAAACGCTGTAAACCCGGAAGTAAATGCTTCGGTTTTTGAACACGCCTCAGAAGTTGAACATGCCATGCGGCTTCCGCTGAGTGCAAGATCCTGAGACCTAGCTGTCGGCTGTTGAGTTTTCGGTTTTCGAACGTTTCAGAACTCGAACGGTTTTCTGGAACAGATTATGTTCGAAAACTGAGGTACCACTGTATTGGATTTGTGACCATTATACTCAATTGCCTTCAGTAACAGTAAAGCTCTGCTGGATGAAATACAATTGCCTCTGGACTATTTTTTTGGTAATCCTGCAGCATGTTTATGTTTTTACTCTGCTAACTATACCCTGGAATCTGCTCTGGATCAATATTGAGTAGAATTGCATGACAGTTATTCCTAGCAGGTCTCTGACACTGGTGGCAATATATATAGCTGGTAGCTGTTGATAGCCTTATCCTCCAGGATGGTTTTCAGAGCCATCCAAAGTTGGTGGCCATCTTGTGAGGGTGAATTCCATCGCTTAACTATGCGCTGTGTGAAAAAGTACCTCTTTTTGTATGTCCTGAAACACTGAGCTGCATTGGATGGCACTGAGTTCTAGCTTTATGTGAGAAGGAGAATAAT
This sequence comes from Darevskia mixta, assembly GCA_034641385.1. NCBI lineage: Eukaryota > Metazoa > Chordata > Lepidosauria > Squamata > Lacertidae > Darevskia > Darevskia mixta. Next base: position 24,838,100 of record JAWWNH010000011.1, read on the forward strand.
TTCCTCCCCATCCACTTATGGTAAACCATGAATAATTTGATACATCTCTCACCATGTCCTTTCCCCCTAACCTACTGCTTCCATAGCATTTTATTTTGTGATGACTTGGTATTAGACTAGTGGTTCCCAATTGGTGGTAACCCACCCAGGGGATCCATGGCACCATTCAAAGATCAAAGGGACCCGCTGAGGGTCAGCAGTTATGGGGAGCCACTTTGAAATCTGTTTCCAGATGCATTTTGAACCCAAGTGGGCAAAGCGAGGTTCGCTGACAGCCCTGATCCCATGGCGCTCAATGGGGAACTCATAAGTGCAGCCGATCTTAGTGGGGCTCACTGTCAGTGTGGATCAGTGCTTGCAAAGTAACAATTGGGAGTTCATTTTATATACAGAGCGGCACATGTACGCACAAGTCAAGGTTTGCACTCTTTGTGTTGTTTTACTTCCTATTAGAAGTGGGCAGGCTCAGAGTCAGCCCATCTAGAACTGAGCCGCAGTGCAGATCACGTAAGTTGGCCCAGGAAAGGGATAGCGGGGCCATAGATCTGTCTAGTTTGATCAAACAATTGATCAAACAAACCAATAGCAATGTCTGGTTAAAGCAAGAACAATTATCCAAGGGAATGTGATGGAGAAGGAGTGTCTGGCACTGGCGGCGAATGTGCTGTATTTAATATTGACAAAAAGTTCCAGCTGAGAATTACGTGCGAGTCCAATTTGGATGTTAGCTTGCAAAGTCAATTTTACACATTCTTTCTCTGCTGACCTCTTACCGCCATGCGTGAATTCATATATTTGGCTTGTAATCCCCATGGAAATCAATGGGATTCACCTCTGAGTAGGCCTGTGGCGCTGTTAGACAGTAAGCTGCCACAATTAGCAGTTTGGGAAGAAAAACCACACGCACTAGCAATGACAAAATAATTGAAATAGATCCACATTTAAAACTGGTACTGAGACAAAGCTTCGTTGTGCGTGTGTGAAATCTCACCCAAGTAGCGAAATGAATTTTTTAATTGACCAATGCCACTTCAAAATTCAATGCACTAATTGTACAGAAAATCTGAGGTAAATGTGCAGGATTATGCTGTACAGGAAGATTCTGCTCACAAGAAGCAGGAGATATCCAGATCATTGTGGTAGGAAATCTGGTTTGTAATGCAGCCTGGCTTAGTCAACTATGCCTAGAGGAAACAGAGAATTTCAGCATCCATTTTCGGCGGCTTTTAACGGTGACCTGTGCCTGCTTTGGGTCGCCACTTATAATGGAACACAGGAACCCCATTGCCCCAGAGGCGGAGGCTTGTGCAATCGACTGACCTTCCAGTTGTACGGTTTGTCACAGATCTGCTCAAGCTGACAGCAGCACTTGCCGCTAGGATGCTACAAATGCAAATCGTGTCTTCCGTCATTTTTGTTCTTCGCTTTTCAAAAACATCCGCTCTGGAAGCTTTTGCTGGTAATGTTAGCACATTATGAAAAGAGGCATGATTTACTCTTCAACCCTTTCTAGATTCAGGGTCTCCCCGAATCTGCATTTTGGGACCCACATATTTTTTAAATCCTTTAGCCGCAGTTTTTGTTTATCCTTCTTTCCCTCCCTTCATCTAAATTAAGGATGGGAACCGCAGGTCTTTGGGGCAAAATGCAGCCCTCCAGGGCTCTCAGCCAGGGGTCCAGGACTCTAAGGATGCCACACACCTCTCCCCATGGCACGTCCTGCCCCACTCCCTTCTCAAGTACTTTTGAGGTGCGATGTTGAACTGTGATAATGCCGTTTGGCTACCTTGATGGAGGATGGAGAGAGGGGCATACCCCACAACTGCCCTGATTTTCCTAGCACGGTGTGATGGCCTGGGACTCGAGCTCAGACTCGGAACCAGAGGAGTCTCAGTCTGCACCGGATCCTCTGCCTCAAACATCATCTGAACCAAGTCCGGGGCCCGGGGCCTGATCCTGAAGAGTCCCAGTCTGCACAGATTCCCCTGCAGCAAACACCAGCTGGGCCGAGTCAGGGGCCTGAGCCTGTTCTGGCTCCAGATACGGAGATTACCTCATTGCCTTCAGCTGGACCACCACTTACAGCTGTTCCACTACCGGTTTGGTCAGGGGAGGCTGAGGCTGCCCCTGAGTCCAGTAACCCACCGGCGTCTCCCGAGCTGCAGAGATTCAGGTCTGAGAAAAGGAGAGACCTGAGTACTCACAGGAGGAGTGCTCGCCTTCGGGCGAAACAGGGAGGTGAGTCGCTGGGGGATCGGGACCCGCCGTTGCCCCGACAAAGATAAAAGGCTGTTGGACCCCGCCCCAGGTTACGGGAGCAACACTGCTGCAAGCCAGATCCTGCCTGAGCTCCTGTACCTGTCCTCGCCTGGTCTCCTGTCCCATGTTCTGCCTTGGCTCTGTCAGACTGACTCCTCACTGAACTTTCAGATTCTGGACCGGACCTGGACCTCGTTTTTCGGATTACCCCTGGGCCCAGCACACACAGTCCTGTAACTGGTAAAGCCACCATGGCTTCTGACTTGAAATCAGGGAGTCCTGATTTCAAGGCTTTCTTTTCCCTCCAACCCTCACAGCACTGCCCAAGCACCGCGTGAAAGACGGCAGCAGATCATGGAAGCCACATGGGGCCTGAGGCTCACCTGCCATCAGCATGGCAGACTGGACTCTCCAAGGTAGGTGTTTAGGATCCAAGCCACACAGATCCTGCCTCTCTGCCCCTTGCAGCATGGCGGTTGGCTCTGAGCTTGGCGGCATACTCTGATGATGTCAATCACCAGGGTGCCACTGGGAGCTGAAGGCAGAGAGACAGGAGCCTGGGCCATGGTGCAGATTGGAGTCAGCAGGGGTGGTGGGTGAGTCTTAAGAGACTAGTAGGATGGGGGAGATGGGGCACCACAGTGGGGAGGAGGGGATCAAAGTCCCTGTTGTGTTAGTGGGAATAGCCAACACCCTCTGGGTGTTGCAGACGACAACTCCCACCAGCTCTAGCCAGCATTTCTAATGCCCAGGGACGATGGGAATTGTAGTCCGAAACATCTGCAGGGCACTATGGAGTGTTCAAAAGCAATTATTGTGGAAATGTGTTTGCTCCAGACATTTCCCCCTTCCATTAGCCACCAGATGGTGCTGTTTACATTCTAATTTCTGCAAGCCACCTCTTCATTCTACAATATAGTATTGACCTAAAGACAAAATCTTCTCAATGTGAAACATTTAACATAGTGTACATACATCTCTCTCTCTCTGTGTGTGTCTGTCTGTCTCCAGTTTGGTTTAGTGACAGTATCTCACCCTGCTGCAAGTGCCAGAGCAATCAATTTTAAACTTTTATTTCAGGCCTACACGTAAGGAATGATAGAGGGGAAACCAGCTGGACTCAGATGCCTGTGCTTATCTCAGAATACCAACATCTTTCTTTTTTGGCAGGTTTCTGAAGTGGTTTTGTATTCCCTGCACAACCTCGAGAGTGGAACATTCCTATACGGGTACCTAACCGTCAGCAGTGATGCACTGCAGAACTGGAAACCTCCTTGAAAATTTCACCGCCTGCATAGTGATGATGACTCGAAAGGGAAGAGAGAAAACCCATCTCTCTTCTCGGCCCCAAAAGACAAGACCAAAGAAGCTCCTACTTACACAACCTTCTTTTTGGGTGGGGAGGGTCCCAAAGGAAGCAGTCCATAAGAGAGCTGGCTTTCCAAATAGGAAAGATCGCAAGCTATAGAACTGATCTTGCAGAACTGCCCAGCTCTGTATCCCTTTCTACATAAGGGAAAGACAGCCTTTATCTTATAGGGCTTCTTGCATTATTTCATTGCTATTTTAATAACATCTTTGACTGTACGAGGCACTTTTCAGTGTGATGTGGTGAAAACATCTTGTCCTTTAGATGGGCCATAGCTCATGGCATCTCCATGTAGGACCAGAGGGGATCTTGCTCCGAAACCCCGAAGAGCTGCTGCCAATCAGTTTCAACAATACTGAACTAGACAGATCCACAGTATAAAGCAGCTTCCTAAGTTTTCTGTATCCTTGCCTTATAGAGCTCACAATTTCAATTTCAACAGAAGTGCCGAAAGGAGGGAAGAAAGAAAGAAAGAAAGAAAGAAAGAGAAGAGAAGAAGAGTTTGGATTTGATATCCCGCTTTATCACTACCCGAAGGAGTCTCAAAGGGGCTCACATTCTCCTTTCCCTTCCTCCCCCACAACAAACACTCTGTGAGGTGAGTGGGGCTGAGAGACTTCAGAGAAGTGTGACTAGCCCAAGGTCACCCAGCAGCTGCATGTGGAGGAGTGGAGATGCGAACCCGGTTCCCCAGATTACGAGTCTACCACTCTTAACCACTACACCAGAAAGAAAGAAAGAAAGAAAGAAAAGAAAGAAAGGAAAGAAAGAAAGAAAGAAAGAAAGAAAGAAAGAAAGAAAGAAAGTGCAACTCTGGCTTGTCCATCGCACAGGCTTCCTTTCAGATGGCAATAGGTAGCCGCCGAATGTGCTTTGGCGGCCTGCACATTGGTGAAGCAGCCTGGAGGCGTGTGTGTTTAGTGCAGAGAATAAAACAAGACCCTCCTCTTGCCGCAGCTATTTTCTAGGCACAAGCGTTCCTGGAGATGCTTATGGAGCAATCTAGTGCTGGCAGCCCCGCCGGCGAGCCTCTCCCAGGTAAACAGGCGTCCTCCTTGTTTGTAGCTCAGTGCCAAGACAGTGGCTCCACACTGGCAAATCCTTCTGTTTTTGTGTTTGCTGCTTTTCAGCGCCGACAAAACACACGGGCTGTTTGTAACTCCCTCCCTTCGTCTGGCTTCTATTCCATTTTAATGCGGACGTTTCATCGGAGGTCATTTACTCAGTATGTTGCAGGGCCATTTACAAATATGAGCTGATGAATATTTCATTGTGTTCCCTAGGAATCCCGTCAAAAGCGCCGCTCCATGGCAGATCATCCACGAACAGCGTGCTCCACCTGAAGCAGGTTGCCACATGGCTGCTGTCTTCGAGATGTATACTAATTGCTGGCACGGCAGGTGGCAAAATATTTTGTGTGTGCCTATTTTTAAAGGCTGTGAGTTTTATTTCATTCCACCACCACCTTTCTCTGACTGATGCCTATTCCCTCAAGACTTTTAGAAAACTGGATTATTAAAATGAGAAGTGGAGGCTATTTCATTAAAGATCAGTGGCCTGGGGAACGATCTGGCTTGTCCTTGAATGTCAGGGGTAGGGAAGCATTTCCTGGCTGAGGGACACATTCCTTTCTGAACAACCTCCCAGAGGTAACGTGTTAGTGCTGGGCAGGGCCAGAGGCAAAATTAAGCAGAAAAGGACATTTTTCTTTGGGCAGAGGTGTTTGGTCTGCAGAGATTTCTTTTCTTTTCTTTTCTTTTCTTTTAACTGTAATAATCTTTATTTAATTATTCAAGGCTTACAATAATGAAATGCAAATAAAATCGTCCGTTCAATACATTCAATATATCTCCATGTATCATTTTTACTCCCTCCCTCACCCTCCCTCCCATAATACAGCTAAAAGAAGATTCCCCCCGCCTTCTTTCCTAACCCCCTAACTCCCAATGCTTCTCAGTACGTGCAATGTTACTACTATATATTTATATTTCTTCTGTTAATTAGCTATACCTTCATCTCTTTGCTTTATTTTACTGGTTTCGCTCCCGTTGAGTTTTTCCTCTTCTGCCCAGGGGATGGCCTCTTTTAACCCCTCATAATATAATCCTCGAATGCTTTCCATGTTCTTCCTCTCAATTCCTCCTTATTTCCTCTCACTTCCTCTTCTCTTATCGCCAAATTATATATGTTTAGCATTTTAATTTGCCAATCCTCCTTCGAAGGTATAATTTGAGTCTTCCAGTTTGCTGCTACTAACAATCTAGCTGCGGTTGTTGCATATAATATTAAAGCTCTATCCTTAAGTAGTATGTCTTTATTTAGAATCCCTAAAAGAAATACTTCTGGTGATTTTTTAAATGAGTACCTAATCATCTTTTTTAATTCATTATAAATCATGTTCCAAAAACCTTTTATTAACCTACATTGCCACCATGTATGATAGAGTGTCCCTATTTCCGACTTGCACCTCCAGCATTTGTTATTAACTCCTTTTTGTATTTTTGCTATTTTAACAGGGGTCAAATACCATCTATGTTGAACCTTCAATAAATTTTCTTGTAAATCATAATTTGGGGTATATTCCATATTCCTTTGCCATGCCACTTCCCACTGGTCTACTGTGATTGTTATCCCCAGATCCTGGCTCCACTTTATCATAGCCTCCTTTACCATTTCCTCTTCCGTTTCCCATTTTAGGAGTTCATCATACAATTTCCTGATGTATCCTTTCTTTCCTAATAATAGTATTTCCGTTAATTTGGACTCCTTTTTCTCAAAGCCTAATTTGCTATCTTTTTTAAACCTTTGTTTGATCTCAAAATATTGAAGCCAGGTAGTCAAATAATGTTTAATTTCCTCATACTCTTTTAATTCTAGTTTCCCCCCTTCCTCCACCAGTAAATCCTTATATGTGGGGTACCTTTCTTCCATATTAATTTTCTTTATCTTTATGATTTCCAGTGGAGATAGCCACCATGGTGTTTTTGTTTCAAAATTTCTCTTATATTTTTGCCAAATTTTTATTAATGACCTCCTCACTATATTATGCATAAATATATTTTTATCTGATATTTTATCTTTCATCAAATAGCTATGCCACCCCAGGCCTATATCTTGACCTTCCAGATCTAATGTATCCGAATCTTTTAATTCTATCCATTCCTTGATCCACGTTAACGCAGCTGCGTCGTGGTATAACCGTAGATCCGGCATGCCAAATCCTCCCCTCTCCCTTTTATCTATCATAATTTTATATTTGATCCTGGGTTTCTTTCCTGCCCATACGAAATCCGATATATCCTTCTTCCATTGTTGGAAATATTTAGTACCCCCTAGAATAGGTAAGTTTTGAAATAGATAATTCATTTTGGCTAATACCATCATTTTTATGATTGATATCCTCCCCATTAATGAGAACTTTAATTTTGTCCAGATTGCCAATTTCTTTTTAATCTGATTCCATGTATTTATATAATTTTCTTGTATCAGATCCAATCCTTAGAGATTTCTAAGGATCAGGTAGAGTTGCCATATTTGGTCCCAAGACCTGACGATCCTCATCCCTGCCATATATACATGAACAGTAGGTTGTGAAGAGCAGTATTTCATAGGAATTGAATTGAATCTTTCCTTGTTGTCATAGAATTGCCCTCAGCCCTAGATCTTGTGCAAGATAAGCTTGTGGTGCAAGTACCTCTCAGGCCTGAGGACATCACAGTCTCCTCTTCTGACACTGAAGGCTGCTAAAGGAAGCCTGGGTCCTTCAAAATGATGGGGCTCTGAGCCCAGTTTTTAAATAGGGAAGGGCGGGGTATAAATAAGATTTATTATTATTATTATTATTATTATTATTATTTATCATAATCAAAGGTAGAGATAGCACCTGAGATAAAGCTGCTGCTCTTGCTTAAGGTGCAGTTGGAGGCTGGTTGCTGCTGAAGCAACATCTCAGCTCTGGTCTTATAGGGGCTTCAGCCTAAGTCCTGCATGGAGCTGTCCATGGTACTATCAAAGCATCACCAAAGGCCGTTGTTCTAAATCAGTGTTTCTCAAACTTGGGCCCCCAGCTGTTGTCGGACTACAACTTCCATCATCCCTGACCACTGGTCCTGATGGGAGTTGTAGTCCAACAACCGCCAGGGACCCAAGTTTGAGGGGAAAAACCAGTTCTAAATAGAACAGACTGGGCAACAAGCAGCAGTCTGAGATGAGTCAGAAACTGGGAATTAAGAGTCACATGAAATGTTATTGGTCATGAAGACAGGACTGAGGGACACATCAGGATGCAGAATTAAGGAACCAGCCAGGAGTCAGAACCAAAGAGGTCAGGGCCTACCATTAGGCAGAGTGAAGCAAATGTTGGGAAGCAATGGGACAGCCCCACAATCCATTTCCTCCTGAGTTCCCAGGCCATTTCCCCCTGCTGTGTGTGTCATAATACCCCTAAACTAGCAAGCTGTGCTCGGGTACACTACTGGAGAGCACCATCCTCTTTCCAGTACTGAATTAAGATTCATTTGCTAGTCCAGTCAGCTTTGGTGCATGGAATTGGCTCCAGGAGGAGCCATCTTGTCCTTTGTCTCAGGCAGGAAAATGAATTGAGCTGGACCTGTCAGAGCAAGGCAGAAGTCAGGACCACAGAGGAAATACAGGAACATACCAGTGTGCTCAGAAAGACCTTGTTGCTCAAGCAAGACTAAGCTACAAATCAAAACCCTTTCTTCTACTTCCTACCCGGAAAGATCCAATGGTTGGGTAGATGGACTCAATCTGGAAGCTAAGAAGGCTTCCACCTGTAGTTCACTATATGTGGCAGCCACACACAGATTTCCATAGCTCCTGGCCCTGCTACACTCACCACTGCTGTGCTTTGTGGGGCGCCTCCAGTACAGACAGCAAATTATTTCAAGCCTTCCATGCCTCATCGAATTGGATGTGAAAATGCCCACACAAATCTCACTTGATCAGCTTCTCTCAGCCTATCCCAAACCTCCATTATTTCATCTGTCCAAACAGCAGCTGAAAGAACTGTAGAAATAAGAAAAAAATTCAAATTCCTGAAAACTAAAAAAATAAAAAAATCACCTTCAATTTAATAACTCCAGAATTTATACCATCATCTCCCCGCTTTATTTGGCAAGCCACTTGAGACCTCCCCAGGTGCTATACATTGCCTCTCTTGTAATTACGAATCTCCCTCTTCAACTTCTTATTCTAGTTATTGTGAAATGAAATCAACACAGAGAGTAACTTTTCCTTTTGACCTTTTTTGACTGTACTTTTCCAGTCCGAAAACGTCTTGCACAGAACATTTAATCATCGGTCGATAGCTAGTCATTAACCAGTATTGCAACTGTTTCTAATTAAGAAAAAATAATAAAATGTGTTATGCTCTTCCCAGTTCAAGGGTGAGATTCCTGCATTGCAGGGGGCTGGACTAGATGACCCCTGGGTCCCCTCCAATGCTATAATTCTACGATTCTGTTACCCTAGACGGGAGAGGTGAGTTGTGTGCTGTCCACTACAGGGCTCAAACAATGGCACCCATTCCAATCTCAAAAGACTGCCAGAGCAGGCTGGGTACCTTTAAATCCAGATTTCTGAGTGTTAAAGACTCACTGGGATCAGACTCAGAAGGAAGTTGAACAGAATTCAGTTTCACAAGCAAAAAGTCCCATTGACTTCTATTAGTGGGACTTAAGCACACTTGACCTGAGCACAGGATTGTTGACAGTGCATGCAAGTTCAAATATTTCAATGGATGTTTTTAAAACCAGAGTGCTGACCGAACTTTGTTCATCTAAAGAGGAAAGGGCAGGGTTTCTATGTAGGGTTGGCAAATTTGCATCTTGAATCTAACGTCAATAGGATTTACTTCCTAGCCCCTTTGCACAGGATTACAGCATTGATATCTTGTCCTTTTAATGGGAGAATTAAAAAAAAGAAAAGAATTTTTGCTAGTGTGCCTTTCCAGTAGTAATAGAGTAATGAAGGGAGAAGCTGCATGCAATGAGATTTCCCCCTAAGAGTTCAGGCACCCTCTTCTGTACTGAAACAAGACATTCTAATTCTACGTCCTAAAGCTGGCAGCTTCTAAAAGCAAACACGCCCACTGTTCAAACTTGCAGAGATGTAGCGTCAACTGACTCAAGGCAAAATCAAAGATATATCCCCCAGTGCTATTTTTCCTGGGTGCACCTCTGTTTAAAGCCCTTGCCTTCTAAATCTTATCATCCTGTGTAACAAGACAGCTAGGTGACATCTTTGTGAGACAAAAAATCATTAACCCACGCTCCCATAAACGTCATAACTGTTAAAGTGTCCATATTGGCAAATAAGTCTGGTGTCTAATTTCCAGGTGTCTGCCATGAATAAAACAGCATTTTCATATGGTGAGTACAGTTCCCAAAGTGGATCCCTGGCCCACTCAGGGCTTGGGTAATGCACACTCTGGCTGGTCATCATCATGCAGAGCGCAGACCACATTGAACAGCATCTTTGTATCTCCATCCTCCTGGGACATGATGGAGACCAGCAGTCAATACAGTTTCCCCTAGAATTCTAGAATTAGAGCCAAGCTAGACATTATCTAGGCAAACAGGTGTCATAAGAAGCCAGAAGCCATGTATATACAGTCCATGCATTAGTCCCATTCTCAGCGGAAATTAAATCCTAAAAAAGAATAAGAGAATATTGGGGAGAGGACATTGGCAGGGAAGGATTTGAGGAGGAGTGCTTGCCTACTCCCTCCTGTGCCGGCTAATTGTCCCCGGCAAACGTCCCACCACTCTAGGGAAGGAACAGACAGGCTCAGTTCTGATTTTGCAAACTGGTGGAAGAGAGGGAAATCAATGAAAAACAGATGGGTGAGGGGGATATATGTAGGGGAAAATCTGTCTATCTCTCTCATCCTTCCGCAGGAGCCCAGGGTGGTGAATGGCTTAAAAATACAACTTATGAAACGGGGAAAAAACAAAACTAAAAAACTAAAAAATACATTTCCATTCCCCTGAATCCCTACAAATTCAGCTTAATACACTGATAACAAAGGAAGCTTTTCCTGGCATGGAGAGAAGTCGTCAGGAAAGCTAATTTTTTCCTCAGTGTGTCAGGATAAAAAGCAAGGATAGGAGCCGAGTTGTCAATGCTAGTAGCAGGGGCATTGTGAAGAGCTGAGATGCTGCAGGGCTGCCCTTTGACCAACAGTCCAGAACTGGCACAGACTCTGAAGGAGAAGCAGCATCAGGGGAACATGGCATTGCCAGGTTGCCAACCTGAGGTTGCACTCTTACCTTCAGTGTTGCCTATGCAGCAGGAAAGGTCACGGCTGCGCTTTCTGGTCTGGTTCTCCCCATTGCTCATCATTGTCTCATATGCTGCGGGGTGCGGATAGGAAACGAAAGTGCTACTTGCTTCAGCTGCTGAGGGAGGAAGGTGAGAGATGGGAAATGGAAAAGAGCAGGGCAGGATTATGAAGCAATAATCTGCCCATGGGCTGGTCCTACAATTGGGCAAGGTAAGGTGGTCACCTCAGGCAGCTGATTTGGGATGTCAAGGAAAGTCAGCAGATGGTTAACTAAATGTTTAGTTTTTAATAATAATAATAATAATAATAATAATAATAATAATAATAATAATAATAAAATAGCAAACCTTGGCTGGGTGGATGGAATCGGTTCTGCATAGTTGAATTTCAACTTGCTGACTCCAATTAGCACAGTCAGCTTCCCCACTGTCATTGGCTTTTCTCTTTTGTGTATATGCCATATTCAATAATGTGAACCAGCTTGCATTTGTTCAGCCGGTGGCTGAACCTTTGCTTTAAAAGCCTTTGCTTTAAAAAATCTGCTTAGGGGTGGGGAGGTGAGAATCCTTCCTTAGAAGATAGGGCATCTTTTCAAGTTAGTTTTTCCTTTCTTTCCTGCTTTTGCTCAAGTTGCAAAGCACAGGATGCAGTGGGAAATAGAAAAGAGCAGGGAAGGATTATGAAGCAATAATCTGCACTTGGGCCGGTCTTACCATTAGGCAAGGTAAGGTGGTCACCTCAGGCAGCTGATCTGGAGTGTCAAGGCAAGTCAGCAAATGGTTAACTAAAAGTTAGCTTTCTTTAATGATAATAAACACCAATTGTCTTGCTCTTTATAAGGCAGCTTCCTCAATCATTTTACTGGGCTGAGGGATGTGCTGGCCAGGGTTGAAGGGAGTTGTAGTCCTAAACATATTAAGCGCACCTGGTTGTCGAAGACTGCTCTAGATCAGTGTTCCCCAACCTTGGGCCTCCAGCTGTTTTTTGACTACAACTCCCATCATCCCTCGCTAGCAAGACCAGTGGTCAGGGATGATGGGAATTGTAGTCCGAAAACAGCTGGAGGCCCAAGGTTGGGGAACACTGCTCTAGATGAACCACTGGTGGTCTGGTCCATGAACGTACTCTTTTAGTAGAGTTATACAGGCATTTGAAAGCATATGGCAGCTTTCACGTTAGCCTTGGTTCAAAGAGCCTTTACACATGTGAATCTCTTTGGAAGTGTAAAATTTCAATGTAATGTCTTTCCCCCAAAGAATTGTGGCAATGGTTTCACAAACTGTTGGGAACACGTAGTTAAGGAGGTCTAGGGCCTTTCAAAGAATGGTGAACAAAAAGTAAGCAGGTTTATTTTCTGCTAGCATTGACAAACACACTTCCTGTCACCAGGTTTCATAGCTACCATCACTTAGGTCCCATCTACCTTATTGTCAAGCTTCGGGGAATTGGCTTCCTCTCCTGTGACAGAACAAAGAACACCTCTCCTAGAATGGTGGTGCTCCCAATTAAGGATCACACACCCTACGTCCCTATTAACCTACATCACTCCTACATTTTGTAATCTGAGCTTGTACCCTCTGCGCTTTCTGTTCTGAGACTTTCTGAGCTCTTCTTGACCTTGGGGAGAGCGGAGGAATGCTGTCCAGCGACTGTGAATCTGTTAATCATCTCTCTTCCAGTGTTTCTTCTCTTAACTGTTCCCCATCCAGTATTTCCCAGCTTCTGCCTTCTGAACTATGCCCCTCCGCAAACCACTGCTCTAAATCTATACTGTCCTCCTGCTCCTGGGAAGATTCAGGAGCAGGAGCAGGGGGAGGGGGTGGCTCCCACCATTCCTCCTCAGTGCAGCCCTCCTCAGCACGGTCCCTGACACATACATTTAAAGCAGTGCCAAACCATTTTAAACAGTTATGAAAGAATCATAGAATCATAGAGTTGGAAGAGACCACAAGGGCCATCCAGTCCAACCCCCTGCCAATCACGGGAGCTGTAATTTGTTAAGGATGCTGAGAGTTGTTAGGAGACCCCTGTCTCCCCTTAAAGGTAAAGGTAAAGGGACCCCTGACCATTAGGTCCAGTCGTGACTGACTCTGGGGTTGCGGTGCTCATCTCACTTTACTGGCCGAGGGAGCCGGCGTACAGCTTCCAGGTCATGTGGCCAGCATGACAAAGCCACTTCTGGCGAACCAGCGCAGTGCACGGAAACGCCATTTACCTTCCCGCCGGAGTGGTACCTATTTATCTACTTGCACTTTGACGTGCTTTCGAACTGCTAGGTTGGCAGGAGCAGGGACCAAGCAACGGGAACTCACCCTGTCGCAGGGATTCGAACCGCCGACCTTCTGATCGGCAAGCCCTAGGCTCTGTGGTTTAACCCACAGTGCCACCCGTGTCCTCTTTCAGAGCTACAATTCTCAGATTTCTCTAGGAAGAGGGTCTGATGGTTAAACCACTCTAAGAACTGCAGCTCTGTGAGGGAAATTGGGTGCCTCCCGATTACTCTCAGCAGCACCCTTAACCAACTACAGTTCTCGTGATTCTTTGGGGGAAGCCATGCTTGTCTGAAGTGGTATGATCCCACTTTAAATGTATAGTGCAGATGTGGCCTAACAAAGGACGATTCTTGGCAAAGGGGCATTTTAGCAGGATTCAATGGAAGAACCTTGTAAGAAGTTAAGCTGTTTTCTTTTCCTGGAGTTCAAATATGCATATAGTTACCAAGTCTGTCCACCTATTTGATTTCTAGGCATTTCTAGGTTGCTTGCTAATGCCCTGCCTACATGAAGAGTGAAGAGGATGTGCCAAAAAATGATATTGCTCTTTGCACCCAGCTCTTTCCCTAAGAATTTGTTTTCTGGCTCTTCTCTCGGAGCTCTGTTTGCTTGTAATATAATGGAGAATAGTTCTGATTTATTTCAGCTTATGTCAACAGTGCTTAAGAGGACCATCTTGTGGTGTGATTAAAGTGATGCCATCTCGAGAGAGTTTGTTCCAGGCTGCTATGATACTTTCCAGTCCCATTCATTTCAGATTACATAAAATGAATAATTAAATACAGTTCCGTTCTCCCCGCATTTCATTCCCTTTGGCTTGAGCGTTTTTGAGGAGCAGCACCAGACCCTTGGAGGACTCTGAAGGGCTGGAGGAGGGAAGTTTTGAAACAAGAAAACAAGCAGATCAGGATCTCTCCCCATCCTGCCCACCCCTCAGCATGACAGGAGACAGGTCCCTGGAGAAGACAAAGTTCCATGCTGCTTAGGATAGCTCAGCACCCTTTCCCCTCTCAGCACATAGTTGAACTATGGAAGACTCGCCAGAGTGGTGCATGCTCTGGTTATTTCCTGCTTGAACTACTGCAATGCACTCTACGTGGGGCTACCTTTGAAGGAAACTACAACTAATCCAGAATGCGGCAGCTAGACTGGTGACTGGGATTGGCCGCCGAGACCATATAACACCAGTCCTGAAAGACCTACATTGGATCCCAGTACGTTCCGAGCACAATTCAAAGTGTTTGTGCTGACTTTTATAGCCCTAAACAGCCTCGACCCAGTATTCCTGAAGGAGTGTCTCCACTCCCATTGTTCAGCCCGGACACTGAGGTCCAGATCTGAGGGCCTTCTGGCGGTTCCCTCACTGCGAGAAGCGAAGTTACAGGGAACCAGGCAGAGGGCCTTCTCGGTGGTGGCGCCCGCCCTGTGAAATGCCCTCCCACCAGGTGTCAAGGAAATAAACAACTATCTGACTTTTAGAAGACATCTGAAGGCAGCCCTGTTTAGGAATTTTTTTAGTGTTTGATGTTTTATTGTGTTTTTAATATTCTGTTGGGAGCCACTCAGAGTGGCTAGGGAAACCCAGCCAGATGGGTGGGGTATGTATGTATGTATGTATGTATGTATGAATGAATGTATGTATGTATGTATGTATGAATAAATAAATAAATAAAGAATGAATGAATGAATGAATAAATAAATAAATAAAAACTTACTTACTTACTTACTTACTTACTTACTTACTTACTTACTATTATTATTTCCCCCAGAAGGCAATGATGGCCACCAACTTGGATGGCTTTAAAAGAGGATTAGACAAATTCATGGAGGAGAGGGCTATCAATGACTACTAACCCATGCTCTACCTCCACACAGTCAATGGCAGCAATGCTTCCACATACCAGTTGCTGGAAGCCACAGGAAAGGAGAGTGCTCTAGTGCTCATGTTCTGCTCCTTGGTTTCTCACAGGCATTTGGTTGGCCACTGTGAAAACAGGATGCTGGACTAGATGGGCCACAGGCTCTTCTTATGTTCTTATATGTTCTCCTCTGTCCACCAAGCGGCCCTTGTCAACCTGTCTCCAGGTGTTTGGGACTACAACTCCCATCAGCCCTAGCTAGCAAGTGCTGGGAGTTGTGGTCGAAAAACACCAGGAGGACATCAGGTTCTCAAAGGCCACTCGAGAGGTACCAAATGTGATCTTAAAGTCTAACTCATAACTGGGTGGAGCTGCAAAACTGAAAGTGGGAGCCAGAGTATGGCTTCCTCACACTTCTTGAATACATCATTTGTTTAAAATGGGGATTGAGGGACCTGCAGCCTTTGAGATGTTGCTGGAGCTCAGCTCACTCTACCCCCTTTTGTGTGTGGAAAAATTTAAAAATAAAAAAATTAGTTATTTTGAGGTGTAGCTTACTGATAAGTGCAGTGTCTGTTCTCCCTGTAGAAATTCAGAGCTGTTCCACGTAGCTTGGCCTACAGAGCAAATGGAATGTGGTGTATTATTCTTCAGTGGTGGAATGGACTGTACCACTTCAAATTGTGGGCGGGAAACTTGTGTTGTTGAATGTTCCCTTACATAATACCAAAAGAATCCCTGAAAGTAGAAAACAGCAGAATGGGAGCCTCTCTCCCTGAAGTGCTAGATCAGGCTTCCCCAAACTTCAGCCCTCCAGATGTTTTGGACTACAATTCCCACCATCCCTGACCACTGGTCCTGTTAGCTAGGGATCATGGGAGTTGTAGGCCAAAACACCTGGAGGGCCGCAGTTTGGGGATGCCTGTGCTAGATTCTACATCACGGGTGTCAAACACAAGGCCCGGGGGCCAAATCCGGCCCGCCAGACCTCGTCATGTGGCCCGTGTAGCCTCCGCCGGCCGCCAGCCTTGTGTTTGACACCCGTGCCCTAAAGCTCTGCCAGGTGCTGGTCCATCCTTCCAGGGAGTGAAGGAGACCATCTGCTAACCTCTCTGCGAGAAGCTGCAGCAGAGGCCACCCTTGCAGGACGCCCACCCCCCGTCTGGCGGAGGAGGCGGAGTCGACCGGCGAGCGCCCCCTCCCCGACCTCCGGCTCTCGGTTGGGGCTGCCGGGCTGGCCGAGCGCTTGCCGCCGCCGAGGAGCCCTACCCATGGCGCAGCGCCTCGCCCCCGCCGCGCCGCCTCGTGCTCTCCCGGCAGCGGCGCTGGGAGGCGGCGCAGAGTGAGCGGCCAGCGGGCGAGCGGGCGGGCGAGGCGAGGCGGCACTGCTCTTCGCTCGTGCCCAGCCAGCCAGCCAGGCAGGCAGTCGCGCTCCTCGCCGGTGCTCCGTGTCGGGCCGAGATGCTGCTGCCGAGCAAGAGCCCCGCTCACCGGCGGAGGAAGGAGTGGCTGGCGGGCCAGCTGGGGCTCGTGGCCTCGCTGCTGCTGCTGCTGTTGCTGCTGTTGGCAGGCGCCCTGGCAGGCCAGCGGGCGCTAAGAGCGGGAGCTTCGCCCGCCAGGGACCGGCGCGCGCGGGGATGGCGAGTCCTCCCTGCGAGAGGCTCCCCCTGGAGAAACGCCCCCGATCTCGCCTTGCCCTTCGGGGAGCCCTTGGCTTGCCTTCCCTGGGCTCGGGGCTTCTGCCCGGATTTGTCCTTCCGCCGGAGAGAGAGCGGCGGTCCCCTTCCGGCTGCGCCTTAAGTTTCCCTGCGCCTCCATTCCCAGAGTGCTCGGAGCGGAGTCCTTGCCCCACGGCTCGGCACAAGGGGGGCTTCTTCCTTTGCCAGCCAAGAAGGGGGGCTGTGGAGGAACAGCCTTCTCTGTGGGGCTGGGCAGGCTAGAGGGAGACACGACCCCCGCACCCCGCCGTCCAAGAGGCAACCTTAGGGGGACAGATTTGGGGCAGATCGGACCCATGCAGGGCAAAAGCCTCCCCTCCCCAGAGGTTATTCCTGCGGAAGCCCCATTGCAGTGGGTGGCAGTAGTGCAACAACCCCCATTCCTTGCCACATGTGGATGATACTCTTTGAAAGGAGAGTGTCCATTGGGGTTTCCACCTCCTGAACTGAAACCTCTTGAGCTGGTCCTGCCAAGTCTACCTTTCTTCTCACTAGCAGAGAACGAGCTCTAGCAGGGGTGCCAAATTGAGTAAAATAGGAGGGGGGGGGGCGGCTCAGGTAAACCCCACCCTGCATAATCACAAGATGCGGCTCGCACACACCAACCATTGATTTTAATGGCAATGCCCATCCATTTTGCAGGGGCCCAGCCCCCTCAATATTTTGTTATTACTTACATTATTACAAAAAACAGTAATAATTGAATGCAGTGACAATCATTTATGATAATAAAGAGTGGACACATAGTCCTACAGATACAACTGGCCCTTTGAGGGTGACCAAACTGCTGATGCGGCCCCCGATGAATTTGAGTTTGACACCCCTGTTCTACATGCAAGGAGTTTATATTAGGGCTGTGCGCTGGATTTGAATGAGTCCTGAACCAAACTGGGCTGATTCGGAGGGAACCTGGGTGTTGGTTCTGGCTGAGACAGCCCTGGATCACCTTGGGTGAGGCTAGGCAGCCCAGAGTGATCTGGGGCTGTTAGGGGAGGCGTGGGGGTCAAGAAGGAAGAAGGAGAAATGGCTGCTCACCGCTTGCAATCCATGAGGCAATTCCCTGCCTCTTCAGCGAATGCAAATAGTGTTTATTATTTATTTGTTTAAATGCACATGGGTTGTTGTTGTTTTTGTAAACATTTAAACAACGTGCCAGCATCTTGTTTTTCTGGTGGCTTCTTCAGACCACAGCAAGACTCGCTTACAGAGTACTTTTTTAAACCGCTCGGCATATCTCAATGAGACAATATCCATTTGAGGTAAGAGAGAACAGTGGCAACCAGGAATGGCCTTTTTTGGGGTGGGGGTGGGGGTGGGGGTGGCGGCGGCGGCATTATTTTATCTCTTGTGGTATTTTGTCACTTGTGATATGAGCAGGGCCTCTGTCAGGCTGGAAGTGCCATGGGGCTAGAGCACAGAAAGGCAAGATAACCTCAACAATGCATTGCTCTTTGTATCTTCTTGCGTTTTGCGTTTCCCGCAAAGATCTTTGAATGTCATATGTGGATATCTTTCCTTATCTACAAATGTAACTCCCTGTTGACCAATTTTAGTCATAATGGGAGTGATCCAGTCACATTGAAATCCCCTGGGAAAGCACCCAGTATAATTATTTTTGTCACAGGCTGGCTGAGTCAGGATTGGCCAAAAATCCGAGGAAGTGGTCTAGCAGGATGTGGGGCAGTGTGCTAACAAGGACCCTGAGGTTGGGGGCTCTCTCAACTTGCTCTCTTGTCTCATCCATTTTGGTGTTCCCCTGCCAGCAGAAGGACAATAGGGAGGGATCCAGTCTAACTTCTCTAGGGAGGGTGCTCCAAAGTCTGGGAGCAGCCACCAAGAAGACCTTAGGTCCAGGATTAGCCGAAAGAGAAAGGAACAGAGGGTTCCAGTGTGAGAGCCAGTGTGGTGTAGTGGTTAAGAGCGGTGGACTTGTAATCTGGGGAACTAGGTTCGCGTCTCCGCTCCTCCACATGCAGCTGATGGGTGACCTTGGGCTAGTCACACTTCTTTGAAGTCTCTGCCCCACTCACCTCACAGAGTGTTTGTTGTGGGGGAGGAAGGGAAAGGAGAATGTTAGCCGCTTTGAGACTCCTTCGGGTAGTGATAAAGCGGGATATCAAATCCAAACTCTTCTTCTTCTTCTTCCACCAACTAGGTGTAGCAAGAGATTACAGAAACACTTAATGCCTAAAACTTGCCATTCCTATACATAGGATGGCAAAGGGGTGTGGCAGTGTTGGCTCAATGTCTACAACACTTTGACAATTAGAGCAGCTGCCTTTGTTGTATGGGATTAGCCATGTGTATTGCCTGAAGTGCCTTAAACCAGCATTTTAGTCCCAGTGAAGGGATCACAACGACCCCAAACAGGACAGGCCCAAGAGATTTTGCTGCCCGAAGCAAAGGACAAGATGGCGCCCCCCCCCTATTTCCGTATCTCACTTCAACACTGGCAACAGGGCATCATGCCCGAATGCAGCAGGATCATTTTGGGGATGTAGAACGGACAGCGTGGCAAACACCTATCTGCCTCTGATGCCTTGCTGCTCCCCCCTGAGGCAGCTGTCTCGCTCTGCCTACCAGTAGGGCCGGTCCTGTCCCCAAGCTTGGGGGCGGTATGCCTCGGAATACAAGTTGTTGGGAATCGCAGTGCTGTTGCACTCCGGTTCTGCCTTTGGGCTTCTCACGGACATCTGGTTGGTCACTGTGAGAATGGAGTGCTGGACTAGCTGGGACTTTGGCCTGATCCAGCATGGCTCTTGTGATCATTCAAAAAATGAGTTCACTCCTGGCTCAGGCGACATCGATGCAGCAAATTAAGTGAATACCTTGCTGTAGCATTTCAAATGTTCCTTGCGTTGTTTTTCTTTTTCACCAGGATGAAAGTTAGCCAAGCGTCTGTGGAATGCTTATCCAAATGGTATTATTATCCAGACAAAGTACAGGGGTATCATTTCTTTTTAATACATCCCTACCCTCGCCTCCTGGGTTGTTTTTTTTTTTTTAAATCACTCAGCAACATGCAACCGGCTTCAATGGTATTGAATTTCTTTTTTAGCCTGTAGAATCTAAAAGGCTGCCTGCAAATTGATGTCTTGTTTTAAGACCACAAGAAACTACTTGTCATTATCCATTAACAGCTGCTTTTCTAGCTTTCCCCCCATTTTGTCAACTTTAGAAAAGTAGATGATGAAGCAAAAGGGTTTCTCTTTTGTTTGTTTGTTTGTTTTTAAATGCGGCCTGCCAGTTGATTCCCTCGGGCGCAAAAATTGAATTATTGAACACACCCTCTCGCTACAGCGGGTTCTGTGCATATTATCAGTGCATTTGTGCAACCCCATTAAACAATTTCAGGCTATTTCATACATGGTGTTTTCCATTCAGAGGGGGACCGATGATTTGCACAAGAAACTGGCGCAAAGCAAGTTAAGCTGCCATATAGTTACGCCAGATCCAAATGCCGCCCAGGAGTGGGTGGCGAGTCCTTCAAATGGTGTTCTATGCCAAGTCGCCAGGTCATGTGACTGAGCTGAATGGGCTTAGGAACCAGGCTAAGTCCCCACTCCCTGGTCTAGCCCCCAGAATGCCACTCTTTGGGGACTTAAACTGGCCTTGGCTCTGTCAGCTCCAGCTAAAGCTTGGCTGAGCTTGGCTGAGCAAGTTATGCCAGCGTCATCTTCACCTTAATGTTGTCTAAGCGCAGCTGAGCCAGGGACGTCCTGGATCAACCGGAGATCCGCTGCGTTCTAAGCTGCTCATCCAAGCAGATCTTGCCATAGGATTTCCCCCAGTGTCTACAAAGGAAAAGAAACACCCAGTTGAAACTTCTCATGCTGCATTTCATGCAAATTCAGAATTATATATATAAATTCTGAATAAAATACAAGATAAAACACAAGTACATCATCAAATCAAAACAACAACACAATAATACCCACTTCCCACAGACATCTTTAAAAGGCTGCAGAATATTAATCCGCCAATGGCCTGGTTGAACAGGAATGTTTTTGCCTGATGCCTAAAAACATATAATGAAGGCGCCAGCCCAAGCAAGCCCCCCTGGGGAAGAGCATTCTACAAATGGGGAGCCACTACAGAGAAGGCCCATTCTCATGTCGCCACCCTCCAGACCTCATGTGGAGGAGGCACACGAAGAAGGGCCTCAGATGAGGAACGCAGAGCCCAGAACAGTTTACATAAGCAGCACAGGGTTCCCAATAAACTGCCTCATCTTTCGTTTATTTTTCTACGTAAATGACGCAGTAGCAGCTCCCTTTGGGGAGTCATTTAGATTGCACGGCACGGAGGTGCTGCTGAGAACAAGACATCACATTTTAAACTCTGTGTCACTGTCACCTTAATCCTGAGAGTTAAAAGGAGGGAACCTCCCTTATTCCCTCCCTTACAATACGGCGGAGTGAATTTTGCTCCATAAAAGCAATTCTTTTAGGTATGCCTTTAAAGAATGGCTTTTATAGTCACATTGGATCTGAGAAGCTACAGTAAGGGAGATGAAATTACCTATGCCTGATGTGCGAATGAATAACAAAGATGTTATCATATGCTGCTTTTCGTTTGTTTGCCTCTCCTGGCCAGGCATACAAATATTTCCTTTCCCCCTTTTCTGGAGGGGTAAAAATCTGTGTGTGCACATATCTAAAATAGGATTTTGCTGGCTTTCTTTCAAAAAGCAGCAGGCCTGTGTGTGGCTTCCAGTTGTGAAGAATGGCCTTTGTTAGGCTCAGGCTTGAGTTGATGCACTGAGGAGTATTTGATTTTGCTTTATGAAATATAAATCTAGTAAATCTATCCTTTATGACAAGCCTCCAGTCCTGTTTAAATCTCAATTTTCTAGCAGCTAGGCAGAACAGGACTGGAATACAAGACAAAATAATTTTGAGAGCATTTCTAGGAGAAGCTGCTGTTGATGCTATGTTAAATTACCATTATCTCCCTAATGCGACCAAAAGAACCAAATTACATATATACCGTACTTTGTTGCTTTGGTTTCAGAAGGGATGCTCAGCAAACTTTATATGATGGCTGCAAACTTTTCATAGTTTCAATCACAAAACGTTTTCTGCTGTTTTTACATGTTCTAACTGCTGGAAATTCTTCTGATTTATATTCTTTTCTTTTATTTCTTTTTTGCATCTTGTGTTAATTATGAAGTCTCATTTTTTCCCCTCTTCCACCCTCCCATCTCCAGTTATTGCAGTATTTTCATTTAGTGCAAATCACTTGGTTAAAGTTCAGTTTTTATATCTAGCCTTTCTCATGCAGGCATAAAGGTAAAGGGACCCCTGACCATTAGGTCCAGTCGTGTCCGACTCTGGGGTTGCGGCGCTCATCTCGCTTTATTGGCCGAGAGCCGGTGTACAGCTTCCAGGTCATGTGGCCAGCATGACAAAGCCGCTTCTGGTGAACCAGAGCAGCGCACGGAAACGCCATTTACCTTCCCGCCAGAGCGGTACCTATTTATCTACTTGGACTTTGACATGCTTTCGAACTGCTAGGTGGGCAGGAGCTGGGACCGAGCAACAGGAGCTCACCCCGTCACAGGGATTTGAACCGCCGACCTTCTGATCAGCAAGCCCTAGGCTCTGTAGTTTAACCCACAGCGCCACCTGGGTCCCATGCAGGCATATCAGCCTACAAATACATGCCGAGTTGCACCCTGACACTTCTAGCACCCCTTCTCAGTTGACAAAATTATTCTTGTCTCACAATTTGAGGAGTTGAATCTCTTGCCCAGCGCTTTGGTCAATTCTTCAGCAGTCATTTCTCAGTTGGATGGTATCTCAACATTAGAGGTCCCTTGTCCTGCATATCTCTTATAAAGGAACCTGTTCTCTCTCTCTCTTTTGGGGGGTGGGGTGGGGATAATAATATAGCACAGAAAGATAGATCTGGCTGGCAAACTCATGACCAAACTTGATTTTGAGTTGTTTCCAAATACATCCCACCTGATTCTCTTTGTAAAGTGTTCAGAATGGCGACCCAACAATTCTTACAATACTTCTGGTTAAGATAAAGCTGTCTGTATAGCATACCAGATGAGAAGCTGCTTTTTGGCAAGGAA
Source organism: Darevskia mixta (assembly GCA_034641385.1). Lineage (NCBI taxonomy): Eukaryota > Metazoa > Chordata > Lepidosauria > Squamata > Lacertidae > Darevskia > Darevskia mixta. Next base: position 24,860,966 of record JAWWNH010000011.1, read on the forward strand.
TGATGACAGCTAAGAGGTCTCATCATTCAGAGAGTTCTTGGCATGTGCATTGGGACAAGCCTAGAACAATAGCTAGGAATGAAAAAAATGAATTCCATGGAAAAAAGCACACTCATGTCTTCTCAGTGGGCAATTTTTAAAATGCTTGCTGCAGTTCATGCGAGGTAATCAATGAGGTTCTCTCCAGATGTTTTGGGCTACAATTCCCACTACCTCCCGATAGCATGACCAATGGTCAGGATGAAAGGAATTACAGCCCCAAACATATGGAGGGCATGATATTGATATCTCCTGGTCTATAGCACACACAAAGAACAACAATAACTACTGGATGCCACCCCCTCATTAGGGTTAAATTAAAATCCTCGTCTCGATCAAACACACCTGCTGGTAAAAGTAAAAATGAACAACATCACATTGTAAAAACCCTTCTTTCAGTTACAGAGCATACCCTCCAACATTTCTCTGATGAAAATAGGGATGTCATCATCAACAACAACAACAACAACAACAACAACAACAACAACAACAACATGGCCCTCTGAGTGAGTTGCCTAAGCCACTCTGGGCGGCTTCCAATATATATACAAACATAATTAAACATTAAATATTAAAAAACTTCTCTATACACCTCAAACTTTAGATGTCTTCTAAAGTTTGTATAGTTACTTATCTCCTTGGCTTGGGGTTGTATAACTCCATATCCCCCAATATTTCTCTGGTGAAAATAGGGACATCCTAAGGAAAAGCGGGACATTCTGGGATTGAATCTGAAACTGGGATGGCTTCTGTAAATCCAGGACTGTCCTTGGAATATAGGGACACTTTGAGGGTCTGACAAAGGACTCTGAAGCACCAAGTTCTAGACAGAAGGCGAGAATAAAGCACAGCCCGTAGTTATTATAGCTTTAGTTTTACAAGGGGAAATTAGTCCAGGAGAGAGCAAGGATGTTTTTTATGGGTGCTGGAGTCAAAGATATTCCTGGAAAAGGTCTATAAAGTCTTCCAGTAATTGTCCCCAGTTGTGAATTGCTTGATTACTGCTTTTGTGTTTTATTTCAGACAGTGAATGAAAGCCCCAGAAGAGGATAGTTGTTTCAACAGACTCAGAGTCACATTGCTGCTAGTGCCTCCTTGCCTTCAGTTTGGGCTGCCTCCACTGATGTCGACCTGGTTATTATAGACCCAAGGGAGATGAGATGCAGGTTTTGATCGGTGTCTCCACTTAGGGTACCATAAAGACAACCCTCTGCCTCAGTAATCTGCATGCCAACGTGTGAATAGCAGTGCCAATGCCTAATTAATTACAATTATTTATACGCCTGAGAACGAAACCTTGAAACCTGCTCTGACACTGCTCTGACTCTAGGGGGGATGACCTAGCTAAGCCTGGCAGGACAGCTTACTCTATGGTCTTAACCCCTTTCATGCATCAATTATAGGAGGCTGCTTACCCCACAATGCTTTAGACCAGGCATCCCCAAACTGTGGCCCTCCAGATGTTTTGGCCTACAACTCCCATGACCCCTAGCTAACAGGACCAGTGGTCAGGGATGATGGGAACTGTAGTCCAAAACATCTGGAGGGCCGGAGTTTGGGGGTGCCTGCTTTAGACCATGACTCCATAATCCTTGACCATTGGACATGCTTCCTGGGCTTGATGGGTCCCAGGACCCATCAACATCTGGAGGGCACCAGCTTGAGGAAGGCTGGTGTAAACAAGACTAAGCTGGACCTGGAAACAGACTATGAGCCAGTGCCATGGTTGATGGTATCAAAAGAAGAACTGACATGGTCAGTCACACTCCTCCTGTCTCTCCCCCATCAAAGGGCATCCCACAAAGTAATCAAGGCAGTTTCCATCCCAGAACTGGGCCTGAAGCTCAAATGAAATGGATCTAGATAATCTGTTTCATTCAAGAATTACTGCAATTGTCTCTCAAGACACTTGCCCAAGAAGTGAACACCACCCTGCAGTTGTTAACATATTCTAGGGGCAGCTTAGGTTTCTTCAGGAGTGGGTAAAGAAACATTTTCTCTCTTGATAAGGAAGACCCCCTGAGCCAGCCAATCACCCCCTTCTTGCTAGATTTAGTAGATCGAGTACACAAGTGGTTGGCTGGACTCAAAAATGCACTTTGTCTAAAGTCCCAGGAACTGAAATTCACCCAAGAAAACTGAACCGGACAGTGCTCGGGACCTCTTCACTAATAACACACTATATGGCACTAATTTGGGCGTTTGTTCTGTCTTTTCCTTAGACAGATCTATCAGAGCAGTGTAAAACACGGCTAAAGGTATTTGTGTTTTAAGATACATCAGTCTTGCTAACGGAAATGCTTCCCTCTTCTCTTGCATCAGGTGTGCCCTCTTAAGTCTGAAACTTGAAAGCGAATATATTTTTTAAGTCCCAAAAATGGAGCCAAGCAGAGTAGCGCAATTGCTTATTGGAGACATTTATCCTGCTAATGAGAAACTAATCAGGTTTGGACAGAAATTTGTTGAAGCTTTTACAATTTTACACACTGGGAATACTGGCTGAAGCTATTTTAAAGGAACTGGACCTGGAACCGCAATTGATTTTTGTAAATAATAATAATAAAATCTTGAAAATATCTTAATTACTTTTGGCTACAGTTCCTTCTTTTCAATATGCCTTCCAATAGCAATTTACTCTCCTTTGAAATTTCATTAATCTTGTTTCAAAAGGACAGGACAAACCAAATCTTAAGGACTCTGCTAATTCCTTAGGCTTTTTTAATTATTATTTTAAGCAGCAACAGTGCTTCCCATAGAGATGGATAGATTTGTTTTTCCAGAACAATTGTTACGTGCAACATTTCTCATTCTCATTTTGGGGGAGCAAAAAATATCCAGAATTCTTATGACCAACCCACAAAATATTGAACAAGGAGTCTTCATCAGGCTGAAAATGTTAAGCAAACTCATGGGTAGGTGGGGAAGTTGAGAGGCAAGGAACTGACTTGGTATTGAAGCCATACTGCCCGCATTGGTAAAAAGTTACTTTTTCTTGTACAGCCTTAGAAGGGATGTGGTTATGGGAACCTGGTTATGGCAAGTATCTACACTTCAAAATTCACCATGACGCAACTGGTCTTTACAAATTCTAAAAAGCCATTCTGTGACCAGGATCAGGGATTCTGGAACACTAAATTTGGAGGACCTTCCATGAATAGCTGGTTACATTAAAAACAGAATAGAGACACCCCCTATTCTGGTTACTTTGTGTACAATTACTGTAGAAATAAAAGGGACGTAGGTGGCGCTGTGGGTTAAACCACTGAGCCTAGGGCTTGCCGATCAGAAGGTCGGCGGTTTGAATCCCCATAACGGGGTGAGCTCCCGTTCCTCGGTCCCTGCTCCTGCCAACCTAGCAGTTCGAAAGTATGTCAAAGTGCAAGTAGATAAATAGGTACCGCTCCAGCAGGAAGGTAAACAGCGTTTCCGTGCACTGCTCTGGTTCGCCAGAAGCGGCTTAGTCATGCTGGCCACATGACCCAGAAGCTGTCTACAGACAAACGCTGGCTCCCTTGACCAGTAAAGTGAGATGAGTGCAGCAACCCCAGAATCGTCTGCAACTGGACCTAACAGTCAGGGGTCCTTTTACCTTTACCTTTACTGTAGAAATAGTAACTTCTTCCAAGTAAGCATCCAGTTTATGAAGCCCCTAACACTATGGATAGGTTGATTGAAAATTCAGAGCCTTGACTGCAATTTTGGCATTGCTTCACAAGACCTTTAAATCAGACTCTTAGATCATCAGTTCCTTCCTCTTCCTGCTTTTAAAAAAATCCCTTAGCTATGGATTTGTTTATTTCATTCCCCTTCTTATTCCTGCGGCTGACTATCACGTTCCAACTTCAGGAAAAGATAAGCACACTTATCTATTCCAACCTTTGCCCAGAGCTATGATTATTTCTGAGTGGTTTAACAGTCACCAGTCCCTTTTCACAGGGAACTCTGGGAATTGTAGCTCTGTGAGTGGAATGGGGGGGGGGTCTCTTAACAACTCTCAGCACCCTTAACAAACTACAGCTCCCAGAATTCTTTGGGGGAAGCCATGACTGTTTAAAGTGGTATCATAGTGCTTTAAAGGCACTGCAGGGGGTGGGCCTCAGGGTCCCTTCCAAATCTATGGTTGTGTGATTCTGTGATTAAAGTTCTTTGGGCAAATACATACCCGTCTCTCATCAATGACAGTTTAGGCAAAACCAGGGTAATAAGAGGCTGGTTCTGAGCGCCAATCTCATGATACAAAAATGTTCTGGTGTACCTTTAAACATTCAGAATGCCCTGCAGTCTGGATCCTCCTTCATACAATAGGTTACTAATTATCATTTTATGGAAAAGAAATGAGGCACCATCTGAAAACGGGATGCTGTTCTTACAGGAACAGCCAATTCCTCCACCTTCTCCTCCATCATCTCCCCACAACTTCTCAAGTAATATTTGACTAAGCATGGATTTCAAATCGCACCTTAGTCAAATAATGCTGTTTGTTGGACCATTTCCATTTCCATGCTATGACCCCTTTACCACAGCAGCTTAATGACAAACAGAGGAACATCTGGATGCTTTTGTGTTCAGGCCGAAACGTAAGAATGAGCATTTTACCTATGTTGCTTGGGATTTCTTAGCCATAGTCTTCTTTAATGCACATGTACAAGTGAAGGAAAATCTCTTTTCCTTTTCCTGTTTAAATACCCAAATTAATCTTCTCAAACTTAACGGATATCAATGGGGGGAAAAACAGGTGAAATTAAGACTTCAATCAGAGCTGTTTTCCACATGCTTGCAGCCAAGTTTCCCTTGTTTTTAATTGATCTAATAGCTCTGTCTGGTGTAAAATAAAGGCCCTCTGGTTAATATTTTACACTCTGGAAAGGTTGGGATCAATATATCTTACTCCATCCTTTTAAAATTTAATTTCTTCTGAGCCGCTCCTTTATCAGGGACGCCAATATTCCTTTACAGCACTACTGACCATTGGAGAAGAGTGCTGGAAACTGGAATTGATTTGTCTCTCCCATTTTTTATGTTGAAATTTTAAATATATTTCAATGAATCATATAGGGACACCAGGTGTGTCTCAGAGATTCTTAGCGGTGAGTAGGGTGCTACGGTTGTAGTCTTGGGCTTCTTAGCAATGCATGTATGTTTACCTGGTTGCCTGTATAAGCATCAATGCTCTGGAGAGGGGTCCAAATTATTGTTTTTAACTGGATGATCCTGCCATGATTCACATGTCTGTGCAAGGAACTTTTCTCACAGTGCTGCTGTAGCTTGCTTGCTTGCTTGAAGCAACCCAGATACCCCTCTTTGTCTTCCAGGGAAAGACAACTCCACCAGTAAAATTTATAGATCTTGGCCTTCAAAGAACTTCATAATGACCTGGAGACTTGAGGGAGAAACTGTCTCCATACATTGAGATGTTCTATATGGAGTGCCTTCTGTAGGTACCCCCATCATGCAAAGTGAGGGGGGGGAAAGGATCTTCTCAGTGGTGGCACCCTAATTACAGAATCTGTCTTCCCAAAGAGGTCTGTCTGGCACCTGCACAGATGTCCTTTTGGTGCTGGGCAAAGAGCTATTTATTTCCCTAGGGTGTTCTGCATGCATAGGTAGCACCAGATGTTCCACCCACAGGAACAGAGAGTGTGCTCTGACTTCAGAGAGGGTTTAGAACTACAGAAGAGATGTTGGATCCCTTCCCTCTGCTGCTACTGCTGCAGCTCTTACTCTGCCATCATTGGAGCTCTGGTATCAGCACAACTGAAAAGAGAAGGGAATCATTCAGATCTGATGCCTTCCCAATCCTCTGATATGTTCCCAAGCCATGGAGAATATCTTACACCATGGTTATAGTTTACTCCCAGCTGAGAAGTCACCAACTTTGGGCTGTTTGTCTTTGACGTTTTCCACACCAGGAGGTTATTATAAGAACTTGTAGGCAGGAACTTGAACCTGAATCTGCTTGTTCCCTCCTCCCTCCCATTTTCCTTTGGTATTATATCTTTAGAGACTGAAAGCCTGAGTGCAGGGACTATCTTGTTTGCACTGATTAGAAGCCTTTCTTCGCTGAAGAGGAGTTTGGATTTGATATCCCGCTTTATCACTACCCTGAGGAGTCTCAAAGCGGCTAACATTCTCCTTTCCCTTCCTCCCCCACAACAAACACTCTGTGAGGTGAGTGGGGCTGAGAGACTTCAAAGAAGTGTGACTAGCCCAAGGTCACCCAACAGCTGCATGTGGAGGAGCAGGGAATCAAACCTGGTTCACCAGATTACGAGTCCACGGCTCTTAACCACTATACCACACTGGCTCTCAAGATGGTATAGCAATTCTTTAAAGAAACAAATAAAAATATCAAGAGCCACGCTGCATTGGCCCATTGAATCTAGCCGTCTGTTCTCAGATTTGCCAACTAGTTGCTTACAGGAAGCTCACAAGCACCTACCAGCATGTGCACAGAACCCACAGTGAAAATGAACCTGTAGTGGGTTGCACTTGAAGGCAACTGTTCCTGATATGTATTTGGCTTTAAATCTTCACTATTGGAGCCCTAAGCCTTGAGATTACAAATGTATGCTGCTATCCTGTTGCTGTTTAGCCCTCACTTGCTCGATCATCCAGTGTACTGGAAGAAGCAAAGGTCACCAGTGTCAAAGCAATGATTCTTCAACATCAACTTCGTTGGACTGATCATGTTGTGGGGATGCCTGATTATTGTCTTCCAAAGCAACTACTCTATTCCAAACTTGAAAACGGAATGCGTAATGCTGCTGGTAAAAACAAAAGAGTAGTTGGAAGAATAGTTGAAAGTGGGGAACTTTCAACATGTGCAATATCCTTGTGGGATTTTATTTGTTGTTGTTGCGGCGGGGGAGAGATGATTTGAATGGATTAAGCACTCTTGTTTGGCCACGTCTCAGATACGCTTATGTGGTAAAGGTAAAGGGACCCCTGACCAAGCAATGGGAGCTCACCCCGTCGCAGGGATTCGAACCGCCGACCTTCTGATCAGCAAGCCCTAGGCTCTGTGGTTTAACCCACAGTGCCACCTGGGTACCTTATGTGGTAGGGAGTCCTAACTTTATGTGGAGGGGGACTTAACCCACAATGGAATAAAAGAGAGAGTGAAATCTCCAGACAGACCCTAGACAGTGACACTTGAACCCAGTCTTGATTGTGACTGAAGAATTTGCCCACATTAATTTTATACCACTTTAAGTATTTTAGATTCCATCTAAGAACCCTGGGAATTGGGATTGGGGTGTTTATGTGTGTTGTGACTTATTTATTTTTAACTGATAAATTTATAGGCTGCTTAAAGGATTTTTTTTAAAAAAAATCTCTTAAGTGGTTTACAGTAGAAGTCGATGTCGAAACATTCAATAAGGCAAAACCAGTAACACCACAACACCACAAAACCAAAGCTATCTTAATTCCCCACTCTCCCCAAGTATCGCAGAAACAGGGCAATGTGATCTAGTGTTAATGGCTAGGAAATGCCTGAGCAAAATGCTATGTTTTTAACAAATGCCAGAAGCACACACCACATTTTGGGTCTCCTGAAAATTTGTATCTGTGACGGTGGTGGTGGTGGTGGACGGGTGAATATTCCAAAGGAATGCAGTTTCTAGATTGCCTCCCTAGTGAGAGCCCCAAGAGAAACGAAGGGCTCTTAAAACCAGTTTAAGTCAGCAGTACAGATAAGCCCAGTGTGGATGAGATAAAAGTTCTTATTGCATGATGTCATGTTGGTTGACATAAAGTGTGAAAAGAAGCAGAAGTTGATCCCCTCATATATTCTATGCTAAAGGGATATTCCTCTATAGATAGCATTGATTAAGTGCTATATTGATGTTTTCCAGGCCTGGAAGGTATGCACAAACAGTCATACACAGCTGAATTTAATTCCTATATTTGATCTTTTTGGTATTCAAACAATGCGCCAATGCAGAAAAATGAAATAAAAGCAAGTATCGGGTGGACTTGGACAGAGAGGTTTGCTAGACTTCTGTGAGATTCTTTTACAATAGCGTTGGCTAACCTGTAGCCCTTTAGATATTGCTGGACTCCAACTTCCATCACCCCTGACGAGTGGTAAAGCTGGCTGGGGCTGATGGGAACTGGAGTCCATTAATAACTGGAGGGCTGCAGGTTGGCCACCCTTGGACTGAAGAAATAGCCATTACACAAATTGAACTACTAGATAAAGTTTACCCAAAGAAGGCTGCTGGGATCTGGTTCTGGGTTCTGGGATCATGGACGACTCTGGGGTTGCGGTGCTCATCTCGCTTTACTGGCTGAGGGAGCCGGTGTACAGCTTCCGGGTTATGTGGCCAGCATGGCTAAGCCGCTTCTGGCGAACCAGAGCAGTGCACGGAAACACCGTTTACCTTCCCGCTGCAGCGGTACCTATTTATCTACTTGCACTTTGATGTGCTTTCGAACTGCTAGGTTGGCAGGAGCAGGGACCGAGCAACGGGAGCTCACCCCGTCGCGGGGATTCGAACCGCTGACCTTCTGATCGGCAAGCCGTAGACTCTGTGGCTTAACCGACAGTGCCACCTGCTTAGCACCTTAGAGACCAACTAAGTTTGTTCTCGGTATGTGCATGCACACGAAAGCTCATACCAAGAACAAACTTAGTTGGTCTCTAAGGTGCTACTGGACCATTTTTTAAAATTATTATTTTATTTCTACTGTGTCAGACCAACATGGCTACCTACTTGAATCTAGTAATGTCCAGTAATGCACAATTACTGTGATATCAGTATGAAGTTGCTGTGCTCTGTTTTAATGACCCTAACTTCTAGGAGTGAGGAAACGCAAAGAAAAGCTCCACCTTGCATTATTAGGCCCTGGAAGGGGGGGGACGGAGCATGCATGCAGCACCCCCCCACCGCATGTCCCTCTTTGTCTGCCCCACACAAATGGGGCAGACCCGCATTTAACGATGTGGATTTGCCAGTATCATGCGCAGTCTGGGCCTTGGCAGTCACTGCGTCCTGGTATAAGCAAGAGTTGCAGATGTATATTTCCAGCGTGATCTAACTTTAAAGGGAAGAGAGAAGACAGTGAGTCTAGCTGGGCCCTGTGGTGGCCTGGACAGTAATGTAAACAGGAACATGTTTGACACCATTACTTCTAAGACACCCTTGGGATTTAAAAAAAAATGTGCCCTTTTTATGGTGCCAATAAATTTGTCAGTTACACAGGGAAACATTGTGAAAAACGACCAGGTTTTACTGCATTTGGGGTGATTGCACCATATTCAGGGCTGGGTAATGGCCAATAAAAGTTTGCGGTAGACGATCTTGTTGTGCATTTCTGGAATACTTATTAAGCGCAGTTTTGGGAAATGTTACAAGGTGCTCCAGAAGTCATGCATTTAACTTTTGGAGACTCAAAACCCGCAAGGTGTGTCTGTGGTCCCGACAATTAAAGGCAGAATTAGTTCCTGATGATTCTGCTGTTTGTGTGTATGGAACAAATATACATGCAATATTATTCACGGCAGTGTTATTTTTATGGTGAGTTTTCATGGTTGCTGCATCTAATAATAGGACTGCATGAGACGCAGAGCAGCCCAAATTGGGTCTTGGGTCTGCAGCGGCTCCAAAGGGCATTTTTTTATGAGCGATGTTAAGAATGCTTTCAGTCTAGGATGCATGTCGCTGTTGAGTGTGGTGGATGCAATACAGAGTGCAGAGGGGAAGCCACGTTGTGCATGCTGGTAGACGTGGTGCTCTAGTTTGACGTGTAGGCGCAGGAAATTTGGATACCCATTTTAGAGTCATTTGGGGGAATACAGTCGTACCTTGGATCTTGAACACCTAGGTTCTCGTCCGTTTGGGCTTCCAAACGCCGCAAAGCAGGAAGTGAGTGTTCCGGTTTGCTAACTTTTTTGGAAGCCAGATGTCCGACGTGGCTTCCACGGCTTCTGAACCTCCTGCAGCCAATCGGAAGCCGCGCCTTGGTTTTCGAGCGTTTTCGGAAGTCAAACGGACTTCCGGAACAGATTCCGTTCGAGAACCAAGGTGTGATGGCCTGCGATTTGGGCTCGGAACCAGAGGAGTCTCAGTCTGTACAGGATCCTCTGACCCAGACATCGTCTGAACCAAGTCTGGGGCCTGATCCTGAGGAGCCCCAGTCTGCACAACTTCCCCTGCAACAAGCCCCAGCTGAGCTGAGTCAAGGGGCCTGAGCCTCTTCTGGCTCCAGGTGCGGAGAATACCTCATTGCCGTCAGCTGGGCCATCACTCTCAGCTGCTCCACTACCGGCTGGGTCAGGAGAGGCTGAGGCGGCCCCTGGGTCTAGTAACCCACCGGCGTCTCCCGAGCTGCAGAGACCCAGGTGTGAAAGAAGGAGAGACCTGAGTACTCGCAGGAGGAGTGCTTGCCTTCGGGTGAGACAGGGTGGTGAGTCATCGGGGGATCGGGACTGGCCATTACCTAGTCAGAGATAAAAGGCTGCCGGACCCTGCCCCAGGTTGCGGGAGCAACATTGCTGTTTGCCTGATCCTGCCGGTGTTCCTGTACCTGACCTTGCCTGGTTCCTTGCTCCTTTCCCTGCCTCGACTCTTCAGTACTGACTCCTCGCCGATTCTTTGAACCCCGCACCGGACCTGGACTTCGTTTCGCGGATACCCTCGGGCCAGCACACAAGGTACGACTGTGATTCCAAAGGAAGTGTGGAGACTTTGGAGACATGGACACCGTATATTTCCCTGCCCACCTCCACTAAACCCAGTTGCTTTGCTCATAGATGTACAGAACTCATTTTAAGGTGATGTGCAGCTGAGAGGAGGATCATATCTCTCACTGAAGAAGATTTCCAGACAGCCTCTCAATCCCTGTGTTGAACTGATAGGCTTGCACACCCTGCTAACCAAATGCCAGACTTTGGACATGAGACTAGCAGAAGCAATGATGTCACAGACACTAGCCAATAAGGGCAAGGGCAAGAGGCAGCTCTACAGCACTTAACAAAGCGATAAGTGGCAATCTGAGAAGGTTTCTGGATGTGTTGGGTTTTTTTGTTTGGAATGTTGTTTAGGTGCCCATTCTTCATTCTCTCTCATAGGCACCCCATTATAGGGATGCAGGTGGCGCTGTGGTCTAAACCACTGAGCCTCTTGGGCTTGCCGATCAGAAGGTCGGTGGTTCCAATCCCTGCAATGGGGTGAGCTACCGTTGCTCTGTCCCAGCTCCTGCCAACCTAGCAGTTCGAAAGCACACAAGTGCAAGTAGATAAAAAAAAATAGCATAAAGAAAAGTATGGATGAGCTCTTAGTTCAGATGTGAGAGTGGGTAAACAAATATTGCTAGCTGCTCTTCAAATTATTCCTTGTTTTGTTTTGTCTTTAACATAATCACTTGCACAACCATGGTCAGGATTACTCGGACTTCACAAACAGATATTCAGATGTCCAGGCAAAATGCATTTTTAATGCATTTTAAGATGTCTTTTAGAAACATTTTGCTACCTCCCCCCCCTGCTCAAATCAAGTGAGCTGAATATGCAGTTTACTTTAGATATCCAGGATCGGTGCTAGGGTTTTTGGCGCCCTAGGGGAGGGGGCGGGCCACGTGACGTCATTGCGCATGACATATGGTGCCGGGCGCCCTGCGCCGCTGCGATTTTCGCCGCTGGTTGGGGCGGCACCGGGTGGCGGTGGGGGGCGAGGGGCAGGCTGGCCAGCGCCCCCTCCATTTTGGCGCTCTAGGCAACTGCCTAGTTCACCTAAATGGACGCACCGGCCCTGCCTGTCATGTCTGCTCTAGGATCATCTCTACTGCGACTAAAGTTTAATGGAGCCCAAACAGGTGTAACTGAAACAACTGCATATCCTTTTCCTGCTGACGTCTGTCTAGTGGTGGCAAGGTGGCAGAAAGAGTGACCAGGTGAAGCTAGAGCTAATGACAAGCAGAGCCCACTCCCCCCCCCGACTTTTTGTAAATAAGAAGACAGGCAGGCAGTGACTGATGGAGGGCAGACAGAAGTTGGTCTGTGCTCCATTTGCCCTAGATAGCAGACTTCTGCCTGCCCCTCCTCTGCTGTTCCCCACTCCCTGCGTTAAATTTAGATAGCAAGCTCCTTGGAGCAGGGACCTGTCGCCCTTGTAGTCTGTAAAGTGCCATGTTGATTTGCGCATTAACTAACTAAATAATGCTAAGGAAAAGAAAGTTCCCTGATACATTTTACAGCAGTTGTTCAATGTACATATTACTTGAAATTCTGAGGAAGGAGGAGGAGGAGGAGGAGAAAAAACCCCACGATGGTTTGGAGGCTGCAGAGCTAGCACTTTTGGTTTTTATGGAAGGAACAGTCCCTGACAGCTCCTCTTTCCAGTTACACTTTGATCAATAAAGTTGTTGGCTGCAAGAACCCAATAGCAGTAAAACAAACTAAAACCCCATTGAATGTAAAGGCATATACATAACCCAAAGAGAGGTGTAAATTCTAATAAGCGCAGCAGTTCTGAAAAGAGAGTTTTTGACATACCGAAAGCGCTTCTCTTTTCTAGAGCATAGTAAAAGGTGTTCCCGCCACCTCAAACTCCGAACTTTGTGGGTACAAATGCATTCAACCAAAGAATGGTTGCATAAATGATGGGTTTGAGTTCACAATTATCCAAGGGACAAAAATTTCACATCAAGCACTTAACTCAAACTGTCGAAAGCATATATTCTAGGAGTCTGAACAGGCTTCAAGAGTCATCCTGTATCTGTACATTAAAATAAAATAAAATTCCAATCTGCTTCTGCATTGTTTCGTGCTCTCTATGTTTGATTTGTAATTTGTCACCTGAGCTTCTCAGTATAAAATGAAGTTTGGTGTTCCCCATTCACTATAATGGGGATTTTTAAATATACAGTATATAATGGCTATGACTTCCTGCCTTTTGGCTAAAATAGGTGAAATCTGCAAGCATAGGAGCCCCTCACGTGTGGATGAAGCCTGCAAAACTGAGGACAAAGAGGTCCATGGAATTTTTGTGCGGAAAGTAAAAATTCTCCCCTTATGTGGGGAGAATTGGATGTTTGATGTATGCTTAAAGGTAAAGGGACCCCTGACCATTAGATCCAGTCGTGACTGACTTTGGAGTTGCGGCGTTCATCTCACATTATTGGCTGAGGGAGCCGGCGTACAGCTTCCAGGTCATGTGGCCAGCATGACTAAGCCGCTTCTGGCGAACCAGAGCAGCGCATGGAAACGCCGTTTACCTTCCCGCCGGAGCAGTACCTATTTATCTACTTGCACTTTGACGTGCTTTCAAACTGCTAGGTGGGCAGGAGCAGGGACCGAGCAACGGGAGCTCACCCCGTAGCAGGGATTCGAACCGCCGACCTTCTGATTGGCAAGCCCTAGGCTCTGTGGTTTAACCCACAGTGCCACCCGCATCCCTGATGTATGCTTAGCTTACCTTAAAATAATTAAGATGTGGCTAAGTGGTGTGCATTCCTGTTTTGTTTTTTGTTTTTTGTTTTTTAAAACCTTTGAAGCTTCCTATGTCCAGAAATGCCTTACAGTGTGTAGCTATGCTGCCTGTAGAGCCCATAGATGCTCTGTCTGTTCATTTTTTGTTAAAACATAGCAACATTGGATTAAAGAAAACATCTCAAATGAAGCTTTTAACTTTTTAAAAAATCTAGTTTGTGGGGTTCTTGATCTGACTTGGGGTGTGTGTTTGTTGACATACATCAACTCAGGACAAGGAAAAGACCCCCAAATTACTCTAATTTGCCTAATTATTTGGCTACCCTACAGAACTGATACATTTGACCTAATCGAAAAGATTTTTTTAAACCAACATAATTACACGTAGCTCTTTCATTTTTTTCCTAGGGAAAACATTCGTGTTTATGCAGCTATGACACATTATTCATGTCGTTTCCCCAAAAATCTTACAGGTTGTCACATTTAGTGGACTAAACATATGCCTTATTCTTGTTCTTATTCTTATTTAGTGTTACTGCGCCCTCCATAGTGGTGACCCTCTGTGAACAGTTCATATAGCTAAGCTATGCACGACAGCTGTGGCAAAAGTCAGGTTTGTTGGCAACCAGATCCACCCTGCAGGCGTTTGTTAAGCATGTTTGATCTTCCATTTTTGGCAAATAGGCTGTGTGCATCTTAACGGTGCTGCTCTGTGTGTCCGTCTGACTTTTTAGGCGGAGCTGGTTCAAAGAATCATAGAATCTTAGAGTCGGAAGGGACCCAAGGGTGATCTGGTCCAAACCCCAGGAATGAATGAATCTCAGCTAAAGCATCCATGACAGCTTCTCTCATATTTCTTTCCTGATTCCTGGTTTTAGCTTCTGCTTTTGCACTTTCCAGAGACAAGCAATTTGCTCCTCAGCATTTTTACCAGTCTGCGGAGAAATAACCTCTGGCAGGGATGATGGCAAATTCTGTCAGCGCCAAAGCAATAATCCCGACTCCTCGCGTTTCCACTGAAGGGAAATTTAAACCATGTTCAGACTGAAGACCCTCCATTCCACATGCTTTATTAATCTAGCTAGAAGTGTGCAGGTGAAGTCAATAAACTTTGCAAGAAACAGAAGTTGCACTTTTTAAAACAAACAAACAAAAAAAGCATTTCTTAGTAAGGACAGGGTTTAATATGAGCTCGTGTTTAGTCCTGAAAACTGTTCCCACTGCCAGGCCTTTGCTCTGCAGGGTGGAAAGGGAAAACCTGTCGATTTCAGTTCCTCATTTCCCACCCCACCCCCAGTCTTTAATTTGGTTCTCCACATTTCCATATCCGTTTTCAATTTTCTAAAAAAAAAAGAGAGAATTCCTTGTGAAAATTCATTCTCCATTTAGTGTGAATTTGTTCTATTATACCCAATGTTGCATGCCGTTTTGCTTGACATACCAATTTTTGCAAGCCTTTATTCCATCTATGAAACGTGGGAAGGTATGCATGAGACATCCATAACCTGGAAGGAGCAGAAAGGGTCCAGGGTTGTGCACAGACCACTTGGGACTCTTCCATGAACGAGAAGATCTGGGAGGCATTGCCATTCTTTTCCTCCTCATTCCCAGCCTCCAAGGAGGGGGCGGAGGAAGTGCTGGTTCTGAAGCTGACCCAACCACCAACTGGTGTAGCTCAGATGTCTGTTTCCCCCCCCCCCAGCAGTGAGGGAAAGGCACTTTCGCACCCGGTCACGCTACATCAGGGTTTCCCAAACTTGGGTCTCCAGCTGTTTTGGGATTACAGTTCTCATCATCCCTGACCGCTGGCCCTGCTAGCTAGGAATGATGGGAGTTGTAGTCCAAAAAAAAGCAGAAGACCCAAGTTTGGGAAACCCTGTGCTGGACATTCTCTTTACTCATTCTGTCACGTGACTCTGCCCTGATGCTGAGCCCAATTTGCATGCCGAAGGCGCCAGTACAGAATCGTAGGGCTTCTCCATGCTCTCTCTCGCCGCTTTCATAACTCACCCATGCGCTGAAACATAATGTTCCTATTGTAAACGAAAGTGCTCCATATGCTGCGAGAGGTTCAAGTAACAGCTGCTTGGGGGACCATAACTCTGAATTCCCTGATCCTGGGATTTTGTTGTTGTTTTTGTTGTATTTTTAAGCAGCACATTTCTTTGCATATATTTCCTGCGAGGGCGTACGGCAGCGCTTCGCACATGCTAAGATGCTCTGAAATTTTGTTCTGGTGGATCAGATCCCGGTCTGTTCCTCACGATCCTCTTCCCTTTTAATGTTTTGAGAAGTGTTGCAAATATACAGAACACTCAGCTGACCATGTAGAGAACCAGGGGTTCCCCCCACCCATAGCTGTCAACCCTCCCTTTTTTTGCGGGAAACTCTCTTATTCCAATGCCGTTTCCCGCTGCTATCCCGGATTGTTGATATCCCTTAAATTTCCCAGATTTCAAAGGAAGCAGCTCCTCTCCCTCCCTGCCGGCCAGGGAGGCTCCTCAGCTGCGTTGCTCGGCTGCCAATAAGGAGTCTGAGACCGACTGGGGGCGGAGCTTGCATGCCTTGTGCAGCCAGACCCTCACACCCAACCAGACAGACAGCCTGCCTGCCATCTACGCGCTCGCTCTTTCGCTCTCCCGTTCGCGCGCAGCCTCTGGAGTGCAGGGTGGCGAGGCTACTTGGTGCCATTGCACCGCCCTCGCGGCATCCCTTATTTTCAAATCCGAAAGTTTGAAAAAAATCCCTTATTTTCAAATCCAAAAGTTGACAGCTATGCCCCCACCCCCCAGCCGGAACTCAGTTCTGGCACCTTTTAGGTGGGCACCATTGCCATTATAAGAGAACTAGGGAGGCGTTTGTGGTGAGTTCTGACACCTCTTTTTCTAGAAAAAAATACCACTGCAGAGGCAAATCTTCTATCTGGAGGGCTGCCCAGGTCTGGCTTCAAGACAAAGCGCTATAAGAAATGAAAGCAGGAGCCTTGAAGTTTCCAATCAACAGGTAAGCATTTGGACAGCAGCCTGAGCAGCAGACTGGTCACACTTTACCTGACTATGGTGAAATCCATTGCATTTTTATTTAAGCTATAGATATTATTTCCAAATGTGCTTCTATATATACATTAGCACATGCACCCCCCCAACCTGTCCCCTCTTGTGTGTGTGATACATTTCCTTCTTTTTGGCAATGTGGACAGGCTATATTCCGATGAAGACACCCTGGAGCTCTCTGTATCATGCCCATAATTGAAATATAGCTGGGAGGCATGGTGCTTTTACGGCTCCAGAGCTGTGATTAAGAACGGCATCATCATGTGGCATAATTACCAGTGCAGGCCCCATGGCAGAACAAGTCTTGCTTTTTCTGTGAGATGAGATGAGTAAGCTTGCTGTGCGGCACCGAGCATAGAAATCTTGCACTCTTACCCTAGATATGCAGCTGTGGTGTCTCAGAAAGGAGAGAAGCACTCCTTGCCTGCAGATGGAGGACAACTCCCAGCTGAGGCACTTTATTGTATTGCAAACAGATTCTACGTCTGGGGACACGCAATACCTCCAAACCACGTTATTTCCTTTAGAGAAACCTGGGCACTGCAGTTTACCCATCAGAGTTATAGTTCCCAGCAGCCCTTGACAAACTACAGTGCCCAGAATTCTTTGAGGGAGAGAACGTGCTTTGAATGTGCTTTAAAGGTGTAATAATAATAATAATGAATAATATTTTTTTATTTGTATCCCACCCTCCCCTGCCGGAGCTGGCTCAGAGCGGCTAATATCATATTAATAACACAATATACATAAAAACAAGCAATCAATTGATTAAAATGCACCCCAAAATTAATTCAAATAAATTAAAATTAAAATTAAACTAAACAAATGGCAGTCCTCGGGTTAAATTGAAAGCGGTTAATACTCGCCAGGACCAACTGTTTCCACTGATATTATAAGGACCTGTGAGCAGGCTGGGAAACCTCCTTCGTGCTTGTTCTTATACAAAGAGAAAATGAGTCAGACTGAACCCTGACCAAAGGCCTGGAGGAACAGCTCTATCTTGCAGGCCCTGCGAAAAGATGTCAAATCTCGCAGGGCCCTGGTCTCTTGTGAGAGAGCTTTCCACCAGGCTGGGGCCACGACCGAAAAGGCCCTGGCTCTGGTCGAGTGTATTGTGTACTCCCGGGCTAGGCTGCCAGAGGCCTGAGCTTGCAAAGCCAAAGCAAACCACTTTGCAATACCATCCAGCTCCTTTGTGAGTGCTCCTTTGCACTCTGTAGCAGATTTGAAATGACATTAATATCCTAGCTGGCAGGTTCCATCTGCCCAGCTGTTGCTCTATTCCCATTAATTTCAACAGGGATTGCACAGGAAGATGTCCTTAGCGGTGGGCTGTAGCCTAATAGTCACCCATGACTTTAGCAACAAACTCCACACTTTGGAAGATTGAGGAAGGTCAAATTGGTTGCCAGGATGTGTTAATGTCTAAAATAAGAATGAGCTGCTCTCATGCTCTAATGACTGAACCTGCTGCAAGTCCCAATGAACACTTTGTCTTGGCTTCCTGTCTCACATCCATGCCCGCCCACAGAGGATACAAAGGAAAGTCTGTCTTTACCATTTTTATTATCTTAATTATGAGCTACCAAGAGCAATGGTACAGTATGTGTGTTTATATATATAATTTGCCTGGAAAACAGATGCATCAGTTCATCAACATTTCTAAAGACTGAAATTGCACAGAAGTGACACAGAATGCTATAAATAGGGACATTCCTTTCCTTCAGCCTTCCTTTGCCTTGTCTTCTTGTGCAAAATGATTTAGAGCCATTCTGCAGATATTAAAATATTTCCCATACCATATGATAATTTGTTTTTTAATACCTCGTAACATTCTTTGTACCATTTTTTGGCCCTAACAAGCTTCCCTCCTCCTGCAAAAAGAGCTTTACATAACAGAACTGAACCAACCAAACCACCAGCAAAGGGGCTCAGGGTTTGTTTGTTTTTAAGAAGAGGAGCAGGATCCAAAGGCCTTTGAACAAATGTTGCTGTGAAGAACATGACTGCCTTTTGGTGTGCCAGCTCTCAAAACACGAACTTCTGGATAAAACTGTTATTACAGAAACATTGAAAGTCTCCAAGCCCTCTGGCCTAGCTGACCTGTTAAGTTGCGCCACCTGAAATGTTGCCTTTATATGAGAATTGAATCCAATTTCCCTCCTCTTCCCTCTTGTTGTATCACCTCCCCTCAAACAAATCAGAATAAATGCTCAATAAAGGCTGGATCTAATCTGAGCTCCGGGTAAGCTTTGTACAAAGCAAATCAGGATGAATGCTCAATAAATAGGTTGGCTGGAAGAGCCCTCAGTTCTCCCTGAGCAATATGAACTCCCAACCTTTCTACCAAAGCTTATTCAAGCACTTTGCACCCCTCAAAGTACTTGTCTTTGGGGGGGGGGGTCTCTTCCACTCCTATCACTAGTGTGGTAATTTCTATGGGGCAAAGTTTTTGTGCTTCTGTCTGAGAGTTCTTCTCCAGGCAACGTTAACCCCTGTTTTCACAGAAGCTGAGCGAGGAACATCGTGGTGGAACCAAGCCTTTAATACCCTGTTTAGCTGAGAGCCGAATTCGTATCACCCACCTCCTTGAGTGTTTCCTTCCCTCGGCTGGCACCCGTGAACTCCCTGCGAAGTAGATTGAGCAAATCCCAAGTGCAAATATTTAACACCAGAGAGACAGTGGCTTCTTATAGTCAACTCTGCAGTGCTGCTAAAATCCAATTACCGGAGAGTCAATCACCGCACTTGCTCCGCTGTTGTGGTACGGCAGCTTTTGGGCTGGCTCTGCTGGTTTTTTTTTCATATAACAGATCTGAGGGCTTTTGTGGGGTCTAATTGGCTGTTAGATCTTTGGTACTCTGTCTATTTGCTAGGATGCCTGTTGGGGGCATTTTCAGTTGGATGCAAAGCATCTGAGCTCCTGAGCTGCATTTATGAATAATACCAAGGTTTTTAAAAGAGGAGGTGAAGGTTCCTGGATTGTAGTTTTGAAGGTATTCTCAGTTGCACGCACATACCTTGGCCTGTAAAGAGGAGGAGGAGGAGGAGGAGGAGGAGGAGGAGGAGGAAGAAGAGGAAGAAGAAGAAGAAGAAGAAGAAGAAGAAGAAGAAGAAGAAGAAGAGGAGGAGGAGGAGTTTGGATTTGATATCCCGCTTTATCACTACCCGAAGGAGTCTCCAAGCGGCTAACATTCTCCTTTCCCTTCCTCCCCCACAACAAACACTCTGTGAGGTGAGTGGGGCTGAGAGACTTCAGAGAAGTGTGACTAGCCCAAGGTCACCCAGCAGCTGCATGTGGAGGAGCGGGGATGCGAACCCGGTTCACCAGATTACGAGTCTGCTGCTCTTAACCACTACACCACACTGGCTTGGTATCATGTTAGCTATGAGCTTGGCCTTCTCCACCATTCTGCCTGCCAAGTCAATTGACAGGCCATCTTAAGGCATATTGTGGCCCACTGAGCTGATGCAGTTATTAAGGAACATATCGAAAGCTCCTTATATGCTAGATTAATGGTTAAGCAAAATCAGCAATGCCTATCCCAGCTAGCAGCGACTTTCCATGGTTTCCCCCCTCCTACTAGAATCCCAGTTTAAAACGAAGTGCTAAATGCTGCTGCCTCTGACTGCATGGCTCAGTCAAGTAGAGCATGAGGCTCTTAATGTCAGGGTGGTGGGTTCAAGCCCCACCTTGGGGAAAAGATTCCTGCATTTTATGTACAGCTGGCTTGGAAGCAGAGAGGCAAAAGCAGTAAGGCCAGCGTGGCTATAGAAGAGGACAGAGAGGTATGGTAGGCACTGAGCCTAGTTTGGTCAGGTACTAACCTAACCCAGCCTGACTTGAAGCAGCAGAGCCAAGATAGGTATGTATGTGTGTGTTTTACCTTAGGGTCTGAAAGATTAATGCTGGCACTAACGCCAAGAAATTGGAGGTAAAAAGGAGCATCTCAGCTCCTAAACACCTTAGTTTGTTCCTCAGATCATGTCTGTGTGTTTTCAAACATTTGTTTATTTCACTTGATGCAGAAGATGGAGACAAATGGGGGTCCTTGCCAATATCTTTTTATTGTGCATTCAGGATGGTTTGTGTTCATTATGGTATCTGGGCTGTTATGAATGATCCTGCTTTCGATACTGTCTGAGCATGCAAAGGTTCGGGGATGGACATGCTGTTTCATTTCCAATCAATGCATGCCGCATAACTTCCTTCTGAAATCCTGTAACTTTTTTTTGTGGTGTGTGTACGTGTGCCCAGCTTTAGTTGTGCTGTAGTGCAAGAGCACCCCTGTAGATGGCAATAATATGGTAACATTGAGGGAGAATAGCAGAACATTGAATAAAGCAGAAGGCTGTGCGGGCAGCCCAGTATAAATCCACCACTGATGTGCTGTTACTGCATCAATGACATGTTGCAGAATACACCTAAAACAACAACAACAACCCACCAGTCTGGAGGGGCCTTGAGGCAAGTGAGAAGCAAGAAGAGTCAGAGGCAAGCTGCGTTGTACCAAGAACTTGCAGGAACAATATGTTCTCCAGGCTTCTAATTTGGGATCTGTAGATGCTCTGCATTCTGCAACTTTTGAAAGTTCCGGCATCAAGTTCTGTTTAGCATGCACTACAAAACCGTCCCTGTTTTGTCACGTTCCCATTTGTGACTTCGGGGAATGGCTTGTGAAAGTGCTGTCTTTGTGAGTTGCCAGAGTTGCTAACCAGCTCTTCAGTCTTTGGCTTCTACCCCAGGGTCTCCAGAAGTCAAATTTCCATGTGGAGAAATAGATACCATACTTTTCCGTGCATAGAACTAGGCGTTTTTTTACTTTAAAATTATGTGAAAAACTGTGGGGCAATCTTATACACGGGGCAATCTCCCCCCTATTTTCTTAAGTTGGAGTCCCTAAAAATAGGGGGCGTCTTATACGTGGGGACGTCTTATACATGGAAAAATACAGTGTATGTATCTCATTTCTAGTGCTCATGCGCGCGCACACATTAACATGTGAGCAGGAATACTTGCGCACTTGGCTCTGGCTCACTTTAAGCCCTGTTTCCAAAATGTTTCCAGGGTCTCCTGGGTGTGTGTGTGGGGGGGGGGGGAGTGCATCTTGGAAGCTGATTAGGTGTTCCTCAGAGATTAGTGGATGAGCTTTTCCTGGAGTATATTTAATTTGCCAATACTGAACTTCCCTGGTAGTGCATAGCTACAACTGTATTGTCAGATTTACTGTAATTTTGTGCAAGGTAAAAAGGCAAAGTCTCAAAGACCACAAAGTGGCCTTGAATCCTTTGCAATGTGCTTGAGTTCTGTAGCAGATGAGTTGGCACTGGAGTTCAAACGTTCCCTGAATGCATACAATGTGAAAACCACTATTCTGGGCTCTTCTAAGCATTAATACCCAACACAGCCCTCCTTTGTTTATATGAATACATGGTTGCATGTCAAGGATGGGAAACCTGTGGCCCTCCAGACGTTGTTGGACTCCAGAGCCCATCAGTCCTAGCCAGCATGGCCGATGGTCAGGGTGATAGAAGTTGTAGTCCAGCAGCATCCGGAAGACAATACATTCCCCATCACTGCTGCATAATATTCTAGGGTAAGGGACCAGATGTCGAAAGATATTGCTGGGCTTTAAGTATTCAGCACTGAACTCAATTTAAAAATAATTACGAAGCTTTTCACAAGCAGCAAAGGACATGTCTGAAGCATGACTCATATGTTCTAAAGCTGGATCTAAGCTCTGTATATCATTAAGTCGGTGTTGTGATGATCAGACATTTATCATTAAAAACTTTTCCAAAAGTGTGGGATGAGATTTTTTGCTAAAAATTCTTCTGATCTTTGGAGATGCCCCTGCCCACCGGCTAGTACTACCATTGCTGTACGGTTCCCATCTGAAATACGGTTGCTGAAGTGCCATGGACACCTATTGGTTAGTGCATGTAACATAATGGATAACTGGTGAAAGTCTTCTTCCCCTCATTCATAACAATTATTTATTATTGATAAAGAACTACACAACTTTTAGAAGACATCTGAAGGCAGCCCTGTATCAATAAGTTTTTCAATGTTTGACATTTTATTATTTTTTATATTATGCTGGAAGCAGCCAGATGGGCGGGGTATAAGTCATTCATTCATTCATTCATTCCCACGCCATTCTGAAATGTTCTTCATAGGAGGTTGAGCGCTCTTCATTGTAACACTCTTCAGGAAGTGCACATGTAGACCAGGGGTAGCTAATATGGTGCCCTCTAGATATTGTTAGACTGTAATGCCCATCATCTTTGCCCATTGGCCACACTGGTATGGACTGCTGAGAGCTGTAGCCCATCAGCATCTGAAGGGCACCGAGTTGGCTACCCTGATGTAGACTCTGACTTTTGAAACTTTGGTTGCTTCCAGATGACCTGCTTACTGAGCAGTTGTTGCGATATGCTTCCAGGGAAGTTGAATGAGGACGTGGGTGGCGTTGTGGTCTAAACCACTGAGCCTCTTGGGCTTGCCAATCAGAAGGTCGGTGGTTTGAATCCATGCGATGGGGTGAGCTCCCATTGCTCTGTCCCAGCTCCAGCTGACCTAGTATGCCAGTGCAAGTAGATAAAGAGGTACTGCTGTGGTGGGAAAGTAAACAGTGTTTCCGTGCACTTTGGTTTCTGTCACAGTATTCCATTGCACCAGAAGCAGTTTAGCCACATGACCAGGGAAGCTGTCTGTGGACAAACACCGGCTCTCTCAGTCTGAAAGCGAGACGAGCGCCTCACCCCATAGTTGCCTTTGACTGGACTTAACCATCCAGGGCTCCTTTTTTATGAGGTCATGTCAAGCAATCACAATCCTGCACTTTCCTGTGCATGTTTTCATCACTTTCCTTACTGTAAAGAGCCCCATTTTTTAAAGCTTTATTTTTGGTTTTGTGCAGGAGACCAGATCCACTTTAATTGCACAACCTGAATCTGTCAATATGTGATTGAGTCCTGCCTCCAAAATAGGGAGAGTTTGGAAGCACCTAACGAAACAATAATTACTGGTAACATGAGTCCATCCATCCTTTTCATGGCACCATCTCTGTCAGTTTTTAGGCACCAGGCTAAGACTTTTCTGTTGACCATGGCCTTCAGTTACTTAATGTTGTTGTTGTTGTGGTTGTTGATAATAATAATAATAATAATAATAATAATAATAATAAATTAATGTTATTTATACCCGGCCTATCTGTCTGGGTTGCCTCAGCCACTCTGGGTAGCTCCCAACTCATATAAAAACATAATATAATAAATCTTCCCAATACATGACTGCCTTCAGATGTCTTCTAAAAGTTGTGTAGTTCTTTATCTCCTTGACATCTGGTGGGGAGGGTGCTCCACAGGGAGGGCGCCACTGCTGAGAAAGGCCTCATCTTTTTCTGGAGTGGGCAGGACTTGGCCCTTATTAATTCATTTTTGGATGAGGTTTTTACATCTCTTGCATTGTTAGTGTTTTAAATTTTCTCTGGTTTTGTTTTTATATGCTGTGTTCTTTGGCTGTAAAGTTGCTTTGAGGTTTTTGCTGTGAAAAGTGACTGATAAATTAAATGCATAATAATGTGAAAAACCTCTGGTGGGGAGCCATTTCCGGTCAAAGTAGACAGTACTAAACTAGGTGGTCAATGACTTGCTGGTAGGAAGCACATTTTGATGGAGGTGTCGGGCCAGGCGTCTTGCTAAAGTCCCGTACAGGCAAGGAGAGCTCTTGTTTTCTGGCATGTTGTTATCTCCAGTCAAAAGGAAATCAAGGTGGCTTCCAAGTAAATAGTCTCATGGTATTAGGAAGAAGTAAGGGGCACCAGGATAATAGAAGCCTGAAATAGTAGAAGACTTGTTCCCGTGGTTTCCTCAAGCATGTTCTTGTTTCTCGCAGTGAAGATTGCTGACTTGGAGAACAGGAAGTTGAACCCGCTTTTTCTTTTCCTGCCTAGGACAAAGTTGCGCAATAATCTATGGCGCAAACAGGAAACAGACCCAAAGAAAAGCATGCTGAGTTCAAGGAAAATGAACAAACTAGCTTTGCAATTTCTTCTCACAATTAGTCTGACTCATGGATCAAAGGTTCACCAGCTGGATCAAAAGTTTACGGATTGTGGAATAACTGTTGCCCAAGGAGGAAACCACATAGCAGCACCCAGGCAGTGCAAATCAGTCATTTGTGGATGGCTGTGGACTCGCTATACATTTTAAGCACATTCCTCCTCTGAAAGAATCTTAGAAACTGTAGTTTAGTACAGTTCTCAGGTTCTTTTTGTGTGTGGGGTGGTGGTGGTGAACTTTAAATGTATGGCGTGTACATACATTGGCTGGCCCAAGACACTTTGCTGCCTCAGGCAAAGGAAGGTTGGCATCCCTTCCCCATTCTATTTGCAAAACCCCAAACCAAACTGGCAGTAGCAGTGGTGGCAGCAGCATCCTTCAGAACACTTGAGGGCAACAGGCTAGCTTAGGTTGTGCTGGGCAGGTTGCATAGCACACATGGCTATGACTTCCAAAAACTCGCCACCACTTCCTGCTCTCTAGCACTTGGTGCAGCTGCCTCACTCTGAAATGGTAGGGCCGGCCTTGGAATAATAGCATCATTTTGCGCAGCTGTCATGGATCCCTCTTTGAAGGAATGCCCACATGTTCTTTACTTAGTTGCTATGCTGCTTTCTGGCACAGAGCAGAGGTGGCATTAATTATAACTGTTGTTATTTTATTTATGACTAGCTGACCCGACCACGCCTTGCTGTGGCTGATTTGGTGAAATGCAAAAGTAAGATACAGTATGAAAGAGAAAGCGTATGTTTACTTACACCTTATCTCGTTGAAGTTCAGTCTGTGTGTTCTCCGTTTGCCCTCCCGTTTTTGTCTTCGTTTCTATAAACCGGGAAAATGGGGATTCCTCCCGGCGTGGCTCTATACTCGCCAGCAAACCCAGTAGTAGTGTTTGTGTGTGGTCTGTCTGTCGATTGGATGGTGGTAGTGACATTGGGAAAGGAGGAGGAGGGGTCAGAAACAGGTGTGTTGTGCTGTGCTGTTTAATGTCCACTGGAGGGTGCTATTTTTTGTACAAAATCACATTTTTACCTGGGAAAGGTGTGGTATTTGTGCAATGTAAGTACATATGATCACTCCCATATGGGCATGGAACGTTGTGTCCAAATTTGAACGGAATTGATCAAGGGGTTACTGAGAAAGGCGATTGTTAACAAACATCCAACTTGAACGATTTTATATATATATAGATTACATTTGCATTGTGCCCTTCCTCCCAAAGGAGCCTCCTCCTCTTCCTCAATAGCTTGTCTCAGGATTCCCTGTCTACGTCTCAGGATTCCATTGCAGCTATTGTGGTCGTTGTGCATTGCAGAGCATACTGGGGCATGTTCTACGATGCACAGTCTGTTTACATGGAAAGCTGGTCATGTCTTTGGGATGTCACACCATTCGGTGCTGCACCAGTGCAATCCTTCTTCTTAAGCAGATCACGGGAAGTTACTTTATACTGAGTCAGACTATTGGTCCATATAGCAGGGGTCTCTCTTAGCCCTACCTGGGGACACCAGTGGTTGATCTAGGAACCTTCTGCATGCAAAGCAGATGCTCTACCCCTGAGCCACAGTCTCTCCCCAAAGTGCCTTGTGACATCAATTTGCTCTCCTCTGTCACTTGCCTTCCGCTCCCATGTCAGCAGCAGAACTGAGTCATCCATCCATCCATCCATCCATCCATCCATCCGTCCGTTGCTTTGCAGAGACAGGAAGCACTGCTCAGCAGAGTCTAATAGAACAAGCAGCTCCACTGTCAGGAAGACAAAGCCACAGGGGGGAAGGACGACTCTTGTCCTCTGGAGTTGTCAAAAGAGTGAGCGCTCGCCAGTCCGTTCCCATCACAAAATAAATAAATTAAGGACTAGGGAACATGAGTCTCCCAGGACTCAAAGCCCTGGAGTTTGCTGCTGTTTTTCGGAGTGGAGTTTGGTTCCTTTGTTTTCAATTGTCATTGTCAGATTCTGTGAAAGGCTCCCTGGTGGGTAGCTGTGAATGGGCACAGAGGAGCAATTGTACATGACGCATGGCTAAGCACAAGGGACTGTATGCGATTGCACTGTCATGCCTAGCCCCCTTTCTCTCGGTGTGTCCTGTCCCGAAATAAAACTCCTCCGCAACACTTTCCTCACACTGAAGGTTCCTGGGGGAGAAACGCACGACTTCCTCCAGAGGTTGAATTTTGCATTTGCTCAGAAGGCCAGTGATGGGGTCACACTTTTAAACAAACATTATTTGATTCTGAGTCTCTCTTTGTGATATAACACACACACAGTTTGGGGGTCTATCTAGAAAGATATTGAAGGTGGCTCCCAAATTTACATGTCAAAACAAGGAGCAAACAGTGAAACAGAAGCAAAACTAACGACATTTTAAATAAGCAGAAGTCAAATAAAACCAACAGAAGCAGTCAGACAAAGAAATTATTCCAGTCTAGGATGGCATCACAGACTTTCTGGAAAACCACAGCTTTCACCTGGTGTCTAAATGAAACCAAGAGGGTGGAGTGGGGTTTTTCAGAGAGAAAGCTCCACAGACCTGGTGCCACTGTTGAAAAGGCCTTGCCCCTTTAACCTACCAGTTGCCCATGGTTACCAGTGTGCTCACCAGTTCCTCTTATGGCACCCATGAAAGTTCTCTGTAAATATCCCTTCGAAAATGTACTATGCACAAGATACTGTTTGCTCTTCTTGCTCCATTCCTGCTTGCACAGGCTCAGCCTCTCCTATATTAAACATGCCATTGTAAACACGCTTACATTTCATGGGATGCCAGGACTGGACAGGATCCATCCCTTCCATCCTCAACAGAGAAGAGCGGCAAAGGGTTTATTTCTGTGTGTGAGCATGGTGGTGCTGACATAGGTGCCTTCCTCACCCATTCATGTGGGGGATGCCTGTTGGAAGTGCATCTCCAGGTAGGGCTGAAACCCTGGAGAATTCCAGGCAGCGGAGACAATCCTGAGTGAGATGGACCAATGGTCTGATTCGGTACAAAGCAGCGTCTTATGTTCCCGCATAACCGCTCTCTCTGTGTGTTTGTCTAGCCCTCTCTCTCTCTAGCCTCCATGCAGAGAAGAAAGAAGCATGACCAGAACTCGATGACACATTCCAGCCAAGCAAAGGCATCCAAGATCCTGGACATCAAGACACAAAGAGATCCAAGATGCTGGGCCAGTACAAGGTGTGGTTGGGGAGGAGATAGTGGGCTAGAAGAAGTCCTAAGGGTCAGACAGAGATGCTTGGAAACAGTGGTGCCTGCCTCGGCCAACCCCCATCTCTCTGCCTTCCTACTTGCACCCAGTCCAAAGGGTAGCATTGCCTGTCTTCTTTCTCCTCCTCAGTCTCTATGCTTGTTAGAAGAGTACATAGACCTGTGGTTTTCCACACTGGCTATAAAACCAAAGTCTTTGAGGAGTAGAACCCAACCCCCAGACTGTCAATACTCCCAGCAACTATTATGTCTAACTTGGCTGTGCTAGGCTTGCTTGCTTGTTCTCTCTCATTCAGTCCATCCCTGACACAACTCTTATTCAGAATTTCCATTGCCTCCCCAAGACCAGATAGAAAAGAGAGACACCCAGAGAGCTGGGTGTCATTAGCATCCGGATGACGCAACACCCCAAATTTCTGCATGATCTCACCCAATTAAACCTTGCAACAGAGTTTGGAGAATGAAACTGTTTGAGCCCATGAATGCCACGGAATCAGAACTTGGTTCAAAATGCATCGAGCTGAATTAGATGCAGTTCGGCACAACTAGAGGTTTTGAACCTTTCTTTGACCACACTCGGAGACCTTTCTCATCTTTGCTTTTCAATGGCATTAAAAAATGGTGCTGAGAAATTCAAGAGAAATAACAAGTGCCACACTCCTCTTTCCATCTGCTGGCAGTATGGTGACCAAATCAGCCTCTTTTCCTAAAACCATGTCAAAAGATAGATAATGATGGCCTCTGTTTCATCTACAAGCTGGTCAATGATTCTGGTATTTTCGTAGGTTCTCCAGTTTTCTAACTAGCCCTTTTATACCATAAGTTGACTACAGTCAGGGCACCACTCATGTCCTGACTTCACTATTAGAAGGAGTGGAACACATATAGTGTCCTCTTTGTCTTTATATCTGCTGTTGGCTTGTCTCTCTATAGAATTTTTCTTCCTGTAGGATTTTCTTAGGTTTATGCATAAGCCAACTACCAATTTTTAGGAGCATTTCTGAAGGAGATGGGAAGGCATGTATTGAGCTCCTATGGCCCCATTTGAAGGGAAGGGAGCCAATTATCACCCCCTTCTTTTTCCTTCCAGGTAGGGATAGGGGAAAATTTGATTCATTTAAAGGCGAACCTACTTAACCCGCACTTTCTGAAACAATATATGAACCGAAAGAGCCATTTTACAAAATTCATACTTCTTCAAATTTGGCAGTGCAGCTTTCTAGCTAAGCAATGTGTACAAAAATGCATATACTAGGGTAGTGTGCACAAAATGTATTAATGGAAATAGCATATAAAAGTGCATTATATTAGGAAGAATTTCTTTGCAAAAACGTGTATTTTAGGCGGCAGCAGGCTTGGGTACTTGTGTTTCTAGACCAATGATTTAGAAACATTTTGCCAACTTTTGTAGCCTAAGATTTGCTGCCTGTGTTTTCTGACTGCTATGTGGAAAAGCACATGAATCTGACCTTTGAAGAGTTTGTAAGTAAAAACCAATTTTAACTTACCAAACTGTGTGGTCTTTTCTGTGCTAAAGAGGAAGCAACTTAAAAGGGATATTTTAAAGATCTAACAACCTATATTTCAACACTTCCTTTTGCTGCATGTTCTATGATTTTAAAACTCTGCTGGGGCTCTCTCACCAAGAGAATATTTGCCCCAAACCTGGATCTAAGAATTCAGAGAATTCTCATTTTATTCTCTATTAAACTATTAAATAACCCACACTTCCAAGTTGCTCAAGGCCTTATCAGTCCACAGCAAAATGATAAACTTGGTTCAGTGGTAAATTGAACCCAAGTCCTGTATATGTTTTTTAAAAAGAGAGTTTGCACCTGCCTATTTTAGGACGCAGGTGGCGCTGTGGTCTAAAGCCTAGGGCCTGCCAATCAGAAGGTTGGCGGTTTGAATCCCTGCGACGGGGTGAGCTCCCATTGTTCGGTCCCAGCTCCTGCCCACCTAGCAATTCGAAAGCATGTCTGGCGGGAAGGTAAACAGCATTTCCATGTGCTGCTCTGGTTTGCCAGAATCGGCTTAGTCATGCTGGCCACATGATCTGGAAGCTGTACACTGGCTCCCTCGGCCAATAAAGCAAGATGAGCGCCGCAACCCCAGAGTCGTCCGCGACTAGACCTAACGGTCAGGGGTACCTTTACCTTTTTATCTTAGGTGGAAAATGTGGCCCCACAAAGCTCAGTCAAAACATAGTTCTGTTTTACTCCTGTTTGGGGGGATGTTATGTTATCTCTGTCACTTTTAATAATTTCTTTTGTTTTGCCTTTATATCATTTGCATATATTTTGTGCAAAGTTTGGAACACCAGAGTGTTGTTGTTTTTACATATATTTATTAATATACCTATATATCTACTACTACTACTACTAAATTAGATAGTGTCTAACAATAATAGGTGGCCAGCATTCTAAATTGCATTCACATACTTTACTAGGTAGGCTATTCTTAACTGTGTGTGTGTGTCCTTAATAGCAACTTGCATGGTTAAGCTCTGTGCCTCTCTGATGTGCTTTGATTCCAGTTGAGAAAGTTCACACTTAATACTCTGAGATTCTGAATGAATTACCATCTAGCTCTGCAGGTATCACAGAGACATTGTTCCCAAGGACTATTCATTATATTTCTTGTCAGAGGATTGCTAATGATATGACAGTCCTTGCTAATTAATTTCCAAAATGTAATGCCGTCTTTAAACCTGATGACAAAGCCAAGGCTTTTAAAAATGTTTTCTCTTGCAATCTTTTATTTATCCCCCCCCAAAAAATTTCACTGATTAAGATTTTTTTATTGAAAAAATCTAGTTGCATGACCCCCCCTTTTTTCTTTTTTTGCACGGAGAGGGGTGGAATAGAGGGGCTTATTCAAACCCATTCAAACTATGCAGCTAGGTTTCGGTGTCTTGACAATGCTCTCTGGTTCCACAAGGACAGAATTAATCTTATTAAGTGTCTGTTGCAAGACTAGGAAAACATTTTGCGGTGGAGTCAGTGAGCCAAAAAATGAGGCACGCAATTGTAACATATCATCAGAGGAAAGCAGACTGCTAATGACTTCTGCTGTTCTGCCGTCGCATTTTAATCATTTGATGTCGACTAATTCAGCTTCCCCTATAGATGCACAGTGCCTGCGATTAGCTGATCTTTTGGTAATGGAAACCATGGGAATTATCCTTAATTGCTTGGTGATCGCTATTGGTAAGATGTCAAAAACCTATGCAAAATGATCATTAATTTGCTTTCATAAATATTTTATTAATTTTCCAGAAAAAAACATAAACGTAAACAATGCAATCGTTTCCCCCCGCTGCACCCCCCAAAACAGAAGACTAATGTGTCAAATTTGCTGATAAATCTATATGGGTGGGTACCAGTCTTCAGGATGTTCATTGGAATATTTTATAAAGGGGTGCCATATTTCAACAAAATCATCGGTATCAAATACATCATTCGGGCTGTGGACTCTCCTAGTTAATTTCTCATGTAAAGCGATTGTTACCGGTTAAGGTAAATGGACTTCCCTAATGACCTCTGACAAGGATGTCTCTGGGTCCATCAGGACAATATCATCAGCAAAGAGGTTCAGTGCTATCATATGTCCATTTCTCAATATTCCTGTTATTTTCTGATTAGTTCGGCCAATGTTTCCATTCAAATAATAGTGGTGATAAGGGGCATCCTTGTTCGGTGCCTCTTCACATGTTTAGGTATTCTGAATCCATTCACCTGAACTACTGCTGTGCTATTGCTATACAATTTTTTAAAAAATAATATAAAGTAATTTCCAAAGATCATTTTGGATAAAAATTGGAATAAATGTTTTCATTGAACTTTGTCAAAAGTCCAGGGAGGCTATTGTTCAAGGTATTCCTGAGGCTTTCCCATAGTACACAGCATTGCATATAGGGTCCATAATATGTCTATTTTTTTAACAAATCCTGTTTGATCGATCCCATAAAAACTATCAAATCCAGTAAAATTAAATCAAATCCTGTAAAATTATCAAGAGTTCCTATGTATCCTTATCCCTGTATCTGAGATGAAGATAACACTAACACTTCTGTTCAGAGCTTTAGACTTTTTTTCCTATACAGTGGTACCTCGGTTTAAGAACAGCCCTGTTTACGAACGATTTGGTTTACGAACTCCACAAAACGGGAAGTAGTGTCCCAGTTTGCAAACTTTACCTTGGTCTAAGAACAGAATCCGAATGGTGGAAGGGCACCGGCGGCAGGAGGCCTCATTAGGGAAAGCGTGCCTCGGTTTAAGAATGGTTTTGGTTTAAGAACGGACTTCCGGAACGGATTAAGTTCGTAAACCGAGGTACCACTGTACCTAGATTTACTATGTGTTATCATTAATTGTATACCAGCAGAATTGATTTTAGCATTTCCCCAAATTGCAAGGAGGACAAAATAATACATCAGCTTCACCCGTCCCCAATAAGCATTCCGATGATGTATCTCCATTGTCAGTCCTTCCAGTGAAGTCACCTGACGAAATCGTTATGGAGTCAGTGGGCTGTATCTGATGCTGCTGTTCTGTCCATGCAACAGGCTCCCATTTGTGCTACGGAGCACCACCCACCTCGTCCATTCCCTGCAGCCAGTGGAGGCTGTTGCATTAGGCAGTGCCTGTTGGTGGGGTGACGCAGGTAGGATGAGGTTGCTCACCTGCCTTCTGACAGACAACAAGACCCCCCTCTCTTGGCGTCGCTGACGTGATCCAGAGGAAAGCAGAGCAATACGTTTGACACCAGCTTGGCTGCAGGAGTTGCCGGAAGAAGGCGTACAAGACCCCATCCAACCGTCTTAGGGACTCTGCTCCAGATTTCTGTAGGGTTTCCTCCTTAGCCTTTTCTTCTCCTGAAGGCAGTGGAAGTTTAGGGTCAGTTTCCTTTCTCCTCAATGGGCTACCTTCCCAGGTGGATGAGCCCCATCTGCCCCTGTGTGTAGGAAGGCAGGCAACGAAGAGCAAGCTGTTTTTGGGAGGGATAAAAATTACACCCCCCCCAAAAAAAACCCCCATAAAAGCAGCAAAAGTGATTCATAGTCTCTGGGGAACATCTGGCTGCCATTACTGATTTTCTCATTCCAAAGAATCCATAGTTCCCCAAAAGACACTTTGGAAACTATTGCTTTATCAAAGTTGGCAATTCTGGCTTGCAATAGCATTTGCTGATGGGCACAATATTTAATAGCTGACATTACATGCAATGCTGTTGTTGTTTTTTAAAAAATAAAATAAAATAAATCTGGCAGCAATTGGTAGATAACATGCAGTGCTAATTAGTGTTTGATGTCTTTATGAGATGGATGTGCTGGCTTAAACTGAATCTGACCATTAATCCAGACTTGTCGTTAACGGCTTGCCTGGTAGTCATAGGTGAGTAGAAATCGCATGCAGGCGAGTGAACGAGCTAGTGGAGAAAGGAATGATCACTTCTGTTCTCCCAGCCTGCTTGGTTTTGGGGCTAACCATAGATGAAGGAAAGTCTCTTCCTGCACAATCAGCAGGAAGCAGGACAGAGTGATATGACCTTCCTCCACCAGTCAATCAAATTATAGGGTGGCTAATAATAAAAGACTACCATGCACAATGGGGGAGATGTTAGCTAATGTGTTCTGTCCATGGATGGAAGGAATCTGGCCTAAAGGACATAATTTTGGGTGATTGCCCCCTCTCCCCTGCAGCCCTCTGCTTCCCCTAAATCTGCTCTGGAAAGTGACATCAGATTTGGGAGGAGGGCACAGGGCCTGCACAGAGGGGGTGGATGAATCACAAAAAGGCCTCTTGCCCCAGTTTTGCTGATGGATTCCCCTCATTACCACATGGAAAGCCATACTTGTAATCCATTAAAATAGCCAGCACATAAAAACATGCTTAAAAGGTGCATTGAAATACAGTGGTACCTTGGGTTACAGACTCTTCAGGTTACAGATGCTTCAGGTACAGACTCCGCTAACCCAGAAATAGTACCTCAGGTTAAGAACTTTGCTTCAGGATGAGAACAGAAATTGTGCCGCGGCAGAGCAGCGGCACCAGGAGGCCCCATTAGCTAAAGTGGTACCTCAGGTTAAGAACAGTTTCAGGTTAAGAACAGACCTCCAGAACGAATTAAGTTCTTAACCCAAGGTACCACTGTAATATACAAAGCAGAATAAGAGAGATCTTCCAAAGGTGAAACACCTGGGGAAATCGAAAGGAAATAGATTCAAGGAGGTACTGTCAACTAAGGCTCCAACCCTGAATGATGGTACTGCCTTCAACATCTTTTGTTACCTGCCGAAATCAAAGCTATCGAGGGATGCCAGCAAGCCTAAAGCAGATGAATCTCAAATTCTCAGTCAAGCAAAATTTCACGTTCAGAATGCAGACTTTTGGATCCGAATGGCGAAACTTCATCCATTGTGTGAAGTTTTCAGTATACATTCAATTTTCTATTTGGGTAGCTGCTATTAAAGTTCACGAAACTATCCTTGAAGGTGCAGGGCATTCATGCCAGATTCGTGAGAAGACACTTCCAGCTCTGACTTAACTGGAAAACGTTTTGGTATTTGCATGTCCAAAATTTGGGATGCTCCCATCCCAGATACTTTTTACCATCCAACAGGGACATGCAGATTGTTTTAATGGCTCAGGAAGCCAACTAACTCCCATTGTTCTTTGTATTTTAGCACGGCCACACTCTGCATTTCCCAGGCACACCCCTGAGGTTTGGGACTAATGTTCCCACTTGGGAGAAGTACCAAGGGATTTCCCACCAATTAATCTGAACATTCCTTTTCTGCGAAGGCAGCGCAGACTAGCAAGGGGGGGGGGGAAGAGCAAAGCAAGTCTCAGCTGCAGCTGCTGGTATCTGATGGGAGCTGTCCTGTTGCAGGCGTGAAGGGGAGGGAATGGAGGGGGTGGGTGGGGGAAGGCTGAGGCCATATATAGCAATTGCTCAAGGATATCTTACATCAGAGTTTGCTGTACTTGTGAAACGGAGGAGAAACTACACTGAACACGAGGTATCTCTCTTCCAGCTGACTGTATGCCTTCTGTTATTTAATTAATACTTGGTAAAAAAAAAATCGTTTGACTTGGGGCTTGAAAGTAGTTGAGCTGCTCTAACCCAAAGCATTTTGTGAGCAAGGTTTTCAGCTTCTTTCTAGGACGTGTGGTCTACACATGCACACTTCTGTTCCATTAAGAGGGTCATTTCTAGTGAGTTGTACTATACTGTGTGTGTGTTTCTTTTAGTTGTTGGGAAGGATTATATGTCTAGGTAGACGGATTTCTCATTTCACCTTTCAAATGCCATTAAAAAAATAATAATCTGTTGCATGGGATTTTTCCAAAAGTTTGGAATTTTCATTTCCCCCAGATGCTCCTCGAGTTTTAAAAATGTAGATATCCTTTCCAACTTTGCACCAATCGCCGGAGGAACTTGGTGGGAGTAATATTCTGACATTGGTCTGAAGCTGCTTTGTTTATGGATATATTTTTGACGTCCACAAAAAGCCCTCCTAACTTGGTGGCATCGCACACTCGGTACACTGCTGACTCGCTCACATTTCTCCTTTTATCTCCCCGCTTCCTCCCTTTCAAGAGGATATCAGCGACCGAGTTGCAATGACGGAGCCAACGGCCGCAGAGAGGCAGAAGAAGAAAGGGCTCCCCACAGGTCCGAGTGGGCGAAGAGCTCTCCCACCCAATGTCTCCAACGCAGAAGAAGATGAAGTTCCTGAAATGGAGACAATTGGCGTGGTGCCCAGAGGGTATAAGCTGCAAGGTATGGCGAGGAGACTCACAGTTTAGAAAGAGCAAAAACGTGCTTCAGAGTTCCCCTGGGACCTGTATCCAGGTTGGGCATGTTGCCAAAAGTTGAGGTTCAGAGGTAATCCATTATTTTCCCATAATGCATCTGAGAGAGGCTGTGGCTCAGTGGTAGAGCAACTGTTTTGCATGCAGAAAATCCCAGGTTTCATCCCTGGCATCTCAAGGGCTGGGAGAGACTCTGTCTAGATCAGCCTGGAGAGCCAATGCTTATAAATGTAGACAATACTGAGCTATGGCCTGGCTCAGTATATGACATCTTCTTAAATTCCTAAAATGTGATCTTGTGGGGTTTTGGGTTTATTTTGAATGAGTCATGACTTAATGCAGATGGGAAGATAAAGGATCCTACATCCCCAGGGCTTATCCTTCATTATACACCTTTAGGCACCAGGCAAAAAATGTTCCTTTCTAAACAGGCATTTGGTAGATTTGATTGGCATCCTATGCCCTTTTAAAATGTGGGGGGTTTTTGGGTGGGGGGGGAGGTTATTGGGTTGTTTTTATTTTGATTGTGTATTTTGTGGTTTTATGTTTTGATTTTTTTTTCTGTGAACCACTCTGAGACCTCCGGGTATAGGGTATATAAATTCAATTACTGTATATACTCGAGTATAAGCCTAGTTTTTCAGCACATTTTTTGTGCTGAAAAAGCCGCCCTCGGCTTATACCCGAGTGAGGCAGGCAGTGGCTCCTATGAAGCTTTCCCAGGTTTTTTGTGGTGAAATTGGGTGCCTCGGCTTATATTCGGGTCGGCTTATACTCGAGTATATAATAATAATAATAATTAATAATAATAATAATAATAATAATAATAATAAATGAATAAATAAGTGTCCCTTGGGGGAACAGAACTAAAGGGACAGGGAATATTGATTTATTTTTATAATATTTCTTATATACACAAATGACCACCAGGTTGCTAGATTGGGCCCTGTGGCTTGGCACAAGGGACAAAGCTTATTAGCAAGTGGCAAAAATTAACATTGCTTCCACTGATGTGAGATGGAGGGTACAGGTTGCCCTCCTGATTTTAATTAAGGGGTGGTCATTTGTCAGCCTCTTGCAATCTTATTACCAGATGAACTTAGTGAAGGATAGCTATGCTATACCTCTGCTGTTGGCAGCAGTGCCAGTTCCTAGGAATCACAAGTGGGCAAGGCATTGTTATGCTCATGTCCTGCATGCAGGCTTCCCCGAGGCAGTGGGTTGGGCTAGATGACCCTTGGGATCTCTTCCAGCTCTACAATTCTATGATGCCGTGTGTTTGGCCACTGTGAGATCAAGCTGCTGGACTAGATGGGCCTTAGGCCTGGTCTAACAGCATTCTTCTGGTGGTCTTACAATTCAGGCAGAACTGAATGGGTTCAGAGAAATATAATCAATCAACCTTCTGAAAGACACATTTGTCCTGCTAGCACATCACACGAAACCAAACCATGGTTTAGTCGTCATCTTCTTTGGCGATCACTCGTAGCCGAGTAAGATTGTCTTCCATAAACACAGTTTTAACAATGAGTCCGTAAGTGACTGTGGAGGACAATTCTGGATCCACACGTCCTTCCACAGTGGGGACATTGGTTTCCGGACGGGAGTTGATCATGGTGTGGATTTGCCAAGTGTGCCTTCCTCTTAAAACGTTTCTCCCTTGCATCATGAGTTCGAGTGTCTTCAAAGCCCATAGTTACAGGTAGGTAGCCGTGTTGGTCTGCCATAGTCAAAACAAAATAATTTCCCCCCCTTCCAGTAGCACCTTAGAGACCAACTAAGTTTGTTATTGGTATGAGCTTTCGTGTGCATGCACACTTCTTCAAATCCCATGACACCTTTGGTAAAGGCTGTTCTCCAATTGGAGCACTCGCAGGCAAGTGTTTCTCAATTGTTGATGTTTATACTACATTTTTAAAGATTTGCCTTGAGATAGTCTTTAAACCTCTAATGTGAAGGTTGCTTTGCCCTGGGTTTAGGGCAAGTTTTGGCTTAGCATGTTGTCCGAACCTGATCCACCTTAACCATGATCTGTAGCTAATGTTTGCTCTATGGTTAGAGTGAAGGAGGAGAGACCTGAACCGCAACCCCAGGTTTGGAGGATATGGACATGCCAGGGAATTGGACCTGAGGCCACTTGGCTGGGACAGCAATGGTGTCTTAGTGGACTGTAGGCTATGAAAGTCTATAAGCACCCACAAGAAAATAAAAGGGTTGGGGTGGGTTGGAATTTCAGCATGGTTAAACTTGAGATCTCACCTGATGTGAAACAATCAGCCTGGATAGCTCAGTTGGCTAGAGCATGGTGCTGATAATGCCAAGGTTGCAGGTTTGATCCCCATATGGGACAACTGCATTTCTCCGTATTGCATGGGGTTGAACTAGATGATCCTCAGCATCCCTTCCAACTCTACAATTTTATGATTCTATGATTTTGCAGAAACCTGAAGTCCAGGGTTAGGAGGTACTAAAGGACAACGCATAGCCCTCTGCTCATGCCGCAGTGGGAGGAGGGGATTAGGGGTCCTCACCTCTTTCTGCAGGCCCTTCATGCTCCTGCAAAGGTATTATTGAAGGTCAGGGGACTCTTCTAAGTGGCATCCAATACAGAGGAAGGTCCAAACTACCTGCTTTCAAACAAGTGTCACAGTCTCTCCTTTTTAATGAAGAAAAAGGCAGCTGTGGGTCCCAGATCTGCTGAGGGTCAGGGTCCACGGCTGTTTTTCCTTCACAATAAAAGTCTTTAATTAAAAAGCGTGAGTCGTGTTTCACGTGGCCTCGGCCCGGAGAGACTGCAGCAGGGGAAGGCAATGGGCAGAACCTCCAAGTGTGCAAACAAACTCTTAAGCGCTCCACAAGCTTTTTGGGTTGCTGATCCAAGTTTCTCCTTCATTGCTAGTCCATTAAAAACTGCAGGGTGTTGTAATCGTCTTAGGAAGTCAGAAGCCTGTCCCCATGGTGTGCTCTATCTAAGCTAAGCCAGAACAGCTGCACATTGTGTCCCTGTATCTCCTTCCTTCCACTTCCTTCCTTTCCTTCTGCTTCACCCGTTTCCAATTTTAGGGACTGTTCGTCTGCTTTGCATACTGCAATGCATACTGTTCATGGACTGCAAATATCTATCTATATACAGTATAATAAACAACAAATAATATGCATATAATGGTGATGGTCATGATGATGACCTTCTTCCTCTTTTACTTCTTCATTTCATCACCTCCACATTAATAACCAGCGTTCTAAAAATTAATTTTATTGATTTTTTTAATGCATTCCAAAGCGTAAGCAGTACAAAGAGAAAAAGAGACATTTAACCCCACCCCTTGCCCTGCAACCTTGGTTCACACACACAGAAGAAAAAAGCCATCACAATTTTACATATCTGCGTATATCAGCATATGGAGAATTAAGGCAAGTTGTCCCTAAATGAAAAGCAGGTGCCCAGAGAAGTGAAAATACGTTGATAATCATTAGAAGGGGGCGATCTGCGTTTGAAAACTCTTCTCAGTTTTGCTTAAGGGAATGAAGTATTGACACGCCCTCCCCCCCAAAACATACACGTCACCCTGATCAGCTCTGTGTAAGTGTACTCCATTGAAATAAGATCTTCTGCCTTTGAGTTTCTGCATTTGCCCCTGGCATTTTGCCCGAGCTGGCATCGAGGATGCTGGAGGGAATCACTCCAGGCAATGCCATCATCCTGGTAGAAATCCCCGTGGGGGTTTCCTCGCATAAATTATCAACACTCTTGTCGTGGTGGAGGGGGGGGGGAGGCGTTGTTGTAAATTGGCTGCTGGCATGCGTACAAGGGACCAAGGAGAGCAGATGGTCCTGGCGTGAAGAATCGGTGGGGGTGTGATTGCGAGGAGAATCAGCTGCCATGGAGATGGGGGATATCACGGAGGGCTGGGCCACTGGGGACGCTGAGCTGAAAAGCATCCCTGACTTGCTCCGTGACCTCCTGGCTTCCCGCCCCGCTCCCCTCCCGTCAGGAGGGAGTTAACATTTCAAGGTGAGGTGGCTCATGGACTCCCAGGGTCACATACTCGGAGCTGTTATGAATTTATTAGACAGCGGTGCGGATTGATTCCATGCCTTGTGAGAACTTTTGCTGGTGTTTCTCTTTGAGGCAGGTTGAGGTGGTAACATGAGACATGGGGCTGCTGCCAGAACTGGAGTCCTCCCTCCCCGCCTCCGTAGCACACAGTACATAGGAAGTTTCTTTTAACAACAACAACCACAACAACAACCACAACAACCACCAACTTTATTATTTATACCCCACCCATCTGGCTGGGTTTCCCCAGCCATCTTGGGCGGCTCCCAACATATTAAAACCAGAATAAAACATCAAACATTGAAAACTTCCCTAAGCAGGGCTGCTTTCAGATGTCTTCTAAAAGTCAGATAGTTGTTTATTTCCTTGACATCTGGCGGGAGGGCGTTCCACAGGGCGGGCGCCACTACCGAGAAGACCCTCTGTCTGGTTCCCTTTAACTTTGCTTCTTGCGGTGAGGGACTTTTAGAAGACACCTGAAGGCAGTCCTGTTTAGGGAAGTTTTTAATGTTTGATGTTTTATCGTGTTTTCAATATTCTGTTGGGAGCCGCCCAGAGTGGCTGGGGAAACCCAGTCAGATGGGCAGGGTATAAATAATAATTTATTATTATATCCTTCTAGGCTCACTTTGAGTCTGTCATTGCAGACCTGACCCTGATCCCCCCTAGCACAGTGGCATGGTGGAGAAGAGCCCAAGCAGGGATGATTAATATATAATATAATATAATATAATATAATTATAATAATATAATAATATAATATAATAATATAATATAATTAATTATAATATAATAATATAGATAATACACCTTCTTCCTACACAAAGGGGAGTGATCTCACAGAGTTCTCTCTAGCAAGTTCACAGGAAAGCTCTGTGAGCATCAGCCCCTTCTGGCAAAACATGAATTGTTGATTTGACTGCATTTGACATCCTACAGATACTTGGCTCACCAAACAAATAGTCTGACCTGGCATGAGAAACTGCAGCTCCTGTGACCCCACTGAAATCCTTGTGACTTCCTCCCAAGTACTTGTGCATAGGAGTGCAGCCCTAGTATAATAAACTGAGGTGTGTTTTTTAAGCCCAGGGAGCTTAAAATTCAATTCATAACCCTGATCTAGGCAGCAGAATGAAGTTCAAATCATACTTTTAATGGCGTGGAAATAGTCAGCCGGGAATAGGTGTTATGAAGCTGAAACCAGCTTGCAAACGTGGTTTTATGATGATGATCCCACATGATTAATCCTCCGGGAACCTATCGGCATGGTTTTCTCTAGTCCGCCCAAGGACAAGCCTTATTAGAGCATTCCTGTAATGGGAAGCAGCATATAGGGCAGTATATTTTCTCGGGGCAGCCACAGAGCTCTCTTGTTTGACATTACAATAAGGGCGCTCAGCTGTTGCATTAAAATTTGATTTGAAGGTAGTGGGGATTGCCTCCAGTATGCATTACGGGCCTTC
Source organism: Darevskia mixta (assembly GCA_034641385.1). Lineage (NCBI taxonomy): Eukaryota > Metazoa > Chordata > Lepidosauria > Squamata > Lacertidae > Darevskia > Darevskia mixta. The sequence continues at coordinate 24,902,103 of JAWWNH010000011.1, forward strand.
AAAGAGGCTGCATCATTCATGAGGCCTCATTTACGTCCCTATAAGGTCAGCAGTCAGATGTTCAGAAGTCGAGAATGGGAAATTCAAATGACTTGACTGGAGAGGGGCTGCCGTTAATAAGGGCCGTATAATTGCCTGCACAGTGAGGATGTTTACTGGTATTCCCCTTTGCTATTAAGTACCTCCCCTCCCCACCAATGTATTTAGATAATAGTTGTTCATGTGGAGAACATAAATACTGACAGGAAACTTGCTTCGCCAAGAACCAAGATGGCACCAGCCACAAAAGAAGTGGGAGTGAGCAGTAAGCTCATAGTTTGGCAAATTGTTAGAAAAATCCCTTAGGCAGCAGGGGTGTGTGTGTGTGTGTGTGTGTGTGTGTGTGTGTGTGTGTAATCCAGGACAACTCAGAGTCTCTTCAGTGGGCACAAACTGCCAATGGAGGGCTTGTCCACACTTTTGCTTGTGTGTGCTACTTTACCCGGGGGAAACCTGCAATTTACCACTGACTCAGAACAAACATCAATGGGTTTTTCCAGCGGATTTAAGTTTCTTCTGGTTCAGTGGTAAACAGTGGATTTTCCCGGGTAATAATAATTTTATTATTTATACACCACCCATCTGGCTGGGTTGCCCCAGCCACTCTGGGCAGCTAGGACAAAAAAAAACAAAAACACATTGGACCCATGCCAGAAAGCATGGGACAAGCAGAAAACCTCTTGGACCCATGCTTGGGAAAATAGAACCCCGTGGGGAGAGGGAATGGAACAAGGTATCTTGAGGAAGGCAGGACTGGCCGGAACTCTGAACAGGAGCGCTCTGCACTGCAACACTTTATTGCAGTTCACAGCTGAAGCTTCTAAATCCAATTCATCGTCCTGAGATCCATCCAGTTTTGGGAATCTAGACTGGCAATAGGGCTGGACTCCTGGGTTCGTAAGCAAGAATGAGCTCATTGACATGAAACGGTGCCTTTTACACTAATGTTGAGCAGGCTTCATGTCTCTCAAGAGCCTTTCTCCAGTTTTCTAACAGAAATCTCTTAACTGAAGATAACAACAACAACAAGCCTGCAATGCTATACATGCCCTGAGTTGAACAGACAGTGGTGATAGCTAGAAAAGCCACACAATCAAAGCAAGGAGTATTGAAAGAATAATGCAGCCAGACTTCTAAAACCAAGTCAGTCTGTAAACAGTGGAAGTTTCGAAATTTGGTAATGTGAAAACTCTTTCACTAAGGAATCTTTCCCCCCCTCAGTCACCACTTCACAGAGCCCAAAATCACCCTTAGTTTATGTGGTATCTCTCTTGCTTCCTGCCCAATCGTAAAGCAAAATGTAAAAAAATACATATGGGGGGGGGCCTCAATCCTAACAGGAAGCAGCCTGGTCCTCTGCTGATAAGTCTCAACTGCCCTTTAATGAAACCTCATCCAAACACTTGTATTCCATGGGAATTTCAAATACTGCTTATATGGCTTTAGTTTCCTCCCCCCCCCCCAAATCATGAGGTCTAGAAACATGCTGGGTGCTCAGAGAGCCAGTGTGGTGTAGTGGTTAAGAGCGGTGGACTCGTAATCTGGTGAACAGGGTTCGCGTCTCCGCTCCTCCACATGCAGCTGCTGGGTGACCTTGGGCTAGTCACACTTCTTTGAAGTCTCTCAGCCCCACTCACCTCACAGAGTGTTTGTTATGGGGGAGGAAGGGAAAGGAGAATGTTAGCCGCTTTGAGACTCCTTTGGGTAGTGATAAAGCGGGATATCAAATCCAAACTCTTCTTAGCAGCTACTAGATTTTGCCTCAAAAATCACAGGACAATCCTTTGGGTGAACATTTCTGGACTCCTTATCTGAATCAAAGTTGCTAAAACAGATTGTTCAAGACTGAACTGGTTACATTATAGAAGGATGCTAATCCTAAATTGAAAGCCATCTCCTAGCATCCATCTTTCCCTAATGTTGGGAAAGATTGAGGGCACAAGGAGAAGGGGACGACAGAGGACGAGATGGTTGGACAGTGTTCTCGAAGCTACTAACATGAGTTTGACCAAACTGCAGGAGGCAGTGGAAGACAGGAGTGCCTGGCGTGCTCTGGTCCATGGGGTCACGAAGAGTCAGACACAACTAAACGACTAAACAACAACAACAGCATCCATTGAGCAAAAGGGTCACTTTAACCAGCATTGTGTCTCGAGCCAATAGCATAAAAACAGCAATGTGTTGTTGATTTCATCTTCATTCCAGTGCCACATTTGTTGTGAAATTAAAAACAGATATCAAAAAAGCAGCCAATTTGCATCATGTGCTAAACTTGAAGCACCCTAGGAGTGGACTCCAAAAGGAAAAGCAACCCCTATTCTGCCACGCAACAGATATTGATGCAATATCCTTTTGAGCAGGGATTTGGGAGGTAATGACAAATATGATAATACAATCTATTGAGTCCTGTTTCTGAATGCTAATCACTGTAGAGCAGCTGGGGGAAAAACACCTCCTTCCCCAGTACATAGAATCTCTACATTACACAGCCTGTAGGGAACTGAGCTTGTCTGGAGTTTCCAAGTCGTACTGGTAATCCCAGTGACATGCATTATCTGATGAAGCACAGCTCTGCCCAATACATAGTGAATGGCAGGCAGTAGAGAATTGGTGAGAAAGCTCCAGCCCGTAGGCAAAATTAGAACTGGTAGGGACTTAAACAAAAAAAAGCTGTGTGCCTAATAATTGAATAGCTTCTGAATTGGTTGCCAGAGGCCTGAATTCAAGCTGCCAATTTGCTTGTGCATAAGCCATGCCCCCCCCCCAGTACTCCTATTCTTCTCTGACTTCTGATCTTTGAAAATGAATGAGGGAAAGTTTGAACCTATATAGCAGCTCAGGACTGCTGCCTCTCATATCGACATGCACAACGATGAACTCTACCTTTTGAACTCCTCCTCAGGAGCCACATCCATGTTGGTGTAAGACGGGGCCTTTTTGGTTGTGGCACTCCATCCTTGGAGCATTTCCCCAGGCAAGTATGCCTGAGGCCAAACTGAAGAACATAAGAAATGTCTTGTTGGATCAGGCCAAATGTCTATCTAGTCCAACATTCTGTTTGCTCAACGGCTAACCAGATGCTTCCGGGAAGCCCATGAGTAGGACATGAGAACACATGACCCCCAACAGCTGGTTTTCAGAGGCACACTGCCTCTGATACCAGAGGTTATAGACAGCTGATAGCCATTGATGTGATAGCCATATCTTATAGGAAAAAGCCTTATCCTCCTTGTGCCTTTGAGGGACCAGGTGAATATTTGCCCAGGCTCTTTAGATCATTTGCATGGTAACGCTGGATGTCTGGTGCTCAATGAGCTTAATCTTTATATTGTTGTTGTTGTTAAAATTTATTTACCAGCCTTTACCTGGGGGGTCTCAGGGCGGTTCAGTTCACAGAATAAAATCAAGATAGAAAACCACAAAATACATAATAAAAATAAAAACAACAACCAAATAGCCCCCCCCCCCAAAACCCCACATTTTAAAAGGGCATAGGATGTAAATCAAATCAACCAAATGCCTGGTTAAAAAGGGATGTTTTTGCCTGGCGCTTAAACGTGTACAATGAAGGCACCAGGCGAACTTCCCTGGGGAGAGCATTCCACAGACAGGGAGCCACTGCAGAGAAGGCCCGTTCTTGTGTTGCCACCCTCCGGACCTCTCGAGGAGGAGGCATATAAAAGAGGGCCTCAGAAGATGATCTCAGGGTCCAGGTAGGTTCATATGGAAAGAGGCGGTCCTTGAGGTATTGCGGTCCTTGAATTTGATTTAATTTATGGTTGATTGTCCTGCAAGTGGGCTTTTTTATTTTTATTTTAAAGAATTAAAGGGCAGGGTCTGAAATTTGTGAGATAAAATGGTAAAGGGAAAGGAATTAATTCTGGGAACCAAGTGACAAGAAGGAACTAAACATGCCATGTTGGTCATCTCTTTGTGCACCTGCAGATGTTCTGGAAGTGCAGGGCGTCCATTTGTTCAACCGTGAAGATGACATTAATAAGAGAGAACACCACACGGAGCGATACTACAACCTCAAGCTGATTGTGCGCCGAGGGCAGCCCTTCCACATCCAACTCTCATTCAACCGTCCGTACAATCCAGAAAAGGACCAATTCTGGATTGAGTACATTATAGGTAAGTGTCAAATGGTGATGTTCACCACCACCCTTCTCTTCACTGGATTATTATACTAGACGGGGTGTGTGTGTAATGGATGAGATGGGAGTGGAGGAGGGTGTCCTTACAGATGGCAAAGACTGCTAGGTATGCAGAAGCTATTGGTCTTTGCTTTGAAAGGCAAAAAATAAAGCAAAAACAAATTATTTCTTAGCGCTTCAAACTGGGGTGGGTGGGACTGGAAATGGCAGGCTATGAATCTACGTCTGAAATGAACCAGGGCAGGAGACAGAGAACATTGAGCAATTTGCTTCTTTATTAAATTTGTATACCTCCCTTCGTCCGTAGATCAGCCTCCGTAAATCAGTTGTTAATGCCTCACCTTTCCTAAACACTATGGGGAGGAAGGGAACAAAATGGCTTGGTTTTAGACATAGCCATAGTTTAGCGTTACAAGAACGAACACCCTACATTTCATGGGAGGAGGATACCAGAAGCTTTCTGTTTAGAGCTAACCACAGTTGCCTGTGCCATCCAGGAAGAGGAAAGTTCGCATGAAGGACCATTTCGATAGCCAGAGACGAGTCAGATTGGGATAATAAGGAAGGTTAAAAGAAGGTCAGGGGATTCAGACACGGAAATGACTTGCCTTGTGTGAGAGGAACAGAAAGAAAATGCTGGATCATCTCTTGAATTTTCACGATTAGTCGAGGGCCACAGCTAGCCTTGGATGTTCCAAAAAGGCTTTTGCTGTTTCAGATCATCCTTCCGCCTGTCAAAGTAGTGGTCCCATCATAGGCCGGCAGCCGGCAGCGGAGAGCAGGGGATGATGCTTGGGCTAATCATATAATTATTGATTCTAGGGTCAGATTTCAAACCTTCCTGATCCTGTTATAAAATAGAAAAATCTTCTCTTTGGAAAGTGCCTCTCCACAGGGGAGTCCTGCTGACTAATCTAAAAAATAAATAAAAAATAGGAAATCTCATCTCATTTTAAATCAAATCTCATTTTAATAAGGTGCCCTGAAAGAGGATGAGCTTGGACCTCTTCAAAAAATGCAAGTGGACACTCATTGCAAGATATGCTTGCCAGCTGGCATCTGTTTGCTCACAGGGAATGATGAATGGCCAAATCCTAGGTGATGCTTGCACTAGATCTGGCACTGGGTTCAGGGGATTCAATTATGCATATGCAGCCAGTTTCTGGCTGGCTGGCTGGCATGTATTTGGATCAGCTCTGGCCTCAACAAAGGGTCTCTCTCTCTCTCTCTCTCTCTCTCTCTCTCTCTCTCTCTCTCTCTCCCTCCCTCCCTCCCTCCCTCCCTCTCCTCCCCCCCTCTCTCTCACCATAATGGCACACAGCAAAGCTAAGTCACACAGAGCCTTGGGGCATGTACAGAGTTCCAGCCAGACCGAGCATCTCAGTAACATGAGCACCTGGTAATCATTAGTATACTGATCTAAAGACTGAAGTTCCATTTAACTATCATGGATTATTGCCATTTGTTTTAAAAAAAATCTATCCTCCATGAACTGTCACAATTTTTAAAGCCACCCAAGCTATTGGCTATTGCTTCATCTTTTTGGTAATGAGTTCTGTGAGTTTTTATTGTACAAAGAAAGAGTCCTTTTCTTCTTTGGTCGGTTCAGAACATGCTGCATGTTGCATCGATCACTTGCTGATTACTCAATGCTTGATTCGTAATGGAAGAACAGTCTGCTTATGAAAAACATTTGTGCTGTGTTAAAGTTGCTGTTGACTAATAAGTTAATTCTGTGTGCTGCAGTTATATATGTAGGGCAGTATTCAACCACATTTTACCTAGAGTAAATCCACTGAAATTAACGTTACATTTGCATTCTCTTCCTGAATCTGAATGCCTGCGAACTACTGAGTCCATGACATTTGTGGCAAATTTACTATTCAGTCTACATTACTTACTGATGCAAATCTTTCTCCACAGCCGTCTCCCCTACTGTTATAAACTCTTTGAGAATTATTTTTGATTTGACATTTAATTTGTCTTCCTAGGAACTAGCTGTATTTTTGCATTTGTATTATTGTCTGCACAATAGTCGTGTAGCCATTTATTAAATCTGCTAGTTAGGAAATAGCATGCATTTAGCTTTTTCATTTCTATATGGTGAAAAGGTGTGCCTTTTCAGGTTTTCCTTTCAGGTTCTTTTTCAGTTGGAGGGAAGGATAGTTCATGTATGTTTGCAATGTCAATTAAATAATACAGACGGAGTCCAGAGAGAAAAGAAACTCCAATAAGACTTTACTGAGGAAGACTGAATAAAAACAGTGTATAACTTGAGGAGAATGAAACAGAGAGGTTTTGTCTTTCTTACTTGTACATATCAGGGAGACAGTCAACTAAACATACAGAGGGAAACTCCCTCAGAAGTATCTAGCCAATCAGAGCACATGCCACCTCACGAAAGATCATGCCACGGCCTAGGTGCTATGCAACACCTCCACCCCGCCTCCTGGCTAGCTGACTTACTGATAACAGAAGTAACCCTTAAACTAGAAACTGAATGACCCCTGCTGTTGCACTTTCAACAAAAGGAGGTTGAATCTTGGGTAGTATTAGAGACTGATGTCTCCATCTGTCCCTGTGTTCACAATACACAACTGGGTTTTCACCATGAATTCCTTGGTGAACTACCCATCACATCCCATTCTTCCCTATTCCTGTTCAGGGCTCAGATCTGGTAACTTGAGTCACCACCAAACAGCTGCTAAATATGGCTGGGAGGCGTGATGTGCACCTCTGGTTCTGCTGCTTTGCAGGAATGGAGAGAAGTTGGAGGCATGGAGATGCTGAGCCCACCTGCCATCTTCTCCCTGCAATCTGCGGGACTCACAGCAGAGATGGGGAACCTATGGCCCTCGAGATGTAGTTGAACCACAACTCCCCTCATCCCTGACCATTGCCTGTGCTGTGTGAGGCTGAAGGGAGTGGAAGACCAACAACATCTGGAGGACCAGAAATCCCCCATCTCTGATCTGCAATTTAGCCTCATCCCTTGGACCCTCAGCCTCCAGTGCATACCTTACCCTCCTACTCTTGGGCACAGAGCATACAGATCCCTGTCTGTTGAGTATATCCATAGTAGGCGATGTGTCAGTTCCATATTGCAAATATGAGTCCTCCTAATAATGGCTTGTTCAAAAGGCAGCTAAAAGATCACATCTGCTAATGAGGCCTTCAATCTCCCTTTTTATTGCGTCTTCCTGGTTCCGACATTAAATCTGTTGATAAATTTATATGCCGCCTCCTTGCATTAATGATCTTTTTCTGTGCACGGCTGTAAATCTTAGGATCCATTTGACCTGTGCCAAACTGGCTTCGTAAAATCCATACATATTGGTCTAAACGCCCTAAACACTTTTGTTATAAGCCAATTGACTGATATACATAACAGCATCCATAAAAGAGCTCTTGGGTTAAAGTCGGCATTTTCTTGGCTCCTGTATTCCTGTAAATCCATGGATTCTTGGACAAAGATAACTTTTTCTTTCTCTTCTTCGCTCTGGTACTCAGTCTTGTTGCTCTTGATAACTGTGCGGACAGAGCTGTGAAGAAAAGGTGAGGACAGACCTATATGGGCTGGCTGGAATAAGAATTCTCTACCACAGTGGTGGGCTGAAGGCAGGGATATAAGAAGGCAGCATTTTTATTTCCTCCTTTTTTATTTTATTTATTTATTTAATCATTTTTTCAATACAAACATCAACCACAAAAAACACAAACAATAAAAAACATAATAACAATAATAACACAGTTTGACAATTCCGATTTAAATACACTGATATACCTATGACTAGACCCTTCTTCTTCTTCTTCTTCTTTAAACACTATTTCCCCACCTCTCTCGCCTCCCTCTACCTCCCACCGCTTTCCGCCTTATCACTTAAATATTCATTCCAGATTTCTTCATATTTATCCATTCTTATTTTGCGACGACATGCAATTCGTTCGTATGTAGCTAATCTGTCCATATTATCAATCCATGTGCTCAGTGGAATCTTCTTGCGGCTCTTCCAATTCATCAAAACAAGTTTTTTTGCTTCTAATATAGCACGGTACATCCATTTTTTTTGACCCCCTGAAATCTCTCACGTTTCCGGAATATAATTTAGAATTAAATTCAGTTCCCTTAAATAACAATTCCTTTTTATTACTCTTGCTATAAATATCCTCACCTCACACCAAAATGATCTTATCATCGGGCAATTAATCAACATATGTACTAAGTTTGCCTTTTTACTTCCACATCTCCAGCAATTGTCTGCACTTATTATTTTCTTCTGGTATAGTTTTGCTGGAGTCCAAAACTATACCAGTATCCTCCTTAATATTTGTCATAGAATCATAGAGCTGTAAAGTTGGAAGGTACCCTAAGGATCATCTAGTTCAACCCCCTGCTGTTCAGGAATATGCAGCTCTCCCATATGGGGATTGAACCTGCAACCTTGATGTTATCAGCACCACGTTCTAACTGACTGATCTACCCATGACTCACATGAATCACGGTTTCAGTTCCACCCAGTATTTACTCATCTTGCTGACCAGCGTGGCAACATTGCATAACTTACGTAATTCACATTGTAATTATGATATTCCACCCCATGCAAAAGGCCGTCCGTTTCACTGCAAAGGAATTCCCGTGCAAGTGGAGAGGAATAGCAATCCATTGCAAATTGCTTGTGGACTGAAAGTGGACAAAATCCAATAGGATTTTCTGAATTGATTTCTGCTCAGGACATGGGATGAATAAGAGAACAGGGGCAATTTCCACTTCTGTTTCTGTTCGCAATTTCCAGCATCCCTAGCTGAAGGTAAATTAAGATCTACTGGGAGACCTCTGGGCCTTTTGTGGTCTATCAGCAAAGGGTGTTTGACTCCCAGGCGTTGCAATAGCACAAACTACCTTCCCCACCTAAATGAGGCTGTGGGATAATTACACCTGCTAGATCAGGATGAGTATCAGAATTGCACACAGTGGTCACATATTTGTCTTTCCTAGCTTAGCAGCTGGCATGCAACTCCCCCCCCCCCTTTTTTGAGTGAGAGTGTGTGGCTCACAAATTTTAGGAAACAATGATTCGACAGTAATAAATAACAGCTTCTTCTAAGGGTGGAGTCTTTTGCAGAGTATGAGAACAATCTGGTGCATGGTCAAGTCACGAAGACCATTATTGAATTCATGAGTCTCTTCTTCTCCTCCTCCTCCTCCTCCATCTTTTCATTTAACAGAAACTTGGCGTTTGATTAATTAGCCATGCAACAGACTTAGCTGCAAATGAAACGATGTGAAAAGCACATTTTTTTTCTTTAAAAAAAAATTGTCATAATGAGTAAGATGTGTGCTGGCTGGGGCTGAAGGGACTTCTGGTTCAAAACATCTGGAGAGCACCACTGGCAGAGGAAGGGAGGCGGTGGGGGCGGTGCACCTCAGGTGTCATCCCTGAGGGGGGTGACATCGCTGTACCACCCCCCTGAGACGCTCGCCCTGCCCCCAGGTGCACAGGATGTGCGCTGCTCCGGGTGCCAGAGCAGCTAGCTCTGCCTCTGGAGAGCACTAGAATGGCAACTATTAATAGCTGTTTGACACCATGATTCAGAGCAATTGTGACAGCGATTTCTGTACACTTTGATAAAATAGAGAGAGCTGTGATTGTGCTAGGTCTTCAACCTTTCATCACCTGTTGCCCCACAGCTGAGACTTATAGGTACAGCTGCTACAGGCATTGTGTATACTTTGGTTTACTTCTCTGGTTTTATTTGTGGAATTAACTGGGTCTTTTCTCTTAAGAGAAGGGTGGGAAACTGCAGACCCCCCAAGTGTTCCTGTTTTCCAGGGACAATCCCAGATTTCCAGAAGCTGTCCTGGTTTCTGATTTGATCCCTGAATGTCCCGCTTTTGTCCCAATTTTCTTCAGAGAAATGTTGAAGGGTATGGAGTTAGCGACCCCATAAGCCAAGGAGATAAGTAACTATACAACCTTTAGAAGACATCTGAAGGCAGCCCTGTACATGGAAGTTTTTAAATGTTTAATATATATGCTTCCAACATATATATAAAACATAATAAAACATTTTTAAAAACACCCTTCTCCATATGGGGCTGCCTTCAGATGGCTCGGGGGGGGGGGTCAGATAACTCCATACCTTCCAACATTTCTCTGATGGAAATAGGGACGTCCTCCCCCTGCCTCCCATCTGAGAAAGCAGTCTTGGCTATTTATAACCCTGTCACAATTATTATATTTCCTGGACGTGCCTGGAAGCCAGCGATATGGATGAAGGGTCAGATAAATAATTTAATAAAGAGAGGAAGAGAGCCCTGTCCTAGTTATCTATCTGATCTGTGGTGGTGGCTGGGGGGCGGGCGGGGTGAACACCTTCTGCATTCAAAAATATTGCTTGCAGGGATGGAGAGGAATATCTGGAAAGGGAAGCAGCAACCAGGAAGCCCGTTTACAGCTGTTGTTTTGAGGCTTGCTGCTCCCTCTGCTGGTTGCATGGAGCCAGGCATCCTGGTTGGCTGAGCTTGCTGTGCACAAAAGACTGGATTTGAGATGGATGAGATTGAGGATGATGTAATCGAAACCTTGTTGCCTGCAGATGGTAGCAGCACCACTATCCCTTTTCTTCATAGGTTCTGAAGGTTTTTTTTTTTTTTTTTTTTTTTTTTTGGTACTGCTTCATAAGCCCGCAAGCTTCACCAGCAGGGATGTAAGAAAATATGTGTGTGTATTTGCCCTGTTCAGGAAGTGATTACTCTGCTGTACCAATGCTCAGGCAGGGATTATTTATTTATTTATTTATTTAAATACCGTCCTTCATCCGTAGATCTCAGGGCAGTTCGCAATATTAAAAATACAAGATAAAAACGCAAAATGCATAATAAAAACAATGGAAACGACAAAAGCCACAAACCAACAACGCCCCTCCTCCTCCCACTCCCACAAACACATTTAAAAGGATATAGAATGTTAACCAGCCAAAGGCCTGGTTGAAGAGGAACGATTTTGCCTGGCACCTAAAGGTGTATAATGAAGGTGCCAGGCAAGCCTCCCTGGGGAGAGCATTCCACAGACGGGGAGCCACTGCAGAAAAGGCCCGCTCTCGTGTTGCCACCCTCCAAACCTCTCGTGGAGGGGGCACGCGAAGGAGGGCCTCAGAAGATGATCTCAGGGTCCGGGTAGGTTCATATGGAGAGAGGCGGTCCTTGAGGTATTGCGGTCCTGAGCCGTTTAAAGCTTTATAGGTCAAAACCAGCACTCTGGATTGGACCCAGCAGCTAATCAGCAGTCAGTGCAGTTGGGTCAGGATCGGTGTAAAGTGCTCAAGCCATCTTGTTTTGGTGATCAATCTGACTCCTGAATTCTGCACCAGCTGATGTTTCTGAACCACCTTCAGAGACAGCCCTACATAGAACACATTGCATTAATCTAGCCTAACTAGATGACAGAAGTTAGGCTATCCCTGTTTAGATAGGGGTGCAGCTGGGCCACCAACCAAAGCTGATGGAAGGCACTCTGAGCCACTGAGGCCACTTGAGCCTCAAGCGACAGCAAAGGATCCAGAAGTACCCCCAAGCGATGTACTCTCTCCTTCAGAAGGCGTGTAACCCCTTCAAGAGTAGGCAACCTCCCAGCCATCCGGGCTAGGGAACCGCCCACTAACAGTGCCTCAGTCTTATCTGGATTGAGCTTCAATTTGTTGGCTCTCATCCAGTCCTTGATCAAGGATAAAGACTTGTCTCTGCTGCCCCCAGAGGGCAGGAGGACTAGATCTAATGGTCTTCAGTTGCAGGCAAGTAGATTCTGGTTAAACATGAGGAGAAACATGTTGATGGTAAGAGTGGAGGCAATTACCTAGGGATTGTGGAGGTCTCTTTGTTGGAGGTCACTGAGCAGCCATCTCTGTGGGATGGGATGGCTCTGGATTTTCTGCCTCAAGCAAGGGAGGTGGCCTGGAATACTTCCAAGGTTCTTTCCAGCTCTAGGATTCATTAATACAGTAGTTGCAGTAGAAGGATTGTTCTGTTCCACGATGTGTTGAACAGGTTCCAAAGTAGCACCAGTGTTGTTCGAATTGTATTTATGCAAGGTGCCTTGGAGATCCATCTGGTTCAAAAGTTAGGATAGATATAAAAATCTTGATGGAAACTAGAGATGGAAGAGAATTTTGTCCAGTCTGTGTTGTAAAGCAAACCGACCCAATTCACACCTTCTAGGCTACTACATCAATACGAAAACAATTCCCCTTTTGATTTTGCACTTCTCCAAATTTGGTGAAATATTTCTCAGCTCACTCGACCAAAATGCATTCCTCTTTTAGAAGAAAATGTGTTTAGGAATGTGTATATTAAGATACCCTATGTGTTAGATGCTTCTTGGGAGAAAAGCAATGACAAACCTAGACAGCATCTTAAAAAGCAAAGACATCACCTTGCCGACAAAGGTCCGTATAGTTAAAGCTATGGTCTTCCCAGTAGTAATGTACGGAAGTGAGAGCTAGACAATAAAGAAGGCTGATCACCGAAGAATTGATGCTTTTGAATTATGGTGCTGGAGGAGACTCTTGAGAGTCCCATGGACTGCAAGAAGATTAAACCTATCCATCCTTAAAGAAATCAGCCCTGAGTGCTCACTAGAAGGACAGATCCTGAAGTTGAGGCTCCAGTACATTGGCCACCTCATGAGAAGAGAAGACTCCCTCTTCAGGGAAAAGACCCTGATGTTGGGAAAGGTTGAGGGCACAAGGAGAAGGGGATGACAGAGGATGAGATGGGTGGACAGTGTTCTCAAAGCTACTAACATGAGTTTGGCCAAACTGCGAGAGGCAGTGAAGGATAGGCGTGCCTGGCGTGCTCTGGTCCATGGGGTCACGAAGAGTCGGACACGACTGAACAACTGAACAACAACAAATGTGTTAGATGGCCATCAATGCTGGAAGGATGGAGTCAATCTATGGTTTTAAGGGTTGTTGCTTGTTTCATGGGGTTTTATCTGTGATAGTACATTACTGAGATACAGAAATTACTGTTTTAAATTGAGTACTTTATTATGTTGCATCCCAACAAGGTATTGGTTTTTTGAGGAAGGCCATGTTAGAAATATTTTAAGTGAATATATGTGCACAAAACTATTATCTTGATCTACATATGTAGTTTGAGTTCAGAATTCACTGGATGCAAATAGTAGCCTAAAGATCAATGAACAAATGATGATGAAAAGCTTGAATCACGAAGCCCTAATTATGCAAGGCTCTTTTTTTTTACGTTCAGCTTGATTCAGCTTCAAATTACCCCGTTTCTAAATATAAATGTCAAAGATTAAAGCAACCAAAAGGGGCTGTAATAACAAGCTGCATAAACAAACTTTTCAGATATGCTTCTGCTTTAAATCTGTATCATTTTTTGTGGCACTGAATACTGAGCAGGCACTTTGCAGTTTTAAATTGTTCCCACAATCCTCAACTACCAGATATTTATCTGTCTATTTGCTCAACGCCACCAGGGTGCATGGCGTCTTACAGAGTGCATAAGGAGAGTTGTCTACCCCAAGGAGCTTCCAGTAATCTCAAATTTGACCGGAGGAAATAGTGGAAGGGGAGGGGAAGGAGACAGGAGCAAGCACAGAAAAGAAGGTGTGATCCAATTACAAGTGTTTAGGCCTTGTTACAGGGATGCGGGTGGCGCTGTGGGTTAAACCACAGAGTCTACGGCTTGCCGATCAGAAGGTCGGCGGTTCGAATCCCCGCGACGGGGTGAGCTCCAGTTGTTCGGTCCCTGCTCCTGCCAACCTAGCAGTTCGAAAGCACGTCAAAGTGCAAGTAGATCAATAGGTATCGCTGCGGTGGGAAGGTAAACGCCATTTCCGTGCGCTGCTCTGGTTCGCCAGAAGCGGCTTTGTCATGCTGGCCACATGACCCGGAAGCTGTACGCAGGCTCCCTCGGCCAGTAAAGCGAGATGAGCACCGCAACCCCAGAGTCGTCCATGACTGGACCTAATGGTCAGGGGTCCCTTTACCTTTAGGCCTTGTTACAGTCTTTGCTGCAGCAAGAAGGTGGGGGGTTAGGAGGTTGAGCCAAAGTCTTCATGAGACAGGTGGGACCTGAAGGAAGGAGAGGCATGGCATCATGCAGGGAGGGACGCAGGTCCTCCAATGCATGTGGTTGGACTAGATGAGCCTTGGGACCTTTCCAACTCTGCAGCTGTATGATACAGGGCAACAGGAGAGAATGGGCAGAGGTGTTTCCCCCCCCCCGGACTACAGTTCCCATCATCCCTGATCACTGGCCGTGCTGGGTGGGGCTGATGAGAGTTGTAGTCCAGAAGCATGTGGAGGAGGCCGTGCTGATTATCCCTAGACCACATAGCAGTGCTACATCTCATATTGATGTCTGTTGTCCCTGAATGCATGCATGCATGCATGCATGCTTCCTACAAGCCAATAAGTTAAAAATATGAACTGTGAAAGAGAAATCAAATACATTCCTCACCCACAAAAGGAGGACATTAGAGAGGCCTCCTCCTCCTCCTTCTTCCAAATATGCAGGTTCAGCAAGCTGATTTTTCTCTTGGCATTTCACTTTCTTTAGTAGTTGGGTTTTCTTCTGGGCTTGGCTTGCCATTATACTGTAGAGCAGAGCTGAAGCTGAGCCCCTACTGTAGAGAGAGAGGGGGGGGGGAAGGTCAGGCCCAGCCACCGTTCAAAGAACGAGTCGGCATTCAACTTGCTGATCCCATTGTTAGCTGCCACCGGCCTCTCATCTTGGTTGCCTCTTTAGCATCTCCCTCTCCACCTGATTCCCTTTGAAGCCCCCTTTTAAAGCGTCCTGTGCTATATCTTCCCAAATGCGCTATTGATTTGGCTTTTCTTTCTTGTGTTGCTTCTTTTGAAGGCCTCTTTCCTCTGCCATATGGCCCAAATATTCTAGGTTAGATGGAAGGTTTCCTGAGTTGTGTCAACCAAGGCCACAGGAACCAAAATATAAACTAGAATTGCACGGGAGATTAAAGTAGAAGCACCATGTCAATAGAGATAAATCCAGGGCTTTATAGGGGCTGTATCTAATCTCTAGATATACCACGTTCAGTGCCAAAGTTCAGGTCCCAAAAATGTGTTTCTGCAATTATATCTCCTGCTAAACCAGGAACATATCCCTGTCTTTGCTCTGTGCACCTTTCCTGAGCACAGCAGTTCCTACTCTACAGGAATATGCTGAGTGGGACAATTCCGGAGTATTGGAACCTGCATTTTACCAAGTTAGGTCCATGTTGTTGTTTAGTTGTGTCCGACTCTTCGTGACCCCATGGACCAGAGCACGCCAGGCACTCCTGTCTTCCACTGCCTCCCGCAGTTTGGTCAGACTCATGTTGGTTGCTTCGAGAACACTGTCCAACCATCTCGTCCTCTGTCGTCCCCTTCTCCTTGTGCCTTTTGCATGATGAGTCCATCATGAGTTTGGCCCTTCAAATGTTGCTAGACTACAACTCCCATAAACCCTGGCCATAATCCCTGCACCTAGTTTGTCCCGCCCCCAAGTGCAGCGCACCTGAGCAGCGAACTACACTGCTGCCATTGGCCAGGCTGCCTGGGACTGATTGGAGCTAGTGCCCATCAACATCTGGAATACCACAGGCCCTCCACCCTTGATATACAAGTTGGTAATCATGGGAGGACAACATGTCCACCTGCTCAATTTATATGGGCGGGTGATGTTTGTAGCTAATATTACGGAAGAGCCCACTTTGCTGGCTATTTTCAGATAGTGCCCATTGGTAGCAAATCCTAATATTTGTAGAATTTAATATTGAAGCCTGGAACCTTTCTGTGGGTGGGTGAAACGCCAGAGCAAAACATTGGTCAGATCCACCCCTTTCCCCCCCTCTCTCATTCTGACACCCCCTTCTCACTTTCTGGGCCAGATCTGCACCGTGCTTTTAAAGCACATACAACACATATTTAAAGCACATGACCTTTCCCTCAGAAGGAGCTGTTGTTTCCCATCACACAGATACAAGACCTAGCACCCTTGACAAACAAAAGTTCCCAAGATTCTTTGGTATCAGTCATGTGCTTTAAATGTGCATTGGATATGCTTTAAATGTATGGTATGCCCCTTTTCTCCCCCACCTAGCAGGCTGCCAGAGGAGGGACATATCACTCTTGTCAAAAGTCTGAACTGGTTGCTTACAGAGGGCTTTTGCCAATCCATTTTGGCTCCCACCTGTTCCCCGCTGCCTATGTCCTTGCCAAAGCTCTCAACTGATTGTTTGCAGGGGGCTTTTCCCTCTCTTTCCATTTCTCACAATCTTTTGGCTTTTCCCCATTTTTACCCCTTAGTTGCTCTCCTCTCTCTCTCTCTCTCTCTCTCTCTCTCTCTCTCTCTCTCTCTCTCTGTCTGTCTGTCTCTCTCTCCAGGCTTCCCTCCCTACATGAATTTAGGTGGAGGGCCACAGGTTCTACACTCTAGTATAGGGAGACCTGCAAGGATGTTGGTGGTTATAAGATTCTTCAGTGTACTCAGTGAAGGAATTTGTTTACAGGGTATTTTTGTGACTTCCAAATCTTGGGTTCTTTTGTCCCTGTTTTATGCAAACAATACAAACTTCTGCATGGCTGCAGGTTGGTTTTAAGGAGCAAGCAGATGTTAAAGATAAAAACGTTGACAAGAAAGCTAAATTATGCAGACAGTAAACAAAAAAAACCAAAACAGTAAATCTACTGTAATCCTACTGACTTCCATGGGGCAGTTCCCAGCCCAGATTGTGCTGCACCGTCAAAATGTAAGACAACGATTCATCCTCTGCACTCATACGCAGAACCATATTTCTGCCTCTTTTCTTCCCATCTCTGCAGGGCGATATCCACAACAAAGCAAAGGCACATATATCATCGTCCCTTTGGTTCAAGAGCTGGAAAGCGGCAAATGGGGTGCTAAGATCACTCACAAGGACGGAAATTCTGTTGGCCTGAATATCATGCCAGCTGCTGACTGCATTGTGGGGAAATTCCGGATGTATGTCGCCGTCTTGACTCCGATTGGCATTCTCAGGACAAGGAGAAACCCAGACACAGATACGTACATCCTGTTCAACCCCTGGTGTGCAGGTAAGGAATGTGCAGGGTGTAGATACATGGGGAGGAGGATTGTCCTATCAACATATTTGGTATTCGATAGCATGAGCAAAAACCCTGCCTCAATGACTGTAGGCTGTGTACACTGGACGCTGAGGTCCAGCGTCGAGGGCCTTCTGGCGGTTCCCTCACTGTGAGAAGCAAGGTTACAGGGAACCAGGCAGAGGGCTTTCTCGGTGATGGCACCCGCCCTGTGGAACGCCCTCCCATCAGATGTCAAAGAAATAAACAACTATCAGACTTTTAGAAGACATCTGAAGGCAGCCCTGTTTAGGGAAGCTTTTAATATTTGATGAATCGTATTTTAATATTCTGCTGGAAGCCGCCCAGAGTGGTTGGGGAAACCCAGTCAGATGGGCGGGGTATAAATAATAAATCAGTAGTAGTAGTAGTAGTAGTAGTAGTAGTAATAGTATTAGTATTATTATATACACATTTCCATTTCCTTTGGCTCCAGTGCACTTCCGCCACTGGGGTTTGAAGCCATGTACATGCAAAATTAGCCACAATCCATATCTATCCTGTAGTTTCTTGAGAAATACTCCTGTTCCAATGCATTTCCCCTCACACCAGCTTCCATCCGATTTGAAAATGCAAGCCACATTTACTTTGCAGTTAAGCTGAAGTCCGTACATTTGTGTGTACAGCCATTGCACATGCTCAGGCGATTGCTTCATGAATAGGAGTTGTGGTCTGTGTTTGTGTGCATGGGAAAGCAAACAGGTAAGGGTGCATCAGACAAAGGCATCCTCACCCCTTCTCTGGTGTGTACAGCAATGTACAGCAACTTGAAACACAACGCAGCAGGGGTGGGGTGGGGACCTCACTGTATTTTAAGCTACTAATGCATATATAGTTGTAGAAGCCCAAAGTTTTATAGGGGGTGGAGAACCATCCTCTATACTTAAAGAATATGAAGATGAAGAGCCATATACATTTTTAAGCATCGTGCCAAACAGATTTCAACAGATTCTTTCTCACGTGTTCACTGGGTGGATGCAGGCAAAACAAAAACCACCCCAAAAGTCATGGGGCAAAAGAAATTCTCTGATTTTTTTACTTTGTGCTTACCCTTACAAGATGGCCAAGGGTTTTCAGATTCCCCCCCTTGCTTTAAAGAAAACCTTTTTAAAAAAGAAGCTTTCCCCATAGCTTCCCCATAGCCAAGAATGACTTGGAAGTGATATTGTTTCGTGTTGTAGCACACTACTCCCAAGGCATTTGGGGATGTGTGGTTGGTAGGAAGTGGCATGAGGCTCTCTCCACAGGTTTCCATGGACTGAACCTCCCACTAAATCCAAGGAAAGGAAGTTGCAACCACCTCCTAAAATTCTCCTCCACCCCAAGAAATTGGCCCCAGTTTTTTTTTACCAGGGGAGAACATTTTCAGGAAACTGGTGTGTATGTGTGTGTCCAGGCCTGTACCTCAGTGGGAGAGCATCTGTTTTGCTTGCAAGAAGGTTCCAGATACATCCCCTGGCATCTCCTGGTAGGGCTGGGAATGTTACCTGCCTGAAACCCTGGAAAGGCGCTGCCAGTCAGTGCTGGCAGTGCTGGGCTAGTTGCACAATATAAGGCAGCTTCCTCTGTTCCTATTCAACCCAGCCTTAACCCACTATTCATATTACTAAAAGAGCACATAGGTAAAAGGTGTTTGTGTGGAGCCAGTGTGGTGTAGTGGTTAAGAGCGGTAGACTCGTAATCTGGGGAACCGGGTTCGCGTCTCCGCTCCTCCACATGCAGCTGCTGGGTGACCTTGGACTAGTCACACTTCTTTGAAGTCTCTCAGCCCCGCTCACCTCACAGAGTGTTTGTTGTGGGGGAGGAAGGGAAAGGAGAATGTTAGCCGCTTTGAGACTCCTTCGGGTAGTGATAAAGCGGGATATCAAATCCAAAAAAAGAAAGGGGAAAAAAAAGGTAAAGGCCCCCTGGGTGGTTAAGTCCAACTATGGGGTTGCGGCGCTCATCTCGCTTCAGGCTGAGGGAGCTTTCCAGGTCATGTGGCCAGCATGACTGAACCGCTTCTGGTGCAACAGAACACCGTGACGGAAACCAGAGCTCATGGAAACACCGTTTACCTTCCCACCGGAGTGGTACCTATTTATCTACTTGCACTGATGTGCTTTTGAACTGCTAGGTTGGCAGGAGCTGGGGCAAAGCAATCGGAGCTCACCCCGTTGCACGGATTCGAATGACCGACCTTCTGATCAGCAAGCCCAAGAGGCTCAGTGGTTTAGACACATATGACAAGGGGAGGAATGTTCATCATGACGATTGTAGTTAGATTTTAGCCTTTTGTCTTTGGCTGTAATTTGTTTCTCAATAAGCAAACACACACATGACTTACCAGAATCAACCAACAGGCTGATTTAACGTTTGATAAGGTTGTGTTGTTGTTGTTTTTTAAAAAGAAAGAAATGTGAGTAGAACCCAAAATTATTTCTCCCTTTGTATCACACATTAATTATCTGGTGTGCCTCACAAACACCAATGTGCAGTTGGGTCGATATTTTCCTACATTTTATAGATTGAGGAAAAGGATGTCTGTTGAGCCCGTAATGTGTCAAATGGATCATGCTAGCACTCAGATAGGCTAACTCTCTCACACACAATCTTATGAAAAAATCCATCGGTTTAAGAAAAGCATGGAAGGATCTCTTCTCATTAGCATCCCTATACATCCATTTGGTAGATCTAGAGACAATTCCACGCTTAGCCATGAAATTCACTTGGGTGACTTTGCACAGGCCATTATGGGGAACGGACTATAGCTTGGTAGTAGGGACCATTCATTCCATGCATAGGGCTTCATTTGATAAGGCCATGTATAATTAGATCCATGAAATAGTTCCCCTACATCAGTAGCAGGGCTCCATCAGTGCGTAGCAGCTACCTGTAGGGAACTCGCAGTCAGGTTTCTGGATTTCTTGCTCAACCCAATCTCAGTTGCCGTAATAGCTGTCAGAAATCAAAGGCCTTGTTTTCTGGAGCAGTCTTCCCTTCTTGGAGAGAATTCAAAGACCTGTCTCTCTCGGTCTCGGTCTCTTTCAACCACACTTCACTGAGTACTGAAAAACTGAGTACCTTTGACAAAGAAAGGGAAATTCATTAATCTCTACCTCATTTCACAAATATTTGTGAAGCGGGGTTAGCAATGAAAAGCAAACTTGATTGAAAACCTCTAATATTTTTTGAGTAGAAGAGAAATATGGACAAAACAAAAAATGCGCCACAGCAGTTGAAGGATCGTGGATATCGAGCAAATAATGTATTTGCCCGCAGACCTTCCCAGCTCACTCGACCTCTGCTGTCTGCTGAATTTACCACCATACCAGATATGTGGACTGGCTCTTGCAGGTTCCCTTTTTGAAATTCTGCTTCTGTGATCCCAGATATAGGAACTAGAAGGGGGAAAACCCGTCTGCTGAATTCTGTGGAATTGTGCATGCAAACAAAGATAAGACATTAATGTTTGTGTGATGGTGCCACATAATACTGATGTTATGGTGCTGGAGGAGACTCATGGACTGCAAGAAGATCAAACCTCTCCATCCTGAAGGAAATCAGCCCGGAGTGCTCACTGGAAGGACAGATCCTGAAGCTGAGGCTCCAATACTTTGGCCACCTCGTGAAAAGAGAAGACTCCCTGGAAAAGACCCTGATATTGCGAAAGATTGAGGGCACAAGGAGGAGGGGACGACAGAGGACGAGATGGTTGGACAGTGTTCTTGAAGCTACCAACATGAGTCTGACCAAACTGCGGAGACAATGGAAGACAGGAGTGCCTGGCGTGCTCTGGTCCATGGGGTCACGAAGAGTCGGACACGACTAAATGACTAAACAACAACTTTTGCATCATGTCCTCTGATTATATATTCAGTGCTGGCTTTTATAATGTTATCATTTTTTTGGTACAGAAAGTATTGGTAGAGATCTTTCCTATTCTAATTAATTCAAGAGAGTTCTGGAAGCTTCTCTGTGTGATACAAACTGCTGCAAACTGAAAGTTTCTAGCTGACACGTGAGTTTCTGTTCTGCCTAGAAACAAGCAGAAGGTT
The DNA here is from genome assembly GCA_034641385.1 of Darevskia mixta. Taxonomy (NCBI): domain Eukaryota; kingdom Metazoa; phylum Chordata; class Lepidosauria; order Squamata; family Lacertidae; genus Darevskia; species Darevskia mixta. The sequence continues at coordinate 24,923,485 of JAWWNH010000011.1, forward strand.
CATGATGTTTGGGTTATTCCTTCAGAGAAGCTGAACAGCTGGGTTTAAACTAGTTCTGTTATCTCTTTCACTCAAGGTCATGCTGACTATAATAATCAGCCAGAAGGAGTCTGGGTTTCACTTTTTATCTCTCTTTCCTTCTGGTGTGGTGTTTTGCATATAGTATGCTTAAGTGCTGAGTTTTAGTCTTATTGTAAGTTATTGTAAATTTAAGTTAAGTTCTGCTGCAACTGGATTTCTCATGGACAGTGCCAATCCTCAATGTATTGGATTTGTGACCATTATGCTCATTTGCCTTCAGTAGCAGTAAACCTCTGCTGGAGGAAATATTAATTGCCCCTGGCCTATTTTTGGGGAATCCTGCAACATGCTTAGTTTATTTTATGTTGGAATCTGCTCTGGATCAATTATGAGTAGAATTTTTTTTTACAACACCTCCCCTCTCCCCTGTTCTGCAGTCCTGACAGAAATGGTGCCCCAGCACTATTTTTTAAAAAATGTTCCTGGTTACAAACTCATCTAGTCAGGCCCTCAGAGGAAGAATTGCATACACTGCAAAACAGACTGAGAAGGAAGCCCCATGGAGTTCAGTGAGATCTAGACTCCTTGTACTGCTTCCTGGGAAATCCTGAATTTGAGATAATTAAACGCAGATTGTTAGACAACGCATTTCAAGAACTTAGACTTAGTCTGTGCAAGTCTGGGGATGGTATGATGTGGGCAACCAATGGCAACTTATCTTTCCCATTTGAACAATCTGAATCAACGCAGGCCATGCAACGCAGGCCATGCATGCTAGCGGGACTGAATGTGCTACTAGGGACATTCCAGAAAATACCCCTCGCAGAGACGCTACCCCTCTGTAGACAGAGACAAATGGAATCAGTAGTGCATGGTGTTTTTTTGTGCACTGTCCCTTGTATCATTAAGTTCATTAAGCAGTTAGCCGGGAATGGCATTCAGATGAATGTAAAGTTTGTTTACTCAGGGTGCAAAGAGGATGGTGGTAGTAGCCAGGTTTCTGCAGAGGATTTGTGAATATTATCCAAAATTAACTTAAATGTTAGATACAGGTTTTGCTGAGTCATTTTATTGTACTGAACCTTACTGGACTCTTGTCTATACGCCAATAAAAGGTTTGTGAATTCGAGTTCTTGTGCAAAGGATTACAGCCTTGCTTAGCCTGTCTGCTCACAGCTACCTTTATTAGGATATATTCACACTGCCTTTTATTATATCTTGCAAGCATTGGCATGCTGCTTGTGCCACAGTCTGGTGTAGTTGCCGATCGGCACTTCACTTCAGGGTGAGTTGGGAGGAGGATATGTTAAAAAAAGGAGCTTTCTCCGTGACGATCTACATGATGTCTGAACAGAGACAGTGCACGGGGGAACTTAGATCCGTTGGCTGGGAGAGCTTCAACCACCTGCTTGAAATGTAGCCATTCTCTGCTGACAGCTCTATTGCAGCCATGCAAATCAAAAAGAGCCTGAGGCTTGAAACAGATTCTTACCATCCACCCCCCTCAGCAGCTGGAAGGAAGCCTCCATTACAAAAGAGAAGACGGAGCTGTCCATAGGGATGCTTGAGGAACTTGGCTTCTGTGAATTCTGTGGCAAACTGGGGAAGTGCCGTAGCTAAGCAGCAAAGCATTTACCTTGCATGCAGAGGATTCTGGGTTCAATCCCCAATTTCTCCAGGTAGGGCTGGGATTGTCCCCTATCTATAACCTGAAGAGCTGCTACAAATCAGAATGCTTGGGTGCTTTCTAGGTTCCTGACCTTTACTAACCTGTGGATCAGAATGTATCTTATATTTTCACGCTTTCTTGAATTTTGCAATGCATTTTTCAGCTTGGGAAAAAAAACCACGGACCAGAATGCAATAAAAATATATCTTTTACAATAACGTGACTTAGAAATGCAAAGAATTCAAACACATATTAAAAGTACGTGTTTCAATAATGTTTCTGTGCAGGTTCCGTCCCCCTGCCATCCCAAATTGCAGATTAATCTGGAGATGGGGCAGAATGGCCTTATGAATAAGCACATGTGAAACTGACACAGATCAGAAACAGACTGATTTGATTAAGCAAACTGAGGCTTTGGGCTTCTTACTCAATTAGATTTCGCTGCTCTTGTCTGCAGGCAAAAATCACACAGCAGCAGGAAAATGTTTTGGGATGAGGAGGGATAGCTTGCCTCTCCTCCTCCCTGAAAGAACAGAGGCGGGGGTTGGGGGGGCTGGTGTGCAGGCTCATTCCCGTTTGTTGCCACAGTCATAAAACTTCCTAGCCTAGTCTCCTGGAACCAATCCTTAGTCATCACGTCAAGTCAGGTTCCATTACGGGGAAAGGGAACCTCAGGCGTGGGGCCCTCTCAGGATGCAACCCAAGCCACACCCCTTCTCTCCAAGCCACACCCCTCACTGACCTGGTTTCACAATTTCATTGGGTGTTTTTGCCTGACTGGAAGGTGTGTCTTAGATAGGTGTGGAGGATAGAGAGCAATGTGTGTAGAGACCAGCCTACCGTACAAAGGTAACCTTCACAGCTGTTGCTCCACCCACTTTTGCCTCTGGTCCCGCCCACCACTAGCATGCGCCTACCCTTGAAGGGGATGTGACTCTTAGTCTGGGAAAAGTTTGAAGGGGATGTGACTCTTAGTCTGGGAAAAGTTCCCCGTCCCTGTGCTGTTATTTACGTAGATCAGTGGCCCACACCCTCAGCCTCCTCCCGCATCTTTCAACTCCAGGGCAGGGTTTTCCCTTTAAATCTTTTGACATTGACTCGCTCTCTGTCACCGATTAAGAAGTTTCAAAATTGTTCTTTGATCCGCTATCCAGATGCCTAATTGCATCATGGCACTCTGGACTTCTCAACTTAGCAATGCAAAATCATAAAGTGCCTGATGAGAGGTGACATTTTAATCACGCTTTACAGATCCTGCTCAAAGCAGTGCAGATTTGCCTTCCTCCCCCCTCCCCTTTTCTCCTTTTAAGTTGAAGAATACCTGGCTCCCAATTACAAGGAACTGTGCAAGGAAGGAAGGATATCCTACTGCTCTGCTTGATGAACAAAAACAAAAACAAAAAAACCCCAGCCTTTTCATTAGTGTCATATCATTCTGCAGTACTAAATGCTGGCATCTATTATAAGCAAAACAACTGTATTGACGAGCTTTCACGCACAACGTTTTGTTGCAGACGATGCTGTGTTTCTGGATGATGAAAAGCAAAGGCAAGAGTATGTCCTGAATGACCTTGGGGTTATTTTCTATGGAGAACCTAATAGCATAAGATCCAGAAGTTGGAATTATGGCCAGGTGAGTTTTTTTGAATGGACATGTTGGAAGTTCTGCCACTCATGCTGCTGTCCTAAGATCTTGTGCGCCAGCAAATGAACACTTAAGATTGAAGGTGGGGTAGTGTCTGCTGGGCCAGGGTGATACCACAGACCAAAGTGGTGTTGTGTGACATTACTGGAACCTTGCTCTCTCAGGCTTCAGACTGGTGCAATTTTTTAGGCTGAAATTCTTACCACAATTGTTTGGGAGGCAACCTGCTATGTTTAACTGAATTACTCCACATGTAAGGACTCGCAAAGCCTAACCTGCATCTGAGTCCTAAGCATTTGCACCAATGTTCTCTGTAGATATTTTCCAGACACCTTTTTTTGATGGGTGCGCATCTGATGCATAAGAATAGGACAGGCAGGTGGATAATATACGTTGATTCTTCCATATGCGCTTCTGTACGCTTTGATCCACATATGAGTGCTTTCAGTTTTATGCTTCCCAAATCTAGCTTGATGCTTTGCATCCACCCTAGTGAGCAGTGCTTGATGAGATTACTGACACTGTGTGTCCTGTCCCCTCAAAGACTACTTCCCACCCTCCAAATGTTCCAGAAACCTGAGGTATCGGTTTGTGTGTGCACACCTCTTTTTTTTAAAAAAGGGGGGGATTGCCCACCTGTCACTCACTCGATGTTATTATCACATCAGGCGGCAACTTCATTATGCCAGTATCCACCCTGCTCAGTTGGTTAGAGCATGGTGTTGATAACGCCAAGGTTGCAGGTTCAATCCCCATATGGGACAACTGCATATGCCTGCATTGCAGGGAATTGGCCTAGATGATCGTCAGGGTCCCTTCCAACTCTACAATTCTGTGATTCAGCTCGTTGGTGGGCTCTTTAAAGTCCATTAGCAGATGCAGGTGCGTTCCAACCATTTGAATGCAAACCCAATGGACATTTCCCCTCTCCATTTGCAGATGTGGTTTGAATCAGAGCACATGTGCTCTTTGCTCTCACTCATTCTTCTCATTCACAAACACACAGCTCCCTTTCTCTCTTCCCCTTCTGCTGCTGGGCCGAATGGGTACCCTCTTACCTGGAGTGAACAAACAGAAGAGCCAAATCAGGACGCAGAGGCAGCTGTCTTACTCTTGCCTCAATCTTTGTATTCCTCTTCCCACTGGTGCTTCTTTCAAGCCAATAAGAGATGGGAGAGGAGTAGGTAGCCTTAATTTTCAGTGGTGGAGACAGGCGAAGGGGCTGGAAAGGCAGATGTTGTAAGAGTGGGTCTTCTGGCTGGATAAGGCAAGGGGAGGATTGACCTCAAGTAGCCCTCGAAGCTACGAACATGAGTCTGACCAAACTGCGGGAGGCAGTGGAAGGCAGGAGTGCCTGGCGTGCTCTGGTCCATGGGGTCACGAAGAGTCAGACACGACTAAATGACTAAACAACAACAACAAGTCCTGTGACCTACTGGCCAATTGCAGGTAGCATTCTGCCAACCCTTCGCAGTGTTAGGATTTCCTACCAGCAGTATTTCCACCACGTCCAGATTCAATTTAATCCTGTTTTAAGAGCTCATCTATTCAACCACAGCCTCAAGACAGTGGTTTAATACTGAGAAAACTGGTATTGGATGCTTCATTAATGAAATATGGAACTCGAGGGAAAGCGTATTGTCTAATTTATGACACCCACCAGCAAAGCTCTGGATGATTTTTGTCAGCAGCTTCCTATGGATGATAGATGTTAAAAGGCATCAGTGATAAATATCAAGCCATGTGGGACACAATAAGTCAACTGCTAGAGGGCTGAGCTGGGATCACCAGTGATGACCACTGAGTTCATTCTGGGGGGAAAGGAATCACTCGGCAGTTAGATTTGACATCCCCGCAAGCTGTTCAAGCCAGGCCAACAAAATTTAGTGAACTGCTGCCACTGAGACATCCAAAATCATTGAGAAGGGAGAATGCCTTGTCAACTTCCAGACGTAAGTAATCTGTGAAAGTTGCTAAAGGTGGAAGTCAGACTGAAATGGACCCAGAAGTGATGTGTTATCCAGTTATTTTATTAATCGTTCTCCCTATTCTGTGTTTCCTCAAAAGTGAAGACCTGAAACAAGTCTAGGAATGGTTTTGTCAGGTGGGTCTCCTTCCGAAGTGAGATGTTCGCTATTTTAACCGGCAATTCTCAAGCTCCTCTCAGTTGGCCTTAACTCACCAAGATAGACAATTTGAAATGGGCATCGCCTTCACAACCCTAGTCAACCAGTCAGCATTCTTGAGAGAAAGCACCTAGGCTGAAGCGATCCTAGTGATTGCAAAAAGTGGCTGCTTCTGACTGTTCTGGTCTACGCTCTGTCACAAACAAATCAGACTGGATCTGAACAACTTCACCATCTTCAAAAGCAACTGATGTCTCACTCACCAGCAAATGCCCATTTTCAGTGGAAAACTGAAAATTACTTGGAACAGCCTCTGGAACACAACCCTACAGATGCAGTTGTGGCAGAGAAGAATGTTTTCCCCTTTACCATCATTGCTGTCGCCTCTTAGGCTTCAAAACAGGCTCTTGACATACATACATGGGCAGATTTGCCTTATGCCCCAAGTGAGCTCTTATCTCCTCTCCATACTGGGTGGCTAAGGTCATTTGAGATGGCAGCAGGGAAAGCGGACAAGCAGGGGTTGACAATGTTTATTGCTCCAGTCGATCATTCATTCCAAAATGCCACTGAAGCATCAACATATTTGCTGCTGGTATCTCCTCTTGAGAGTCCCATGGACTGCAAGAAGATCAAACCTATCTATTCTTACGGAAATCAGCCCTGAGTGCTCACTGGAAGGACAAATCCTGAAGTTGAGGCTCCAGTACTTTGGCCACCTCATGAGAAGAGAAGACTCCCTAGAAAAGACCCTGATGTTGGGAAAGATTGGGGGCATAAGGAAAAGGGGACGACAGAGGATGAGATGGTTGGACAGCGTTCTCGAAGCTACTAACATGAGTTAAGCCAAACTGCGAGAGGCAGTGAAGGATAGGTGTGCCTGGCGTGCTCTGGTCCATGGGGTCACGAAGAGTCGGACATGACTGAACAACTGAACAACAACAATCTCCTCTTTATGCCCAACATCCATTAGATTCTGTAAGTCCCCATGGGCAGAACATTTTAGTGGGCCAGGCAGCCTTTTCCTAATAGACCTTGACCAGGTTACAATCTAACAATGACAAAGGTCTAATCTTAGTGCTTCCTATTGCCAGGGGATTGCTATACCTGCTGAGGGTACACTCAGAGGCAAACTCAGGCATGGTACTGCATAATGTGCGGAATTATATTTTGGGTATAATTTCTTACGGTTATCATCCTTGGAGTTTGGCCAATGCTGCAGAGTTCTGATAGATAGTCAATGGAATATGGGGAGGAATAACCAGGAGAAGTTGTGGCTGCATCAAGGAATGGAAAGGGCACCTGCCATCTCAGTACTGGGCACTGCCAGATATTGATGTCGTTATGATGGATCGTTCGTTGCTTGAAATGAAAAGTCCTTCTTGCACTAATGTGATCAAAATGAAGTTCTTTGTGTAGCAAGAGGAGAGCATTATAAGAAAGAAAGGTAAAGGACCCCTGGACGGTTAAGTCCAGTCAAAGACGACTATGGGGTTGCGGCGCTCATCTCAGTTTCAGGCCGAGAGAGCTGGCGTTTGTCCACAGACAGCTTTCCGGGTCATGTGGCCAGCATGACTAAACCGCTTCTGGCGCAACAGAACACCGTGATGGAAACCAGAGCGCACGGAAATGCCGTTTACCTTCCCGCTGCAGTGGTACCTATTTATCTACTTGCTCTGGTGTGCTTTCGAACTGCTAGGTTGGCAGGAGCTGGGACACCGCAGGGATTCCAACCACAGACCTTCTGAGCAGCAAGTCCAAGAGGCTCAGTGGTTTAGACCACAGCACCACCCATGTCCCACTGGGAGAGCATTATAAACTCCTGGTGGCAATAGGTTTGGTACAAAGTCTGCACTTTATTCACCTACCTTGCATTACTGACAGCAGGGATGGCTTGATGCTAAGAAATCTGGCTCGCTTAGACTCTGATTAAAGTGGGGCAGACTAAGGACTGCCTCAACCAGCAGCACAGAGATAAACAAAAACTTTTATTTGATGAAGCATGTGGCAAATATGGTGAGCTCAAAAATGGATCCACATCCCCAGTTGTGAAAGGACCATTTTCCAAGAGCTGCTACCAAAGCATTTTTCTTACTCCAGGATTGTTTACACCAATGAACTCTTGTACACCATTGAGATTTATGGGCCAATTCCTAGAATAAACATTCGGCTTTTTGAAGATGATATTGTTGCTGGAAGCATCTCCTTTGGGAAAGTGTTGACCTCCACCGCGAACCCTGTTTCACACTATAGGATTATAACTCATTATTTAGTAATGAGCTTCTGTTCCATTCCAAAAGAGAGAGAAAAAAGTAATGCAATTATAGGTAACGGAGCCAAGGAGATGAATGATGATAAATGTGTCATGTCCAACCTGGATGCAATTGCATTAGATAGTTCATCGCCATGTCGGTATGTTAACTAATCAGTGATGCAATCAATTTATTGTTGCTATTTTTAACCAACTAGCATTTTTTAAAAAAAAAAAAAGAAGAAGAAGAAGAAGAAGAAGAAAAGAAACAGAGGCAAACCCGAACGCATAAAGAAAAGCTTCAACAATTGAGATGGTCCAGCTTGCAACAGAAATATAATCTGCTCATTTGTTTACCACCGCTTAGAGAGGCTCATAATTGAATTCATGTGCCTTTGCCACCATCTCGGCAATTGTTTTCCAAGAGACAGTGTCATTTTTTGGTTGCTATGCAATTTCTTCTGAGCAAATTGGACTGTATCACAGGGCAGGCTCTTTCATAATGAATTCTGCTCTATTTAGGCACTTCTGCCCCCTATTTATTCCTGTCCATGTTGTCATTGGATCCCAGAGTTTAGACTCCTTTATTAGTGTTCATTCTCAAAGAAGACAGTTTCAGGCCACATGCCGGTGCTGGTCTCTCTTTGCAAGGCTTGCCCATCAATAATCAGAAGTGCAACTAGTGGCAAACTGTCTATATTTGGAGTGGCAGTAGAGAGAGTTTAGAACAGATTTAATTTGAGCTAGGGCTGCCCAGTGCTATTCCACCACCCACCACCTGATGTATTTTAAAGTTATCCTGAAGCTGAATACTGGAACATGATATTGCATTTGAATATTTTACATCAATAACCACACTTCTGGAGACTACCATCTTAGTTCAAAATGGCGGCTGCTGCTTTGAGTTGCTCCAGGTGTATTCTGCAACATGCCACTGATGCAATAATTTTGCTTTCATGGCGGATCCATGCATCGTTCCGCTTCCTTCATTGCTCTGAAACACTTCCCTGGTGTTGCCACATTATTGCCATTTGGAAGGGCGCAAAAGCAGAGCACACTTGTGAAACATTTTTGGTTTAAAAAGTTACAAGATTTCAGAAGGAAGTTAGGGGGTGATGTACTGATTGGTGACAAAGCAGTATGTCTGCCCTGAAACTTTTGCCAGTGCAACAGTATTGAAAGCAGGATTGTGTATAACTGCCCTGATAGTATCATTGAGCACAAATCATCACAAAAGCACAAAAGAAAGGGCATCTGGAAGGGCTCCTTAGAATCATAGAAATGTAGAGTTGAGAGGGGTCCCGAGGGTCATCTAGTCCTACCCCCTGCAATGCAGGAGTCTCAACTAAAGCATCCATGACAGATGGCCATCCAACCTCTGCTTTAAAAACTCCAAGGAAGGAGAGCCCACAACCTCCCAAGGGAGACCATTCCACTGTCAAACAGCTTTGACTGTCAGAAAGGTTTTCCTAATGTTTAGTCGGAATCTTCTTTCTTGTAACTTGAAGCCATCAGTTGAAGTCCTACCCTTAAGAGCAGGAGAAAATAAGCTTGTTCCCTCTTCCATGTGACAGCCCTTGTGATAGTTGAAGATTGCTATCCTATCTCCTCTCAGCCTCCTTTTCCCCAGGCTAAACATACCCAACTCTCTCAACTGCTCCTCAAAAGGCTTGGTTCCCAGACCCTTCATCATCTTGGTTGCCCTCCTCTGCACACATTCCAGCTTGTCAAAATACTTCTTAAACTGTGGCGCCCAGAACTGGACACGGGACTCCAAGAGTGGCCTGACCTTATTCAACAGAACTACATATATGGAAGAGGTCAAAAGGGCATTCTCCGTGTATGACTCTTGTGTAAACAGCCAGAATCTGCCCGTGCGAGTTTGCATGGGTCTGATGTGCAGCTGACTTGCACAAGCCACCTTTGAACTGCAGCACCATGCCTGTCTTGTCATGCACCAGTAGCAACCATGGTTTAAAGCAGTGGCGTATAGCCTTTCGGGACCCAGGTGGTGCTGTGGGTTAAACCACAGAGCCTAGGGCTTGCTGATCAGAAGGTCGGCGGTTCAAATCCCTGCGACGGGGTGAGCTCCCATTGCTTGGTCCCAGCTCCTGCCCACCTAGCAGTTCGAAAGCACGTCAAAGTGCAAGTAGATAAATAGGTACCGCTCCAGTGGGAAGGTAAACGGCGTTTCCATGCGCTGCTCTGGTTCGCCAGATGCGGCTTTGTCATGCTGGCCACATGACCCGGAAGCTGTACACCGGCTCTCGGCCAATAAAGCGAGATGAGCACCGCAACCCCAGAGTCGGACATGACTGGACCTAATGGTCAGGGGTCCCTTTACCTTTACCTTATAGCCTTTCAGGACTCTGGAGCCACCTTTAACTCTAAGCTGGAAAATCCCACCAACTTTAATTTTTATATATTTTCACCTTTACAATACATGCCTCCCCCCATATGAACTCTACCACTTGTGAGCTGCAAATTGAGCTCTGCTCTATGTTATGTACAACACAGGAAGTGACGGTGAACTGGTATTCAGAGGCAGCTTGCTTCTAATCGTGGAGGTAGTACGTAGACATCATGATGACTAGCTGTTATCTTCATCTTTCTAGTTTTTGGAGAGCTTGCACCCTGTCTTTTTCAGAAAGGCCTTTGGCTGCTGAAATTTTTAATTAAAGCTTTGTACTACTGCTGCTGAGATATGTTGGTTTTGTAGTATATTAATGGGGGTGCTTAATGATAATTTTTATTGCAGTTTTATGGTTTTATATTATCATTGTAAGGTGCCTCAAGCCATCGAGAGGCGTGGATTAAATGGCTAAGGATTGCTTGTTGTTTGTGTAAAGAATTATCTCAAACATCTTCTGGTGTTTTGATCTGAAGTGGCACAGCTGAAGTTATAATTCGTATATAGGAAAATTGGTGTTTCCTACATGGAATTGAAAAGGAATTGTACTCTGTCTTTCAAAGCAAAGAGCATTTGTTTCCTGTTTGTTTTCTAGAATGAGCACTGAATCCATTCTCTGTTTCTTTTTCCTCCCTTTTATTTAGTTTGAAGAAGGCGTTTTGGATGCATGCCTATACCTGATGGACAGAGCACAGTTGGATCTCTCAGGCCGAGGGAATCCAGTCAAAATCAGTCGCGTTGGCTCTGCAGTGGTACGTAATGAACATATAGTGGATGCAATGTGTGGAGTTTAATGAACCACTTGCTTGTTACTTGGCTTAGGACTTAGGTCAATATGCTCCCCCCCCCCTCACACACAAACACACTTCAGTTTTAAAGCCCCAGAGCTGGCCCTACAGCTGGGCTAGAGCAACAGATTGTAGAGTACCACTGAAAGGCAGTGCCAGATTTACGTATAAGCTAAACAAGCTATAGCTTAGGGCCCCACTCTCCTGGGGACACCCCAAAAAATTAAAAGAAAAAAACGTGGTTGTACATTTCCAAAATATAAGATAAAAACCAAATAAAATAAAACCTACATAGAGCAACAGTGTTTTGTGTTGGCTCCTATTTGTTATGTGCAAATGGCTTTAGATACCTATTAGGTCCATAAATTACCATATAGCATATATTCAACACAAAAAACAGTGACAATTTGTTGTTGACAAAGGACAGCTGGGCATATAAAGGTCCCCATCACCTTCAGTAGCTTAGGGCCTACTCAAACCTAAATCCGGCCCTGCTGAAAGGCTGTGAACTGACACATGAGAGTGTGGTGGTTGTACTCAGTAGTGTAGTGGCAAATATAGGTGGCTTGCAAAATAATAATAGTTATCAGTGCAGATCTCCATGCATTTCAGCTAGATTTACTATTTTCTATGCATGTGCGTGGCCAAATTTTGGGGAGTGCTCCGATATCATAGTCCATGTAGCAGAAGTTGCACACCATTCTCTTGAAGCTGAAGCCCCTTGTGTTTTCAGTGTTCCTCAATACTTAGCTTTGGAGCATACAGAACAATTTCTCCTTGGTGTCTTCTCTGGAGTCAACCTAGGAGCCAGGGGCGCCAACTTCAAAAGAATCAGGGCCAAGCACAGAGCTGAATGTGGTGTGGCTTCAGTGACCGCCTCCTCCTGCCATGGAGAAGAGGGGGAAGCAGCCCCCAGCCCGTGGCAGTGGCAGCAGCAGGAGGAGCCACTGGCCATTGAAACTATGGTGCCACCACATTCAGCTCTGCTCCCTGGCTCCTGCCTATGTCCTGACGTCACATTGGGACTTCGTGTGCATGACGTCACACACTATGCCACAGGCACAACATTGTCGTCGTCGCCCCCCCTCCCGCAATCTCAGACCACTACACCTCTGACTGTGCTGCACATTTTGATACAGGCTAGAGAGAGGACGCGGGTGGCGCTGTGGTCTAAACCACTGAGCCTAGGGCTTGCTGATCAGAAGGTCGACGGTTCGAATCCCTGCGACGGGGTGAGCTCCCATTGCTTGGTCCCTGCTCCTGCCAACCAAGCAGTTTGAAAGCACGTCAAAGTGCAAGTAGATAAATAGGTACCGCTCTGGCGGGAAGGTAAATGGCGTTTCCGTGCACTGATCTAGTTCGCCAGAAGCGGCTTAATCATGCTGGCCACATGACTTGGAAACTGTCTGCAGACAAACGCCGGCTCCCTCGGCTTGTAGAGCCAGATGAGCGCCGCAACCCCAGAGTCGTCCATGACTGGACCTAACGGTCAGGGGTACCTTTACCTTGACCTTTTAGAGAGAAGTGCATTCCATATATTCAAGTCACCAGGATCATGACAGCAGTGCAGTTTTGGAATGCAACACAGTGATTTTCCCCTTTCATTAATGTCTCAGTGTTTTGGCCTAGAGGAAATTTATCGACTTTTCTTTAAAATTAGGACTACAGTGATAATTAGACTTTTTTAAAAAAGAAAAAGAAGAGGGGAAGGGAGTGTGTCCTGGTAAAAATCAGAAATAGCCCGAAATGCTTTGGAGCTTGAGGCAGACAATTCAAATAGCATCCCCGCTGATAATAAAAATATACCGGTATATAATAAAAAACCAAATTTTGCTCACCCACAGCTTTGGACTGTCTCCTAGCTCATTTTAGATAAATTAGGTAATTGATACTGCAATGCCTTTTATTAGCACCTCTCAAATCTACACCCTGAGGCAAGCTGCGTCATCCTGGCTCATGGTAGATCCAGTTCTGTCTAAAATAATAGGGTCTCAAAAAATAAAATAAAAGCAGGATAGGTTCACCCAAAAGTCTAGTGACAGAGACTGCAACCCTAATCATGTCTACTCAGAAGTAAGTCTCATTCCATTCAATGGTGTTTACTTCCAAGTAAGTGTGGTTATAGTGTAGGAGACTGAGCTATCAATCAGGAGGTCCTTGGGTTGACCCTTGCCTATATGTAGGCCACTTGTGCATCACTAAAAGAAAGGGTGAAAGAAGACAGATTTGCATACAATTTGCATATGATAATTTGTATGCATATATGCAGATTTGGGGGGATCTCTGTAATTTAAGTAGAAATACAATTCGTCTCGCTGTTGTGGGGAAGACTGTGACCAGATGACCTGTGTCAAGGTCCCTGCTCTCTTCTTCTGCTTCTTTATCACTCTCCTTCCTTGGATGTTTTTAATCAGAGGTTGGATGGCCATCTGTCAGACGCTTTAGCTGAGATTCCTGCATTGCAGGGGGTTGGACTAAATGACCCTTGGGTCCCTTCCAACTCTATGATTCTATGAACATCCCTTCAACTAGAGGACTGTTAATCTGTAAATAACATGGCCACTCTACCTCTGCCATGAGCACACTAGGCTGGCTTTGAGCAAGCCATTCTCTCTCTCAGTCTGCAATATAATAAGTGGATTCTAAAGGGATAATGGGACGCAGGTGGCACTGTGGGTTAAACCACAGAGCCTAGGGCTTGCTGATCAGAAGATCGGCGGTTCGAATCCCTGCAACGGGGTGAGCTCCTGTTGCTCGGTCCCAGCTCCTGCCCACCTAGCAGTTCGAAAGCACGTCAAAGTGCAAGTAGATAAATAGGAACCGCTCTGGTGGGAAGGTAAACGGCATTTCTGTGCGCTGCTCTGGTTTGCCAGAAGCGGCTTTGTCATGCTGGCCACATGACCCGGAAGCTGTACGCCGGCTCTCAGCCAATAAAGCGAGATGAGCGCTACAACCCCAGAGTCGGACACGACTGGACCTAATGGTGAGGGGTCCCTTTACCTTTTTAAGGGGATAATAATACAGACTTAACCTTACAGGGTTGTTTTAAGGATGTGCTATGTGAAACCCTTTGAACACGTGGAAACACCATACAAGTGCTAAATATTATTTTTCTGCATTCTATGCTGTAGATGATTTGGTGTTTAATTTGGAAGGCTATTCATTATTATTACAGGTGTGAGTGGTGGTTTGTGGGGGTTTTTCTGCAAGTTACAGGGAACCAGGCAGAGGAACGCCCTCCCGCCAGATGTCAAGGACATAAATAACTTTACAACTTTTAGAAGACATCTGAAGTCAGCCCTGTATAGGGAAGTTTTTAATGTTTGATGTTTTATTCATAGAATCATAGAGTTGGAAGGGACCCTGAGGATCATCTGGTCCATCCCCCTGCAATGCAGGAATATGCAGCTGTTCCTTAAGGGAGTCGAACCTGCAACCTTGGTGTTATCAGCACCATGTTCTAACCAATGGAACTATCCATTTGCTTATTGTGCTTTTATGTTTGTTCGAAGCCACCCAGAGTGGCAGGGGCAACCTAGTCAGATGGGCAGGATACAGTTGTTGTTGTTGTTGTTGTTGTTTCTGTAGCCCTTTTCTAGTCCAAGGATGGGGAGCCTCTGGCTCACTTGTTGATGAACCCCAACTCCCACCAGCCCCAGCCAGGATGGCTAACAGTGAGGGATGATGGGAGTTGCAGTCCAGCTACATCTGCAGGGCCACAAATTTGTCTGCCAAATTTGCCTTTCGGCAGGCACAGTGTGTTGGTTTTCCACTGGTTCGGAAAGCGGAATGAAACTGCCATCCTGCCTGCCGAGTGCCTTTTTATTTCCTGGCGACGGACACTCAGGGTCTCGCCCTGAAACCCCTTTAGGTCTCCTGCTGAATGCTTATCTCAGGGTTCACAGGAAGTCGATTTTCTAATTAGAAACCAGTACTTAATCCAGCCAAAAGCTTTTCAATGAGAGTCGTGATTTATTTGGCAAGAATGTAGCAACTCGGTATTAACATAATTACAAGGTACAGAGCAAAAGGAGCTTTTCCGCATAGCCTCCACTGATTTGGTTCAAATTGCTGGAAGGAAATGTATTGCTCACTAATAGCTATCCATTTAGTCATTAGTCAGCAAAACTCTCACTCCATACAGCCTTACCCCGAGCAAAGTTAGACAAGCAAAATCTTTCTTGTTCTCATGATGGGCACACGGTAGACAGCCTATTTCCACACACACACACAGACCGCTTACTCAGGATAAATTATATCAAAACCATTGGAATTGCAAGGGGGTCAAACTGGAGCAAACAACAGAAGTTTTCTATTCTTTTTCTTGCAAAACAGGTCAAATGCTTTCTGGGACATGTTTCATTTCCCACTAAATGCTGATAAGTTTGGAGCTGAATCACACAACCATTTTGGTGTTGCTGAGGGGTTTTGGGTGTGTTTGAAAGCTCGCACTTTGAAGGCACACTAACCTCATACTCTCCAATTTTTCAGGAGCATGTGCCTTCCCCAAGAATGATCACTACTAGATCCCCAGCTTCACCACATCAGCTCACTCAAATCAGACCATTCCTTCAAATTTGCCATTAGTGACCAGAAGAAAGCCCTTTTGTACCTTTCCTCATTCATACAGATCTTAGAACAACTTGTACGTGTGTAAATATAGCCTGATGTAGGCCCACAAGCCTGTAGTAGCAAATGCAGCTCAATTTGTGGTGGCAACCTGGCATTCATCCAATGAGCAGTGGAGGTGATCTGAGGATAGAATCACATCATGTATCTTCCTCTTCTTTGGCGATCACTTGTAGCCGAGTAAGATTGTCTTCCGTGGACACGGTCTTAACAGTGAGACTGTAAGTGAATGTGGAGGCCAATTCTGGATCCACACGTCCTTCTGCAGTGGGGACATAGGTTTCTGGGCGGGAGTTGATCATGGTGAGGGTTTGCCAAACGTGCCTTCCTCTTAGAACGTTTCTCCCTCTCGTCCTGAGTTCGAGCGTCTTCAAAGTCCATGACACCTTTGCGTAAAGGCTGTTTATGAACGATGCATTATGGATCATTCCATTATGTGAGAATGCATTCTCACATAATTCTGCCTGTAAGAATGCATTCTTAAGGGGCACCCTCCTCCCACCCCCACAACACACAGCCTTGATTCCCCACCTCCAGAACTGTTATTTGTGTGGGGAATTGCAGTCAAACATAACTATGCACAATTGGTCGTTAATGCATATACTAGGGTTCTTCTGTGTAGATTGTGACTCAGGTTCAAATCCTTAACTATGGTTTTTCTGTGTGAATTTAGGGCCCCTCCAGATATCCCTTTTGTGGATGATTGTGCTCATGATACTATCAGGGCAGTCAGACATGATCCTGTTTTCAATATTAATAATAATCTTTAATACGGTCAAAGACCAGCAAGAAAATTATACAATCCAATTCATGGAATTGGTTTTTACTTAATAAAATTACAATTTTAAATTTGCAGATTTTAAATTTTTTTATAGATGGGTCTTAGCCACCTATTGACACTCCTACGGTAGTTCAACTAGGATATCAGTCACTGGTATTTGCTGCCATCACTGTTCGCCTTACTCTTGTCGCTATATAGCAAAATTTTGCAACAATCCTGGTGGTCTCTGCTAGAAGGTATCTAGTGTAAACTTCCTCTGGTCGACCGGGCAGTTTCACCAAAAGCGGTTCGATCAGTTCTTTTCTTGAGTCCCGATACAGTGGGCAGTATAACAGAACGTGCCCAGTGGATTCAATCTCATTGCCATCACAGGGGCATAGTCTTTGGTCAATTGGGATCTTATTCAGTATTCAGTATTCAGCACCTTTATTGGCATATATAAAACAACAACATGTTTATATTACATACAGTAAAAGGAAACTTCTTCGGCCTATTATGTAGACCAAGCTCCCCCAGATTTCACTTCGAAGATTCTAGACAAAAACTGTACCAAGGCTCTGGTGGTTGATGGAGAGACATCTCTCAAAAGAAACTGTATCTGCCTGTTTTCAATGTTGTTTGTGCCTGCAGTAGTGCTGCCCACTGCTTCGTTTCCAAGCAGTACATATCCCGTAACTACCTCCTGAAATCCCCAAACTTGTCATACCACAAATGTGCTGGTTTATTTATTTGTTTTATCCTGCTTTCGTTGCTCTGTAGCTCTTCCAGACAGCAATATTGTGGTAGGGCTAGGGAAGCATTGCAGAATGACTAATAGAGCAGAATAAATGCACCACTGATGCCGTTTTACTGTGTCAGGAACATGTTGCAGAATGCACTCTCAATAAAGCACCCGTCTGGCGGCGCTCTCGGTTCACTAGCTTGTTCTCCCTTCAGATCAATTCTAAAGATGATGACGGCGTGGTGTATGGCTCCTGGAACAGCGTTTATGAATACGGAGTGCCACCCTCCTCTTGGACTGGAAGTGTAGACATTCTGTTGGAATATCATAGTTCTAAAGAACCGGTGCGGTATGGTCAGTGCTGGGTCTTTGCTGGAGTCTTCAACACTTGTAAGTATGAGATAAAATATGCAATGAATCTTTTGCGGCATGGACATGGCTTCTTTTTCGCATTGGAATGAGCCAAAGCCCTCCCAGTACCCTTCTGAGATTGCATTGATGCTTGCACCGAATAACAATAATCTTCTTGCACACCACCCCAATCTCCAAGGGCTCCAGGTGCTTACCAAGGACTTGGTTTCCTCGGAATGGGAAACAGTGGACACTGTGGTGTCTTTATAATTTATGGCTTGTTTACACATACATACAACTTTCTCCATGACATACGTAATTTTATAAACTTCTATCATAGCACCTCTTACATGCCTTTTCTGTAAACTAAAAATGGCAGATGCTGCAGTCATAGGGGAGTCATTCAATAACAACAACAACAACAACAACAACAATAATTAAAAATAATTTATTATTTACATCACACTCATCTGACTAGGTTTCTCCAGCCTCTCTGGGCGGCTCCCAACAGAATATTAAAAACACGATAAAACATCGAACATTAAAAACTTCCCTAAACAGGGCTACCTTCAGGTGTCTTCTAAGTCAGATAGTTATTTATTTCCTTGACATCTGATGGGAGAGCGTTCCATGGGGTTGGTGCCACTACCGAGAAGGCCCTCTGCCTGGTTCCCTGTAACCTCACTTCTCACAGGGAGGGAACCGCCAGAAGGTCCTCGGAGCTGGACCTTAGTGTCCGGGCTGAACCATGGGGGTGGAGACGCTCCTTCAGGTATACTGGGCCGAGGCCATCCCCTTGAACATTTTGGTTGCCCTTTTCCAAACCTTTTCCAACTCTACAATGTCGTTTTTGAGGTGACCCTGCCTTACAAGGAGTGATGACCTGCAACATTGTGGTGAACGGTGGGATATACATGCTGAAAGCAAATAAACCAATATTTCCATCCACTGACTCTCTCAAATGAAAGGAAACCTTATGTTGCTGAAATGCAGACAGCAGAAGCTGGACGCTTTTGGTACTGTTGTTGTAAAGCAACTTGGCCAAGTGATAAATAGCCAAGACATTAGCCTGTTGTGTTTTGTTTTTTTGAAAATGGAAGATGTTGGAATGTACATCTTTGTTTAAACATATATTGCCATGTGTGGAAGAGACGCAGACTGTAACAAACATCCTGTTTCTGTCACAGCTGGCAGAACTCCAGAGCAAAGCCTATCTTTCCCTTCGCAGTCATGCCAAAATAAGTAGGTATTGCCAGATATAAAGAACAGTCACGCATTAAGAAGCATCCAACTTATCCACATCCACTTTCATTCCATGGGAGACGCCTTTATGAACCTCACTATGCGGTGAGAGTGGATTTTACACAAATGCTGTAAGGACATATTAAAGTAAACCTTGAGCCATGTTCTGAAATAACACCACATGTCTGCAAGGAAATTGACATTTGAGTGCTCTGAACTCAGTACATCTCTAACACAATTTACAGAAAGCATGCTCTACTTGCTACTCCCAGGCTCCCTTGCTGCAGGGGCTTAGAAAGTCAAGAAAGGATAAGTAAAATACTTTGATTTATATCCAAAAGAAGAACTGTATTAAGGCAGTGGATTCTGATCCATTAGGACAAATGGGGCACTGGCCAGTCTCAATCTGCCCTCAACCAGCCCCATGCCTGCCTGCCTTCTTACTTATGAACAGTTCAGGGGGTAGCACTATCTGTAAGCTTCTTCCTCCTTAGCCTATGTAGAACTCAGTGGGAGCAGCTGGGTAAACATAGACTTTGTTGCCTCTGTGACTCTGGCTCCCCCTACTGTTGGCCTCCTGCTTTCTGCCCTGCTGGTTTCAATGGGCACCAGCAGCCACCACTGTTTGTGAGAATCAATAATCGTGAATGATCACACATAAGGCCCATCAAAAAATCTCCGAGAAGCCCATGAATGTTAGCTGAAACCTTTATGTTTATTTCAGGCATTTGCTTTCCCAAAGCTCTAAATGGTTTGCATTTTTTTAAAAAAACCCAACAGCATTTACAATCACATATAAAATAAAAAAATCACAATAATTAATTACAATTCCATTTTAACAGAACTCCAGGAAAAGTTTCCACCAATAAAACCACATCCTATGGCAATCACATTCGTCTTTTAAAACGCACGCTCCGTGTTTAATATGCACAGCAATTTAATTTTCAGCTATTTAGGGTTTCTAATGCTGTATGGGTGCAACGATTCAGCTTCCCAAGGTTACCATATTGAATATTTTGGGACAGTCATCTGTTAAAAATGCTAAAACATTCTGAAAAAGAAGGAGCAGAGCCATTAATCTTGAAATTGTCAGCTGAATTATTTCCAATGAGCCTTGATGGCTTGCACACTAGAAGTCTGGGAGGGCATTCGAATTAAGCTTAATCAATAGGTGCATATGGCATTGGAGGAATCCAGGCAATTTGTCATCAAACCATTAAAATGAACGTGCGAGAAACATTACTCTTCTGCATGAAACACTGTAGCCACCTTAGGGCTACAGAATATGAACTACGTACTGCAGGAGTGTCAAAAATGAGACCTCGGGTCCTATTAGGTCCTTAGGGGGCCCCAGTGTGGCTTCTTCTACGCAAGAAGCTGCATTATACTGGTCCACCTAGCTCAGCATTGTCAACTGGCAGTGGCTCTTCACTTGAATCATAAACTGATATTAAGATGAACGTGTGATGAAAAAGTCAACCTATAATAATGTACCATACAAATGTGTGTAACAAGCAATAAGAGACCTGTGTGTTAACAAAAATGCAAAAAAGATATAAGTCTCAGCAAGATTGAACTACCAATATCAATATACATATCAATGAAATGAGTACCATATATATATATATATATATATATATATATATATATATATATATATATATATATATTTAAAATCCATGCATCTGTAGAGATAATGTACAAATTCTGTGCAGAAGTAAAATTAATGTCATTATGTACAGATAAAAACTCTCTTTCTGTACTTCCTTAGCCTTTTTGAAGGCTACAGGTGAAGTCCATTACATTGGCTGTTATTCATTTTTCCGCACAGGAAATGAAAAAAGTGTGAAATTGAAAAGGTGGCAACTTTTGGCTGCAAACAAAGGAATCAGGATCGCACTCTAAAAGCACACCCTCAAGAACTGGGGGTGCATTTAGAGTCTTCCTTTTGGAGGATTCTTCCCATTGGAGTAGAGTCACCAGGTGACTCTGGGGGTGCCAAGTGATTGACAGTTGGGTCGTGATGTCCACCTGTCAAAGTGGCCCATGGGGGGTGGTCATGGGAGGGTTATGAATGCAGGTCAGTGGCCAGTTCTAGTTTGTCAGCATTCACTATTCTGACAATTAATTTGCCCGGTATGTTTCTTAGATCTTTTATGACCACCCTAAAAAACAAAAACCCTTAGTTGCCATAGTTTATTGATGAGTTGTCCTTCCTACAATACTCTCAGTAACCCTCATAGTTATATCTGTTTAGTCTCGTGCAAAAGCCACTGCATTGACTTGAACATTTTTCTATTAAAAAAAATCTCCTCTTCTAATAGTTTTGAGGTGCATAGGAATTCCTGCCAGGGTTGTCACCAACTATTCCTCAGCCCACGATAACGATGCCAATTTGCAGCTGGATGTCTTTGTTGATGAAGATGGAAAGGTGGATTCCAGACTCACAAAAGACTCAATCTGGTAAGGTATCTGGTAAGCAATGGAGGCTGTGTTGACTCTGAAATGTTAAAAATATAATGAGAATAACCAAGACTTCCCTTCTCTCCTGAATCGAACGCTACTATTTTATAGGAACACAGGGAGGATGCAATATTAAAGACCAGTGCTTTTTTTCCTGGGGGTACAAAGGGGTACACATACCCCTAAACATTTTGTGAATCTAAGTTTGGCCTCGTTGATGGGTAGTATTTCAATATGAGTAGGAAAATGAGAGTACCCCTAAACATTTTTTTAAGAAAAAAAAAGCACTGTTAAAGGCCATAGTATTAGCAACATATAGGTCACTGAGGTTGTGATTCTATAACTACTTCCCTGAAAATACACCACATTGAACTCAGTAGGACTTACTTCTGGGTAGATATGCAAAGAATTGTGCAGGGAGAGCCCAACCCTCTGCGTATAAAAATGTAAGATGCTTCCCTATATCATTGTTGCACGGTTGCATTGTTGCATGCAATCTCTGGTTGGTTGGCATCCGCCTGTTTCAAGAGACAGTGGAGGAGTGCGCCTTTGGAGGTGAGGTCAAGCTGTTGGAAGGTCGCAGCGCCTGCTCTGGCTGTAGAGACCGATATAGGAGAGACAGGTTTTGTTGCAGCTGGGGCAGATGAAGGTGTTTGGTTTTGCTTCTACAGGTGCATCATGGTGTTTCTTCTCTCTGCACTCCTCCCAGTGGTCATTCCTTCTCTGCTGCCTGCTACGGTTACAATACTTGGCTGTCTGTCTCCAGGCACTGCAGTCCAGGCACAAGGCGGGGTTGATGTTGCCAGCCTTGCAGACATCTTTGTAACACAGAGTTGGTCTGCCAATGGGCCTGGTGCCGGAAGCCAGCTCCCCTTAGAGCACATCCTTGGGGATCCCCGCCATCCTCATGGAAATCCCTAGGGAAACAGTGCAAAAATGCTCAGATAATTCATATCACCATTTGACAAAGGCTCTTTGTCAATTGTTGCTTGTCAATTGTTGCTTGTCAATATTGTTGCTTGTAATTTCCATAAAATTGAGACAGTTCCACATTTTGCATTTCAAACCCCAATCGAGGGCCTTGTACACTTTCCATTTGTATTATTATTTTTTGCGTGTGTATGAATCTTCCTTATGGAGGATGTCCTAACTGACCTTTTGGCTATACTGTAACCGGAGTGGCGGAAAGTGGGCACAACCTGCAGGGAGCAGAAAGTCGATATCAAAAATAATGTAGTATACTATTGATTGATCTTATAACTCAAAACTAATTCTACTTCCCAAGAGGGTGGGATTGAAGTATGTGCATACAAGTGAGCATAGACATATAGTGCAGTTACTTACCCACCCCTAGTTGTAACAGAAATTAACTTTTCTTTATGATTTATGTGTATTGATATACTGTCCTATAACCACATTGCAACAGAGCAGATCAATCACAAAATATACGAAAGAAGCATAAAAACAACTGGAAAGGAGAAAATGAGAACAGATGAAAAGAACTAGGGAAACTAGAAGTGGCCTTTACCTAGCGTTGAAATAAAATCAAGTCTGGGGTGCCACCACCAAAAAGGACATTTTGCAGTAAACCTCTGCTGCGCTATGCTTTCCAGGGCACCTGTTCTTAAAATTATTTTATTTACTTACTTAGGATTATGCCTATAACCCAGTCTTCCTCCAAGGTGCAACTTACACATAGTTGTTTCTCTGGTAGTCCTTCCCCCCACCCCCCCATGTAGGCAAGTTGCAGGGTCAGACCTTCTTAGCTTCAGCAGTGGAACTGT
Organism: Darevskia mixta; assembly: GCA_034641385.1. Taxonomy (NCBI): domain Eukaryota; kingdom Metazoa; phylum Chordata; class Lepidosauria; order Squamata; family Lacertidae; genus Darevskia; species Darevskia mixta. Next base: position 24,946,366 of record JAWWNH010000011.1, read on the forward strand.
CCCATGTAGCATCAACCAAGCCTCCCCCACCCTTGGGCCGCCATATATTGTTAGACTACAACACACCCACCCCAGCATCCCCAGCCAACATGTTCAGGAAAGATGGTAGTTAAATTCCAACAACATCTGGGAACCGGAGTTTGGAGCAGGCTGTTCTAGGCTGTAAGGGAATGCTTTGATCTCGCTCCTCCCCTATATATATCTAATGCTTTCATATACTTTTCATTTCTTTTTTTTCTTTTTTTTTTTTAAAATAATTTTTATTAATTTTAAAATTTTATAAACATAGAACATTACATATCGGTCAGGATTCATTACTCCCCATCTCTCACCTTGGGGAGTTATTTAATCTTACCCTCCCTCTCACAGAGGTAAACCCATTTATTATTTTCCCTGACCTTAAACAAATCATTATCTGGCTTCGGCCTAACCCTATTCTCGGATAGGCCACTCTTGGTTACAAAACATAATCATAGTGACTTCCTCCGCACCTCCCCAGTGGCTGCATTAAACAAAACATACTTCTGGTTCAGGTACATAGGTATACTAAACACATCTTTAACATCACTTCAGAACATAGTTCTAACTCAAATACAATATCTTTAATTCTTATTTCACCTCATCTTCTAGTTCCAACCTCCGCGTCCTCCTCCCAAATCTTCTATAAATTTCCTTCTGACTCCCCTTAATCTTCAGGCTCCCAACTTCGAAAGATCCTAACATAATCCTAGCTCAAAACCATGTCCGGCATAGATTCTCAAAATCCACATATATGATCAATCCCTGGTTGCCCACCTACCCTGCTCAGCCCTCCCCTCGCCGTTCCCCAGTCCAAGCCCAAGTGCTTGCTTGCAGTTGGGCTCCATCATCTCCGTGTCTTCTCCGCTGTTCCTGCTCCCAATTTTTAAAGAAATTCTTCCTCTCCTTCATTGGTGTCCTCTTGCGCCGAAAAAAGTTAACTTTCGCAGATGTTGTTTTCTTAATTCTTTTCTTGGGTCCAGATATCTTGTGCCGAGAAGAAATTTTCCTGTAGCGAGGCTTATCTTTAACCTTGGAGGGGATTTCTCCCCCTTCCATCCTTTGTGCAGCTGGGATGACATCACTGTTGTTTACAACTCCTCTCATTCTTGCAGTTTCCGCTTGGAACTCCTTTCTCAGTTCCCAGATTTTTTCAAGGACCTTCTTCCAGCCTCCTTTGTCCAAATCATCCTCCATTTTCGAAGACATAGCTGTATAAAGTTCCACACCGAACCAAAGCCAAAGTCAAAATCCAAATTTCCACAATAAAATCCAACAGGTCCGATTCAAATCCTCCACATGTCAAACTTGATAGTTAGTTGCCCCCCGATCAGGGGTGTCAAAAGGATCGAATCTCTGTTGCCAAGCCAAATTCCGTTACAGTTTCAACCGCATCGGTAATAAAGTTCCTGATTTAGTGCCACAATAGTAAGGGACGGACCTCCGTAAATTGCATCCCTGTACTTCGCCAAATTAATCCAAATTCTTCGGTACTTTCCTAGTACTCACGTTTAAAGTGTCCAATCTTGTCCTTTTACGGAGGAATCAGCGCGCTCAGATGGGAAGGGCTCGCAGCTTCAACCCGGCGGGCAATGACGATCCGAGGGGCTCCGTCGCCCCGCGTCTCACACGGCAGCCTCTACTGTGGCCGCCGCGGGAGTTGGGGCGACGTTAAGAGCCACTGCCGGATCCTTAGGTCCCGGGAACCAACTCCCGGGAGTTTTGGGGGCTGCGTTGCTGTCGCAAGCACCCCTTTAAGCCGGCCGGGTCGGGGAATGCCAGCAGCGGCTTCCGGTCGGCGCGCCGGAGGGGAAGGTCGGGGGACATGCCGCTGCTGGCATTCCCCGACCCGGCCGGCTTAAAGGGGTGCTTGCGACAGCAACGCATATACTTTTCATTTCATGGAGTCATTCATTGTCCAGCGATTCTCTAAAACCTAATTCAAAATTAAAGTAAATGGAGCTTTGCAGATCTGTAACAATTGCGTTTAAGCTCCGCAGTAGTCTAAATCTTGCTTTCTCTACACTTCCTTTTGGGAACATGATTACATTTTTGAACTCCCCCTTTAATCTTCTCTCTCCATTGTATATTTATTGCTACATGATGTGCACAGCCTCTTGGGTCATGCATTAATTTAACCTACAGTTCCTTCTATTCCTTCGTCTTTTCTCTTCATTTGTACCACTCAATGGAAGCTGTACCCTAAATTGTTTTGTATCCTAATTTTGATGTGATATTAATGTGGTCCTTTTTTCATTTAAAGCCCAATTTAGAATATTTAAAACCATTTTAAACATCTCCTGCTTTAGGAAAATGTATGGTACCATAGGTTGCATCTAATGAAGTTTTACTCAGAGTAGACACATAGAAATGAATAGACCTAATTTCCTCATGTTCATGAATTTCAATAGGTATACTCTGAGTAGGACTCGTACTGAATATAATCCAGCATGTTTTTGTTGTTTCTGAATTACACATTTTCCCAAAAATATTTTATATATATTAAAATTCATATTAAATGATGCTTGTTCTATGAATAGAGAAGATTTCATGCAGATCCAGTTTCAGGAAATTTCTCATCTTGGATCTCTCTCCCTGACTATAGGAAAGATCTAGCCCAGGGATGGGGAGCCTCTGCCCTCCAGATGTTGTTAATAATTATTAATAATAAAATATTTTATTATTGTATTTATAACCCACCCATCTGACTGCGTTGCCTCAGCCACTCTGGGCAGCTCCCATCATAATAAAAACACAGCAATTGTCAAACATTAAAAGCTTCCTGATACAGGACTGCCTTCAGACATCTTCAAAAAGTTGTGTAGTTGTTCATCTACAGACATCGGATGGAAGGGCATTCCTTCCTTCTAACATCAGCCCCAGCCAGCATGGCCAATGGTCAGAGATGGTGGGAGTTGTAGTCCAGCAACATCTGAAGACCATCAGGTTCCCCACTCTTGATCAGGATTATTAAGCACACTGGGTTGAATTCATCAGTAGTTTTATGCCAGCTGAAATCACTTACATTTGTGTGGATTCTGCATGTGGGCAAGTATGGCTTTAGATCAGTCTTCCTGCAACCAATCTAACGGTAAAGGGACCCCTGACCATTAGGTCCAGTCGCGGACGACTCTGGGATTGCGGCGCTCATCTCGCTTTATTGGCCGAGGGAGCCGGCGTACAGCTTCCGGGTCATGTGGCCAGCATGACTAAGCCGCTTCTGGCGAACCAGAGCAGCGCACGGAAACGCCATTTACCTTCCCACCGGAGCGGTACCTATTTATCTACTTGCACTTTGACGTGCTTTCGAACTGCTAGGTTGGCAGGAGCTGGGACAGAGCAACGGGAGCTCACCCCGTCACGGGGATTCGAACCGCCGACCTTCTGATCGGCAAGCCCTAGGCTCTGTGGTTTAACCCACAGCGCCACCCGCGTTGTGCCCCCAATCTAGTGCCCCCCAAATGTTTTGCACTGTAAAACTGTGCTGACTGGGACTGATGGGAATTGTAGAGGGCCTTCTCAGTAGTTGCACCCACACTGTGGAACGCCCTCCTGCCAGATGTCAAGGAAATAAATAGCTTTCTGACTTAATAGAAGACATGTATATGGGGAAGCTTTTTATGTTTGATGTTTTGCTGTATTTGATATTTTAATTTGCCGGAAGCTGTCCATAGTGGCTGGGACAACCCAGTCAGATGCGTGGCATATAAATATGTTGTTGTTGTTGTAACTCAGACATCTGGAGAGCACCAGGTTGGCGCGAAAGATGGTTTAGACTATGGCACAGCCTCTGGGAACCTCTTGTCTGTCGGTTTATGCCCCATTCCATTTTTACATTTATCTCTGAGCAGCCACAAAGCAGATAGTCATTCAGTTTGAGCCAGTTGGGCCTTCACGGTGCCTTAGGAAAGGAGACGGTTGCTGTCTTGCATGACGGCGAAAGCGCCATATCTCCCTGTCTCCCTCCTTCGCTGTTAGACATCCAAATTCATCCACTCCAAAGTGCCTCCTTCCCATCTCCTAGCCACCACCGGCGAGAATGATCCAACATCGCAGCATTCCCAGCAGTATCAAAAATATTCAGGCAGTGTGCATCACTTTCCTGGAATAATTCCCACAGGCACACACACACCCATCCCGTCCTGCTTCATTAACTCACCTAACTGACAAGTTTCCCCCTCATCCCGGCTTTCATTTTCACTTTGAAATGTCTCATTAAGGCAAGCCTCAGATTCACACCAATGCAAACTACTCATCCCTCTTTCCCTCAGCCATTATGAATGAAACTGGCTGAGCTTAACGATCCTTATATTTTCCTAAGACATTATTGCTCATATTATTGCATTGGGTATCTGAGACAATGGCCAGGGTTATGTAATTAGCTTTTCATCTACTGGGAGGGAGTGGGTAATTTTTTTTTAAAAAAAGGAAATTGCTGTATTCCCCTCCCTCCTCAAATCTCCTGAAGCTTGTCTGAAAAGTGTCTTCTGAGAGGCTTGTTCTCCCTTATTTGCACTCTTTCTGGAGCCTTATTGAACCAGTGGAATGAAAATGGCATGGCTATATTTTGTTTTTTGTTTTTTTAATGAAAGTTTGAAATATCCTGGACAGATTGCAAATAGGATGATGACCCTGTGGTGTTTCTGCTAAGGCCGAGCTGAGAAGCCAGAATGTGAGGAGGCCAGAGCCAAGGGATGAGCCTGTTCCTTGGGCACAATCCCGTCCGAAGTCCTTTGCAGCCAGTGTGGTGTAGTGGTTAAGAGCGGTAGACTCGTAATCTGGTGAAGCGGGTTCGCGTCTCCGCTCCTCCACATGCAGCTGCTGGGTGACCTTGGGCTAGTCACACTTCTCTGAAGTCTCTCAGCCCCACTCACCTCACAGTGTTTGTTGTGGGGGAGGAAGGGAAAGGAGAATGTGAGCCGCTTTGAGACTCCTTCGGGTAGTGATAAAGCGGGATACCACATCCAAACTCCTCCTCCTCCTCCTCCTCTTCTTCTTCTTCTTCTTCTTCTTCTTCTTCTTCTTCTTCCTGTCCAGGAGGCCCCAGGAACCTGACTAGATCTGTGCTGCCAGAAAGGAGACTGGTATATGTCACTGCCAAGAAGGCGTTCTGAGCTACCTCACCACACAGGGCAGCCACCCTCAGCTCTGAAAGTTCCCAGCCCCAGCTGCTCCTGCTGGTGGCTGCTCCAAAGAAAGCCTTTCAATACTCAATTTATAGGGCCTATTTTCATCAGCAGTTGCATGGAGGTCAGCTCCAGAATCTCATTCAAGTAGTGGATTACCAACTGGTGCCACTCCCTCTAGCAGCTGCAGAGTGTGCAAGCAATAGCTGTGCCTGTCAGAGAAAGAGACTGTGCGCAGGGTGCTTTAAGTGTGGCCACTGAGTTTATGCATTATTTAGAACTAGCCAGCCAGTTCTAGGATTCAATTATTTCCATTAAATGTCCATTAACGGAACAGCCATAATAAAGATGCCCCTTAGGTTTGGTACTGTTTAATATGTGAACACTCTTCTTTTCCACTCTAAAGGAACTACCATTGCTGGAATGAGGCTTGGATGACCAGACCAGACCTCCCTGTAGGTTTTGGAGGCTGGCAAGCTGTGGACAGCACCCCTCAAGAAAACAGTGATGGTAGGCATATTTCTTCCTTGCCACACTGCAAGGTAAAGGTAAAGGACCCCTGGACGGTGAAGTCCAGTCAAAGGCGACTATGGGGTTGCGGCGCTCATCTCGCTTTCAGGCCGAGGGAGCCAGTGTTTGTCCACCGACAGCTTTCCGGCTCATGCGGCCAGCATGACTAAACTGCTTCTGGCACAACAGAACACTGTGACGGAAGCCAGAGCGCACGGAAACACCGTTTACCTTCCCACCACAGCAGTACCTACTTGCACTGGCGTGCTTTTGAACTGCTAGGTTGGCCAGATCTGGGAGAGAGAAATGGGAGCTCACCCCATCACGGGGATTTGAACCGCCAACCTTCTGATCGGCAAGCCCAATAGGCTTAGTGGTTTAGACCACAGTGCTGCCCGCCTCCCTTTGCCACACTGCATGATGGTAGGTTCACATCAGACAGAAGGAATGAAAACAACCCAACCGATAGCTGATTCAAACGTAGAAATATAATGGGACGTTTCCATTTCACGTGCTAAGGAAAATAGGCTTAAGGGATAGGGTTTCTCTTTTTCGCCTTTCAGAGAAAGGTTGATTAGTTACCACAAAAGTTGTTAAGAGTTCTTAAAGGGCGATGGAATGACCCTTAGCTATGCAGGGCGAAGGGCATACCGTCCAACATCCTAACAATAAAATTCCATGGAACACAATAGCAAATGTGGCTTATATAACTCTCTAGGAAGGTATAAAAGAGGAATTACTGAATGGCCTTTTTGAAGAGATTTCAAAAAGTATGTATGACAGCATACTTTCGCTAGTATGACAGCAGCAGACTGAGTAGCATCTATATTCAAGAAAGCCAGAGAAACATTAAGAGCAACTTCAGAGATGAGACAGAGGACTAGACCAGGCACCCCCAAACTCGGCCCTCCAGATGTTTTGGGACTATAACTCCCATCATCCCTAGCTAACAGGACCAGTGGTCAGGGATGATGGAAATTGTAGTCCCAAAACATCTGGAGGGCTGAGTTTTGGGATGCCTGGACTAAACCATCTGGATTATATTGGAATCAAATCTTTTAAATCTCAGGAGCATTTTGGTCAAAGAATCAAGACAAAACAAGACTGGCTGGCCACTAACGGTTAGACAATTAGACCATTTGGACTCCAAAATAACTCCTACCTTCACTGTCAGCAGGGATAATCAGTAATACAGTTTGATCCATTTCAGAATAGGAAATTTGTCAAGTGACTTCCTAAGAAAAGCAACCTAAGACAAATGCTGCTGAAATAGACCAAAGGTCCACTGAGTCCAGCATTCTTTAACAGTGACCACCCAAATGCCTCTGGGAAGGCCACAAGGAAGACGAAAACATCATAGCCTTCCTATACTGTTTGTCCCCAGTTGCCAGTATTCAGAGGTACATTCCTGAAATGGAAAGCCCTAATCTGTTTTCATGACTTAGTAGTGGAATACTGGTTGCACTGTAAACATTTGGTCCAGGCGGTTCAGAGACCAGAGCCACAGTTTCTGAGCACCCAGTGCTTGCCATCAAAACATACGGGATCTGCTTCAACCTGCCCCAGTCTGACAGCATTCATTAGGGAGCATATGGGAAAGCTGTAAATGATACGCTTGATCTTGGGAAACATCCCTAGCTCCTTCTGCACTGGTGATCGTAAAGGGCACAGCAAATTCTGTGGCAATGTATTTATTGTTAACAGCACCATCTATTTTTTAAAAAAATAATGCTTTGGGCTTCTGTGCATTTTGGGATGACCAGTTTGAGATTATTCCAAGAGGCCTTGGAGGGTTTTATTTTATCTAAAGAGGGTTTTATTTATTTATTTTGGCTAGGAGAGGCAAAGTTGCATTATATAATCTTTTGGTAACTTGGCTTTTGTAGTGGTCTCTGGCTGACAGCTGATCAGGGCAGAAAGTATGGAAATATCTGACATCAAAAGTAATTTTGCAAGCAGGAATGGAAGGGTTCAGGTGGCACAGCAGGAGACTCAGTACATGTTTCCCCTTTTGGTTCTCCACATTCAGGCATGTATCGGTGTGGTCCAGCTTCCGTTCAAGCCATTAAGCATGGCCATGTCTGCTTCCAGTTTGATACACCTTTCGTTTTTGCAGAGGTATGCATCCGTATTCTTCTTTACATGGTCTCAGTGAGAAATATGATGGAGACTCCAAGATGTAAAGTCAAGTTAAGCCATCCACTTCAATTGTGTTTGTTTGTTATTTATAGACCACTTAATGCCAAATTTGTTTTATATTTTATATATTTTATTGTCATTGTCCCCTTCGGGAACAACGAAATTACTTGGCTGCTCCATCCACCAAGATAGGGCACTCCACGCAAAAACAAAACAACTACAAAAACACTGATTAAAACCATACACACTGATTAAAACCATACAATGATAAAACATAACAGGTAAGGTTAGATGACTTCAAAGTCCAGGCTTCCCATTCAAGGCCGAGATCGCTCTGGAGAAGAAGCTGTTCCTAAGACGGCTTGTTCTTGTCGTCATCGTCCTGTATCTCCGTCCCGATGGCAAGAGCTCAAAGAGACAGTGACCAGGATGCGATGGATCTTTTACTATGTCCAGTGCCTTTCTGTGGCACCTCATGGCATAAATCTGCTCTAAGGTGGAGAGCGAGCAGCCAACAATGCTCTCTGCTGCCTTAACAACTCTGCACAAGAGCATTGTTGGCTGCTCGCTCTCCACCTTAGAGCAGATTTATGCCATGAGGTGCCACAGAAAGGCACTAGACATAGTAAAAGATCCATCGCATCCTGGGAGCAAAATAGGCTTCTAAGTGGTTTACTTCTAAGTGCAGCAAAATAGGCTTCTAAGCGGTTTACAAAGTATCAAAGCCTACTACACTAACACTAAGATGATAATATAAACATCTGCAATAAAATAATCCCATTAAAATAACACCACAGTTAACACAGTTGACTCACATTGAGAAATCAAGGGGATGTCTGTGTAAGCAGGTGAATCTATAAAAGACGGCAGAATGCCAATACAGATGAAACCTCTCGGATTTCACCAGGGAGTATGTTCCATAACACTCACGCCACCAATGAAAAAGTCTGCCTCTGCATCATCACCAGCTGATGATCATTAGGCCATGGAAAGACTAACCATCTTGATGCCCTTACCGGACAATGGCAATTAATAGTCTTTATCAAGAAAGTCAGCACAAAGAACAGAGAGGTGGAGAAGACCTCATATAGGACAAGAGAAGCTTGGCAGCAGAAAATGAAAGGCTATAATTGGTTAGCCAGAGCTTAGTAAAAGAAGGGTTATTGAAAAGGATTTAAAGGATGAGAAAAGACTGAATTAACTCACATGGAATATGAAGTTTCCTTGTGGCACGCTGGATGAGCAGAAGGCATGATGGCTGGAGTGGGAAAAGGGTAATGAAGTGAAGCAGCATGAGAAAGTGAAAATGTGAATGGAAATAAGGGGAGAAAAGCAAGATGGAGGCAAGATCATAGAAGTGATTCATGAAGTGACCCATCAGGCAGCCTCCCCTGTAAATTTATGCTTTGGGCTCATGGAAGTCTTTATACATTTGTAATTAATCTATTTCTTGTGGCACAGTTGTTGTTCTTTAATGGCCCATAGTTTGGGAATTAATGATCAACTGACTCATGAGATAGTCATCAGATGGCTTCACGCTCTGCCTTTGCTTCATTTTTAGGTGAACAGTGATGTTGTATACTCAAAAGCAATGAAAAATGGAACTAAGGTGGTTCAACATGTTGACAAGACCCAAATTGGGAAATTAATCGTGACCAAAGAAGAGGGCGGGGATAAAATGAGGGATATTACTGAGCTCTACAAATTCCAAGAAGGTAATTTCACGGCAAAACTCAATAATTACCTGAATGAAGTTTCATTTATATCAGTCCACAGATCCACAAAGCAACTCCCCCCCCCCCCCCGCCGCCACCTATTCTCCATTCAAAGCAACTTTCCCAATGATTACATTTGGACAATAGCACCACAGCTTAATAAGCTGGGATATGAGCAAGTCTTATGGGTGTTCATGCAGCCCTTGAGCTCCTCTTTTGACAAGAGCAAATAAACAAGGAACTCTTCAACTAGCGAGTTCATCTGATTAATCTGAACCAGAAAGCTGTGGTTCAGAAGCTGCCTTGATATTCCAAAGCTGTTAACTAAAGTTTCCAGGTTCAATGAAACAGGAAACTATTGCTAATTGGAGAGTTCCAGGTTTGTTTGTTTGTTTGTTTGTTTGCATGCATGCACATGCAAAGAAAAGAAAAGAACAGAGGGATGGCATGCACACCCACAAGGCTAGTTCATATCTTAGGTAAAGGTAAAGGGACCCCTGACCATTAGGTCCAGTCATGACTGACTTTGGGGTTGCGGAGCTCATCTCGCATTATTGGCCGAGGGAGCCGGCGTACAGCTTCCGGGTCATGTGGCCAGCATGACTAAGCCGCTTCTGGCAAACCGGAACAGCACACGGAAACACTGTTTACCTTCCCGCTATTTATCTGCCTGCACTTTGATGTGCTTTCGAACTGCTAGGTTGGCAGGAGCTGGGACCGAGCAACGGGAGCTCACCCCGTCGTGGAGATTCGAACTGCCGACCTTCTGATCGGCAAGCCCTAGGCTCTGTGGTTTAACCCACAGCGCCACCCGCATCCCGTTCATATCTTAGCAGGCTTATAATTTTCTGAGCCTGCTGAGACACCATGACTGGCCAAACAAACCTAGTGATTTGAACCTGGAACTCCCAATATTTAGTCTGACATGCTAAGACGCTGCTGACTCTGATGAGGCATCTGAACAAATGTCAGGTATGTTTCTTCCAGCAAGGGCCAGATTTAGCCTATGGCCCACCAACTGCTGAGTTTGCTGCCCCTTTTGGCTTAAAACCCCTTCCTAACCTACTTGCACGGTGCCTAGCTTTTCTGTGAATCTTCGCTTTAACTTTGATTCTAACTAAAAAAAAAAATTATATTTATATCACTGTACTTCAACATATCTACCTCCTGTTACCCTCATGTCTCTCCCTCTTCTTTCTCCATTGCCTCTGGCATTTTTCATCCTTAGATTTTTCTAGACCATAGAAATATGCTTCGAGTGATAAGAGGAGCTTGAGAACGTTGGCTGCCACTTTTAGTTAACCATAGTTTGCCACGTCGTCTGGATCTGTAACTGTAGCTGAACTGAACTGAGTTTCGTTTCAACAAGCCAGCTTCAGAAACTATAATTTGAAGTTGGGCTTGTTTATAATTAACTCGAGTTTAGTGCTAACCACAGTTTATCATGGCAAATAGCACGACAAACATGAGTTCACTGTGGTCCTTTCTTGCTCACGGTTGAGCATGATGCAGGAACACGACCAGTGGTTCACATGTTTTTAAAAAACATATTTTCCATTTGTTTTGCAGGCACAGATGAAGAACGACTGGCCCTGGATACTGCCCTGATGTATGGTGTTAAAAAATCTCATACCCTGGATGTTGTGTCTATTTCGGAGGTTGACATGGACTTTTCAGTGGAAGACTCAACACTTGGCAGTGACATCAATGTTAACATTACTTTTCGAAACAACACCCCAAATCTGTACACTGCCACATCTTACCTTTCTGGCAACATTGTGTTCTATACTGGAGTCCCAAAGGGTGAATTCAAGAACCACAGTTTTGATGTGAAACTAGAACCCATGAAAGGTAAGGCAAGAATATGTTTCTGCATTTTAATGGTGTGTCATTAATTAAAATATATAGCTCCACCCCTTTTTAAGGCTCACAGTAGAATATGATGCAAGAAACCAAAGGAAACGTTTTATGTATTAAAAATGTTCAAAGCATCTTACAGCAACTGTAATATAATATGTATGCTCTCCGTAATGAAATACTTAATATATTGACAACACGTAAAAATTCAATTTAATTAAAGAGTTTTTAAAAGCTCAGGATTAGCAGCAACAGAAGGGAAGCAGCATCAAACAGTAGAGACAGAATTACACAAAAGCCAGTTAGAACAGAATAGTCTTCATCTGGTATAAGGCCAGCCCTACCATTAGGCAGATTGCCTCAGATGCTGGTGTGAGGCAGGCAAGGAGTAATAGTAAGGCATTGAAGAATAGAACTGTGTGTGTCACGCAGCTTGACCTGCCATAGGCATGAACAGCACATTTCATTAGGGTGTGCGCCCTACATACTTGTACACAAGGGACATTATTTTTATTCCTCAAACAACAAACTCAGCAGCTTTAATCTTTAATCAGCTGACCCAAACTGACCCAAACAGTTTAAGGTTTCTTCATCTTCCTGCCACAAAAGCAGCCTCTCACCCAGACAGATCTTTCTCCACGGAAGGTGAAGAGTGGAGCTCAGATGGAGACAAGAGCCATGAGACCGAGACAGATGCAGACAGGAAGAAAAAGGATAGAATGGATCTGCTTACATCTTTCTCTGGGAGCAGTGTTGGGGTGATTGGCTGCAGCAGCGGGGAGGAGGATTCTTACAGCCACTACTGGAGCCAAGCATCCCACTGCCACTTCCAGACACAGGCAGAAGCTGCAGGTCCATTCATACCAGGTTTTATGTTGCCTGCATCTCTCTCTGTCTTCTGCCCTCCTCCTCCTCAATTTGGCTACCACCACTTCTCCTGGATCATGGCAGCTGAGGGAGCTGGGTTGCCATTCTGTGTTCTCTCCTCCATGCCACAATTCCCAGTTTTTTAATACATTTAAAAAACCTGATGCACGTCAATGCTAACCTACATCTAAGTTTGCCTTCTGCCTTCTGATGTAGTGGAGTGCCTCTGTGGTGAGCTATGGGGGACCTGCATTATTATTATTATTATTATTATTATTATTATTATTATTATTTTGAAAAGCAGCAAAGACACTGGGGATTGCAGGCTATTGTGGGGATGTCCCCAGAGTTGTGCACCTCTGAATAGGTTGAGGGAGTGAGCCTTAAAATCATGATGCAATCACATGGGTTGGACGTACTCACATCCAGAAGGCCTTGCATAGGTGTCAGGCTTCGGGGAATCGGCTTCCTCCTCTGTGGCAGTAAATAAGCAGATCAAACGAATGGAAAGTCTTACCAGTTAGTTACTTTAATAATCATAGTGAGAGACAAAAGAAAGTGTCTCCCTAGAATGACGGTGCTCCCAATTAAGGCTCACCCCGCCCTCTGTCCCTATTAATCTGCGTCACTCCTACATCTTGTAATCTGAGTTTGTAGCTTCTGCGCTTTCTGTTCTGACACTCTCTGAGCTCTCCGTGTCCTTGCGGATGGGGGAGGGGTTGAATGCTGTCCAGAGACTGTGAATCTGTTAACCCTCTCTCTTCCCGTGTTTCTTCTCCTAGCTGTTCCCCATCCAGTATTTCCCAGCTTCTGCCTTCTGAACTATGCCCCTCTGCAAACCACTGTTCCAAATCTATACTGTCTTCCTGCTCCTGGGAAAATTCAGGGTCAGGGGGGAAGGGGCGGCTCCCACCATTCCTCCTCAGTGCAATTCCTCCTCAGCATGGTCCCTGACAATAGGTATCAGTTCACACAAAACGTTTCTTTGCATAGAGGCAGAGGGTCCTGAAAGCCAATGGCTTGGATTGCTCCTACAACTCACCCACATGCATAACCTATGCATGGAAGGCAGAGTTGAACAACCCATCTTGTTACATGTTGGCCAGACTTTTTGATAAGGTACAAATGAAGAAGAACCCTACAGTGATCTATGTGCATTTGGGTACGGTCTCTCTCACACACACACACGAGATGATAAGTGCTGTTATGGAAAGAAAGGAGCAAAGCACGTTTTCAAACAGAAACTGAGCACATGGTCTTCCAAATCATGATTAAAGGCATTGTGTAGGTGGAAATCAAGTTTAAGAATCTGAATACTTCAAATGTCTTCAAAGGGGCTATCAGTTCTGTTTGGTTAAATTTAGCTTTTTAAAGGACAGTAGGCACACAGGCACTGCTCAGGAGAGAAAGGGGGGGGGGTCATCCACTTTCTTTCCCCACAAGGGAGTCTTTGTCAGGAATGCCTATCTTTTTTCTGGCAACTCTCAGACTGTACATTATGAAATGGCCTTATGGAGTTTGAGGTTTCCCTGGGGTTAAAAGTGACTCTTTGACCAGTATCAATATGATTGTTAGCTATTGTGAGATATATAAAACACAGAAGAAAACCTAACAATTATTCTTAAAAATATATGGCTTTTTTTTAAAAAAAAAATTATCACTGAAAGCAGCCCTTTAAAAGTTGCTAAGAATCTTGCCCCTCTCTCAATGGAATCTCTTTGGCCTCTCTCAGACAGACATCTGAAATGGCACTCCATTTGAGGACACTTGTTGTCTCTCCTGGCTTTCCCAGTCTGAAGCAGAACTAGCAACTTCCTGGTCACAATCCGAGTCTCCTCTACATGTACAGTTCTATGTGGCCTGTATTGCATTTGCTGCCACTTCAGTATGGCATACAGTACTTCTGTTGCAGATATTAATATTGTGCAGTTTGAAGCAACTGGAAGCAGAAGAACTGACTCCTTTTGGGATTGAATCGTTGTCCAGCTCCATAAAAATATTATTCAAACTTTTACTGGCAGAACTCTTCAAAAAACAAAACATAAGCATCAAAGATACATCACAAAATATCCATACAATGTCTTGTGCTGTCCAGCACAGGCTTGGCATCTTAGAAAATATGAAATAATCCAAACAGACCTATAATCAAAGGTCTCTCTCTCTCTCTCTCTCTCTCTCTCTCTCTCCCCACAGCCTGCATTCCAGCCTCCATTGGCCTTATGCTGTTTATTCTCCCTTCATTTTCATCCTTTTATTTTCTGTCCCCAGAGAAATACTATCAACCACCACGCTTTCAAGTTGGTGAATTTGCAACTCAATATCTTTGTCACCTGATCTAAGGTCACAACAGTTTAGAGTACAGTGGTACCTCGGGTTAAGTACTTAATTCGTTCCGGAGGTCCGTTCTTAACTTGAAGCGTACTTAACCTGAAGCACCACTTTAGCTAATGGGACCTCCTGCTGCCGCTGCGCCGCCAGAGCACGATTTCTGTTCTTAGCGGAGTTCTTAACCTGAAGCGTACTTAACCCAAGGTACCACTGTAATAGAAAACTATCAACAGTTAATTCATTAACCCATTAAGGAGCTCAGAATCCTTTAGAAAACAACCGTGGAAAAAACCCCAATGTTAGCAGTACACATTTACCCATTTTTCATTTTAAGCTTTCATTAATATACATACCTTTTCTTTCTGTGTGAATTAAATCAATTATACTTAACAACTTCTTAGGATGGTTAGGTTTGCAATCTTCTTCTCAGACTTCCAGAGGGCTATTCTTCCCTCTGGAAGATCGGCAGTTCGAATCCCTGCGATGGGGTGAGCTCCCGTTGCTTGGTCCCTGCTCCTGCCCACCTAGCAGTTCGAAAGCACGTCAAAGTGCAAGTAGATAAATAGGTACCGCTCTGGTGGGAAGGTAAATGGTGTAGCCTACAATGTGGGAAGGTAAATGTGTAGCCTACAAAATCTTATGGAACAATAACTTTGTTAATCTTCAAGGTTTCACAAGACTCCTTGTTGGTATTATCTTGAAACGTTTCTCCCACTCACTCTTTTCCAAAGTGTGAAAAAATAAGATTCGCTCATCCCATAGCAAATCTCCTTCCCCGTTTTCTTTTGGTAGAAGCAGGGTGTGTAAGACATGACTATTTCTAAGTTTCATCTAAGGTTAAGACTTAGAGGGGGATTGTGTAATTCCTTTGCAGCAGAGGGGCCACATCAAACAGCTCCTGACAAGTCCTGGAAATCTAGGTCAGATGGTTGCCTGGGAATAGTGATAAGAATGAAAGCAGGGGCTCCATTTTGATGTGGGTGGAACAAAGAGGGAGAATCAGCACACCTTTTTCACATGGCAGCCTCAGTGTGAAGGGTTAGGATTTTTGTTACATCTGGAATTGTAGCTAGAGGTCAGAAGCATAGTTCTGCTCTTTGTGGCTGCTGACCAGCTCTGCAACTCTGAAAAAAATCCTATCCTATTATCATCCTAGGAGACGCATGTCTAAAAACAAAACAAAAAACCCCTCTATCATAGGGATTCAAAACCCCACAAGAGTTAGGGATGGGGGAGAAAGTTGATTAAGTTCACATTTAAGGGTGAAACGACTTAATTTACACTTTATGAAACAATACGCAAACCAAAAACATGGCCGTCCTTCGGAACTTGCGATTCTCAGAATTTTGCAGTGCGGTTCTCTGGACAAGTAGCGCATGCAAAAATTCGCGTACTGGGGTAAATTGTGCACATAAATGCATGTATAGTGCAAACAGCAAAAAAAAATTTAGTAGAAGCTGCTTTGCAAAAATGTACAGACTAGCAAAATTGCATAGAAAAATATGTCCATTGGAAGAAACTCACACTAAAATGCTGGTGGATTTTCACAATGTCCTTTATTAAAAAAAGAAAAGGGAAGGAAATCGCAAACTGGTGTGGAAAGGTGGAAAACTGAACTTGAGAACAGAAACCGAAATTGCCAGTTTGACCCATCCTTACACAAGGGGAAAGTGCCTCTCCAATGAAATGCCTTCTGCGTCGGGGGCTAACTTCCTATTACTGACACTCCTAGCTTCAGGAATGGCTTTATTTTAATGGGTTAAAAGCGATCTAAATCTACATTCTAGCTCCCCCCCCCCCCAATGTCACTGCTGTGTTTAGATCACAGCAAACAATCCCACAGTTCTACAACTGGAAGCTTCCTTGTGCCTTTGAAAGCTTTGACCCTCCCTGTGAGCAGAGTCTTTATTGCATCTGATGGCCTATGGGTAATACGGCATCAGCAGGACTGGAAGTAATAACTGGCAACTATATTGCTTTCAGGCTTCAGTTGTGTTTTCTCTGTTTGTTTGTTCCTCTTGTCAGCTCAAACTGTCGAGGTGCTAATCAAGTCGAGCGAGTACATGAGCCAGTTGCTGGAGCAAGCCTCCCTGCATTTCTTTGTCACAGCCCGTGTCAAAGAAACGGAGAAGATCCTGGCCAGGCAGAAGAACACTGTGTTGAAAATACCCCAGCTGCTCCTTAAGGTCAGTTTCAGGGATGGCAACAAGTTGAGGAGGACGGGCATCGATTTGATTCAGGTCACATTTTTAAAAGGCCAACCTAGCTAATTTGCACTTTTTTAAACAATACATGAACTCGAAGCACAGCTTGTGGGAATGTTTTGGAACGTGGATGGAGATTTATAATTTAATATATCTCATCCTAACTTGTGCTAACAAGTTCAACTAGCAGAGTAACATTCCCTTTTAAAATACACACAGCGGAAGTTGCTTTGATTCGCTAGAATCAACTTAATCTAGTTTCCTGGTTTGTCACTATATTTCCCCTTTGTCCCTCTTCAAATAAGACACAACACACGTCTTCTATAAAAAGATATAAAATGTTTACTCACATGTATCCAGCTCAAGACAAATCCCAAAGAAGGCAGGCTTATTCTTAGTAAAGATATTTACAATTGGAATCTCTCCATGTGGGAGAGAAGTCCAGGCCCCAGTTGGCTGGAAGCCAACTGAGCATCCTCACAGTTCGAGTGAGAGAGTGGAATGGAATGGAATGGCCGCTGACCTGTGAGGTTCTTTGTTCATACCTTCCCAGGTGAAGCCACTCCCACATCTAGTTGCAAGAGGAAATTGCCTCAATCCATGTGACCAGGAAGTTGTGGCTGGAGGACTGAGGCAATCTCCACTGTCTGCTCTAGCATTGTTGTACTTGACTGCTCTAGTGTTTACATCCCACAAACCCCTTCTCAGGCAAATACAACATACAAAACATAAACAACTTTATTCAACCACCCAGAGTCCCAGCTTGACACGTAGATTCTGGAAACTCTCTTTTGGCAAGGGTTTTGTCAAGATGTCGGCAGTCATCTCTTTGGTGCAGCAATAAGACAGTTCCACAAGTCCATCTTGCACCATCTGGCGTATATAGTGGTACCTGACACCAATGTGTTTGGTTCTGGCTAGGAACCTTTCACTCTGCGTCAGCTTCAGGCAACTTTGATTGTCCTCTAGCAGGCTGACAGGTTCCCTTCTCACCAGTCCAAAGTCTTTGATGAGTTCATCAAGCCAGGAAATTTCTCTGCATGCTTCTGTAGCAGCAACATATTCGGACTCTGTTGAAGACAAAGCTACACAACTCTGTTTATAGCTTCCCCACACAACAGGTCCATCCCCAAACATAAAAACATGACCGCTTGTGGATTTATAGTCAGCATTATCCCCGGCCCAATCTGCATCAGTGTACCCAACCAACTTAGGGTCTCTGACAGCTGGCAACTTTAATTTACAATTTATTGTACCTTTCAGGTACCTAACCACCCTTTTCAGCCCTGCAAAATCATGCTCAGTGGGAGAATTCACTTTTCTGCTCAGAATCCCCACAGCATTAGCTAAGTCAGGTCTACATGTGGTAACCATATACAAAAGTTTACCAATTACCGACCTATATTGACTGTTATCTGGCAACAGCTTCGAATCCTGCTGATTCTTCAAGAAGTCTGTAGCCATGGGCGTTGCAACCGGGTGTGCGTCTTGCATCTGCAAATACTCAATCAGTTCATGAATCTTTTGCTTCTGGCTGAGAAGAAATGAGCCGTCTTCTTCTCTTTCCACTTGAATTCCTAGGTAGTACTTGACATCTCCAAGTTCTTTTACTTGTACCTCCTTGCTGAGGTGTTTTACTATTTGTGTATAGTCTCTATTATTTGCAGTAGCAATAATCAAATCATCGACAAAAGCCAATATGTATGAATATTGTCCATTACTTGACTTGCTGTACAAGCACTTGTCTGCGTTTCCTTGCTTGTACCCAAGTTGCACAAGCATACTGTGCAATTTCTGATTCCAGGCTCTAGCCGCTTGTTTAAGCCCATAGATTCCTTTCTGGAGTCGACATACTAGATGCGCCTCATTTGGTTTTGTGAAACCTTTAGGTTGTTTCATATATATTTCTTCTGAAATTCTCCCATGTAAAAACGCAGTACAGATGTCAATGTGCTTCACGTTCAATTGTTTAGAGGCTGCAATGCTCAAAAGCATTCGGACGGTACTATATCTCACGGTTGGTGCGAAAACTTCGTCGTAATCTTCACCAAAACGTTGTGAAAAACCTTGTGCTACTAGCCTTGCTTTGTAGCGTTCCACTTCCCCTTCTGACCCCTTCTTAACCTTGAACACCCACTTGCACCCAATGGCCTTCTTACCAGGAGGGAGCTCTGTCAGGGTCCACGTCTGGTTCTGATGCAGTGCATCCATCTCCTCCTGAGCGGCCTTCTTCCAGAGACTGGCTTCCGCAGATGGCATCTTCAGAATCTCTTCCCATGTGGAAGGTTCCTGTGGAGACACCGACCCTGCAAGGTAGGACAGCCGTACTGGTGGGACACCTCTGTTGGTTCTGGATGAGCGTCTGACCTCTGGTTCTGGTTCCTGAACCGCATCAGCTTCCTCACCATCCTCCAACGCTTCCATGTCCCCATCTGAGTCCTCCTCTTCGTCTCTGGAGCCGCCAGGGGTCTGGTCATCTGCGTCTTCTGGTGCGTCGCCTGTAGGGGGTGCTATGACACTAGAAGGCAGATTAGTACCATGTGGGGTTTCAGAAGGAAAGTTTATGAGTTCTTGAGTCCATTCTGACTCCTTGGAGCAGCCAATAACAGTGTTCTTTGTGTCTGCTTTTGCGTGTTCATCAAAATAAATTGCATGGTGCGCACTCACTTTGCCTGTCTGTAAGTCCATTACTCTGTATCCTTTGCCTCCAGCAGCATATCCCACTAAGATACCTGCTTGTGCTCTGGAGTCAAGCTTGTGCCTCTGTTCCTTGGGCACGTGGTAGTAACATATACTGCCAAATACACGTATGTGCGACAGACTAGGCACCTTTCCATGCCAAAGTTCAAATGGTGTGCGCTGTGTTGCCTTTGTTGGCAACCTGTTCTGGAGATAGACAGCTGTGTAAGCAGCATCTCCCCACATCTTCCTAGGCAGGGATGCTTCCTTCAGCATACACCTTGTCATTTCCATAATGGATCTGAACTTTCTTTCAGCTATGGAGTTCTGTTGTGGCGTGTAAGGAACTGTGGTTACATGTGTAATTCCTTCCTTTGCCATAAGGGCTTTCATCTCATGTGAGCAGTATTCTCCTCCATTGTCAGACATTAAGACACCTGGAGCTCTTTGGAACTTGTTCCTAACCATGGCAATGTAATTCTTGAACATCTCTACTGTCTCACTTTTGTCTTTGATGAAATATGCCACACAATATCTCGAAAAATCATCAAGAAAAATCAAAATATATTTGTTGTGTCCAAGTGATGGAACACTGAGTGGCCCACACAAATCTGAATGCACGATATCCAGAACTTTAGTACTCCTTTGTTCTGTGCAACGTGTAAAAGAAGGTTTTACTGCCTTTTCAGTAACACAAGTTATGCATTTTGTTGGAGCTTGGTTGCTGCTCCCTTTTACCTGCAAACCTGTGACAAGATCACTTTCCTGTAGACTCTTAATGATGGTGGTATCTCTGTGTGCAAGTCTTCTATGCCACAGCGTCAAATCTGCGTCTTCCTTCTGGCTGGAGCGTGCCACTTTTGCAGACTGGTTCTCTGAAAGATTAACCTCATAAACACCATTTATTAATTTTGCTTCAATGTACACTTCACCATCTTTAGTTACACTGCACTGTCCATTCTCAAATGTGATCTTGAAACCTTTCTTGTCCAAAGTAGAGACACTGAGTAAATTGCAGCTCAGTTCTGGTACATACACAACATTGGACATTCTGGTCCTAAAAGATTCATTGTTTACATTGAACTCCAAATGTATTGAACCTTCACCTTTGGACTTTAAAATATTTCCATCTGCAACCTCAATTGCAGTCTCTTTATCACTTAATTCATTAAAACAGTCTTTTTCAAAACAATAGTGGCTGCTGGCTCCAGAATCTAATAACCACTTATTGCGTGTGTTTTCTTGGCTCTGGACAGCTAAACTCCTTTCTTGCAACAGCATGTTGCGTTCAGATTTTCCTTTCCTTTCTCCCTTTTGGTGAGAAAGATGAGAATCCTTTGCTTTAGCCTTTGGATCCTTGCAATGCTTTGCCATGTGGCCGCTTTTCAGGCATTTAAAACACACAATTTCTCTGGATTTTGTAAATTGCTTTGAAACAAAATTACAATCCTTTCTCCTAGGGTTGCTTTCTGGAGAATCAAATCTCTTTCTGCATTCCTCTCTTAATTCACTGGTCAGTTCCTTAAAAGTTAGATTCTCTTTATGATCCATCAAACTGACAAATGCATCAAAATGTGGCCCTAATGAGGCTAACAGAAATGATACCTTTGTTACTTCATCAAAAGATTGTGGAGTAAGTTCAAGCTTTTGAATAATTTCTGTGAATTTATCAATATGCTCTGTGAATTCTTCTTTTGAATTCATTCTCAGTCTAGTTAATTTGCCCATCAATGTTCTGTAGGAGTTCTTTGTAGATTCTCCATACATGCGCTCAATATCTTTTAGGATCTGAGATGCATCATCTTTGCTATTTATTAATGATAGATGCTTATTGCGAAGTCCACTCAAAATTATGTGCTTGGCCTCGCTGTTCTGCCTTTTCCAGACTTTAACCTTGGCTTCATCATCTGTACCTTCGGGCTTTGATTTCTCAATCGCATCCAAAACATCCCTTGCTTCTAAATATGCTATTAAGCGCGTTTTCCAGTGCACAAAATTGTCCTCATCTAGCAGCATTAAGCCTGGCTTTGCTTCACTATAAAAACTGGCACTAGCCATCTTAAAATCCAAAATTTGGAAAAATTTCAAAATTCAAAAATTTGTCAAAATTCAAAATCAAAATCTCAAAATTCTCAAAATGCAAAAAGCAAAAGCCTCAAAATAAATCTTCACTGCCTTTTGGGTCTTTTGTGAGCTCTGAGGGAGGGGAGGGGTAGCTTAATCCCCCTTTCTCTAAACAATGGAACAAAGGACCATGCGGTCTCACCAGGAAATGCTCTCAGAAAAATCCTACTCAACTCAAAAATGCAATCCAACGCAATCCTTCAAAAATACACAAAATACGTAGCGCTGGGCATACATAACCCTTTGTGGGAATGTTTTGGAACGTGGATGGAGATTTATAATTTAATATATCTCATCCTAACTTGTGCTAACAAGTTCAACTAGCAGAGTAACATTCCCTTTTAAAATACACACAGCGGAAGTTGCTTTGATTCGCTAGAATCAACTTAATCTAGTTTCCTGGTTTGTCACTATATTTCCCCTTTGTCCCTCTTCAAATAAGACACAACACACGTCTTCTATAAAAAGATATAAAATGTTTACTCACATGTATCCAGCTCAAGACAAATCCCAAAGAAGGCAGGCTTATTCTTAGTAAAGATATTTACAATTGGAATCTCTCCATGTGGGAGAGAAGTCCAGGCCCCAGTTGGCTGGAAGCCAACTGAGCATCCTCACAGTTCGAGTGAGAGAGTGGAATGGAATGGAATGGCCGCTGACCTGTGAGGTTCTTTGTTCATACCTTCCCAGGTGAAGCCACTCCCACATCTAGTTGCAAGAGGAAATTGCCTCAATCCATGTGACCAGGAAGTTGTGGCTGGAGGACTGAGGCAATCTCCACTGTCTGCTCTAGCATTGTTGTACTTGACTGCTCTAGTGTTTACATCCCACACAGCTGTCCTTCAAAACGCGCCAGATTTTGCAATGCAGTCCTCCAGCCAACTAACCTGTATAAAAATGCATATCCTGGGGTAAAGTCTTCATGAAAATTCATTTGCGTGGTCAGGCGGAGTCCCCCCGAACCCCGGGCAGCCCCTGAGGGAAATAACGACACGTGACAACATTCTATGGGATTAAATTGGCCACAACTTTATTAATATTCAGATGTAGGGAGACCTTGGCTCAGGCATTGGGCATTTATCCCTCCCAGCCCCCCAGCCGGGGTTCTGGGTAATTTTCAGGGTTATCCAGCATGTGTGGGGAGTGGGCTAGCTCTGGAGAACATATGTTCAAGCAGATAGCCCGCCCCCCCTGTTCACCTTTTAACCACCCCCTAGAAATAAATTCAGACAAGACTCAAAATTTTGGTTTGGTTTTTGGCAGAATTTAGGCCACAACTTTATTGATTGCAATCAAGTGAGTGGTTTTATAGGCTCTGGTTCGACTAGCTCCCTGCACCCTTGCAGGGAGCGCTGACCCAGAGCTCTATCGTAGGTCAGCCAAGGGTGAACACCAGGGACAGCGGAAGGCGTGACCCCACCAGTCCGCCACCCAGATGCCCCCTTTGGACTCGGGCACAGGCACAACCCCTCTCAGGGTTGACCAAACCATTGAGTCCCTGGATTCCTTTACCGGAATACCCTTCGCATGGGAGTGGCAAGACCCTTCTGCCACCCCTATCATTTGAACCAGAGCCTATCCGCAACCTTACAAGTTGTGATGATTTGCTATGCGGCAGGCGAAACCCAAATGGCAACAGCCAATCAGTCAAGTGGGTAAAATTCCTGCCGTGCCCCTGTCCCAACGACAGGCGACATATGGCGGCATAGCAAGGTCAAGCGCAAGCCCTAAATATAGGAAGAGGTGGGCAGGTGTTCCAATGCACTAGCCTCAAGAGGAAGCTCAGGATCACATGCATGGGCTTAAATAGGTCCCTCGATGCACTTTACTTGCGTCCCATTGGTCGGATTGCTCCCAGCATCGAGGGACCAACCAATAGGGTGTTGTGGCTATCCAGACACTCCCACCCACAACACAGGGTTTGGTTGCCAAGTTGCACCGCAACACGTGCCCTCTTTGAGGGAGAACCCGATATACTGGTGAAAATAGCATACAGAAATGCATTGTGTTTGGGGGAAATATGTATCTATTTGGAGAGGTTTGCACAAAAATCCATTGGATTTTCATGAGGACTTATTTAAAATATATATATTCAGAAAATGATGTGGAAATGTGAAGAACTGAATTTAAGAATGAAAAAAAATGAGAAACTTGGGAGAAATCAGAATTGACAGATTCACCCATCCCCAGCAAAGAGACCAGTGCTGCTGCTCTGATTCCAGATGTATTCTGAATCTCGGCTCATCTGTCCATTGGGACTTGGTATACTAGAAGATGAAGTGAGATGGATAAGGAAGCTCCAGAATCTGATAGGGGAGGGAATATATTATTCATTTTTTGTTGTTGCGTATCCTGTCTTGCTTGCATAGAGGAACCCAAGGTGGGGTGCATGTGGTTACCAGATGATCACCCATCCAGGCACCGAACAGACCTGGATCCACTTCAGCAAGGTGGTGGCCTCATATACATGGCAATACTTTGGTTTGGTAACCTATGGGCCCTCCAGATGTTGTTGACTCCCTTTAGTCCCAGCCGGCATGGCCAACAGTCAGGAATAATGGGAGGGGTCACCCAGCAACATCTGGAAAAACACACAGGTTCCTCAACCGTAGCTTGAGTGGGCACGCCAGAGTGACTAGAGCACTTTTTCAGGCAACAGCCATACAGGCTATGAGAAGCTTGCATGCACCAAAAGAAGCACAATACGTTCCACAAATACAAGCTCAGAAAATCTTGGAAGTTTGATGGGAAACAGCTTCTTCTCATCAAGCACCATGGTTGGTTCAAAACTCTCCTCCAGCTGCAGCCTTTGTGTATCTAATTAGCCGGGACAAATGTTGATCGGCAGTGTCCTCAAACGATAGCGTGTCTTTTCCGAGCATTCCGCAGAGGAAGCCAATAAGTCAAATAAAGTTTGCTTTCAAGCTTGTATCTTCAGTAACCACATTTTAAAAATGTATAATCCATTTATTTATTTATTTAGGTATTTATTTATTTAGGTATTTATTTATGGCCAAAGCTGAACAGCATATATCAGCTTCCCTGGGTTAAACCTCCTAGATTGCTCAGGTCTCCCCTTCTGCTGTGAAGCAGTGGCGGAGTTTCATGCTCCGGCACTGGGTGTGTGTGTGAGCAGGCGGGGGCGGGGCTGGTGCACGTCCCAGGGGCGGGGCACGCCGCCTGTGGGGGCGTGGCGCCCAGCGCGGGCAGGGGGGCAGCCGCGATGGCACCCCACCAGGATCGTGCTGCCGGGGGCGGTGCGCTCCCCCCGCACTCCTCTTCCTCCGCCAGTGCTGTGAAGTAGGAACAGTAAACTTGCTGAATGGAAAGCAAAATCCAAATAAACACACCATTGGACTTACCTGGCCAGCTTTGTTACCCATCATTACTGCCATTAGAGCCAGTGTGGTGTAGTGGTTAAGAGCGGTAGACTCGTAATCTGGTGAACCGGGTTCGCGTCTCCGCTCTTCCACATGCAGCTGCTGGGTGACCTTGGGCTAGTCACACTTCTCTGAAGTCTCTCAGCCCCACTCACCTCACAGAGTGTTTGTTGTGGGGGAGGAAGGGAAAGGAGAATGCTAGCCGCTTTGAGACTCCTTCGGGTAGTGATAAAGCGGGATATCAAATCCAAACTCCTCCTCCTCTTCTCTTCCTTTGCTTTCTGGAAGTCTTCTTCAAACACGAAGGCAAGGAACCAATGGTTAGGGGAGAAAAGAAACCTGACATCCTTGGTTTCTGTCAAAAGAGTATCATGTGTATCTGAGTATGAGGGGAGGAGAGGTAAGAAATTCTGAATACAAACTCAAATTGGTTCCTTCCGTGGAGCAGCTTGCCGTCTGATTCAACTGAGAGAACATGATCCCTCTCTTTAAAAAAAAGAAAGAAAGAGAAAAAAGACCAGGGAGGAAGAAATGAAGGTTTAATATAATTCATAAAGCCGTAACAAGCATAGGCTGAACTGACTGATTCTCATGTGTTAAGATAAATGTGACATACCACAGATGTTGCCATGAATTATGCATTGTGCAGCGTGGCGGCATTTTTCTTTCTTCCCTTTTTATTTCAAAAGTGCTAATTCCTTCTGTCCTTGTCAGAAGAAAGGCTCACCAAACCACAGGAGGTATTGGTGGGGGCGAGGTCTAAGGGTTATCATCCTGCGCCTGGAAGGCCAGTAGCAATCTTCCTCCTCCTCCTCTACCACATAGGCATTTTTGTGAAAGCCAAAACGAGCCATTTGGTTGGATCAGTCACTGACAGCCAAATGCAACACGAACCACCATTCATGTTAAATATACATTAATATATACATTAAGGGACCCAGGTAGCGCTGTGGGTTAAACCACAGAGCCTAGGGCTTGCTGATCAGAAGGTCGGCGGTTCGAATCCCTGCGACGGGGTGAGCTCCCATTGCTTGGTCCCAGCTCCTGCCCACCTAGCAGTTCGAAAGCACGTCAAAGTGCAAGTAGATAAATAGGAACCGCTCCAGCGGGAAGGTAAACAGCGTTTCCGTGCGCTGCTCTGGTTTGCCAGAAGTGGCTTTGTCATGCTGGCCACATGACCCGGAAGCTGTACGCCGGCTCTTGGCCTATAGAGCGAGATGAGTGCCGCAACCCCAGAGTCGGGCACGACTGGACCTAATGGTCAGGGGTCCCTTTACCTTTAATATATACTTGTTTACATATTTAAGTTCATCTGATTTTTGATTTGCATCCTTTCCACAGGTTCCTGGGGAAAAGGTAGTTGGCAAGGAAATGGCAGTGATAGTGGAATTTGCCAACCCACTGAAACAGAAACTCACTGACGTCTGGGTCCGACTTGATGGGCCTGGTCTACTGAAACCAACCACAAAGCTGTTTAGGTAAGAAATATGTGGTTATAGCATTGGCTGCCCAACCTGCGTTTTCACAGGAATATGAACACTTGCAGCAGGGGTGCCCAAACTTTTTCCAAAGAGTGCCAGATTTGATGAAGTGAACATGCGTGAGGGCCGACCAAAGAGTTGTTGACCTTTTTTTTTAGGATTGAAGTTGTTGAGCTTTTTTGTAGGATTTTACCACAGGAAATAAACTGCCAGGGGCCGGATTAAACTGACCAGCGGGCTGGATTAGGCCCCCGGAACGGACTTTGGACATGCCTGACTTACAGTGACGCACTGCATGCCGGTGCAATATAAAACATAACATTGTCATAGTATCTCCCTGAGATAATCTAAGGTTGCAATCCTAACTGCATTTATCTGGGAGTAAACACGATTGAATTCAACAGATCTTACTTCTGAGTAGACGTGGTTAGGCTTGCAGACTAAAAGTGTGAACTGTGATCCAGGAAGTGCACTGTTTAATATGTCACCTAACAGCACAATCCTGATCATGTCAATTCAAAAGTAAATGCTATTGAATTCAATGGGGCTTAGTTCCAGGTTAGTGGGGTTAGGATTGCAACCTAACTCATGAACCCGCTAGGAAAACTAGTATCTCTTGGTCTCTCCCCCACCATCTTTAGTATGAAGATAGTCATGCTAATTTACCTTACAAGGTTGTAGCGAAAGCTGCTAACCATGTTTATAAAGTGGTCTGACTGCTATAAAGGCTGCTATATAAATGCTATGATGGTTTTCTTTCATAGTGATTTGACGGACTTGATGGACAAGTCTTGTTTTTACACTCACCAGATTTTTATTTTAACAGTAAATAAATAGTTCCGGTGGGTTTCTGGATTTGGGCAATTTCAAGATCTTCTCCGAAACCATGAGGACTAGAAGCTGGCTTTTAGAAAAAGAAGTACCACTCTAAAAGCTGGGGTTCTTGGGCTTGCATAATAACACATAGTGCTGATTGAGTTCTCATTTGTCTTGGATAGAAGCTGCAAATTATACTTAGAGAAAACAAATCATAGCAGATTATTTAAATAATAATCCCATTTGTTTCTGCGGATGGAAGATGATAAATGACCAGTCAGTGTTGATGGCTTAGCACATTACTGAGAATCATCCATCACTAAGGTTACTCCGGGCAAATTGAATTAGTGAAGTTTTATTCCATTAACAAATAAAAAATAAAAAATAAATTAAAATAATCCTTTGGGATATATTGCAGGGTTTTAAAAAAATTATCTCCGGACAAGGTCCTGTTGGAAGTGCACCCTCCAGTCTTCTATAACATATCATTATTTTCACTGCAAAATGATATTCTGGGGGGACACTTTTATGTGATACTGACCAGGTTATTTCTTGTCAACTTGCTAGGGTTGAGATATTTGAAGGGTGGTTTCCCCCCTCCCAAAGCATAGAGTCAATGTTAGAGAGAACACCTTTTCAGAATTGCTTATAATTAAGTGATATAACAGGGACCCAGGTGGCGCTGTGGGTTAAACCACAGAGCCTAGGGCTTGCTGATCGGAAGGTCAGCGGTTCGAATCCCTGCGATGGGGTGAGCTCCCGTTGCTCGGTCCCAGCTCCTGCCCACCTAGCAGTTCGAAAGCACGTCAAAGTGCAAGTAGATAAATAGGTACCGCTGCAGCGGGAAGGTAAACGGCGTTTCCGTCCACTGCTCTGTTTCGCCAGAAGCGGCTTAGTCATGCTGGCCACATGACCCGGAAGCTGTACGCCGGCTCTCGGCCAATAAAGCGAGATGAGCGTCGCAACCCCAGAGTCGGACACGACTGGACCTAATGGTCAGGGGTCCCTTTACAGAATCACAGAATCACAGAATCATAGAGTTGGAAGAGACCACAAGGGCCATCCAGTCCAACCCCCTGCCAAGCAGGAAACACCATCAAAGCATTCCTGACAGGTGGCTGTCAAGCCTCTGCTTAAAGACCTCCAAAGAAGGAGACTCCACCACACTCCTTGGCAGCAAATTCCATTGTCGAACAGCTCTTACTGTCAAGAAATTCTTCCTAATGTTTAGGTGGAATCTTCTTTCTTGTAGTTTGAATCCATTGCTCCGTGTCCGCTTCTCTGGAGCAGCAGAAAACAACCTTTCTCCCTCCTCTATATGACATCCTTTTATATATTTGAACATGGCTATCATATCACCCCTTAACCGTCTCTTCTCCAGGCTAAACATACCCAGCTCCCTAAGCCGTTCCTCATAAGGCATCGTTTCCAGGCCTTTGACCATTTTGGTTGCCCTCCTCTGGACACGTTCCAGCTTGTCAATATCCTTCTTGAACTGTGGTGCCCAGAACTGGACACAGTATTCCAGGTGGGGTCTGACCAGAGCGGAATACAGTGGTACTATTACTTCCCTTGATCTAGATGCTATACTCCTATTGATGCAGCCCAGAATTGCATTGGCTTTTTTAGCTGCTGCATCACACTGTTGACTCATGTCAAGTTTGTGGTCTACCAAGACTCCTAGATCCTTTTCACTTGTACTGCTCTCAAGCCAGGTATCACCCATCCTGTATTTGTGCCTTTCATTTTTTTTGCCCAAGTGTAGTACTTTACATTTCTCCCTGTTAAAATTCATCCTGTTTGCCTTGGCCCAGTTCTCTAATCTGTTAAGGTCATTTTGAAGTGTGATCCTGTCCTCTGGGGTATTAGCCACCCCTCCCAATTTGGTGTCATCTGCAAACTTGATCAGGATGCCCTCAAGCCCATCATCCAAGTCATTGATAAAGATGTTGAATAAGACTGGGCCCAAGACAGAACCCTGTGGCACCCCACTAGTCACTTCTCTCCAGGATGAAGAGGAGCCATTGATGAGCACCCTTTGGGTTCGGTCAGTCAGCCAGTTACAAATCCACTGAATGGTAGCATTGTCTAGCCCGCATTTTACCAGCTTCTTTACAAGAATATCATGGGGCACCTTGTCAAAGGCCTTGCTGAAATCAAGATAGGCTACATCCACAGTGTTCCCTTCGTCTACCAGGCTTGTAATTCTGTCAAAAAATGAGATCAGATTAGTCTGACATGACTTATTTTTCAGAAACCCATGCTGACTTTTAGTGATCACAGCGTTCCTTTCTAGGTGCTCACAGACCGTTTGCTTAATGATCTGCTCTAGAATCTTTCCTGGTATTGATGTCAGGCTGACTGGGCGGTAATTGTTTGGGTCCTCTCTTTTCCCCTTTTTGAAAATAGGGACAACATTTGCCCTCCTCCAGTCTGCTGGGACTTCACCTGTTTTCCAGGAATTCTCAAAGATTACTGCCAGTGGTTCTGAAATCACCTCTGCCAGTTCTTTTAATACTCTGGGATGTAGTTCATCTGGCCCTGGAGACTTGAATACATCTAAACTAGCCAAGTGTTCTTGTACTACCTCCTTACTTATTCTGGGCTGTGTTTCCCCTGCTGAATCATCTGCTCCATATTCTTCAGGTCGGGCATTGTTTTCTTTTTTGGAGAAGACTGAGGCAAAGAAGGTATTGAGGAGTTCTGCCCTTTCTGCGTCCCCTGTTCGCATTTCACCATCTTCTCCTCTAAGTGACCCCACTGTTTCCTTGTTCTTCCTTTTGCTACGGACATACCCATAAAAACTCTTTTTATTGCTTTTAACCTCTCTAGCAAGCCTGAGTTCATTCTGTGCTTTAGCTTTTCTGACTTTGTCTCTACATGTGCTGGCTATTTGTTTGAATTCCTCTCTGGTGGTTTCCCCCTTTTTCCATTTCTTGTACATATCCCTTTTAAATCTTAACTCAGTTAAAAGTTCTTTAGATAGCCACCCTGGCTTCTTTAGGCACCTTCCATGTTTTCGTCGCATTGGTACTGCTTGAAGTTGTGCTTTTAATATCTCCCTTTTAACAAACTCCCATCCATCATGAACTCCCATCCCTTTTAGTATTACTGACCATGGGATCACATCCAGCATTTCCCTAAGTTTTCTGAAGTCGGCTTTCTTAAAGTCTAGAATTTGAGTCTTAGTATGCTTGGTTGCTCCTTTCTGATGTATAATAAACTCCAGAAGAGCATGATCACTCCCACCTAATGATCCTGCCACTTCTACCCCACTAACCAGGTCATCACTATTGGTTAGGACCAGATCTAAAATGGCTGATCCTCTTGTTGCTTCTACCACTTTCTGGACAATGAAGTTGTCTGCAAGGCCAGTGAGGAATCTGTTCGACCTTATGCTCTTGGCTGAGTTTGACATCCAACAAATATCAGGATAGTTGAAATCCCCCATTACTACTATCTCATTTCCTTTTGAATGCTTGGTCATCTGTTCCAGGAAGGCATCATCTATGTCCTCAGTTTGGCTTGGGGATCTATAGTAAACTCCCACAATGAGATCACTGTTATTTTTCTCTCCCTTAATTTTGACCCAGATACTCTCAATTTGGCTTTGAAGTTTTAAATCATGGATCTCTTCACAGGTATACACATCCCTGACATATAATGCCACTCCTCCTCCTTTCCTGTTTGGTCTATTTCTCTGAAATAGATTGTATCCCTCTATTACTACATTCCAATCATGAGACTCATCCCACCAGGTTTCAGTGATGCCTATTATGTCGTATTTAGTTTGCTGTATCAAGAGCTCAAGTTCATCTTGTTTATTTCCCATGCTCTGTGCATTTGTATACAGACATTGAAAACCATTGATCATTCCCCCTAGTCTCCTACTTAAGGATTTTTTCCTCCCACCACTAGGTCTGTGTGCTGTTTGCTCCATTTGGTCCTTGACTTTTGGATGATCATCTTCAGCATTTGATAGACTCCTACCTTCAGGACCACTGTCTCCCTCCCCCACATAAGTCAGTTTAAAGCCCTCCTGATGAGGTTTTTGAGATTGTTGGCAAAAACATTCCTCCCAACCCTTGTGAGGTGCAGCCCATCACTTGCCAGAAGTCCATCTTCAAGAAACTGCAGGCCGTGATCTAAGAATCCAAACCGTTCCTGCCGGCACCATTTGCGAAGCCAGTTGTTCACTTCTCCTATTTTCCCCTCTCTTCCTGGGCCACGGCGTTCAACTGGGAGGACAGATGAGATGACAATTTGTGCATTTAATTGCTTCAGCTTCCTGCCCAGAGCCTCATAATCACTTTTGATCTTCTGGAGGCTATGGCTTGCTGTGTCATTGGTTCCCACATGGACTAAAAGGAAGGGGTTTTTATCCGTAGGTTTTATTATTCCTTGCAGCCGTTCTGTAACATCATGGATCTTGGCCCCGGGGAGACAGCATACCTCTCGAGACATCTTGTCAGGCCCACAGATCACTGCTTCGGTACCCCTCAGTAGGGGATCCCCTATCACCACTACACGTCTCCTCTTAGGCTTGGTCGGGATTCTTACACGTGCTGTCCCTTCCAAGGTCGCCTGCACATTCCCGGAGGACTGACTATGCTGCTCGACTATGCTTACCTTTACCTTTAAGTGATATAACAGATAGCACACTCTTCTTCAAGGAATGGATTTGCCCCATCCTCATTTATCCACAAAACAACCCTGAGAGGTAGGTTCGGCTAAGTGACAGTGACTGGCCCAAAGTCACCCTGCAAATTTGATGGCTGAGTGCGGATTTGAACCCTGGTGTCAACACTCTCACCACTATACCACACTGCCTCTCAGTTAACTTTAACCAATTCTGTTCTGCTTTGGGTTGTCCACTTTGCCTCTGAATGACAGCTGTGAATTCTTTAGGGGTGTTCTGATGTATCTACTGTAGATCCCCCCCCCCCTTTTAGGGTGAAATAAAACCCCTCTTGGGATAGGCCGTTTCTTTAAAACATAGGTTATCTTTTCCATCACCAAGATACCTACTCATGTATTACAGTTCAGATTTATGGCCCATCTACCACCATGTTTACACTATTCTTTCTTGCTGCAGAGAAGTTCCAAGGAATTCAACCTTGACCTGGGAAGAAAAATGTGTTCCAAAGCGGGCCGGCCCCCGAAAGCTGATTGCAAGTTTGAATTGCGATGCTCTCCGGCATGTCTATGGCGAGCTGGATGTTGATATTGAAAGCGCTGTGTGAAAGGTTCTCTCCTTCTTCTTTCATCCTTACCCCCACCCCCACCCCCACCCCGCCCCACACATTGTTATTTCAGAAATTTCGTTACCGGGAAACATAAAGTAGAAGTATCTACCCTAATCCGAATTAATTCATAATCCAAATGTTGTATGTATACATTGTGTGTGGCTACTTGGATGGTTACTCTTATTTTGCAGTTTCCTTTTGAAAAAGCTATCTTACGAAAACCCTGAAACCACACTCTTTAAACACCCAGACATTTAAAAGGGTGGGTGGCAACAACATGCACTGAGAAATTATCTTGCGCCAACATAACTTAAGATGGAAAAGAGCAGCGCAATAGCAAAATAGGTCTCTTCCACACCTGTGCCCATGCTTTTCAGGCAAGAAATGTGGTGGTTAATTTCATTTGCATCCTGCTGGTACTTCAAGGAATTCAGGGTTAACAATATGGTCCCCTCCCACATTTTATTTAGGTTAGACTGAGGGGTCATGATGCGCCAAGGTCACCCAGTGAGCTTCATGGCCTAGCCTAGTAAAAGGCCTCCTGCATTCTATTCCAACTCTCTAGCCACTATACTAGGGATGCGGGTGGCGCTGTGGGTTAAACCACAGAGCCTAGGGCTTGCCGATCAGAAGGTCGGCTGTTCGAATCCCCATGACAGGGTGAGCTCCCGTTGCTCGGTCCCAGCTCCTGCCAACCTAGCAGTTCGAAAGCACGTCAAAGTGCAAGTAGATAAATAGGTACCGCTGCAGCGGGAAAGTAAACAGTGTTTCTGTGCGCTGCTCTGGTTCTCCAGAAGCGGCTTTGTCATGCTGGCCACATGACCCGGAAGCTGTACGCCGGCTCCCTCGGCCAATAAAGCGAGATGAGCGCCGCAACCCCAGAGTCGGTCATGACTGGTCCTAATGGTCAGGGGTCCCTTTGCCTTTAGCCACTGTACTACAATTGTAACTGTCACAGCTTTATGCACACTGTTCTTTCATGCCCAGATCTGGCACTGAGTTGCCTATACATATCCAGTGATGGAAGGTAACTAAACATCGCCACCAGAGGTGTCAGCTTGTGAGGGTGATTGAGGGGCCAACATCATGCACGTGTCACCAGGACATCAGGAGGAGATGGGGCAGAGCCAAATGCAGTGGCCACATGGCTCAATGGCCAGGGGCTCCACCTCCTTGGTGCCGCCACCAGCTGCAGGCTGCTTTGACCCACGGCAGGAGGAGGAGGTGAAGGAGAAGGAGCCGGCCACTGGGGCCACTGCCCTTTTGG
This sequence comes from Darevskia mixta, assembly GCA_034641385.1. Classification (NCBI taxonomy): domain Eukaryota; kingdom Metazoa; phylum Chordata; class Lepidosauria; order Squamata; family Lacertidae; genus Darevskia; species Darevskia mixta. The sequence goes on from JAWWNH010000011.1 coordinate 24,980,123, forward strand.
GATGGGGAGGGCTGACCCCTACCCCCAAAATATAGGGGCCCCAAAAAGGGCACAGCCCCCAGGATCCAGCGCACCCGATCTCAACCCATAAAAAATGTATTTCAAAGTGCAGAAAATTATTCAAGGTTAGATTAATTTAGGCCAATGAAGCTGTAGGCCATATTCTTCCTGCTTGTTCATATGTAATTATGGCCTCTTACATTAAAGCCAGGACAATTTTAAGAGGTTCCGGTCTCTGGGGTACTTTGAACTTTAATTTTAATTAAGGCTTGATATTTTATATTTTTAAAAATTCTGCCAAGAGTAATAAAATGCCCTAAGTAGATACTATCCCGGAACAAGCTTGCCCGAGCACAAATTTGGAGTTGATGCCACAAACAAATTTCGAACACTTCTTGGCACCTTCATGTCCAATACGTTTCTTCTGAACATTTTGAAAATGGTGGTCAATGTAAGGACATCACAAACTGCAGGGGGTTGGGGTCAGGGTGGGTCATGTGACCTGTCATGCAAATGCTGTAACACCTCACCAGACCATAGTTTTTCCAGATAGCCACATTGAGAAAAGACTGAGTGTAGCAGGTCAGAGCTGAAATATGCACCCCTTACGCTGGTCTGCCAGGATATTCTGTTGCAATGACCACTTGGGCCATCCTCCTATCCCTAACACGGCTGCCATTCCATGGACCAACATATATGGCTGCATTGACAGAGAGTCTGGGGTTGAATTAAAACATTGTGTGGGTGCACGGAGACACCCGTATTCATTCCTGCAAGCTGCTGCTTCAATGAGTTAGGAGATAAGATTGAAGTTGTTATTAAGCCACGTCAGACAGATCTTTGATGTGCCATGAGTCTCTTTCCTGAAATATTATCTAACTAAAATGTGTGCTGTTGATGAACTGCATTTGCTTAGAAGCTCTGATTCATGTTGCTATAATGAGCTGTATCACCTGCTTTCCATTTGTCTGAAGGACAGCCTTCTGAGGCTCAAAAACTCACATTCCTTCCAGTTTATCAACCCAAATGTATGCAATAAAAGAATGAATTTTCCTGGATGCATCTCTCCTATGTTGCACAGGTTCCTGCCTGACTTTTTCCTTGCAACCCCTACAAGTGAGGTACAATGTGACAACTTCAGGATTGATGCGCAGCGATGTTTTCCTCAAGGTTCACATAGTGTGCTCAAAACCACACTGAGTGACAGCAAGGTCACAGAGGTTCCCGTCTGACAATCATGTTTGTTTCAAAGGTTATGGTAATTTGTAAAGCCTTTTGTTCTGGGATGCTCAAATTTCACTCCTACAGATGCTTCCCCTCCTCCCTTTACAACTGCAATGAGATTTCACCGTTTTATGTTGTAATATTCTAAAAGGGTTGTGTCTTCCATCTTCCAGTTTCAACAAAATGTCTTCACATATTTCCCTGTTAAGAAACTGCTTGGATGAAATATTTAGATGAAGGTAAAAGCAGCTGGGCATATATTTGAAGTTAGTATTCTTATGGATAGAATGCCAAATGTTCTATCCATTCCGTAGGAGCAGAGTGCAGATTTCAGCACTAACGTTTTTATGCTTTTCAGTTAAATTCCCAGCTTTTATTATCTAATTATTTTAAATTAGGTGTGCATTTACTGCATAGTGTATTAAAGCTGTATTAGTTTTGCCTGGCAATTAAATTGAAGACAGGAAAGGGGGGATATGCATGCATACATGTACATATATATAAGGCAATAAGAATATGGACCTACCCGCTTTGGGGGAGAAAATGTTCAGAAGTTTCACCCTCAACCATTAGATTAATTATTGTCTAGATTCAATCTGGTTTGCCTGCTCATCCTTTTCCAGAATTCAAATCCACAGATACTTGAACCTTGTTTCTTGTTAGTAACAGAGCACTCCTCTTTTTTCTGTGCATTCTTCCTGAGAATAAACTCTGAGATTGTGCGTCCAAAAAATGTCATATATTTTACTTCACAGTATAAATCCACACAGAGATCACTGGGTGCTTGCTTTCCTATCGCTTAGATACCAAGATTCTGCAAAGTGGAAAAGGACTTGCAACTAACATTTTAAAACAGGCTTCCTCAACCTCGGCCCTCCAGATGTTTTTGGCCTACAACTCTCATGATCCCTAGCTAGCAGGACCAGTGGTCAGGAATGATGGGAATTGTAGTCTCAAAACATCTGGAGGGCTGAGGTTGAGGAAGCCTGTTTTAAAAGTATTTTGGCATCCTTTGTTTTGCCAATCAGCAAAATTGTACTACTGACCTTTAAAAATTGGGGAAGCCATAGCCAAACACTGAAGCATTCTGCTTTTTCACCAATAGCCTATGGTGCTGAAGACCCCTTCAGTGCACTTGATACCCTTCTGTATCTGAAGCTAAGCATCTATAGGTTTGACCAATACCTGAAGGAGAGACCCCTGGGAATCCTGTATAATGGGGCACATCTGGCCCTCTAGATGTTGTTGGACTCCAACTCCCATCATCCCTGTTCAATGGCCCTGTTAGCTGAGGCTGATGGGAGTTGGAGACCAACAACATCTGGAGGGCCACAGGTTCTGGAGAGCCAGTGTGGTGTAGTGGTTAAGAGCGGTAGACTCATAATCTGGTGAACCGGGTTCGCGTCTCCACTCCTCCACATGCAGCTGCTGGGTGACCTTGGGGGCTAGTCACACTTCTTTGAAGTCTCTCAGCCCCACTCACCTCACAGAGTGTTTGTTGTGGGGGAGGAAGGGAAAGGAGAATGTTAGCCGCTTTGAGACTCCTTCGGGTAGTGATAAAGCGGGATATCAAATCCAAACTCCTCCTCTTCTTCTTCTTCTTCCCACTCCTTCTCTACGAGCTACTTTGAGAGGGACAAGGCAGACAGGTAGATGAGTTGATGTGATTAGAGAAACAGCTGCATGGTCGTCACATGACTTAGGGCTTTACTGCATATTAATCCCAAACTCAAGTAGCAGCCCCTCTATGGAGATAGAACAACTTTGGGAAGGGGCAGTTTGATGTGGAGAAGCAGTGGGAGATAGGATGCTTATGTTCTCAGCTGTCATCTGTTGGAACATTAAGAGTTTTCCTGTGGTGCAGAGCTGGGGGAGCATGCACATTGCAAAGAAACGCCAATTAATAGACGACTTCGCTCTTAAAAAAGAGAAGAAGGTAGAAATCAACAAGGAGTAAACATAACACAACTTCGCTGCATGGGGTGCCTTTTCCTCCACCACATGAGCTCTTACAGCATTGGTGACAAGCTGGAACCAGGCCATGATTATGTACCAGTATCAATAATATTACATAGCTGTTATCCTTATGTAGCCAAAAGAGCACCGCCCATGCACAAGAGGGAGGTATCAGCAGGGGTCCAGAAGCATCAGGATTTGGAGAAATACAAAAAAAAAAACATTTAGGGGGGGAAACTATGGAACAACACCTCCCACCCACCCACCCACCCACCAACAGCTGAATATAAGTCACAATTACACACTTAATTTGCTTTGCTTTGAATATTCTGCATCGTAGTTTGATGGCAAAAGAACATAAGGAGAGCCTGCTGGATCAGGCCGCTGGCCCATCTAGTCAGCACCCTGTTTCTCCCATTGGCCAGTCAGGTGCCCACAAGCATGATCTGAGTTCAACAACACTCTCCCCTCCTGTGGTAACTGGGACCCGGAGGCATCCAGTGTAGAGAGAAGGTAGCCATTGTGGATAGTTGCTGTTGAGACATTTAAGGTGGGTGTTCAATTGTCTAGCCAAATGCAAATCTCGAATGGGAAACAGTATTCTTGTTCCACACTGGATCCACTATGAAATGATACGTTTTGCTGTGGAACAGACGCCTGCTTTATGTTGCAGAGTTTAAACATCCATAGTATAATGGAAATGCCAAGTCTGGTTAATGCAGAGCACTGGCACTCTTTTTGTCTAAGCTGATGCCAGACCTTCCTTAGTGCTTCCCCCTGCTCCCACAACACAGACTGCTGATATACATACAAACCTTAAAACAGAGACTCTCAAGCAGCAAAACTGCACATTTTTCAACGTGCATCTTGCTCTTTGTCCTTTGCATCCGTATCTTCCTCCCAGACCTACCGTCTGGGACATGGCATGCAATGCAACCTGAAGCACTTTGCTGAGAAATAAATCCCACTGAGTCCAATGGGTGTATTCCCTAGTACGTGTGTGCAGCTACAGCCTTCGGCTGCATCTAGAATTTGGAGAACTATGCTGATGTCATTGAAAACAGCAGCTCTCCATCTACTCCTCCTCGCAGCAAATCAAAGCATGTGATGCAATGTCATCTCTTAAATCCCCCGCCTCCTCCACTTCGTTGGTGTGTGTGTGTGTGTGTGTGTGTGTGTGTGTGTGTTTGCTGAAAATAAGAGAACAGTAAGTCCTCACCACATATTTCTCTTTACTACACATTATCAGGAAGAGGAGGAGGAGAGACAGACAGCCTCATGCCTCCTCCAGCAACATCCAGTCTTATTGAAGCACTTAAAGGGGGAAAGGGGCTATTTCACATCACTGCGAATAAGCAAAAGCAAGCAAACACATCAGAATAAAACATCCCCATAAATAAATCCTAATAAAACATCCAAACAAAACTTCTGTGCCTGGAACAGAAAACCTGTCCTGTTTCAAAAAGAAATCTCCCGGCCTTGAATTTCCATCTTTCTTTTGGCAAGCAGATTTTAGGTGCATTCAGCTGGAAGCGAGGGTGATGGCTCCGGGGAACAGGGACAGTGGAAGATCCATACATATGACATCGTCACAGGATGGTCATAGGAATGTAAGAACTGACCTTGCCCTGAGACAGACTATTGCTCCATCTAGCTCAGTATTGTCCACACTGACAGGCAGCAGCTCTCCAAGAGGGGTCGGTACCACTCTGACCTGGAAATGCCAGGGATTGAACCCAGGGCCTTCTGCATGCAAGCTGCATGCTCTGCCACTGGGCTGTGGCCAGATCATTCCCCTGCAACCCAAAAATCTGTGGCTTGATCTTCAAATGAAGGCTCCCAGCATAAGCCTCAATAAAAGTTACCCACGAGGTCATGTGTTTTATGTCACAGCTAGAATGTAGACTGAACTATCTAATTATGGGCTCACCTACACTTCTGTTTGTCCCATAATTTCTAGGCCTGGGTCTGAGAGGGGTTTGGGGGGTTTTTTCCCTGTCCCTCTGCTTTTCCTGGGAAGACCTGCATTTTACTGCTGAATCAGAACAAACATCAACCAGGTTTTCTGTGGGTTGACATTTGTCCTGATCCTGCGGTAAATGGCAGGTTTTACTAGGGGAAAGCAGTGGGACAAACGGAAAAACTTCTCAGACACATGCCTAGAAATCAAAGGGCAAAGTGAAGAAGAAATTGTGGGACAAACAGAAGGGTGGATGAACCCCAACTGAAGTTCACAGCTTTCTTTTGGGATTTACATCTCTGGAAATCCAGTGGAAAGGTGCTTAATGAAAGCAGGTTGCTGGATGGGCCCAGGAGCAAAGCACATGGCACACAGGATGGGCCCAGTGAAAAGGTTCGCAAGGAGTAGGGATAGACGAATCCAGAATCGCTCAGGTGGGCACCATTGCCATTATAAGAGAACTAGAGAGGAATTCATGTTGAGTTCCGGCACCTCCTGTTCCTAGAAAAATAGCACTGTACGAATCTGTCTATCTCCATTTCTCTCTGTTTCTCAAATAGAATAAATTGTGGAACAAACGAAAATTTGAACAAGCAATGGCAAGCCTGCTGGGACTGTCTTACTGTTCATTTTTGTAGGCCATCCTAGGAGACTTTTCAGCTAAGGAACCCCTCTTTCTGGGTGGGCGTTTTGCTGACTACTGCCAGGAGAGATACCATTAAGTGGCAGCTTCCACCTAACCCAACATTTGGGCAAGTGCATTGGGATGCTTCTTGGCAGCTGGATCCAGGGTTGCCATATTTTTTTGAAGAGCAAAATAGAGGAGGAGCCATTTGCCAACTTCTACTTTTAACTATGGATTGCTGTGACGACACTCGTTTCACATACCCATGAAAAAGAGGACATGTCCTGGAAAAAGAGGACATATGGCAACCTTAGAGTGGTGAACCTTGCCCAGTGGAGTAAGGCAGGGCAGGGCAGGGCTGGGCTTCATTCTAATCCTCCAGCATAGCAAACAGGGCTTTTGGATTGCTAGTCAACAAATAGCTGTGGTGTTCCTGGTCCACACAGGCAATTCAATTAAAATGGAAGCATGGGGTAGTATTCAACCAAGTTTTACTCAGGGTAGACCCACTGAAATGAATGAACATGGACAAATTAGGTCCATTAATTTCAAAGGGTCTACTCTGAGTAAAAACTAAATACCACCCATGAGCTGGAGGAAGGGGTGGGTGAGAGATGCAGTTTCCTAGGAGGAAATTATTATTATTTAATTAAGTGCTAGGAAAGGACTGTGATTATTTTGCCTTTGACAAGTTACGAGTGCACAAGGGACCGGTGGAAGCTTTGGAATCCAGTCCCAATTACACAATTACCTCAGTCACAGAACGTTTCACGTTGGCCACAGAGTCAATTTGACTCCTCTGATATTTTCCCATCCTGACCCTTTGCACTGGAGCCCTCCTCAAAGTCGCAGAGGGGATGCCATTGATTTTCACAAAGGAAGGGTTTTGCATTAGGTGATTTTATGTGAAACTTACAGGAAAGGCAAAAGCTTAGTCTAATGAGCTCAGTTCTTACCGACCTACCAAAGCACACAGGCACCAGCAATCTTCTCCTGCACATGAGCTCTGGAGCCAAAGGAAGGCAGTGTGTTTGCTCTGAAATGTTCACTCTGCAGCCAATTATCTATGAAAACACTTGCTTTGTATAATTGTTCTTCCCTTCCTCTCTAATCTCCCTAATTGCGGGTGCAAAATGAGGCTGTGTTGAGAAGCAGTTTTATTAGATGAATATCATAGTTTGGCAACTCTTTTGACCTCTTCACACACAATGGTTTCCTCTATATGGAAATCATCTCCTTGTCAGAAACACCTTGTTATTCTAAGGTGGCTTATCCTAGGCTTGAGGCAGCTGAGCAATGAAATAATAGCCAAGTTACAGAACGAAAAGGAAATGACAGTCCTAACAGGCAAAACTAATTGTAGCAAAGCAGCTAACTTCCCCTGATACAATGCATTTCTGTATGCTACTTTCACAAAAATATGTATCTTTGTAAGCATGACTTGACTGGAGAAATGCACTGCAAAATGCAGAGAAGTGTGTACAGTACAGTGGTACCTCTGGTTGCAAATAGGATCCGTTCCGGAGGCCCATTCACAACCTGAAGTGAGCGCAACCTGAAGAGCCGAATCTGCGCATGCTCGCTGCGCGATTCGGCGCTTCTGCGCATGCGTGAAGCGCGATTTAGCACTTCTGTGCATGCTCGCCCTGCCAAACCTGGAAGTAACCCGTTCCGGTACTTCCGGGTTCAGCGGGTTCATAACCTATGACAAACGCAACACGCAGCATTCGTATCCAGAGGTATGACTGTACTTCAAAAGTTGGCAGTGTTTTGGTTCAAGTAACATTTTCGAAAGCACGAATCAGATAGGTTCACTTTTAAATGTGAACTGAATCACATTTCTGCCCCATCCCCATCTCGGAGTAGGGCCGTCCCTTGCAATTCGTTTTATGGCTTGCACTAAGCAACTTCCCCACCTGCATGCTTTTGGCAGATATCATACATCAGCCAGACCTACTGTTTTCTGAATTGAGAGGAGTGAGCTTCTACTTAGAACAGTGATGGCTAACCTTGACACTCCAGATGTTTTGGAACTACAACTCCCATCATCCCTAGCTAACAGGACCAGTGGTCAGGGAAGATGGGAGTTGTAGTAGTTCCAAAACATCTGGAGTGTCAAGGTTAGCCACCACTGACTTAGAATCATAGAATCATAGAGTTGGAAGAGACCACAAGGGCCATCCAGTCCAACCCCCTGCCAAGCAGGAAACACCATCAAAGCATTCCTGACAGGTGGCTGTCAAGCCTCTGCTTAAACACCTCCAAAGAAGGAGACTCCACCACCCTCCTTGGCAGCAAATTCCACTGTCGAACAGCTCTTCCTGTCAGGAAGTTCTTCCTAATGTTTAGGTGGAATCGTCTTTCTTGTAGTTTGAATCCATTGCTCCATGTCCTCTTCTCAGGAGCAGCAGAAAACAACTTTTCTCCTTCCTCTTGTTCTCCAGTTGTTTGGGGAAGAGCTGTGCCTGAGTGGAAGAACACATGGCTCCCATGCAAAAGATCACAAGTTGGGTATGAGATAGAACACCTGCAAAGAAAAAACTGAGCTAGAAAGAATCATAGAATTGTAGGGTTGGAAGGAATCATTGAGAGTCATCTGCTCCAACCCCCTGCAATGCGGGAATCTTTTGCACAATATGGGGCTCGAACCCACGACTCTGCGATTAAGAGTCTTGGGCTGAGTGGGACCTATGGGGTGCCTAGGTCTAAGGCAGCCCTCCCCAACCCGTTGGGGATGTTCTCCTAGTATTTTGGACTATAGCTCCTATCACACTTGCCTATTGGCCATCCTGGCTGGGCAACAGGTTGGGGAAGGCTGGTGTATGGCAGCTTGCACAGGGCATCGGGACCGTGGTACCCAGCTGTTCAGAGATGCAAGAAAAGGATGCAGCCTGGTTCTTATTCCCTGGGGAAGTCGGGAAGTCTCAAACCCAGAGCCATAGAGGGTGTGCACAAAGAATCTGGATCAACGTTTCTATAGGGGGGAATGCTTTGCATGCAGAATGCCCCAAGTTCGATCCCTGCCATTTCAGATTTAAGAGGATCAAGCAGCAGGTGATGGGAAAGACCTTCACCTGGAGGAGAGCAGCTGCCAGTCAGAAGAGACAAGATTAGGCTAGGTGGTCAAATCACTTGATCTGTTAGGAGGCAGCTTTTTACGATCCTAAGTGCTGCTTGGTGTAAGCTAAGGCAGTTTCACTGAGCCCAACCTTTATATTACAAATTATGTAGCACAACAGCCATGCCCCTAACATTGCAATCCTAATCACCTCATTGAAGGTTACTTGAAACCAAGAGTCCTTAAGATGGTTAGGATGAGATCCTGGTGTTTGTTAACAGACAGGTATGCTTAGGTAAAGGTAAAGGGACCCCTGACCATTAGGTCCAGTCGTGTCTGAATCTGGGGTTGCGGCGCTCATCTTGCTTTATTGGCCAAGAGCTGGCGTACAGCTTCCGGGTCATGTGGCCAGCATGACTAAGCTGCTTCTGGCGAAACAGAGCAGCGGACGGAAACGCCGTTTACCTTCCCACTGCAGCGGTACCTATTTATCTACTTGCACTTTGATGTGCTTTCGAACTGCTAGGTTGGCAGGAGCAGGGACCAAGCAACGGGAGCTCACCCCATCGCGGGGATTCAAACCACCAACCTTCTGATCAGCAAGCCCTAGGCTCTGTGGTTTAACCCACAGCGCCACCCGCGTCCCTACAGCATTCTTATTTGCTTGCAAATCAAAGTTCCCATTATTTGCAAAAGATCCTGAAACTTTTGTAAGGCTCAAAAACACTTAAGGGATATTTTTGCACTTACTTCTAGAAAATGTTGATTCCCTTTCAGCTGATAAAGACATTTAGCCCTTTCCCTGGTCCTCTGTGCTACAAGATCAATAAATACAGAGAAGCTCTTTTGTTTAAAAAGAAAAAGAAAAAAGCATGGACAGAGTTTGTGTCTGCAAGGGCCTCCATATTGCAGGCCCTTGGTTCCAAGATGGGAGTCAGGTGGTGAGCTTGATCTGTATATCGGCATATATAGGTCACACCGGGTGATTGTGGAGATGCTTCCTTGGCCTCTTGCCTCTAGATGGGGCTAAAGAGTCTCTGGTCAAATGACAGTAGCTAACAGGCCAGGCTGTGCACAGGAAACCTCATTTTGCAGGAGATCAGGAAATGCTGATTGCAGGAGGTCTTCACTCCTCGTTGTAAACCCTGTTGCTGGATAAACTAGTTCTGCCAGCGTGTGCCCTGCAAATAACAGCTGACAGCAAAACCCAACTCTACCCCCTCTTTGGGTTACAGCTAATCTTGTTTAATTGGACAGGGCTCGAGGTGTCACAGCTGAGCTGAGACACAATTCATTTCTGTCTCTTCTGCGCAGTGCTCAAATTACCAGGTGGGGCCTGCCCCCACTTATCTTTTGTGATGTGCCCCATAGCTGTTGTTTTCAGAAGGCTACTGGGGTGAGCACCACTCAGTTAGAATTGGGCAGAGTGACAGGTTAGGGCTTGTGGGTTGCATCAAGAGTCCCCCGTACCTTTCCTTCTAAAATTCAAGCACTGATAGTGTGCTGCAATTTAAAACGTTGCATTTTTCGTCTTGCTTTCTTGCTACAGACTAGTTTCTCGTGTAACTTCATGGTACCGATTCTAAGAAAATCACAGAACTCCGGGGGAAATTGCTGCTGCTGCTGCTGCTCAATGGCCTTCGTTCTCTGTCTCTTGGCTGGTTTCACAGACGTAGCTGCCAATACAGGGAGATACAGCTATAGATAGAACAGAAAATTGGATGGACCTTAATGAGGGAGCTGCTGAACTCATATGGCTTAAGCATAATAGCATGCAAGAAATCACAGTCTGCTCTTGCAGTACGCAAATGCCACATGCAAGGGCGGACCAATCCTTGGTTTCCTTTGTGCTCTTGCAAAGCTACTGTGCCTGCTGCCCCAAATGCATATTTAGCAGCCCTGCTCTCAAAAACCTGTTCCTTTCATCCCAGACCAGCTTAGAAATAGCCCATGAAAGTCTGCCCAGAGAGATATATGAGCAAGCCTAAATATACATCAGATCAAGAGTTAAAATTCAGAAGGAACAACCAAGAGTCTTGGGGACCTTAAAGACTAACAAAATTTATTATGGCATAAGTGTTCATGGACCACAATCCACAAGTAAGTGTGTATGCTATATAGGACTGCAGGTGTACTCGCTCACCTGGGGGAAGGACCCACTAAACTCTATGTATTTACTTCTGAGTAAACCAGCTAAACCAGGTTTGGTTCTCAAACTCTCGGTGAGTTAGGGACTTCCCCTGCATTCAAAGGCAGGCTCTGGTGGATTCAGCAGATGAGACCAAATTGTGGGTCCAAATGTCAAGAAGGTGGTTTCTGCACATGTTGTAGAGGGAAGTGAGGGGTAGATGGGGCTCATCCACCTGGGAAGGTAGCCCGTCTAGGAGAAGGAAAACTCTGGTTCTAAACCTCTGCTGCCATGTGGGATATCTTCAGAAGAAAAGGCTAAGGAGTAAATCCTACACAAATCTGGAGTGGAGTCCTAAGACGGTTGGGTGGAACCTTGTACGCCTCCTTCTGTCAACTCCTCCGGTCAAGCGGAGGGGGGGGTTCAAACGTATTGCTCTGCTCTCCTTTGTACCACATCAGCGAGGTTGGGGGGTCTTGTTGTCTGGACAGCCCAGGACCTCCATACACACAACCCAGGCTTGCACCCCGGGTAGGTCACTTTGGTGCTGCTAACATAGTGGCTTGACTTCACACACACCCACCCGAGGCACACTCCTTTGTCTCTCAAGACAGATGGATGCCAACAGCAAAAAAAGATTTGCATAATATTGCACTCCTAGACTCCGCTCGTAGATTGCAATTGGAGAGGAATAGAGGGATGAGGTAGGCTGGGAAATGAGAATATTAGATGTGGTGCAGACCTATTTAATTTTTATCCCCCGCCCACTTATTTTTGCACCCTGCTTTTCTTCTTTCATTGATTCCAAGGTCACCCATCTAAGCCTCGAACCAGTTTCAGTAAGGGTGTGGACTGGAGATGGGTGAAGAGGTTGCTGTTGGTTTCACTCCCTTTCTCATTTTCCCAATCTTAACTTCAGCTTCACACCTTTCTACATTACTTTGAATTCATCAGTTTTAGTGCGCATTTCTCCTAACAGGCAATTTTTTTTGCAAGCATGTTTTTCCAAATGTGATGCATTTTGTCTGTTGCTTTCACTAATATTTGTGTCCTAATGCCCACTTTCCCCTAATATGCCTGCTTGTGGAACACATTTTTTGGTTGTAGGCTGACACTGCAAAATTCAGAAAAGTGCAGGTTCGCATTATAATGCAAAGAGGACCAACTCCCCGCCCCCTCCATTCCCACCCAGAGCAAGAGGGGTGGGGAGCAATGAAATGGATAGTGTTTTGAATGAATAGAAATGTAAAAAGCGATTTCAGTTCTGCACCTCTGGCTGAAAAAGCCAGATTGCTTTTAAACGTCCTTGGCTCACGTGAAGGATAAACCTGCCTCTCTCCTCTTTTCCCTTTTCCCAAGTCATCCGTGGCTCTACAGTGCTCTCGCCTCTCCCCTTCCATTCATCTTATTTTGCAAGAGATGCTCTGCTGAGTCAAAGCACTGAGCTTGCCTTTCCTCCTTTACGTAGCAGTTGCATTTTTCACAAATGTCAATGATCTTGTATTTCTGCTCTTCTTCTCTTCTTCCTTTCTTAGCCATGCTTGAAAAAGCCCTAAGGGGGACAAATGAAAATTGAACCTGAGAAGAAGGCTAGGGAACGAAAAGGTGAGACATCTTAAAAAAAACAAAAAAAAACACCCTCTTTCTAATTTATTTATTATTTTAAGGGGAAAAAATGGCAAAAGGTTGATGTTTAGGACTTGGTATTGCCATGAGATTATCATCACAATCCTATACCTCCTCCCAAGATGTAGGATTTCTGCTAATGACACACTGTGATATAACGAGCAGTTCTAGAGAAGGGACCATATTTCATTGCTAGAATGAAAGGCTTCATAGTCTTCGCATTGCTACTTTGACGGATCAAGTATCTGTCAATGTGGAAGACCTCTGTACATGAGGCTACACTCTGGCTGTGCAAAATCCAAATGCTCGGAGACACACACACACACACACACACACACCTTCTCTGTATCAAGGCGAGCAAGAGGCATTATCATTGTTCAAGAAGACATTCTAGCCAGGCAAAAGCACCACTCAAAGAGGATGAAGAGCAGGGCTGCTAAGGAGTGTGTCTTGCAGAGGGGATATGGCCTAGAATGAGTCCTGAGGGGCCTAGAGGGACCCACATTTGGCCTCTGGGCCTGTGGTTCCCCAGCCCTGCTCCAAAGGGCCAATCAGGTCTGCACCCACTTAGCAGCACTGCAGGATGAGGTGCTATCGGGGAGCTGAGATTGGCTCCAGGTTCTTGCAGAGCTTTATTAACCACTAGCCACGAAATTTGGGAACCCCTCCCAAGTTCCGTACCCATTTTGTACGGTGAACGTCATGTTTTGTACCACCCTGCAAACTGAGTAATATCACCATCATACCAGGATTTGTAGTTAACACCCCAAAATCCAACATTGTCTGATTCACTCCAAACTTTTGCAATAGTTTTGTACTGCGAAACCCCACATTTTGAGCATCAATCACTCTGTTGGGGAGGTGATACAGAACGTGGGGTTTGCGGTACAAAACTATTGCAAAATGTTTGGCACAGTTTGGAGTGAATTGGACAATGTTGGGGTTTGGAGGCGGGATACCTGTGACCCCTGGTTTGAGTATCAATTACTCCGTTTTTGGGGAGGGTACAAAACATGAGGTTTGCAGAACAACAACTCATTTTTTACTAAACAGTACAAAACAAGTGCAAAACTTTGGCACCAGTTTGGAGGGGTTTCCAAATTTCGTAGTTCGTAGTTAATAAAGCTTTCTTGTGGCACCCCTGGTGGCAACCCCCAAGTTTGCATCTGAGTAATGTGTGAAGTTTAGGGACGCGGGTGGCGCTGTGGTCTAAACCACTGAGCCGAGGGCTTGCCGATCAGAGGGTCGGCGGTTCGAATCCCCGCAACGGGGTGAGCTCCCGTTGCTCGGTCCCAGCTCCTGCCCACCTAGTAGTTCGAAAGCACGTCAAAGTGCAAGTAGATAAGTAGGTACCACTCTGGCGGGAAGGCGCTGCTCTGGTTCACCAGAAGTGGCTTAGTCATGCTGGCCACATGACCCGGAAGCTGTCTGCGGACAAACGCCGACTCCCTCAGCCTATAGAGCGAGATGAGCGCCGCAACCCCAGAGTCGTCCGCGACTGGACCTAACGGTCAGGGGTACCTTTGCCTTTACCTTTAATGTGTGGAGTGGCCTTGAAACCCAGCCAGCAACTAATGCCAGAAATCCCCTTGTCTCCCATGGTTTCGAAGTCCTCTGGATTCCCATGCTACCCCTTTGTTAGTTTTGGCTCAAAATGCAAAGCACAATCCTTTAAAAGCTTCAATGCTGGAACATATTGAAGGCCTTGATGCACCAACCTGCGTTCCCAAGGACGTCTGAGTATCTCAACAAGTTCATGCCAGGTCTTATTTACTGGCCCAAAGCAGCTAAATGCCAGAGAACACGTCTCTGCTTTTGATTTGTCTGCAATCAATAACTGGATGCCTAAACTGTAGCTTTGATACAGCTAATCTGATTCCAAGTTGCAGGAGCTCAGCTCAGACACTATTGGGTTAGAGCGGACTCAGAAAGTTTCTCTTGCCCAGCTTGGCAGTTTATCATCAAGACGCGTAAAGAATATCGAAGAATTTGGCACCTGCCCCTCTTCCTCCCTCCCCTCCCCTCATGGTCTTCTATTAGTAATTAGTGAAAATGAAACAAACTTTTAAAAAATTAATCATTCTGCCTGCTCATCAGTTACACTCAAATATGTTTGCCGGTTGCCAAAAATCTTAATATGGGTGCCTTATCAGCAGGGGTGCCAACTTGAATAAAATATTGTGGGGTCCCAGGTAGGCCCTGCCCCACATAATTGATCACATGGCTCCTAGGCTTTTCAGAGTTAGCGAAGGAAATGTGAAATAGCTTGCAATGAAAGAAGTGAAAATTTACAGTGCATTTTTAAAAGGCATGACCAACTTTTTATTTTCTTTTATGATATTATACCAACATAGCTTCGAAACATAGCTTCCAAACATATCTATCAATGAATAAATAAATCAAATAACAATGAGCATATGTGTGGGAAGACGAATTAGATCTCCCTCATTTTCTGCCTAGCATTTGATGTGCCCTTTGAGAAACTGCTTTATTTTGGTGGAAACTACACACACATAAAAAAAACATTTTGAAAAGAACATTGAATTTGGCATAGCTCCCTGTCACCATCTAGTGTCACATTTGTATATTGCACTTTACAACATATTTAAAATGTTTTATTCGCAGCTGTATGGGTGAGTCCTTTATTTATGGTATTTCGATACTGATTAATTTCTGAAGTTTTTAAGCAATTACCTATAGTTGATCCTGCTCTCTGGGCACAGGCGATAGCAGGGTCTCTTTGAAGAAGTTCAGAAGTATATCATGAAGTGAGGCGAGATGGTAGAATGCACTTTACCACTTCTCCATGCAGGGAGGAGGATCACATTTCTGAAAGTTTCCCTATGTAAAATAGACAACACCTCCTTGCAAGGAGAAAACCAGCACAGTAGAGAAATTATCCTCTGATGTGCTACCTTTCCTCTTGCAGGGAGGTGTTTAAAACACACACACACACACACACACACACACACACACACACACACACACCCCTCACCTGCTTCCCTTTGTAATGTAGACAAGCTCTTCCTGCAAGGAGAAAATCAGCACAGTAGAGAAAATATCCCCTGATGTGCTACCTTTCCTCTTACAGGGAAGTGTTTAAACACACGTGCCCCTCCCCCACCTTCAGTCTGAAGTGGCACAAACCACACTTTGCCCTCAGGATTCTTCCACCTTATTCTGCTGCACATGTGGACCAGGATCAGGGCAGGGTGGCAGGGGCAGAGTTTGAATTCTCATGGCACACAGAATGCCTGGCACAAAAGAAGTTATGTGGGAGGAGAAGTCTCCTCGGGGGCTTTCTTTCTTTGGTTTTAAAGCAGCTGTGTGTGGTGGGGAGCTGATCTGGATGAGGGCCAAACGCTTTGCCCCTTCGTCTGATTCCCCAGCTTAAATCGAATATCATCTCTCTCACACACCCTTGAAACTGCTATAGGATGGTCATGTGTCATTTAGAGAGGACTGACGGTTATCACTTTGAAGTGTGGTCAGAGGATAGTCCTCTGTTTGAAAGACTGTCCAGCCCAGATCCAATTTTTAACATAAAGAAACAACAGAAGGGAGAGCAGACAAGGCTTTGAAGATGCCCATCAACATTTAGAGAATAAACTGAGCAAGCACAGAAGTCACACAATCTGCTTAAACCGTATACCTTTACTCTTCAAAGCACATTTCCACCCTCAAAGAATTCTGGGCACCGTAGCTCACTCCTCACAGAGTTACAAGTCCCAGAGGCCTTAACAAACTTATTATTATTATTTTATTTGTACCCCGCCCATCTGAATGGGTTGCCCCAGCCACTCTGGGTGGCTTCCAGCCAGTGCCGGATTTACGTATAAGCTAAGCAAGCTATAGCTTAGGGCCCCAAAAAAATTATGAGTCTTTGTAAATTGTGTTTCTAAAGGAACTTTTGTTATTGCCAAGTGCCAATGTGTTTGCAGTACTAAGCTTGTTATGAAAAAAAATTATTTTAAGTTAGGGCTTAATAATTATTTCACTATTAATATACTTCTTCTTAATTGTATTTCACTATTAGTATACTTCTTCTTAATTGTATTTCAGTTCAACAATTACTTTGATAAAATACATATTTTGTTATGTTCAAATGGCTTTAGGTCCATAAATTACCATATAGCATATATTCAACACAAAAAAACAGCGACAATTTGTTGTTGACAAATGACAGCTGGACATATAAAGGGCCCCGTTACCTTCAGTAGCTTAGGGCCTCATCAAACCGAAATCCGGTCCTGCTTCCAGCATATGCAAAAACATAATAAAACATTAAACATTAAAGTCTTCCCTATACAGGGCTGCCTTCATATGTCTTCCAAAGGTTGTATAGCTACTTATCTCCTTGACATCTCATGGGTGGGCATTCCACAGGGTGGGTGCCACTACTGAGAAGGCCCTCTGCCTGGTTTCCCGTAACCTAACTTCTCGCAGTGAGGGGACTTCCAGAAGGCCCTCGGCGCTGGACCTTAGTGTCTGGGCTGAGCGATGGGGGTGGAGACACTCCTTCAAGCTCAGTACATAACAGAAGGTCAGCACCAACACTTTGAATTGTGCTTGGAAACATACCGGGAGCCAATGTAGGCCGTTCAGGACTGGTGTTATATGGTCTCGGTGGCTGCTCTCAGTCACCAGTCTAGCTGCCACATTCTGGATTAGTTGTAGTTTCTGAGTCATCTTCAAAGGTAGCCCCACACAGAGTGCATTCCAGTAGTCCAAGCAGGAGATAACCACTGCCTGGCGAGACAGTGCTCAGGCAGGTAGGGTCTCAGCCGGCGTACAAAATGGAGCTGGTAGACAGCAGAATTGACCTGCGCCTCCATGGACAGCTGTGAGTCCAAAATGACTCCCAGGCTGTGCTTTATAGTGTGTATGCTGCCTTGTCTCAGACTTCCCTACTGTGGTGAGATGTGTTGTAAATTAGTATATGCACATTTCATGCGAAGCTGTGTGGTCTTTTTTAGTGATGTGTAGGTGGGCAAGCTAAGCTGCTATTAGCCTTGGAAGGAAAAAACGTACAGGCAGTTCCTTCCCATCATATACACACTTTAGATGGGGAGCAGGGACAGTGTTTGTCCTGTTTCACCCCCTGAGGCGAAGGAGGAAAGTGACGTCCTGCCCCACCGTGTCGCCGCCCTGCCCCTGTTGAAGTCTCCCTCACCTGGGTTGCACGTCGGCTCCTGAAAAACAGTGTACAAGATCTCCCTGGGAACTGACCACTGCCCAAGGTGTCTCCCTCAACCTACCTCACGGGCAGACCAACCGTGGGAGGGAGAGATTTGGGCTTGGGCTTTGACAGGAGGAACATGGATCAGATCTCCTGTGCTGTGACTACAATCCAAACCTCCCCGCCGCCGCCACTCGCCAGATCAATCAGGTCTGATTTGATCCTTTTCCAGGTTTCTCCTGCAAAGTGAGATTGACAGCACTGTTGACGCAGTGGGCTGTTTGCTTATCTCTGTGCTCCAACATACGCATGACCTTGCTGAGGTTTGGCACTGGCCAGATTTAGTGGCAGTTCCAAAACTTTGGAACAAACTCCCCACTGAAGCAAATCTCTCCTCAACGTTATACTCTCTCGGGAAGGAGGTGAAGACATTCCTCTTCCTCTAAGCCCTTGCAGATCAGGAGGTGCAATTCACTGAGATCCATTTGATGGTACCCATTGCTGTTTTATTCTCTTTTTTCTGTTGTTTTTGTTTCTGCTGACAAACATTTTGCATCAATGTTTTAATTTGTTTTAGAAATCTGTGTTGGTGTGTTTTGCTATGTTGTACACTGCCCTGTGACTGTATGGTGGTGAGTGGTATAGAAATAACTGAAAATCAATCGATCAATATTGGTTCTCATCCATGAGTTGTCTAAAGTTTTGATTAAGTGATTGATTGATCTACTGAATGATTGATCTACTTATTAAAGCAGGGGTCATCAACTTTTGGGGGCTGCTGGGCACATTAGGAATTTTGAGAAAGTGCTGTGGGAGCCAGTAACAGAAAGGGCTGCCATGGAGGCATGGCATAACACAAAATAGTTTCTATGGGGTTGTGGCATAATGGCTGCCACATCTGAAATGGTGTGGGCATGTCCCCATCAGCTGCCCCATGCAGGGAAAGGCTCCTACATCAGCCACCAGCACACTCACCGACAGAGAGAAGCTCCTTGTTCTTCTCATCTATTCAGAATGGATGGAAGAGTCCAATCCAGGCACCCAAGGAAATGTGAGCATGTTTAAGGGGGTATGCTCAGTGTAGGAGAGTCTGGGCTAGTGCAAACAGGAACTGAACAGGAAAAGCAAACAGACTCTTGTGCACTGTGGATTTTAGAGGGGATGTCATGGGTACCATTGGATAGTAGTCTTCAACTTTTTCAGGTGCAGGACTCACCTTTGACTCAAACATAAATATGGGGAGCCACTTTTCAATGTTTTACCATATATTTGCATGGTGGTAGTGCTGCTGTTGCAACCCAGCTTGGATCAGGCCATGACCCACCCAACCCATCAACTGAAGACTATTGCTATAGGACAGGGGTCAGCAAACTTTTTCAGCAGGGGGCCGGTCCACTGTCCCTCAGCACTTGTGGGGGGCCGGACTATATTTTGAAAAAAAAAATATGAACGAATTCCTATGCCCCACAAATAACCCAGAGATGCATTTTAAATAAAAGCACACATTCTACTCATGTAAAAACACCAGGCAGGCCCCACAAATAACCCAGAGATGCATTTTACATAAAAGGACACATTCTACTCATGTAAAAACATGCTGATTCCCGGACCGTCCGCGGGCTGGACTTAGAAGGCGATTGGGCTGCATCCAGCCCCCGGGCCTTAGTTTGGGGACCCTTGCATAGGAGATGCTGGCAAGTCAATTGAAGTTTGCAGGGTCAATCCCAGTTTATTTTAACCCACCCAAGTTATTGGGGTTAGGTGAGTTTAGCTAAACTTTTAGCTAAACATATGATCCTTAGGTTCTACATTTTGGATAACTAATGGTCATTTTAACTAAAGTCCTTTTCAGAATCTTTGTAAAGAAATGCTACAAAGAAATGTTACAACTTAGCATCATACCAAATTGCCTTTCATTAGAATCTTTTTCCAAGTATTGGCAGTTCTCTAATGGGTCTGGCCCATCAGCGTGTTCATGTAAAGGTCTTGCCAATTGCTTTGTTTTTCTTTTAAAAAGAGAACTTGCTATTGATTTGGAAATATTAATGCATACCATTTTTCCCAGCATAGAAGCAATTTCTTTCAGTACATTATATATCATATATGCAGAGCATTAACCGTTGGCCTGCCAAAGATGCAGCCAGGTGGGAACTCTCTAAATTCAAAGCCTAAGTTTGTAAAGGAAAATATGGTTGATAAATGGCAGGCCTACAAAACCTGCCATTTAGCCAGCCAGCCAGTAGGTTACTGGTTTAACCACTTGATTGTAGTTATAGACCCAGGTTCAGGAACTTTCTCAGTCTGGTTGACTGAGATCTTTATCTTCACAAGCCCTGCAGGCCACGTTTGGCAGATGGGTGCCAATCTCCTGACTTCATAAGGATGTCAGGTGGCAACCGTGCCTTTGAAGTGCGTTCCCAAGTGATTTCTCTGGGAACTGCTCAGAAATGCCCTACACAGTGAAGCCACACCTTTACCTGTCTCCCACACGATGACACATATGATGTCAGGGGTGGAGCCAGGTGAGTGTGGTTTGGGGGAAATGGCCTCATGGGCACCCTTCTTATGGGCTTTTTTATTTTATTTTTAAGGAGGGGAGCAGAAACACCCCACACATGCAAAGTTCTTTCCAATCTAATCTGTCCATTCTGCTGATTCCAATAAATAGTAAACGAAGACTATTATCTGCCAGATCCATTAGTCAACAAGAGCCAGTTCTTCTGTAAAGATCCTTTTAAGAGCTTCACAGCTCTGCCTTTTTAGAGCTTCATAGCTTGGAGAATTTTAGCAGTTTTCCTCAAGTGTTGAAGGAGTGGATATTCAGTAATTCCACAGAGGCCCAAGACTGTAACAACAGGAACATAATTTAATTTAGTTATTAGATGCCTCTTTTCTTCCTGGTAGTTATGTGCTACCCAAAGGGATAATATAACTGTTTCCCTGCTCTCCCCCCCCCCCAACCCTTCAAATTTTAAAAAAGATTTTCTAAATATAGTTCCAGTTCCTCTCTTTTGTTTCGATTATTATTTATTGTTTCTAGATAATGGCTTTTGAGAGAGAGAGAGAGAGAGAGAGAGAGAGAATTACTGATTTAAAATGAAACATCTTTTTTGAGATCTGTATGTCTCCAGGTGCATTCAGAAGCACTGTTAAGTACAGAAAGCATGACTTTATAATGAGCAAAGCTCAGGTACATACACACACGGGAGGGAGGGATGGTCTCAGTGCTGGGCAGAGAGAGAGAGAGAGAGAGGGGGGGGGGCTTTTGGATTGATTTGTTATGAAATTCCCTGAGCAGGCAAGACACACAAATGAGTTCTCCAGTGTGGCACTGCCATGGGTGAATCTGTCTCTTTGTCAGGCTGTGATCACATCTTGATATCAGGAGGCATCCTCTTCCTCTAGTCTACACAGAAAAGAACACTTGCACTACATTGTATTTAGAATAGAATCCACATGGGAGCGACCTGCTTTTGGAGGAGAGATTATATTTTGCTCGCTATTATTTCAGCTAACAGCTCACTCCTGTGCTATTCTGGCCCAGCCACCTGCTCAGAAAAACCCAGCATGCCGCTAAGTGTCACAGTACCCTAAATCAGAAGCCGAAACTCAGCCAAGTAGAATGCAGCAGCAAAGCACTAATGAGCTTGCCACGTAAGTTTATTTATTTGTGTGCAGAAATCTCAGCTACTGGTATTAGCGTAACAGCACACGGAGAATCTACCAAGCTGGCTAAATGCAGAAAAAGGGTTTCGTGTTTTGTTTTTTGTTTTTTTTTCCAAATCTATGAATATTCTTTGACATTTGGAAAGGAAACCATGCTCTATTTCTATATACATTCCAGTGAATTAACATTTGCTAGCATGTACAAAAGGTCTGGTCTCAATACAGGCTGAAAATGCCTCCTAGAAACCATGGATCAGACCAATTATTTGGGTGACGAAACATGTAACATTTTAAGTGTGTGTGGTGGCAGGAGTTGAAAGTGACCCTGAAAACATGTTCCTTTTTCTGTCCTGTTTAAAATTCTGTGGGGAAGCCCCAATTTTGTGTGTGTGTAAGTTTTCAGCTTGACTAGGACCCCTGACCGTTAGGTCCAGTCGCAGACGACTCTGGGGTTGTGGCGCTCATCTCACTCTATAGACCGAGGGAGCCGGCGTTTGTCCACAGACAGCTTCAAGGTCATGTGGCCAGAATAATAATAATAATAATAATTTATTATTTGTACCCCGCCCATCTGGCCGGGTCTCCCCAGCCACTCTAGGCGGCTATGACTAAGCCACTTCTGGCGAACCAGAGCAGCAAATGGAAATGCCATTTACCTTCCTGCCGGAGTAGTACCTATTTATCAACTTGCACTTTGACGTGCTTTTGAACTGCTAGGTAAAGTCAAGTCAAATGTGGTGGCTGCCTATTGGCCCATATATGTCACATCACCAACATCCCACCCACCCCAAATCCAAGTTATTTACAAATATTTGTGATCCTGGCAAAAATGAGAGCTAAAAAAATTATAGTCCCATAACATAGCAGGTACTGCACCATAAAATGAACATTGGAAACTAGGACAGAAGTACTAGCATTGTAACCAGGAAAATTAACAAAACAATCCTTAGATTCAAACGTACCCAAACAGCCATCTTTTCTCAGCTCTACCTAGAAATACCAGAATTTGCATTTGGGATCTTTTGTACAAAAAGCATGTGCTCTGGCACTGACCTGTCTCAGCACCTTTTGTGAGTGCAGGGCTGGTCTATATGAGAGATGCACACATGAAGATAACTAGGCTTTGGCTAATAGGATTTGTGTGGATGCATTTTCCAAAGCACTGAAGGGCAGATTGAAAGGCTGATCTAGAGAACAGAATACCTGCTACTCCGATCTTTTTGAAAGCGGATCATCTTGCCCTGGAACTGCAGGCCCTTGGCACCCGTTTCAAAAAGACATCAGAGTAGGACAACCAGAAGGAGGAGGAAAACATAAATGCAGCTTGTACAAAATGTCTTACTGGAAAGCACAGGTGGCTCTCTGAAAATAATCTCATTTCAGTTTTCTAGCACGTCCAGAACCTATATTGTAATAGCATTTGCACTTGCTGTAATTGAATCTAATATGATTTTGGAAGATTCAAAAGGGCATAATTACAATAATCAATACATCATAAAGTGGAATAAAAGCGTAAAGTAGAATTCTGATTCTCGAAAGGGGGGAGAGGTCTCATGAAACCTCAGCTCCACTTCCAAGCCTCTTCCCCCTTCCTTCCTACAGTGTTTCAAACTGGGATCACTTTACCCACTTACAGAGCAATCCTAAATCCTGGCTGGGAGCAGAAGGTGGAGCGGAATGGGGCATCTGCTGCCAGAGTGCAGAATGGGATGGGTTTTTGGGTTCACTTTTCACAGGACCAGTCAATCCGAAACCACAAGCATTCCACCTCCACCCCATTCCACCTCCACCCCATTTGGGGGTTTTCTGCTGGCTATTACCAAGTGGAAGAACCACTGGCAATACCTTCCTGCCTACCAGGCTGGCTTTTCATGATACCCCAAATCAGCTGCCTGAAGTGACTACCCCAGTCTGCCTAAGAATAGGGCCAGCTCTGACTTGCATCTTGATGAACCCTAATAATTTTGTCCACTTCTACAAAGTTGAATATAATCTGCACTGGCAGCATTGTATCTCCAGGATTTGCCCTCTCAGTGTGTGTGTGTGTGTGTGTGTGTGTGTGTGTGTGTGTGTGTGAATGAACAGGTGCACAATACAAACTATATAAGTCTTTAGAAACTGTCTAAGATTGAATATCTTTACTCCTGAGATGTTTTTTTCCCCTTCAGCAATATTTTCAAATCTTTAAAGGCCACTCACTCTTCCCTGCTTCCCCGGTGCAAAGGTAACAGAAACAGGTGAGCACTTTTGCAGAAGTCAGCTGTCTGAAAAGGCTACGCATGCCAAAAACTGTTACCTGGATCGCTGTCTTCTTTGTCTTGTGGTCATAAATTAGACGGGAGGGGAAGCCCAAAGGCTGACGGTAAAACTGTATGCATGTGGGATTTTCAGCACAGAAATGGCCGCATGTGTTAGATCAAGCAAACCTTCGCTCTTCCAACGCTCCCAGCTGCATTTAACACAAGAACTGAATTTAGTAGAGGCTAAATACAAAACAAATACAAAACACTGTTGGAAGAAGGAGAAGAAGAAGAAGAAGAAGAAGAAGAAGAAGAAGAAGAAGAGGAGGAGGAGGAGGAGGAGGAGGAGGAGGAGGAGGAGGAGGAGTTTGGATTTGATATCCCGCTTTATCTACTCGAAGGAGTCTCAAAGCGGCTAACATTCTCCTTCCCCTTCCTCTGTGAGGTGAGTGGGGCTGAGAGACCTCAGAGAAGTATGACTAGCCCAAGGTCACCCAGCAGCTGCATGTGGAGGAGCGGAGACACGAACCCGGTTCCCCAGATTACGAGTCTGCCGCTCTTAACCACTACTCCACACTGGCTCTCCCTACACTGGAGAGTGGGGAGAGATGTTTGGCCCTGAGAGGCCAAAGAGGTTCAGGTGGGTGTCTGAGCTCATCCAAATATATGATATGATTTGGGGGGATTTGGAAATCTGCATATGGGGGAGAGCGGGGGATCCTCCTCTAGCCCCCCATTTCAATGCTCCACCCATCCTCTACCAGCCTGAATATTGGTTTGTATGTGGTTCCTGGTCACCGATGACTACCAGGCTAATGATTAAATGCAAGGCTGTAGTAAGAACTAACTTGATCAGAATCCCAGCAGCCTGTGAAGAAGTTTTCAAGGGAAAGCACTACAGCAGGGGAGGAAAAGTAATGCATTCTGCTTTATGGTGTCCTTATTGATCCTGCCTGAAGATAATTTCTATCAGATCCCCTTGCTCCTATTTCGCCATAAAGGCCTCACGTTGATAGGGAAATGAAGCTGTACTACTAATTGGAAATGGGGCATTGGTTACCTGGGCAAAATAAAACCCAGCCACGGCTTTCATTCATAACAAATGCTGCTCAACTAGCTGTGCTCTGCCTCTTTGTCTCCTGAGAGAGTATTTAAGTGCCACTGCCTTAACTCATTTACAATCCTGAAAGCTAAGCCAAGGGTAAAGCTTAAGGTAAGTTTTAAAAACCAACTATAGATTTAGCTCCCTGTAGGTTAGCTATAAATTTAGTTCTTTGTGGTAGGATTTTTGTTCCTTCAAAAAGCAGGTAATAAGACTCTGAGGGCCAAAGCTGACGTGACAGGAAAGATCCATGAGCAAGATTTCCTGTGGGCCATTTTGTTAAAGTGAAAAGCAGCCATGGGGAGACCCAGAATCAGACCGAAGCCACGATTGGTGCTGAGGGTGGGGAGGGCTTAACCCTTTCCAATCACACAGTTTCCCCAGCCAACTATATGTTTCCAGGATACAGTACTAAGTTCTCCCCTTGCAGGCCAGTTAGCAGCTTGAGGGACTCACTTTGCAAATGGAAATGAAGTGATGGTGACGGCAGTGGCGGCGGCGGCGGCGGGGGTTAAAACTCCTCCCCTAGAGCCAGAGCCACAATCTTACCCACCCCTGCTTTTCACTTTAAAGCGAGGAAAGTCTACTTTGTTCCTGAAACAAGTTTCAAGTGCTGAAAAGTTAGTAATAGTAATAGTAATAGTAATAGTACTACCACTGTAAGATTTTGACTGCATACACACAATACATTTAAAGCACATCCACCCCTCAAGAATCATGGGAGCTGTAGTTTATCTCCCATCGAGCTTCAGTTCCCAGCACCCTTAAACTACAGTTCCCAGGATTCTTGAGGGTGTATGTGCTTCAAATGTGTGTGTTTATGTGTGTTTTCTCTAGAAAAAGACCTCGCTCTTAGAATGGCAATGGCGCCCACCTGAGAGGTGCCGGAACTGAGTTCCAGTGAGTTCCAACTGGAAAAAAGCCCTGTGTGGCAGTAGTGGTATAGTTCAGGGGTCAGCAACCTAAGGCCCATGGGCCGGAAGCAGCCCGCGGAGGTAGTTTGACCTGCCCACGAGCCGCCCCCAAACTGAGCCACCCGCTCGCGCACTGCGCTAAACCGGCACAGCGCGGCACGGGGACTTGCTTCCGCAGCGCCAGAAATCGCATCTGCGCAGATGCCAGAAATCGCATTTACACACGCGCGGACTCCGAAAATTGTGGGCGCGCTCACGCATGATCCAGCCCACAAAGGGATCTCCGCAGGACCGATCCAGCCCAGGCAAGGTAAACCTTTCCAATCCCTGGTGTAGTTAGTTTCAAACTCTGACTTTAACGGGTTTACGGAAGGGGTGAGGAACCTTTTGTCATACTGAGGGCTGCTTTCTTTTTTAGGCAGTTTTTGAAGAGCCACATACCAGTAACGGGTGGGGTCTGAGGTAAAAGCAGGCAGAACACAAATGTACATTTTACCTTACTGCCAGCAGGCTGGTTTCGACACACGCAAGCCGTCTCTATTCTTGCAAGCAAGGGGTATTGTTGGACTATGCCAAAATGGCAAAATTGACCAGAAAGCTCAGGAACCAAGAAGACCAAAACTTTAATAAGGAATGGGGAAATTTTATAATTTATCTTGGAGACCACTGTAAACAGGTGAAAACATTAGCAGGATTGCAATAACACTTGTAATGTAACAGGTATTATTGAGATAATGAAGTTATATATATATAAATATAATATGGAGTACAGAAAAAGATGCAGTAGAAATGATTTAATAACAGAACCCATGCAGGGGAAGGTGCGAAGTCCAGAGATTCAGAGGAATCTCTTAATTGTGGGTATGTGTTACGTCATTTTTATAATTTTATACTTGTAAAATCAAATAAAAATTATGTTCAGGCAAAATACAAAAAATAAAAATAGAACTATAAAAAATAATGTGCAATGGGGCCCTCCCTGCTCTTTCTGTTGAGTGGGGCACTGGGTTTTGTCCCCAATGTCCTGCCCTGACACCACCACTCTGTGGAGGGAGCACTTAGTTCTAGGTTTTGTCCTTCAAAGTAGCTTCCTCTAGTCAGAAGTAGTTCGCCAGGTGGGACCGAGTCGCTAGTAAGTCGCTGCTGGTTACAGAGAGGGAGGAGGGAGGCAGCAGGAAGGTTGATGCAGGGCAAACACACCGTGAAACCACTATCACAGGGTCTTAGGCATGGTTCTTCCATGGCATTTTATGAATTGTGTGTAAGTGGTAACTCCAGGCACTTTATGCTGGTGCCATATAACCAGGCAGCCATGATGGTTGCAATCGAGACGTGAAAAATATGCTGCGTGATTCTTAAGAAATGAACTCTCAACCGCACTGGACTGCTTCCCTCTGCTCAGTTTTCTGTGTATTTTCCCTCCTTTTCTCATTACCTCTTAACATTGTTTGCTTTTATATTGCATGCCTTAATATATAGTATTTGTATCTTGATTATTAATTTTATGAGGTGACTGTGGCAGGGGAGTTTGTATTATTGTTTGCATGCTGAAAAATTAATAACAATTTTTAAATAATTAAAAACTAACTTTTCAACAGCCTGTTCATTTCATATGGGCTATTTGCTTGCTTCCCCCGGCACAACATCGCCCACCACCCAAAAAACAACAACCCATTGGCTATGTTTCCAGAATAAAGAGCTCCAATTGACTTGAAAGTTATAGCAATGGGCCTCAGGATTAATGTTCATGTAATTTCAATAATTAGCCCGGGATGGTGACACAGATGGAAAAAACGAAGTCTGTAGCCGTGTCCTATGGTTGCAGGTTGTGGTTAAGAAGAAGAAGAGACCTTAACCACAATGGCCATCAAGCCATTATTACTTGCACTAATAAGGACTGCTTTCAATCCAGCTTTTTGGATTGCAACTGCCCCCTAGAAGGATCCAGAAAGTAGAGTCTTTCTCTGCCACTTTCCTTGCAAAGTAACCTTTCAGATAAATTAGCATACCCTCCAACATTTCTCTGATGAAAATAGGGATGTCCTATTCCAGTGATGGCTAACCTTGACACTCCAGCTGTTTTGGGACTACAACTCCCATCATCCCTGACCACTGATCCTGTTAGCTAGGGATGATGGGAGTTGTAGTTCCAAAACATCTGGGGTGTCAAGGTTAGCCATCACTGTCCTATTCCATACCCTCCAACATTTCTCAAATGGAAATAGAGATGTCCTAAGGCAGTGGTGGCTAACCTTGGCACTCCAGATGTTTTGGGACTACAACTCCCATCATCCCTGACCACTGATCCTGTTAGCTAGGGATGATGGGAGTTGTAGTTCCAAAACAT
The DNA here is from genome assembly GCA_034641385.1 of Darevskia mixta. Taxonomy (NCBI): domain Eukaryota; kingdom Metazoa; phylum Chordata; class Lepidosauria; order Squamata; family Lacertidae; genus Darevskia; species Darevskia mixta. The sequence continues at coordinate 25,008,148 of JAWWNH010000011.1, forward strand.
CTGGAGTGCCAAGGTTAGCCATCACTGTCTTAAGGAAAAGCAGGACATTCCAGGATCGAATCAAAAACTGGGGCGGCTTCTGTAAATCTGGGACTGTCCCTGGAAAATAGGGACACTTGGAGGGTCTGCACCAGTCAATGACAGTAGAATTCAGGGCTTAAAGGATATCTGCTCTGTTCACTTTCTAGCTTCAGTTTGGTTAGCTTCACTGTGTGAATTTTGTACATTGGTGCACTGCAGAGGTGTCTGAGTGGTGAGGCTCTGCAAGAGAAACTTGGCATTAAGAATACCAATCCCTCACATCAGTTGTGCCTGCTATAGTTTGTTAAGCAAATATTTCCATAAAGCTTTCACTCTGGGTACATGCTGTATCGTTTCCAACAGCAAATGTATGTTTAACTGGTAAAGAGCACTGAACAGGAGCTTCTCGAGGTTCTCAGTATGTTAATTGGATCAATTGGAAAGGAGAACACAGGGACTTTATTTAAAGACCAGATCCCGCTCAGGTTATGCTTTATTGCATTGCAGCCAGTATTCCAGAAAGTGGGGGTTACCTCAGCCTCTGTATCTGTGACCTGATTCACAGGTGCATCACATTCCGCAGACGAACTCTCACATCCCTTCGATGCAAGTTTAGCTAATTGAACATGATACTTTCCAACAGAAGTAGCTGTCAGGAGTGCATACAGGAGCCAGGCCCTGTGACTGGTAGGACTGGGGCCTTCCTGAGTTTGCCCTGGAAGGGCAAGGCACGGCCACACAGGTGAGGCTTGACAGAAGACTCGTAGCACCTGGTGGCAAGTGCCGGGAAGGGTATATAATACCAGCATTTCCCTCTGGCTCTTTGCCACAGCAACACGCTACCCACCTAGCTGTGCTTTGGCTTCCTGACTCCTGGTATCCTGACTCCTGGTTTCCTGATTTGTGGATTTTTGGCTTCCTGACCCCTGGATTGCTGACCCTGGACTGCTAATTCCTGATTCTCGACCTCTACCCCGGTCCCGACGTACCAAGACGGGACTCCAACTGCCTGTAACCCGGACCGTGACAGTAGCTCACCCATTTGGCCGCAAGCTTCCAAGTGATAAGATCCCAGGTGATGCATGAGTGTGTGTAAATCCATTCAGACACATCCATCCAATTCAAAGGGAGATGTCTGCATGTCAGTATCAACTATGCAATCAGATTGGGGTGGAGAACCTATGGGTCTTCCAAAGTTGCTGGACTACAACTTGTTGGGATTTTTACGTAGCTGATGCTGGATAGGCTTGGCTAGTGTGATTACTATAAATCACATGAGTTGTCTGAGAAGAGTGTGGGAACGGAAGACTGTCTTATCTCTTCCATCTGAGCATGTTATTGTACTGTACTTTCACTTTTGCAGTATGCATTGCTTGTTCTGCCAGAGCTTGGAGAACACAGACATGATTATGGATTCTCTGTATAGAATGTAAATAAAACGTAGTTTAGATCTACGGATGTGTCTCTCGTCTTGCTGCGTGATGCTAGAAGACTTGTGTGCACTTTTCATAAGAGAAGTGTTGCAGAAACGCCACTCTGGAATGAAGGGACATGCCATTCCGGAGACGTACCTACTGGGAACCTCTCAGAGGTCCTGGGGGTTCACCACTCCCCAGAGCGTATTCCCAACACAACTCCCATCATACATGACCACGGGCCACACTGGCTGGGGCTGATGAGAGTTGGAGTCCAACAATATCTGGCGGGCAACAGCACGAAGTTAGATCACATGATTAAGGGGTCGCAGTATTTTCCCAGAAGTGTCCTTCTCCAGCGTTGCTTTCAAGCCTTGCGCATCCTCTTCTGCATCCTCTTAAACAACCATTCAGGTCAACCCAATCATTTCCCACTAATGTCCAGCCGGCAGCTTGCACAAATGTCATTTAAAAGACATAAGACATCTGTGGTTTGTTGAGCCTGTCAGCAGGTCACCGCTGTGACTGAAGTTTATTAGCCAGGCTGACAAGGTTTTACCTTCCTGCCCGAGCCAACAACCCATTTTCTAATTCAAATAATATTTTTCTTTATTATCAACAAACCATTCTTTGTGCTTTTATTTGTTGGTTTGGTGGAGGGCACTGCTGATTTTACACTGAACAACTCACAGGCACTTAATTGCATCCAATTTCTGGGCTCGGGACCACTGGAGAATAATAATAATAATTTATTATTTGTACCCCGCCCATCTGGCTGGGTCTCCCCAGCCACTCTGGGCGGCTTCCAGCAAACATTAAAATACATTAACACATCACAGATTAAAAACTTCCCTAAACAGGGCTGCCTTCAGGTGTTTTCTAAATGTCATGTAGTTGTTGATCCCTTTAACCTCTGATTGGAGGGTGTTCCACAGGGCGGGCGCCACTACCGAGAAGGCCCTCTGCCTGGTTCCCTGTAGCTTTGCATCTCGCAGTGAGGGAACCGCCAGAAGGCCCTCGGCGCTGGATCTCTGTGTCCGGGCAGAACGGTGGGGGTGGAGACGCTCCTTCAGGTATACAGGACCGAGGCCGTTTAGGGCTTTAAAGGTCAGCACCAACACTGCTGTACATGTATGTGCTGAGAGAGAGAGAGAGAGAGAGAGAGAGAGAGAGAGAGAGAGAGCGTGCAGTGGGGAAGGCTGGCATGGGAGAGGTTGGGTGTCCCTGATCACTTTTGACTGGCCCCACTCACTGCTATCTTTGGTCCAGCATGCACTGTCCCTTCCATTATCCACAAAGGGAATGTGGCATAAGAAATATTGGCCACTCTATTCAGGAAGAAACAATGGCTGCTTTTATGGGCCCCCAGCACATAACTGGTTGACTGTGAGGGCCCCCAGCAAACAGCATGAGTAGATGCCCTCACATTACTTACGTGACAGAACCCCTGAATGCCCAATTGTGCATCTTTTCTGTGTAAATAAAAGGTTATAGAAAGGAGGAAGGAAAGGTTATTTGGGAAGAATGTGGTGACAGGGACCCATGGGACAGGTGTTTTCCTGGTGACAAGAGCACGGGGTCTCCTTCAAGCTGCACAAGAAATTGGAGAGGAATGACACAAGCAGATGCTGGCTCTTGGCATTGGCAGTGATAGGCAACGTTACACAATGTCAGGTGGAAAAAAAGAGGAAAAAACAGCTACTCTTTATAGCTTTTAGTGTTTGATTAGCCCACAGCTTCATCTGTTATACGGGAGAGAATAAATGTGTACAGAATATATAAATTCTGCATAAATGAAGGACTTCCAAACTGAAGTCACCTTTGAAGTTTTCCTGAATGTGGAAGCGAAGGGGGAAATTACAAAACTGTAATAGCAGCCATGGGGATCAGGAAGAGTTTCCCCAAAGCTGAAATGCAGATTACAGTCGCACACCAAGATCTTGTCATTTGCCATACACACATCAAGGTACCCACACCTGCTCTTACTTGCTTGTAAGCCCCCATACACTTTCCTATGACAACGAGGGATGTGGGTGGCGCTGTGGTCTAAACCCCCGAGCCTCTTGGGCTTGCCGATCATAAGGTCAGTGGTTCAAATCCCCGCAACGGGGTGAGCTCCCATTGCTCTGTCCCGGTTCCTCCCAACCTAGCAGTTCAAAAGCATACCAGTGCAAGTAGATAAATAGGTACTGCTGTGGCGGGAAGGTAAACGGCGTTTCCATGCACTCTGGTTTCCATCACGGTGTCCCGTTGCACCAGAAGCAGTTTAGTCATGCTGGTCACATGACCTGGAAAGCCGCCTGTGGACAAACGCCGGCTCCTTCGGCCTGAAAGCGAAATGAGTGCTGCAACCCCATAGTCACCTTTGACTGGACTTAACCATCCAGGGGGGTCCGTTTTCCTATGACAAAACTTCCACTGAATATGGACAACAACAACAACAACAACAACAACAACAACAACAACAGAGATACATTTCACCCATCATTGGAATTTCTCACTTTCCAAAAAAAAGAAAAGTGAGTTCCTCCTCCACCTAACTGGTTTTCCAGCCAGTTTTGACTATCATAATAAATTATATTGTTCGTATCTGATATTCTTTTGACTGTGATACAAAGGGTTATAATCCATATCATTCTGGCTGTTTCACTGAAATAAGTACATTTTTCCTGTCACATTTTATCTGAAGATGTCATGATGTATTTATTGGTTATTTTTATTTCTAAGCTCTGAGACACTTTATTGTTTTTGTGAAGTCTGTCAAACTGTCATCTTTACTAGGGGTAGGCATTTGAGCAGAAAGTGTCAATTATATTAAATAGCATATATAGTGTGTGTGTGTTTTTACTAAATTGTGTGTGTGTGTGTGTGTGTGTGTGTGTACACATGTGTGTGAATAGATAGAAGTGTTTTTTGGCATTGGAAATATGCATGGTAACTCATACAGTCATGATCAATGCAAAAACCATTACAACTTTCACCAAGAGTGACCCTTATTAAGAAGTAGGTTTCTGTGTATGCGATTTATGTAGATTATTTATATGTATGCGTGCATTTTATTGCATTTAACAAATAAAAGCAATTTAAAACCAGGAAAAATTAAAACAATGAGAAATACAAGCTACCGGTACATAAAATGCTCATCTAGTAAATATTAATAAGGAAATATCCTACCCATCCCAATAAAATACGAGCACTACTTCTCTGCCTCTAACCTCTGTCTCTGTGTGCCATATTTAAAATAATGAGCTTTAACAAACTTTAAAGAATGGAGAGAGCAGTTAGACTCTTTGAGTGCAAGTAGCAATGAAGGAGAAATTTGATTCCGTTCCCGTTTTAATGGTGAACCCACCAAATTCGCACTTCCTGAAATAATACACAAACCAAAACATGGCTATTCTTCACACATACAGATTTAATAAAGAAATAAAATGAATAAATAAAACACTTCTAATTTTGCAATGCAGTTTTGCAGTCAACTAATGTGTACAAAAATGCATAGATTAGGGAAATGTGCATTAAAATGTATATATTAGTGAAAATAATATATAGGAACATGTTATGTTAGGGGGGAAATACTTTGGAATAATAATAATAATAATAATAATAATAATAATAATATAATTTTTTATTTGTACCCCGCCCATCTGGCCGGGTCTCCCCAGCCACTCTGGGCGGCTTCCAACAAATATTAAAATACATCAAAATCACAAGTTAAAAACTTCCCTAAACAGGGCTGCCTTCAGGTATTTTCTGTATGTAGGATAGTTGTTTATCACTTTAACCTCTGCTGGGAGAGCGTTCCACAGGGTGGGCGCCACTACCGAGAAGGCCCTCTGCCTGGTTCCCTGTAGCTTTGCTTCTCGCAGTGAGGGAACCGCCAGAAGGCCCTCGGCGCTGGATCTCAGTGTCCGGGCTGAACGGTGGGGGTGGAGACGCTCCTTCAGGTATACAGGACCGAGGCCGTTTAGGGCTTTAAAGGTCAGCACCAACACTTTGAATTGTGCTCGGAAACGTACTGGGAGCCAATGTAGTTCTCTCAGGACCGGTGTTATGTGGTCCCAGCGGCCACTCCCAGTCACCAGTCTAGCTGCCGCATTCTGGATTAATTGTAGTTAATGTGACTGTTAGGCAAAAATGCAAGCGAAACTCTATCTATTAGTAGAAATCTGCAATGCTGATGAATTTTCATGAGGTGGTGTGTTTTTTTGCAAATTGATACGGAGATGAGAACGGAACTCAAGATTGGACAAGAGAGAAATGGAGAGAAACTGAAACTGACCGATGAGCCCTCCCCTAAGTGCGAGTATAAAGATGCTGACCTGTAACTGGATTTCAGAATGTGCTTTTTGATCTCCCAGTGCAGCATCTCCAATGCATCTCACAATGACCTCCATGACACCTTCCCCACTGCTTGTCTTCTGTGGAGACTTGCTTACTGTAGCAGCCAGGTAAGGAGAAGACAGGTGACAGGACTAGGGTTAGGGAGGAAGCGGCAGGATGGAGCCTGTCTCCCACTGCAGTGGGCGGTTTAGAGGCTTGGGCAACCCTAATTACCAATTGTTGGCAACTGGTAAAGTGACTTCATAGTGTCCTTCAAGCAAGGCATTTGGTTGATGGAGAATACCCAGACTCCCGTTAGATAGATGAATGATAGATGATAGAGATAGATAGATGATAGATAGATGATAGATAGATAGATAGATAGATAGATAGATAGATAGATAGATACTTTATTGTCATTGTACATAGTACAACGAAATTGAATGCCATCCCACATTTAGAGCCACATATATGCATTTAACATCACAGTAATCCAAGTTTATGCACCAACTACCAGTGCTGAAGAAACTGAAGTTGACCAATTCTATGAAGACTTACAACACCTTATAGAAATGACACCAAGGAAGGATGTTCTTCTCATTATAGGGGATTGGAATGCTAAAGTAGGGAGTCAAGAGATAAAAGGAACAACTGGCAAGTTTGGCCTTGGAGTTCAAAATGAAGCAGGGCAAAGGCTAATAGAGTTCTGTCAAGAGAACAAGCTGGTCATCACAAACACTCTTTTCCAACAACACAAGAGACGACTCTACACATGGACATCACCAGATGGGCAACACCGAAATCAGATTGATTATATTCTGTGCAGCCAAAGATGGAGGAGCTCTATACACTCAGCAAAAACAAGACCTGGAGCTGACTGTGGCTCAGATCATCAGCTTCTTATAGCAAAATTCCAGCTTAAACTGAAGAAAGTAGGAAAAACCACTGGGCCAGTAAGATACAATCTAAATCAAATTCCTTATGAATACACAGTTGAAGTGAAGAACAGGTTTAAGGATTTAGATTTGGTGGATAGAGTGCCTGAAGAACTGTGGATGGAGGCTCGTAACATTATACAGGAGGCAGCAACGAAAACCATCCCAATGAAAAAGAAATGCAAGAAAGCAAAGTGGCTGTCAAATGAGGCCTTACAAATAGCGGGGGAGAGAAGGCAAGCAAAATGCGAGGGTAAGAGAAGGCAAGCAAAATGCGAGGGTATCCTGAAAGATACAGGAAATTGAATGCAGACTTCCAAAAAATAGCAAGGAGAGACAAGAGGGCCTTTTTAAACGAGCAATGCAAAGAAATAGAGGAAAACAACAGAATGGGAAAAACCAGAGATCTGTTCAAGAAAATTGGAGATATGAAAGGAACATTTCGTACAAAGATTACCACAATTAAGAACAAAAGTGGAAAGGACCTAACAGAAGCAGAAGACATCAAGAAGAGGTGGCAAGAATACACAGAGGAATTATACCAGAAAGATATGGAGGTCTCATACACCCCAGGTAGTGTGGTTGCTGACCTTGAGCCAGACATCCTAGAGAGTGAAGTCAAATGGGCCTTAGAAAGCCTTGCTAACAACAAGGCCAGTGGAAGTGATGATATTCCAGCTGAACTATTTAAAATTTTAAAAGATGATGCTGTTAAGGTGCTACACTCAATATGCCAGCAAGTTTGGAAAACTCAGCAGTGGCCAGAGGATTGGAGAAGATCAGTCTATATCCCAATCCCAAAGAAGGGCAGTGCCAAAGAATGCTCCAACTACCGCACAATTGCACTCATTTCACACGCTAGCAAGGTTCTGCTAAAAATTCTACAAGGCAGGCTTAAGCAGTATGTGGACCGAGAACTCCCAGAAGTGCAAGCTGGATTTCGAAGGGGCAGAGGAACCAGAGACCAAATTGCAAACATGCGCTGGATTATGGAGAAAGCTAGAGAGTTCCAGAAAAACATTTACTTCTGCTTCATTGACTACGCAAAAGCTTTTGACTGTGTTGACCACAGCAAACTATGGCAAGTTCTTAAAGAAATGGGAGTGCCTGATCACCTCATCCATCTCCTGAGAAACCTCTATGTGGGACAAGAAGCTACAGTTAGAACTGGATATGGAATAACTGATTGGTTCAAAATTGGGAAAGGAGTACGACAAGGCTGTATATTGTCTCCCTGCTTATTTAACTTATATGCAGAATTCATCATGCGAAAGGCTGGACTGGATGAAGCCCAAACCGGAATTAAGATTGCCGGAAGAAATATCAACAACCTCAGATATGCTGATGATACAACCTTGATGGCAGAAAGTGAGGAGGAATTAAAGAACCTTTTAATGAGGGTGAAAGAGGAGAGCGCAAAATATGGTCTGAAGCTCAACATCAAAAAAACTAAGATCTTGGCCACTGGTCCCATCACCTCCTGGCAAATAGAAGGGGAAGAAATGGAGGCAGTGAGAGATTTCACTTTCTTGGGTTCCATGATCACTGCAGATGGTGACAGCAGTCACGAAATTAAAAGACGCCTGCTTCTTGGGAGAAAAGCAATGACAAACCTAGACAGCATCTTAAAAAGCAAAGACATCACCTTGCCAACAAAGGTCCGTATAGTTAAAGCTATGGTTTTCCCAGTAGTAATGTACGGAAGTGAGAGCTGGACCATAAAGAAGGCTGATCGCCGAAGAATTGATGCTTTTGAATTATGGTGCTGGAGGAGACTCTTGAGAGTCCCATGGACTGCAAGAAGATCAAACCTATCCATTCTTAAAGAAATCAGCCCTGAGTGCTCACTAGAAGGACAGATCCTGAAGTTGAGGCTCCAGTACTTTGGCCACCTCATGAGAAGAGAAGACTCCCTAGAAAAGACCCTGATGCTGGGAAAGATTGAGGGCACAAGGAGAAGGGGACGACAGAAGATGAGATGGTTGGACAGTGTTCTCGAAGCTACTAACATGAGTTTGGCCAAACTGCGAGAGGCAGTGAAGGATAGGCGTGCCTGGCGTGCTCTGGTCCATGGGGTCACGAAGAGTCGGACACGACTGAACGACTGAACAACAACAACATATGCATTTATACATTTACAGCCATACATACACATACATACCATCCATCACGACTCCCCAAGATCATATTATTTGGTTACAGCATTTAAAATAGTTATAGCTCTTGGATAAAAAACTGTTTTTTAATCTATTCGTTCTTGATTTAATTGTTCTGTATCTCTTGCCCGAAGGCAACCGTGCAAACAGACTATATCCAGGATGAGATGAATCCTGTAAAATGTTGTTTGCTTCTTTGAGACAACGGGAGCTGTATAGTTTGTCCAAAGATGGGAGAGGATGACCGATAATCTTTCAGGCTGTGGTTATGACCTTCTGGAGCATTTTCCTATCAGTGACTGTGCAACTGGCAAACCAAGCACAGATACAGTATGTAAGAATGCTCTCTCTGCTGCCTTGATAGATGCAACTTGAACCCACTTCCCTGACAAAAGGCTGTGGGTTCCAGCTTCCATGCAAAAGGCCCCAGCTTTGGTTTCTGGCATTTCTAGGTAAGGCTGGGGGGGAAGACCTGGATAGCTCAGTTGGTTAGAATGTGCTGCTGATAGCACCAAGGTTGCAGGTTCAATCCCCATATGGAACAGCTGCATATTCCTTCTGCAATGCAGGGGGTTGGACTAGATGACCCCAGGGTCCCATATGATTCTATGAAACTCTAGAGTGCTGCTGCCAGTCAGTGGGGACATCACTGAACCAGATGGACCAATGCCCTGACTCAGCGGAAGGCCATTTCCTATATTCTTTCCATTCCAAGGGAGAATCTCCTGGGGTCAGTTCAACTTGTTTTATGGCCATTTTACACTGAGAATCACAGCCCATACTTAGCAGATCTCTAAAGTTGTGCTTAATAAGAGCCTGCAGGTTCCCAGGAGGCAATGCCTCTTCCAAAGATTCGCCTTAGGAGCAAAAAGAAAGAAAACCAGTGTTTTTTCAGAGAATCTATTACTAGGCTGAGACTGTGACTTTCCCCCCTTTTTCTTTTGCAAAGGTTTGGAGTGCAGTACTGCTACCATTTTTACATCCCTGTCTTTTTTGGAAGGTTGGCAAAACTATCATTTTATTATTTTGTGTTTGTTTATTGGAGTTTTTTTTAAAAAAAAATGTCTCCGATCCAATGGCTTGAGGCGGTGCACAAAAAAGCAGAACAATGCAGCTATATATCAAAGCAAACAAAAAAGCAGATTACAATAAAATCTGAAATCCAACACAGACTCAGAGACAGAGACTCAGCACAGACATAAAGATCCACAAAATACTGGTGTAAGGTATACTGTCCTCTTCTGCAAAACCCTGCAAATTTAACCTGTTTGAAACCTAAAATATCCTCTCTTGATAACCAGATCGGAAAACCCTGTTTCCAGGGCACTGGGTCAATTAGAGTTGGGCAAGGCATAGATTCATGGATTCATAGAATTGTAGAGTTGGAAGGGACCCTGAGGATCATCTAGTCCAACCCCTTGCAATGCAGGAATATGCAATTGTTCTATACAGGGATCGAACCTGCAATTTTGTCGTTATCAGCACCACACTCTAATCAGCATGAATGACATTGGGCATAGGAGTGTAACAAACTATACAGAGAATCCCAAAGGGATAAGTGCAAATGGGGGTGGGTATTCAATTCAGTTCACATTTAAAGTCGAATCTCCCTAATTTGCACTTTCTGAAAAAATTTGTAACCTGTAACACAGCCATCCATTCTTCAAAATTTGCCCCTTTTCTGAATTTTGCAATGCAATTCCCTAGCTGAGAAATGTGTGCAAAAATGCACAAATTGTTGTTAAATGTGGATAACAAAGTATATATTAGTGAAATGAGTGTACAAAATAATGATAATAATAATACATCATAGGGGAAATTACTATGTGTATACAATGTTGTATACAAAAATGTGTGTGCTAGGAGAAATTTGACTAAAATGCTCATGAATTTTCATGAGGACTTAAAAAAAAATCTGCAAAATCACATTGAAATGTCGAGAACTGAACTTACAATTGGAAAAATGAGAAACTGAGCGTAACCATAACTGACAGATTTCCCCAACCCCAAACTGAATCCGCAAATGTGTCAAACATTCTGTGTTTGACAGAAAATTGAATAGAAAATACTCACCAGTGTTTTGCAAGGTTGGGGATCTCCCCAAGTGGCATTTGATTCTTTTAAAGCCAGTCTAAGCCAAACCTTTGCAATCGAGACCAATATGTACTCAAGCTCATTACACTTCAGATTTACACTTCAGAGGGTTCCTTGGGGTCACTTCACACATTAGACTTTCGAGAAGAATACTCTGAAGAGATTATAAGCGTAGCACTAAAAGTAAAACTATAAACTGTGAATGTAGAGTGGGGGGAAAGTTTGAAAACACATATAATCAAGGAGTCCCAACTGACTGCAGTTCCGTGTTGAGGGTACGCTTGGTGGCAAGGCCAGAGCCACCTTTTGTAATGTGTGAAATGGCCCTGATGAGGCTCCCCAAATCGTGTTGTTACAAGGTGTCAGACGCCAGTGACTCCAAGATGGGGAACTTAGATATGTTTATACATGCTTGCTCTCGCAAATCTTTGCTGCCTTGATTCTGCATGCCAAGATGGGCAACAGGTTCTGAGCACATTGTCTGGGAATGGAAGGACTGGAGAGCAAATCCAGGCCATTTTTCATTCAGTTTGCTGTGATTCAGAACCACTTGTGAGAGGTTAGGGTTGTGATCACTCATTTGCGAGCACGGCTCATTCATTCAAACCCACACAGTCGACCCCTCTGGCAAAAGGATGGGACTTTGCTGCCACGTGTACACAGGGAAGGACATTTTTCCTTATAAAAACCAATGAGCCAGGCTCTAAAAAATCTGTCATTGACTGGGCTGTCATTGAGTGGGTGGAAGGCAGCATGAAGGGCAGCCCTTAGAATGAGTCAGTTTATTTAGATGTCAAGGACCCACTACTGCCATTTTACCCGTCATTAATTCTTTTCACCCCTTGAAAGAAATCCCAAGGTCCAATGGATTCTGTACTTTTCCCCACCACCACTTTTGGGGAGGGCTGCTGTCCAGAGTGCTGATTGGGAAATCTAGACTTGTGGCATTACTATGAAGACTTTCACAAGCTACACCTTCACAATGGCAGCCCAGTCCTACGCCCATTTATTTCTGTGTAAAGTCCTACTGAGTCCATGTGGATTTCATCCTAAGTGGGACTGCAGTCCTGGTGGAGGATGATATGGACTGGGGCACAGGGGCGTAGCAAGGGGGCGGGCCGCCCCAGGCAGTGCCCTGCTGGGGGTGACACTTTGGGCTTTTAAAAAAAAAAATGTAAAAAAAATTTTTAAGGCTATTTTCGGCACTGCCGGGGTGGAGCGGTGTCACCCCCCCCTCGCTGGCCACCCCTGCGGCTCCGCCCCGGCAGCGCCGAAATTGCCCCCCCTTCCAGCGGCTTTTTCCGCCGCTGGCTGGCTTGCAGAGCCAGGGAATGGAGAGGGGCGGGCCAGCGAGGAGGAGTGACACCCCTCCTCGCTTGCCCGCCCCTCTCCATGCCCCGACTTGCGCTCCACCGATGGAGCCCGGGCGGCAGCTTTGGGAGTCTCTGTAGCCCGCAGAGACTCCCGAAGCCACCGCCCACCCGGCACCCCTTGGTGCACCAGCACGAGCAGCCGCCACACCAAGGGGTGCCAGGCAGCGGCTTTGGGAGACTCCCGAAGCCGGTGCCCAGCACCCCCGGGGGTGGGGCATCACACTGCACACGTGTGTCATGACATCATGACGCACGCACATGCCGTGACGCCCCGCCCCCAGGGGTGCCTCTTGGCTTCCCGCCCGGGCAGCCAAGGGGCTAGGAACACCCCTGCTGGGGCACACGGGTTCGAATGTAAGCTCACACATGGATTCTCCCTGGATGGTGATTCATCATGATGCCTTTTTATGGAATCTCCACGTACAGAAGCAGATTGCCACTGGATGCCAATTGGCACCGAACAAGAGTGGAAGAGGGCTATTACCTTGAGGCTCCTGGGAGGCATCTGGCTGAGCTAAGTCAGACATGGGGAACCTTGGGTCTGTGACTGAAATGTGCCCCTCCCAGTCTCTCTATCTGGCCCTTGGGACTCTCTCCAGGCCACCGTCTCTCTCCCAAGACCCATGCCTTGCTTTGCTGCAGAGGGAGGGCAGAACGGGCTCCATAAATGGCATGCCTGGTGTATTGTGATGCTGCTGAAATACTGCACATTCTGCTCCTATTTCAGGAAGCACACATTCTCTTGAAGGAGCACTGCACCCAGACCTTGCTATTAACATACATCCATGAGGCCCTGATCTATATATCATTGGTTATGGAATATTAAACAGCTTCCCTCAATAAGGGAGCAGTGGTCCCTGTTCTATGGAACACTCATTAGGGTTCATTCCATTAGGATACATTCTCCTCTCTTTGCGTCCGTGTGTCCGTGTGATCATACCTTTTCACTTCATCTCCAGCAATTAGATTAAGCAAGTTATTTTTGCTCTTGTTTTGCTTCTTCTGATGCTATTTTGATTGCCCTGCTGTTGATGCTATTTGCCTAGGCTTTTTGTCTATTTGGATTTCAAAAAGAAAAAGGGAAAAAAAGAACCACCACCTAATTGTTGTAATTATACATTGTCTTAGCTTCTTTTTATCGTAAACCATCTTGGGAGCCATTGTAGAGGAAAGGCAGTGTATAAATAAATAAACATAATAGGAAAGTGAGTTCCTTAATGAGAAGTCCTTTCCTGGTTGTAGAGCACTCATCAATGAGTTGACCTGGGGTGCAGTGCAGATTCCACCAGCCTTTCCCAGATGATATCCCAGGAAACTGCCTGACGCAAACATGCTTTAAGAAAAGCCTCCGAGGTGTATGCCGCCCATGTCTGGGTCCATCCTATTACACCATTATCCTACTGATTCACTCCGCAAAGCGAAAAATCCAGACACGAACCTTGGAGGCTGCCAGACGATTTAGATAGATGACAGGTTGCTGAGCGACTCTTGAAATTTCTGCCTGCCACCTCCTGAGCAGCAGCTGTCGTATTTTAACCATGGCATTTCCGTTAGCCACGTTTTATCCAGAAACAATGGTATTAATATGATGTCCCTAAAACAGATTAAGAATGTGACAAGAATCAGCAGAATATATATCTGTATGTATACACCCACACCCACACATATATTGGCTGTCGCTGTAACAGAGAATTGTTCGTTATATGCTGCAGTGGCCAGGATGACATCACAGCACACCTTACTGTGGAAGCGCAGATCCATGCTACAGAAACTGAACACTGCTATAGTCACATGCAAGGCTAGCCCAAGTCCTTTCTGGGCCTGAGATACAAAACCCAAATGGCATCCCTTCCGAAAGGTGAATCATAAGCCATATTTCTCTGGGACTTTCTTCAGTGAAAGCATCTCATTGAAATGAATAGGAGCTTTGGGCAGAACACTGCTGTCCTTTCGCAAAACTCCTGTCCATTCCAATGAGGCTTCTGCAGAAACTGTGCTCTGTGGAGCAGCCCTAAGCTCTTTGTGTCTCCCACACTGTTTTCCTTAACAACATCCCAAATTCAGCGCCTGAGGCTACCACTTCCTTTTGGTTTATGGCAGAACGTGGCTTGGGGTAACCAGAGAGAGACAGAACATTAACATCATAGTTCCACTTCAGGATGACACCATGAAGTCAACAACAGGCAAATCTGTGGCATATTGCTGTAAGCCACCATTGACCTTGCATGGGATTCAGCAGGGTGTATGTCAGTGAAACACCCTGTAAACCAGAGATGGGGAACCTAAAACTCCAAAACTACAATAGGGCCAGGTGATGGGAATACAGATCAGCTATTAGTGTTTCTTTGTCCTAGCAGAACCCTACACATCCCAAAATCTGTTGGCACCCAGATTGGCAAATTTTGCATTTGTTTGTTTGTGTAAAGCACTCCTAGGACTTGGTTGAATGGGTGGTAGATATGTGTAATAAGTAAATAATTACTATAAACAAAAACAATCTATGCTTGCAATCCTATACCCAATTACCTGGAATCCCCATTGAACCCAATAGAACTTACACCTGTGCAGCCATGTATATAAGATGGTCCTGCAAGCCTGCAAAACTCCTCCGAGACGGTTAAGTCCAGTCAAAGGTGACTATGGGGTTGTGGTGCTTTTTTCCACTTTCAGGCCGAGGGAGCTGGCGTTTGTTCACAGACAGCTTTCCAGGTCATGTGGCCAGCATGACTAAACCACCACTGGTGCAACAGGACACCAGAGTGCACGGAAATGCCGTTTACCTTCCTGCCACAGTGGTACATATTTATCTACTTGCACTGGCGTGCTTTCGAACTGCTAGGTTGGCAGGAGCTGGGACAGAGCAACGGGAGCTTACCCCGTTGCACGGATTCGAACTGCTGACCTTCCGATTGGCAAGCCCAAGAAGCTCAGTGGTTTAGACCACAGAGCCACCCACATTGAGTACTACATCTGCAGACTTGATGCCTTTAACACTATGCCTGCTTCCCCACCCCCTACCCTCCATACTTGACATCCAGCAAGATTAAGAATTCCAAATTCAAAAGCTTGACCACCTTCTTGTGACATTTGGTGTTCCTTGACTGTAGATTTTTCCAGTTTTAACTAGACTCAGAAGTTCATGTGTGGATGCACCACTGAAGAATGAGGAAGTGGCAAATGAACATTTTAAAAGGGAAACAAGTGCTGTCAGCAAGGCAGCTAGTATTTACTAAACTCTCTCTGTCTTTGAAGTTCACCTCCTAGAAAGAACAATACTGACCCCTACAAGAAAACTCAGGTTGAAGTTTTCAAATATTCATTTTTGGCTTTTACTAGAGTTCGATAGTGGCTCTGGCAATAGGTACTCAATAAATCTATCAAATAAATGAATGGTTCAGTTTACTGATTACTGTTAAAGGCCTTGCCCCTTTTCAAACTGCAGTCAATAGATATTTTATCACCACAACTCAAGCAGCTGCAAAGTGACATGTATTCTAGGAGCTGTTATTAAGAAAGCAAAATTTGTTAGCTATGGAATATCTGGTATGCCTGTCCTAGACCTTCTGAGTCTTCCCCTCCTCCGCACCCCCCCCCCACAAAATTGGTATCAATTTAGCTTATCCCTCATTGTCTGTATTCCAACTGTCCCTCCAACTGGTACTCAAAAGCACTCTGCCTCAGACAGTGGAAGCAAATGGCTGGTAGCTATTGATCGCTTTATCCTCCATCCATTTGTCAAATTCTCTTTTTTCCAAGCCATTGCTACCTCTTGTGGGAATGAATTCCATAGTTTAACAAGACGCTGTACCATGCAACACTCCCAATGATGCTTTTGCTCCCTGCTGCTTGTCCCTCCCCCTTTTGGTAACTGGCAGCAGCACATGGTGCTGAGAAGCCAGAAAAGCGACACAGCCCCACCTGCACGCCTGCACTGAGACTCTTGGGCTTGCCAATCGTAAGGTCGGCAGTTAAAAAAAAAACCCGAAATGGGGTGAGCTCCCATTGCTCTGTACCAGCTCCTGCCAACCTAGCAGTTCGAAAGCACACCAGTGCAAGTAGATAAATAGGTACTGCTGTGGCGGGAAGGTAAATGGCATTTCCATGCACTCTGGCACTCGTCACAGTCCTCTGTGCACCAGATGCGGTTTAGTCATGCTGGCCACATGACCCAGAAAGCTGTCTGTGGATAAATGCCGTCTCCCTCGGCCTGAAAGCAGAGAAGAGCACCGCATCCCAAAGTCAAATTCGACTGGGCTTAACCGTCCAGGGGTCGTTTAACTTTACCTATCTATGTTGGCCATACCGGTGTGTGGTTGTGGGTGTTGGAGCTGTATTAATTTGTTTTTGTTTTGTTTGAATTTGTTAGTGCCACAATCTATTAATGTTTATGTCTTCAAATGTGCTGTAAGTTGCTTGGAGAGCAAGCAACTAACCAGTCTAATAAATAAGCAAATAAACAATGACTTGCAATACCCTTAGTCCCCACTTCTTCCCACCTCTCTTGATGCAATGTCTGTGCAAGCTACAAGCTGTCCCCTTCCACTGAAAAAAAAAAGAAAAAGAAATCACAAGGGTGCTATGGACATGTCTCTTTGTCAACCGATACCTACAAAGAATTATCTCACATATGCCAGCAAGGCAAAAATCTATGTGGCCAAGGTCCCAGAAAGGTCATGTTGCACTGCACCAAAATAGGCAAATTTTAGTAACTGTTCTCTGCCCAAATATACAGGGAGAATGCCTTGTAAGCCATGATACGACATTTGCTAATCCTGCTATCACAGCAACAAAAGTGGGGTTTTTAACGTGAACGTGCATTCTAGCCAAAGTCAATGTTACATTCAACTTTTGAGTGCAGGACCTGTAGAAAATGGATGGTTTGATAAAATGATATTACACAGTGCTATTTTTCCTAGAAAAAGGGGTGCTGGAACTCACCATGAACACCTCCCTTGTTCTCTTAGAATGGCAATGGCGCCCACCTGAAAAGTGCCAGAACTGAGTTCCTGTGAGTTCCCCCTGGGGGGGAAGCCCTGGTATTACAGTGCATCTTATGTACATTTCCTCTGAAGTAAGTCCCATTGTTTCCTATGAGGCTTTAGACATGTTTGGGATTGCAGCCTTATAGTGCAATCATAGACATGTCAGCTGGATAGCTCAGTTGGTATAGCATGGTGCTGATAATACCAAGACTGCAGGTTTGATCCCCGTATGGGACGGCTTTGATCTGCTGTTTGTTTTCCCTGTCATTCAAAAGTATCCCTTCTTAAAATAAAAGAAACAGAACAAAACAAGCTCCAGCCCCCCTTTTTTTGTGCATCTAGTGCAGGACTGTATTGTTTGGCACTTTCTCTTTCTAGACTACAACCACTTCATTATATTTACTCATCAGAAGTACAGGGGCTGGCAAACAGCAGCAGCCTCATATTACTCTCAAAACCTACAACCTGCTGCTTAAGCCATGGGATTTGAGTGAAGGGCAGTAATTATCTGTGCTGTGTTATGCAGCAAAGGGAGGAGCTGACCACACAGGTGGTAATTTGGTGGTAGGGAAATAGAAGGAAAGGGGGTAATTTGGTAGCGTGAACCCGGAGGGAGAGCAGTTGTGCTGTGGCGGTGATAACTAGGTAATTGCTGGTAACGACAGCTGAGGAAATGCGTGCAGCCGGGCTATGCTGCTGTAAAAAATGTCTGGATGCAGCAGAAAGTGGAAAGCAGTGACATGTGAAGATAGGGAGCTGTCTTAGACCAAATCAGACTATTGGACCATTTAACACAGCCATGTCTACACAACTGGCTGTGGCTCTCCAGGGTTTCAGGCAGGAGACCGACCTGGAGATGCCAGGGATTGAACCTGGGGCCTTTGGCATGCAGAGCACATGCTCTAAGACAGGATTTTGCAGTGTACAGTTCTCCAAAGCAAAGTGAGTTGAAGAAATCTCCTGAGACATTTGGATGCCAGCCTGCTGCAAAAAGCATCTATAGAAGCACTGTTAAAGATGAAACTAAGCACCGTCACCGAGATGCTCACTTCCTTCCTCCTCAGTCATGCCACACCTTTTATTACCTGCCCTACCTGTTTTATGGGATGTTAGGTAGGACCTCTGGTGGGGGAAACGTCATGCTTCTTCTGGGGTAGTTTGCCCACCTTTGGTCTCCCACCCTGCACTCAGTGGACTCGTAATCTGGTGAACCGGGTTCGCTTCCCCACTCCTCCACATGCAGCTGCTGGGTGACCTTGGGCTAGTCACACTTCTCTGAAGTCTCTCAGCCTCACTCACCTCACAGAATGTTTGTTGTGGGGGAGGAAGGGAAAGGAGATTGTTAGCCGCTTTGAGACTCCTTAAGGGATATCAAGTCCAAACGGGATATCAAGGGGGATATCAAGTTCAAACTCTTCTTCTTCTCAGCTCTCACCTGTGGTGCCGAGAAGCTGTCAGCATGTGAGAGTAGCCACACCCTGAGAACATGTTTGACTGGCTGGCTAAACCAGGTGAGGAGAGCCGATGGGTCTCAAACCCTCAGTGGGTTAGGAACTTCCTCTGCATGTGGATGCAGGTTACAGTGGATTGAGTGGAGAAGACTAATAGTGGATTTGAAGGTCAAGAGGGCAGTCTCTGCATGTGCTGTAGAGGGAAGTGAGGAGTAGATGGGGCTCATCACCTGGGAAGCTCCACTGCCCTGTGGGATATGTTCAGGAGGAGAAAAGGCAAAGGAGAAAAGGCAAACCCTACACAAATCCAGAGTGGAGTCCCTAAGGTGGTTGGATGGCGCCTTGTACACCTCCTTCTGGCAACTCCTGCAGCCAAGCTGATGTCAAGGCTATTGCTCAGCTTTCCTTTGGAGCACATCAGTGAGGCTGAGAGGGCAGCCCAGGACCTCCATGCACACTGCCCAGGCTTGCACACCGTGGAAGGTCACTTCGGTGCTGCTAATGCAGCGGTTTGACTTCTCCCTTGGAGGCACACTCCATTGTCTCTCGATGCAGACGGATGCCCACAACCAGTTTCAGGTGACAGCTCACAACCCAATAAAGTTGAAAACAGGCATGAGAGTGGAAGATGGATTGCTCACTTCCTCTTGATAGATGAGCAGTGTGACGATCCAGGTAGGGGAAGCTAGAAATAGAAGTGCTGGAGGTGAAACAGTTAAATGGAATGCCCAATCCAAACCCAGAGGGAGGGGGACGGTGGAGTCTGGGGGACTATAAAAGCCCACTCTGGGGAGGTTGTGTCAGTTAGGGTTAGAGTTAGAGGGTCAGTTAGAGTTGGGAGTTGTGGGGTGGTCGAGGTTGGTTATTGGGAGGAGGTTTGAAGTTTGGCAGTTGGGACGGAGTGAGAGTCAGTTGGACAGCTTAGAAAGTGGATTTAGTCAGTTAGGTCAGTTAGGTGAGGCACAAATACAACAACTAAGCATTCTTGTACCCCTTAATTAAACCTCACGTGTTATTATTTCTGTACTAAATAAACCGTTCTTTGATGTTACATTTGAAGCCTGAGTGGACTCAATGAATTTACCAGGGAGGCCCTGGTTGGTGGCAGCGTAAGAAGGGAGTGTGGTGGCACAGGGGTCAATCGACCGTGAAACGTCCGGGGACCCTGTGCGATCGCCACAAGCAGTATTCCTAACAGAGCTGAAAAAATGCCTGGGACCTCAGTTCCCAAATTATGTGCAACCCCTTTCCTGGTCACCAGACAAGTTCTTGCAAAGGCAAAAGCAATCCTAGATGTTTGTCCACCCTGCTGGGTACATAATCAGCAGCTGTCTATCTCCAGGACCTCTTAGCTGGATTCCTGGGCAATCACAGTGTGTATTGCCTATGATCTGTACTGGGTAATAAAGGATTCTACCTGAGTAAGCAGCTGAGAAGCCAAAGCAAAGAATTCTAGTGGGCAGGAGAGACAATGACTTTTTGACCATCGTTGCAGCTAGCAGCCCTTGGTTTCTGTTCATACTTTTAATTCATCTAAAATCTGAAATGACTTTTAGAAGCAGATCCAGTTATGGGGCAGTGAGCAAATCCACAGTCTTTATTTGTATTTTTTTTAATTAAAAAAAAGCATTGGTGCAACTGGTTTGTCATGAGAACATTTGGATCTCAGATGGCTTTTTTTTAAAGTGATGTCTCTTTTAAAGTAAATAGTAGGTGCAAGTGGCTCCCTGACCTGAATCAGGACCCTCAATGGGTTTTTTTTAGGGTTTTAACCCTTTCTTCCCCCCTGTGGTTCTGATCCATTTGCAGGGGGGAGTACGCTGCTATTTGCAATGAAATAAAAGCTCCCATTTGCAATGGAAGCTTCCAGTGTAGTTGCTGGTTGAGTAAATGGCATCTTGTCTAGTTGGGGCCTAAGCAAGCAATGTTATAAGTGGGTTAGGATCCAATGGATTTATGGCCGAGCTGGGAGGTTCCTGCCACAGCTGGGCTTTGCCAGCTTAACTCATCCTCAGCTCAGCCAGAGATATGCCAGCCTATCTCCCCTATCCTGACTGAGCCAGGACTCAGCTGGCTGTGCCAGAGGATCTTAAAAGCCCTCCAAAAGGGGAATTCTGGGTGGGAGCAGAGGGGCAGCTTAGGCTGGATCCTAAAGCCCTTTCTGTTCCTTCATGTGATCCTCCAACCTGGTGTAATTTAAGCCAGCAAAAAGGATGGTGTACCTCAAAACACCATTTTAAAGGCATGTTTTGCTTCTGCTAGGCTTGGGCCAGTTCAGCCAGCAGCAGCCTCACAGCTGAACCAAGTTGGAATCTGGTGTAACTTTACGCCAACTTAACTTACACCGGCTCGCTTTACAACAGCTTATTGTGTTTAAGATTGTGCCTTAAGTTACAAGAGGACGCTCTATTGCAAAACTGACAATGCACAATGGGTGCAAAAGAATATGACCCCCCCCCCCAGACTAGCCTCTGCGATCCTCTTTCTGTAATTCTGTGAGTGTGAAGGAGGAACGTTTGCATGTGTGCTAGACCCCCCCTATGCAACGGATCATAAGGTGGCTTGCAGGACAGATGTGGGAGGAGGACTCAGTTCCTTTGGGGCACGAGTCAGACCTGTTGGGATTTGCTGTTGCCCCATGCAAATGGAAATGGCTGCCCTGAATATGCAACTGGGCATTGCAGAGGGAGAGCTGTTCTAGACAAGCTGTTTATTAAGCATTTAGCCTGAATGGTATCCACATTAAGCATTTAGCCTGAATGGTATCGTGTGGAAATTAAATGACGTCACTGTTGAGTGCGTATTCAGTCCAATTTCTTTGAGTGGTTAGATGATGTCGTCCAACATCACCATTAATGGTTCCACGCTTTCCAGTGCATTTTTGCTGTCATTTTCCTTACCGCGAACAGTCCCACAAGAGTGCCAAATCCAGTTTAACAGTGCAACCTATATGACTGAATTGCACTTGCTAGTCAGCAAGACGCTGGAAGCGGCCAAAGTCATGGCAGGCAAACTCTTCTTCAGGGGCCCCTGCTGCGGACCATTACTGGTTTTTGTTGTTTGAGCACCAAGAAAGGTCTAGACTCTCACTCAAATGTTCACAACCAAAAATCGAACCTCTGGCAGAAACAAGATGGCTGCATCCTCTTCCTGCTCCTGAGAAAACTTCCTGTTGCTGCCCTGCACCACTTCCATGCCAGGCAATTGCTCCAGCCCTTTGGGGAAGGAAGGGACAGGATGAAACCCCGCTCTTTCACCCACCTGCCCACCTCTGTGGTTCACCTAGGCCACATCATGCAAGAAGACAAGGGACCTGCTGAGCCAAACCTCAGAACGGCAGAGCTAGAGAGGGAGAAGCAGGTCCCTGTACTGATGTAAGGAGAGGCCTATTAAAATTCTGAGCAGGCACCAGATCCGGGACAAACCAGCTCTCCCCTCCTGCCACTTGCAGGTGACGTCATAGCTAAAAGAGTGTGGGGGAGGGGAGACTCCAGAATCCTCCTCCTCCTCCTCCTCCTCACTGCAGGGGATGGACTTGGACAGATCCACCAAACGGCAGGCACCAGCCGCCCCCGCAGCTGCTGCGGAGAAGTGGGTGGGGGAGGGAGAGGGAGGCGGGGGAGGGGGATTCTACCGTGCTATCCCCACCTAGGCGAGGGAGGGAAGGACGGGCGGTTGCTCACGCTCGTGTTCCCCACCCCCCACCCCTGTAGCTCCTCTCCATCTTTCTCTGCAAAGCTCCCCCCTCCCCTCCGTGATCCCCCTCCCCGAGGCGCCTCTAGAAGCCTCACCTGATTATAAAACTCCGGCTACAGCTCTCACATTCTGCAGTGGTGCCATGAGAGAGAGAGAGAGAGAGAGAGAGAGAGAGAGAGAGAGAGAGAGAGAGCTCCCCACCAGCACGTCTTGTCCACATCAACACATTATCGCTAGCTTGCAACGCGATCAGACAGATAAGCAGTCGAAATCCCCCCTTTGATTTGTACACACGGGTGTGGGTGTGTGCGGGCACACAAATTTTTTTGCGTCTCCAAGGGGAAGCCTTTTTGGGAGACCCTAACCCTTTAAAAAAAGGAAGTTCGGGCGCGTCCTCCCACCCAATCCAGCGCCCAGGTTTACTCGGAACCGACTGAGACTGCAGTCCTATAGACCTCCACTCCCACCCGTCGCCGTCTCCCCGAGAGTAAACCACACTGCGCTCAAGGGGGCACATTACTCCTGAATTGGCAGGCGCTGTGGGTTTGCTCTCGCTCAGGTGATCTGCCCTGACTGCAACCACCTGACCCCCAGCTGCCCCCCACCCCCAGCAGGAGCGCAGCCAAGAGCGTGGGCACTACGACTGGTATTTCCCCACCTGGGCGCTGCTTTCCCGCATTACATAACCGGGCGGCGGCAGATGCAGCCTTTCAGAGTTAGCCAGGGACACACGGACATGGATGAGAACCGGGAGATGCGTGGTGAGGCACGTTTGCGCGTGTGGACACAAATAAGCTTAGCTGGAGAGAGCGTTTTGCCTTGGGTACGGTGTGGTTCATCCCTAAGGGGGCCATCCGCCGCTTTCCTCTCTCCTTCCCCACAAATGCAAATGTTGCCCCATCTTTCCACTGAGCCCCACTGCACAATCAGGGCAATCGCTTGCCTGGCAGAAATCTTCAGGGGGCGCCGATCCCATCCCGTCCCGTCCCCCACACCACCACCACCCACTGCGTTGCGCCCTTCTTGCGCCTGTTGCTCTCCTCCTGGGACCACCTTTCTCTCCATGCGCGCCTAGTCCCTGGCCTGTTTGCTCGCCAGGAGACGGGCTGGCCGGCGGTGATCGAGAGAGATAGCGCCCCCTGCAGGCCTGTCTGGAGCCTCGCCGGGCCAAGGGGAAAGCAAAGGTGGGACTGCACTAAGATAGGGAGAGCGCAGGGCCAAAGGGGCCTGGACGAGGCGAGAGGAGGGGGGGGCGGGTGCTGCTGCAGCTTTGGCGCCCGCCAAGGTGCGCCCCGAGGCCAACGCGCTCCCTAGAGGTCTTTCGGGGTCACTCGGAGCGCGGCGACTGCAAAAGGGGAAACCGTAATAGTGGAGAGGAGAGGGGAGAGGTGGCTAAATCCAGTTTGCAATGTCTATAAATGGCGTTTCTCTCTTCCAAGGTGCACATTTTTTTATTTTTGAAAAGAAAAGAAAAAATAATCACTCAGTGTCATCCCTCACGTCAGGGCTGTTTGTGGGCGTGAGGTTGTACTTCCTCCGCCCCCTCCTAATGGAGTGAACCATTCCCAGCTCTCCCTTCCCTCTCTCCTTCTCGGTCTGTTTCTGCCCCCTTTCCCTCGATCTCTCTTCTTCTTCTTCTCCAGCTCGGGGTGTGCGTGTCGGTGTGTTGTAAGAGGAGGAAAGGGAAAAAAGGGGGAAATAAAAATAAATAAAAAGAACAGGGCAGGAAGGAAAGGAAAAGTCTCTCGGCTGCTCGGAACTTGTTGGCAATGCCTGGGGTGCAACGGCCCCCCACATTTCCCCAAGTCACACTTTAAGGAAAGAAAGACAGGGAAGAGAAAGAGATACGAAAGATCTGCAGTCGCAAATGGTTGTACTCAATATAGGATGGGACTTAAGTTGAACGGCAGATACATTTCTCTGGTCCTCGCTGTGCAGCTAGGTAAGTGGACTCACACTTTCTTATGGAAGGGGGAGGATTTTGAAAGGTGGGGGTTGCCTTCAAATGCACCAAAGGAGAAAGTAAAAATAAAAATATGCAAAGCAACCCGTAATAGGCAAATTATTGCTGGCCAAAGATTGCCATTAATTTGTGGCAACAAGACTCTGCAATACGAGGTCTGCAGCGCGGAATGTCTCTCTTCGCGTTTTCGTTTGAGAAAACACAGTTTGCTGGTTGCTTCAGAATCTCGGTGTGTTTCCCCCCCTTTTGTTCCCTCCCCCCTGCCCAAAAAGACCCCTTCCTCAATTGCATTGCTGTGTTGCTTATTTCTTGCCCCAAATATATATTCACACGGGCGCGCGCGCACAAAAAGCTTGCATCTCTGGAGGGCTGCATCCTATTTGTCCAAAGCTAAAATCATATCCCACCCCACCCCTACCCCCACCAACCTCCGGGCCGAAAAATAATAAGGAAATAAATGGAGAAGGAAGAGAAATTAATAGAGATTGGTACAAAACAATGTGATTCCACTGCTTGGGAATCCGAATTGCAAAAGGGGAGAAAGAAAACAAGAAAATCAAAAGGTAGCTTGAAGTTTCTGTCCCAACTGCAATCGTTTTACAAAAGTATACTGGAGAGGAGGAAGTGTATCAAGTGTACAAGTGTATCTTGTATGAAAAGGTGAAGAAGGAAGGAGAAATCAAGGCGATCTTTGGCTAAGGTGGCTCGGGTTTTCTGAGCCTCTCTCCCTAAAAGATTTGTTTTAAAATACTTATATTTGGACGGGGGTTTACTAAAAATAGCACGGACTTCATTCCACGTTGGGGAGGGGGACCTGGGGCTCGGTTTGTCCCAGGTTTTGTTTGATGTGCTATTCAAGGGTCCTCGTTTGAATGTTGTTGGGAGTTTATGCCTCAGAGGTTCGCTGGAAGTTAGCGTCACTTCGGGTTCTGCATTGAGCAACATTTGGAGGCGAAACCTTCTTGTTTTGCTGCGGTGGTAGGAAAGGTAAATTCGACCGGCAGCTTAACTGGGAAGCGTGCCCTTCTACGTTTGTCATGGATGTAGATTTAAAGAACTGCAACCCTCCCTCCCCACCTTCGGAAACGCTCCCCTCCCCTCCAGCTCCCTGTCCCAAATCTGCAGATCTGGGGTTTATTTCACTTTCTCTCGCTCTGTCGCCTGTCTCTGCAGCTTTTGAGAAATAGAGACGGCTGGGGAACAGTGGGGGAAAGCGATCATTGTCGACTCCTGGAGTAATAATAATAATAATAATAATAATAATAATAATAATAATAATACAGACGAATAAATAATACGAGCGTAAAAATAGAACCAAGAATGGAATTAATTGCGTGCAAAGCCATCCTGGGAGGGTGTGTGTGTGTGTGTGTGTGTGTGTGTGTGTGTGTGTGTGTAAAGCTCCCCTAAGGTTGTGTCTTGACAACGTTGGAATTTCACTCCTGTGTGCATTTCCATATTAAGAAATAGCCTCTACCTCTATGTCCGGCTAAGGTTATTTTCCAGGAAGAGACACGGCATTGCCCTTGTGCTCGAAATGAATTTGTCCATTTGTTTCTTTCACCATTTGCAAGTCAGGATAGTCCTCATGCAGGAATTAGGAAGGTTAGAATCGGGGAGGGACGTGCACACGCAAATATATGTATATACTTTCTCTCTCTCTCTCTCTCTCTCTCTCTCTGTGTGTGTGTGTGTGTGTGTGTGTGTGTGTGTGTAGGAAAAGCAGCTATCGAGATGGACTGATTGAAAAACAAAGCAGTCTTTCTGGGATCACTTTTCCCAGAAGGAATCAAAAGGTTTTGATCCCTTCCCCCTCACAACATAACCATTAGACAATCCAAAATCTTGCCTAGTGTTAGACAATAACATAACATTGGGCTTTGAACATCTGGATATCGTTTCTATTGGCAGAGTGCTGGAATTTGGGTTTGGAAATGGGAAATACTATGAGTTAAGGATGTGTGTGTGCTTCAGAATACATGCCCTCCTTTGCGTGTTGATCCTGGTGCCTCGAATGTGCCTGAAACGGGTGACCTTTTGGGGCAAAAAAAGCTTGCTGAATGAGAGAAGGCAGGAAAAATAGGGACTCCGGGTGCTGGGGGAGATGAAGACGTTCTGAAAAACGGAAACAGACCTGGGAGGTGCAAAAAGAGTGCCCGCGCACACTCATACACACACATCTACACACGTGTCTGTGTGTCTGCCACACATTCTTCACATCTACCGTTCTTTTAGCTTCATTTAAAAAAAAAAACAGCAAAAAGAGCCCAAATCACGTGTGCGATTTGTACGCTGTTGTGAATGAGGTTTTGTCAACCTTTCATAAGAGCAAACGACCCTACGTGATGGGCAGGAGAAGCGGGAAGGCGCTCTCCAAGGTGCTGATGGTTGTTCTAGCGGGACGGCAGGGTGGTGGTCAGTTTCAGGAGCAAAATGTTGTTTGCTACACGATCCCTTCTCTTCCTGTGGCAACCACGACCAGGTCAACTGAACAGGTGGGAGAGGAGAGGCGCTTATTCTTAGCACTCCTCCGGTTAGCATCGTCATTGCCACCCTTCATACTTGGTTGCAAAAGGGGGGGTGGGGAAGACCGTCAAATACGTGGGCCGAAGACTTTCCTTTGGGAACATGCCCTTTCAGGATGCCTCAGCCGAGGAGAGACAGTTTTAAAACGCGAGATGTGTGTGTGTGTGTTTAATAGGACGCGCTATACTCTAGGGATGGTCTCTTATGTGTGTTATTTGTTTGTAGGTTCCAGTGTGTGTGGCAGCCAATGTCTGCAGCCTCTGCGTGTTTTGACGTGCTGGGGAGTGGGTTAGAGAAGGAGGGAGGTGGTTACTAAATCAGGTTAGCCATAAATCAGTGGGAGGGAGGGAAGAGGGGGGTTTCCACCGACACTCAGCTTTGTGGACAGGAGCTCTTTTATTCCAGAACCGATTTCCCCTTAAACACACACACACCTTTAAATGGTTCGCTTCGATCCTCTCTAAGGGAGTACAAAATAAATAAAAACTCTCTCTTCCACTTGCAATCTCTAATCTACGCTGCAAATGTCCCCGAGGCTGGGCAAGCGCACGGCGGAGGGAAAATGGACATTTTCCCTAACCCGCTTGCTTTGGAAGGCTGCGGCGTTGAGCAAGGAGAGCCGCGGACGGTTTGCTCGGGATCAAGCCAGTAATCAATTAAACCAACAAGGCGCTAATTCCCTTTCATTTGCTGCAGGATTGGTAGGGATAAAGCCCCGTATGCTCCTCGCTAGCCATCCACCTGCTCCTGCAAAGCCAGAGACATTGCTGCTGCGGCTGCTTTTGATATGTGTGATTTTGTGTGTGTGTGTGTGTGAGAGAGAGAGAGAGAGAGAGAGAGCATTGTAGTCAATTCACCAGCGCGCAAGCAAAAATGACTCAACTACTCCCCAACCCGGTCACTCACACACTGACAGAGAGAGAGAGAGAGTTGCAGTGATGAAGAGAGAGATTTCACCACCAGTGCAATATCTAGAACCATTATGATCAAAGACCCTTTTGCCTTGGGTTGGGGGTAGCTTCCCTTTGGGAAAGCGTAGAATGAACAACGAAGTCCTTCAGATTAGTAGGTGTTCCCCCCCCCCCTTGATTTGATGTCTGCTGCACCCAAAAGAGACGTCAGGAAGCCGTGTTCCCACCCCCAAGGGAAGGGTGTCCAGGCTTCAGCCTTCCTGCAGATCTTTCAGAGCGACTTGGGGATTTCACTGCGAGAGGCAGAAGATGGATAGTGGAGAATCAGTGTCGATGATGTGTGTGGTGGATAGAGACAGCAGAGCAGACGCTCTTGGGGTGGCGGGGAAGAACTCAGCCAAGGCGAGTGGTGGAGAGATTAAATGAGACAGGGCGAGCCCAGAGGATGTTCTTCTGTCTCCACTTCAGTGGAAGAACCTGAATGGGGAAGTCGCGGACGTGGAGGAGGAGGGATCAAGAGTAAGGGATTAAGCATGCACCGAACATGTCAACCTCCCTTTAGGTCCTCACTGATGCAAGTTACACATTAATAGGAATTCACATGCGACTAAGCAACTCACTGTTCTCCCCAGTGCATTGCATTGCATCCGCTATATCGCATTTCCAAAGGGGGCGGGACTGTGGGTGCCCGTTCTTGACACAATTCTCACCATGCAACAGGGGAGGAAATAGGGGGGAAGGTTTTCTTGTAGGAAACAATTTGTTGAAGAGAAGACCTTACATGTATGCCTGGTCATTTCTATTCCAGACTTTGTTCCCCCACCAGCTCCATTTTCACCATAAAATACCCACCAGCTTCAATTTTTGAAAGGTTCTGCAGATTGCTACAACCTACTTGAAGGTTAAGCATAATGATTATTAACTACCGCTAAATTGCTGAAATAGATTTGACGTTTTTTGAAGTTGACTTTTGCTTTTAAAAAGTAAGCGAATTTTAGAGAAACGGGGGAGGGGAGAGAAATATTTTAAACTCCACTCCAAATAATTCAAAGCAGTGTAATTTTAAGAGATTATTATACAAATATAGATATTATATAGATATTATATATAATAAGATGCTATATATATATGGAACAACTTCCACAGAAATGAGGTTGCTATTATTATAAGTGATGCAATTGCATTTTATTTGTTCATTTAAGGGACACTTTAAAAAGAAGTGTCAAAAGACGGTTTGATATGTGTGATCTCCATTTAAAATATATCTCGTCCAATTAAATTATCCTGAAAGGGGAAATGACTTTTGTGATGAGAACAAAGCAAAGCAGATCCTCTTCCAGCTTTGAGACGTGCGCGCGCGCGTGTGTGTAGATGCGTGCGTAGATGAAGTGTGATGGATAGGATTGATCAGAGTTCTCTGGAGTCGGAATTCAGGGTTGGGTATCGCGCGCTGTTTACCTTGCTAGGAGCTATCCAGTTGACGTGGTGCTGATCTGTTCCCCAGCATACCTGGTGCAAGCAGTCAGAGCAGCGGGCAAGTGCGATGCGGTCTTTCAGGGCTTCTCGAACTGTGTGCTCAAGATGGGCAATAAGATTGCCACCTACCCTCAAGACCTGGACGACAAGAGAAATCTCGAAACAATCTGCCGGTAGGTACTCCTCTTCTTGTTATGGCTCTTCACGGTGATTTCCGCTTCTTTACTTTATAACACTGTATACGTGTGTGCGTGTGTTTTGCGGGGAGTGGGGCTTGACTTTTTGTTGAGATCTCTATGCTACTGTCATGTGAACCTAAAGCTCTGTAGCCAGACAAAAGGCTACCAGCTTGCCAAAGGAGTTTTTCTTTCATGTGTAGTTTGCTGCACAGGCTTAATCCTCAACAGACTGAAATGCTAAGCTAAGTATAACCATGCAAAGCACGCATGGATGTTGGGTGCAATCTTCACCCTGTTAAAGTACTGTAAATGGCATCAACCTCGTCGTTTTAATACCCCGATGTTAAGCACCTAGAATTGAACGTAAAGTCCGTCAGAATTCAAAGATTCGCTTCCAAATATGTGTGCATTTCATATCTCGTTTAAAGTCAGCGGGAAAACTCTGAGTATTTTAAAGGCTCTCACTAGGCCCTGTTACAATTAGGGGTTTTCAAATTATTGTTATTATTCTATTACATTGTGCGTTTGTTCTTTTATTTTCCTCCTGATTTCTTTTTGCTACTAACAATAATCAGCAGGACAGTATTCAAATCCCTGTCTGCTCAATTAATAGCGTCATGCACATAAAATGCGTAGGAACAACAGCTTTGCTTCCACCGCCCAAAAATTGGCATTGTCCCTCTGAGGTTTGAAACGGTAGTTTTCAATGCCTGAGACAAGGCTTGCAGCAGAGGTGTCCGGCTCTATTGTCTCCTTAGTCCACTAGGAAGTGCTTTTAACGGAATGGGTTTGTTCTATCTGAAGGTATGATGAGGACTAGCTACTCAAAATGAGCGAAAGTGGGTGGATAATGCTTTAAAATGCTCGCGAGGGCTGGTAAAGTTTTAGAATGTGATATAAAACTGCGATGTAATCTCACAGTGCATCGCACTATAATTTCAGTACAAATGTCTGCTTTGTCATGCCATGTGGTCACTTACTGTAGTGTTGTTTTATGTTTGTAATGTAATGTAATACAGCCCATATTAAACTGAATCATGATAATGTGGTGTTGTGTTGGGATCCCCACCCCATCCGTTGGAAGAGTTGCTGCAGTGAAGGTTGCCATGTGTCCTCTTTTTCCAGGACACGTCCTCTATTTCAGGGGTAGAATCTGAGACAAATTGCATTCATTTGCTTTGAATAGCCGTCATAGCGTCCTCTTTTTTTGCCCTTCAAAATATGACAGCCCAACTGTGCAGTACAGAGCGGAGATTCAAACCTAGGTCTCCCTGTCCCAAGCCTCCTTATAGGACATCCCTTTAGAATTCATATTTTAAAACGAAGACATTAAAAAGTTTTTAATTGCAACTGAACAGCCTGATGTGGTTTTTGCAAGCCACTTTTGGAACCCCGAAGGCACTAAGGATGCAAGTGGTCTTGTTTCCCTTGAGGGAACGAGAGAGATCATATTTCTACAGGGCAACGGAATCTAAATCCTAAACCAGTGGACAGGCTGTGTCCCTAAATCTACCTTCCACCTACTAGCTGCTACGCAAAATTCGAAAACAATATTTCATTCTACCAAAATGTCTTGAGTTGGGTTGTCCCATTCCAATCCACTATTTAGATGGGAAGTTGACACGCAGCCAAATCGCTTTCATGTTTCCTTGAGAGCAAGCCCCTCTCATTTTAACTGGACTTAACATCCAAGTAAGACTGTAAATGATCATGTTCCACAGAATCAAATGAAATTTGTTTCCAACACCACGGCTGCAGCCTGACACTTTAAACTGGTTTTGCTGGGAATGATACCATTGGATTTACTGGGATTTACTTCTGAAAAAGCCTGCCTATATAGAATCGGACTGTAAACGTGCTGAGGCTTTCAAGTCTTGATGGCTTCTGCAAGGCTTAATTGGACACCGAAACTTAACTTGCTAGAATATATATATATCTGCTGAAGGCACTGGGACTAATTCCCTGTTAAATCCGAGTACCCATCGGCTTGAATCCAAAATTACTTCCTCTTGAATTGTGTGGGCGAGGATAAAAGCAGTTCAGATCAAACTGGGCTGTGTATTTACCTCAAAGGTAAATCCATTCATTTAGAAATTAGTGCTTTTGAAATCACTGTTTAGAACTGGGTTGCATCTAGGCGGTTTTATTGGTTTTATTTTTGTTAATAGGGGGCGGAGGAACAGTGTAGTTGATTATAAAGATGGGAGCCGAAATTCCAAAGATAATTGCCCATTCTTCCCCTCTCCCTGCAAAATCCAACGTCCCACCTCGCAATATAATAGCGAGGAATTGCCTTTTGCTTTCTATTCCTTTCCTCAGGACATTTCGTTTCAATGACTGGCATTCCAGCTAGACCTCTATCTATATGAGACAACAACAAAATACCCTGGTGTTGGCAGCAACATGGCGCGGTCCTGGTGGGGAGAAATAAAAAGATACCCCCTCCCTCCAATCCTGAGAAACGCCAGCCACCGCCCAGCCATCGTAATGTACATTCAGCGGAGACATTCGCTGCCCCCGCGCGCAAGACGGCAACTCCCGCTTCCCAGCCCTGTTGGAAACCTCCGTTGTTTCCGAGAAAATGTCTGCCTGGGATCCTGCTTGACAGAACAACTAGTTAGCTACAGAAATACAAAATAAGAGAGCTGCAGTATGCCTGGCGCGAGACAGAAAGGAAGTGGGGAGCAGGAGGAGGAGGTTGGAGGGAGAGGCGCCCCCACCAACACACACACACACACACACACACACACACACACACACACACACACACCTTGGCCTAGATTCTGGAGTCAGAACCCCTCGCAGCTCCACGGATCATGCGCCTAGATTCTAGAGAGGTCGCCTCCTCTCTCTCTCTCTCTCTCTCTCTCTCTCTCTCTCTCCCTCCCTCCCTTCTTCTCTGCGTGCGCTCTCTCTCTCTCTCGCCCTTGTGTGTGTATTGAAAGAAGCTCAGGGAAGATTTAGTTTTCCTTTGGGAGATGCAATTACGGCAGAAATACAGTAGAAGAGGCGCCCTCTCCAGCCTTCACGCCATCTCCATGCCTCATTATTTATTACAAATGCAGCCAGCGTTGGACTCCACGAGACCAGTCCCGAGTGCTCATAAATTAGAGTTTGCGCCACGTTTCCACACACACCGCCCCCCGCCCCAAGCCATCCAGAGTAATAGCCAGCCTTAGCCAAAACGCCTACATTTGGCAACGGGGCGGGTTAGGGTGTTGCTGTTGGGTTTTGTTCGTTTTAAAATCCTTTGGAGCGGAGGAAGAGAACAAAAGAGCCCTTATGTAGGCTCTTACCGTACCTGTGGATGCCGGCCTCGATTAGGACGCGTTACTCTGCTCTAAAAGGCAACTCTGCGGCACAGCTGGGACAGGTTGCTACCGGTATTGTTGTTTGTTCTGCAAAGAGGAATCGGTTCTAATCTTGGAACGGGGAGATGGTCAGCCTGCAAGTAGATTAGGTCAGGCGCGCAGGCGGAGTGTGCTCGTTATGGCAAAGGAAAGGAGCATATTACATAACACACACAGGCAGAGCTGAGGAAAGGAAAGGGGCTGCCTAAAAGCAGTCAGTGGAAAGAGCTTGTGGGTCAGAACTGCACGCTCTGGAGTCTGGAGAGATCTCATAGCATCAGATTACACCGAAATGTTCCAGCAATTCTGCCAGTGGTGGCAGAAAGGCACTCTGCACATGCTCCAAAGACACCCATCATTTTGTGTGTCATAGAATTGTAGAGTTGGAAAGGGACCCCAAGGCTCTTCAAGTCCAACCCCTTGCAATGCAGGAACTCAACTAAAACATCCATGACAGATGGCCATCCAACTCTGCTTTAAAACCTCCAAGGAAGGAGAGTCCACAACCTCCCAAGGGAGACGGTTCCACTGTCCAACAGCTCTTGCTGTCAGAAAGCTTTTCCTGGTGTTTAGTCATGTTCACAGTGAACCACCTTGGCATCGAGAGAAAATTTGAGGACTAAGCCATGGTGACTTCTAGCTCAACTGAAGCCCGCATTCATGACATTAATGACTGGTGGCAATTTACTAGGCTCAGCCATTCACACATTCAAGTATTGGGGCCATGGGGGAGGCGCACTCTGCCTCTAAATGCACCAGCAGCCCCCAAAACAGGTCACACTGTTCACCCCAACCTCTTAAGAATAGCTGATGTTATTAAACATCTCTAAAAGAAGAAACAGCAGCAAGCAAGGATGTCTGTTGTGATCCATCATCAAGTTCACCAAAGAAGGCCAAAATGAAGGCCCCTACAGTGGTCTCTCTTCAGTTCATATAATCATAGAATTGTAGAGTCAGGAATGCTTTGATGGTGTTTCCTGCTTGGCAGGGGGTTGGACTGGATGGCCCTTGTGGTCTCTTCCAACTCTATGATTCTATGAGTTGTAATGGACCCCAAAGGTCATCTGGTTCAACCCCTTCCAATGCAGAATCTCTGCTAGAGCATCCATGACGATCCCAAACAGAAAGTAGGCACTGTACGACAATTCCCAGTTTCTGCAGCCCATTTAATCTTCCAGCAACCTGATCCTAAGGACAACTAGCTTGGAACTTGGAATGAACTTCTACTGAGTTAGCATTGGCACTCATTCAAAGGCGCTAGGGTTCCTTGCCCAATAGATATATTCAGACAAAGGTGAAGGTTGGAATGGGAAAGAGAATTGCTGCCAGCACCTTTGTGCAACCATTAAAATAGTCGACCTAAATGTTCATAAATATGGCACAGTTTGCCATGTAGATATTGCCATAAAATAGGTGGCAGCATTTACACATCAAGATCCTTCCAAAGCATTGCTTATGCCCGTGATTTAAGTGTTCTTGGAATGTGCCTACTGACCACCCTCCAATGAATGGAGCCATGCAACTGGTAACCGCTGGGCGACTTTGTAGGAGCTTTGTCGAAGATTTGTGGCTCTCCAGTAATTACTTGCATGTTACGTTACATCATGTTTTTGTGCAGAAATTATCCCTGTACCTTAATCAACCAAGCCGCATTTTGCTGCACTTGGACTTTACATGTGAAATCCCCTTGCTGTAAATGCATCATTATAATTCTGTTTGTGCATCACCTTTTTTGTGGAGGGGGGACCACTTGTTATTGTTCTGTGCTTGCTTCCTTTGCCCCATTTTGCTAATGTAATTTGGACACTGACAGTGTGGAAAAAATATTTTTGTTTAAAATGCCCATTTTAGGTCCTTTATGGGATATTTAGTTATTATTTTACCATCTTCTTATCCACCACCATAAACTTCCCCCAGTTCTTTAGGTGTATTTAGTGCAATCCAGACCAAATTATGTAATGCAGAAATATGTGGTTTCTGATTCTTGTGTTTAGAATACTGAGGTTTAAGTACATTTCTACTCCTAGGGCTAATTAAACCCCAATTAAATTCCTGTTTCACACACACACACACACACACAGAGAGAGAGAGAGAGAGAGAGAGAGAGAGAGAGAGAGAGAGAGGCTCTCAGGTTATCACTCAAACTGGTTTCCCAATGTGTGGAAGGGTATCAAGCTTTAATGCTAAGAAGACTCAGATTTAGCACCTGTTTTCAGTATCAGGACTTAGCCCCAGAATATGTGAAGTAATAAATTACCTATTTATTTATTTGGATTTATCATTTACATTGACACCCACCCTTTCCCCCAAGAAGATTAGGACAGCTAGCACGGTTCCCTATCCCCCATTATATCCTCACAAGAA
Source organism: Darevskia mixta (assembly GCA_034641385.1). Taxonomy (NCBI): domain Eukaryota; kingdom Metazoa; phylum Chordata; class Lepidosauria; order Squamata; family Lacertidae; genus Darevskia; species Darevskia mixta. The sequence continues at coordinate 25,043,363 of JAWWNH010000011.1, forward strand.
CCCTCTGAGGTTGGTTAGGCTGAGCATTAGCGATTTTTTAAATTTTACTTATTTATTAAAAGGTATACCACCTTTCATCCGTAGATCTCAGGGCAGTTCACAGCAATGATAGCCCAAGGTTACCCAGTGAGCTTCAAAATAATAGATTCCCAAGACTCCTTCCTTGGAGGTTTTTAAGCAGAGGTTGGACGGTCATCCATCATGGATGCTTTAGCTGAGATCCCTGCATTGCAGAGGGTTGGACTAGATGATCCTTGGGTCCCTTAAAACTCTAAGACTCTACGATAATAATAAAATTATTATTATTGTGGAATGCCCTCCCAGCAGATATCAAGGAGATAAATAACAATACAACTTGTAGAAGACATCTGAAGGCAGCCCTGTATGGGGAAGTTTTCAATGTTTGATGTTTTATTATGGTTTTTATATCTGCTGGAAGCTGGCCAGAGTGGCTGGGACAACCCAGTCAGATGGGCGGGGTACAAATAATAACATCATCATCATCATTATTAGAACTTGAGTCCTCCAACCCTGAACCACAATTTCAATGCAATTGCAAATTAGGACAGAGTTTGTGATATGCTCATGAGAACTACTTTTTTAAACTCTGGAACGCAGCCCTGGAACATTAGAAATTATAAAGAAGACTGTCCCTTTCAGCCTATGCTGAGTGCATTCCCATCACAACTGGGGAATTACACCTCTCCACCCCCCACAAGACAATAATGCCCACTTACACCACAAAGAACTCATAACCCACCTACTTTCAGCAACCAGAAACATCATAACCAGACACTGGAGAGACCTGTGGGAAATAGCCCTACTAGAAAAATTAACCAATAAGTTGAAACTGACACAGGGACAAATAGAAGACGCCTTCACGTATGGCTCCCCTTCATCACACACACAGCCCAACAAGACAATGACAAAAATCCACCAACAGCATACAAATCAATATGGCTAACCTGATCCAAAACACTCACCCACCCCACTCACACAGGAAAACAAAGACCACCACAGCCAACCACAAATGAACAATCACACCCTACACCAACCCCGACCTCTCTCACCACCAAAGGAACACAAGCCAACAGCAGAGAACCTGCACAAGCAACGCTGACACCAAACCCTATCTATATTAAGTAAAAGAAACATAATCACCCCACCTCTTTCCCCCTTTTCTTCCTAATGTCTCAACAAACGAAACTGACTTGTAAAAATGTTACATGGAAAAAATACGAGAGAGACATTGCACATACCTTTGTAAATCAAGAAAATCTTTAATAAAAAAAGGGGGGGGGAGAGAGAATATCAGAGGCAGCGATTCCAAAGCCCCTTTTATTTCCTAAACTAAACATTGGGAGGGAGAACCTCAAAACGTCTGCAAAGGGATTTTCTATCACGCCTACATATCCACAGCTCTGTGATTGGAAGGCGGGGGAGATTCCAGGTGAGGAGACACTCATAGTGCAGCAGTGCTCTGCATGAAGAAGGTCCTTAGCTCAAACCCTGCCATCCCCAGTTAAAAAAATCTATTTGGATACAGGCTACTGGACTCGATGGACTCTTCTTATGTTCTTAGCAGCAGAGGCTAAGAAAGGACTCTGCTGAGAAACTGAAATGCTACCAAGTCAGAGTAGATCTTCCTGAGCTGGCCTATGTGTTGAAAACGGGCTGAAACCCAGTGAAACGGATTTTAACTGATAGATTAATTGATGGGTCCATTAACGGATGAGTCTATCAATAACGAATCTGCATGAGAATGCAATGTTTTCTGAAGCAAGAAGCCTATTCCACTGTAGTTTGACGATGCACACATGGCATTGTTTTGGCAGAGCCATTCCTCCTATAGGCTGGGTGGGAATGTCTCTCTTACGATGAGCTCTGCCATCTGCTCTTTGGGTCAAATATTACTTTGTATATTTAAAACTCTGCTGTCCAATTATGGGGGTGATATTGATCTAACTTACTCATTGAGTAAACACCCAGTGCTGACAGGGAACTCGCTTTCTCCTCCTGTTCTGTAGCCAAGAAAGGCCCTAAGGGAGAGGAGCAGCTCAACGTAGACAGAGCATGCTCAGGAGCCATGGAATGTTGACTGTTGTGGGTGGGAGGTAAAGAGTGGGTGAAATGGAGTATCCTGGGAAAGGGAATGGCTGGCTGGCAGGAATCACAGGCGAACATAGGAAGCGACCATATACTAAGTCCATCCAGCTCAGAGTTCCCTATGCTGGCAGCCAGCATCTCTCTTCACAGGGGTCCCTCCCAGCCCCACCTACAGAGCAGATTCAGAGTGGATGCTCTGTCACTGAGCTAGGGCTCCTCCTTTGTCGCAGGTCCCACCTATGCAAAGCTTAATGTTCAAGTCCTTATTTTTGAGCCCCCCACTCCTATTAGAGATTAGGCCTGGAGGGAGGGAGGGCCTTGTGACAGCCGACCATTCCTGACCGACTTCTGTCCTGTGTCTCTTTTTTCTTCTTCTCACCCCCTTCTGTGCTCAGGTACTGGGACGATTTCCATGCCTGCACCCTCACAGCCCTCACGGATTGCCAGGAAGGGGTGACAGACGTCTGGGAAAAACTGAAAGAGAAATCCAAAAAGCTTGACTACGAAGGCAACTTGTTTGTCCTGTGCAGCAAAACACAGCGGGCGGCTTCGTCGGTGGTGGCCTCTGCCTCCCCTTTGCTGCTGGTGGCTCTCTCGGTGGCTCTGGCGACGTACTTCTCCTTTTAGAAGGCCGCCCCCCCCTGCCCCGCACTTCGTGTAGAGCACGCCTGTCCACATGACAACGATGACAACGACAACGACGTTTCCTCCTCGCCCCGCCTCCTCTTCCTCCTACCCACCCACCCCACCGCTTCTTCTCTCTTTCTCCAGGAACTGGATTTACAGAGGGAAAGTCTCCATCTCTTTTGCTTTGGGGGAATGAGGGGAGGGGCAGATCTGTTGCGAATTCTCCATGATGCCCGCCATGATACCCGCCTGAGAAAGGTTTGGGGAGGAAAGAGAGAGAAACAGCCGCCACTGAGAACTGCCACCACCACCGCTGCTCTGACGAAGACAACAAGCACGTCTCTCTCTCTCTCTCTTTTGGCCTCCCTGGTTTCTTTTGCATTCTGATGATTTGCCAAATGGTACCAAATGGCAGGCCTCCAAGCCGGCCGACAGCCAAAATCGGACCTCAGCTTTATGCCTCTCTTCTTCTTCTTCTTCTTCTTCAGACCAAGGTCAACTGGAGCCCTTCTTTCTTGTGTGCAAAAAGAAATCTCAGGAACGGCCTTCGAGCCACCACCGAATACTCCTAATAAAATAAAATAAGCGTTAATAGGTAATAAGAGTAATAATAAAAATAGAATGCTACTAATGAGACTGCTCGCAGCGACAAACGGAGGGGCTCTTCTGGGAAACATTGACGGGGAAGGATGAGTTGAGTGAGGAAATGTAAAAGGAAAAGAAGAAGGGGGGAGGGGAAACAAAGGAAAGAAAAGAGGGGGGAGGGGGAGAAGGGAACCGGAAATGGATACACCTTCGCTTGGCCACGTGCGGGAAGAAGCACTCGATGGTGAATTAACCCATAGACGATCATCTTTCCTTGGGAACTCGTGTTTTGTTTTGTTTTCAAAGAATTTTTCCGGTCATTCCACTTTAAAGACGTCAGACTCCCCGCCCTCCTGCCCTTCCTGCAGGTGTGGCTTAGGGGGGCAGAGAGAAAGCGAAAGGACAACCGAGCTAGGGAAAGCCAAGAGGGACAAATTTTAAAAGGCGATTTCGCTGAAATGACCCAATGAATGCTGCTGAGTTTGCTGAGAGTTGAGCTTTACTTAAAGAGTCAAGGCATTTTTTTTTTTCAATTGTCACTGCCTTTTCTTTTCTTCTTTTCTTTTCAGAGTTTCCCCCTCTTCTTTTTTAGGTGTTCCACCATTGCCGTACGATATCTTAGCTATCCAACAGTGTAGATCACAGGGGGCGGGGGGAAGGGGAGGGGGAACGTATACGTTAAGGTAAAAAAAAAAAAATTAAAATTAACACACAGCGTAATGGTTTTTTGGGGGGAAAGTATTAAAAGAGCCTTGATTTTAAAAGAAAAAAATGTAATTTAAGAAAGTTTATTATAAAGTCAATTCAGCAAAAAAAAAAGTTATAAAAGATTTGCTACAAAGTATAGAAAAAGGTATAAAATAAAATTATTGTTTGAAATGAGGATGCAGTTTTATTTTTTAAGAAAGGGTGATTGTATATTATTATATATAATTTTATTATTATTATAATAATAGTATATATAATATAGAATGATTATATTATATATAGTTATTGAAATGTGCTTTCTTCAAGTACATGGAGTAATGGTTTACTAGAGCCTAGCAAGACGCGGGGCAGGTTTTAAGAGGTGCAATTGGGGAACGCGAGAACGCCGGATTCTCACATGCGAGAAGAATTCTTGGTTTTAAGGGAATAACAGTCCCCCTGAAATCGATGAGATCAAAATGAAGGCTAAACTCTTGGGTTCTTCCTGAGCTGTGTTGAGAGTGAAGCTGATGGTACTTTTTTGTGTGGAAATAAATGCAGAGCTTTGTTTATGTTTATGTTTAATATTTATCACTCTAAGGTAGTTTGCTCTCCCTTTCTCGGAGTTCCGGGGTGTGTGTGTGGAGGGTTTATGGGTTTATCTCCAAATGTCCCTTGGCCCGTGGTTTATAAAGATGCTAAAAGAATGATGAAAAGCTACCTTCAAAAAGCTGTCTTTCTTTTTGGGGGATTTCTACAGCGAATCCTAAGCAGGCTTCTTTGGAAGCGCACCTCATTGAAAACAAAGGATCCCACTTTCCATTGGAAAGTTAACCATTGGAGTGCCATGCTATCAGAACCATAAGAGACAATGATCCCCAAACCGGATGCTCTTGTGGGGGGGGGCACCCGGTTTCCCTTCTCTAGACCTTTGAGACTCCATATCGCTTTGAGCCCCCAATCCTTAACATGCTGATGAGATGGGGGGCGTGGGTTGAAGTGAGGTCGCCGCCCTAGACTCAGTTACCTGGGAGTACCGTAAGTCTCACTGAACTCATGAGGGCTTACTTCTGTGTCGGATGGCCCTTACGAGTTGTTGTTTTTTTGGGGATGAGGGTAGAGCGTATATAGCTATAGACAGACATATGATAACTGAAACTAGATTGTCCACCCACCCACCACTTAACAATCTTCAGTAGCACTTAACAGCTCTAGTTATTGTGTATAAAAATTATACACAAATATTATATTATATAAATATAATATTATATTATATAAATTATATTCATATATATATATATGAATATAATACAATGTAATATAATATTATACATTTATAATATATAAGAAAAATCTAATATACAATAGTATGTTTTTCCATTTTATTGCCTTAAAAAAGAGACCACAATAAACCTTCTCAAAATACAAGGCTGCGTGGATGTGTGCGCTTAATATACCCACGAGCAGAGCTCACTGTGGTCAGTTTTGCTTCTCCTAATCCTGGAAACGACGCCCCTGGATCGGTCGACAACACTAACAAATGGGGTGGGGTGCGTATATATGTTGGTTTATTGTGGTCCCCTTTTAAAGGCCATAAAATGGAAAACATATTATTGTATATTATGTTTTTCTTATCTATTATAATGGTATAGTATCATGTTACATTGTATAAAATTATATATAGATATAGATATATAATACATAATAACTAGAGCTGTTAAGTGCTATTGAAGTGGCGCCCCGGGTGGATGGACAATCCAGTTTCAGTTGCTTGAGGTTTGCAATAAGCTCTCCTCAATACCTTTTATTTACATTGTAAGGGGAAAGTAAGGGCGTCTTTTCCCGAGACCTTTACCAAAGGAGTAACTTCTCCCACAAAGGCTCAAAGAACACGCGAGTGTCTAATGGCGGACTCCTGCACATGTCTACTCAGAAGTGAGTCCCATTAATTTCCATGGGACTTGATCCCAGACAGTTAAGTGGGTATAGGATTGCACATTTTATGTATTTATTTAGGAATTTGTATACCGCCCTTCACCCGTAGATCTCAGGGCGGTTCACAACATAACGTTACAATATTAAAAACCCAACACACAAAAGAAAAATAAGAGCAAAACAAAACCAATAACGCCCCCCCCAATAGGCTGCTAAGCTGTTTACAAAATACAAAAAACAAGCTGGACTCAAACTTTATACATAAATATCCATATTTAGGATACATAGTAACACAATCCGCTTAAAACAGGAGACTTAAATTCAGAGATTAAAGGGATGCCCGCGCGTGGGAACCCTGGAAAGCCGCTGCCAGTCAGAGCCGACAAAACTAACGTGGGTGTGGACCAATGACCTGCCTCGGTATAGCTGCTTTCCATGTCTTCCCCTTTCCCCAACGACCCTCTTGTCGTTTTGATCCAACCCCTCCCTCCATTTATTATCTGCTTTGTGGTGGAGGGCAGCGGGCCCCATTTTTATAAAACGAAAATCCTGGAGCTGGGAAGCTGATCTTGAGAATTCTTCCGGAATTAATTAAGCTCCAGCTGCAATTGGGGTTCGGGAAGGCCTTATTGATCCGGCACCAAAAAGAAAAAGAAAAAGTATCGCCTATTTATTGCATCCTGGAGCCTCTAGTAAATATGGTGGTTTCGTTTGTTATTTTGGAGAGAGGCGAATGTCTGGGCAGGGAAAGGAGGCGTGCTTATTACGTGTGTTGTCTTTGTAAAGATCCTGCTCTTTCCCTCGCCTGCTTTTAATCTGCTGTGCGCGACGGTGTCTCGCGGTGGAGGGCGGGGAGAGGGGCGCGCGCGTGCCATAAAAGCAAGGAAGGTCGTCTTGGCGCAAGGAGCCCTTTCCTTGCTGAACGTGGCGCATTGCAAGCGCCGCGGCGCCAAGTGTAAGCAACGGCTAAGCGTAACAGCCCATAAATCAAGCACCGGGGTGGAGGGGTGGGGGTGGGGAGTTAATCTGCATTCCCCGATGGGTTGAATCCCAGCAACAAATGTGTCCAGGAAGTGGAGCCAGGCTGCAGCAGGCAGCGCCAGACTTGCAAACGTTGTGCATTCTTCTCCACCGCCTTCTTCCCACCCCCCTGCTTTTTGGTAATGATCAAATAACAGACCGTCTGGCCGAGCTTCGCAGCCAAGAACACGCGACAAGAGTCTGGGCTCTCCAGAATTTCTTCTTCTTTTCTTCCTGCACCCACGGCCCGCCCACCTTACGGGTGGCAACGTGGCCTTGTCTTTTTTTCCACTAGATGTTGCCTGAGATCCTACGACGCACAGCGCAATCCTAAGCATGCCCGCCGTGGTGGGGTTGGTTGGTTGGTTGCTAACAACCAGATTTCGCCTTTGCAAATGTTGGCGATCCCATGGATGGGGCGGCACTGGGAAGGTTTTGCTAAACCAAGATGCATTGTTAAAAGTGCCAAAGAGGACGAGAAACTGCTGTAACGTGACCGTAGCACCTTTCTATGCACAATAATTGTATCTTAGTAATAATGATGCCAAGAATGGTTGGATGGGGAGCGCAAGTCAGTAGACGCGACTCTACCAAAGCTGATGCCATAATAAATTGGTTCGTCTTTCAGAGGCCACGAGACTCGTTGTCGTTTTCATATGGGTGCAGTTATTCTTTAATAATGACAATAACTGTTGCTGTTAAGATTTTAATTTTAACTCTAGCAAGTAAAACACACACAGAGGGAGAGAGAACAGGGGAAACTGATCTTCCCAATCTCCAAGCAAATTCTCTTTGTAAAAATAACCTTCGCTGGTGAAAGTAAAGGGACACTTGGGGGGGGGGGGGGCTTTATGGTGCTTTTATATGTGTTGGTAGCCGCCCAGAATGGGTGGAGTACAATTATTATCATCATCATCATCATTATCATTAAACTAGTCTTGTGCCTAATAATAATAATAATAATAATAATAATTTCTCAAGACTAGCCAAGATTCAACAGGGTTGGGACCAGGCAGAGTTTCCTCCTTAGTTCCCAGACGGCCTCTCAGCAGAAAAAGGAATGCGGGGTGGGTTAGGGTTAATTTGGATGAGTAGAGAGATGGATGGATTAAAAGATGCTGTGGGAATAATGATGGATGGGCAGAACTTGATGATGGAGTGTAGAACGAGAAAAGAGGGACAGAATTAGATCAGACTGATGACAGAAACAGATATGCGCCTCTTCAGAGCAGAGGTACATTTCAACGTGACCCTGCCCATCTCTACTCAGAAGTAAGTCCCGCTCAGGTCAAGGGGACTAACCCCCCCATATTTGTTGTTCAAAGGACTGCAACCACAATAGCCTTAAAGGGCGGCGAGGGGGGGGGGAGGAAACCTGCCCGTTTGGAGACCGGGTGGAGATTTCATTTTAAGGAATAAAAAGGAAATAGGCGCAAGCTCTTCCAGACTCTCACTCTCTCTCCCCCCGGGATCTTTCCTGCCATACAAATACAAAGAATCAGCAGTAGGGAAGGCCTTCAATAAAGGGTCGATCTGCATCTCCTCGGTGTATTTCCGAGCGCGCATGAATTATGAATAACCCACCTTCTCTTGCTCTATAATTAGAAACCACCCGATTGCCAGCGAAGATTCGTGTCTACGGATGTGCGATATATATAGATATATAGATATACAGATTGTGTGTGTGTGTGTGTGTCAAAAATACATACGATATTTGTTATATATAAATGTGTGTGTGTGGGTGGGTGGGTGGGTGGGTGGGTGTGATTTGACAAAGCAGCTGGCCAAAACCAATAATTTCCCATGTTAATTTTGGAGGAAACTTGGTGGAGGATTTCTGTTTTATTTTTTACTAGCCGGTTTCTCTTGTGTACAGTACAGTGTCTTGCGTTGCAGATATGTGTGTGTATGAGAACATTGCTGGAGACGTCTGGTAGTGGGCGGAAAAATGTCTGGATTCCGAACGTGTAATCGTTATTTATGCAATTTTTTTTTCACCGGGAGATTGTAAATTGCTTCGATTTTCGTAACAGTCTTCCTGGAAGGTGTTTTTCAAAGGGTGGGGAAGGCAAACAAGGATTTGTTCAATACAAGGGGGGTGGGGTAGCGGCGCTCCCCCGGGGAAATCTCCCCCCATCCACCCCAGCCCATTTCTCTGCTGCTTCCATCTGCACCACCAGCACGCAGATGCGGCTCGTGCAAACGACGACAAGCTCTTGCTTGCCTGCCCCAAATCCTTGCGCTTATTTATTTATTTATTATGAGAGAGAGAGAGATAGAGAATAAAGCACACAAAGCCATTTTAAAAAAGGATCAAGGAATAACCGGGGGAAGGTATCTGCATGGGTCTGGATCCTGAGCTTATATTTATGTCCTGTGTCGGGGGTTTTTTTTGGGGGGGGAGGAGGAGGAAGAGGAGGGTGGTGCAGAGAGAGAAGAAAAACAGGCAGGCAGGTTATAAATAAGGCATTTCTACGTTGCCTGCTTGTTGCCTTTCCATAAATAGCGAGGGCGACGCCCACGCCAGCCTCTGATGAGAGGGGGCGGGAAGACGAAACGTCCAAATTAGGAGATCAAAGCTGGAACCGAGCCAGGAAGGAACCACCGCAGGCACGATCTACTAGCAAGGAAATTTAAATGGGATCCTGTAGTTCTATCACTCTCCCGCCCGCCCCCCAAATTCTTTTTCTGTATAAAAAAAATAAATACAATTTTTCTCCTTCAGAGAGCAAACCATTCCTATTAGCAACCACCAAAACAGCTAAAAACATGTGTAGCGGGTGGATTTAATAGAAACGAAGCCTTTCAGGATCGGATCACGATCTCCCCTCAGAATCACCACCTATAAAAGGATGGTTCTCGCTTAAGAATAAATACAAGGCTATAATCTGTTTCAACTGAGATCTGGCAGCCTACTCAGTGTAGCCTATTTATTTTAAGCATCTCTATCACCTACCTACCCTATCATATTTGTTTCAAACAATTATATTTAAATTGTCAAGGAGGGGGAGAATACATGAAGATTTAGAGAGTGTGGCTACAAACTAACAGCTTGGGTGTCAACTTTTTAATTGGCAGTGCTCCTGAGCCTTCAACAGCAGAAGGATAGGCAGAAATTAACAGTGCAGCCCCATGCAGGTTTACTTGGAAGTAAGTCTCAGGGGGGTTTAGGATTGCAGGCTAAACAGCTGAAACTCATCCCCCCCCCATCCATGGAGGGGGAAGGAATTTCTTAATTTAATCACGTCAAGTGTTTCTGTTAAAAGCAGAGGATCAAGGCCAGTTAAAAATTTGACAGCCCTTCCACCAGATGTTTTACGAGCAGATTACGTGATCTTCTTCCACTGGAGGAGTCCCAGTATTCATCCATTCATTTCTTCATATTCATTCATTCAGCAATTAAGCAAGTTAGCCGCAATTTATGTGCCAAGTAAATTATAATATTCAGCGTGATTAATAGCAAATCACAACAAAACCTTTCGAAATCAAAATAAAGCCCCAACACATGCAAAGTTAACATCATAAATCTGAACTAGAACAGAATTGTAGAGTTGGATGGGACCCCAAGGACCATCTAGTCCAGCCCCCCTACAATGCAGGAAAATGGAGGGATTGATCCCACAACCATGGTGTTATCAGGACCACGCTTGAACCTGTGGGATGTATCATCACTGAAGCAGTCAACCACAACATTTCCTAATGCCTAGAGTGGACACACAGGAATGTTGCTCCAGACAGGGAGGACTTCCTGTCATACCTGCTCTGGAGCCTCTTCCCCTTGTGTATGACCAGGTAGATGGCCGTGACCCTAGTTGACCATGTAAAAGGACTAGCCATGCAGCCATCTTCCCCTTTTCCCCATTTTCTCCTTTCGGACTCCTGTTCTGGCTCTTAGCCAGCACATAGCTCATCCTTACAGAGGGTGGAAGCCACAAGGCAGAAAGTCTGAGGCCTAGCTCAGACTTCTCTTCTCTACAAATGTAACTGTGACCACAAGATAAAGCCTGCCTTCAGATTACTGCTGTGAACTGAATGTAAGTAAAACTTTACTCTTACTTTTAAAGAAGACTGTTGTGTTGTTATTATTTTAAGAGGGGAAATAAAGGGGAAACTTACCAGGAATGATCCAGACTGGACAAGCCAGACTGGATTGCTTAATTTAAAGGATTCTAATGAATCATCAACTTGCTTCCAGCAACCTGCAAGGGAATGTGCTCTGCCGCTTGCTCACTAGCGTGAGTGAGGAGGGATAGTATTTAATCAATATATCCTCTCCTACCTTCCTCAACATTCCCACATAACCAACTGAGCTAACCAGTCTGTTGTTATATTTATAGGCAAATTTGGGGGAATGGATACTGCTGACATCCCTCGGATTTTCATCAATGTGAACAGACATTTTACAGCTATTCCACTGTGTGGTGCTGACCCAAGACATCTTCACCCATTACAAAACCCCTTCACAGAAGTGCAGACTGTGTGCGAATGATCACACCATTTATTCCTTCCATTTGGGATGGTGGGTGGCTGGAGGATGCATATAAAAAGTGTGCAGCCATCAACACCTATGATGAGCCACATACAGGTTGCATATCAATTCCTACGCTGAAGTGTGCAGAACAGCCAGCACCTAATCCCTCTGCCCACCAAAGACACAGGAGGGTATTACATTGCTAGCCCATGAGGGATGAAGGCCCATCCCTCCTGCTTTCGAAAGCAAGCAGGACACACTAGCAGGTGGGAAACCAGAAGAGCTGATTGGAACAATGTTAAGAAGCAGGCTTTTGAATTATGCTGCTGGAGGAGACTCTTGAGAGTCCCATGGACTGCAAGAAGATCAAACCTATCCATTCTTAAAGAAATCAGCCCTGAATGCTCACTGGAAGGACAGATCCTGAAGTTGAGGCTCCAGTACCCTGTTTCCCCTTTTTTAATACGTAGTCATAAAGTAAGCCATGGCAGGTTTTTTTAACCTTTGTGAGAAGTAAGACGTACCCCAAAAGTAAGCCGTGGTGCCGCCATTGTTCCCGTCACCTCCTCAGCCCCTCCTGCTTAGCGCGCAGGGAGAGGCGGGGGGGGGGAGACGGCTCTTCCTGCCCCGCTTGTTCCCCGTGCGCATGGAGCCAGCGAACCAGCGAGAGGCGCGGGGGAAAAACGCGCCTCTTGCGGAGTTCTGCCCCGCCTGCTCAGCGTGCAGGGGGAGGCTGTACCGTACCATACTGACGTAATAAAAATAAGACAACCCCCCCGAAAATAAGCCACCCTGTGTTTTTTTGAGGAAAAAAATTTATAAGACAGTGTCTTAAAAAGGGGGAAAGACGGTACTTTGGCCACCTCATGAGAAGAGAAGACTCCCTAGAAAAGACCCTGATGTTGGGAAAGATGGAGGGCACAAGGAGAAGGGGACGACAGAGGATGAGATGGTTGGACAGTGTTCTCGAAGCTACTAACATGAGTTTGGCCAAACTGCAAGAGGCAGTGAAGGATAGGCGTGCCTGGCGTGCTCTGGTCCATGGGGTCACGAATAGTCGGACACGACTGAACGACTGAACAACAACAACAAGAAGCAGGCACCAGTGCTACATATTGACTTGCTTTCTTTAAGGGTTTGATGTGTCTGGCAGTGTCTCTGAGTAACAATACATAATGTTGCTAGTGATTTAGGGAAGGGCTGTGTCTCCAGTGCTGCCTATAGGACTTCCACTCCCATCTTCCCTAATTCACAGGGCCAGCGATTATGGGAGTTGCAGTGCACCAAATGTTTGGAGGGCCACAGTGTCCGCACAGCTTCTTTCAGGTCCTCAGAGCACTTTATGTGTGTATTATCTCTGTAATTCTGCTACAAAGACCTGCATTACTCCTGTGTGAGGCTGAAAACCCGATTGGCATTTGTTCCAGTTCAGCAGTAAACAGCAGGACCAAACAAAAAACCCAAAAACCAAACTCCTCTTTTGGACCAGGGACTTGAAATTACTTGAACTCACAGAAGAACGAAACTGTGGATGGACCCTTAGAGAGACAAATCGGCTGTGCAGTGCCACCTTTGCTTCAAGGGGGGAAGTACATGGATTTCTGGCAGGACTACCTACAGAGTTCACGACAAACATTTGTTTGTTTATTAGGGCATTTATACCCAGTGCATTTTTCCATCCAGAGTGCACTGGAGCCTAGTTCTGGCCAGAGGCGTAGCAAGCCCAGGTGGTACCCGGGGTGGATTTTTTTTTGTCACCCCCACCACTTTAATTTTTTAAAAAATAAAAAGTGTCACCCCCCTCTGATGGTGCCACTTTGCGAGGTGTGGGGGTTTTGTGTGTGTGTGTCTATTATCTATTTTTTTCAATAAAGTTAAAATAAATAATAATAATAGCCATGATATGCTACCTCTTTTAACTAGCTAGGCTCCTTACAATGCAATTCTGTTTGTATTCAGCGTTCAGTTAGGTTTCAGTTATGGGTATCTCCATCCACTTAGCTCTGTGTACCTTGGGTTTTATTTTTTAAATAAGTGCTAATGACACCTGCTTCTTGGGAGAAAAGCAATGACAAACCTAGGCAGCATCTTAAAAAGCAGAGACATCACCTTGCCAACAAAGGTCTGTATAGTTCAAGCTATGGTTTTCCCAGTAGTGATGTACGGAAGTGAGAGCTGGACCATAAAGAAGGCTGATTGCCAAAGAATTGATGCTTTTGAATTATGGTGCTGGAGGAGACTCTTGAGAGTCCCATGGACTGAAAGAAGATCAAACCTATCCATTCTTAAGGAAATCAGCCCTGAGTGCTCACTGGAAGGACAGATCCTGAAGCTGAGGCTCCAATACTTTGGCCACCTCATGAGAAGAGAAGACTCCCTGGAAAAGACCCTAATGTTGGGAAAGATGGAGGGCAGAAGGAGAAGGGGACGACAGAGGACGAGATGGTTGGACAGTGTTCTCGAAGCTACCAACATGAGTCTGACCAAACTGCAGGAGGCAGTGGAAGACAGGAGCCTGGCGTGCTCTGGTCCATGGGGTCACGAAGAGTCGGACACGACTAAACAACAACAACAATGACAGGAAAAACTGATTTTAGATTAGTATTAAATTGCTGAATTGGGAGCACCAGATAGCACACTTTACCCTCTGCTATGCAGTGAAGCCACTCCATAGCAAGGAATCATGTGAATGTTGCTGCTTGTATCATTCTCCCTACCCCCCCTTACTCTTCCTTGAAAATATTTCATTTGGCTGCCTCTCTAATCAGAATCTTGCTGAGTTTCTCAGGTTTTTTCCTGAACTGGTCACCAGAGTTTACATCAGGGTGTTGTTTCTGGTTGAAGCCACCAGTGAGATTATCAGTTTTTTAAGGTTTTGGTTTGGTTTTGGTTCACAGAGGGGTAACAAACAGCCTCTCTGAATCGGTGTTTGGACTCAGGGTTGGTTTCATCCCCTGGATAGTATGGAAGGGAGCAAAATTGCAGCAGTATGGAACACACTAGGTGAGATGAAGCTGAGAAGCAGTTTTGCATTCCTGAGAGTGAGCTGCTTATAATGCAGGACAAATGCATTATTTGCTGACAACAAGGATATGCTACTCGCATGGCTAGTCTGTTGAAGAGTACATCTCTGACAACAAGTTTCTATGGCTCAGTGGAAAACATGTTGGACTCGCTTGAAGCAGCAAGATCTGGATTCAAATCCCACCTAAGTCTTACTGGGAAGACTGGCCAACTCACTGGGTCTCAGCCTCAGTTCTGCATAGGAATATGTTGTCTCATATGTCTCTTGTGTGAAGACAAATACGAAGCATTTTTACATTTGACAGATGACTGTTAATTATTGTTTTAAAGAAATGGGGTCCATCAGGGATGCCAACTTGAATAAAATAACCCCCCCCCCCCCGTAATCAATCACATGACGCAGTTCACACACACCATTTGAATGGGAATGTCTATCAACTTTGTGGGGACCAGCCCCCCCTCATATATTTTATTGTATTTTATTTACAGCCCCTAGGAGTTGGCTCCTATGGGGTCCACAACATCAGATGCAGACCCTCCAACTGTCCCTATTTTCTAGGGACAGTCCAAGATTTACAGAAGCCATCCCAGTTTCTGATTTGATCTCGGAATGTCTCACTTTTTTTTTATTTTTTTTAGGATATCACTATTTTCATTGGAGAAATGCTGGAGGGTATGGAGTTATGCAGCTCCGGAGCCAAGGAGATCAGTAACTATACAACCTTTAGAAGACATCTGAAGGCAGTCCTGCACAGGGAGGTTTTTAATGTTTAATGTTTTATTATGTTTTTATATATGTTGGAAACCGCCCAGGGTGCCTGGGGCAACGCAGTCAGATGGGCAAGATAATAATAATAATAATAATAATAATAATAATAATAATAATAATAATAATAATAATACTAACAATAATGGAATAGGATGTCCCTATTTTCATCACAGAAATGTTCGAGGATATGCAGACATGAAAAGTAGACTGAAAGAGAGTGAATATTGCGAGTCGATGACCCGCCACCCGCATGGAGTAAATAAGACACACGGACACATGCTTTTAGGTTAATGGGTAAGATAAGGCCACAACTTTATTGGTTACAGCAAGTGAGTGGTATTGGCTTAGGCATTGGACAAGAGCGCAACACAAGACTCCACCCCACGGGGGGGGAGTCACTTTAGGGTTAACAACCAGTGGGAGGAGCTTGTTGATGCCAATACAACTGGAAGCTTCCCCTGATGTCACCGGGGGTCGTGCCATGGCCCTAGCCACTAGCAGGGCATCGGACAGGATCCACGACCGCCGGATCCCTTTAAATGAATACCCCTAGGAGGTAGGTGATGGCCACAACCTGACCTCCGACACACCACACATATTACATCACCTATTCCAATGCCTAACTGCCACCTGAGCCCAAAGAGGAGGCAGAATGAGGGAGCCGTTTGGCGGGCTGCTTGAATGCCACCAGACACCGCCCCCCAGCCAGCCCTATTGGCTGGCTATGGGGCTTGATGCGGCAGGAAGGAGGGGCTAAGGCAGGGGGTTGAACACGCCCCCCTGCAAGCGCAGGAGCGGATCCCGCTCGCAACTCCTCCCCCCTGCGATGGGGAGATGTCTTCCCAGGCAAGATAAGGAACTCACCTTACTTCTCTTTAATCCCAGGATGAGTGATTCTATAAAGAACAGCAGAATGAATCTCTCTGGTGCAGTTCCATAGTGAAATACAGTGGTCTGTGAATTATCTAAGATAGTCAACATCAGGGCTGGGGAACGTTTGGCTCTCCAGATGTTTTTGGACTCCACACCCATCAGCCCCAGCTGCAGGGCTTTGTTGATTGGGGATGGTGGGAGCTGGACTCCAACAATATCTGCAGGGCCACAAGTTTCCCATTCGGGTCAATATGATCTGAGGGAATGCGGCTCACAGGTCCACATATGCACTTAGACCACATGATTTCCATACACTCCTTCCCTGTATGATTGGCAGTAGGTGAAGTGACTTGACTGGGGGGGGGACAACCCTCAGAATATGATATTTAAAACTCTAGCTGCTGTGGCGCATCCAATTTGTCATCTGATGTTGCAGTCATCAGATAACGAGAGATGCATGTGCGAAGGAAGATTTTCACTCCTTGAAGTGTTATATTTGGGTAGGGATGTAGTCATTACCTCAGGATATAAACTTAAAATGGCATTTGGCTGTTGATTCTGCTCTAAATAACCTATTAGTCCATGAGTGATCATTTAAATAGTTCTTAGAACGTTCTGTGCTCGGTGAAATCTCATGTAACAGCACAAAATGTTGTCAAGGACTTATTCTTTTTACATGCCACAGCTCTCCCATTTGTTCTGATTAGCCCCACAGCATTCGTGGGTTGCTGTCAGGGACTGGGCAGAGGAGTAGCAGTGGTGGAGACTGCCCCCCCCCATTCTGACCCTCCCAGGGAGGAGGAAGAGGAAGACAGTATAGATTTACGACAGTGGTTTGCGGAAGGTCACAGCTCAGAGACAGATGAAGGGGAAAGTTGGGAGATAATGGGAGAGAGGAGGAGCAGGCAGAACCAGAGCAGCAGCTGGCTGACACATTGTCATTAGAAATCATTCCAGACCCTCCATCTCCCAGAACCCGGTGAGCCTTAAAAGTAGGAGAGCAAAGAGCTGAAAGACAGAGGGCATAGAAGTGACAAATGTGAAAGTGGGAGAGACGGGGTGTGTGTGGAGATTCACTTGGGACAACACCATTATCCAAGAGGCTGGGTTCTATAGCCTCTCTCTGTAATATTGAAATTAAAAAGGACGGTGAGAAATTTTTCTTCATCTTTGTACTTTCCTGGGCAACCAGCCAGGAGCCGTAGACAAGCATCCTGACAGTTGCACAATCATAATTTTTGTTCCGTATAAGAGGTGCCAGTCATAAAGTGTCAAGTTATTAAGGGATGCTCATGCATGTGTGAACTAGGCCTTATTCACACACACATGCATGCACGTCACTTAATAACTCGGTAACTGGCAGCTGAATGTGCAAAATGACACCACTGAAAAACGTTGATTGTGAAGTAAGGTGGTGTCCCGTTGCAGTGTGTTCTTTCCGTGATGAGCCAGTCACACGTGCATGTTGTCACTTGTTGCTGAACTCATCAAGTGATGAACATGCATGTGTGAACTAGTCCTGAGTAATTGCTGTTCCTTCCCCAACACTGCCAACACCAGTGTAATGTATCTATAATAAATAGTCACCTGAAGGTTTCTCCATGTGAGATAATTTGTATTCAGGTCTTGATCCAAGAATAGAAATGTGGATATCATTTATGAGATGTGCTCATATGTAAGGATGGTGTGTGTTTATCTGTTAAAACACATTCAAATAGCCTGTCTTATGCCCCCTAAGTTAGCCTGATGCTGCAGTGAATGGTTCAATGGACAGTCTGTTCACTGTTGGTGTGGGGAAGAGTCAAAGTTCAGTGATACCGCATCTGCCCTGCCTACAGATGTGCTGGGAGTGTCCCAAACTTGAAACCATGGCCACTGCCAGTCAGTGACTATAATACTGAGCTAGATGGACCAACAATGGTTCAGTTTAAGACAGCTTCCAATGATCCTATAAATGGGAACAGGCATCCTGTCTGTCTCAGGTAGTAAAATATATCGGGCCAGCCCTAATCACTTTGCCAACTCCCAAGCCCAGGGCAAGGAAGTACTGGGGTGCCTCAGGGCTAGGCCCAAACAAAAGCCTTTTCTAAAGTGATGCTACAGACAAAAAAAGCAGGCCAACTCCTCAAGAAAAGCTTTTCTTTGCTAAGATTCCCTCGTAAACTTTGCTGTAGTTGGACATCTCGGCAACTTGCCACTTCCAGCTCAGTTTTTTTGGCAGTCGTTTTTTTGGTCTCAGTTCAATGTGCGAGCAACATTCATGCTGCAGCCTGGCATCCCCTGAGAGTCCCCAGGAGCTGTCTCATTCCCTCTGAAATCTGGATGAACTCATATTTAATGACACAAGGCTTTCTTGCTGAATAATCCCTAGCAACCTTCTCCACCTTTTAACGAGATACCCGAGCGGCGCTAGGGACGGATGGACAAAGCTTCCCTTTTAGATTGGGCACCTCAGATTGGATCACCAATTGAAATATCAGCATTTGAGCTAGAATTGGTTTGAAAACAACAAGAGGAAAGGCCTTTCTTGTATCTTCCACTGAAAACCTCTTGCAGCGCAATAAATAATTAAAGGCTTTGCCGGATGTGCGGTGAGGAGGAGGAGAGGCGAGTGGGTGTTGTATCACAATAACAAACCTTGTGTAAGGGAAGTGTTATTCAACTGCAAAATGTATTGGTGCAGAGCTCTCATCTTTTTAGTGCCTTTTTTGCACCAGGAAATGTTTCCACACATGGCTCCAGTTCTAAACGAGTACAGAAATCCTTCTGACTAGCCATGGAAAAATCTATCTGGGTTACAGGCTTAAAGCTTTGCCTAGGAACTGTGGTGTTAGAAAGGGGGCTAGGAATGCCCCATGACTCTCATAACTTCGTTACACTGTGATTCTCAGGATTCTTTGGCACACAGGGTCCAGGGTTCCCCCGCCCCATATTATTATTATTTATTTATGTATATTTACCATAGGAGCCAATGCTGAGGGGTCTTTGTTTCCCCCAATAAAATATTTGAGGGAGCCAGGCCTCCTCAAAGTTGATGGGCATTGCCATTCCAATGGTGTCCATATAATGCGTCATGTGATCAATTATGCAGGGCAGGGCTAAGTTGGGCCCCCTCAGTATTTTATTCAAGTTGGCACCCCTGATATTTACATACAGATACATAGCACACATACACACACTAGCTTAACTCATACAAAACCAATGACACCCACTTGTTGTTTTTCAAAATCAATATATATTGGGTTCTTCCATCTCATAGTTCAGGGGTAGCTAACATGGTGCCCTCCAGTGGGGAGTAGTACAATTGAATAAGTGGTGGCAGTAGTTTAAAAAAAAAAAGTTAGTGGAATGGTTTCAGGAAATATTTTCCCACTCCACCCCCAGATTCTGAGAGTCAGTGTGGTGTAGTGGTTAAGAGTGGCAGACTCGTAATCTGGTGAACCGGGTTTGCGTCTCCGCTCCTCCACATGCAACTGCTGGGTGACCTTGGGCTAGTCACACTTCTCTGAAGTCTCTCAGCCCCACTCACCTCACAGAGTGTTTTTTGTGGGGGAGGATGGGAAAGGAGAATGTTAGCCGCTTGGAGACTCCTTCGAGTAGTGATAAAGCGGGATATCAAATCCAAACTCTTCTTCTTCTTCTTCTTCTAGATGAAAAGGTATATTGGTACAGAGTGTTTGGTTTAGCTTTATGAGACAGGCTCTATATGTTGGCAGTCACACAAACAAATAGCTCAAATATCAGCCCAAATGCATGGAGAGTCTCTCCCAGCATCTTCCAGGTTCCACATGATAAGCAAGTTGCATATATTACAACAGACTTCCTCTGCCCAGTATCCTCTAGATGCTTTGGATGTCAATTCCTACCATTGGCCATGCTGGCTGGGGTTGATCATGAACATGCCATGCTTTGTCACAGTATTTTTCTGTTATGCAGTTTCCCATGGTGACTGTCTCAACAAATGACCCGAGGAATGGACATGCTGTTTTGTTTCAAACTTTTGCAGTTTAAACAGCTCCCTTGTCACCTTATCAGGTCCTGGTACCCCAAAATATGGAAAGGAGGGACCTGTGGCTGAGGGGGGTGCGTGTCTTCTTATTTGGTGATTACTTGTAGCCAAGTAAGATTGTCATGAACACAGTCTTACTAGTGCGTCCGTAAGTGGCTATGGAGACCAATTCTGGATCCGCACATCCTTCCACAGTGGGGACATAGGTTTCCAGGAGGGAGTTGATCACAGTAAGGATTTGCCAAACGTGCCTTCCTCCTAGCTCGTTTCTCCCTTTCATCCTGAGTTTGTGCTTCTTCAAAGTCCATGACGCCTTTGGTAGAGGCTATTCTCCAACTGGAGCGTTCACAGGCCAGTGTTTCCTAGTTGTCAGTGTTTATACTACATTTTTTCAGTATTATCACTACAAAAGCATTCCTTGTTTTGTATGGAGGTGAGACAATTGTCATTGGGCTTAAATTATGGATATTGTGAGAATTCAGCTGTAAGTATGCTATCACGAGAACACAGTTTTGAGGGTCACAAAAGAAGATTAACACAAGAAGATAAGAGTTTTACTGCAAGAATACGCTGCTTGCAAGATTGTCAGCTACTGCTGTTCTCTAATAAATTTCAACTCCAGGGCTGCAAAATAAGGTATATGCTGCTTCTTAGAGGACTTTTCAACATCAGCATTTCAAAGGTACAACCACACATTCAATAATATTGAATTCCAAGTTTAGGTCTGTAAATAAAAAAAAACGAGACACAAAAGTGCAACTTTGTGTATGAGGACTCCAGAAACACAAACCAATCACAGAGTTGCAGAATAAACTTCAATAGCTTTTAAACTCACATTAATTTCAGCAGAAGAGTTAAGCATGTGCATGACACTCTCCCATTAAAATCCATGGAAATAAATGCTCAACATTATTATTTGCATATTGAAGGGGGGGGGAGAAAAAAACCCAAAGTGTGAATTTCTTTTAATATGCATTTTTCTGTACGCAATCTTGCCTAACAGACACATTTTTGAAAAGCAATTTTTGCAAAGCAATTTCCTCTAAAACAATGCATTTTTGTGTCATTTTCAATATTATATTTTCCCCAGTATAGGCATTTTTGTACACACTAGTTGGCTGGACAACTGCATTACACAATCAGGAGAAGCACAAATTTTGAAGGATGGCTTTGTTTCAGTTTTTGTATTGTTTTGGAAATGTGAATTAGGTAGGTTGACCTTCAAATGGGATCTGAATCACATTTCCCCATCCCGATTCCTAGTGGACACTGACAGCTAGATCTCACTTGATCCCTGGTGTTGTCCTCATGGGACACACGGAGCTGTTACCCAAAACCTCACCACTACTTCCTATCCATCACCATCTGCCACCTGAGGCAGTCACTTCACTCTGCCTAATGGTAGGGCCTGGAATATTTTTATTTTAGTACTATGATAGCATTAGCCCCAAATTACCATGTGGCACAATCCCATCTCCATGCAAAGAACAGGGGGTATAGGCTAAATGTGTGGAGAGGGATATGCCTAAGGTTGTAAAGGAACATAAATGGGTACCAATGGTACGCTGCCTCTTTTGATTATGTGCTCTTGAAACAGTTGAGTGCTCAGGATTAAGAGATAATATCATCCCAGCTGCTATCAAAATGGCTTTAGTGGAGAAAGAGATAAAACGATTAATGACTTTGCTGGCATATCATGTTTCTTGCCTGATTACCTCTTGAAACAGCACGCAGGGCTTCTTTTGGATACAGCAGCAAAAAGAAGACTCAAAGATTCCTTTGGGCCAACCTGCAAATCTGGAGAAAGTGAACAGGGAGGGAGGGAGGGAAGGGTTGCCCAGCTGTGTGTATCAATATGGATGGAGGGAGTGGGAAGAGGGGTGGGCGGTGGGAAGAGCTAACAGCTAGACCAGGGGTGGGAATCCCTGTTCATCCTGAGGGCCACATTGTCTTCTGATGGTCACCCGACAGTGGTAGCTGCTGCCAGAGGTCAACTGGGATGAGCAACATTCCTATTTGATTTACAGTTATCTTCATTATTGCTTTCCTTGCCTAGCTGCTCTTCCACTGCCCTATAACTTCTATGTTTTCCATCTAACAAGCATGGCATTTTAAGGAATTCTACTAGGCCTCCAAATAATCAGACCAGTCAAATTTCAGCAGAAAGGTCCTTGCTGTATAGACAATCTAGGAGGGGAAAGCACACAGGGAGACTCAGAGATCAGACAAGTAGCCAATGAGGTGCCCTCCAGATGTTGCTCATCCAGATGTTGATTCCCACCATCCCTGGCCTTTGGCCATGCTGGTTGGGGCTGAAGTTGTGGTTTAACAACATATAGGGGGCATCTTGTTGGCTGCCCCTGTACCAGCGTGCAGGTTCATTCCTAGCAGCTCCTAAGGTGGTTGCTGTTGCTGTTTTGCCTTTGCCTACTTACCAGCAACTGTGAGCAGAAAATTAGTTTCCCCTCTCCATCTCCATTACTTTCACTTTTCACAGGATATTCAAAGCAGAGCCTAGATGGAAAAGACTGTTGAGGGAGGCAGTCCCTGCAAAAGCGGAAGTTCTCCGTATATAACGCAGCACCAGCATGTTATCACTTTTGTGACAAATTGCAGTGACTAATAGCAGAGCCCAACATCCTCATTGTTATCTGGGCGATATCATCTGCTCATTTAGTTTTAGAGTGCTGCTGGCATTTCAAACTCCAAATGCATTTCACAAAATGGAGTGGTTTTTAAAAAAAATAAAAAATAAAAAGGGGTGCTGGTGTTGCTATAGGAGAAGGGGAGGAATGTTTTCATAAAAATGGCAGGAGGGAATGGGACATCACTCCTCCTAAAAACAAGACAGCAGGGGAGAGTGAATTAACTGCAAAGAAGAGCAGGTGAGCATGTCAGGGTAAGAAGGAAGAGAGGAAACAAGTTTGAACTGTTTTAGTGGTTGCTGCAATGCCAAATCAATGTACTTCCTGCCATTTTAATGAGGAAAAGAGGAGTCCTTTTCATTCATTCAGAGGCTTTGGGGTTAAGCTCAGGCTTAAAATGGCACCTGTCCAAGTCATTTAACATAGCCAAAGCTATGCCCGCAGTTTGACAGCTTCCAAAACTCCCCACTTCAATTATTTAAAAAGTAAGTTTCTAGTCCTTTTGATAGAAAAGGCATGCTTGGGTAAGACCTACTAATATTTTAGAAGCTCCAGTTGCTGGATGGGATGCTTTCAAGTAGACAGGGCCAGTGCTTCCCAGGAGTACAAAATCCAGAATTATGCAAAAAAGTAAATAGCACATAAACTATATAAAATGCCCTGACTTCTTCCCAACACAATCAGACAGAGGCCCTTACTTGTAAGTAAAAAAGAGGTCTTTATGCAGGCTCAACAGTAGAAACAGTGCTCAGGAGTAACAGGAGCAAAGCAAGAAGTTTAGAACTGAACAGAAGTGATGAAGATGTCCCAATGGCTTCCCCACCCCTCCTGCCAAGCTTTTAAAGACAAGGCTTAGCATACTCAGTTGCAAGACCTTGTGCAAATATCAGGATTATTATTACTAGTGCATGCTCTGTCACACTGAGTGAGTCTGCTACCATCTGTGAAGGGGATGCCTGGTTCTAGGGGACAAGACTGCACAACGTCCTTGGTCTGCCTGCCAAAGCGACTGAAGTCGGGATGGAAAGAGGAGATCTTCCCTTCTCCAGTCCAGGTTCCCAACCTTCTGTTTCCCCTCTCTGTTTCTTCCTCTTCATCACAGCCTGCCTACCCAAGTCTGCTCTCAACAGCACTGTGAGTCAGATGGTACAAAATAAGAACATTTAAATTTCCTTGATTTGCATTAATAATACTCTCCAGCTCTACCCTTATGGCTCCTTATTCATGGTTGGATTACACACACACACAAAAATAGGGGAGATGTGAACTGAGCCAAAATGGCCTCCCCTTCATTTTCGTTACCTATTTTGCAATTGAGAAAAGTGAGGCCTATTTCAGCGGTCTTTCCAGGTGAATGGGCCACAAAACTGGTGCGTGTGAAACTCACTCGTGGTTTTGGCAAAGGCTATGATGCTCCTCCCAGTGGTCACTGGCTGCAATTTTCCCTTTGTGTGATATCACTGCATGACACACTGTCACTCAGAGGGGAATTCTGGGTTAAAAACAAAACAGGAAGGCCGCTGCTACTGCTACAAAATCACTGGTAGTGAAACACAGGTGAGTGGATTTGTGAAATAAAAGAAGAAGAAGAGTTTGGATTTGATATCCCGCTTTATCACTACTCGAAGGAGTCTCAAAGCGGCTAACATTCTCCTTTCCCTTTCTCCCCCACAACAAACACTGTGAGGTGAGTGGGGCTGAGAGACTTCAAAGAAGTGTGACTAGCCCAAGGTCATCCAGCAGCTGCATGTGGAGGAGCGGGGACGCGAACCTGGTTCACCAGATTACGAGTCTACCGCTCTTAAACACTACACCACACTGGCTCTCCCTCAACACAAAAGAAATTATGAGAGGGTTGGAAGCCCTTTTGCTCCTGCAACCACCTCGAATTTCAGTCAAAAATTATTTGGAGGGCCATCAACCAGCCATCAACATATATAAATCTTTGTTACTAGCAAACCAATTTGATATGTATTGAGGGAGGATTGGAATAAAGAATTAGAGATCTCAATTTTGACCACACAGTGGGAAACTGTCTTAACTGCTATAAGAAGGGTATCTCTGGATCTTAAATTGAGGCTCATACAACAAAAAATAATATTTAGAATATACTGAACCCCATTAGGCTTGTTTTAAAAAGGACTATCTAAGATATCTAACTGTTGGAGATGGAATAGAGATAATGCTTCTCTAAAACGTATGTTTTTTCACTGTCTTATATTGAAAGATTTTTGGCAGAAAGTAACTGAAACCATCAACAGGAACTGTACGGAACAACCTTACATTTACAGAGCAAAATATCCTCTTGAATTATATACCCAGCACATGGAACCTTACAAAAGGACAATACGAGTGGACTCTCCGTGCCCTTTCCACAGCAAAAGGACTGATACTGATGAATTGCAAAAATAAAAATGTGGCTTCCTTCTACGATTGGATTGAAGACTTATACAAATTAGCAACATATGAACAACTTGCATATAAATGCAGACTTGCCATGGACAAATTCAATGGTATTTGGAATTCATTCTTCCAAATAGGTTAAGATCTGGTGAAGTACAATAACAACCTTGTAAAACATACAGTTTTGGGTCGTGTCCCCCCCTTGTTTCCCCTTCTGCATGGGTTTTGTTTCTCTTTTTCTCTTTTTTGTTTGCGTCTCGCCATGTTTGGTGCACATATAGTTATATACTTTCTGAACTTTCAATAAAGATGTTACCAAATAAATAAATTTGGAGGGAACTTTTGACTCAAGCATTATAAGGGACCGCTTTTTTTTTTTTAAGATGATGCCAAAAAGGTTCTGGATATGCAGTTAAAATTTTTATATATTTTTCACAATAAAGCAACAAGTTTGTAATGACTCACTATGTCCATCTATCTATCTATCTATCTATCTATCTATATCTATCTATCTATCTATCTATCTATCTATCTATTTAAATAATATGGTGGGAGAAGGCTCTGAACTTTTGCCACAGAGGGACCCCTGGAGTGCTTGCCTAGATCTGGGAACAGACAAGGTAACAATCTAAGAATTACTGGGCCTGGTTAATGGGATCTGGGCTGCTAATAAGGAAAGGAAACAGGGTTATCCTCTTCTTGTGTGCACTGCTGTTTTCAGAACATGACTGCTGACTTCTTAGTCTACATTTCATTCCTTTCTCAGGTCAGTTAGCTTCCCTTTAGCCCTACCAACTCCTCTAGAGAGATTTCAGTCAGAACTGGAGGCGGCAGCTCAGAGGTTAGTGTTCGGCAGTCTCATTTACGTAACTAAGTCAGGAGGCAGGGCTCTGGCATTTAGAGAACCACCACCCCTCCCAATATGAATAACAAGCTCTTCATCTATTCTAGTGTTAAAAACAAGCCAGTGTTCAGGGTCGTTAAGCAGCCACTTCTAAAGAGGCTTGTCTTAAAAGGGAAATTTACAGCTTGCCTTGCCGGAGTCCAGCGATGCAGTAGATCCAGATTAAAGCAACCACATCTCTCGAATACAGGCGCCCATATGGACTTCATCCATTGAATCAACAACTAAACTTGAAGGATCCAGACTTCAACAGCACCCTTTATTTAGAGGGAATTAAGACGCAAGCACGTTTCTCCATGGAAAGCAGTCCTCAGGGCACATTGACATAAAGAAGTGGAGAATGACCTAGAAGATCGCCCAATGCAAATAGCTTTAAGACAAGATTGGATAAATTTGTGGATGATTGCTTACATATTCTATTGCATCTCTATTGTGCTTCCCTCCGTATACGTGTGTGTGTGTGTGTGTGTGTGTGTGTGTGTGTGTGTGTGTGTGTGTGTGTTTGAACAACCACTTCCCCAAGGGCTTCAGTGAATACACCGGAAGACAAAAAGATGGGGGAGTACTCTCTGTGGGTCCTGATCTATTCCCCCACAAGCTCCCTTGCTCATTCTCTCCCCCATTTGTTGTGAAGAAATATTAGAGTGCTATTGGCCATTACTAGATCATGTTAGGCAAGGCTGCATTTGCTGAAATTACATTTCCGTTGTAAGGATCCAAGGCTCAGATGTTCTGTCGGGAGGGAAAGTGGCAACCACAGTAATAAGTCAATACATAAGGGGCAGATAATACTGGTGGATTCAAAAGTTTAGTTAAGGGTGGAGTGGTGGCCAATCTACCCAAGAAAGCAGGGCAATTTCAGTGGCCCAAGGGTCAGTTGCCTCCCTTGAGTATACAGTTTTTGCAGGGCGATACCAAAAATGTTAAGTTGCCTCTGTACACCTGAAGGAGTGTCTCCACCCCCATCGTTCAGCCTGGACACAGAGGTCCAACTCCGAGGGCCTTCTGATGGTTGCCTCAATGTAAGAAGTGAGTTTACAGAGAACCAGGCAGAGGGCTTTCTTGGTAGTTGCACCTGCCCTGAGGAATGCTCTCCCATCAGATGTCAAGGAATGATTGATTGATTGATTGAATTTATATACCCTATGCCCAGATAAACAACTATCTGACTTTTAGAAGACATCTGAAGGCAGCCCTGTAAGTTTTGATGTCTTCTGTTTTAATTTGTTGGAAACCTCCCAAAGTGGCTGGGGTAATCCGGACAGGTGGGTGCCATATATGATGATGCAAGCCTACCATGCTTTTGTTGTATCAGCATGATTGCAATACGATGAAATGTTTAGAATGCAGGCAGCACCTACCTAATTCTCCAAAGGTGAAAGAGATGTCCAGAACTCTGCTGGGATACAGTGTCTGCTCATAGGGCTACATCAGAAAAGAAGGTACCGGTATACAGTATAGGCCATCTGCTACGGATAGGATCTTTAAAGTGGGCGCTGCTGAGGTTTACACTACCCAAAGGCTCTAACAGTCAGTTTTGCTGGGAGTTCAGTAGCATTGGAAAATGCCAACCATCTTCATGGAACGTAGATATGTGGTTATTGGGGAGACCACCCCAGTAGCCCCTCTTTTCAAGCATAAGCTGTTGGTGGGTTAAAAACTAATGCTATCTCCTGCTTTTAAATGCTTTGACTTGTTTGCTTCATTGTTCTAATTTTAAATTGGATCCCACTGTTTGTAGAATGCACTGTCAAGTTGCTTTGGGGAACCTGTAGGTCAAAATATGAGGTGCGAATGAGAGGCAGGAGAAAAACAATGCAGGCATCTAGAGCTTTTGACCCACTGCGCCAAATGGGAAACTGAAACCAGCAGACAATTAAACACAGATCCAATGGGATTGTAGAACGGAACAGCACATTGTAGAAGCAAGCAAGCAAGCAACAACTAGGCGCTTAAGCTTGTCTTGCAAGCGGGTGAGACCAGTAATGTGAGAGGCATGTTGCTGTCCTTAAATCCACCCTAACGTTTGGCATAGATCAACAGGATTGCAGACCCAAGAGGAAAGCATAACAGCTTGGAAACCATCCTTTTTGCTTGTGTCTGGCTTGATAAATCATATATAGGACCAGGCAATCTCATTCTGCAATCATCACTGTTCCGTGCTTGTGCTCATCAGCCCATGCAAGAGAGTGGTGGTGTTTCATAACAGCTCATCATCCGGCAGGCCAAACGGCTCACCTCTCCTGCCTTTTGCCAACTTGTCCTGCCTCGGAGAGAGCAAGAGCATGTCTTTGCAGAACTGCACTCCACTGGCTGTCCTCAGCAAGAGAATTTGGCTTTCCCATTACCTTCGTCGTGCCTTGGGTATGTCCCAGAGCACTTAAAAGAATAATGATTACTCTAACGAGCAAAGAAGTGAGCAGAAACGGGTCTCTGATCTTTTGTTTCGGCAGCATGCGGAATCCGTCCCAGTGGAATTTATAGCGGGTACATTTTGAACAAGTCGCATTGCTTCCCTGCAGGAGAAATCTATGTTTGGTGGCCTCGTGGACACAGCAGCTTCCTCCATACTCCTCCCCACCCCTTGAAAGCAAGCTAGGAAGACTTGAGTGGGGCTGGAAGAGTTGCAGTTGGGGGCACTTTTCTGCCAGCTGCTTACCCCAAGCAGAATTCCAACAGAAGGGTCAGCATCCTTTCTTACTGGAGCTGCAACAGAGAGACCAGAAGGAGGTTAATTTGTGGCTCATCTTCCTTAAAAACCAGACGGCTGCCAAGACAACACTGCAGCCATTGGTGGCACCCAGAGAACTGCACCTTGTTCTGGGCACCATAACTGGAATGCGTCCAGAGGAGGGTGACAAAGAAGATGATGGTCTTGGAGACCAAGTATAATAATGATGATAAATGTATATGCTGCCCATCTGTCTGGGTTGCCCTAGCTACTTTGGAGAGCTCCCAACAAAATATTAAAAACACAATAAAACATCAACCATTTAAAATTTCCCTGAACAGGGCTGCCTTCAGATGTCTTCTAAAAGTCAGATAGCTGTATATTTCCTTGACATCTGATGGGAGGGCATTCCATAGGGTGGGTGCCACTACCAAGAAGGCCCTCTGTGGCAAAGTTTGGAGAAAGTTTGCATTCTGCCTGGACAAGAGGCATGGAAGAGGTGATATGATAGCTGTCTTCAAATAACCGAAGGGCTGCCGCATAGATCATAGAGCAAATTTGTTTTCTCTTGCTACAGAGGGTAGGAATTTGGTTGAAATAACCTAAAAAGAGGTTTGAACTTTAGGAATAACTTCCTGGTGGTAGAGGCTGCTCACAACAGTGGAGCAGATCACCTCAGATGGTGGTCTCCTTTGTCAGACCTTTTAAAACAGGGGCTGGTTAACGCTATCGTGTTATAGTAGTGGAGTTCTTGCACTGCCAGGGGATAGTCTTGATAACATAAGAAGAGTCTGCTGGATCAAGCCAATGACCCATTTAGGCCAGGATCTTGTTCTCACAGCAGCCAACCAAATGCCTGTGGGAAACCCATGAGCAGGATTCAAGCACAACCACACCCACACCTCCTGTGGTTCCAAGCAACTGGTATTTAGAAGCATGCTGCCTCCAGCAATGGAGGAAGAACATAGTCACCATGACTAGTAGCTCTCTCCCCCCTGAATCTGTCTAATCTTCCTTTAAAGCCATCCACGTTTATGGCTATCAGTGCCTCCTGCGGAAGCGAGTTCCACAGTTCAATGATACATTAAGTACAGTGAGTGAAGAAGTACTTTTTTTATCTGTCCTGAATCTTCCAACAGCCAGCTTCAATCAATCAATCAATCAATCAATCAATGGTTTGTATGCCACCTTTCCAAAGTTAAAACCATGCTCCATATGGTTTACAACATTTAAAAAGGACGCGTGTGGCGCTGTGGTCTAAACCACTGAGCCTCTTGGGCTTGCCGATCAGAAGGTTGGCGGTTTGAATCCCCACAACGAGGTGAGCTCCCGTTGCTCTGTCCCAGCTCCTGCCAACCTAGCAGTTCGAAAGCATGCCAGTGCAAATAGATAAATAGTTACAGCTGTGGCAGGAAGGTAAATGACATTTCTGTGCACTCTGGCTTATGCTACGGTGTTCCGTTGTGCCAGAAGCTGGTTAGTCATGCTGGCCACATGATCTGGATCTGTGGACAAATGCCGTCTCCCTCGGCCTGAAAGTGAGATGAATGCTGCAACCTCATAGTTGCCTTTGACTGGACTTAACCGTCCAAGGGTCCTTTACCTTACCTTTTAACTATTTGAACAGGGGGCTCCCAAAGTCTCTCACCCAGCACTATACCACACCAGCTCTTTAACATGCTATCATGTCCTTTAAAGGTAAAGGGACCCCTGACCATTAGGTCCAGTCGTGTCCGACTCTGGGGTTGTGACGCTCATCTCGCTTTATTGGCCGAGGGAGCCGGCGTACAGCTTCCAGGTCATGTGGCCAGCATGACTAAGCCGCTTCTGGGGAACCAGAGCAGCGCACGGAAATGCCGTTTACCTTCCCGCCAGAGTGGTTCCTATTTATCTACTTGCACTTTGACGTGCTTTCGAACTGCTAGGTGGGCAGGAGCAGAGACCGAGCAACGGGAGCTCATCCCGTCGCAGGGATTCGAACCGCCGACCTTCTGATCGGCAAGCCCTAGGCTCTGTGGTTTAACCCACAGCGCCACCTGGGTCCCACATCGTGTCCTTTACCTTTTACCTATTACAACATCTAAAAATTACATAACTACAAACACAACAAAAGTAGTTATAAACATGATTTCCACGGAATTCATAAAACTAAAAAATACAAAAATAATACCAATAAGAACAACAACAAACCCCACCAACAAACTCCCCAAAGAACACCCCGTACAACAGCCTCAGCTTTTGTAGCTGGAGTCAGTCAGGGCCCTGCCCTCCCAGGCCAGGTGGGAAAAGTCCTGTGTGGCAGGGAGCAGGTCTTCCAGGACACACTGCCAATCTTCATTGGCTGCCCATGAATTGTTGTGCTATGAGAGGAGGGAGAAAACCTTTTTTCTATCCACTTTCTCTACGCCATGCATAACCTTATGAACTTCTGTCGTGTCACCTCTTACTTGTGTTTTCTCTTAACTCAAAAGCCCCAAAGGCTGCAACCTTTCCTCATAGGGGAGTTTTGACATTTGATGTCCTTTTGAATTCCATCACTCCAGACATCCCATGCCGAGGCTACTGGACTGCTGCTGTGCTAGGATTTTGGAATCACTCCATTCGCTTTCGGGATGAGTCAAACATCTCAGGTCTGCCCAGAAGTTTCATGGGCAAACAAACTCTGTATGTTTGTTGGATGTACACTTGGTTAATCTTGAGTGTAGCAGCACAACCCAACCCACGTCTGCTGAGAAATAGGTCCCACGGTGTGAAATTAGGCTTGGTCCCAGGTTTGTATGTATAGGACTGCAGCCAATCCAATTTTCAAGCGAAACCTTCCATTAGAGGGTTTTTAAGGGAAGCGGAAAGAATGTTTTGAAGCAACTGTGCTGTACTCTACCTTCCCTGCAGTCCCCTTGCTTTTACTCAGCAGGGGAAAGGGGGATGTTTATTGGCCTTTTGTTCCATAGGCTCACCTTAGATGACTGCTGCCTTCTCTCCTGTTCTTGCATACTGTCACCAGAGAGAACAGAATGAAAAGCTACATCAAAGGCCGTCTACAAAAAAAAAAGAGAAACCAGAAGAACACAGCTGAATCTATATATGAAACATAACAAAGTCTTCTTAGCAAAATCAGCCTGTATATTATTATTATTTCAATACCAAAGCACTATTAACAGGCTTCAAATAAATGATTATGGACCATATTCTTCTTCTTCTTCTTTTTCAATAAAATATAAATATTTTTAAAGTACACTTGCTCACTTTGAATGTGCAGCCTTCTTTGTTGCAGAATTGGGGTGTTTCCAGTTGTTGTTGTTGTTGTTGTTGTTAATTACATTTATATACCACACTTAATCCAAGGAACACCATACCCTCCAACATTTCTCTGATGAAAATAGGGACGTAACATTCCCATAATGATGTTTTTACTATTTATACCCCACACATCTTATTGGGTTGCTCCAGCTACTCTGGGCAGCTTCCAACATATATAAAAACATAAGAAAACGAACATTTTTTGAAAAACTTCCCTGTACAGGATCGCCTTCAGATGGCTCGGGGGGTCGGATAACCCTCGAACATTGGCCTCCTTCCAACTGCCTTGCTCCACCCTCTAGTCTTTGCTTCTCAATTTGTATTGTATTCTTTTATGTATTTTATGCCGTTGTTTTATTGATTAGTTTAGAAATTGTTTGTTGTAAATGTTGAGTGGATTTCTGTTTAACTTTTATATGTTGATATTGTTTTATATTACTCTAATGATTGTTGAACGTTACTTTTTGATGTAGTTTATTTTGAAGTTTTGTATTATCATATTTTTGTATTGCATTGGATTGTTGTGAGATTTTTTGTTTCTTCTGCTTGTAAACCGCCTTGAGTATCGTAAGATAGAAAGGCGGTATACAAATAAAAAATTATTATTATTATTTCTCCAATGAAAACAGGAACTTTCAAAGGAAAAGCGGGACATTACGGGATCAAATCAGAAACTGGGACGTCTTCTCTAAATCAGGGACGTCCCTGGAAAATAGGGACACTTGGAGAGTCTGGAACACAGGGTGGTTTACAGTATAAAAACACAAAAATATATAACACAATAAGAAACAAAACAACAATACCCCCTTGCTGCTTTAGTGCTGATTTCAATACGTTTTGCTAAAAGAGGTGTAATGCTGTGCAGACAGTAAACACAATGAACAATCTGTGTTAACACTCCTAATGCTGAACCTACTGATTTTCTGCTGGACCTCCATCTAGGAAGTGAATGGGGGGGGGGAGAAGCCTTTTCAGAATTGGGGGTTTATTTGGAAATGGCCTTTGCATTTTAATGCCTTCAGTGTCCAGTGCACAGGCATCTTGCTTCATCTGTGCAACAATACCTGTGTGCAGCCTAGCTCATGGCCTAGCTTCTATGATGGAGGGAAAGGTAAGCTGTGGCTTGACTTGCTGCTTAGCAACCCAGGATGGAAGATGTCAAAGTTCTAAGGTACCAGTGGGACACCAGCATGCCAGAGATTTTTGTTTTAAGTCTGATTCCTCATTAACGACACACAGACACACACGACTGGAGATTAACAAGGGAGAAACCAGCCCTAGATTATACATTCCTAGTGAGTACATCTCACTCTTTGTCCAGGTTTGACTCCCAGTTGCAAGGGTTTGTTGGCTCACCCATCTGAAAGCCAATGGGTCATGAAATTGGCCATCGTGGTTGAGGTTGATTGGAGTTGGGAGTCCAACAAAATCTGGAGGGCCAGAGACTTACCATCCCTGGCTTAAATGAATCGGAGAGAGAGAGAGAGAGAGAGAGAGAGAGAGAGAGAGAGAGAGGACTTCCAGGATAGCTTACAAATAATGCAACATTTTTTAAAATACACAAACCTCCCAAAATCAGAAGGAGAGCTGAGGAACAGCAACCCCACTGAAATGTTGACTTTTCTAGCCTGAAAGTATCGCTCTTCTGCCCAGCCCTTGAAGGCAAAAAAGGTGTGAAATGCCTGGTATTTTCAGTGACAGCTTATTTCTACTGAACATTATTTTGAGGAAAGGATAAATTAGCTCCTCTCGGTGGTGCTACAGATGAATTATTATACAGAACATAATTCTGAATAACAAAACAAGCCTGTGAAAGTCAAGGTGAGTTTCTGCAGAAAGCCTTATAAAGGGCAATTTCCCTGAGATCATTCTAGC
Organism: Darevskia mixta; assembly: GCA_034641385.1. NCBI lineage: Eukaryota > Metazoa > Chordata > Lepidosauria > Squamata > Lacertidae > Darevskia > Darevskia mixta. The sequence continues at coordinate 25,077,267 of JAWWNH010000011.1, forward strand.
ACCTTCCCTGGGTTTTAAGTCTGCAGGAAACTTTGTTTTCCCCACTGAGAAAACCTTACAGCGTTGGGAGAGAGGCATTTGAATTCAGGGGAAAAAATGTGGAAAATTTTACATCCCATTTCTGGTGGTTAAGGAGGTAGTCACCTTTCCCCCATACTCACTAACAACCCAAATCAGTTTGACATCATGCCTTTGTCATCAATGGGAGCAAGGTGCCTGAGAAGGGCTGGAAGACAAAAAAGGAGAAATTAGCAATATTCAGACCCATTAGCTATCTTTGCTTGAATCAAGTAATGTAGTTGATTCCTGCCAGTGATGACCACTTTTTTAAAAAGAAAAACCTCCCTGCATGTAGCAATCTAGCACATCAGAAAGAATGTCTTAATATAGCCCTTACCCTGATGTGCTAGTTTACTACATGCAAGGAGTGTTGGGTTTAAAAAAACAAACGAGAGTTTAAAAATGTAATGCTCAGACCTAAAGTCTGGAATGACACAGTCAAGAATTCTACCATCTCATTCTGCGCAGCGTTCTTCTTGTGCGTCAAACCTCAGAAGGGAACAGTCCTCAGCAACTCAGTGGCACCCAAATAAGAAGCACAGAGTTAACCTGAAAGGCGGCAGCAATCCCAGTTCTACTCTTTGCAGCCTGAGGTCTGATGATATGGGGTTCTGTTTTGTTTTCATCCTGTCTTTGTTTATCCATCTTGCAAATGGATAAGATGTTGTTGTTGTTGTTCAGTCGTGTCCGACTCTTCGTGACCCCATGGACCAGAGCACGCCAGGCACGCCTATCCTTCACTGCCTCTCACAGTTTGGCCAAACTCATGTTAGTAGCTTCGAGAACACTGTCCAACCATCTCATCCTCGGTCGTCCCCTTCTCCTTGTGCCCTCAATCTTTCCCAACATCAGGGTCTTTTCTAGGGAGTCTTCTCTTCTCAAGAGGTGGCCAAAGTACTGGAGCCTCAACTTCAGGATCTGTCCTTCTAATGAGCACTCAGGGCTGATTTCTTTAAGAATGGATAGGTTTGATCTTCTTGCAGTCCATGGGACTCTCAAGAGTCTCCTCCAGCACCATAATTCAAAAGCATCAATTCTTCGATAGCCTCCATCATTTCATACAAATAATGAAAGGATAATGCTGATCTGTTTGAGGAACCATCAGAGTACATTTGGAATGAGCTTCAGAAGCAAGGAGTTCTTAGCACTGCATCACTGCACAAGCTCCCACTGTGCTTACTGATCGCAGCTCCAGTCTCCTTCAAACTATACAAACAGGCTGGCAGAAAAGCAGCAACGTTGTTCCAGTGCCCAAAGAAACTGAGCGAAAAGGAAGTTGGAAATGACCCAACAAGGACTGATCATACCACAGAATGCGGTAGGGGAGGAGAAAGAAGAGGAAGGGAATCAGCCTCCTCAAAACCGGAGCAGCTTATAGGATATTGGAGTGAGGAGAAGGGTCGAGGCTCCCATTTGTCCTCTCTGGATGTCAAAATGAGCTAATCTAAGAACATCACACTTAGAGCTCATTCACACTTGTCCAGCGACTTCTAAGCAGGAGTCCAATAGGTTTTTTCATTTGCCCTACCACTTTGCTTGGGAAAACCCGCTGTTTGCTGCTGAATGCTAGCTATCTCTGCTCATCTCTGCCAGTGTGGTGTAGTGGTTAGGAGCGGTAGACTTGTAATCTGGTGAACCGGGTTCGCGTCTCCTCTCCTCCACCTGCAGCTGCTGGGTGACCTTGGGCTAGTCACACTTCTCTGAAGTCTCTCAGCCCCAGTCACCTCACAGAGTGTTTGTTGTGGGGGAGGAAGGGAAAGGAGAATGCTGGCCGCTTTGAGACTCCTTCGGGTATTGATAAAGCGGGATATCAAATCCAAACTCTTCTTCTCCTCTTCTTCTTCATCTACATGCATACCTGAAGACTACAGAGTCCTACACACAGTGATCTGGAAAGGCATTCCATTGAAAAGTAGTAGCTATTCAACGGGACCGCACTGTACGTTATCGAGTCAGACTAAGTACTGAAATTGTCGCTGGGTTTACATTTTTAGGGAGGAAGGGGAGATTTGATGTGCTTTAATAGTTTCAGCGGGAACAGAAACGGACAGCCTGTCCCACCAGTGTATTACGGTTTCCTAGGTAACTGAACTTGAAATAAGGTGGTCACTGAAACTGGGTTATAACAAATCAATTTGTCATGGGTTCATTCTTAGCAGGGTTGGAGGAAGAAAGGCATCAACTCAACCCTAAAATACTGGTAAGCTGCAATCCCTGTTTACTGCCCTGACAGAAGATACAGGTATCACAAATATATTTCTTCCCTAAGCTAACCTGTTGGCAGACGGTCACATAGTAAACATTTCCATGCATATTTTATTTTACTTACATAGGACACCATCCTCATCATGGCTAAAATAGATGAGTGCTGTACTAAAACTAAAACAATTGTGAGTTATACTTCATAGAGGTAGAAGAACAGCAAACTTATTGCTGCGAAGAATTGTGCCCACAGAGTTAATTTCCCTTTGGAATTAATAGTGTTTTATGTGTGCATGACTTTCAACTTCCTTTATTGATAGGATGTTCCCCTCTGCAGGATTTATATCCTTGTGGGAAGGTCTTGCAGGAAGCTTCCGGCATCTTTTTGTCAAATCTGCTTGTTTTAAAGCCTTGCTGAAAACGCTGTCCCACTTTTGTGGCCCCATTTGCAGGCTGCAAAAGTGGGCCAGCATTTTCAGCCATGTTGTCACAGGGCAGGAGCGAATCTTACAGTATTTGGCCCCATGGAAGGGGCTTCCCATGATGAACAACGGCAGCAGGAGCAACAGATTTTTCTTGGTGTGCTCTCTTTTCATTACTAATTGATCTGCTGCCCAAAACTGCCAATCGGCATCCCAGCAAGCCACTGTTTCTCCCAGAATGCCTCTGGAAACATCTCTGACTCAACATAGCCCCAATCTGCATTATGCATTTAAAGCAGTATCATGCCACTTTAAGCAGCCAATTGTTCCTCCCCAATAATTCTGGGAACTGGAGTTTGTTAAGCGCGTTGAGAGCTGTAGGGCAAACCCCATTCCCCTCAGAGACCTACAATTCCCAGAGTTCCCTTGGAAGAGGGATTGGTTGTTTAACTACTCTGGGAATTGTTGCTCTTTAAAGGGAATGGGGGTCACTTAACTCTCAGCACCCTTAAAAACCTATAATTCCCAGAATTCTTAAGGGGACAACATGACTGCTTAAAATAGCATGATACTGCTTTAAATTTATACAGTATTACAGATGGGGCCATAGTGTTACAGTCAGCTGTACCATGCAGGAAAAGATAGCAGGTTATGTGCAGGGTTTGGTCAGAACTTCAGATGAACTTCCATATATTCAATAAATACTTTCTACTCTTCTTTAAATGTATGTTCTTTCTTGCTCTCTTATTCTCTCTTATTCTGCGAGTTCTGCATTTTCTGTCAACTTAAGTTTAGCTGGGACCTCATTCACAACAAAACACGGGCTGCGGTTGTTGCATACATAAATAACCTTCTCTGACACCTAGGAATTTCATTCTGGGTTATCCCCAACAAAAAGGACTCAGGTTTTTTGGGGGGGAAGTTGTTTTAAACATTTTTTTCAATTCATTATAAGTCATTCCCCAATACACTGTTACCTTTTTACATGTCCAAGATTATCAGCTTCTTAGGAGGGCATCATATGCATGCCGAGGGAAACAAAATAAAAACAAAACAGCAACACAAGCAGCATCAAATCCACATTGAGCCCCGAAGTACAACCAACTTGGTCTGGACCCAGCCCAGATAAAATGTTGAGGGATCACACAGATGCATATTGAAAAATAACACTTTTTTATATAGTGGCAAGAACAGAGATAAAACTTAACACAATTTTTGTTATGGCGCCAACAGGATGGCGTGCCGAAGCCAGGTATCAATAGAAGCCAAAGTCAGGAGCAGTCCAAGTCAGGAACCAGCCAAAGTCAGGATGAGCAGGCACAACCAAGTGCATCAGCACAGCAGTTGCAGGTGCTGGTGAAGGAAGCAGCCGGCCTTCCTTAAGTAGCCAGCTTGTCACCACGCCTTTTACGAGCTGCAACTGCCTCCTATTGCTCCCTCCGTTTCTCAGCTCTACACTCTACAGCTGAGATGGGAGGAAGGGAGGGGGCCTGCCAGCTCCTCTCCTCACAAGAGCCTGATTCTGACTCAACTTCCTCCTCCTCCTGTTCTGGCCTTCCCTCTTCACTATCTGCTTCTTCCTCTTCTGAGGAGTGTCGCCACCAGTCTTCTTCAGGTAAGAATCCCTCCATTTCTCTGGACTCTTCCGTGGTTGCCACTTCACCTAGGGGGGCTTGCCACCACTCCTGTTCTTCTGGTGCAACCCTGACAATTTTGCCTTCATTCTGTTTGAAAGTAACACTGATATACGTGGGACCTAGTAAAGGTAAAGGGACCCCTGACCATTAGGTCCAGTCACGGATGACTCTGGGGTTGCGGCGCTCATCTCACATTATTGGCCGAGGGAGCTGGCATACAGCTTCCAGGTCATGTGGCCAGCATGACTAAGCTGCTTCTGACGAACCAGAGCAGTGCACAGAAACACCGTTTATCTTCCTGCAGGAGCGGTACCTATTTATCTACTTGCACTTTGACATGCTTTCGAACTGCTAGGTTGGCAGGAGCAGGGACCGAGCAATGGGAGCTCACCCCATCGTGGGGATTCGAACCGCTGACCTTCTGATTGGCAAGCCCTAGGCTCTGTGGTTTAACCCACAGCACCACCCGCGACGTGGGACCTACTCTCACGTAAAAGTGCACAGGTGTGCTGCTGCAGCCTTAGTTTTATTGGTCTCAGTGGAGCCTACTTTTGAACAAACCAGATCAGGCTGTAAAAGCTGCTCTCAGTTCTCTGCCTTGGGGAATATGGCAGGTTAAAAACTCTAATAAATAATAATGCACAAATCAACTTTTTGAGCAGTATCAGATACTGATTGTGCTAGTGATAAATGCAACTGTCCTGCTTCGCTTCCCTACCTACCATTTTTCAGGCTGTGATTTGGATATTACTGATTAAAGGATCCGTTCCCAGAATGGAAATGATGGGCTACCATCATTTAATGAGAAATTACAAATTAATAGAACTTCTTGAAGGAAAATACGCCTGGGATCTTGAAGAAATAAGGAACTGAAATAATTCATTGTCTCTGCAGTCCTGAATAAGCACCATTTGCCTAATAATAGCACGACATTGCTCTAAAATGAAAGGGGGGTAGCCACATGGATTATCAGTTTCATGGGGGCTTCACGATGGCAAATTTAATTAAGGAGTTATATTTGCATCAATAAATTACCACCCAAGGTAAAATAAACATTATTTGATTTCTTAGCAATTCACTACTGCTTAAGTGTAACATTAGTGAGGGCTTTTCTTGTTATAAAATAGTTCAGGCACGAAATCAGCGTCAGCAACATCAACAAATAGCAGCACACAGACTCTGCACATGCCTCACAGCTAAGAATCTTCAGATAAAACACTCCAGGCTAGGAGCATCATTCACAAAAACCGGACACCTTGATAACAAAATTGTAATCTGAGTAAAATAATTTCGGTTCATGTTGGCAGTTTGATTTGGACGATCATAGTAATCTCACAACAATAAGAAAACCGAGACCATATATTTGTGTCCATAATGAGTTGGACTTTTCAGATTGAGAGCTATAAAAAAGGAAAGGGGAGGAAAAGAGTGTGATCGAAAAGTCAGCAGTGGAAGATGCTGTGCAGGTACTTAGGGCTTTTGAAAGCTTCCTGTTGCAGTTCCCTGCACAATTTGACAAGCCAGGGATCCTTCCGGCATGGAATCCAAAGGAACTCCTAGTGGTGCAGCAATAAAACTGCTAGCGTATTTGCAAAGCTAAGCAGGGTCTAGTATGGTTTCAAACTGGATGGGAGACCTTGTGTTGGGATGCCTGCATTGCAAGGGGTTGGACTGGATGAACCCTGGAGTCCCTTCTGACTCTGCAGCTCTATGATTCTTTGCTTCCTTGGTGGCAAAGGGCAAACCAAGTGATGATCATCACTTAGAAAAAGAGGTGCCAGGGGTCAACATGAATGTCTCCCTTGTTCTCTTATAATGGCAATGGCGCCCTTCTGAGAGGTGGCAGAACTGTGTTACAGTGAGTTCCAGTTGGGGGAAAAAAGCCCTGGCTGGAAGGGACCACAAGAGTCATCTAGTCAAACTCCCTGCAATACAGGAATCTTTTTACCAACATGGGGCTTGAACCCATGATCCTGAGATTAAGAGTCTCCTGCCCTACCAACTGAAATGTTCATATTTAACGTGTGTGTGTGTGTGTGTGTGTGTGTGTGTGTGTGTGTGTGTTGGTGTGTGTTGTGGGAGATGGGGGTCATTGGTTTGTGTTTGTTTTTATTACGTAGTTTGTGCTCTCGTTTTGTGTTTTTGGTGTGTGTGTTTTTGGTGTGAACCGCCCTTTAGAGGAAGGGTGGTATACAAATTAAACCAAACAAACAAACTCCTGAGTGCGTACGCAACCACACTTGGGCATGTGGATTGGGCTTTTGGCCACAGTGTGTTGTAGTTCTTCTTCTTAGCCCACATAGAGACAGGAATCTCAACAGAGAAAATAGCCTTCTGTGCAATATTTTATGTTCAAAGAGATGAAGACATATTGACTGTCTAATCTAATGAGATTCCTTGGCAGACATTAGAGTACAAATAGTGACAGTTTTCCAGTGGGAGGGGAGCCTTTTTCTAGGAGAGTTTTCCTTTTGAGAAGCTCTTTTTAAGACATCTGTTGTAGAACAACTGGAGTCATTTGCAAAGGCAGTAGGCTATGGGTACCTCTGTATGCTGACAGCAAGATCAGTCAAACTATTTTGCACTGCGGTCTGATTTATGTTGGCACACAAATTCGATGGTGTGCCTTTCAGTGGTTATCATGGATCTCTGATGGACTAGGGGAAGTGCATCAAGTTCACTGTTGTACTGCTGCTTTGTCACAACAACAACAACGATGCATATTTTTTGGAGGGTATCCACGTGTCAGCAATCCCAGGCGAATTTTGCGAATTGCCCCCAAATGCAGAGATAAACGCCAGTCAATATTGACAGTCGGAGCCTGGCTACATATTATGTTCATTACATCAAAAAGAGCTAAATGGGCTCTCACAGTTATGAATTCTGAAGCTCCCCCTGGAGACAGGCATTGAAGGCTGGAGGGGGTCCTGAGCAAACACACAGCGAAGCCTGTGGCTGCTCCTCTTCTTCTGTTGCTTATCTCTGCTTACCTTTAGCATTTCCTTCTCCCTAGAGAGAGGGCGGGAGAGGCAGCGGAACAAATAACCACGAAAGGAGAGGGAAGCAGACAAATGTGCACAAGGTTTTTAGGAGCTTAATTAATTAATTAAGTAAATACATATGTTTGCAGAGGGCACTAAAGGAACTTGCAGGTGTAATCTCAGAGCTTTGAGAACTCTTCAAAAACAGGTGAGGTCCCCTAGGAGTGGAAGTATCTGATCTTCTTGTGGCCACAGAGAAAGAACAGGAGGGCTCACCTCCACTCAGTCACATAATGCCAAATCGTTTTTATTAAGGTTTTCAATACAACAAAATCACATTGAAACATTCCAAATTACATTCCAAATTATTTATACAATTACAGTGGTCCCTCGACTTACGAGTGACCCGACTTCCGTATTTTTCAAGTTACGAGGGATCTAAGCGGCCGTGCGCTTCCGAATTTTTTCGACTTCCAAACGGAAGTCGCGGCCGTTTTAGATAGGGTTTCCTTGAGTTACGAAGTTTAGATGCGGTTTTTTTCGACCTACGAATTTTTTCTCCCCAATGCATTCCTATGGGGACTCGACTTATGATGTTTTCGATCTACAAAGGTCCCGTCGGAACGGATTATCTTCGTAAGTCGAGGGACCACTGTATCAATAAAAAAGAAAAGAAAAATTCCAATTCTTTCTTTTTTTGCCAAATCATTTTTATTAAGGTTTTCAATACAACAAAATCACATTGAAACATTCCAAATTACATTCCAAATTATTTATACAATTATCAATAAAAAGAAAAAAGAAAACAGTCACATAATGCTCAGTGGCGTATGCTACTTAGCTACAAGCTCCAACAATGCCAGCCAGCATCGGAGCAACATCAGGTCTAGCCACCACTGTACTAAACAGCAGCAGCCAGTGCAGAGGGATGGGAGCAATGTCACTGCAGGGTGGCAGTAAGGTCAGGGGCGGTTGGCTCTGGCAGTTCACCTATGTAGCCCCAACCTCGGTGTAGACCTGCCCTGCCCTTGCATCATCTCCACACTGCAGGCAGGAGGGTGATGGGACAACACCACACTAGTCACTCCTGCTCCCATCATTTCCAACCAATCTTCACTCTGACCAGGTGCCAGGGACCGTGCTGAGGAGGGCTGCACTAAGGAGGAATGGTGGGAGCCACCCCCTTCCCCTGATCCTGAATCTTCCCAGGAACAGGAGGACAGCGTAGATTTGGAACAGTGGTTTGCGGAGGGGCATAGTTCAGAAGGCAGAAGCTGGGAAATACTAGATGGGGAACAGCTAGAAGAAGAAGAAACACTGGGGGAGAGAGGGTTAACAGATTCACAGTCGATGGACAGCATTCCTCCACCGAAAGTCGAGAAGAGCTCAGAAAGTCTCAGAACAGAAAGCGCAGAACGTATAAGCTCAGATTACAAGACGTAGGAGTGACGTAGATTAATAGGGACAGAAGGGGAGTTACCCTTAACTGGGAGCACCGCCATTCTAGGGAGATGCTTTCTTTTGTCTCTCGCCTTGTTTATTAAAGAAACTAACTGGTAAGAATTTCCTTTCATTTGATCTGCTTATTTGCTGCCATGGGGGAGGAAGCCATTTCCCCGAAGCCTGACATCAGGGATGATGGTATTAGGATCCAATGATATAATAATAATAATAATAATAATAATAATAATAATAATAATAAAAAATAAATAAATAAATAAATAAATAAATTTTTCATTTATACCCCACCCTTCCTGGTTCAGAAACCCGGGCTCAGGGCGGCTAACAACAAATTTAAAACACTTAATTGTAATACAACATAAAAGCAGCATAAAATACAGTATAAAAGAATGAATAACAATAAAATTCAAAGTTCAAAAATCAATTTGGGAGAAATCCATCCAATAAACATTAGATAGTCACCAGAGCTAGCTGGCTAAATTAGTCCTACTTGGGCCAGCGAGGAGGCCAGGGGAGAATTAGCTGTGGGGTCCCAGAGCGGGTAATCTTCATTCAGGTTGGATGGCCATCTGTCATGGATGCTTTAGCTGAGATTCCTGCACAGTAGAGGGTTGGAGTAGAAGACCTTTGGGGACCCTTCCAACTCTGCAATTCTATTTCATACCATGTTTAAATAGACAACATCGGCAAGTTCAGGAAAAGATTATACAAGTTTGTTTCACTGGTGGTGCTTAGGAGAAAATATTTGGAAGGGGAAGTGGTGAAAGAGGTCTGCATGCCGTCTTCTCCATCATTCTTGTGTGCCAAAACAGTCAGTTGGTGGAGTTTCAGTAACTAGCAATTGTTCTAGTGTCCATGGCAGCATTAAAGAAAGTTGCACCAGGATTCTTCTGCCGTAACCTTTTTGCTTCTTAAATGTACAAGATTTGTCTTGCTATAAAAGCATCCCTCCCAGGTATCAAAGAGACTCTTCTCCTCTGGCTCTCTGGATTTATCCGCCTCTATAAAGCCAGCACTTGATCCCACTAAAACCACGATTCTGCAGCTGAGAGACAAAAACTGGAACTGCTACGGTCACTTTGTCCTCATTTAGAAGGTAATAAAACATTGAAAGGGGAGGTGAACAGAGCTTTAATACTTCATTACTCCATTCTTTTTCCTCCGACAAGCCGGTTTCAGAAGCTGAAATCTGACTGAGGGTGCATGGAGACGGGAGTTCATTTAATTGAATTTCACTTTTGTCTCTTCCTGCCCTAAGCCATAATGGGATACATTTAGCCAGCAGCTGAACATATGAAACTGCCTTATTCTGGTCCACCTAAACCAGAATTGTCTATTGTGATGCGTCCCCAGATATTTGGGGAGAGATCTCTCTGCTACCTGAGGCTCTTTTAACTGGAAAGGGTACGGATTGATCCTGAGACCATCTGCACGCAAAGAGTTTGCTTTGTTATTGAACTATGATCCTTCTCCATAAAGCAGGGAGTGTCATGAACATGTACAGAATGCATTTCCCTCCTAGTGCTATGTTTTTGGTTTAAACAAACAAACAAAAAATTAGGTGCCATGTGATAAAAGTGCCGTGGGTGACAGCACAAAATGGCTGCCATTGGCTGGTAGGGAAAAGAGATACAGCTTCTTTGTACCAGTGAGTAGAGTCAGTGTGGTGTAGTGGTTAGAATGTCGAACTAGGCCCTGGGAGGGTAAAGGTAAAGGGACCCCTGACCATTAGGTCCAGTTGTGTCCAACTCTGGGGTTGTGGCACTCATCTCGCTTTACTGGCCGAGGGAGCCAGCGGACAGTTTCCGGGCCATGTGGCCAGCATGACTAAGCCGCTTCTGGCGAACCAGAGCAGCACACGGAAACTCCATTTACCTTCCCGCCAGAGCGGTTCCTATTTATCTACTTACACTTTGATGTGCTTTCGAACTGCTAGGTGGGCAGGAGTTGGGACCGAGCAACAGGAGCTCACCCCGTCGCAGGGATTCGAACAGCCGACCTTCTGATCAGCAAGTCCTAGGCTCTGTGGTTTAACCCACAGCGCCACCTGGGTCCCTGGCCCTGGGAGACCAGGGTTCAAATCTACACTTTGCCCATGAAGTGGGTGACCTTGGGCCAGTCACTCAGCCCAACCTACCTACAACAGGGTTGTTGTGAAGACAAAATGGGGAGGAAGAGAACTATGCATGCCACTTTGTGCTCTTGGGTGGAAAGGTGTGATATAAAATGAAAAATGAAAAAGCCACTGCTTCTGCCTATTACTGAGTCACTATAAGCAATTCCTAGGATTAAGATGGGGACAGTTTTCCCAGCTGGAATATGTGGATAGCAGGCAGACTTGAGCCTTGGCACCTCATCTCTAAGCACTGCTGCATTCTGTGCACCAAATGACTCTCAGATAATGTTCTATTCTACAGTATGCATAGCATAGTTGTTGATCCATCCATCGTCCCTGGGCTCTCCCTTATATTGCAATCTGAAATATCTGGTGCTCCCCCCCCCCCGAGGTCAGGTTCTGTGTTTGCAAAAGTAAAAACCCAACTTAGAAGAAAGCAGGTGTTGTATCCCTAGAAGCTGCAACAAAGCTTTGTGTTGATTTAGGCAGGAAAGCTGCATTTTAAAAAAAAATAAAAGGAAGGAAGGAAGCTAAGCTTTACTAACATCAATTAATCTTCACAAGGTCACAGTTTACATAATTTTAATTAACTTCCATTGAGCGTTGATGCTCACTTTCCAAATGGAAATATGTTCATTAAAACACTTATTAAATAGATTTGCAGCAATGCTGTGAGAGAATGCTAAGCAGAGAACAGTTTGAATAATTTCTTTAAGCATTTTGGATGACTGACAGAACATTGGCACTTCATGTTTTTGGACTCATGCTGGAGAACTTCTCACTGGATTGTGTTGTGGAATACTTTCCATTTACCAAAAGGAAAGAGAGAAACAAACAAACAGGGTTTGAAATGTGTTGGGACCATCGTGTTATGTCATAAATTCACGTGCTTGTATCAGATTGAACACAGATTCCCTTTCCAAGTGCTATTTTTTTCTAGAAAAAGAGGTGCCAAACTCACCGCGAATGCCTCCTGTGTTCTCTTAGAATGGCAATGGCACCCACCTGAGAGATGCCAGAAGTGAGTTCTGGTGAGTTCTGGCTGAAAAAAAGCCATTTGCCATCTCTCTCTCTCTCTCTCTCGCCCTCTCTCTCTCTATACCTTTTCTCAAAGGGCTTTTATAAATGTTGAGCTGACAGCATATTGAGTTTAATTAAATTTAAAAATTAAGACTGAACTGTAATAGTGTTATAAATATTGTTGATTAAAAAGTTAAAAGTCTGCAACAGTGGATCAACTGTGTAGGGGAGACAGAGATGGAAGTAGCTTAGCATTTATGTTAAAATGTTGTTAAAATGCTACCGTATATCATACCCTAAGTAGAAATAAAAGTTTGTACCCTGATTCACACTTCAGGAAATAACCTGCCTCGTAGGTGATTCCTAGGCTGCCCAATTTGGGTTAGGGTCTGTTTAGCTGTCATGTCCCCACCCACAGTTCACTACTGGAAAATTAAAAAAGTGGCTATAGCTTTCTTTTGGCAAAAGTGGATAAACTTTGCAAACATGAGAGTCCACCCAGAGTTGAAAGAACTGAAAGAAAGAATGTAAGCATTCCAAAAACATTTCAGCTGAGAGCATTCGATAAACTGAGTGCCACAGCCAAGAAGACCCTCCCACTAGTCCCATCTCCACTTGGAGAAGGGTCTTGGATGATTGGCATTCTCAATGCACAGGTAGATATACAGTATGTAGAAAAAGGTAGGCAGGTACCCAGGTCACAAAACATGGAGGGCTTTAAAGGTATGCACCAGCTCTTTGAACTGTGCTCAGAAATGTCCAGATTCTTCAGGGCTGGTGAGATGTGTTCCTTAGGGTTGACCCCAGTTGGCAGTCTAGCAGCTGTATTCTCTGAACTCACTGAATTCTTTAGGGGCTGGACATGTAACATAGCAGGTTCAGAACACTGCAGATAAATAGAATGTACTGGTCTGAACATACTTGGCAGAGCATCACTGGTTATCCTGTGTTTTCCACATACAACTCAAGGTGCTTGTTTTGATCCTTCGAAACCCTAAATGACTTCGGTCCAGGATACCTGAAGGACCACCTCCTTCTGTCGTATAAACTCACCCAAGCTTTAGGATCTACCGTATTTTTCACTCCATAAGACGCACCTGACCATAAGACGCACCTAGTTTTTTGAGGAGGAAAGGGGGAAACCCCCCCCCTTTTGAGGATCAGTTCAAAATTGTGCATCTTCTTTTGGAAGAAGAAAAGCCCCATTTGCAAAAGGATCAGCTCAAAGTTGTGCTGCTGCTTTTGCAAAGGAGAAAAGACACATTTGCAAAAGGATCAGCTCAAAGTTGTGCTGCTGCTGCTTTTGCAAAGGAGAAAAGACCCATTTGCAAAAGGAGCAGCTCGAAGTTGTTGTGCTGCTGCTTTTGCAAATGAGAAAAGACCCATTTGCAAAAGGAGCAGCTCAAAGTAGTTGTGCTGCTGCTTTTGCAAAGGAGAAAAGACTCATCTGCAAAAGGATCAGCTCAAAGTTGTTGTGCTGCTGCTTTTGCAAAGGAGAAAAGAGGCATTTGCAAAAGGAGCAGCTCAAAGTTGTATTGCTGCTTTTGCAAAGAAAAGTCCCATTTGCAAAAGGATCAGCTCAAAGCCCTTTCTACAGTTTCCAGACAGATAATCTAATCAGCCAGTCACATGTCGCTGGGGAAACCAACAGCCTCCTCTGTAGAAAGGGAGCCAGCGACCTTATCTCTCTCCCCGATCTCTTGCTGATCAGCTGTAAAGCGGCAGCCTTTCAACACCCCCTTCTCTCTTTGTAAAAGAAAAAGCTCGATCTTCTTTTGGTCCCTGAGAAATTCAGCTCCAGGGACCATGCATTCGCTCCATAAGACGCACAGACATTTTCCCTTACTTTTTAGGAGGGAAAAAGTGCGTCTTATGGAGCAAAAAATACGGTACTTCTTCATAGGTTAAACACATGCTGCACAGGTAGAAGGGTCTTTTCAGTGGTGGTGCCCTGTTTCAGGACCTCCCAACCTAAGCAGACTGTGGGGCAGCAACATTACTATCTTTTAGATGTCTGCTTAGAAATTTTCATTTCCCAAAGCTTTAAATAAGTGATCTGCATTTCTGCTGCTTTTATCAAAACCTTGGACTGTTTGTTGTATTGATTCCAGTTGCTATGTATGTTCTTGCATGCGGATTATTTTTTAAGGTAGCCTTTTTTTTAATTGTAAGCCACACTGGATTCATTTAAACAGAAAAAGAGGCGTATAAATATGAATAATGCAAACAAGCAAATAGATAGGATGGACCCTAAAGAGAGATGCTCTGCTTCAGGAAGATGAAGTCAAGCGTGCATCTGAGGCAGATTCAGCACCGATATGTTCATGAAGTGCCTACAGTCCGTTTTGGGGGCCTAATCCGGCCCGCCGGCCGGTTTAATCCGGCCCCTGTGGCAGTTTATTTCCTGGGGTAAAATCCTAAATAAACCTCAACAACTTCAATCCTAAAAAAAAGCTCAACAACTCCAACCCTAAAGAAAGCTCAGCAACTTCAATCCTTAAAAAAGCTCAACAACTTTGGGGTAAAATCATAACAAAAGCTCAACAACTTCAATAGGTAAACAACTTTGGTTGGCCCTTTGGTCGGCCCTCATGGCCCTTCACTTCATCAAATCTGGCCCTCTCTGAAAAAGGTTTGGACACCAAACTGAAGCTGCTGTAGGATAAAGGATGGGGATTTGCATCAGCACCAGTAACCATAACCTGCAAGCCACAAAATGCACAGCGAGAGATGGTTTAGGAGAGGAGGCTCTTTGGTGCTTCATTTGGCTGAAGACACCCAATTGCTCCCCACCCCCCCATATGGCCGCCCACAGCCCACAGCTACCTGCCTCAAATCGTGCCAGAGCTACGTATCTAAGTGCCACAAGCTGGAGCAGAAGGGAATGTTCCTCGTCTCCTCTGGAAAGCTACAGCGTTTTTGGCTTGCCCCAGGTAAGGAGGATGCGAAGAGGGAGCCAGCAGGAGGCATCCGAGTGGGAGTGAGCTGTTCAGAGAGTGAAATGTTAAAACCGCAACTTGAAAATTGATCTTTGCAGTGCACCCTGAAAAGCAGGCAATGTTCCCATTGCCTAGCTACCCAGCTGTCGCTACACCCACATGTTTTTCTTTCAACTCACGGCCCCCCTCTCATTAAAGGGCCAACAAGAAACCCATTTTATTTGCCGCACTTTGGCAACACGCACACACACACACAGGCAGAGAGAGGGAGCAACTCCGTGGACCCCCTGTTTACAGCATCCAGGGATGCAGAGTGCAAACCACTTCATGTAAGGGACAGAGGTATGGTCTGCAGTGTCGAGGAACATCCCTGGCCTTCAGCAACATGATCTTGCATGTCTCCCCTTGCAATCCATTTGAAGCTGGATTATAACACCAGCAAACACCCACCCATAAGTCAGAGCATTACATTAACTGAGACTGTGCAGCCACGGAATCCTATTTCTTTATGTAAACACAGGAAATTATCGTTTGTGTTTCCATTTCCCACATACATTTATTTGCATTGTAATAATTGTATGCATTTTCTCCCCAGCCACACCCCCAATTGTTACCAGGCTGCTACCAAAGCATCGGACAACCAGTTAATTGTTGGGTGATTCTAAAGCTCCGCAGAAGGGGCTTTCCGGGCACTGCCGCTTGGTGGTACATGGAAAAGCTCTTTTGGCCAAGCCCTGCCTTTACCTGCCCCTCACCTGACGTGCCAAGAGTTAAGTCCATAGCAAACGCATTATGGAAAGAGTTATTTTCTGTAAAAGCACCACTGCATTTCCAAACCAAGTCAAGTTAGTGGCGCCTCTAGTACATAAATATATTTAACGCTTGTAAAGGTAAAGGGAGCCCTGACCATTAGGTCCAGTCGCGGATGACTCTGGGGTTGCGGTGCTCATCTCGTGTTACTGGCGTACAGCTTCCGGGTCATATGGCCAGCATGACTAAGCCGCTTCTGGCGAAGCAGAGCAGTGCACAGAAATGCCATTTACCTTCCTGCTGCAGCGGTACCTATTTATCTACTTGTACTTTGACGTGCTTTCGAACTGCTAGGTTGGCAGGAGCAGGGACCGAGCAACAGGAGCTCACCCCGTCGCAGGGATTCGAACCACCGACCTTCTGATCGGCAAGCCCTAAAATGAAGGTAAGTATGTTAGAAATGTGCTGCTTGATTGGCCTTTCCCAGCTATTGCTGCGTAAGATAATATGGCCAAATAGATAAAAGCATAACTATGTGTTTGTGATTCTACTGTGTCTGTGATTCACTACGAACAGACTATCCATAATTTGCCAGGTTAAAAAGATGGCAACCCTTCATGAGGTCATATCTAAGTGAGCGATGGACTGGTACAATGACAATAGCTAATGTGATGGATTTTAATTCTCTGTGTGTCGGAGTATTCGGATCGTTCACATATAGTGACATCACTGGTGTTTCATGGGGCTGCAGTAGCTCAACTGACTTTTTAAACTCCACACTTTATCGTAATATCCTCAGACAGGTACAGAAAAAAATCAATGGTGAGGGACCTACATCTATCACAACTTCCAAAAAACAAACAAAAACCCCTCTCCTAATACCAGGGCAAGGGAGGCTACTCTAATTGCCTGGCTTCCTGCCGTAGCTTACATCCACCTGAAGCCGTACGGTGACATTAAAATAGATTTTCAGCCCTTTGCTCAATGCATCATCTGCGGCTAAGAAAATAAATCAACCCTTCAACTGGGTGTTGTTAAGTGACAACCGAGGCGATCTCACAGAGGGGTCAGCTCTACAGAAAGTGATCGCTCCCCCTCCTCTCTGTTTTAAGGATCCCCGGGGCCTGACTCACAGGAGCCAGCATGCCAGAAATCACAGTCCCGACCACTTCCTACTGAGCAGGATGCCGACACAGCACCTAGAGACAGCCTTCTGTGCAAAATAAAGAAGGAAATATAAAATATTCTTGCTTGCCAGCCCAGTCTCTGAGCAGTGTGAGATTCTAGGGGTTCCGGGCGCTTACCCAGGGTTCGTGTTTCCTGTTGGGAATGAGGCACAGCAGAGACCGCAGTGTCTTTACGATATACAGTTTATTTACATATATACACAACCCAAGCCTCTGTTGAGGGGTTCACGGCATCAACGCCCCTAAAGGGTCTTGCTTCTCCCATAGCAACACCCCTGGTTTCAGACAGACATCAGACATTTCACTCTAACATTGCTCTCCAGTGTGGTGTAGTGGTTAAGAGCGGTAGACTCGTAATCTGGTGAACCGGGTTCGCGTCTCTGCTCCTCCACATGCAGCTGCTGGGTGACCTTGGGCTAGTCACACTTCTCTGAAGTCTCTCAGCCCCACTCACCTCACAGAGTGTTTGTTGTGGGGGAGGAAGGGAAAGGAGAATGCTAGCCGCTTTGAGACTCAGTAGTGATAAAGCGGGATATCAAATCCAAACTCTTCTTCTTCTTCTTCTCCTCCCCCTCCAGCTTGTGGCTTTCCTTCTCTGTGACATCACTCCTCCCCTCTCAACTTTAAACTGTGGTTTTATTGGTTGTCTCCCAACAAGACATTCCTTTGATGCTTTGTTCTCTTAATGGCCCATCCTGCAGGGCTCATCACTTCAAGAGGGCACTAGCCTGCCTCCATTAGCTTTCAACACTTGTTTAGATCCAGGGATTAGTGTAGCCTGGAACACCTCTTAACACCCTGGATTTTTATTAAATTCTAACACTTGCTGGATCCAGGGATTATAGGAGTCTGGCACCCACAAACCCATAGGGCCTTCTCTGCAGTAGCGCCCTCCCTGTGGAACGCCTTCCCACCAGATGTGAAGGAGATAAAAACCTATACAACTTTTAGAAGACATCTGAAGGCAGCCCTGTATAGGGAAGTTTTTAAGGTTTGAAGTTTTATTATGCTTTTATGTTTGTTGGAAGCCGCCCAGAGTGGTTAGGGCAACCCAGCAGTGTATAAATGATAAAATTATTATTCTTATTATTACAGCACTATTTTACTCCAAATACTAAGGTTGCTTCCACTTGCGCAGCCAACTTTCGCATCTATAACGGAATTCCCCCTCCTCTTGTCTCCCCTGCAGCTCTCTGCCTACTCTCATTCATTCATCATTATTTGCATGCTGCCTTTCCATTGTTAAAAACATGCTCAAGGTGGCTTACAGCATGAAACAAATTTACGTGATATAACAAAAATAGTCATAAACAATAAATAAAACATCAAAAAGCACACAACCAATTTGAACAATTTCCACATTTAGTCATAGTAAGTTCTAAAATAATATCAATAACAGCAACAGCCTTGCCCCCAACAAAACCCCAGAGCAAGAGTCTGCTCAGCAGCCTCAGTTTTTGTAGCTGGAGTCAGTCCCTCCCCACCCAGGCAAGGTCAGAAAAGGCCTGCAAGGCAGGGAGCAGGTCTTCCAGGACTAACAGTCCCAACCTCACTGCAGCCTTGCCACTCCCAGTAGGCGTCAGCGATGCCACTATTGGGAAGCTGGGATTACCACTGGGTGAGCCGTGTTCTGTATATCAGGATATGAGGTCAATTGGAACGAGAGAGAGAGAGAAATCTGCCAGTTTTGCTGAGATTATATTTTTTTCCCGATCTTAAGTTTAGTTTGCCACATCAGTTTCAGTTCCTTATTTTTTATTTTAAAAATCCTCATGAAAACCTGTCAACTTTTTTGTGCACATGCATTCTAATGTACACAATTTTTGCATGCAGTTTTACCTAATACAACGTATTTTCTTTTCTTTTTGTGAATATACACACATTATGTACACATTCTCTAATACACACGTGGCTGTACATTTTTGTTTGTTGATGAGGAACCGCATCACAAAATGCAGAGATGTGTGCATTTTGACAGGTATGCGTTCTTCGCTTTGCGTACTTGTGTACCCTTGGCATCTGCTCCGAAGCTTCAGAGCAGATTTGGGTTATGTGCAGAGGGTGAAGAGGAAGGGGAATTCCTGTTGCGCTAGTGGAATTCTGCTTGTACTGCGGTGGATACCCCCCTGTGCTTGAAGAACATTGCACAAGGTACAGCACTGTGATGACCTTCAGCATCTTCTCAGCTCCCAAAGATTGTCCAAGTGTCCCTTTTTTTCCAGGGACAGTCTGGGATTTACAGAAGCCATCCCAGTTTCTGATTAGGACATCCTTATATTTATCAGAGAAATGTTGGAGGGTATGGAGTTATGCTACCTCCAACCCAAGGAGATAAGTAACTATACAACCTTTAGAATATTTAATGCTGTATTGTTTTAATATTTGACTGGAAGCCGCCCAGAGTGGCTGAGGAAACTCGGCCAGATGGGCGGGGTAAAAATAATAAATTATTATTATTATATTATTAGAAGACATTTGAAGTCAGCCCTGTATAGGGAAGTTAATAATAATAATAATAATAATAATAATAATAATAATAATTTATTATGTTTTTATATAGGTTGGAAGCTGCCCAGAGTGTCTTGGGCATAAATAATATGGACGGGGTATAAATAATAAAATATTATAACAACAACAACTATTACTGTTATTATTATTGAATAGGACATCCTTATTTTCACCAGAGAAATGTTGGAGGATATGCTCTGTCTCTTTCCACAATAGCATACAGCTACCGGGTACTTATTCTTGGGTCTTCCACCCCTCCTGCTCCTTCATACAATATCTGCCGCCTAGGCCCTCATGTGCTCAGGGTATATTGTGAGACTCTGGTTCAAATCCTCATTCAGCACCTTGGGCCAGTTGCTCTCTCTGAGCCTGTCCTACCTCACAGGGCTGTTGTGATGGGGGAAATGGGGGAAACCCAGGTGTACCATATCCTCAGCTCCTTGGAGGAAAGGCAGGGTTAAGAGGTAGCAAGGAAATGAAAGGAAATGAAACACAATGAAAGAAAACGCTCCATTTGTGTATCAATGGCACTAAAAGAAAACGAGCGCTCTCAACAAGAGAACACAGGGAAAGTATATTAGAAATATATTTCTCAGCTGGTACACTGAGGAATATGGAAGCAGCATTCCTACTAATCAGCTGAGATAATGCTTTAGGGACTCCAAGACATTGCGGGATTTTGAAGAAAGTGCTTTGAGTGCCTCTGGTAATACATTATGATGAATAGTTAATAACTGGGCACTTATAATAAATGGAAATACACTCTTCAGTGTAAAGTGTTCCATTGGCTGGAAAGAATTCATTGTTCTTTTGCCGTTTCCCCAAACTCAGAGCTCTGTTTCCCCCCCCCCCCACAGAAATATCACATGATGTACAGGAGGTGCTGCAGGGATGTGGCTTCTGTTGAGAAGCCAACTTGAAAGCAAAACGCAGATGTAACATCTCCTTTGCTCATTAGACGAAGGGATAAGTTGGTCTTCCACTGTCCTATCAGATGCAACAGGCTTCATTTCCCCTTTCAACTGTTTTTCCCCCAGTGATGCTCAAGGATTTTGTCTGGGCCACTGATGTGTTTTCCAGTTCCTGGACTAAGGCTCAGATTGGAACACAATTCTCCATCAGGGCTTGTTTTATGATGTTTTATGATGGCTTATACTTATAATGCCTAATAAAGGTTTGGCAAAGTAAGTAAGCGAAGTAAGTACAGCGTGGATGGAAAGACAGACAGATACAGTTGATAGATATATTGCAGATTAATATGGAAAAGGAATGGAATGGGTTCACCATATGCAAAAACTGATACTGACTGGAAATCAGCTGGTTCTGCCATTTCTATTCTCCTTTCCTCTCCCAAATCCCCCAGCACATTGCTACCTCAAGGAACAGGAGTGGCTCCATCCTGTTGAGGATTTTTTTGAAAAAGAAAAAATAATCTGTTTATAGTAAAGTGTATCTTACTGTCTTAATTAAATAATACTTCTCAATGTCATTCTGTGTCTGGTGAGCGAATGTGGTCCATTTCTCACAGTGTTAGTCCATTGCTGCAAAACGACAAAGGAGCCATGTGGCATTTTTATAGACTAGCACATTTATTGGGGCATAAGTGTTGTGGACTGCAGTGCACTTCGTAAGATGCATGAAAGGCAATTGGGATGTGTGTGCGCGCATGCATCTATGCTACATGTGTATAAAGGGGAAATGTAAAAGTTGGAGTTAAATGCAAATGTAAACGACCGTAAAAAGTACAGTCTCCAACAATTCAATTAAAGCTTGGATGTATGCAAAAGAAGCACAGTTATCCAGGTAACCCTTGAAAAAATTGTTACAGGTCTATTAATCAGCCAGAGTAAAGGAAAGGGTAAAGGGACTCCTGACTATTAGGTCCAGTCGTGTCTGACTCTGGGGTTGCGGCGCTCATCTCGCTTTATTGGCCAAGAGCCGGCGTACAGGTTCCAGGTCATGTGGCCAGCATGACTAAGTTGCTTCTGGCGAACCAGAGCAGCGCACGGAAACGCCGTTTACCTTCCCGCTGCAGCGGTACCTATTTATCTACTTGCACTTTGACGTGCTTTCAAACTGCTAGGTGGGCAAGAGCTGGGACCGAGCAATGAGAGCTCACCCCGTTGCAGGGATTCGAACCGCTGACCTTCTGATCAGCAAGCCCTAGGCTCTGTGGTTAAACCCACAGCGCCACCTGGGTCCTTCACCCAGAGTAAGGGGCACCAAAGATTATTTTTGTGAAAACTGAGATCTAATGTCGAAACAAGGCAAAAAGAAAGAGAAGCCAAAATTGGCAGCTGTACACCTTGTATGAAACAAAAAATGGCAGTCTGCAACTTTTGCATCCATAGTATCTGCTTCATGGTGTTGCTTCATGTTGAAGCAAGTCCAATATTAGAAACTGTGAGGTCATGTGAAAGCTTCTTTTGTACAGGTAAGCTGAGAAGCTGAATTTTGGCATCATAAAACAGCTAGAGGTTCCAGATCTAACTGAGCATCTTGCATGGCTGAATTTCAGTTCAGTATCTGCTTGCCAGGTCAGCTCTGGGGGTGGTCACAGCAGAATCTTCCAGGGTACCAATGACTGTTCACATGTTTCCAGCAGGGTCACAGGAAGGGGGTGGGATGGCAGCAGCTCCCTCCTGAAGGTGGCAGCCCTGCATTCTCCAGGATGGGGTAGGGTGGGGCGGCAATAAGGTTGAGAGAGGTTGACAGATTGGTAGTTCTCCTGACCTTGCCTTGCTCTGCCCCAGTAAATGCAGTACAGTACCACTGTCACTGGGAGGTCACTGCTGCCACTCCACCATCACTGCTGCATATTTTTCTCATTGCACATACGTAGCTTTGTAGTATTGCAACCTGGGGCACTTTAAAGATTAACCCCGAGCTGTTTTTAATAAGTTAATTACAACAAAGGAAATCTACACCATGAAAGATCCCTGAAACGAGATGAACGTATATTTATATAATGATACTCCAACAAACAATATGTTTAATGATTCAAGAGCAGAATTGCTCAAAAGCAAAAATCCTCAAAAACGTTATAAACTAATTCAAAGAATTAGAAATAACTCAAGAAAACCTTCCAAATAACTCCAAATAACAAAAAAAAACTCAAGAAAACCTTCCAAATAACTCCAAATAACAAAAAAATAACTCAAGATAAACTAACAAATAACCTTAACGAGTTGCCGGCTAAGATTCTCGTTTCACTGTTATGATCTATCAGTTTCTTCAGAAGGAAAAAAGTTAATGTATTTATATAACTCAAAGTAGCTTGTTTGCTATTAAATCTAGGGGGAGGATTAAAGAAACTTCAGAAAAGAAGAACACTCCCAAACAGTAAGTGGTAATTATCCAAACTAGGAATTCTAATTTTGCTTCATCCAAAAGGTTAAAAACCTAAACTCAAGTTCGAAAACAAGCTCCATGTTTGTTTGAGAATCATTATATAAATATATGTTCATCTCATTTCAGGGATCTTTCACGGTGTAGATTTCCTTTGTTGTAATTCAGTTATTCCCGTGACTGTCTTTTTTGCCTAGTTTTTAATAAGTTAGCAAGACGCCTTTTTGTAAAATGGCCGCACCCGACTTCCACGACTACCCTCCTGAAAACGAAGAGGACAAGTTCTCTGTGACTTTTCTTTAACCTGAAATGTTCAGCCCGTTAACTGATGGCAGTTAAGGGAGCAACTGAACTGGAGATCAGTTTGCCTAACCGTCCCTCCTAAGAGCTGCCTCAAGCTGCTCAGAGCCAGCCCCGAAGAAGCTGTAGTGGAGCTCTGAAGAATGACACTAAAGGGCATTGTAAATGTTCGTGAATGATGGGACGTTTATTGCCAAAGGAATTACAAGAGAATAAAGGACGCTGCTCCTAAGTATCTTGATGACAACTTGTAGCCTCTCTCACTTAGTGATCTAAGCTGCAGGTATTTGGGGGGGGGGTGTCTCGTAAGTCACTCTGGCAAATTTTTGCAAGCGCACAAAAAATTGCAACCGGTTTGCTTCAAATTAACTGTTTCTCAGCACTACAGCGTCCAATCTAAAAGTTTATTTACCAATTGACAAACCCTCCAGCTATATTGAGGATATCCTTATGTGTCCACACACACACACACACACACACACACACACACACACACACACAAGCTGTTAGAGGTGGGGTTATCATGGGGAACAAGCCAAAGTATAAAGAAACCAAGGACAAATTAAGGGGAAGAATATGCTGGCATTTATTTCCTCTCTGACAGTTACTGCGACCTCAAATACTGTAGCTCTGGTTTTTCCTCTCCCTGGTATAGACACAGAATCAATACCGATAGCTCATCACATGTTTTTGCTCATAGCGACAAATCAAACTTTGCAACTGGGCTGCACGCAAACCCGGGCTGCACACGTGGCAATCTGGTTGCAGATTTTGTGTAACTGTCTTGAGACCAGAGTGAAAACTTACACAAATACAGTAGTTTTCTCTATGGCTGTGCAACATGATCCGAAGCATATTTACTCAGAACTGAGTCCTAATGCAGTCAAGGGTTAGACTGCCTCTCAAATCTATCCCAGGATATGAATTTGAAGGCTAGGTAGCTCTGGGTCTGGTCAATGCCTGGATTGGAGATCTTCTTGGAACCACATGATGGAAGAAAGGTTTGTTGTTGTTTTGGAATGCGCAAATTAGGCAGAATCATAGAATCACGGAATTGTAGAGTTGGAAGGGGTGCCGAGGGTCATCTAGTCCAACCCCCTGCAATGCAGGAATCACAGCTAAAGCATCCATGACAGATGGCCAGCCAACCAGGGACCGCCTCTCCTGGTATGCCCCTGTAGGACCTTAAGGTCCTCAAATAATAACATTTTGGAGGTCCCGAGCCACAAGGATGCTAGGCTGGCCTCAACTAGGGCCAGGGCCTTCTCAGTACTGGCTCCGACTTGGTGGAACGGTCTGTCACAAGAGACCAGGGCCCTGCGGGATTTGGCATCTTTCCGCAGGGTCTGCAAGATGGAGCTGTTCCGCCTGGCCTTTGGGTTGGTTTTAGTTTAACCCTGATGTTTCATTCCTTTATGGTTTGATTGGTGGGCTACTTAAAAATGAGGCTGCATTTTAAACTTTAAATCGTATTTTAACCTGCATTTTAATTGATTGTTTTGTATGTTTTGTTGTGATTTTGTTGGTGTTAGCCGCTCTGAGCCCGGTCTTGGCTGGGAAGGGCAGGGTATAAATAAAAATGTATTATTATTATTATTATTATTATTATTATTATTATTGGAGAGTCCACAATCTCCCGAGGGAGACCACTCCACTGTCAAACAGTTCTTACTGTCAGGAAGTTTTCCCCGTACGTTTAGTCGGAATCTCCTTAATTGTAACTTGAAGCTTTCTTGTAACTTGAAGCCCTCCAGAAAATGAGAAAACAAGCAAGCTTGTTCCCTCCTCCATGCCATACCCCTTGAGATATTTGAAGATGGCTATCATACTTCCTCTCAGTGTCCTCTTTTCCAAGCTAAACATGCCCATCGCCTTCAACCGTTCCTCATAAGGCTTGGTTTCCAGACCCTTGATAGGTAGGTTCACCTCTAAATGCGAACCAAATCAATTTCACCCCCTACATCTCTACCTCCACTCTGTGTTTCCACAGCAAACCACGAAACGTATACCTGTGAACAGGCCAGAATATTTGTCTGGAATGCCCCTACAGTTTAAGCCAGTTAATACACTTCTCTCTCAGCCTGTATTTAAGGACTGAGACATTTGAGGGGTGTTTTCAGGCAGGCCTGACAAAGCCAATGATAGAAGGAAGGATCACTTTAAAAACTGAAATCAAAGTGAAGACATTTCTTACAGCAAATATATTGAGGGGCAGAGTAGCATATCTATTATTAAAGAATTCTGATTGAAGTTTGGGGGAAATGAGTATAAAATGTGAAGAGGTACAAAGGAAATATTTATTCTCTTCCCCCAAATCCATATTTTTTTTTCCTCCCAAGATTTATTTATTTATTTAGTTGCCTTTGCCACTTACTGAATTCAGATATTTCAGCCCTTGATTAAGCACTCTCTGTTCCCCAGTTCCCTCTGGTAATCCCAGCAGCAAACTGAATGGAGTAGTTCTGAAAAAAATAATCAACAGGGGAAATATAGAAGTGAACCCACCCCCCGTTAATTAAGGGTTGGGGGGTGCTGTACTGTGCAGATGTATTAATTTTATTGTAATTAAAAGAAAGAGAAAAGAAAAGTGCAGTCAGGGTGTACAAGGCATAAATTCTTATGTGTGAGCATAGCAGGTGTTTGAGTACGCTGTACCTGTAGAACTTCTCCCTGTACATCCATCACATGTTGCTGTGGTGTTGGAAGGGACCCAAGGGTCATCTAGTCCAACCCCCTGCAATGTAGGAATTTCAGTTAAAGCATCCATGACAGATGGCCATTCAACCTCTGCTTAAAAGCCTCCAAGGAAGGAGAGTCCACAGCCTCCCAAGGGAGACCATTCCACTGTTGAACAGCTCTTGCTGTCAGAAAGTTTTTCTGTAATTGTTAGTCGGAAGCGCCTTTCTTGTAACTTGAAGCCATTGGTTCGAGTCCTACCCTCTAGAGCAGGAGAAAGCAAGCCTGTTCTCTCTTCCATGTGACGGCCCTTGAGACATTTGAAGATGGCTATCATATCTCCTCTCAGGCTCCTCTTTTCCAAGCTAAACATACCCAGCTCCTTCAACCATTCCTCATAAGGCTTGGTTTCCAGACCCTTGATCATCTTGGTTGCCCTCCTCTGCACACGTTCCAGCTTGTCATCATCCTTCTTAAATTGTGGCACTCAGAACTGGACACAGTGTTCCAGGTGCGGTCTGACCAAGGCGGAATAGAGTGGTTCTATTACTTCCCTCGTTCTGGACACTTCTGTTGATGCAGCCCAGAATAGAATTTGCTTTTTTTGCTGCTGCATCGCTGCACTGATGCACATACAGTGAGTGGCTGGGCCGCATTCAGCTTTTCCCCGTTTATAAGCACATAGGGAGGCATGAAATTGGAGAGTTGGTATGTTTAAAGTCCAGCAAATATTCGCCTTTTCCTTCCAAGCCACAGCCACAGGGCAGACTCTTGTTTTCTTTAGGTTAAATGAGCTTTGCTTAGCTATATTTATTGGAAGCCTCCAGCCCTAAACAGAAGTCAAGGGGAAGGAATGCTCACCTCTGTGTCACTCCTCTGAGGCAACCACCATTGCGCTGAAAACAAGAGGCATTGCTTTACTGCCGAGTTAATGTTCCCATTCATCAGACCGCGGAATGCTGAATTATGCGGCCGCGTTGTTTATGGCTCACAAAGATGCCATCATTCTCAAGGTGCTGTGTAAAAACAAGAGCTAGACGCTTCTGCAGGGCAAGTAAGACAAGGGTTTTATGAATGGCAGGACAGCCGGGATTCCTGTTTTACGATTTGCAGCTTACCCGACTGTAGCGAGGACCCCAGGAAGGCCTACACGCAATTTCAGTCAAGGGTTCGGCACCTTCGTGTAGCGACAACATTAACTGAGCAAAGGTGAGCTCTTCGCAAAGGGTTTGTTTTGTAAGAAAGAGAAATGCAGAGGAAGGAGAGCTTTTCGAAGCTTTCTTTTGTACAAAGCTTGTATTCCGGCATGGACGCCCATCAGTTTCAAAAACAGATTGTTGTTGTTGGCGGGCAGACCGATCAATCTGCTCTACTCCACCGGGGTCATGAGTGGGGGCCCTTTAGCCAAACCCCAGAACAGAATAAATAAAGGGAGGGCTGGACATAATTATTTTTTCCCCCTGTGAGGCATATACAAGAAAAATATGATGCTGAAATGGGGTGGATTTTTCTATAATGATTCATGAAGTTGACTCTAGGTTCCTGCTGGCTCCTGCTTTTGCAGCGTTCCTCCAAAATCCACATGTATCTTCCATTTTAGCAAAATGCGCTCCACATGCTTACAAGGTACAACCTGATCTGAGAAGAGGGCTCTCATCATTACGCTCTGCTTCACTCAGGCAGCCTTTAGGTTCAGCTGGGAGGTACAATCTAACCAGTGCTTCTTAACCAGTGGTACCAAGGCTGACAGCACAGCTCACATTGTTAGGCACTTGCCCAAGTCCATGCCCCCATTATGAGGCCAACCAGCAACACCTGGGGCCTTCTGGTTCTCCTCCACATTGCGTGGTGTGCGTGCATGAGGGGAGCATGTCACACGGTGCCAGCCTCCTCAATCATGGGGGCAAGCCAGCACATCCTGGCTGACATTATCCAAATGAAAACACCACCACTTCCTTAAGTGCTTTTAAATATACGCCACACTTTCCTATGAAAGATCTCATCTCCTATGAAAAAGGAAAGATTTTAATCCAAAAGGTAGCCTGAAAAAGCAGTATCTTCCATAAAGGTAAAGGTACCCCTGACCATTAGGTCCAGTTGCGGATGAGTCTGGGGTTGTGGCGCTCAAGCCGATGTTTGTTCACAGACAGTTTTTCTGGGTCATGTGGCCACCATGACTAAACCGCTTCTGGCGAAACCAGAGCAGCGCACGGAAATGCCGTTTACCTTCCCGCCGGAGCGGTACCTATTTATCTACTTGCACTTTGACGTGCTTTCAAACTAAATATACATAAAAGTCAATTTTAATGTAGTATTGTGAAGTACTTAGCACCACCCATGTACCAAAATATTTCTTCCCTAGCAAGCATCAGAAAGTGTTGGATTTCAGTGTAGTTATTCAGCTACTTTTGACCAAGACACAGAATATCAGCTTTCTTCCTCATTATTACCAAGGTGTGCATCCATCCAGTAGGTCTGCCGGCCTTTAATATTATTTCCAAGAACTCCAAACGGTTGCACCTTCTCTCATCTTTGTCTGAAGTCTGATGGCAGCTTTCTAGGGACATCTATAGTAGGCTGATTAAGTTCTACTTTTGAGAGCTCTGTTTCGCACATGGCAGTTTTGTCCATAGTCTCTAATCTATTCTTACGTTGTCTTTTATTTATTTATTATTTTTAAATAATATTTATTTGATTTTCCAATTTTATAAGCACATTACAACACGGTTAAATTTCTTTTGTTTCCCACCTCTCACATTGAGAAACAATACATAACTTCCCCCCCCTCTCACGGAGGTATCTTTTAACATTGTTCATTTAACCATCTAAACACAACCCTCACTTTGCTTGTACCTGGTCCCTTTCCAGACTAGGCATCTATATTACTAACTTTTATCAAATGGCTTCCACAGCTTCTCACTGCTGAATCCATAGATAATTCTTGGCTCACGGGTTCTTATCTTGGTATTTATACATTATCTTCTAATTTTTTAACTTAACTTACACATATCATCTTCTAAACATTTTTCTCCTAACATCGTAATATCCTAATTTATAACATTCTCATTATCGCAATTTCTAATCTTAATTTTCCCCTCGGCCTTAAATCCTAATTTTTTTAACTTGCTTTCCCCCCCCTCCCCCCATGCCCCAGAACCTGGTTTTCAAATATTCCACAACAAAACTTATATAACTTCTATAATTCCCACCATACCAGAAATTAAATCCACATACTTTGGTCAAACCGTCAAATCAATCCAAGAAAGAAAAAAAAAATAACCACTCTCACCCCACACCCACCCGCCGTGTCACCCATGTCCGATCTGAATGGGCCAGCAAAACTTCTTTGGGAACAGTCTGTTGCATTCTTCTTTGCTTTCCCAATCTTCTTACAACGTCAATGTCCCAGAGATCCATTCTTACTTTCTCATCCTGTTTGAAAATCTTCTTCTTAATGATTCTCCTCTTATGGTTTCTAGCTTTCTTTTTCTTTTTGTTGACATCATGCGGCCGGGTGCGTAATCTTTTTTTCAAAGTCATAAGTTCTTTTTGGTTCTCACGCTTCGCAGCGTGGGAACATCCTGTTGTTGGTTCCTCTGATATGATCCTGTTCAAACGTATCTCCATCCTATCCAAGGCATCATTCAAACGTATCTCCATCCTATCCATAGCATCACTGAATTTCTGCATTCCTTGTAGAAATAGGTGCACATCTAGCTTTGCCATCTGTGCTCCTGTCATTCTGTCAAATGTAGATACAATCGTTCCATTCAGCAATCCATTTAGATATCTTGTTGCAAAAAGTATTCCTTGCCAGATTCCTCCAGCACAGGGGGAGAGGGGGGCTGGTTACACTGAAGCAAATTCCTTTTCAATGGCCACTTTCGTTTTGCCTCGGCTGCCACATCCCCGTCTCTTAAGCTTCAGCAGTGATAGGGCTGGCCTCCATTTTAAGCCCTACACTTTACCCAGAAATAAGTCCAAAACATCCATTTTACTCACAATCTTCAGGTCCGAATTGATAATTTGGCAGGAGAAATCCCGGCGCACGATCAGGAGAGATCTGGCAGCTGCGCCCGTCAGGGGGATAGATGTTCTCAGATCCAAAGGGTTCAGGCTCCCCCCGCTCGCGTCCCGGAGTCCCTTATTAGGTTCTCCTCGGGAGGAGGGAAGCCCCGCGAACCACCGCCGGACCGACCGGTCCCGGGACGCCCTTCCCGGGAGTTTTGGGGGCTGAGGCGCTGTCTCAAGACACCCCTTTCACCCCTTTTCGGGCAGGGAACATCGGAGCGATGTTCCCCCCGACCTCTCCAGCCAGCAGCCGGAACCGGAAGCCTATTCTTACGTTGTCTTTTAATACAGGTGTCCTGTGGGTTACACACTCCTTTAAATAAAACCCAAGTGTTTCCCAGTTTTAAAAGGCTTTTGGTGACTGTAACATAGAGATGGGATTGTGCACTGTAAATATATAAAATACGTTAAAGACCAAAGGTTTTATGAAACAGAAAGCACTGGAACCAGATCCCCACTGTTAAGCAACCATTGTTGCTGGTGGAACATCTTAACATGTTGGAGAGACAGCCCAAGGCTCCATGGCCTATTCCCTGCAAAGAGCTTCCTGACAATAGATCCTATTGTCACCCTTGATTTATTGATTGCATTTAGATCTCGTCTTTCC
This sequence comes from Darevskia mixta, assembly GCA_034641385.1. Classification (NCBI taxonomy): domain Eukaryota; kingdom Metazoa; phylum Chordata; class Lepidosauria; order Squamata; family Lacertidae; genus Darevskia; species Darevskia mixta. The sequence goes on from JAWWNH010000011.1 coordinate 25,107,552, forward strand.
TCAAGGGTTCAGGGTAGCCCCTCCTGCCCCCCATTTTATCCTCACAACTTTGTGGGGTGAGGATGGTTAGGCTGAGAGATTGTGACGGGCCCAGGGTCTCCCAGAAAAGCTTCGTGGTCGAGTTGGCTTTTGAACCCTTGTTTGTCCAAAATTCTACACTCCATATAAATGCTGATTCACACCTCAGATTTTCTCTGGATGCTTGGCAACTGAATGGCCAGATGTTCCCTCTTAAGTGACCATCTCTGGTCCACTACTTCAGAAGGTCATAACCACAGCCCAAAACATTATTGGTCATCCTCTCCCATCTCTGGAAGAACTATACAGTTCCCGTTGCCTTAAAAAGGTTAACAATATTTTAAAGGATCCATCTCATCCAGGATATAGTCTCTTTGCACCACTGCCTTCGGGTAGAAGATATAGAACAATTAGATCAAGAACAAATAGATTGAAGAACAGTTTCTACCCAAGAGCTATAACCATCGTAAATGCTGTAACCAGATAATATGACCTTGGAGAGCTGTGATGGGTGTATGTGTGTGTATGTATGTGTGGCTTTTTTTGGTGTGTGTGTGTTTTGTGCTGTTGTTTTTCTTTCTTTCTGTTTTTTACAATTTCGTTGCACTTGTATAGCGTTGTGCTTGTACTTGTGCAATGACAATAAATAAATTATCTTATCTTATCTTAATTATCTTATCTTACTAACTGCCAGCCAGTGATAGGCATCAATACACTGCACATTATTAGATTAGTGAACACATGAAAGTCTTTTTTTATCATCTGAATATCTGCCTTTTTTAAATACACACACACACGTCCCCCTGTGAGTATCAGAATCTCTATACGCCAAGCATCTCTTTCTCCATTGCAGAATACTAAAGGTACCGTAAGCGTTTCAAAAACCCGGGAATCCGATGCGGAACGGCGGTGTTTCTTAAACGGAATTTACCAATGCCCTATCCCTGCTCTGACGGCGTTCTTCAGCCAGGCTCAGGACTGCAGCAGCGAGAACGAAAAAGCTCCCTTGCAGAAAATAAAATGCAACACACCAGAGGAAATGGGAGCAGCAGCTAAACTTTAAAAAAAAGGGGGGGGAGTGCAAAATACATAGGGGACACCGTTGCCATAGTAACTGGCATTACGGCTTGCTCCTGATAATTAATGGAGGGGTTTGCTATTACTGTAGTCTTGAAATTCCACTCCCCCCGCCCCACACTGCACTGCAGAATGCAGTATCCTTTTCCCATTCATAAATATTTCATGACCACCGGCTGCTGTGTTTCATCATCGCGGCTAACGCTCGGCCTAATCGCCCCTTGCAGGATTCATGTAGCCCTGTCAGGACAGAAGCAACTTTCCTCTCTTCCTTTTCCTTTTTTGCACATCAGCAGTCTTCGTTGTTATTGGTTTTTGGCAGGGGAAAGAGATCTCGTTGGCTATTAAGTTGCAGATGTGTATTAAGGGTGGCGGTGGTCATATCAGGGCTGGTGCTGTGTTTAGGGTTGTGCCGGATGTTAGAAACTGTAATGCTAGGGCTATACAACTCTATCCTTGTTGTATACGCAGCCGTGTTTAGGGAAGTTTTTAATGTTTGATGTTTTATCATGTTTTTAATATTCTGTTGGCAGCCGCCCAGAGTGGCTGGGGAAACCCAGCCAGATGGGTGGGGTATAAATTATTATTATTATTATTATTACTACTATTAGTTTAATATTAGTTTAATGTATATGCTAGTGCAGGCAGTAGCAGGATCTGGCCCTAGGGCCCTAGCACCTGAGAAAAAGCACAGCTGGACACAGTTTATGCATCCTTAAGCCTCACTGATTTCTATTCTATTCTGTTCTGTTCTATATATTTTGGATAGTTGTTTGTCTTCTCTCTCTGCTCTTTATAGATTCATGTGCCTCTTGAGATATCATCAAGAGTTCCTGAGATGAAGGGGGCAGCTGTTTCATATCCCTCAACTGTCCCAGGAAAACTGGAACCTCCCATTTTTTCATGCAAGAGCCCGACAGCCATTTTGGGTGCTGCAATCTTACGCCGAAAAAAGCACTTGCTCGGGGCTGTGTGTGACACCCCAAAATGTGTGCTTTTGGGCACTGTGCTCTCGTGCAAGAGCATGCCCCCCCCAAAGCATAGCCCATAGGTTGCCCATTGTGGTTTTTGGCCTGGACACGTTGAAGGGTATGTTATTTTCAGGTTTGCATGGATACCAGGCGCCATTTTGAATCCAGATGGTGGACCAAAACATTCTATACTGCATTTGATTATTGATTATTTAATTTCTATACCGCTTAATATATTAAAAATACCTCTAAGCGGGGAACAAAAAAGAAGCAACAAATAACCTAAATAATATATTACAAAAATGCACAGTTATATATAAAAATGTTGCATTAATACAAAGTTAATAATATATATAAATCAATCAATTTCAGTTCATTTTCCTTCTGACACATCCTCCTTCTCAGCCTCTTGGGTTCTCACCCAAATGCCTCCACCAGTATCATTGGCTAATTTGGCATGGCCGTTCCTGAGTTCGGAGAACGGGTTTTGGCCTATGTTTGGATACTGTTGGATGCCATTTTGAATTCAGATGGTGCCAGAGAGCAAAGAATTTTTCTATATGATTTTACATAGGGTTTTATTTATTTTGCTGTAACAATTTAGTTTCTGACTTATTCATAGCACCCCCCACCCCGTGTGTAGATCCACCCCAAACCATCCCAAACTACATTAGTTTGGACTCCTTGTTGCCCAATTTGGTGTGACAGAAGAGTGGGTTTTGGCCTACATTTGGATGCAATCTGCCACCTAGTGACTAAACTTTATGACGACACTATCCACAAACACACACACATTTGTAACAGCTTTTAATTTTGGGGATTCAAATGACTATAACCCTCGGAATGTTGAATATCCCGTGCCAGATACCAATTTCTACAAATTGAGATTTGGGCAGCACACAGATTGCCATCCCATAGTTTTACAGCACTGCCCTCAAATACGCAAGATCAAGAGTTACTCCAACTGCTGCTCACATATCTTGATTTCTTGCCGCTCTCACATCCTAATAATTTCAACAAAGACTTGGTGATGGCAGTTTCAAATATATATATATTTAAAAACGGAGAATTTAAAAAAATAACTTGAAATATATAAAATAAACCAGTATTAAAACTTAAATGTTACTGATGCCAGAAACCATGTTCTGCTCAGAAGACTGCAGATCTCTTCTGCCAGCACCCACAGGAGGAGATTTATTTCTGGCCTAAACAAAATAAAATGTAAAGAAAATTAACAGCAAAACAATGGAACCTTGAAATGTGCTGGCAGAGAGAGAAGTTGGGGGTGGGATATAGAGAGGCACAGTAGCATAGAATACAAATAATTGGATTCAAAATAATTGGATCTAGAATGGATACATGAGGTTTCATTTTATGGATCTAGAACGCATGAGGTTTTACTTTATCACATGTAACTTAGATTAATTCCTCTGCATACCTCTGGTAGAATCTGACAACTGTTGCTAACAGAGACGTTGGCCCTAATCAACCTCATGTTAGTTGCAACTTTGGTTTCAATGGGGATAGAATTACCCATGACTAAATTAACTCAGATTGGGGGCTTTCGACATTATTATATGTTCACTAGCCTTGCCAAAAATGAATATAGCTTAAGGCTAAAAGAAAAGAAAAAAAGCAACTCCAGTCACATCTAATTGGTGTCATAGAATTTGGGAAGTGGCTGTGATATATAAATCAACTGGCCTTGTAACAGATGCTAGGCAGGTTCAGTGGTGGGATCCTATGCATACTTTTCCTGGGTTCAAAAACCCCATCCAGGAGGGATGTGCACAGGTAAACCCAGGCAGATTTCGGGAAAAGTGCTAATCACATCTCTTAGCTATGCAGGTGTCATACGTTGCATTCAGAAAGTTCAGATCTGGTGCATCTTTATCCTGCGACCTTAGAGGCATCTTCAAATAATAACACATTAGATTAACAATCTAAGATTAGCAGTTGCACTGAATGGGACACTGATGTTGTTATGTGCCTAGAAGCAGGGCTGGCCCAAGACACACAGCCCCCACAATCACACACCAGGGAAGAAGGGGATCTGCTGTCCCTGTGGATCCTGCCACCTGAGGGTAGGGATACCACAGCCTGAAGTTTTCTCTGGGCAAGGAATTTTGCATGGCGGGGGGCAGGACGTCATCCTTTTCCCTGGTGCAAGCAGATACTCTGTTCAACAACAGAGTTACCTCCCAGTGCCACCTCCCACTTTTTCACCTTCTAGTCAGAGCCAGGGGGAAAGGCTGGGGGGGAGAATATTTTCTACACTCTGCTAGAGATCTGTGAAGCAATGTCTGTAAAATTGTGAGTCTCTTCTCCTTTCCCTTCTTAGGGAAACAAAATGACTGCCACCTCCACCTGTGTACTGCTGGTGTGGCCTGGCTTAAGTGGGGAAAGGCGTCAAAAGACAAGGCAGGCTGAGACTGACTGACCCATGTGGGCCCATGGGCTGTTGCCCAGTTTGCCTGCCCTCAAGACCACCAGGTAGGGCTGGGAGAGACCCTCATCTGAGCTGCTGCCGGTCAGTATAGACCAGTGTTTCCCAAACTTGGCCCTCCAGCTGTTTTCAGCCTATAACTCCCATCATCCCTGACCACTGGCCTTGCTAGCTAGGGATGATGGGAGTTGTAGTCCAAAAACAGCTGGGGACCCAAGTTTGGGAAACATTGGAACAGACAATACTGGTCAGTGTGGTATAGTGGTTAAGAGTGGTAGACTCGTAATCTGGTGAACCGGGTTCGCGTCTCTGCTCCTCCACCTGCAGCTGCTGGGTGACCTTGGGCTAGTCACACTTCTCTGAAGTCTCTCAGCCCCACTCACCTCACAGAGTGTTTGTTGTGGCGGAGGAAGGGAAAGGAGAATGTTAGCCGCTTTGAGACACCTTCGGGTAGTGATAAAGCGGGATATCAAATCCAAACTCTTCTTCTTCTTCTTCTACTTATTTCTATAAAAATATTTATAGACCGCCCTTTCACAAAACAGGGCTGATCTCAATGGACCCATGGTCTGGCTTGGAATAAAGCAGCTGCCTATATCGTCCCCAAAAATGAAAAGATCAAGTTTTTACATTCACTGTGCCTGACTAGATAAGCAGGCTTTGCTTTGTGGATCTCCGCCTGCTGCGTAGCTTCTGTCCATTTAAAGGTGGTAATAACCCTCCTTGCAGTTGTTAATGGAACCCTTGCTCCAGCCCAGGATCAACCTTTTGTGACCTTTGGTTACAAAGAAGACTGGCACAAATCCAAGAGTAAGCCCCAAAGTTGATGCGCAAAGCTAGGCTACGAGGCACCTCTCACAGGCCCCTGAAATTCTCATCTCCTGAGCATCCGAGAAGCTACTATGACATACAGCTTTGAAATCTTTCAAGGGGAAGTGGTGGAGACGTTGTGTGGCATATTAAGTACATCGGCCCATTCCACCCCCCACCCCCCATTTCCTAACCCAATCCTAATACTCATCCCATGCACTCTGCTTTCTCAACAGGGCCCTTATGAAACACATAGAGGGGGGAAAAACCACAATTGGAAGGGATAGTTCTGGATCAACAAGGGGGAAATCAGCGAGGCTTTGGGAAATGTCCAATGACAATCTCCCTGCCGCCCCCACGATGGATTTATAAGGAAATTATAGCCCTAAAACAAAAACGAGCTAAGGCTTGCACGTAGCACTAATTTTCTTTGCAACCAAACTAAGGGTTCTGAAATCTATTTCAGCTATTTCTATCATGCAGTCCAAGAGAAAATGTGTTTAAAGCAGTTGACCTGCTAAAGGTGAGGTGTTTCCTTGGTAACTGCTACAGATTACAAAACAGTCATTTGCTATGTGTGAAAGTGGCCTGCATTTAAGGCAGGGGCGTCAGACTGAAATGGACTAAGCGGCTAAATTCCCCACCAAGCTGATGCCCAGGAGCTGCATTAAAACAAAGCAAAACATTGTCCTAACTGGAATTAACCAACTTGGACGTCCACCTCAGGTTGACATTGGAGAAATTAAAAACCACTTCTGCAGCTCTAGCAAGTTATCTAGTCTTCAACACTTACATAATGAAAGGAGGCCTAACTACACATTACATGCACAGAATAGTTTGTAGTTACATCAGAGCATTTTTTTAAAAAAATTAATCAAAGGTTTGTGCATGAGGAAAAAATTATATTAGGACAATGGCACACAAAGAGGGAAAGTTTAATCCAGGAATCCCCAAACTGTGGCCCTCCAGATGTTTTGGCCTACAGATCCCATGATCCCTAGCTAACAGGACCAGTGGTCAGGGATGATGGGAATTGTAGTCCAAAACATCTGGAGGGCCGAAGTTTGGGGATGCCTGGTTTAATCCTTTTGTCCCCAGTGGCAATCATGACCAAAATCACCCTCCATGGGAGATTTCTTCGCACCACTAATTTCAGGGGTGGGGGTGGAGGGGGGGTCCTGTCAGGATCACAGCTCCTCACACGCTGTGTGAAGTGTAGGTGGGTTCCCACGAGGCAAGACACAGTGATAACAGAAAGAACCTTTATTGAACCAACAGAACTGGACAACAGGGGCAAAGAAACTGCTTATATACATTTCTGAAGGTCTGGGCCACTCCCACTCCCAACGTGATTGGCTGTCTAAACTCCCAGGCTGCAAATCATGACTCAGAGTTTAAGGGCCAATGGCAGAGGCCCAAATCCTGAAATGTTCTGCGATTGGATATCATGTATTGAATCAGAACACAGGGGCTCAGAATCCTTAGTCCAGACTCAAGCTCAGGCAAACGCAGACCACTGAATACATAACTGTGGTCCCAATGCAAATCCCTACCTCACCTCTATATTAAAGCAAGAGGGGAAAACTGATGTGCTTTCAAATCACACTATTAATGCAGTTTTGATTATGCCTTATGGAAACAACCAAAAACGACGAAACAACAACAGACAAAGCAACTGCTTTCCAAGCAACAAAAATGAAACGGTAATTGAGGTGCAGGAATTGAGGGCAGCACTAGAGCTGGTGTGGTTCCCTGGACTGCAGCAACCCAGAGGAAGCCAGAAAACTTCCCTATTCTAAATCAGATTAAGATTGAGCAAAATATTTAAATCCAAGAAATTTGTGAGCCCTGCTGTGTATTTTGGAATCGCTGGATCCCAGCAACTTTTGAAATATCTCAGACCACAGTCTCACTACAGGAATTTGTCTTTAGCCTTCTTTCTTCATGGCAGTAATCTATTCTGTTGCCACGGCAACCAACAGAAGTTCAGGTACCAGTTTCCCAAATAACTCCTTTTGCACTGAAGAGTGTCAGCTATGGTGGTTTTGGGTAGTTTTTTGTTTTAAAAAGCCACCGCTGCAAGAGTTTGATGTACTGTACTTAATCCCCAGATTGCCTCACTAATTCCCAGCAATAGTCAATGTTAGCTGCAAGGCAGCATTTTATATGTGATGATGACAATAGCACATGAAACACAAAATGGACTGGAGCCACACAGGGGAAATGGAGAGTGGTGCATGCTTTTATGTGGCAGACCAATGGCTGCCACAGCAAACAAGTGTGAATGACATATTTGTGTCTTTTAAGCACCCATGGGCATGATTTGACCAAGAGCGGGGCCTGAACTCAGTACAAAGGCACACACTTTGCAGACTCAATGCGCCACATCTACAGCCAGAAGTTTACATAAAGACCTTCTTCAGAAAAGACAAGACGGAGGAAAGAACATTGTTGACAAACCATAAGTGAGAATAGTTTGGCACAGGGCTTTAGAGACCTCAATCCAGATTCAGAAGGAAGACTGCTAGGTACCAAATTGGACAATAGGACCATCTGGTTCAGTACTGCCCACCCTAACTGGCACTGTCTACACTGATTTACTCAACTACTTCAGGGTTTTAGAAAGACGAAGAAGAAGAAGAAGAAGAAGAAGAAGAAGAAGAAGAAGAAGAAGAGGAGTTTGGATTTGATATCCCGCTTTATCACCACCCGAAGGAGTCTCAAAGCGGCTAACATTCTCCCTTCCCTTCCTCCCCCACAACAAACACTCTGTGAGGTGAGTGAAGCTGAGCGACTTCAGAGAGAAGTGTGACTAGCCCAAGGTCACCCAGCAGCTGCATGTGGAGGAGTGGAGACGCGAACCCGGTTCCCCAGATTACGAGTCTACCGCTCTTAACCACTACACCACACTGGCTCTTGTGCTCAGAGCCTGCTTGAAAGTCCGTCCGTCCGTCCGTCTGTCCGTCCCCCGCCGGCACCTGGTTGGCCACTCTGAGAACAGGATGCTGAACTAAATGAAACACTAGCCTGACCAGCAGGCTCATCTTATTTTTCTTATGTGTATGTCCCAGTCCTGTGGGACTTTTTTTTTTTTTTTTTGCAGACAAAACATGTGTAGGAGCTGTAGATTAGAGAGCTCCTGAACTTTTCAAAGGAGATGGGCGGGTGCTGTTTCTCATCTACTGTCAACCAACCGAATCATCATTTAAGCTTCTTAAACCAATCAACTAAAGGAACGCATCCCGAACCCACCCGCAGAGGACCACACCATGTATGATGGTGCACAACGTTGCTTTTCCACTACGGACCTATGTGACTAGTTCAGAGGCCATTGCCTTTCATTATCTTGTGAACAGCTTACTTTTAGCAATTTGGCAACTGTCACGAGCCGTGTCTCCTCCAAGGTGTCCTTCCTCCAAGATCTGTCTGCCCAGTTTCTCCCGAGCAATTATTTATTCCCCTCCCTTCTCATTACTTTAATAGCAGCTTATCTGAGAATAGGAGAGAGTTTAGTTTGTCTTAATCACCTATATATCACTTAGAAGTAGCACAGAGGTAGCCTGACCCAGTGCTTTATTAATTCTCTTTGCTGTAAAGTGTCAAGAAGTCAATAGCCATCCAAAACTAGTCTGTAATGAATTAGGAATAGTGGATTCATTGACAGAAACACAGAATAGAGCTGGGCACCCTCTCTCATTTGAAAACACGCATTTTCTGCTTTAAAAACAAACATATTGTTTGTTCCAGTTAAAAAGGGACAAATGTTACGCATTTCTCACATTTCCATTTTTAATTTTTCTTTTCTACGGTGATATATATGTGGAGAATACATGATTGTACTGTTATCCACCACCCCAGTCTCCAAGCAGCAAGAGATTCTAGGGTTCAGTTTCCTTGGAGTGAAGGTCAGCAGAGACTGTGTTGTCTTTGGGACATATGGTTTAATTTTCACATATATACAACCTGAGTATAGGATGGAGAGGCACACAGCACTAACACCCCAACAGATCTTGCGTCTCCATTAGGTTTCCAGACATCCCCCAAATCTATTTTAGGTTCCGCACGAAGCAAAACATGTCTCTAGCTCCAGTTCCCAACATCCAGCTCTCACACACAACAACTTTGGCTGTTCCTCTACCTAGCAACCAGGTGAGATCAGGGTGGGGGAAAGGCCAACCCATTTGTTTCTAAGGCAGTGGAGCTCACTCTTTTGAGATGTAGATGTCAGGTACTTAGTTGCATAGTTACAGTCATTACCTTGACAAAAGAACAAGTTTCTTTGTGTGCCCGCCAGAGGTCTGGAGGGCGGCAGCATGGGAACAGGCCTTTTTTTTTTGCTGTGGCTCCCGCTTGTGGAATGCTCTCCCTAGGAAGGCTCGCCTGGCACCTTTGTTGCATATCTTTAGGTGCCAGGCAAAAACATTTCTTTTCTCTCAGGGCTTTGGCTAATTAAACCATCTATGGCCTTTTAAACTGTTTCTGTTTGCTATTATGCTATGTATTTTTGTATTTTGTATTTTTATATATGTGATCTTCAGATGAAGCGTGGTACATAACTTTAATTAATAATAGAAGTAATAATAATAATAATAATAATAATAATAATAATAATAATAATAATGTTTGGTTGGTCCACCAGGTTCCCTCTTATACATTCTAGTCTCACTGATACAGAGTCACAGCTTTTAGAAGGTATGCAGGCTGACTCCTAAAATTCATGACAATATAATTTCCACAGCATGTGTGGATTTACCTGGCAGGATAGATACACCCAAACCACACCTTGAGCCTATCATGTTTATTCAAAGTACCGTAAAACACATGTTGTTCACTAAAGCTGACTCTCATCCTAAGCAAGTGTAAGATCAAAATCCTAGTTCTATTATACATATTTTATTTAGCAGTACAAAGTTAGCATAGATGAATTCACTTCAAATTCTGCTCTCCACAGGACATCATCAGTATACAGATTTTAAACACCTTTCATAAGTTGTGTGGTGCTTTTCTCCCTTACTGAAACCACCTTAAATCTGACTCTCCCAATGCACTTAGCTGTGCAATGATTGCTCTCACACGGATGTTTTTGTCTGTATTAAAACCAGACCTCCAGTTAATAAAGGAGCAGGTAGAAGTTGTTTTCCTGTGGGCATGTCTCCTTTCTTCTCGGAGAATTGCAGGGGAGAAGGATGACAAACATCAATTTTAATCTCTCTTCAGTCCCTGACCTCTCAAAATGGAGGCCTTAGCCGGACTGTCTCTTCCAACGGCATGAGAGAATAGGCCGGGTGACTAGATGCCCAGTAAACTCTCCACACAATCATGTACAAAGCTACACCTATCGGAGCAGGAAATGCTATTTGTTGTGCATGTTTATTTCACCTCTTGTAGTAGTTTCAAGACTCCTAGCAGTTGCGTGTCGAGGTCCCCAAACCACCCCTCAAATAATTCACACATCAGACAGAATTTTAGTTTTGGTTTTTGGCATGATTTTGGCCACAACTTTATTAAACATACAAATAATGTGAGTGGTTGCTTAGGCATTGGTTAAGACTATCTGTCCCACAGGGGACAGAACTGACGACCGTCAGTAAGGGGAAAACACCCTGGAGAGATAAAGGGAGCTGGATGATCTGACCCTCCCCTCTCCCCACAGGCTCCCAGGGCTCTTGCAAGGCCCTAGCCCCAGCCCGGGGGTTCAGACAAAAGCATATCGAGCCCCTGGATTCCTTTAACGGAATTCCCCGTACACCAGCATCAATTGGAGGGGCAGACACAGTCAATCATAACCCCTCCTCCAACCAACATAATAACCAATGCCTAACTGCCAACCTTACAAGTTGTGACTATTTGCTACGCAGTAGGTGAAACCAAATGGCACCAGCCAATCAGCCAAATGGAAAATTCCTACCAGGCCCCTGCCCCAACAGCAGACGCCCCATGACAGGCATAGCAAGGTCAACGCAGAGGCCTAAAATATAGGGAGGGAGGGTGATCCGAAGCACGCAGCCAAGAGGGAGATCATGTTGCATACCCACCAATATATATACACTGGGCTGTCCATCAACAAATTGCAACATACAAATCTCCCCAACAACACCCTGGGTCCAATCACAGCAGTGGCCATCTATACGATCCTGCCCAGCACCAGAGGGGTGACTTGCTGGCCCCCACCGCAACATGTGCTCTCCATGAAGGAGAACACGCTCTCCCAAGTTGAACTAGTACATCTCCTGAAAGGCAAAGCATACTAACACCCATGTAGCAATTACTTGCTTCCTGATGTTTGTTTCGTTCATGCATGGTAGGTACCCTTGCAGAAAGTGTACCTGTGGACGGAGCTGCAAATATGCTGCCAACCAGCCCTTTTGTCTTCATTTGGTATGGACGTCTACAGCTGTGGAGATCAGAACAACAGTCATAAAGGCCTTGAAACCTCCCTCCTTGGCTGCTGCCTACTGGAAAATTGAAAGGGTCCTAGGTTTTTGAGGGGAAATGATCTGTTTTCCTCCCCCCACAAAAGTTTTTGTCCAGCTGGAACGTTTGCCGATTACAGATTTGTCAAAAAATAAATAAATTATAATCTCAGAAATATTCTCTGCCTTGAAATTATTTTTGTTCCAAAAATACCATCAAATCACTCGCATAATGAGAATGCTGTCCTGTGCTATGGATGTTGTCATTGGATGACTTGTACGTACTCTCTTGAAAAGGAATTGTAAGACCCCGGGGACCAGAAGTGCTGACTGCACTAACCTGCTCCCATCAGCCAAAGGCCGTTATCTTGTCTTCCAAGGCTTCAAGCTCCCCAAAAAGTTACTTGGAGAAAAGGGAATGAATTGCCCAGGGGCCAAGAGCCTCGCTGACTGAGTCAAGCTTGACCTGGTATAAGGGCTGCTATCCCACAGATAGAATTGCAGCTTTGTGTAATTTCCCCCCTGCTATAATTGGTCCCTCGGGAAACACATAGCACTTCCTGTTAATTTTACTGAAACCAGTGTTTGGAAAGTACTTTCAGAGACATTCATGGGAAAGCACCTGAGAATATCAAGTACAGCCATTACTGGCAAAAAGCCACCCCATATTTCCACAGTAATTTCAGGATTGGTGTTTTATTTTTCATAAGATAATAATAATAATAATAATAATAATTATTATTATTATTATTATTATTATTATTATTATTATTATCATTATCATTATTAAATTTGTATCCTGCCCTCCCTGGCCGAGGCCGGGCTCAGAGCAGCTAACATCATAAAAACAACACAATAGGCATAAAAACAGACATCAATTAAATAAAATACATTATAAATTTAATTCAGACAAGTTAAAATCTGGGCAGGTGGCAATTATCAGGTTTCATTTGAGAGTGGTTAATACTTGCCAGGACCAACTGTTTCCACTCACTGGCGGAGGAACACGGTGGGGTGCCATTGCGGCTGCCCCCTGCCCTGGGCGCCACGCCCCCGCAGGCATCATGTCACGCCCCCCCCCCCAGGGAGCGTGCCACGCTCCTGGGGACATGCGTCAGCCCCGCCCCCGCCTGCTCTCCGCCCCCCCCTCCCGCTGGAGCTTGAAGCTCCACCACTGTTTCCACTGAGCATACAAGGACCTGTGAGCTGGTTGGGGGCCTCCTTCGTGTTTGTTTTATACAAAGGAAAGTAAGTCAAACTGCATCCTGCCCAAAGGCGGAACAGCATCCTGCATCCTGCCCAAAGGCGGAACAGCTCCGTCTTGCAGGTCCTGCGGAAAGATGTCTTCATCAGCATCAGCCTCCCAGTCAATCAGGTCAAAGGCCCATCTAGTCTAGCATCCTCTTCCTCGCGATTCCCAGTTACTGTCATTCAGAGTCATACGGTCTCCAACAGTGGAGGTAGAACATAACCACTGTGGCAAGTAGCCCCTCATAGCCCTATCTCTGAATTTCTTTAAAGCCATCCAGCTTTTAAAGCCATTATCTTTATAGTACTTCATATTAAATCGGGTGTGGGTTGAAGTGGAAAATTAGTGTTATTGACTACAGTGACCCAGTGAGCTTCACGGCTGAGAGGGGATTTGAACCTGTGTCTCCCTAGTTCTGGTCTGATCTGAAATTCTAACAACTAAACCACCCCCTTGACTCAGAAAATTTTGCTGCGCAGGCATTGATTGTATTATGTGTGCACACAAGAGTCAATTGTCTCCAGTACGACTTTACGGGGCAGGATTGGCTCTGTACAGTTCAAACAAGCAGCAATGTTAGCAAAGTCACTTAAATAACACCACCCGACCCCACCTCACTCACCATTCCCCCTCCCCCTCTTTCCCCCTTTTCTTCCTAACCTATCACTGTATGTAATACTAATGTCTCACAACAAATGAAACTGATCTGTAGAAAACGCAACTTGAAAAAAGAGACAATGCACATATTTCTGCAAACTAAGAAATCTTTAATAAAATATATATTTAAAAGAAAAACAGCACAGCTGAAGGTCAAAGCCCTGATAACACTTCATTGAGGGAACTGAACAAAGCAGTGTATAATCTGAGGAGAAATAAACAGAGATAGTTTGTCTTTCTGAGTTCAGGCCTTCTGTACACAGCACGGAGACTTTCAACCAAACATATAGAGGAAAGCTCCCTCAGAACTACACAGCCAATCAGAGCCCATGCTACCTCAGGGTAGATTGTGCCACTCCACCAGGTTGCTAAGCAACACCCCCACCCATCCCCCTCTTGTCTAACTGACTTTAACACTAGCAGAATTAACCCTTAAGTTATGAACTGAATGATCCCTGCTGTTGCACTTCTAACAAGTACACCCTGCAATTTGCATCTGGAGTACACAAGGCTTTCTGTTTGTTTCCAAAAGTGTATACATTGGGAATAGGGAATGTATGGCCCCCCAGATATTGTTGGACTCTCAACTCCCATCATCCTCAGCCAGCCTGGCCAGTGTAGCTCAACATCATCTATAGGTCTGCATGCCCCCCCCCCCAATCCCTGCTGCGAACTTTTGAATAATCGTTTGTACCAAGAAACACATTTATGTACATTTATGATAGTTGGGTAGGACATGCACTAGGTACATAAATATAACTGGGTCCTTTGTCCTGTTGACAAAAAACCCCTACTTTTTTGGAAAACACTTTAAAGTACAGTGTTCAGGAATTTCTAGCTATAAGGGTTTCTTTTATAAAACTGTCTCTTTTGTTCCCAGAAATGTGTGCGTGTCTGTGCGCACCTTTCCTGCCACTGCCAGTGGGTGTCCCAAAATATTCTAAAAACAGATGTCACGAAGACTTTTAAGCTAGGAAGGGAAAGCACCAGAGCTCAGAAAGGAGGTTCTTCTGGCAAAATTGCTCTTTTTTCAAAAGGGAATGTTCGCAGGAGTCCTGAGCCTCAGACAGCAGGAAACATCATGAAGTATTTAGTCTCTTTTGGCAAGCCAGGTAATTCTCCCTTCATCAAAGCGACATTGCAAGGCCGAACATTTCTCAGCAGAAAGCAGAGAAATCACCAGCCTGATTTCCTACCTTATATAACGTGAGGTTCTTCTCACCAGATCATGTCGGAGAATTAGTTCCCTTGCTATTTCCCCCTGCTCAGTCTTTTAAATGCTGACTCACATGGCCATGTTGCAGGGGGCAGGGGCTCTGTAGGAGAATGTTAATGCCCTGTGAGCTCCTGCAAAAGCATCCTCACTTTTGGTCTTATCACACAGCAGGGAAACTACATTCCAGCGTCTTTGCACATACTCTGTATTCTAGGCCACCATAATTTCCCCCAGATTGTATTGGTGGTGGAATTCAGCCTGAGAGATGTTGGCTTGCCTGAGGATGAGTTCTTGGCTGAGTATTTGAACATGGGATGCGGGTGGCGCTGTGGTCTAAACCACTGAGCCTCTTGGGCTTGCTGATCAGAAGGTCGGTGGTTTGAATCCCTGCGACGGAGTGAACTCCCATTGCTCTGTCCCAGCTCCTGCCAACCTAGCAGTTCGAAAGCACGCCAGTGCATATAGATAAAGAGGTACTGCTGCAGCGGGAAGGTAAACGGCGTTTCCGTGCGCTCTGGTTTCCGTCACGGTGTTCCGTTGCACCAGAGGTGGTTCAGTCATGCTGGCCACATGACCTGGAAAACTGTCTGTGGACAAACGTCGGCTCCCTCGGCCTGAAAGTGAGATTAGAGCCGCAACCCCATAGTCGCCTTTGACTGGACTTAACCAGCCAAGTGTCCTTTACCTTACCTTTTACCTATTTGAACAGGGGACTCTTTAACATGCTATCATTTGACTTTGCAAATACAAATTGCTCCATGCTGTTGGCGGTGGCTCTTCCGCCTCGAAGAAATGGCTGCGTGAATGCTTTTGCATATATATGGAACCGGGGTGGGAAACACACAAGCTGTCAGAGTGATCTTGCCAAGTCTGACACCTTGGGTCATTGAAGGCCACCTTCAACAAGATTTTGTGTGCATGAGTCTCTTTGTGCCTGAGATACACACAGACATTATGCGATTTCCACCTTCTGCGCATTTCCGCACTGTGCTTCCCTGCAGACCTACGCATCTCATCTTAAAGAGAGGATTAGGAACAGTAATATCAGGACCTACATGGACCTTCTTTGGGAAAGATAAGCCACAATAATGAAGTTTAGGATGAAGAACTCTGATCTACTGGCAGAACAAGAAGGATGAAGTCTTATGCTATAAGGTGCTTAGCGTGATATATCCTGCTCGTGGTAAGTCAGGGCAGGGGAGTAAAATTGAATAGGCCTACAAATCTGTGCCAGAACTCTAGAGACGGTTTTGAAACCAATCTCAATAGTCCTGAGAACGTAGGGATTTTTCAAAAAACAAACTAGATTCTCCGGAATCAATATCAAAACCCTAACCCCCCAGCCCCGGAATTACCTTTGCTTTACCTTTGCTTAGTATGCCCTGTGAAGCAATGGAAACTTTTTCAGGGGAAAAGTTTAATAGCCTACCTAGGGGATTTTAGCAAGAGCATGCTTTTTATCAAGGAAGCCAGGCCAGAACCCTTCGAACTCCTGTTGGAAGGTTTATGGAGAATGAGAGCAAAGGATTAAAGGCGTATGATGGTTATAAATTACGAGGAAGGGCTTTGCTCCCACCTGTCTGCGTCTCAAACAGAAGAAAGGCTGAGAAACTCTTTCTGCAGAAAGGGTGAGTCTATGGGGGAAGCAGTTAGTAAGTCCTGTTATCCGCAAGCAGTGCCAGGGCTGTAGATGCATCTCTTAGCGCAAAATGTCAGAGGGAAGTCGAGAGAGTTACAAATATAAAAGAAAGGAGTCATTTCCCCCCCTCAAGGATTCCACACATTTCTGATTTCTCATGCTCCTCTGCATCCTAAGGAAGGCACATACTCTGTCTGGTGTGGTCACTGTCGCGCAAGTCTCCGGAGCACTTGCAGCCCTGCCTCATTAGATAAGCACGTGTGTTTTCCGAGTAGCAGCGTTCCTTGATGTCGGGCCGCTAATTGTAATTCTGAATTATTCTGCCTTTCTCTGCTGTCCCCTGACAAATGGCTTGGCACGATGACAAGTAAACACCTTTATTAATAATATATAACCACGATAATTAAGAATGAAATGTTCCAGCCGAGCCAGCTAATTATTTATCATTTATCAAAGCCGCATGATGCAGCTTTAAATCACGTCTAGCTCCACTTACGGAGGGAGGCAGAGGTTACTTTTTTCAGTGTGGGATGAGAGGAACACGTCTCGCCATCCGTTCTCTCTCCGTTTTTTTTTTCCTTTCAGCAAATTAAGAGAGAAACATCAGTGCAGGCCAATGGTCCATTTACTGCACCTCCACATAACAGAGACGACCGGCGGGGGGGGGGGGGAGAGGGCTGAAGCATGACTGTGTTCAAAGCATCTCCACCAATGTGCTGCCTCCTCTCTGCCGGACATAAGAAGAGCCTGCTGGATCAGGCCAGGGGCCCATCTAGTCTAGTATCCTGTTCTCACAGTGGTCAACCAGGTGCCTGTGGGAAACCCGCAAACTGGACCCGCGCACAAGAGCACCCTATCCTCCTGTGGTTTCCAATGACTGGTATTCAGAAGCATTACTGACTCTGAACGTGGAGGCAGATCACAGCCATCACGGCTAGTAGCCATCGAGAGCCTTCCCCTCCATGAATCTGTCCAATCCTTTTCTAAAGCCATCCAAGTTGGTGGTCCATCACTGCCAGTATTTATTCACATGGTAAATACTTACCATTTACCATATGGATCAGGGACTGGGGCCGTCATGGAGAGTTGGGTGTTGAGAACCTTTGCAAGGGCTGCCTGGGAGTGAGCCCCAGTCAACAGAATGGCTGGGGCAGGTTCCACAGGAGGGGATGCACTGGGACACCCGATCTCAGTGATCATGGGCAGGAGGAGGAGTTACGCTAAGGCCAGACCATGTCATTACCGAGGAGGCAGGCTTAGTCGTTGTTTGAGGACTATCCCTGCCTCCGGGTCTGGCCCTGACCGGACGGGTACTGGAATCAACAAGGGATACCCACATGACCTGAAAGTGCTGCTGTGTAATGCCAGGTCAATGATGAACAAAACAACTGCCATCCACGACTTGATTGTGGATGGAGGATTTGACCTGGCATGTGTGACAGAGACTTGGTTGGATGAGGCAGATGGGCCAATCCTTGCCGCTGCTTGTCCACCAGGTTTCTCTTATGCACAGCAACCCAGGCCATCTGGGCGGGGAGGGGGGGTTGCAGTGATTTTTAGGAAGTCATTAGTTTGCACCAGGCGTCCTATTGGAAAGACCGAGTTTTCTGAGTGCATGTTCTGGAAGTTGGGCAATAGGGGCAGTACAGGATTCCTTTTGGTGTACCGACCTCCCCGCTGCACCAAGGATTCCCTGCCCGAGCTGCTTCAGGTCGTGGCGGATGTGCTCCTGGAGACACCTAGCTTGGTTGTCTTAGGAGATTTTAACATCCATGCCGACACGACCTTACAAGGGGCCGCTCGGGACTTCGTGGAAAGCATGGCCTCCATGGGGCTGTCCCTGAATAAGTCTGGCCCAACTCATAGCCGTGGACATGCCTTAGACTTGGTGTTTACCTCTATGGATGTTGGTGATCTGACACTAAGTAAAAGCGAAACAAAAGAAGTGCCATGGTCAGATCACTTCCTGATGCAACTACACTTCTCCGCGACCCTTCCCCTCTGCCGGGAGGTGGGACCGATTCGGATGGTCCGCCCCCGCTACTTAATGGATCCAATTGGCTTCCAGAGAGTGGTAGGGGATGTTTTATCCCATGTTGATGGCCTTTCAGCTGATTCCCTGGTGGCCCGCTGGAATGTGGAGTTAACCAGGGCTATTGACTGTCTGGCTCCGAAGCGCCCTCTCCGATTGCATGGAGCCCGGACAGCCCCGTGGTTTTCCCCGGAGCTGAGGGCGATGAAACAGTCGCTGAGACGGCTAGAGCGCCGGTGGCGAAAAACTCATTCTGAATCAGACCGGACACAGGCTAGAGCTCAACTTCGAGCCTACCAAGTGGCGGTAGCGACGGCGAAGAAGACTTTCTTCACCGCCTCTATTGCATCTGCAGAAAATAGCAGCAGGAGACTTTTTCAGGTGGTTCGCGATTTAGCAGAACCACCTGTTCCATCAGGGCCCAGTACGGGCCACATGCTCTCCTGCAATGATTTTGCAAAGTTTTTTGCAGATAAAGTCGCTCAGATTCGGGAAGAGGTAGACTCCACCGTGGGAGCAGGGCCAGGGCGGGAGAGTGCTAGAGTCCTGTCTAGTCCAGTTGTGTGGGATCAATTTCAATCTGTTACCTCCGAGGATGTGGACAGGCTGCTTGGACGAGTGAAACCAACCACCTGTCTCCTTGATCCTTGCCCATCCTGGCTTATAAAAGTTAGCCGGGAAAGGCTGGGCGATGGGCTTTGCGGGGTGGTGAATGCTTCTCTCTGCGAGGGAGCCTTCCCAGACCCGCTAAAAGAGGCGGTTATTAAACCGCTTCTTAAAAAACCATCTTTGGATGCGGCCAATATGGCCAACTATCGCCCAGTCTCAAATCTTCCATTCTTGGGCAAGGTGATTGAGCGAGTGGTTGCTGAACAACTCCAGGCACGCCTGGAAGAAGCGGACCATTTGGATCCCTTCCAATCGGGATTCAGACCCCATCATGGGACTGAAACTGCCTTGGTCGCACTGGTCGATGATCTCCGGCGGGCTAGGGACAAA
The DNA here is from genome assembly GCA_034641385.1 of Darevskia mixta. NCBI lineage: Eukaryota > Metazoa > Chordata > Lepidosauria > Squamata > Lacertidae > Darevskia > Darevskia mixta. Next base: position 25,127,079 of record JAWWNH010000011.1, read on the forward strand.
GGTGAGAGCTGTTTCCTGGTTCTGCTGGATCTCTCAGCGGCCTTTGACACCATCGACCATAACATCCTTCTGGACCGTCTAGAGGGTTTGGGAGCTGGGGGCACTGTTATACAGTGGTTCCACTCCTTCCTCCTGGGCCGTGTTCAGAAAGTGGTGGTGGGGGATGAGTGTTCAGACCCCTGGGCTCTCACTTGTGGGGTACCTCAGGGTTCTGTCCTCTCCCCCATGCTTTTTAACATCTATATGCAGCCGCTGGGAGAGATCATCAGGGGGTTTGGACTGGGTGTTCATCAGTATGCGGATGATACCCAGCTCTACCTCTCTTTCAAATCAGAACCAGTGAAGGCGGTGAAGGTCCTGTGTGAATGTTTGGAGGCGGTTGGAGGATGGATGGCGGCTAACAGATTGAGGTTGAATCCTGACAAGACAGAAGTGCTGTTTTGGGGGGACAGGAGGCGGGCAGGTGTGGAGGACTCCCTGGTCCTGAATGGGGTAACTGTGCCCCTGAAGGACCAGGTGCGCAGCCTGGGAGTCATTTTGGACTCACAGCTGTCCATGGAGGCACAGATTAATTCTGTATCCAGGGCAGCTGCCTACCAGCTCCATCTGGTACGCAGGCTGAGACCCTACCTGCCCGCGGACTGTCTCGCCAGAGTGGTACATGCTCTAGTTATCTCTCGCTTGGACTACTGCAATGCGCTCTACGTGGGGCTACCTTTGAAGGTGACCTGGAAACTACAACTAATCCAGAATGCGGCAGCTAGACTGGTGACTGGGAGCGGCCGCCGAGACCACATAACACCGGTCTTGAAAGACCTACACTGGCTCCCAGTACATTTCCGAGCACAATTCAAAGTGTTGGTGCTGACCTTTAAAGCCCTAAATGGCTTCGGTCCTGTATACCTGAAGGAGCGTCTCCACCCCCATCGGTCAGCCCGGACACTGAGGTCCAGTGCCGAGGGCCTTCTGGCGGTTCCCTCGCTGCGTGAAGCCAAGTTACAGGGAACCAGGCAGAGGGCCTTCTCGGTAGTGGCGCCCGCCCTGTGGAACGCCCTCCCTTCAGATGTCAAAGAAAACAACAACTACCAGACATTTAGAAGACATCTGAAGGCAGCCCTGTTTAGGGAGGCTTTTAATGTTTTATAGATTACTGTATTTTAATGCCCTGTTGAAAGCCGCCCAGAGTGGCTGGGGAAACCCAGCCAGATGGGCGGGGTATAAATAATAAATTATTATTATTATTATTATAAGTCCATGGCTGTGCACCCTAGAGGACAGATTTCTGGGGGCTGTGTACCAGTAATAGGTGAGGGGGGGTCAGAGGCAAAATTGGGGGGAAGAGGGCCTTTGTGGTAGTGGCACCCACCCTGTGGAATGCCCTCCCATCAGATGTCAATGAGGTAAGTAACTATTTAACCTTTAGAAGACATCTGAAGGCAGCCCTGTATAGGGAAGCTTTTTAATGTGTAATGTCTTATTATGTTTTTATATATGTTGGAAGCTACCCAGAGTGGCTGCGGCAACCCAGATGGGCAGGGTAATAAAACAACAATAATAGTGCTAGTGCTAGTAACAGTAGTACTAGTACTACTAGTAACAGTACTACTACTACTACTAGTAGTAGTAGTAGTAGTAGTAATAATAATAATAATAATAATAATAAGGCAGCACCTTAACCTTGTATAGCAGGGTTCTTTTCAGCCATGCAAAAGTCAGCAACCCTTCATCCTCACACACCTCTCCAGCCTTCACCCGTTGCAAGCAAGAGGCATTATCACAGTTACATGACACATTCCAGCCACAAGAAAGCATTTGAGGCCTTTGTGGATCAGAGCCAGTGTGGGGTGCAGCCTGTGGAGAGAAGGTGTGGCCTGAGAAGGTGGCATGAAATAATGAAGAGTATTGAAAGCTGGATAAAGAGGCCTGGGGAGACACATTTGATCTCTGGCCTGAGGTTCCTTGCCCCCTTATGGGCCAACCCAATATTTCTTTTTGCTGTGTGAGGCCAGGACAAGACCGGCCCCTGCCCCGTTTTCAATCTAAAGAAGTTGACTGGGTTGGCGGTTGGAATCTTACTTCAAAACTGGCAACAGGGTTGGTATTCTTCACTGACCTTCTAGTTTAGGGGGAACAGGCTGCCCAATGTTGCTGTGATCTGGCGACGAAGAGAAGTACCCGTGCTTTGGCTTCGTATTGCAGGCATAGCAGGCCAAAATGTCTGCCATGGCTCTCTTGCTAAGAAAATCAATTTGGTAATATTCAATACAACAACGGAGGAGGCAGATAAATGTGCCAATACCAAGGAGAGATAGAGTCACCAGACAGCGAAGAAAGAACTGAGGCAAAAAACCCCCACAAAAACAAACGCTGTGTCTTTCAGCAGCCACTAAATGACTCAGTGAGATAAAAGAAGTCTTGATTGTGGTACTCCGTACCTGGCTCTTTTCAGATTAACGTTACTGTACTGGGAATGTTAGTTTACGGTAGAATTCGCTGGAGTCTGAAGTGGTGCAATTGCAAAGCAATTTGTGGCTGAGGTAATTCACAACTGCTTCCCTTCGCAGCAGCTTTACAAAGAAAGCCAGATAAACCAAATTAAGCCGTGGGCTTGTTTTGTATCCCAGCAAACCACTGTGCAGTCCAACTTTTAAAAGAAAGAAATATTTTTTGTGCAAGGCTCAGGCCGCAACCTAATTAGTTTGCAGGGGATTTCCTCCATCGCCAATTTATCTTATGCATGTTTACTATGAAGTAAAATCCACTGGGTTCAATAGGGCTTACTCCCGGAAGTAGTGCATAGGAATGCATCCTTAAGAGTTAAAACTACAAAAAGGGCTCAGCACCATGCTCATTAAGCATCCTTTTCTCCATTGCAAAAAAGGGAAGGAGGACCTTCATTTTGTTGGCAGTCTAGCTTGTAATGTACAGTTGGGTCACATTGACAAGCAACCTATAGTTGTCTGTAGATGGCCTGAGGTCCTATCACAAGTGCATGGAACAACCTGTCAATGCAGAAATAGCACACATGTTCTGGAGCTTAATAACACACAACCACAAGAACTGATTAGCAACGTTCAAATTACCCAACAAGCGACTCACTGATACAGGAACTGTTATGTTGTTCACCTTTTATTACCTGAAAATTCCACCATTGCCAAAAGCTTCCACATGATAGAAACTGCTTTCAAACAGAAGGGGGTGGGCAGGGCAGGGCAGCGATTAAAAGAAAACAGGAGAATTCAAAGCTCAAAATCTTCCCTCTACTCCTAATTTCTGTACAGCTGATTCCTCGATGGACTTATGGATGCAGTTTACTTCCTTCTGAGTCAAGGTCTTTTCCAAGTGGCGGTAAGTGATCTCGTAACAATGGCTGGTCCTTTTTGTCCTAGGAAACAAAAACCAGATGTTGGAGAGTTACACGTCGAATAAAAATATATAGAGAAAGAGCACACCCTCGCAGTTACTTCCTGCTTTCTCTTGTCTCGTTGTTAGTTACATCTGCCAATACAAGGGATGGAGCATAATGCATAATTCACTTACATGGAAGAGAAACCAGCAAAATCTGTTTTGTAGCCCCACTTGTTTCTCAAAGGTACAACCATCATGCCTGTTCAACTTTTAACATTCCTTCCCATCTTGAAACCTCGTACCAGTGGTTATGTGCCCCTCTGCTGAGGTGTCAGAGGGAAGTCAATTTTAAAATCATCGGGGGGGGGGGGACTGCGACTGCACCTTGGGATCTTCTCCCTGCTGTGAAATATCTAAAAAGAAGAAGGGGGTCAGGAAGATGAGGAGGTGAAGAAAGCCCTAGGAGCCAAAGAGGCATATGTAAAATTCCCACTGATTATTAAACCAATGATTTACCTCAAGCAAGTGAGCCAATCCACATTCCCCAGGGCACAAGGGAACCAAACACACACACACACACACACACACACACACACACACACTCAAAGGAGACAGGGTTCGGACAAGGAGAGTGAGTATTATTTTACTCTGTAAAACACCATGTACATTGATGGTGGCAGGTAAATCAAAAATAACCCTTCATGCATGTGATGAAGTGGTCTCTGGTCCACAAAGCTTATGCCACAATAAATCTGTTAGACTTTATGGTGCCACAAGGCTCTCTCCTGCATTTGATGTATGAGTCTTATTCTGTGTGTGTGTGTGTGTGCGGGCGCATGCACCCACCCACCCCCCTAGTGGGAGGGGGGAATGAGGAATGTAAGCAGTAGGGCCAAAAGGCCATTGAAAGCAAGCTTAGGCCCCAATAAATCTGTTTGTCTTAACCATGCTACAAGGCTCTTTTTTCTGTTTGTTGTAACACAGTCCTGCCTGAATCCTAAAATAAATGTCCAATCATGTAAGTCAATTGACTTAAAAAAAAATCAACAAGTACGTGCTTGGTAATGTATTTAGACTGGTACCACACAGTCGTATTACGCAGTGTTGTTCTGTAGTAGTAAATTAAATTTCTGTATGGTGGGTGGCGCTGTGGGTTAAACCACAGAGCCTAGGGCTTGCTGATCAGAAGGTCAGTGGTTTGAATCCCCACAACGGGGTGAGCTCCCGTTGCTCGGTCCCTGCTCCTGCCAACCTAGCAGTTCGAAAACACGTCAAAGTGCAAGTAGATCAATAGGTACCACTCCGGCGGGAAGGTAAACGGCGTTTCCGTGCGCTGCTCTGGTTCGCCAGAAGTGGCTTAGTCATGCTGGCCACATGACCTGGAAGCTGTACGCCAGCTCTCAGCCAATAAAGCGAGATGAGCGCCGCAACCCCATAGTCGTCCGCGACTGGACCTAATGGTCAGGGGTCCCTTTACCTTTTTATGGGTTTCTTGGGGTGGAGGGGTGGGAGGCATATTTATTACCCACCCTGGGACCTTAGAGCAAAGGGTAGGTATTAAACAAACAAACAAACAAACAAACAAACAAACAAACAAACACTACTGCCACATTCAGAACGTTGTAGTGATCCCACAACAATCCCTTTCGGACTGCACTTCCTGTGTGGTTGGAACTTCGCCAGGTTTCTTTAGAAGCACTTCCTGGGGTTGGAACAGAAAAGCATGTGGGCTTGTAGTGCATATGCACAGACAAGCTAGAAAAGAGGCAACTTTTCTGTCAACCCAGCTACCCACAACTTCTCTTTTAAAGAGGACAAAAACAGGCAGCTTTAAAAAAAGGAAAGAGCTATGCGCCACTTAGGTGGTTGAAAGCTGCACTAATCGGTGGATCCTTTACCTGGAAATGTTGAAAGCCACAACTGCAGAGAACACAGTTTGTAACACTGTCAAGAGTTGAAATACCCAGCCAGAAAAACTCTTGAGCCTGCAGTTCTGCTAGGTCAACAAATGCTAAGGATTAACACTGAGTAAGGAGGACATTATTTACCCAAACTGCACCTTCTGACAACTCCATCCGGTCTGCAATCACACAGCCTCTTTCTCCTTTCATTAAGCTTTAATTGATCTTAGCGTCACAACATACTCAGCCACAGCCTGAGGCTTTCGGGTAATGAAACACAGTAAATACAGTGGAGCGTCACACAAGGGACGATGGGGAGAAACATAGTAGTGCAGATATATTGATGGATTCTCGTGCCAAAAGGAGCATAAATAAAAACACCTCTCAGCAAATAAAATGGCTGAAACAAAAGACACTATTTTGTGTAACAGTGGCAGGAATGATTGCATGATCAGCATTCCATATATGTTGACAGCAATGTCTACAGCTGAAGTTCATATGAACATAGGAGGCTGAGAGCTAAACCAGATTAAAAACATGCCTGTCTCTTTCATATGTGTGCATTTTAAAATAACAGTTGTGTGTGTGGAGGGGTGTGTGTGTGATCCGGATCAGGACCATGACCTGGGCAAATGGGGTTTAATTCGTCCCCCTACCCGCAAAGCTTTCCTGCTGAAAATCTTGCTCCAGAAGGCTGCCATTTACAAGGGGTATTGTGGAAGGATGTGACAAGATGTAAGGTTACCAGATTTTTTTCAATGAATCCGAGGACACTTTAATTAATTAATTAATCGTTCGGGATGTTGATGCTGCAGCGATGGCGATGGCAGAGGGGTGGCCGCCGCCTTGACCTCAACCGCCACGTTTCCCCTTCCTCCGAGGCTTCTATCTCCTTTCTCCATGAGCCTGGGCAGCCCCTGAGTTGTTGGTTCTTCAGTGGTGGTGGGGAAGCGGTGCGTGGCGGGTCAGGCATGGAAGGCAGAGAAGGAGGGTTGAGAGCGGTGGTGGCGGGGAGGCTCGGGCAGCGCAATGTCTCGCTTCCCATCGGAGCAGCCCCGATCCCATTCTTACTTGCGTGTAAGCAGGAGGGGGCGGGGATCCCTCAGCTGGGAAGGGAGGCTTCCCGTTGCCTAACTGAGAGATCCCTGCCCCCTCCTGCTTGCACGCAAGCTCTGATAGGCAGCGTGAAGCCTCCTTTCACAGCTTAGTTGCTGGGGTCAGGGAAGGTGGAGGCAGCCCGGAAGCTGCATCTTAGAGCCCCTGCACCACCATCATATGGGGACTTCCGAGCAGCTCCTGAAGCCAGCCAGAGAGGCTAGAGGAAAATATTGCAAAGTGATTAGAGCTGACAAACAATGGCTATTTCCTCTCTGCGTTATGCTCTCGAAACCACCACATCTAACAGAGAGCAGATGATTACTTTAAACCATGCTATAAATTTCAGAGCTGACCATTATTGCTCTTGGCTCCGAGCCAGCTCGTGGCAAGATGGCTGAAGCTAGCGTGGCATCGCACTGTCAATGGGAATATGATTGAAACCCACTCCCCACCAATATACGTGCGGGAACCAGCGTAGACTTAAGACCTACTCCTCTTGCCTTTTTAAGGGCCAAAAGTATGGGGTAGAACTATATACAGCACCCAGATGCCAAGGGATGAAGTGTGTGCCTTAAGCCAGAGAGGCTAATGCAGGGGCAGGCAACCTAAGGCCCGGGGGCTAGATGCGGCCCAATCGCCTTCTCAATCCGGCCCGCGGACAGTCTGGGAATCAGCGTGGTTTTTACATGAGTAGAATGTGTGCTTTTATTTAAAATGCATCTCTGGGTTATTTGTGGGGCATAGGAATTCGTTCATTCCCCCCCCCCCCAAAATATAGTCCGGCCCCCCACAAGGTATGAGGGACTGTGGACCGGCCCACGGCTGAAAAAGGTTGCTGACCCCTGAGCTAATGATTTGAGTCGGATGTCCGAAAACAGGCACAGGAAAAAGCAGAGAGCAACCAAAGAATGGGGAAGAATTAGGTAGCAATGGAGTGGGAACGTACAGGGCAGCAAGGGAGCTGTTGCTTCAGCAGCAGGGCACCAGTAAGTGAAGCCTGAGATGGTAAGACACACAGCCCAGCACTACTGGAAGTTTGGATTGCAAGAGCTTGAAACTGAGGTTTTCATCCTTTTGCAAGCTCTTGACGTTTTTGAAAGACCACACCCTCCATGTTGTTGGGCTGTGTGTCCACTGGTGTTAGTCTAGGACACCTTTGGACTGAGAGTGGGATTTGGTCGCAGGAGCTTGAAATATTACTCTGCTTCAAAGGCTTATGAAAAACAGTGGAAACAGTGGAGGTGCCAATGGACTCTGCAGCCTGTGTTGCTTTTAGCCCTGGGGCGCTCATATGCTCCTTCTGATGCCTGATGTGAAATTCTCCTTCTCACATGCTGGAACCGTGAAGTTAGCTAGTGGCTGGATTGCGCTGCTTTTAGTAGGAATGCATGGGAATGCTCGCAAGTGGTCCGACTGCCTGCCTGTCAAGCACACAGTCATGAGAAAGTAACTTCCAACTTGACCTCTAATGCTCTGACTCCGCTAAGCAACCACACACAGGGCTTAAAGTCTCCTGGACTTAAAATGAGGCAAGAGCAGCTGACATCCTTCACACCGATGGATGGTAACCTCAGTGCTCCTTCCAAGAGTAGACAGGTGAGGAGGAAACAGGCCTAGCAAGGGGACAGTGGCTGAAATAAAGAGTTTGTGGCAGATGTACAGAGAAAACCCTGCTTTGACATGTTGTGAGGACTGTTGAGTGAGATTAAGGTGGCTGATGGGATAGCCAAGCCCAACAATGTTCGGCTTGAATGTGTGTAGACTTTGATATATTAAGGAAGTGGTGCACAATGCACAAGAACGTAACATAAAGCAAGCCAATGTATGTTAAGCTGCCATAGGTGCCAAATCACTGGGGCCCTGGGTGCCCACAAAATTCGCTACTGCATGGCACCCATGGTCCCAAGGCCAAGCTGCCACTCCTGTAAGCTGCTGAAAAGTAACACCCCATTCAAAACCCTGTTTGGCAGTGGAGGGCTGTTGCTCTGTCTAAGCCTTGCAGATGGGGAAAATGCCTTTAAAATAGTGTTCTACTATGCCTGGTTGCTAAATCATGAGATTGAGCTGAAGGGGTTTAGGATCCAGTATGGTCATCACCAACTTCTGGCAGGACCTTAAAAAGGGTACTTTAAAAGAGTAAGGCTCTTTAGAAGAGTAAGACGTATAGACCTCACTGAAAAGCTTACACACAAGTTACAACAGGCAAGAGGAATAAAACATAAGGACTCTTTTGCTAGAGACTAGTGGAGCTTGATTCCACATCTGAAAGTGGAAACCAGTCCCTGGGGATTATACTAGCATACGGACTTCATGATAACCGATTTTCATATATATTCCTATTTATAGAAAGGTTGGCCATTATTGTGTGGGAATTGCTTTGCAAGGGTGCTATAATGTTGTTGTTGATTTTGATTATGTAACACAGCTGTAAAATGAGAATAAAGAACTAGCAGCAGCAACAACAACAAGGCTAGAGACAGATTTTCAGTCCTGTGAGTTGAAGATAACGTAGAAAAGAGGAGTAAATTTATACCACTTTTGCCCTGGCAAATAGTTTTGTAGGTTTGGATAATAATTTCAAAAACTTGCAATGCTTGTTTGATCAGAGGCAACAGGATAGTAGAAAACCATAGTAAGTGGAATATCTCTCTCAAACCACTCCCAATTCTCTTTTTAAAAAACTGCAGTTTGCCTCCAGCCTTAATTGTATTATTACAGCCTTGTGTGCTGGAAGAATAGACAGAAGCAGGTGATTATACTATGCCAAAAATGTCACTTTGCTAAAATACCATCTGTATGCTCTAGAGGAGAGATGCTTAGCTGCACAGACCTTTTCTCAGAAAGTCTGCCACAACAATGCAGCCATCTGCTGGCCTCGGTCACCGAGGCTTTTTGTCTGAAACATTTCCAAGAAAACAGGAACCCAAAGATTTGGGGATCTTCAGCCAACACGGAACGAAGAAGGTATCCATAGCACTGAGACAAAAACACACCATCCATATGCACCCATATAAGAATTTCTGAAACTACGCCAGAAATGAACTCGACTCCTTATCAAGTTAACCAAATGATAATTTAGCTGAAGGAAGACCCAAAGAAAGATGCATTTGAAACCACCCCATGGATTTGGAGTTCTGACTGTTAATGGTGCCTGAACCTGTGCTAGTAAGTTTTGCCCCACATAAAATCCATTAACCAGTAGACCAGTTTATTCCTGTAAATAGCAGGTGCACCGCCTTGCCCCCACAACTGGCCACGCGACATCAGAATGCTGTGTGCACATGCCCCATGGCATGCATGTTTGATGTTGCAGGGTGTGTGGACGTGTTGTGCAGGCGCCCTGCAGTTGGGACGCTGCAGAACTTTGCCCCCCCCCCCGGCCACTTCATTGAACATTTTGTTTGGGGGGCGCGGACCCCCACAGCCCCGCATAGATGGCACCCCTGGTAAATAGAGTGAATGTCGAGATGGGGGGGGGTCCATAGCTTCCAATACAGAATGGTGACCTTGAGTTTCATAGACTTAAGAAAGGAGGTTTGCAAGAACTGGAATGCAGTGTATTGCCACTTTATAATGCAGAATATGCAGGAGCCTGAATTTCAAGCATATGACCTCTCTCCACTTCAACCCTTCAGCTACACCCTTGTGTAGGACCCTCGTACTTAAGGGACCGCCTCTCCTGGTATGCCCCGGGTAGGACCTTGAGGTCTTCAAATAATAACATCCTGGAGATCCCGGGTCATAAGGATATCAGGCTGGCAGCTACTAGGGCCAGGGCTTTCTCGGTTCTGGCCCCGACATGGTGGAATGATCTGCCGCAAGAGACGAGGGCCCTGCAGGATTTGGCGTCCTTCCGCAGGGCCTGCAAGACGGAGCTGTTCCGCCTGGCTTTTGGGTTGGTTTGAGGGTAACCCTGACGTTTTATTCCGTTGGTTTGTTGGTGGGCTGCTTAAAATGAGGTGGCATTTAAATTTTAAATTGTATTTTAATTTGCATTTTTAACTGTTTGTTTTGTGGTTTGTTGTGGTTTTATGATTGTTAGCCGCTCTGAGCCCGGTCTTGGCTGGGAAGGGCAGGGTACAAATAAAAGTTTATTATTATTATTATTATTATTATTATTATTATTATTATTATTATTACTATTGTGCGAATTAATTGAAACAAAGCATGTATTCTATCTTACTTGTAATCCTGTACTCATAGCAAACATAAAAAGTCAGTTTGATCATTTTTTATGTTTTAATGATGCAACCATGATGTCAGCAACTACTGTATTGCATCAGATTGTAGAATTCTGTCCGACCGCCGTCATGTATGATGCAATCATTACATCAGCAGCTACAGTATTTCATCAGCTTTTGATTCGACCGCCGTTCGAGATGGATGTGACACCTAGGAAGCGTACAAAGGTCGTAACTCTGCACAAACACACAGCTAAGCTGCCATATCGAGAGATTGGTGTGAGTTTAGCAACTGCCAGCCGTGTCATCAAGTTGAAGCAGGAAACCGGATTGGTTTCTCCTAAACGTAAAGGAAAGTATGGTCGTAAGAAGAAAACAACTCCTAGAGATGACGCTTTCTTGCTTCGACAAAGCAAAAAGGATCCCCGCAAGACGAGTGACGCATTGAATACGGATTTGAAGGAGAAAGGATTCCAAATCAGTTCCTCTACAGTTCGCAGACGCCTTTTTGCGGTCGGACGAAAAGCCAGAAGACCTGTCAACAAACAGCTTTTAACCAAAAAAATGAAAGAAAAGCGGTATAAATGGGCAAAAAAGTACAAGGAATGGACGAAAGACCAGTGGAGAAAAGAATTTGTGGGCTATATGCAAAAGTCGCCTCCGTGCTGTAGACTGTATGACTATGGAGAAGCTCATTCAGGCGCTGATTCAAGTGTGGTACAGGGATCCGAAAATCAACAGTGAGCGTTCGAAACTAGTAGACTCCATGCCAAACAGTGTTCAAATGCTGCTTAAAAATAGCGGAGGTAATATCCGTTACTAATGTACGTATATGTGAGTTTTGTACATGTACATTTGAATTTTGTACAATAGACTACTAAATTCATTATTTGTTTCAATTAATTCGCATAAGGCTGTACAGTAGCTTTAGGGTCATAGTAGCCATTCAGGTCCGGGCAATGGCATGCAAGGAAAGGGTTAGACCCTCTTTTCCCACCAGCAAATGCTAACTGAATGGTTCTACCATATCTGTCCCTGGTTCTGTGCCATTTTATATTTTATATTTAGATGTTTAATCGTTGTATTTAACTTCTGTTATTGGGTGGCATATAATTGTTAGAAGCATGTAAATGAATAAACGTGTAGTTTGAACCAGAGACAACTAAGAAGCGAGGGGAATTAGACTCTTTGACTGAGTCAAAATGAAAGACTAAGAGAAACACTGACCAGGGTACTCTCTACACTACGACTTTTTGTTGCAGACCTCATTAGTCTTTACTGGATTTTTTTTTTAATCCAACAAAGCAGTCTTGGCATGCTTCCTTCAGGAAGGAATTTCATAATGTGTGTGCCACAGTTGAAGAGCACCCATCCATTTTTTAACCAGGCAGGTGTCAGGGTCCTATAAATTCACAGAAGTTTGAGAGGTCAGTCTTTGTTATTTTCAATAACGTCTTTGGATCCCTTGTTTACAAAGGCACATTTTTTTAAAGTCTGGAGAACTACCTGCAATCACCCAAGAACCCTAGAAAATTAAAGCATTCTTTATAATTCACTGGACACCAACAACCTTCTATAAGTAGTTTCTTTTCATCTTTACAAAATGAGAGGGCTGGATTTTGTATGGGGGATAGAGTGAATTATTTTTTTTAAAAAGGGAAGTGTGGTACCTTTTTTAGTCCTTATTACTAATAGATCAAACCAGAAAGTTATTAATAATCAGGAGGAACTTTTCCCCCAATTACATGTTAATCCTAAAGGCTACAAAAAGTATTACTAAAAATAAGATTACTGTCAGATTAAAAATGTATTCAAATAATAAACTAAAAAGAGAATTTATAAAAGAATTTAAAACAAATTGGAAGGAAGCAAGGCCAAATCAGAGTGCCAGCAGGTGTCTAGACATTTCCCTTTAATGTTTAAATCCATTCACTAGGTTAATATCCAGGGAGTTCACCTTAAAACTGTTCAGTGTGAGAAAACAAGCCAAATATTGGCCCATGCAAACAATGCAAATATCTTTTCTTCTCATGATCAAACACTGTAACCATGGCTGCAACAAAAATAGACAATGAGATGCAGTGCTTTTAACAAAACTGAGATAAATAAGGAAACACTTTAGGCGAAATTAGAGGAGAAGAAGAACACGGCCAAAAATGGCAAAACTGTGTCGCATTCTCCCTCCTCTCCCCTTTAACACGTAGTAATAGAAATATGCAAAACAGCATCATCATGTTGTGCATTTATACACTTCCCCGCTGTGGCAGTGGGTTGGGGAAACACGCATCTTGGTGATGTCATCTCACACCTTTCTGTAACTGAAAGTTACTGTGGAGTCTCAAAGAGAAGTTCGACAGAATGGTAGGGTTTTCAATTTTAGCCACACACCCTAATGTTTCTTGTCACATCCGAAGAAGAAGAAAATACCCAAATTCTACATGGAATGCTCTCCAAAGTTTGCAAACAAATTAAGGATAACATGCAACAACCCACTTTTTCATTTTGCACAACACATGAACTTCGCTTTACCTAATTTATTCTTGAAAGGAGTGGAACGGTGGATAAAAGTGGAGGCAGGGAAAGTTATGGAGATTGGCATTAGAGAAGCCTCTAGCCTGGCCCATTAGTTAGACCATGGGTAGGCAAACTAAGGCCCAGGGGCCAGATCCGGCCCAATCGCCTTCTAAATTCGGCCCGTGGACGGTCCGGGAATCAGCGTGTTTCTACATGAGTAGAATGTGTCCTTTTATTTAAAATGCATCTCTGGGTTATCTGTGGGGCCTGCCTGGTGTTTTTACGTGAGCAGAATGTGTGCTTTTATTTAAAATGCATCTCTGGGTGATCTGTGAAGCATAGGAATTCATTCATTATTATTTTTCCCCAAAATACAGTCTGGCCCCCCACAAGGTCTGAGGGACAGTGGACCGGCCCCCTGCTGAAAAAGTTTGCTGACCCCTGAGTTAGACTCACTGCTCTGGCTTTTTTCTGTGTCGTATTATTGCTTCACTGTATCTGGCTATTGTTAATTGCTGCTCACATAGTTATTCCTTTATTAGGTGTTTTTTTCTATAAAAAAAAAGTTTAGGGGTACTCTCATTTTGACTCAAGAAAATCACCATGTTTTACTTCAAGTCGGCGAAAATAAATATAGTAAATGGACAAAAGTACAAAGATTCACAAAATGTTTAGGGGTATGTGTACCCTTCTCTCCCCCCCCCCGAAAAAAGCACTGCCTTTATTTATTGAATTTCTATTTTGCTCTTGCTCCCAAAGGAGCCCAGGGTGTCAAACAACAAGTGATAAAACATCTTTAAAAGGCCTGTTGAAAGAGGAAAGCCATCAGTAGATGTCAAAAAGGGATCAGAGATGCCACATGTCTAATATTCAAGGGGAGGGTCAGTTCCACAACCCAGAAGGCCGAACTCCTACACTGTGTGGAACAGGCAACACATGCAGCTGCAGGTAACAGAAGGTCCTAAGGTTGCAATGTACCATTTCAGTAGTCCTTGCCTGAGCCTGCACTCACATTTGCTGGTACAGTATTGTAGCTCACAGACTAGACACTAAGACCGCAATCCTGAACACCACTTACAGGCTGCTTATGAATGAGTGACTTCCAGCCCAACTTCATAGGTAGCATGAAATATATGTTCCCCCAGAACGTCTGCTTTATATACATTATTTACACAATGGGCCCTACGTGATTGGCTAATTCCGGGATACTCCTGTAGGCCAATCAGGTTGCGGATTCACTTCCACGTGGAGCTGGATTGGGTGGCTCCTGCGGACCAATCAGACTGCTGCATTCTGGATCCTATTGTTCTAGGACCAATCAGACTGCTGCATTTTGGATCCTATTCAACTCAGTACATAACATAGCATTTACAGAAGCTCATCTCCACTGATCTCTGAATGAGCTGAAGAATTCTCCTCTGTGCAGGGAATTAATGTTGCCCATGGGAGAAGCCATAATTAGCAGAGTGAATGGAACAATATTGTTCAAACGGGTTAAATTCTAAGCAATTTTAAATTATCAAAAGATTGGGGGAAAAGCAGAAGGTGACAGAAGGAGGAAGAGAGATTCAGTAGAATTTTTTTTAAAAACAACACTTTGGATTTTAAATGCTAATCTTCGGGCGGTTCTGAACTTTTAAGAGCCCATGTGACCACTATAACTGCATGAGCAGAGACATGTGGAAGGAGAGAACTCATGCATTTCCCCTGAGCAAGGATTTTCTCTGAGTGCCCCAGGCGCCCCAAAGTTTCTGCTAAGATTCTGCACAGGTTTCTGCCTGCCACGTTAAAAGGTTCAAAGAGACACTCATCTCTGTCAATGCCCTCTTCGCACTTCCAAACCAGCTTACTCTTGTGAAAGTGGCAGGAAAACAGGAGCAGTCAAGGCTCCCTAGGAAAAGGCTGACAATGACTACAAACCTAGCCAAGTCCAACCTTCAGAGTGAGTTTGCACTCAGCTTGTCATAAACTCCGAAACCGAGGGCATTTGTATTCTGAACCCCCACAATCACAAAATGTGTCACCACCACTATTTATAACCTGAATACAACCATGTAAAATTGTAACGCTTTTATAACCATGCAGTAGCAAGAGCTTAACATGTGACAGCCCTCAGTATACTGACATTAGCAGAAAGCATGAACAACGCTCATATTCATGGACTGCAAGTTTCCTCTTTGATTTTTGGGGAAACAAAGTGGAACTTTCACCATAGAAAACAGAATCCCAGCTGTTTCAACAGCTTTCAAGTGACTAGTGGCCTTGATCAAGGCCCCAGTCAAAAGAAAGAAAGAAAGAAAGAAAGAAAGAAAGAAAGAACCCAATGACACACAATGTAAGCAAAGTTATGTATTTGATTTAGTCAACTTCTGGTGGTAAGCACATGCAAAAGTTCTAGTTCACAAGAGTTCTTTGTAAGGAACAAAAGTTCTGCAAATTGATTTCTAAGTACAAATTTATGAAATCCTGCCCTCGCACCTTTCTGCAAAGCCCAGAGTAAATGTGGATGGGCAGAACCCATCCTTGTGAAGAAAAGGGAACTTAACTGGATCATAGAATTGTAGAGTTGGAAGGGACCCTGAGGATTCATCTAGTCTAACCCCCTGCAATGCAGGAATACGCAGCTGTCCCATACGGTGATCGAACCTGCAACCTTGGCGCTATCACCACCATGCTCTAGCCAACTGAGCTATCCAGCTGAGACAAAGTAGATCAGCCTTCCTCAACCTGGGGCCCTCCAGATGTGTTGGACTCCACCATCCCTGACCACTAGCCATGCTAGCTGGGACTGATGGAAGATGAACCCCAAAACATCTGAAGGGCATCAGGTTCAGAAAGGCTAGACTAGATAGCTGGACTAGACAGATGGGCACATGCACACGAAAAACATTTTGTGGGGCTCAGCTAAATGAGCCTCTGTATGTTCTCGACTCTTTCAAATCCTACTTTCAAAGATTTTCAGAAAAACAAAATTACAATTACATATAGGAATGAACTTTCATCTACTGCAGCTCCTCTGACATTTACAAGAAATCTAAGCTTACAAAGGGCAGTGTGAACTACTCATGACTATGTCTCTGTTTTGCATCTGAGAGGGGCCTTGCAGAGATTATGGGAACAAGTCGGTATTTTGACAAAGATATATTGTTCCCCAATGAGAACATGGAAATTGGAAAACTACAAAACATGTTTTTGGGGGGGAGAAAAGCACCACATTTTTTAAAATATCACAGTTCATTTCCTTGGAATAAACAAACTAATGAGCTAGAAGGCTATCAGGAGCAGTGAAACTACTAGCACATTTGCAAAGCTAAGCGGTATGGTCTGGTCTGGTTTCAAATTGGATGGGGGACCATGTGTTGAGATTCTTGCATTGCAGGGGGTTGGACTAGATGACCCTCGGGGTCCCTTCCAACTCTACAATTCTATGATTCTTACATGTGGCTTGCCACCTGTGATTGCACTGTTAAAGTATTCTTATACTTAAAATAATAATAAAAATTGGGATTTTAACACTATTGATGAAATACTTCACTGGAGAAAAGGTGCATTCTGGGAGCTTAGAGGAAACAGTAGGAATGGGCCAGAGCTGATCCACCTGTGAATGTAATAAAAGCATCTGGCTCCTTTCCAGATAATTTTTTTTTAAAAAATAAATAAATTAAAAAACCCTCACACACTTCCCAGTGACAAAACACTGCAAATGATATTTTGGAAAAATGGAAACCCCCCTCAAGAGAAGTGCTGGATCAGAAGACATCTGGATCTCCTGCAATGTACGTAAACAACTGTTTTTCTACCGAATGGATACATAATCTGTGAATGCACTGTGTGTTGTGGTGGCTGGGATCTGAACTAGGAACTATTAAGCTACCCAAAGCTAGGTGTGTGCTCAGCTCATAGAGTGCTATTCAGATAGCACCTTGGCTTTCTACTCTTGCCTGGTCAAGAGAGAAGAACCTCTTGCATCCTGGCAGCAACACCAGACCCTGACTGCAGGAACTCTTGAGTTGAAGACCTCAACTGTCAATGGCTATCAATGGCCCAGACACCATAATCTTTTTTTACAAAACAATTCCACACACAGCATTCCCATGTAGAAGGGGAGGTGGGACTATGGAAATCAAAACAGAGGAAGTAACCTCTCCATATGCTTTTATCCTACGCAGAATTGTAGTGTGAAACCTGTTCAAGTGTTAATCAAAGTGAAATTCTTTTCTTTCTTTCTTTTTTAAATTTAGCGTGAAAAACATCTTAGGAAGCTCAATCGATCAAACCTTTATGGCAGTCCACATGAGAACTTTGCAGAGTCTTATATTTCCCCATGTGTAAACAGTAGGAAACTAGTAGGACCTGCAGCAAAGATTCCCAGTCTCCCAGTTTTCCATTATCACCCACCCACACCCTCTAGCACTTAATATCCACACCCACTGAGAATGGCTAGTCTTCAGTGAACTGCTTTGGGAGGGTACCCCCTTGGCGCCCCCCCCCCATAAATATCATTTGTACTTCCGCAAACCTTGGGGTTCCCTCAGTCTGCTTATACCTCCTGTGTGTTTGTGGTGTGTGTGTGTGTGTGTGTGTGTGTGTGTGTTCTAGCTACAACAGTTGTGACACTGGATTGTTATTAAGAGTATACATGAGGTACTCTATGTGAATGACAATCTTCGTGTGACACTTTTTCAAAGCTGCTGAAAGCAACACCCATGTATGAAATAATTATTTCTGTTTTTTTACAAATAATCTTTCACAAAGGACTTTCTTCTTAATCACTCCAACTTAATAATAATAATAATAATAATAATAATAATAATATTTATTACCCATTTTTCACCAGAAGGTCACAGGGTAGGTTGCAGGAATATAAATTACAGCACTGAGAACAATTTAAAACAAATTATAATCACAAGAGAGTGGGTCGTAAGAATATGCATCTCTAGTGTCACTGGCCAGTAAAAGACTGGAGGTGGAAGAGAGCAGGATGGGAAAAAGGAAAACTTTCAAAAACAACCTACTACAATCTTCATTCATCTTTTCTAGACAGAGTACATGACTGCTTTTTAGAAAACATGTAACTCTTGAATGCATAATCACTTGACGCGTGGCTTGTTTTAAAAATTTGCCCTAAACTCAATAGTTTGTTGAATCATTATAATATAAATACAATAAAATCTATGTTCTGAGAAACAGTGACCTTTTTTTTTTGTCTTGCAATTGCAAATAAAGGACACTGTACCAGATATATAAAGATTTCTGAGAACAAAATAAAAAGAATTTAAATTAAAAAGCGTGCGGCAATGAAATGCCCATTATATTTACAGTTTAATTAAGTGGTAATTCTTGAGATTTTGACTTATGAGACTTAAAAGTTTAGTGCTGATGAGGAGAGGGATGGAGTAGATGTACTGCAAATAAGGTTCTTTGAAAAGACAAATCTGTTCTGACACTTCCACTGAGCCACAAACGGCTGGAGAAGCAGAACATCAGACACTCGATATAAATCACTGATCTTTCACCTCTTAGGACACTTTCCCATTCAAACTGTGCCTGCAAATGAGTTCCGAGCTTAATATAAAGAGAACTTAAATTAGAAATCCACCACCACCGGCATAATTCATTTCAAGGCAATGGCCCAGCTTACATCCCAAGGTTGAGTTGGTCTGGCAACTCTATTATAATCTTTCACCCGGTGAAAGAAGTGCTTAGTGACAATATGCTACAGTTATACCTACAGTTCCCTGCCGATCACACATTTCCTCTATTTGGACATTGTTTGAAGCCAGGACACTTGGCCACTATCTTGGCCAAGCACTTGTCAATCTAGCACAAAGTGCCTAATATGTGCAGTGCTTTTTTTCAGCCGGAGTGCAGTTCCGGCACCTCTCGGGTGGGAGCCATTGCGGGCCGGTGCTCCCCCTGCCCACTCCTTGCCTTTACGCACTTCTGAGAAGTCCAAAATGAACATTTCAAGTCAAAATGGAAGCTGGCCAGCATGTGCGAGTCTACTGGCCAGCATGTGCGAGTCAGCATGTGCGAGTCTATGACTCCACCTAGCTCCTAGTCCCTCCTAGCCACAATTGTGGGCAGGGCCAATTCGTATTTCCTTTTCTTCAATCCATCTTCCATGTAGCAGCTTTAAGCTTTCCAGACAGGCCTCTACCATTGCACACACATGTGTTTATGTGAGGGCCCTTCTGAGCTGCCCTAGCCATTTGCCTGAATCTAAGAGAACCACAGAGCCTAGGGCTTGCTGATCAGAAGGTCAGCGGGGTGAGCTCCCGTTGCTCAGTCCCTGCTCCTGCCAACCTAGCAGTTCGAAAGCACGTCAAAGTGCAAGTAGATAAATAGGTACCACTCCAGCGGGAAGGTAAACGGCGTTTCCGTGCGCTGCTCTGGTTCGCCAGAAGCGGCTTAGTCATGCTGGCCACATGACCCAGAAGCTGTACACTGGCTCCCTTGGCCAATAAAGTGAGATGAGCGCCGCAACCCCAGAGTCGTCCGCGACTGGACGTAATGGTCAGGGGTCCCTTTACCTTTAAGAGAACAAGGGAAGCACGGGTGCATTTATCTGACCAGTATCAAAACCAAGGGCGACCCCTAAACCAGCTAGGGAGACAGCTTGCTGTAGATTTTAGCACCTTTGCAGGTGGTGAAAGCAGCTATTGTCTAATAGGCATCTGTTTAAGGCTGCCCCGAGTTGCCTAGCAACTTACTGTAACAACTTCATGGTGAGTTCAGGAACTTGTTTTTTCTTGGGGCGGGGGAGCACTGCTTATTGTGTAGCCTGTCTGCATCTTCTCTGTGTTTCTTTTAAAGTCAGGACAACTTGCTGGAACCAGGGTTCCACGACTGCAGCAAGCTCAGTTGGTACAGCATGAAAATCTCAGGGCCATGGGTTCGAGCTCCATGTTGGGCAAAAGATTCCTGCACTGCAGGGGTTGGACTAGATGACCCTTATGGTCCCTTCCAACTCTACAATTCGATGATTCTTTATCCTAGCTTCAACAGATGAAAGCAGTGTGTTCATTCCTCCCAGTAAGAAATGTTAAACGAATGGTCTCTGCTTCTCTGTAAGTGAATGCAAGGGGGACATCCCTAGAGAGGTGCAGGGAGTTTTGGCCCCTCTTAACTGGAGTCCAGTTCTAAAGAAGTAATTCCACTCTGGAAAGCAGAATTTGCAGTGCTGTCACTGGACATGATGCTCATTTTGAGCCTGGGGGTGGGGAGTGAGGTGGCACGGAAAGGGAACAAATTGTTGTACAGAGTTGAATGATCTTCAGATAAATAAGTACATGCCTTTATTTGAGGTTTTAGGAACTACCATGGGTTTACTTATTAAATGCCCCAAATTAAATCTTTAAGGATATTCTGACTTCAACAGGACTAGGCAGGCTTAATTCCAAGGAGCCTGGCTTAACTGTTTTATAGAGCAGGCTGTGCACCAGTCATTTAAAGTATGACTTCAAAAATACACAGCTGGAGCTGCTATGGGCATCTCTGGTTTATTTCGAGAAATTCATTGCAAGGCTTGTCAAGAATGCCTGGCTGAGTGGAAAGATTACCGAGGTGCAGAAGGGAAAAAAAACATTCTTGTTTTTATTTTAGCAGCAGGCAATACAAGGCTGATCTCGTGGTTAAAAGAGGAATTTGCTAATCCAGGATCAGTGAAGCAGCATATTTTCATTTCGTGGAATGGAGAAGAGGGATTTGCTTGTCAGGTGTTTCTCCAGAAACATTTGCTTGTGAGAGTGCAGGGAGGCAGGAAAGTCCCCGACATTATTTTTGGGAGAAGGCGGTCCCCTGAAGGTTGCTGGCATCTGTTCTGATGGGTTGCTCTGGAGATTTACCTGCCGTTGCTTCGCCAGATGAGGAGGCTGTGTAGCTAAGCACAGCACTATTTTCTGGCAACAGGAGCTGCACCATGAAGGGGGGGGGGGGGAACTACCAACACAAATAGAAAAAGCAACTGCTGAACAAATGGATACATTTTCTAATTTTACAGATACCTAAAGATCTTCCCTCAACCGGCTTACACATAATGTGTATGTATTTGTACGTATTTATGCATGTATCGTGCAGGCATGCATGTGTGTATTCACACATTGCTTCTACAGTAGCAAATGGCACTTCTATGCCTTCTCATGAGGCCAAATACTGAGACCTTCTGTCCTATTCCATAACTATCAACCTTAGTCAATCAGTTATTCTGATTATTAAATCAGCTACTTTAAATACCGTATTGGACCGAATATAAGCCACACCCCCCAATTCCAACTATGAAAAGTTAAAATGTGGCTTATATTCACGACTTTACGCCCCCCCCCCAGGAAGCAGCCCAGGAGTGTGGAGCAACGGCACCCAGCCTGCCCGCCACTCCCAAGCCTCCCCCGAGCCGCCAGAAAGAAGAGGGAAGGGGGGAAGGCCGCCAGCAAACCGGCGTGGCTCCCCCCCCGGAAGTAGCCTGGGTATTGTCTTTTTTTTCTCCCCCACCCCTTCAATTCTAAAGGTGCGGCTTATTTGCGGGTGCGGCTTATATTCGGGCGAATACGGTATTGGATCTCCTCCTGCCCCTGCATATTGATTGCACCTGTGATAGAACTGGCTCCAATAATTCGGCATGAAGCTGCACCACTGCAGATGTGAATCCAGGCATTCATTAACAGCATGAAAAGTCTCTACATGGTGTCTTCCCTCTCCTATTCTATCTACATCATGCGGCCTCAGGAAGCATTTGTACGGGGAGAAGAGGTGGGTATGGAAGAGGGGAGGCTTGTCTCATCCCTCTCACCTAAATATCCTCAGTATACAAAAATTTATTTCACTGCACAGAGGTTTAGGAGCACATATCTGCTGAGATTACCTGGTGTAAAGAGCAGCAAAGGCCGGTTAGGTGTTGCAGCACCACGGAGAGTTCCAAGTGAGCCACTCACTCCAAAAAGAAGCTAGAGGTGGACTGAGGCTGAGTCTCTTCCACCAGCCTATTTCTCATACAGGGTGCCAGTCCCCTTGTGTGAACAGCCCTTAAAGGGCTGAAGACAGGTATTTCTTTGATAATCCCTGGCCTTTGGCCTGTGTACTTCCTGTGCCATTGGACAGGCAAGGTAGATTAGTTCCTCAGGGCCAGAGGAAGGTGTCCATGAGGGTCCCGGTTCTATGGGATCTGGTTTAGGGTGTTCCTGCCCACCAGCATCTGAATTAGTGGCTCCCTGGTCACCAGCATCAGGCTCAGAGCCTGGGTCCCTAGCTGGTGACTTGGCAGCATCAGACTCTGTGTTTTGATTGCTGATAGAGTCTGGGGTCATGACAGAATCCAGAGGTTCCAGGAAACCATCATCATTATTACCCAGCAATAGATCTCCCCTGCATAAATCCATCTAACCATGAGTCTAAGTTGTGCAGACTCATGCCATGTCCAGCCAAGGAATTAACAGAAACCGGCCTATAATGTAGCAGGGAGGAGCAATTACCTTCCCCAAAAAGCATCCACAACACATCTCTTTAGGGAGGTCTGCCCCACATGTTGAGGAGTCGTGTATAGACCAAGTTGTTAGCACTCTCTCATACCAAGTTAACAAGAGTTCAAAACACTCCACATATCAAATAACTATATTCTGTCTGAGTATCACCTAACTAATGGATTAAAAAAATTTCCTTTGATATTATGCTTTTTAAAAAAATTATCCAATATCTTCAGTGAAAACCTTGAATTCAAATAGTGCTTGCAAGTTCTTACTGGATAATTAAACCTTCATTTCCTCGTCGCTATGGACAAGAAGAAATTGCTAATTTAAGCCTTTCCCCAAAAATATAACAGTTTGCACTAATGTGCTCAGGCAATGCTCCTTGCAAATGGGAGAAACTTAAAAGGTCAAATTCCATTGTAACTTCAAAAGGAAACACACACATACCTAGTAGCATATCGCAACCTTTACATTGCAAACTAGCTGATCTCTTCCAAAGTTCTCATTCAGCCTTTACAAAGTACAATGTGCTTTTTTTAAAAAAAACCACACACAAATAGTTGTTGGGTAACTAATAATCATGTTGCCACCCAACTCTATCATCCTATGTAGGTGGTGTTGGTTGCAGTTGTGTACTTGTAATGTAGAATGTTGTTTTCAATTGCACATGCGGCATGAGTCTATTCAAGTCATGAGGCTTGGTTTCCAGACCCTTTATAGCCTTTGTTGCCCTCCTCTGCACATATTCCAGCTTGCCAATGTATTTCCTAAATTGTGGTACCCTGAATTAGACACGGTATTCCAGGTGTGGTCTAACCAATGCAGTTGAGGAGTTGTATCTTCAAAATGCATCATGGAAATGAGGCAGGGATGGTGTTATGGGGGGGGGCTCAAGGGGGCTGAGCTCTGGGACTTTTGTCATAGGCCCTATATGTCTTGACCCTTTTTCTTCTCCCACTTTTTTAATCCATTTTTTTAAAACCCCTTTGCTTGCAGGGCATGCTGCCAAGCTCAGTCACTCATGGCCATAATCTGCCCAGAGGCAAGCTTGTGTCATTGGCTTGTTCCTCAAGCATTTTAAGACCCTAGCAACACCACTTTAATAAGTACCTAGGTATGCCTCCTAGACCAAGCAACTTTCACAAGCAGCAAACCACACAGCACACCACAGACATTACTAGAAATGTGTGCCAATTCCTGCATGTAGCCACACTGGAGAATTATTTGAATCAATTGTGATTAGGAAGGAAAGAATGCTACATAATCAATCACTACACATAAGTGCCTTGAAAAGCTATGATGTGGATGTCAGGGACCTACCGGATTTCATATTATTATTCTGCATTAACACAACAGTCATTTGCCTTTGTTTACCCCACAGGAAATTTTCTCCCCTGTCTGTCATAAATTACAGAAGATCAACTAAGGTTGGCTTTTTCTTTTTGGAGGGTGGGACAAGTAGGAAGATTGATTCCCCCTCCCCATTTTGAATACAGTATACACCTTCTACCATTAAAGGCCCTTCTAGGCTACGTTCCAGAAAAATGGTGCTACAGGCATCTGCAGAAGGAATGAACATTGTGGTTCTCAGAGACGAGGAACAAGCTTTCCAGACAAATAGCACCTATGATTCTAAAGTCTGTGCGTTAGTCATCAGTCAAAAATGTTCTCACGACAAATCACGCAGTTGTTTCCCCCTCCTAAAGTTATTGAAATGCAAACATAGGAAATGGTGCTTTTTATGTCTGGTATACGTGGAACTAAAAATGGGATTCCTCTTCTTTCAGAAGAAAATGGCAGTTCTTGAAATGCATATTGGAAGTTACATAAATATGTTTTCGAGGGATGGCTAATGTCTGCTGTTTGTCTGCTTGACAGATAACCCATTTTGTTTTCTAGTACTGCAGAAAGAGAGTAATTCAAAACAATCCTTGATTTATCCTGCTATGTTAAAAAAGGGGGGGAAAGATACTTCCAAAACCATGGCACAATTTGAACTGTGCCTTGGAACCAATTGACACGTCAATGTATTTTGATGGCCAAGGCTGAAAATCCAAATGACACCCACCATGGCTTTAAATGTGGCTGGTAGGTTAATGAGCGGGGCAGCTTGATGGTCCCACACATCTCCAGTCCTGAAAGTACTGCACTGGATACCACTGAGTTGCTGGACCCAAGAGAAGTGAAGTTACAGGGAACCAGGCAGAGGGCCTTCTGGGTAGTGGTGCCCTCCCTGTGGAACGCCCTCCCATCAGATGTCAAACAGATAATCAACTACAGAACTTTCCGATGGCATCTGAAGGCAGCCCTGTATCAGGAAGTTTTTAATGTTTGATGTTTTGCTGTGTTTTTATTATGTTTGAAACCACCCAGAGTGGCTGGAGTGACCCAGTCTGATCAGCGTAAGTAATTTATTATTATTAGTAGTAGTAGTAGATCCAAATACCAAAAAGAGCATCTCCCCCAATATTAACCATCTCAAGTAATAAAGTTGGCAGAAGCCAACTCCAATCCTGCCACTGACCTTCTTTTTCTCAAGCTTGATGTTCTGCCCAGTTCCAACTCCCCCCACTGCCTCTGGCCCCCTGGATCCTGATTTGCCTTTTTGTGGCACTCAGCCTTGCCCAACTTAGAATCACGGAATCACAGAGCTGGAAGGGACCACGAGGGTCTGGTCCAATCCCCTGCAATGCAGGAATCTTTTGCCCAACGTGGGGCTCAAACCCATGACCCTGAGATTAAAGAGAGTCTCATGCTCTATCAACTGAGCTGTACCTTGGATGGTAATCTTTCCTCTACCAACCCCAGGACCAGGGGCCAGCTTCCCTGGGTTTGGGGACTTAACAAGCCTAGAGCAGACCCCTGGCTGCTAAAATGGGATGTGTCTTTTGCCTAACGGTCTCTGTGCATCTGCAAAGTACCTCTGCATCACTACTGATCAGCAGAAACCAAGGCATTAGTGTATTGGCATTATTAAGAAATGCTCCAATGCTTCAGAACCTACGCAGACATAAAACACACAGAAAGCTAATTAACAGATGGGCAAAAGATTTAAATGTAAAGCAAGGCAGTTTCTAATTTGCATCTATTCAACCTGCATACAGCACATTCCAAACTCCTAAACACAACTCACATGTGTATGTATTTATTTGCTCATATTCCTTTTTTTTAAAGTTTTGGACATCCATTCTAGTTTCACCTTAGTCCTGGGATGGGGAACCTATGGTCCTCAGTATGCTTTTGGACTCCAACTCAAATCAGTCTCACGTAGCATGGCCAACACTCAGGTTGATGGGAGTTGCGGTCCAACAGGATAGGGTGGGCCACAGGCCATCTCTGCCTCAGCATAAAGAAGTAAATCCCAGCATCTTGCTTCAAAGTAATTGAAGGAACATCTACTCCCATATGCTGCTGCCCATGCACTAAAGTTATGTTCCCAGAAGCTTCTCTGGTATCTGCTTCCGCTAGCTGAGGTGAGGCTGGTAGTAGCCGGAAGGATGCATGTTTTTGCCTATGGCACCCCATTTATGGAAGCCACTCTTTGGGGAAACTCGCCTGTCACCTACGCTAATGTCTTTTCACTACCAGGCAAATACCTTTTTTATTTTCCCAGGCTTTCACCACCTGATCTGACTGTTTTATCCTGCTGTTTTATTTATTACTATTGTTCTATTGTGGGGTGTTTTTGTTTTGTTTTTACAATTGTGCTGTTGTTGTCACGCTTGCATTTTCCTGCGAGCTGCCTTGGTAATTATTTATTGAAGGGTAGTATACAAATTGGGGGGCTAAAACAGATTATTGCTATCTGCATTCCTACTACTAGGCTGTCCATTAAAAGATGAAATGTTGACATCTCTATGACACAAATGCTATAGAGGGAGAAAAAATCATAGTGTTATTAATGTCGTGCCATGTTTACCATTCCCTGGGGCCCTGTTAAAAGTGTATTTGTTCTGCTTGCTTCTGTTTCTTCATGTTCACGTAAAAAAAAAAGTTTTTAGCATCTGTCCTTGAGTCTCCTCATTTCACACTGTCATCTTTTTTAGAATTTGAATTCCTTCTCTCTACACCTGCTGATCTGTGAACTTACTCTTAATTCAAATACTGCACCTTCATCTTTCGTTTTAGTTATCCTCGTAGTACAGACTGAATCTTCAAATGTTTTGTAATCAAAGATTGGTGCAGGTATTCAGCAACGGCAGGGATATGTCTATATGCATAGGATTCCTACTGAATATGGATTATGCACAGGCAAACTATAGGGATGGTGAGGAAATAAATCCATGCTGTGCTGCACAGTAATGCTGGCTATATATTATTTTTCAGGTTTACCCAGAGATAACGTTAATGTATTTTCTGATTTTCCTCTCTCTCTTTCCCCCCATACGCATAATTTAATAACTAACTCAGTGACTGTAAATGAAAAACTGGCATAGAGTTTGCAAACAAATCTGGCGTACACAGGAGGCACATTAAGGACTAATTTTCCTCTTTAGAATTTTAACATGCACAAAAGCACAAACTCGTAAAAAGCAACATGGCAATGCAACATCAGTAACGTTCTGCAGGCGTGCACAATGCAAATAAAAATCAATAAAAGACAACTGAATAATGCTAATTAAAGCATGATTTAATCAGCTAGTAGTTCTGAAATTTCAAAAAATAAGAAACAACGCTGCATCAGAGCAAAACACGACAAGTAAATATCCTATCTCTGCTTTAAGATGATATACTTGCTAAAGGTATTTGTTAAAGCTACAAGCTGATATGACTGGTGCCTCTACCGAAGCCCTGGTTGATGGCCCAGGCTGTTGAAACAGTTGCCTTCTCCTGCTTGATAAAGCCTGCCCGGCTTCTTGGTACACACCAGAGCTGGGTACAATGAAATGAGCTGGGAAATGGCTTGAACCCAAGTGGAGGAAAACTCCAAACGAATGCCTCTGGACTCTAGTGGTGCTCACTACTGAGTCTTCTTGGCGGCAGGGAAAGCGGAGCAGACGTATTTTGCTGTTTTCATTGCATCCTCACTAGGCCATTCTGTGCTTTTTCTGGATAGCCTGAGGCCTTTCACATTCTGGCCTAAAGAAGAGGGAAGATCTAGCGGTGGCCCACTGTGACTTACTTGCAAATCCATTTTGAGGATAAAATCACTTGCCTCTGCTGGGACCTTGACTCTGCTACTACAGCAGGCAAACCTCAGGAGGTATCTAGAGCACCATCTAGTCTTGTTTTGTGGGAGAAATTTCTACTAGTACGGCATGAGGATGTGGACAAGGTGCTTAGATAATTGCAGGTGACTACATGAGAAGAGAAGACTCCCTGGAAAAGATCCTGATGTTGGGAAAGATTGAGGGCACAAGGAGAAGGGGACGACAGAGGACGAGATGGTTGGACAGTGTTTTTGAAGCTACTAACTGACCAAACTGTGGGAGGCAGTGCTCTGGTCCATGGGGTCATGAAGAGTCGGGCATGACTAAACAACAACAACAACAACAACAGCTTGTGCTCTGGATCCTTGTTCCAAGTTATGGGTGACTATAACTAGCAAGGAGGGTACTGCTGGGCAGGGAAGTGAGTAACGCCTTTTTATGAGAGGGAGAGGTCCCTGCCTGCCTAAAGACAGCAGTGGTAAGAAATCCTCCCTGGATTTTAATAATAATAATAATAATAATAATAATAATAATAATAATAATAATATTGTTCAGTTGCAAATTTCCCATCCTGGGTAAAGTTCCTGGGAAGGCACTCAATAGCCAGCTCTGTGGTATTTCATCTTGATAAGTCACTTTGAGGCTTTTTGTTTTGTATAAAGCAGCTAACAAATGTAATCAATAAATCAATCAATCAATCAATTATAATAATGACAATCTCCACCCCCTGTCCGGTAAAGAACTGAAATTGGTATGTTAGAGCCATTGCCGATTACGTTTTTACTGTCTGTCACGTTTTCTTATCCATTACAGTGGCACCTCGGGTTACAAACTTAATTCGTTCCGGAGGTCCGTTCTTAACCCGAAACCGTTCTGAACCTGAGGCGCGCTTTCACTAATGGGGCCTCCTGCTGCTGTCATGCCACCGGCACGTGATTTCCGTTCTCATCCTGGGGCAAAGTTCTCAACCCGAGGTACTACTTCTGGGTTAGCGGAGTTTGTAACCCGAAGTGTTTGTAACCTGAGGTACCACTGTATTGTCGTTGCAGGATTTTACAGGGCTTCAAAAATGTGATTGTATTTTATCTTATTTGTTGTTAGCTGCCGTCGGCAACACTGGATAGAAACACAAGGTATAAACTAGAGGCGTGCATCCACTCTGTGTGCAGCCCAAATTATGAGGCACCTAGGGGCGATTCAGGAAAGGTTTGCACATGGCCGAGTCATACTGCGTCGTTAACAAGGTATCTCGAGTCAGACCAGGGATTCTGTAAAGGCCAAAGTCATTCCGTGGACTCAGGTACCTGAGATCTGCTGCATTTTGCCTTTTAAAATAGTGACCACATTTTTTAAAAAAGCAAATCCAAACAGGATAGGAAAATTCCCTGAGTTCAAGTGGGGAGGGGAGGCGGGGGAGAGGCAGGGCTCATTCATTTTGATGGACTGGTCTAGATTTTAATCACAATGGATTAGTTTCCTAAGGCACTCCAATCATAGTGATTTGGGGGCAAGGGAACGTTTTCCACATGACTGTTGTTATTCTGAAAGCAGGGTGTTTAGAAGAGGAGGAGGCAGACCATCAGATTTGATGGGTCCGACTTGATCCTGAATAGCAAGTCAAATCAGGAAGTCATTGAGGGGGGAACAAATCAGATCAGTTGCTTCCCAATGAAACAGACGCAAGGCAAATCTTGTGGCTGGCTCACATCCATCCATCCATCCATAAATAAATAACCAACCAACCTCTGTTTGACTAGGGATGAAAGTGGGAGAAAAGAAGTCTACAGCACAAATATCAATGGCTTAGAGATGTGGTGGCCATCTGTGGATGAAAGGGATCTTTCCATTCTGATATGTAGCCTTTGCACAACCCAAGGGAATGCAGACCTTGGGCTGAAAAAGGTTCCCTACCAAACCCACCCCTGCTTTCTTATACCATACGAGTATATAAGTACTGGATTCTTACAAAGCAGAATACTTTCATTCTCCTCTTCTGTTGCTGCTAAGGCCACTGGCAGGCTTGTAGTGTTTGTTTCCTTGAATTATTTCCTTTCCTGTCTCTGAAGCTGTGCCCTTCTTCAAAACTCCAGCTGTTATTTGAAGGAGCAACGTGCAATTGCCCTATCGATCTCCACCGCAGAACGTGTGCTAGAAGCTACCTCGCTAGAGATACATTTGCTTTGCTGGTTGGCATTTCCCTGTCGCACAGCCAGGAGCTTTCCTCTCTCCCCTGGATATCTCTTCCCTCAAAGGAACACGGTGTGCTGCTGGAGATGCCTGAGATCCTAACAGGCAGTAGTCCCACTAAGAGGAAGGTAATGTCCCACACCAGTCTGTTTGGGATTAAAACTTCTTGTCTCATATCAGCTGTGCTTCTGAGAACACATTCTTCTCCAAATCAATTTTAAAAGTATCATTTGGCATCACTTCATGTGATGGAAGCCCAAAGATATCAGAATTGTCTCTCCCTCCTAGTTCACCATTCCCCAACCAGTGAGACGCATCAGAAGAGCAGAGTCTTCAGAGATTTCCTGCTCCCAGCTTCTTCCAGAGTCCTTTGTTAAGGGGGAAAAACTCCTCTCCGACACAGTTCAAAGTAATGAAGTGTTTATTGACTCCACTCACAAAACAAAGCTAAACACTACTATCTACTACACCAGTGTTTCTCAACCCTGTGCCTCCAGATGTTTTTGGCCTACAACTCCCATCATCCCTGACCACTGGTCTTGCTAGCGAGGGATGATGGGAGTTGTAGGCCAAAAACATCTGGAGGCACAGGGTTGAGAAACACTGTACTACACCCTATTTTCAGCTCTTCTGGTCTTTGAAGTAAATATACATATGCACAGAGAGATCCACTAACACGATCACCATGCTAGCTGTGTAAAATCCACAGCCTCTTCCCCTGACTCTCACGGATTCAGAGTCAGACCCTGGCAGCACACAGGCCAGGACAAGAACATAATGAAAGCAATGCCCTGGAAGCCACCCATCTCTACACGTAAACTTATTTCCTGAACTAATGGGAGAATGAATGACTCAGCAAGTCATACACCTGACCTTGCTGGTGTTGCTATGGTAACCCGGTGCACCTGGCACCCTTATCTCAGAACGTCCAGATGTGGGAGATGTGCTCCTTGGTATAGCTCAGTCGGTAGAGCATGAGACTCTTAATCTCAGGGTCGTGGGTTTGAGCCCCATGTTGGGCAAAAGATTCCTGCATTGCAGGGGGCTGGACTAGATGGTTCTTGTG
This sequence comes from Darevskia mixta, assembly GCA_034641385.1. Classification (NCBI taxonomy): domain Eukaryota; kingdom Metazoa; phylum Chordata; class Lepidosauria; order Squamata; family Lacertidae; genus Darevskia; species Darevskia mixta. Next base: position 25,157,985 of record JAWWNH010000011.1, read on the forward strand.
GTCCCTTCCAACTCTACATTTCTAGGATTCCATGATTCTAAAAGCACTGTGTAACTTAACCCATTGTTCCCATTACGCCAACAGGCTGGGCCCTTACTTCCTGCCCTGGCTGCTGGTTATGGAGGGCTTGCCCATGCAACAGTGGCCCTACTGTTCCTCAAAGCTGCACCAGGTTGGGAAGACTTAGGATTGCTTTCTTATTATGTATTTGCCTGTTTTTAAATGTCATTCAATGCTACATGGGAGCCACCTTGGAAAAAATGTCTCTTGAAAGGCAGACTATAATGGTAAATATAAATGAAAATGAGTAAGTATGTGTGAAAATGTATAGTCCAGAAAACAAAGTAGAGGAGAAGCACACACTTCTTATACACCACCACAATTGTGAGTCACTTCCTCATGGTGCAATCCCACATAGCTGTGGCTTGCTTGGAAAGGTCTAAGGTGCCAACTCCTGAGAACTTGTGGAAGGTAAGGTCATAGGAGAGCATTTATGTGGCCACCCAACTGACTGCTAAGCTGAATCATTCAGGTAAAAATGCAAAATCTTCACAGAACCTTCAGTGCAGACAATTTCTTAATCTCAGCAGGAAATTGCCAGTGCTGTTATACAAAGACATGCCACGTTCCCCACATCCCGTGTCAGTCTTCTAGATTGCAGAACCTTTACAAAAGTATTAGTCACTCCATTATTTCACTACAGTAATTTAACATACGGTGGTACCTTGGTTTGCTTACGTCTTGGTTTGCATACGTTTCGGATTACAAACACGTCAAACCTGGAAGTGCGTGTCCCGGTTTGCAACCTTTTTTTGGATTACAACCCATTTTTTGGGGATTACGGACAAAATTTTTTGGAGGCCCCATTGGCGAAAGCGCGCCTTGGGTTACAACCTGTTCTGGTTTACAAACGGACCTCCGGAATGGATTATGGTTGTAATCCAGGCATCCCCAAACTGCGGCCCTCCAGATGTTTTGACCTACAACTCCCATGATCCCTAGCTAACAGGACCAGTGGTCAGGGATGATGGGAATTGTAGTCCAAAACATCTGGAGGGCCGAAGTTTGGGGGTGCCTGTTGTAAACCAAGGTACCACTGTACATTCAGTGGATTGTTATAGTCAGGTCTGATCTGCAAATCTCTAAGTGTTAGGTATTTTGGTTGTGATCGTCCATAATTTGTAATACTACTTCATGCCCAGCAAGGATGCTGTCAGTGGATGTCACCTGGTCTTCAGCTTTGACTAAAATCTCCAATCCTCCAGCCTCGGGCTCAAATGAAATAGCCATCACTATCTATAAATCTCCTTCTGAATTAGCCAGTGACACTGCTATCTCTGTGGGTTTCTCAAACCAGGAGGAGAGGTGATACTGGTTTGGGAAGGAGCTAATGAGGCTTGGTCAACTTGTGACAAGTTAGTCATAACTAAAGTCAAGTCCCTTTGTTTTTGGTAGGACTTACTTCCAGCTAACTTTAGCTGGATTGGGGCCAGAATTTAGAAGGTAGTAACAAATGGAGAATTTGTTTATAAATAATGTGGATTCTACATTGAAAAATGAGGTAGCTGTATTTGCAGATTTCCTAGTTAATGCTTTACCAGTATATTATATTATTATTATTCCAGTTTGATCTTCCTATTATTTTTTTCTTGACTTGTGACTTGATTAACACATTTCTAAATAAAAACATGGCACAGAGCTTGGAGAACATACAGGAGAGGGCAACTAGAATTATGATGGATGATTAAGCATCTTTCATATGAAGAAAAGGTTGAGGAATTCAGACGTGTTAGTTTATAAAAGATGAAAACTAAGAGAGAGAGAGAGAGAGAGAGAGAGAGAGAGAGGGAGAGAAAGAGAGAGGGAGAGACATAACAGAGATTTATAAAATTATGAAAGCCATGGAAAAAGCTAATAGAAATTTATTCTTTCTCAAAACTCTAAGGACAGATGAAACAAAATAAAAAGAAGCCCTTCTTCACACAAGCCATACATATTCAGCTTATGGAATTCACTGCTTAACTGGTGTTTAAAAAGAATAGATAAGTAAAAAGAAAGAAAGAAAGAACATGTGTGACCATAAGACAGTATGCCAGATCACTGAAGGTCAGACGTGGCTTTGTCGTATTTTATCTGTAAGCTTCTCCTAGTTAAGAGCATCTTGCTGTTCATAGACTAGGCAGGTCACTGCTTGACCCAGTAAGGATACTACACTTGATCTTAGCCAAAAGGCCGAGAAGCGATACTGTGACCCAGTAAAGATAGCTCTTATCAGGAAAGAAGAAAGCAAACATTAAAGATTAAAAAATGCTGGCAAAACCCCTCTGAGTTTTGGAGCCCCTCTGCATGCTTCGCTTCCCATGCAGTTTTTATCTGGCTTCTGTTTATTTCCTTATTTCTTGACTACTGTGTTACAGTAGTCCATTTTGCTGGGTTCCACCTCTGCAGCAGTTATGCTCAAGGGGCAGGTAAAACCATCCTCTTGTATTGTTTGTATATCCATTTTTATAGTGTGCAAAGCTCTTTGTGATCCTTCAGGTTGAAAGACGCTATAAAAGTGTCATTTATTTTTTTATTATTATCTTTATCGCTATGGAATATGATAGAAGCGCTGCTCGAAAAGTACAATGAACAGGATACTGTGCACCTCTCAGACAGATGTGGTGCATGGCAAATCATCTAATACACTGGTGAACGAGCTACAATGCCCTTATATGTTTGTTTGGTTCGGTTTATTTGCTGGGAATATCCGTTTGCCAGGTGGGTGGCATCCCTACTGGGGAGAAGCACAATTATGCATGGTGATCAAAATGTAGTCATTCGGTTTGCTTGTGGGAGCCAGGCTCAGAAACATTCTAGGTGCATTCCCTGCAAGTTCACATTTCTTTCTTTAAAGATAAGCCTTTTCTTTAAAGAGAAATGATGTCTGGGCAAAGTATTCTAACCAGCTGCTCAAAATGCTCCTAACTCCTAGCTGTCCTTGTCAATGAATGAGGAGGCACTGGTGTAACTAACAAGCACTGACACATTTTGAAAGTTGTTATTAAAATGTTGATTTTATTAACAAGTAACAATAAAATAAAACAGGGTTAGGGAACCTCCAGGCCACTGGCCTAAGGAAGCCCAACAAGCAGCCCCATCTGGCCCACAAGGGCATTTCAGCCAAGCCACACCGACCTGCCCTGCAACTGATGTCAGGTGTGCGGCAGGGAGAAAGTTAGTTGAGCCAAAATGGACTTTCCAGGCTCCATCAATCACCTTATTGTTGGTGCCTGCAAAGTGCTATGCACAGCTTTGTGGCCCAGTCCGTAACACTCTGAAAAGCACTGCTGAACAGGGCCAATGATCATGGGGTCTTGTGAAGCCCAGTGCTGGTCCAGTGCTGATTTACTGCATCTTGCGGAGTGCTATGTACTGGGATTCAGAAGCTCCGGCAATCAGCTGATTGTTGGTGCCTTGCAAGCCATATCTTTGCTTGCAATCTGATGCACTGTGATATCGTATTTCCTTCAAAGCAATCCCACTAAAGTTAATGTGCCTATGTCGGCCATGTCCGTTAATTTCAACGGGTCTACTCTGAGCACAACTAACGTTGGATGCAACCACCTGTTTCCAAACTAAATATATATGCTCTGAGCTGCAGTTTGCACAGGCACACAAGTTCTGATACATGAGACTGCACTGAGGCCACACAGATTAATTTTGGCTATCCAAACCGACTGGTAAAAGGGTCAGCAAACTTTTTCAGCAGGGGGCCGGTCCACTGTCCCTCAGACCTTGTGAGGGGCCGGACTATATATTATTTTTTTTGGGGGGGGGGAATGAACAAATTCCTATGCCCCACAAATAACCCAGAGATGCATTTTAAATAAAAGCACACATTCTACTCATGTAAAAACACATTGATCCCTGGTGGGCCAGATTTAGAAGGCGATTGGGCTGGATCCAGCCCCCGGGCCTTAGTTTGCCTACCCATGGAAAAGCTATCTGCTGCCATTGACGGCTTTGAGTTATGTCATGTGGCATGCACCTCTGAGAAGAAACAGTTTAGGACACACTTATTTTAGTACCTTACATGACAGTACCTGAAGTGCTGTATCCCAATGACATTGAAATCCCACTGTAAGGAAAGATTATTTGAAGGATGCATTATCCTAAGTAGCCTCTCCTGGGCTAACCTTTTATACACAGTGGTGGGTGCTGTCAGGTGTCTTTACAAGTCCTGACATTAAATTAAAAGAGAACAATGATGGCTGGGTGGGAGTGCTTGACATTCTTCTGATGTGAAATGCACAGCCCTCAGCCGCCAACTGGCTTGGTATCTGCTCTTCAGCTCGTTGCAGAAATGAAACAACAGCTATCTTTAGGATAGTCAGAAGGGATGGGCGTAATAAAACTGTGCTTAGTACTTCTCTGTGTTTTACAGCGTTGAGCATTGCACAAACATTAACTAATTAGCAAAGCATTTCACAATGCCCGTGAGAGACAGGTCAGTAGTAATTTATTGAGTCAGACAGGCTAATGCAGGAGAGCTGATTTGCTCTGAAAAGTGTCTAAAAAACCTGGCACAGTGGGTGTGCTGTTATCAGAACCAGATGTTTAAAATAAAATGTTCTTCATTTGCAAGTCAAAATAAAACAACAATAATAGTAATAATCCACTGCACCCTGTGAATCCTAAATATTAACCCTGGGCATAGAAAGTCATTTGTGTTCCCTTCTAAAGAATAATTATGAGCAATAAAGGTTATGATAGGGCAGATTATGACCTCATTTGTAGTCATGCAGTTCCCTTTATATGTGCTCCTTTTTTCAGCCAAGAAATTGCTATGGCTTCAATGGGAACTGCAGGGCATTCTTAATTCCTTACTGCTAAACCACATTTCATTCTCAAACCTAACTGGTCCCCTCTCCAGCACACCTCCTTCATTACTGCCCAATGGGCATGTTTCTCCAGAGGCAAGAATTTCCAGTCTGACCCAATCAATCAAAGACAAAAGAGCCCACACCACCAAAATGTCCTTCTGGAGAGCATCCCAAATACTTGTCTGGTCCTAAAATCATACAGATGCAGGCAATTCACACCTGGCCAAAACCCCATTCCCATCAAATCTTCATTGTACACAAGCTATTACTGCTTTATGGCAGTGCCTCTCAAGCTTGATAAGACATTCCAGAAATTTCAAGCCTCTTTCAAAGATACTGGGACATTATTGAGAAAAAAGAGAGAATCATAGAATTGTACAGTTGGAAAGCACCCCAAGCGTAATCTAGTCCAGCCCCCTGAAATGAAGGAACCTCAACTAAAGCATCCATGACAGATGGCCATCCAACCTCTGCTTAAAAACCTCCAAGGAAGGAGAGGGAGGCTGTTCCACTATCAAACACCTTTTACTGTCAGACAGTCCTTCCTGATATTTACTCAGAATCACACAACCCACATTTAAAAAATCTAGTAAATAATAAGTCAAGCTGTGATATTGCCAGTGTAAGTAATGAATAATGTTTTGTTTTGTTTTAATCCAGTTACATTACTGGGGGCATTGTGTCATTCACCATTGGCAGTTCTGAAATGTGAGCTACAGAAAACCTTTTTTTTTTAAATGCTATTCATTTAATTTGATGAACATTTGAATTTGTATGTATTTCAACTATATTTAATAGCCTTTTTCTATTTTGGTGTGACCTTATTCTTAGCAATTCTATACCCTTGGCCATACAGTGTGATTATTATTTTTTTTTTTTTACAGAAAGTAGCTTTAATGCTTTATACACTTAAAGTACCTAGGCCTATACAATTATGTGTAACAGCATGTGAGGTGGCCTTGATTTAAACAGTTGACATTTCTATATTTTTATTTAGTGCCAGTAACCGGTTTTTGCAGTGCCATTCAATGGTACAAGGTGCCATTTACCAGAGACTGACATACTGAAATATATTATCATATAATGAGAATATATTTAATGTTAATGGCTTCTTTTCTACATGTATGCATATAGTCTTGTTTCTCAAGCTGTGTTTTAGTCACCAAAACAGTTATTAAGTGTTAGAGCTCTTAGAAACACAAGATAGCCTATTACTGAATTTACTTGTATCAAACCTTAACATGCCAATTGTATTTTTTGACTTGTCCTATAACATGTACTGGTACATGTTCTAATGGAAGAATAAAATACTGAGTTTCCTTACCGTGTTTCCCCCATTTTAAGACACCGTCTTATATATATTTTCCCTCAAGAAAACGCACTATGGCTTATTTTGGAGCACTATGGCTTATGTGGAGTTAACCAGGGCTATCGACTGTCTGGCTCCGAAGCGCCCTCTCCGATTGCATGGAGCCCGGACAGCCCCATGGTTTTCCCCGGAGCTGAGGGCGATGAAACAGTCGTTGAGACGGCTAGAGCGCCGGTGGAGGAAAACTCATTCTGAATCAGACCGGACACGGGTTAGAGCTCAACTTCGAGCCTACCAAGTGGCAATGGCGACGGCGAAGAGGACCTTCTTCACCGTTTCTATTGCATCTGCAGAAAACAGCAGCAGGAGACTCTTCCAGGTGGTTCGCAATCTAGCAGAACCACCTCCGTCATCGGGGTCTGGTAGGGACCCCAAGATCTCCTGCAATGCTTTTGCAAAGTTTTTTGCAGATAAAGTCGCTCAGATTCGGAAGGAGGTAGACTCTACCGTGGGAGCAGAACCGGGGCGGGAGAGTGCTAGAGCCCTGTCTGAACAACTCCAAGCACGCCTGGAGGATGCGGACCATTTGGATCCCTTCCAATCGGGATTCAGGCCTCACCATGGGACTGAAACTGCCTTGGTCGCGCTGGTTGATGATCTCCGGCGGGCTAGGGACAAAGGTGAGAGCTGTTTCCTAGTTCTGCTGGATCTCTCAGCGGCCTTTGACACCATCGACCATAACATCCTTCTGGACCGTCTCGAGTGGTTGGGAGCTGGGGGCACTGTTATACAGTGGTTCCACTCCTTCCTCCTGGGCCGTGTTCAGAAAGTGGTGGTGGGGGATGAGTGTTCAGACCCCTGGGCTCTCACGTGTGGGGTGCCTCAGGGTTCCATCCTCTCCCCCATGCTTTTTAATATCTATATGAAGCCGCTGGGAGAGATCATCAGGGGGTTTGGGCTGGGTGTTCATCAGTATGCGGATGATACCCAGCTCTACCTCTCTTTCAAATCAGAACCAGTGAAGGCGGTGAAGGTTCTGTGTGAGTGCCTGGAGGCGGTTGGAAGATGGATGGCTGCTAACAGATTGAGGTTGAATCCTGACAAGACAGAAGTACTGTTCCTGGGGGACAGGGTGCGGGCGGGTGTGGGGGACTCCCTGGTCCTGAATGGGGTAACTGTGCCCCTGAAGGACCAGGTGCGCAGCCTGGGAGTCATTTTGGACTCACAGCTGTCCATGGAGGTGCAGGTTAATTCTGTGTCCAGGGCAGCTATCTACCAGCTCCATCTGGTACGCAGGCTGAGACCCTACCTGCCCGCAGACTGTCTCGCCAGAGTGGTGCATGCTCTGGTTATCTCCCGCTTGGACTACTGCAATGCGCTCTACGTGGGGCTACCTTTGAAGGTGACCCGGAAACTGCAATTAATCCAGAATGCGGCAGCTAGACTGGTGACTGGGAGTGGCCGCTGGGACCACATAACACCGGTCCTGAGAGAACTACATTGGCTCCCAGTACGTTTCCAAGCACAATTCAAAGTGTTGGTGTTGACCTTTAAAGCCCTAAACGGCCTCGGTCCTGTATACCTGAAGGAGCGTCTCCACCCCCACTGTTCAGCCCGGACACTGAGATCCAGCGCCGAGGGCCTTCTGGCGGTTCCCTCACTGCGAGAAGCAAAGCTACAGGGAACCAGGCAGAGGGCCTTCTCAGTAGTGGCGCCCGCCCTGTGGAACGCCCTCCCAGCAGAGGTTAAGGAGAGGAACAACTATCTGACATTTAGAAGATACCTCAAGGCAGCCCTATTTAGGGAAGCTTTTAACCTGTGATATTTTAATGTATTTTTATACCTGTTGGAGGCCGCCCAGAGTGGCTGGGGAGACCCGGCCAGATGGGCGGGGTACAAATAAAAGAATTATTATTATTATTATTATTATTATTTTGAGGGGATGTCTTATTTTTATTACGTAAGCCCAGCCCCGCGTTTTCCTTGGCGCCCTCCAGAACTGTGCCTATCACTATGGCTTATTTTCGGCGTATGGCTTATATTCCGCAAATGCGAAAAAATCCTGCTATGGCTTATTTTATGACTACGTCTTAAAATAGGGGAAACAGGGTATACCAAACCTTAACATGACAATTACTGGTGCCATCACCTTAGAATGGTTTAACTTTAACTATAAAACATGATTCACTTTTTAATTTGATATTCTCCTATTTTAAATGAAAATTCTTTAATATTTTCATTAATTGAGAATATTCTCCAAAAGATTATTCTCGAGAATTTAACATCACTATCCTGGTCCCCTGCTCCATAGGGATTTTATACACCGAAACCAGCACACTGAACCTAGCCCTGTCGCAAATTGGCAGTCGGTACAATTTTATCAGCAGCAGCATATCCTGCCCCAGTGAGCGGTCAAGCTGCTGCTATTTGCCCTTTCGCTGGGCACATTGGCTTAGAAAAAAGGCCAACTTATTTCAGATGAACTTATTTCTAAGGAAGCACAGGTCTCGTTGTTACAGCCACTGTGGTGAATCTGCCTCTTGTTGGGTTGGGAACACCATTTTGAGCTAGTGCCCTCGCATGCAGATCTGAAACCAGCTCCAGCCAAGGCTTCAAGTGTGGAGAGCTCAGCACTGGAGTTCTTGGTCTCAGGGCCAAACCTGGGAAACGTGCGAAACGGTATTAAAGCACACTGCCACAAAGCATCTTGCCTTTCCCTCATGACAGTCCTATCTCCACTTGCTTAAAATAATAAAAGAGCTGGGAAACCAGGGCAAATGGCACAGCATCCAACCATAACTCTGTTTTTACAATGTCACCAATGGCCCAACTGTGATTGCAGAAACAGCAGTGTGCATCTGCACCAAATCATATCAATTGCCCTGACACAGAATGCCCTCCAGGCTGCCCCTTATGATATTCTGTTAAACCCTTCTGGTTCATTGGACTCCTAAGGCTCTATTTCTGGCAGTCAAGTACAGCAGCATTTTTTAGCAGATTTTTGTCCTATTTTTCCAAAACTTTTGATATCTTCCATTCTTGAACGAATGGGGGGGAAATGAAGAGGGGGGGAAATAAAAGGAGGTTCAGGTATGTTCCTATGATGAATCAGCCAGAAATGCAGGCCAGGTCAATTCAACCGTATTACACACAGCTTTGCCAATGTTCTGGTTTTGCTGCCCACATAGCTCCATTGTTTTCTGGCACATCATACCAGGCTGCTGTGAAAATCATTCTGATAATGCCAAAGAAGAATATATTATAAATTCAAATGGTGAGCTACCAGCAGGAGGTAGGAAAAGAAAGAAAAAGAGAACCAGGCTGTGAAGCGTTTGATGTCCTGGACTGTGTTTTTACAAGGTTTTACTGCAATATAAACAGATTTGGCATGATAATTGATACAAGGATGAGAAGAGCAGAAAAATATGCAAAAAGCTCTTAGGGGAAGCACTTAGAAGCAGCGACCCTTTTGCTGATTTACACAGGGACCATTCTCATAAGACAGCGGCCTTTGCGTGGCGGCTGTTGGAGGAGCGGTTTGTGGTTGCGTTTGAGTCCTGAACCATCACTTCTACATAGGGAGCTCACATGCAGCCAAGAAGGTTTTTGTGATGGTCAATGGCACTTTTCCAAGTTGCTGCCATGGCAGAAATCACTCCATCCATTCTGAGAAATTCACACACAAAGGACTTGATCCATACTGCATATGGATCATGGTAATGTCATATCCTCCAACATTTCTCTGATGAAAATAGGGAAGTCCTATTATTCAACAACAACAACAACAACAACAACAACAACAACAACAACAATTATTATTATTATTATTATTATTATTATTATTATTATTATTATTATTATTATCCCCCCCTTTTGATTGGGTTGCCCCATCCACTCTGACCAGCTTCCAACATGAAAACATAATAAAACATTAAACATTAAAAGAAAAACTTCCCAATACAATGCTGCTTTCAGATGGCTTGGGGGTTGCATAACTTCATACCCTCCAACATTTCTCCCATGAAAATAGGGACGTCCTAAGGAAATGCAGGACATTCCAGGATCAAATCAGAAACCGGGACGGCTTCTGTAAATCTGGGACTGCCCCTGGAAAATAGGAACACTTGGAGGGTGTGTAGTTTCTGAACCAGCTCTCTCACCCACTTTATTCCAAGAGATTAGGAACAGTCTAAGAGACACAATATTTTTATTTTATCTCATCTCATAAGAAGATATCTACATGATCAACCTTCACCTTGTGATGAGATATATGAGTTGAAGTCTAAGCTTAGGCATGTGGGGGGGCAGGTTGTAGGCAAAATCAGGGAGCAGAGAAAGGACAAAGCAACAACAACAACAACTGCTTAACATCCAAAAATCTCAAAGCAGTGTGCAAGAGAATAAAAGGCAAATGTCACTGTAATTGGTAAGATACAATAAAATTCATGACCCACAGCTCCTCTAGAATGGCTTTAGTGAAGTGTTCAGCATGCAGTGAAAACACAAAATTCTTGGCACATTCTTTTTTTTCAGGCAAGGGGGTGGAGAGTGTTTCACATATCACTTCTCTCCCACCCAATGCCACCTTGCAGAAGAGAAGTGGCAGCGGAGGTTTGAAGATATGAGGTGGAATCTAAATGTGTAGTTCTGGCCTCAAGGTTACTCAGAGAGACAGAGTAATTTCCCCAAAGCCAATCTCAGCCAGCTTTATGGCCAAGCAGGAAATTGAATTGAGGGCTCCATGCACTGAACTACATTGGCTCTCTTTTAAGTTCTAAGATGCATAAATACTCCTAAATGTTGTCCTCTGAGGTAAATGTTTACCTCAGAGTCTTCACCCTTTTTGTATGGTTGGACTTCTGTGGAAGAAAAAAACCCACACCAGTAAAAAAATTACACTATCAATTGTGTGTGTTAGGAACAGTCAATTCCAGCCCTAGCAGCAAAAAGGTAGTACTAAGGGAATAGTATTACTAGTCAACATTAATGAGGAAAACGATGGCAGAGCTTAGGAGAGGAGGGGGGAAAATCACACAATCTGAACAAGTACCAATGGAGTCCACTTCAAATGCGTAAAATACCTCAAACACCAACATTGTGCTTGCTAAGTTTCAGGTCAAAATGGTTTTATTTCAGGGGGCCCTTGCTGTCCTAACATTTTCCACCGTTCACTCCTTCAGAAACTTATGGATTCGCCTTCATTTGAGGTTTTTAAGAAGGGGTTGGGTGGCCATTGGTCATGGACGCTGTAGTTGAGATTCCTGCATTGCTGGGGGCTGGACCAGATGACCCTCGCGGTCCCTTCCAATTCTACAGTTCTGATTCTATTATTCTATTATTTTATTCTCTGTTGTTTTAATCTAGGCTTTAGATGTCATTATTTGCATTTTTATGTTTCCCACAGGGAATAACAATATAACATTCAGTGAAACTATACGGTGAAACTATATATGGCAAAGGACAACCTACCAGTGAAAATGGCAAGTGTCTCACATTCTTCCTTTCCATCACAATGTCATACCAGATCATTCATTTTCCCAGAGCTGCTCCCAGTCCTTGGCTGCTGCTAGTGGGAGGTATGGGTGAAATGGGCCAAATAATGTCATTTCAATGTTTCAAATGCATTTTGAGAGCTCCGGGTTTGTTTGTTTGTTGTTTTTGTTTTTTAAGTAAGGAAAGCAGAGGATGTGTTTGTTTAAAAACGCATTAATAAATTAATGAATAAAGCATTTTCCTAAGAACACAGAAGAAGAGCCCTGCGAGGACAGATGTGAAGTTCAGCATCTGGTTTCCCAAAGTTACCAATCTATAGGAAGCCCACATGCAGAACGCAGAAACCCTCTCCTAATTTTGTTCCCTGCAACTGGTATTAAGAGACACGCTGCCTCTACTCCTCAAGGTAGCATATAATATTAGCGCCTATCAGAATCGATAGAGTAGATAGTGAGAGAAGATGACCATCGCCATCCAACTGCTCCCCAACCAAGTTATCAACTTCCCAGTGGTATGTGAAAACAGAACAGTGGGCAGGGTGGTTTATTTGGCCGGATCCAGCAAGGAGGGGAATTTATTTCCAGCGGCAGAATGCAAATAGTATTACCCAATATGTATGTGTGTGCACGTGTAGATAGGTAAAATATTGTGCACGCACACCAAGGCAATGCATTTCGATGTGCTATATATCTTCATCTATGCTCCCTGTGCTCAGAGAAGTAAAACGACATGTTTTCTAGAGCAGGGATAAATTAGAACTGCTGTGGGCGTGATCAGAATAGCACTCTCTCTCCACCCCCCACCCCCAGCAAGTCTCCCGAGAAACTACTAAAGAGTTATCTGTATTTATTTCACAAAAGTGTGCACCTGGCATAACAGTACTTCGACAGCAGAAACAAAGCCCTATTAAAACCCGACACACTATTATTAAAACGCACTTCACAGAATACACTGAAAACTATCACAAACTAGTGTTGCATTAAGGTTAGGCAAGGTGATGGTCTTTTAAAAAAATCCTGGTGGGCATGTGTTCTTCTTAGGTTTCTTTTACATTGTGATTATAAACCAGCTGGTGTTGACAGCTTCTCCTAAAAAAAACACCAAAAAAAACCTGGTAGGAAGTTTTACCCCCTTACCTATCTCTGTGCTTTCACATGTTTACAGAACACATATATAGAACAAACTGGCTGTTAAGTATTTGAAGAATACATTCACAATAGGAATTTGTGAGAAGTGAGACCATTCAAGCTGCCATCATATACCCACACACCTGGGAGAAAGACCCACTGTCAGGCGGCAGGGGAACCAACCCCCATGGCAGGTTGCCAGGAATGGAGAAGGCAAGGAAAAGTCCTTGCCATCTGCTTTTTTATTTAATATTTACAGAGAGAGGCTTGGGAATGCAGCCTCTTGGAATAATGACGTTGTCCCAAGTAAATCTCCCCATCTCTTCTCTCCGACTTCCTCATTCATCATCTCTTTTATGGGTGGCACTTAGACCTTTGCTCTCCTACTTTTAAGGCTCATCAGGTTCTGGGAGATGGTGGGTCTGGAATAGTGATAACGTGTCACTATCTAGTGATAACGTGCCAGCCAGCTGCTCCGGCTCTGCCTCCTCCTCCTCCTCTCCCATTATTTCCCAAGTTTCACCCTCATCTTCCTCTGAGCTGTGACCTCCCTCAAACCCCTGTTGTAATTCTGAACTGTCTTCCTCTTCTCTGGAAGGGTCAGGCGGTCTCCACCATTCCTCCTCTGCCCAGTCCATGACACCCACTGAATTCCATAAATTATTATTAATATGATATATGATATATATGATATATGATATATGATATATGACATATGATATATATGATATATGATATGATATAATATAAATGTTATAATTATATACTGCCATTCATTCAAAGATCACAGGGCAATTTGCAACAAAAGTACTTCCAAGTAGACATGCACAGGATTGTGCTGTTTGGATGTTTCAGCGGGGAAATAATAATTTTATATTAGCCATATGCCAACCTCTTTCTCAATAAAACAAAGACTGCAAACCTATACCTATTTAAATAATGCAATTAAAGTTACTTTCTCACACCTGGCACCTGAGTGTTTAAATAGGATATGGAGGAGTTTATCCTACTGTTTTGATAGCCCAGTTGTGCAAGATCCACTTTTCCATACAAGAAGATTCTCAGATGGAGCATAGCTTGTTTTCTCCTGCTCCAGAGGGTAGGACTCGAACCAACGGCTTCAAGTTACAAGAAAGGAGGTTCTGACTAAACGTCAGGAAGAACTTTCTGACAGTAAGAGCTGTTTGACGGTGAAACGGTTTCCCTCAGGAGGTAGTAGGCTCTCCTTCCTTGGAGGTTTTTAAGCATAGGTTGGATGGTCATCTGTTATGGATGCTTTGGTTGAGATACCTGCACTGCAGGGGGTTGGACTAAATGACCCTTGGGCTCCCTTCCAACTCTACAATTCTATGATTCTGTGTATAATCAAACTTAGCAGGTGAGAACCTAAGAACAGCCTTCCTGGATCAGACCTAAAATCCATCTCTGCCAGCATTGTTTCGCTACAGTGGCCACCAAGTGCCTCTGGGAAACCCACAAGCAAGATATGAAAGAAAGAGCTCTTTCTCCCTCTTACTCTCTGGCAACCAGCACTGAGAGGCAAAACACCCCTGAAGCTGGAAATAGCATATAGACACCATGATGAATAGCCACTGAGAGCTTTATGTGTCTAGTCCTCTTTTTTATTATTATTAGTTTATATTACACATTTACACATTTAAAATCCCACAATCTCAGCATCTCAAATTCTGAGGGGACAAAACAAAAACAAAAACAAAAGCAAAATGTGTCTAGTCCTCTTTTAATGCTTTCTTTTTTTTTAACAATCCAGTACGGTGTCTTGCGGCACTTAACCCCGCGCACTGTTGTGTGAAAAATTACTCACTTGCGACCATCCTGAATCTCTTGCCAATCGGTATCGCCGGATGACCACTAGGCACTACTATTATGAGAATAGAAGAGGGGGGGGAAACCCCATCCACTTTTCTCAAAGCATGTATGATTTTATGAACCTCCATAATGCTCTCTCTTACCTGCCCTTTTCACATTTAAAAAGTGTTTCTCAAAGAGATCGTTCCGGCGTGTGTGTGCATGTGTACACACATCCCTCAGCGTGTGTCATGACAAATTAACTTTCTGTAGGTGAAAGTGAATCAAGGTACTAGCCACCTTCACGTCTAAAGGAGGTCCAGCAAAATGTTTTTAAAGCTAATTTAATTGCTGAAACATATTACCCCAAATGCTTGAGCTTGAAATGATTTGATTCCTTATGGACATTATTAAAACACACAGATCTATTGTACATTTCAGGGACATTCTGTCAAACATTAGAATTTACTCTGGAATTAGCCAGGGACTTGATGTTTGAAGTCTGCAAATGAATGTAAATCAAGTTCAGAATGAGTATATTAAAATGATGATTTAAAAGCACTTCAAAGGCTAATTGAAAGCTGATTAATCTAAATTTTGTTTCATGTCTTTTGCCTTTGTACACTGAAAGTTATGGTAACTTCCCTGCAATCAGTGCTCCAGGAAAGAAAAACCCACAGATATATTATACACACGAACATGCTTCTCTTTGCTAATTTTTAAGTTCAAAAGAAAGAAGCTAAACTTTATACACATAAAAAATAGTGTGTGCTTTCACAGCATGCTACATTTGCAACCAAAAGGCCAGAATATATATTAATTGTTTACTTCTGTGTGTATGTATATGGGAAGTTACCACAGATTTTGATGGGGGCTTTAGCATTTTCAGCCCCATTCTAAACAAGGAAAGAGATGTTGGCTATACTGAAGGTTCATATATTTTAAGAACCAATAGGTCAATATATAACCATGTTCTCTCTGAACCAGGGATGGCAAACCTGCTTCAAACCCTGGTTAAGATGTGAAATCTAGTTGGTGTCAGGGCTTTTTCTTTCCAGCCAGAACTCAGTTCCGGCACCTCTCAGGTGGGTGCCATTGCCATTATAAGAGAACAAGAGAGGCGTCCACGGTGATTTTCGGCATCTCTTCTTCTAGAAAAAATAGCTCTAGTTAGTGTTAATTATGGTCAGGACTAGTGCAATAAACCATGGTTAAAAATAAGGGGGAAAGGAGCACATAAGCCTGTGGCCCACACCAAACCTCTTAAACATGGTAAAGTTTAGCAGCATTACATATACACTAGGCTCCAATATAAGCTTTCTCTTCTTTCTATTTAAGTGATGGAAGATAGGCAAATACTGATTACTTTCATTTATTACTCCTGAGGCTGCATCATTTTTCTTTCAGGACTAAACTGCTGCAGTCCTTTGCGCTTCAATGTGACCTGCATTAGAAAACTTATTATTCACTCCTATCCATAGTAAAAAAAACAACCTGAAACTAATGCAGCTAGCAGTTAATTTCAAAAAAACATATCCTGCATTATCAGAGAACTGTAGGGGCTTCACAGGTCATCTAGGCTAATTTCCTACTAAGAGGGAATGACTCCTACACTGCCCATCCCTGCCAGCAGCTCATCTAGCCTCAGATTCAAATAAGGCAGCAATAGGAGATTCTTCACAACTTCTCTAGTTTGATTCTTCTACTAGCCAAATCATGCCTATCATTAGAAAAGCTTTCCTAATAGTCAACAAAGTGTTATGGCGCCCAAGCTACCTATCATACAAATGTTAATCTGTCATACGGTTCCTCAAAGGCATTGGTGCACCTTGTTCTCTTCTCACGTTGGAGCAAATGAAGAACGTGGGCATCACTGCAATAGCCATACGGAATGAATGCTATAACCCTTTTCAAATACACATTAAAAAAATGAAGAAAAAACCCCAAAACCTAAGAAAAATGAAATGGAGACTTGTCCATCATCATAGGTGTTATGTATTCAGTGACAGGTATTCAGTGGTCTGTGTTTGCCTGAGCTTGAGTCTGGACTAAGGATTCTGAGCCCCTGTGTTCTGATTCGATAACTGATATCCAATCACAGAACATTTCAGGACTTGGGCCTCTGCCATTGGCCCTTAAACTCTGAGTCATGATTCGCAGCTTGGAAGTTTAGACAACCAATCACGTTGGGAGTGGGAGTGGCCCAGGCCTTCAGGAATGTATATAAGCTTTGCCCCTGTTGCCCAGTTATGTTAGTTCAATAAAGGTTCTTGCTGTTATCACTGTGTCTTGCCTCGTGGGAACCCACCTACACTTCAATAAGATAGTCTTACACCCTGGGGTCACAGATTAGATTTGACCATAAATGGGTGGCCGCTGTAGGCCAGAGTCTCTTGCCTCTTGTCAGTAATGTTGACATAGGGAAGACACATGGTGTCACTGTGTTCAGAGTTTTCCCCCCTCCCATGATACGTCACTGGCTGCCACTTGAGGAAGTGGTGGGTAGCAAAATGTCATGCATGATTTTGTTGAACCACATATCTTCATTAACTAAATGGTACTGGGGAGGTGCAGGGGGGGCCTGTGGACTGGTAGCATTCATTATAACGTGCAGTTTGGGCCTGAGACCCATTCATTTTCCGGAAAACTGAAGTAGCTTTCCAAAGTGAATTGCTTTAGCTCCGTTTCAGCCCAGGCTAGTCGGCAAAGGCGGAGGATAAATGAATCCCCAAAGCACTGCAAAACTTCCGCAGTAAAAATGTAAATGGATTATCTCCCCTATTAATATCTCACTAAACAGCCACACTTTAGAAGCAATCATTTATCTGTGGCTCACAACATAAAAGCTAAATGATATTTTCACCATGAATCACTGGGTTGCTCTAAGATGAGTGTAGATGGTGGGTTGGGCCTAACTCAGCAATCTCCTAGGAGGAAATAAAATATTCAGACCATCTTGCAAGTAGGCTTCTAGTTGTCACTCTCTCCACCCCACCCACAACCGCAGAACCAATTTGCAAGCAATACTTAATTTTCTGCCAACGTGACGGTTGGGCTCTAGCACTAAGGAGCATGAATGAGATTTGTTCTGATTGAGTTTTCAAAGGCACAAATACAAACCCGGTAGAACAGTCTTAACACTTCTACTGTATTGGGTTGATAACCCAGATATTTTTTTATCCATCCAAGCTACATAGCCCCAAAGGAAGCTATATGCCACTATTACTGTGTCCTTATTCCTATTATAGCCATGCAGTTGTCTGCTGCAAAGCACAACACTCCATAGGATAGAGCCCTACAGAACTTCATCTGCGCATTCTTCAGGGCATGACACGTTTCCTGTGGGTGTACAAAAGTTCTGGAAATGGTACCAGAAAAAGGAACCAAAATAACCAAGGGGTTGGTTTGAATTTCTATATGTAAAAAGCTAACATGATTTTAGTTGGGGGTTTTTAAGATGGTTAAAGATGGAGAGTAGAAAGAGAAATCTTTGCCTCCCTCTCTCATAATGAAGGGGTCTTAGAGACTGCCTGTGGCATGTGGCTGGAAACAGGATTCTGAACTAGGTGAACACACCGTCTGATCCAGCAGGGCCTCTCTCAGGGTTCTTCATATAAAAATAATTTGTTCTCTAGAGGCTGATCTACACTCATGGTTTATAACGTTAAGGAAGGGTTAAGGAATGGTTTGCGTAATGCAGATGGACACATTACGCCCTACTTTTAACATTCATAATGCGCTATTAAAATGTGACACCAGAGGGCGATGAGGAGCAACCAGCAGTAGGGAAATTGCGTTTTTATGGAGGAAAACAAGGTACTAAGCACTTTTAATTTACCAGTTACAGGTAGGTAGCCGTGTTGGTCTGTCATAGTCAAAACAAAATAAATTTTGTTTTAATTTACCAGTATGTCCTGTGATGTTTCAGAACGATATATCTAATAACATTTTAATAAAGTTATAACAGGTCAGTGTAGATCCAGGACTCGGCTACATTAGTAAAGAAAAAGTGTTTTTATATTAGTTATAATGCTGTGACACCAGATGGCGCTGTGGAATCCCGTCTTTCGCCAACGTGATTTCCCATAACAAAGTTTACAATGCGTTTCAGCAAAACACTTTTTTGATGTGTCTAGATCCAGCCGTAGTCTAGCACTTACTCAGATCTCAATAAACTGTGCCTCACCAAACTGACGAGACTGTTTAATTATGAATCCAGGCTCACAAGACTATTTAGAGGCATGACACGTCCAGATATATTGTCATAATACTTACCATTTCTTAATGTGAAAAATGCTTTACAGTAATTTCTAAGGTTTGGGTGGCCCTCATCTAAGAATTTTTGGGCCAATTCCCAGCAAGTGTCCATGGTGGAAAATGCCTCATGGTATGCCCAATAAACTGCTATCTTACACTACTACAGTACTGGGAGATCTTTATCCACCTTTCGCTTCCTGTTGTTGCTGCTCTCCTGCTTAGATCAACATGCAATTAGAAGTTGGAGTCACCTCAACACCCAGTCCCATCCTTCCCTCGGGGCTGTTGAATATCACTTTACTATGCACATTTCATAGGAAATAATCCTTGGAAAGTTGCTAAGTAATACAGTGGTACCTCTGGTTACGTACTTAATTCGTTCCGGAGGTCCGTTCTTAACCTGAAAACGTTCTTAACCTGAAGCACCACTTTAGCTAATGGGGCCTCCCCCTGCCGCTGCGCCGCTGCTGCCCAATTTCTGTTCTCATCCTGAAGCAAAGTTCTTAACCCGAAGTAATATTTCCGGGTTAGCAGAGTCTGTAACCTGAAGCATATGTAACCCGAGGTACCACTGTATAGGCTGCCTGACCCAGCACAACTTTTTAAGATTTGCTATCCCCTCCCTGGGCCCAACTCCAAAGAGTTGCATATGAAATAGAATCCGCCGCTCCAACCTTGAATTGTAAAACTCATACAAATAAAATAAAATAGCTATCCTGTTATCTGTGCAAACCAGCATTGTATTAACAACGTGTTATGCCAAGTGATATTTAGCTGACACTTTCTCCGAATGAACAGAATCAGAAAAACTCTGTGTCTCTATCGAGAATATATTAGTCATGCAGTGGTGGATTAATCAGTTTGCAATGAATATAGAGTACATGTCAGTCCTTGAACAATGTGCAAATTACTTGAACACACTGCTACAGATGGGAGAGATTTTTTATTACATTGTGATATGCATCAGCGAAATGGAAACACTCGTGTTTTAGCTTTGCCGCTTCACGATTTTTTAGCTGTTTCCAAACAATTACTCCCTGAGAGAGGGAGTGAGAGCCTCCCTGGAATTGCGTGGGTGCCCAGTAATCAAAATATAGGAATATTACAAGGGAAAGGAGGTGGGTATACCTCTTTAGAGGCACCTTTGGTTAGTGGCATCTATGCTGCTATTCTGCAATTCCAGTTTCAGGAGTTCCACCGCCTGCTGGGCTGGTGTTGTTCAATTAGTCTAGTCACAGCTATGGAGTCCCTCTGGGAAAACCACAGTATCTGGAAAGTGGCAATAGTGGACAATTCTCTTTCCTGTTGTGTCCTCTGATAGTTACTGCCACTTCACTGCAAATGCTGAAAAGGAAGACTTCTTGCCCACTAAGAACCATAACTGTGCCTGCACATCATTTGATTTTGGCAAGGTGATGGCATCAGGTGTCACAGGTACCTGTTGGGTGAGGCTATTAGCACAGATAAACCCATGCACATAAATCCATGCTATTTTAAATCTCCCACTGTTAGAAAATACTGTGCATCAGTTTCTTTCTTTCTTTTTACCTTTGGAAATTGTGCACTCAATCTCCCTAGTGCATGATCAAACACACACACACACACACCCACACACACCCCTTACAATCTTTTTTTTAAAGCAACAATAATGAAAAGAGCTATTTTCCCATGCCACACAAACAAAAAGTTGCTAGTGTAAAGTCAAATCATGACCACAATAAAGTATGATTTGAGTGTTTAAGTAAATGGTGACAGTGGGAGAGAAGGGAAAGGGATGCAGGAAATAATCTTAGATAAGCAGAGCAACAGCACCAATCCTTCACCCTGCATCTGCAGAGAGAGGGCTGAGATTTGAAAAATATTAGCAGACAGTGAAGTGGATGGATTTAAGGGAGAAAGATTGCCCTGTGGGTTTATCATACGAGTTTAGCTTCAAGTTGTGGTTGGTTTTAAAAGCTGCTTACCTAAGATACAGCAAAATTAAAATAATGTGTGTATATGTATGCAAAGGCACTTGTGCATATGTAGAAAACAGGATTCTGTGTGCATATGTATTTTACACAACAATCAGTTCCACATACTAGAATTTCTATAAAGAGGAATATGATACATTTTTCTATTTCCCTGTACAGTGTCATGCCAATATCACTGTAGAACAGGGGTGTCAAACTCAAATTCATCGGGGCCGCATCAGCAGTTTAGTCACCCTCAAAGGGCCGGTTGTATCTAGGACTATGTGTCCACTTACTGTTTTTTGTAATAATCCATCCCAGCGCCGACTGCAGAGAACGAGGCGTCAGGGGGCTTGCAAGAGTGCCCTTTGTGCCTGCTGCTCTCGTCGTGCACGAACCAGGAAATACGTTTTGCCAAAAGTATCTGCCCATAGCTGTCAAGTTTCGGATTTGAAAATCAGGGATCAGTAGCCTCACCTGTCCCGGGGACAGTCTATGGTTCTCAGGGACAGTCCAGGCTGCGGTAATCCCCCCAGTTTTTGATATAACTGTAAAAACTACTCTGAACATTTATTATTCCAAAAATGAAACCTTCATATGGTTGTAAATATTAAGATTATACCAGCAAGAATGAGTCTTTCTGTAAAAAAGATTTTTAAATCAAGTCTTACTGACTAGTGATTTAAATCGTGATTTAAATCAATTTGATTTAAATCAAATCCACCCTGTTTACCACTGAGTTGGAGCACAAGAAAGTGTTTTCCCTCCTGTATGTTTAGTCGGAATCTCCTTGCTTGTAACTTGAAGCCATGAAGTCCTACCCTCCTTAAGATATTTGCAAATGGCTATCATCTCTCCTCCCAGCGCTCCTCGTAAGGCTTGGTTTTCATAACCTTGAAGGATATGATCTGTCCCCTCCCACTTGCTACTCCTCCCTCATTAAAAAAAAGTATATGGGGAGGGAAATATTGCATTGCAGGGGGTTGGACTAGATGACCCTTGGGGGTTCCTTCCAACTCTCCTATTCTTTGCTTCTGTAAAAACAACCCCAAATCCTGAGAACTTGCAGGGGAATCCTGGGAGGCAGGGAAGAGAGAGAGAGAAGGAAAGGAAAGAAAGAAGGAAAGGGGGGTGAGAGAGAGAGAGAGAGAGAAGGAAGGAAGGAAGGAAGGAAGGAAAGAGAAAGGGTGAGAGAGAGAGAAGGAAAAGGAAGGAAGGAAAGAAAGAAAGAGAGAGAGAAGGAAGGAAGGAAGGGAGGGAGGAAGGAAAGAAAGAAAGAGAAAGGGTGAGAGAGAGAGAAGGAAGGAAGGAAGGAAGGAAGGAAGGAAGGAAGGAAAGAAAGAAAGAAAGAAAGAAAGAAAGAAAGAAAGAAAGAAAGAAAGAAAGAAAGAAAGAAAGAAAGTTGCACCTACGGTATTACCTGCTGATTCCACTCCCCACTGCAGGGTTGATATGGGGAGGGGAGGGGAGGAGTAACAGAGGGAAACGAAGCAGACCAGCAGCGGCTGCAGGAGCTCCTGCTTCTCCGCCTCCTCTTGCTGCTGCTTCCAGCCAAAGGAGGCGGGGAGGGGAGGGGGCGGCATGCAAGCCAGTCAGCCAGCCAAGCGCCCTCCCCCCAGACGAGCCAGCCGGGCACACACACCTGGCTTGGCTCGGAAGACCACCTTTTCTTCCCTCCGTGCTCCAGCTTTACACTTGCCCTCTGCATCTCCTGCTTCTCTGCCTCATCTTGCTGCTGCTTCCATCGGCCGTGGCGCAGCCAAAGGAGGTGGGGCGGGGAGGGGGCGGCACGCCAGACAAGCGCCCTCCCCCCAGACAAGCCAGCCGGGCACACACACCCAGCTTGGCTCGGAAGACCACCTCTCCGTTCTCCAGCTTTACGCCTGCTCTTCGCTGTAGATGGCAGAGAGGAGGCGAATGGTCTGCGCAGCCCACCCGCTGCCGTTCAAACATGGCAAACCACGCCCCCCGCCAGCCGGATTGGCTGGTGGGGTGGCATGACGCGTAGGGCGCCTGGAGCCGGCTGCCTCAGCTGCACCGCCTCGCTCGCTGCCCCGAACAGGCGCTGCAGAACGGGACAGGGTCCTAGCGCCTCCGGAGCAAGAGGCGAGAAGGCACCAAGCCCCGCTCTCCCCTCCCCGGACCATAGCGGTCTGAGACTGAGGTGGGGAAGAAGAACTTGCTCTCTCCTTGCCGGGAGGGAAAGAGCCCCGCTGGGGCTGCCGATTGGCGCAGCCGCGCCATCCGCCCGCCCACCGGGGCTAGCAATTGGTGAAAAGATGCCGAGGCAAGGGGAGGGGGGAAGAAAAGTTGATTTCTGCGGGAAACAATAAGCGTTCGACTCCGAGTCTTCCTCTCTCCGCTCTGCTCCCTTCCTCTCGCGCGCGCTGACCTTCGCCGCCCACCGCCAATCAGCGCGCGCTCACGGGCCACATGACGAGGTCTCGCGGGCCGCATTTGGCCCGCGGGCCTTATCTTTGACACCTGTGCTGTAGAATAAATATGTTTTTTAGCGGGGGGCGGGGGGAGGATACCAGAGAAGGCGTAATGTATTTCAGCAAAAACAATTGATCCTTTTGCTTGTGGGCTTCAAATAGGATTTTTTGAAGAGATAACAAAACCAAAAAGAGTGTGTGTGTGTGTTGTAAGGCTACATAACCCAAAGTAGCTTAATTAGATAGTGATGTGCAAAGCAAACTATGGCAAAGGTAAGAATATCCTCTTTGTGGCATTTGTGCCTGTTCTTTTGGGCAATTTAGGATTGATTTGGCCCCTGGAAAATACAGCACCGAGAATGGCTCCATGGATGCAAACACAGTTTAAAAATTGCTTCTGACCTGGTGCTTCTGTGCTTAAAAGTTGTCACATCCCGGGAGCGGCCTGACATTTCTGCAAGCTCAGCAGCACATTTCTTAGCAGAAATTTGCATCTTAGCAGAGAAATTTGCATCTTAGCAGAGTCAGGAGTTGCCAATTGTGGTTATGTTCCTGTTGGAGAGGGACAACAAGGTTCTTGCTTAGCCTCCTGACTTGTGTCTTTTGTGCAGCATTTGTAATGTGTAGACTGGTCCAATGGGGTTGTTGTTGTTGTTCAGTCGTTCAGTCGTGTCCGACTCCTCGTGACCCCATGGACCAGAGCACGCCAGGCACGCCTATCCTTCACTGCCTCTCGCAGTTTGGCCAAACTCATGTTAGTAGCTTCAAGAACACTGTCCAACCATCTCATCCTCTGTCGTCCCCTTCTCCTTGTGCCCTCAACCTTTCCCAACATCAGGGCCTTTTCTAGGGAGTCTTCTCTTCTCATGAGGTGGCCAAAGTACTGGAGCCTCAACTTCAGGATCTGTCCTTCTAGTGAGCACTCAGGGCTGACTTCTTTAATAATGGATAGGTTTGATCTTCTTTCAGTCCATGGGACTCCCAAGAGTCTCCCCCAGCACCAGTCCAATGGGGTAGCTCTCAGAAATCAACGATTTTCACACATAGCAGTGATGAGCCTGTGGTCTTCCATATTTTGTAGTTCAGCTACCTCTGGAAGGCTACAGGTTTGCCATCCCTAACACATAGTAGCCAATTTGTTGCTGCTTTTTTTCTTTCTTTATTAAACCTCATTGTGTGTATTCAAAACAGGGAAAGAGGAATATCACCTTCCTGAGATGTTTTCAGTCATTAATACACATAAAATGAACTAGGCACTTAGCACTGTCAGTATTAAAAAAAGTCTCTTGTTTGACATCAACTTCCCCCGTCCCCGTCCCCCTGCAAAGCAGTGCAGTATTCAAAAGCTAGAGAGAAGGTTCAGCTTTCCACCCTCACATGTCAAGTCCCATCAGATTATCTGAAAAGTTTTTCTAAAAAAGGAAATTTTAAGAGAAATTAGGCAGGCCTATTCACAGGGGAATGTTTTGTGAAGATAAAACTCTTGAATTATAAGACAAGCAAGGTTTCCTCCCATAAAAGAGCTTTGCTTTACAGGGACCTTGAAAAAGTTCAAGCTGAAACACAGCAGTAAAGGCAAATGGCATTCTGATATACTTTATGACGTGCTTAAAGTGAATGCAAACCTCCACACCATATAATAAACAAGGTGTTTTTTTGTTATTATAAAAGCCAACTCATCCACTCATGTTGGACAGAAGGACATGATTTTTTCTGTATCCATCTGAACATTAAGGAAGGTGCTAATGGCCACTTCAAGCAATATGACTACCATACTGATGCTGTGTGTGTGTGTGTGTGTGTGTGTGTGTGTGTGTACCTTGGTTTTATTGCATTTTATGTTGTAAGCCGCCTTGATAAATTTTATGAAAATGTGGATTATAACCATACAAATAAATACATAAATACCATGTGAAGGTTGCTTGAAACATTACACGGTTGCTACATGCTGCAAGCTGTTTTATGAGGTGCAGCTTCTACTATGCATGTGCTGCAATAAAATATTCCAACGTGGCAAGGAAGCAGTGGGATTCAGCAAAACTGCACCAATGAACAATCTTGTCTCAATAACAATAACAATAATCAGGGCTTTTTTCTCAGCCGGAACTCAGTTCCTGCACCACTCAGGTGAACACCATTGCCATTCTAAGAGAACAGGGAAGCTTAATGGTGAGTTCTGGCACCTCGTTTTCTAGAAAAATAGCATTATCATTATTATTATTATTATTATTATTATTATTATTATTATTATTATTACTTATATGCTGCCCACCTGACTGGGTTGCCCATAAATGACGGCACAAGCATTGCAAACACCTCTAAAAGGATATTGCCATTCTAGAGCTAAAAGAGGCTCAGAAAAGGAACTGACCTGCAAAGCCAAAGAGCACAATACTGAGCTTGATTAATTCATAGTCCGGCTCTGCTTAAGGCAGTCTTCTGTCTTCTTTAGTTAATGGTCTGGCCTATATAACTTAGGACCCACCAAGCTGAATGCAGCCTTCCAGCTCACCTACTGAGGTCTCAATAAATTTGCAGTTTTTGTTAAGTACCCGTAACTATAAATTTAGTGGCCTGGTAGGCCACTGTGCAGTGGGCTACATTTGACTTGGTGGGTCACAAGTTGTACAGGCTTGCAACAGGAGAAAAAGCATGGGGGCAATTGGGCACAACTAACCACCCATTAGATTTTGGAATATTTCTCTATTTTTTCTACACAGAGACAGGCACAGACACCATTCCTAATATCGCACCTGTCTTTTTCGCCGTTCCACTTCCCTGCTCATTCTTCCCTCCCCCCAAATTTGCTTCTAACTAGATCAAACAGGCATTTGGAATTATTAACAGGACACCATAAAAGGCTGAAAATTAGTCACTTGGCTTAAAAGAGAAAGAAAACACACCTCATATCTGAAGGGGCACTGTGTCCTCACAACATTTAAGGATTACAGGATGACACAGCAGATTTGATTTACACTCTCTGTGCAGTTTGTATTAAAACTAATCTGTCTTTAAGGATGATTGTTTTTGGCACAGAAAAAAAGGTTAAACAGTTAATTTCAAAAAAAACATAAAAGGAACTTGGGAGAGTGGGGGGATATCCAAACTCACAACTGTATCCATTTTCAAAATATATATCAAGCTGTAATTGCAAGATCTTAAGTGATGATTTGCTGCACCCTTGGCTCCCCAACAAAGACTTATTGCAGGGACTGTTCCTGTATATCCTAAACTGCAGCTACAGCTAGTTTAATGTTGTGACTACAGTCGTACCTTGGAAGTCAAACGGAATCCGTTCCGGAAGTCCGTTCGACTTCCAAAACATTCGGAAACCAAAGCGCGGCTTCTGATAGGCTGGAGGAAGCTCCTGCAGCCAATTGGAAGCTGCAGAAGCCCCGTCGGACATTCAGCTTCCAAAAATAGTTTGCAAACCAGAACAGTCACTTCCATGTTTGCGACATTCGGGAACCAAAACGTTCGAGAACTAAGCTGTTCGAAAACCAAGGTACGACTGTATATCAATTTTGACATTGTGTAGACTACAGATTGGACTATGTTGTTTGCAGAACCAACGAATGAATACTATCTGATCAGATCAATATTATTATCTGACCCACGAAGACCATGGCTCAAATCTCGCCTCTGTCAGGAATATATTAGGTGGCTTTAGGCTAGCCATGGTATACAAAACAATAAAGAACTATCATTGGATTTCCTGTCCAGCTGACTATTCATTTAGCTATTGCCTGGCGTGGCTAAGGAGAGGCCCAGTTTGAATGTCACAATAGGAACATTGCTACCACATTCATGAAAGTAACCCAGATCAGCAGTCCATGTTGAAAACAGCCAAGCACACATATCTCTCGGATATGTAGTAACAATGAATTTTGTGGGTCAGGGTAGTCATTGATCACTTTTATACAGAACGGGTACTGAAGAGTCCTATTGCATTTGTGTACCAACTCCCCATTGTTGACATGCTTAATGATCTTCCATCACAGCAATATGAGGTTTCTTTCTAACCACTGTATATCCATATCCATTCTAGGGAGAGCTTACCAGCTTACCACTGGATCCTCCCCCCCCCCCCCCCAGAATGACAGGTGTTTCACACACAAAAACACACACACTTTGAGAAGCTAAGTCACAGGATTCCACTTTCAGGAACTTAAAATAATACACAAAAGTCCCAACAGGAGTATGGGGAACTACTCAAAGCATGTTATTGTCCGAGGCAGAAAATCTGAGTGGATTGCTAAAATATAACAAACTTTTTTTTCAAGGGGGGGGGGGAATCTGCTTTTCTTGAGAGACAATGGAGTGCACCTCCAGGGGTGAAGTCAAATTGCTGAGTTAGCAGCACCAAAGTGACCTCTCTGGGCAGTGTGTATGGAGGTCCTGGGCTGCCCAGATGACAAGACCTCCCTCTTGGCCTTGCTGATGCGGTCCAAAGGAAACCAGAGCAATATGTTTGGCACCAGCTTGTCTGCAGGAGTTGCCAGCAGGAGGCATACAAGACGCCATCCAACAAACTAAACAACTGACAATTTGGGGCTTCTCCATCCGAACTGCAACCTCCCCTTCTCACCTCTCTTCCCTACGAAGTAAATTAGGCTTGAGAAAAAGCCTCCTACTGAAGCTAGTAAGAGACCCCCAAGCCCTATTGCTGCACAGAATAGGGGCTGAATTACATTGGTGCATTGTGTATACTGTGCTTTCTGTGCTTATGTGTGCAGTATGTGAATATGCATGCTTAAATGTGAGTATATGGTATAAAGGTTTGCGTTGTGAGTGCGACAGAGAGTTTGGGGTGACCGTGTCCAGCTCTAGGCCTGCTCCCTTTGGACACAAACACTTTTGTTGCAGCCCTCAGCACCTCGGCAGTGGGAAATGTGGCCCTTGGGATGAAAAAGTTTGCCCACCCCTGCCTTAAATGACAGGTGGCAGATTCTGAAGTGAGATGGGCCACACGCTCCTTAACAACAGCCCCAACCCTTTCAGGCTGAGCACCTGCTGTGCTATCTGTGAAGATGAAAAAGAATGCCTATACATGAAATCATACACCATAATAAATGCCCTTTTCATTCAGGCACTACCTGTTAAGCACTAAAGCGCCAAGCCAGGTGCAGAGGAAGGCTCCCTTGCTACACTCGGGGACAGTTGTTTTCTCATTACATATGCTCACTGAGAATCATAATGCGCTCAGAGAGGTGAAGAACATAACTTCATTTTTTTTGCACGGAGCAAAAGGTTTGCTGAGCCACATGCTCAAATGGTCCAAGATCTTCTGTGGCATTTCCCAAAGTACTGCTCAGGAAATATGCCTGGTGTTACTGTTGTGGTTTATTCAGTGCTTTTAGCAGGCAATGGTCTGGTGAAAAGTGATCAAACAAGGGACATGGGGGACCAAGGTCCCACAACTGTGGCCATTTCTCTTGCCCTTCTTTCTGTCCCCACACTCTAATGTCCTATGGTAAGCTTTGTAAACCTTGTGCTCTCAGGATGTTTTGGACTACAACTTCCATCAGCCACAGCCAGCTCAGTTGTACTGGCTGGAATTGATGGGAGTAGTTGTCCAAAACTTCTGGAGAGCACTGGGTTGGTGAGGGACGCCCTATGGCAGCCGTTCTCAGCCTTGGGTCCCCAGATTTTGTTGGACTAAACTCCCATAATCCTTGACCACTGGTCCTGCTAGCTAGGGATGATGGGAGTTGTAGTCCAGAAACATCTGGGAACCCAAGGTTGAGAAAGGCTGCCGTATGGTATAAGTCTCTTAAGGGATGTATGAATCTGCCAATTTCAGTTTTGCTCAGTTTCTCATTTTACCAGCCTTAAGTTCAATTTTCCACATTTCCAGAGCAGCCTGCATATATGACATAAATCCTCAGGAAAATTCATCAGCATTATCATGCAAATTCCCCTTAATATACACATTTTTTTGCATGCAGTTTTGACTAATATACACTATTTTGCAAGCAAGTTCCTCTAAAATATTGTATTCTTATATGTTGTTTTCACTAATGTATGCATTTTCAAGCATGCTTTCGAAAAATATACACATTTTTGTACACATTTTCTGGTTGGACAACTGAACTGCAAAATTCAGAGAAATGCTAATTTCAGATAGCTGTGTTTCAGCTTGTTTGAAAAGTATGCACTAGATAGTTTCTCATTACAATGCAAACAAAAATGAATTTATCCCCCATCCCTACCCCTCTTGCAGCAGATAATTACATGGGTATGAGAGTTTAGAAGCACTGTGTGCGGAATACTAAAGCAGGGGAAACACTTTGTAAATAGACATTAAACAGTACTCTCTGAAGGGATCCAAAGTCAGCTATTGTTAAAAGAGGAGTTCTGAGACTCACAGTGGTAACTGTGAGAGGGAACGAATGTACTTCTGGCCCCATTATAAATTTTAGACCTCTGTAATTCTTCTCCCTCTCTGCTTCCATTCCTTCCTCCAACATGCAATGCACAGAGCTTTTCTATTACAACATCTTCTGTCTCTCTGAAGAGGCTGCTCAGATGCTTCATCAACAATAAGTTCATTTTAAAGGCACCCACTTGAAGACCCACAGTTCTTACTGAACATATAAAGGGAGACATCCCAAATGGTGTCTGGGGAGACAGAAGTGGGCGAATAATGCTGGTGTCAGTCACTCATCTGTTATGTGATTAAAGGATGTTCTTTTCTTATAGGCTAGATACCAGCAACGGAGCATTTACCCGAATCATGCTCCAGGCTGTACTCACAACATCTTAGAAAGAACCAAACTCTTATGGAGACCTGATGCACCACTGATGCCTTCTTCAGTGGAAGAGTTGAGTTGCTGATGAGATTATGGATCTCTGAATGCCCAGAGAGTGGTCTCTTCCTGGCACAACATCCAGAGAAATATATTTGAGAACTCCTATTGAACACCGCTCTTAGTGCATGCCCAGATGGCATCTACTTGCACTCTCAAGTCTGATATTGTGGCACCTAACCAGAAGTGTGGAAGATTCTGAAAGGTAAAGCTTTACAGGACATTGCCTTGCTCACTGTAGGAAGATACTTTACATCCACCTCTCCCACATGCATGGCATTATGATGTGACATTAATGAATCAATTGCGTGGGTGTTGTTGTTGTTTTAAATAATGATTTTACAAACTGCTTTACACTATCTAAAACACCAATATTCTAGATGCAGGTTACATGGACTAATCGTCTAGAAATGTGCTGCAGAAAGGCATTCCCAGTTCCTGTTTATATGATCAAGAGTCTAAGGTACTGGAAGAACATTCTGTTGCTTAATAGGATTCTTTTCTTGGTGAGTCCTCAGGGGTTTCTCAGGGGTAGTGACAATCTATCAGCTAAATATGAATTTTTGTATACGCCGCAATAGTAAAACAGAATATTAACCCAATTGATCATTACAATAACTATAACAGTCAATCACCTCAATGTGTGCTTAGCCAAGTGGTTTCGTTGTTACCTTTGCCTGTTGTTTTAAAGATGGTGATTTAACATTGCAGATTAAAAATTTTCCAACCAGGGGGCATCCATTACTCATGAACAGGGGCTGACCTCAAAAGTACATCTAACTGCAAATGTAACATCAGGCCTGTCATTATATGTTTACGGTGGTGATTTAGGGCTAGATTTATAGGAATAACTGGGTAGCCTTTGCTCAGATATAAGCTCCAAGTCACAACCGGCTTTACCATCCTCAAACTTTCTGAAGCTCATTCATTTCCACCGCCTGCCCCCAGTAATCTCAGCTAACATTTTATGAGGGCAAAAGTACACATTATTGCAGCAAATACAGACCCCCAAAGCCCCCATTGCTCAGGCAATGGCAATTTGGGGCAGTGGGGCACTCTCAGAGGAAAAATGACAGAACGGAAGAAGTTGCAGTTTGGTCAGACTCATGTTGGTAGCTTCGAGAACACTGTCCAACCATCTCGTCCTCTGTCGTCCCCTTCTCCTTGTGCCCTCCATCTTTCCCAACATCAGGGTCTTATCCAGGGAGTCTTCTCTTCTCATGAGGTGGCCAAAGTATTGGAGCCTCAGCTTCAGGATCTGTCCTTCCAGTGAGCACTCAGGGCTGATTTCTTTAAGAATGGATAGGTTTGATCTTCTTGCAGTCCATGGGACTCTCAAGAGTCTCCTCCAGCACCATATTTTTTTTCTAAGAATGTGGCAATACTGATTTTTCTCTCTTTTTTCTTAAGCATTCCTCCACCCACCAGTTATCTTCTGCAAACTCCACCCCTCCACAACTATCCCTGGTTTATTTCTGGTCTCTGAGCTTTAGCTGAGGAAACAACAGTTGGGGGAAGAGGATGTGGGAAAGAACTGCCAGGCAGAGGAAATGTTAAATATTCCCTCCTGGGTGTTGGTTTCCCTTTTGCAAATGCTTGCCACCCCTATATGAACATTAACCTTACAAGGCTAGCACAAGTTTGGGGGTCTCATGATCCCCTCCTTAAAGCTCATTTTGGCTGGTTGCATGCTAGTACGCTGGGTCCTGATGTGTACTACTAATGCAGGCAACGGTCTCCTTAGTCCAGAAAGACCAGTTGTAAAAAACACACACACACATTGTCCATCAGGGACAGCTTTTTGATGAAAGGATATTGCTCTCCCTTGTGCTGCGTGAATAACAGTGACAACATTCACGTTCATCTGTTCTTTCTTCCCCTAAAGGTAATTGCAGGGCATGCATCCTTGGATGCAGGGATCACCATGGGAATTAGGGTATTTAACAAATCATACACTAAACAGCTGACTCCTGCGGATGCTTCAATAAAACAGGCAGAGCACAGCTGTCACCCGTCATACGCCTCTTCGAACACTATCCTTCATTACAAGCAGATTTGGACCTTCTCCTATCAAGCGCCAAGCAAAGAGCATAGCTTTTACCTGGAAAGAGATCGCTTGGGCTCCCATCCCCTCAGAACCACTCGTTTGTGATTATCTGTGCTGTGCGACATGAGAACGTTAAGAAAAGCCCTGGTGGATGAGGCCGGAAACTCTTTCAGTTGAACATCCTGTTCTAGCAGAGGCCAACCGGATGTCCATAAGCATCTCACAAGGAGAGCGTCTCATAGAAGTGAGGGAGTGGAGACAGAAGTAGGAAAGGATGACCTCATCCTGACCCCGAGTTTTACAAGACACTTTCTAATTGTCACGAGGCGGAAGAAAACGTGCACCAGCAGCCAACCTCCTTGCCCCCGGACACAAAACCCCACATGTAAATGATTAAGCGGAAGCAAAAATGCTAGTAGATCACCTGGCTTAAGAAGTTTCATTTCAGAATAAGACAACAAAACTCCATGTTTGCTGCATTAGCGCCTGTTACAGCTCTTGTCTGTCCCTTCTCCCACTTCTCCAGTCTGTCAGTCAGTCAGTCAGTCAGTCAGTCAGTCAGTCAGTCAGAGCTCTTCTTGTCCTTAGTCCCCTGTGATGTTTTCCCACATTTTTTCTCTCATTAGCCCGTCTTTCCCTCAACTTCCTGAATACCGCTGCCTTTTAATACTGTATATAATGATGTCAGTTACCAGTTAATGTGAACAAGCGGTACTATTAATAGAGATGTCTAGGCAACTTTCCATTCCGACCCCTCAGGAAGGCCTTTAAGAACAACAGAACAAAATGCACTGGGCAAATTCTAAGGCAGAAGGGGGGGGGAGCCACATTTTTTCAACACCTTAGGACATCATCTCCTTTGTTTGTGGGTTCATAAATGGATGCTTAGAAGTTTTTGCATTTATTTATTTTTAATTCATTTTAAACTGATTTTAATGTTGTATTTTTAAATTATTGCAACCCAGCCTGGGACCTTATGGTGCAGAAATTCTTACCTTATGGTAAGAAATTGAAATAACAATAGTAGCAACAAGTGTTAAAAAGGTAAAGATACCCCTGACCGTTAGGTCCGGTCGCGGACGACTCCGGGTTGCGCGCTCATCTCGCTCTATAGGCCAAGGGAGCCGGCGTTTGTCCGCAGAAAGCTTCTGGGTCACGTGGCCAGCATGACTAAGCCACTTCTGGTGAACCAGAGCAGTGCACAGAAACACCATGTACCTTCCCGCCAGAGTGGTACATATTTATCTACTTGCACTTTGACGTACTTTCAAACTGCTAGGTTGGCAGGAGCTGGGGCCGAGCAATGGGAGCTCACCCTGTCACGGGGATTCGAACCGCAAGCCCAAGGTTCTGTGGTTTAGACCACAGCTCCACCCGTGTCCCCCAGCAACAAGTGTTAATCATTAATAAATTACTACTAATGATGATGATGGGCTACCTTTGCCTTAAGAAATATAATAATAATAATAATAATAATAATAATAATAATAATAATAATAATAGGCTTCCTTTGCCTTAGCTACCCAGTTTCCTAGACCTCTTTTCACAGCTTTCCACCCTCTCTTGATCCTACTACCCTCAGGCCTGTGTAAGGGGTTTTTCCTTTGTCAAGTGGATATTTAAATCCCCACATAAAATGCAGCAAGCTCCTGATTTGAGCCCCATTCCCCGAGAAGCTAGGATATTCAACAACATTCCAGGGCATCAAAGGAGTTCTGCTATCATTGTCTACAATGCACCCTAGTATAATCTCCTGCCCACTTCCAAACTGGGCAGATTGCCTGTTTCATTTGAATTTGAAACAAAGGAATTATGCCCCAAATGTACATACCAACTTTTATTTTCTTTAGTTTTCAAGGGAAATAATCCAACTTCTTACACTGCTTGGAAATAAGTGGCTGGGCCTATATTTGAACTTGAAACACATGAATATTTCCTGTGTTGCAAGTTTCATGGCTCCACCGTAAAGTTTATGAGAGATATTGCACTATAAGCAAACAGAAAACGTCAGTTGTGTAAAACCAAAGGCCTCCCCTTCGCTCCAAGCTTGGCCAATAAGATTTGCTTTTATTTGAGCAAAGACGAGAATGATCTTGTGTATGAAAGGATACAGCTCATTAATAGAAAATCTCTATTCTCTGATGGCTGATGTCAAGCCTTCCCTTCTCTTTTGCTGGTGTTTTGTGTGTGAAGCTATTCCCATGACTTTGCTAGGTCAGCAGTTAAACGTAATACCAAAGAATCCCTTTGAAAATTGCTGTGTGCTTAGAGTGAGGAACAATAAGGTGCTGAAGGTGAAACTGATTAGGTTTTCATTTGTGTAATTCTAGTAGCAATGCTTCTTCATGATCTTGCATATTTTGCAAGGTAAAATTCACGCAAGACATGTTGGGTTTTTTTTTTTTTTTTAATAAAAACCACCCACCTCCCAAAACCACACTATTCGTAGCCATGATCTTTAAAAAAGAAAATTAAGTAGTGCAATGTGAGAGAAATTTGGGTAGGAGAAACTGCCCCATCTAGGAGTAATAAAATGAGAGGATCTCATATAAAACAGCTCTTAGAAGACATAAAAATAATAAAGCTATGAATGAATGGGATTGCATTTAGAAGACAATATTAGCCAACATTCCCCACCCCTCCTCCCAAAATACATGAATTCAAGGATGAGATGGAGATCATTATATCCCAAGACTCGTAGCATACCCAAGGATTTTAAAATGCTAACATATCTAACTAAATAACAAGTGCTATTAGCTTTCCTTTCCCCAGTATTAATATTTGCTTTAGACAGTTACAAATGAGCAACTCTGCTTCGAGAAAGTAAACAAGCATATCACTCAAACCCAAAAAGAGATTTCTCTGTTCACTCCCTGTGCCTTTTCTCTTTTTTTAAAAAAGACAACAGCGATGCAGCAGAAAAGCGCCAAAATCAATTTTGTTGCTTACTGTTTCCCCTGATGCCTTTTCCAAGGTATTTTTAGTTGTTCTGATTAAAAATTTACTTCCTACGTACCACTGACAGCACAGTTCATTTCTGGATTAGAGTTTTATGTATTTCTTCCTAGCTCCTTCTGTATCTCTCTTTACCTAACCATGCAAAAAGAAGTATCCTTCCTGTCAGGCCTCGCAACGCGAGGCCCAGTTTCCTGCACTAGATAAAGGAAATCTCAAACATAAAGATATTCTGCTTTATTGTGTGTAACAAAAAGAGACTGGAATATGTCTCTAAGAAGGTGGCACACTCTCCTTTGTTAGAGGCCAGATGGTCAACCTATCAGGAATGTTAGTGTATTGGATTTCCTACATCAGCAAGAGTTTGACTACAGGACCCCAGAAATCCCTTCCAACTCTGCTTAAAAGGAGGACTTGAGGTGAAGTTGTGATACCATGTCACACGAGGCACCTTTTATTTCATGTGATGAATTTTTATATCTAACTTAGAGCCAAGTATCTTTGAGCTAGTGCGCTCACGTGAATAAATCTGGAAGATCAAGAGGCAAACGACACATTACGTACTGAGATGCATAACAAAGCTCCGATATTTTGTTTGTTTGTTTGTTAAAATGAAAAGCAGCTCTCTTGGAGTGGAAACAAGAGGAAAGAGCTGCCTGAGACTTTCCCCCATAAGTCATTTTCCCTCTCCGCAACCTATATATACTTGAGTATAAGCCGACCCGAATATAAGCCGAGGCACCCAATTTTACCACAAAAAAACTGGGAAAGCTTCATAGGAGCCACTGGCTGCCTCACTCGAGTATAAGCCGCGGGCGGCTTTTTCAGCACAAAAAATGTGCTGAAAAACTAGGCTTATACTCGAGTATATAGGGTAAGTTTCTCACACTCATAACACTTCAGTTCCTGTTCCTCCACTCATAAACGCTCCCCTCCCCAAGCTGCTCTTCATTTTTAAGTAAAAAAATACAGTTTCATTACAAACTAGTACAGTGGTACCTCAGGTTACATACGCTTCAGGTTAAGAACTCCGCTAACCCAGAAATAATGCTTCAGGTTAAGAACTTTGCTTCAGGATAAGAACAGAAATTGTGCTCTGGCGGCGCAGCGGCAGCAGGAGGCCCCATTAGCTAAAGTGGTGCTTCAGGTTCAGAACAGTTTCAGGTTAAGAACGGACCTCCGGAACGAATTAAGTTCGTAACTAGAGGTACCACTTTTATTTAGAAACTGGCAGCTTGAAGCCGAGACCCCTCTGAGGAGGCTGCTTTGCAATGGTGGCATGTGAGCCAAGCCACTCACTTGCCTGCATTGCCTCACAACCATGAATGAGGTGGTTTTCTCCATCCTATTATGGACTTGGGGTTTTTTTTTTTGCATTTAACTGGAGAAGACTAATTTCAACGTACATGGAAATGCCTGCCACATGGAAAAAGGTCACTGTGGAAAGCAATTGAAACCAGCCCCATATTACAGACATACAATCTCTGTTGGCCTTCAGACCCACAGTCTACATGCACTTTCATTATAACGTTTCATAGAAGGTTCTGTTCTGCCAAACTCCAGATAATCCTTCATGGAAAACTCAAGATTTCTTCCTAGTCCTGGGGCATTTTCTCTTTGCCTCTCTACCCCGAACCTATTCTCCTGCATCATATTTTCCTCTCCCCCCCCTGTCCTTGTTACTTGGAACACCTTAACTCAAGTCCATTAATCCCAATACATTTCCTGCTCAACCAATGCTAATCCCAATGACTTCTCAAGCGAATATTAATTTCCTTTAGCTTGCTTGTCCTTATTTTCCCCTTTCTGCTTGGTCCAGCCATGCAAATACCAACTACTTTAAAAAATAAAATAAAAATCTTCACTATATTTACAAAATTTGCACCCAAAGTTTGGCCCAGTCTTATCATGTTTGAACACTATATGCTTTTGGTAAACCTGTAAGTTTTTACAGGCGCTTTTCATCATAAACATCAAAGTGGGGGGGGGGGGTTTATATGTCCGACTTACTTTGGATGTGTATATTCATCTATGAGGTGAACTTTTTCCACCACATCTCCTCCAATGGTTCGAACTAAATCATAGAAGTCGTTTTCGGAGTATTTTTCAGAGGGCAGCCAGAAAGAGATATCGTTGATCACAGGAGGATATTTGCTGAGAGGCTAAAAAGCAACGACAAAAAGGTAATATTGCAGTTATGAAACAGCACTGAAGTGAGTTTTCCAATGGTGTAATACCGTTAATTGATTTCACATTCTATGGTAATTGTATGGAGGACAATTTCTCAAACAGTATATAAGGACATGAGCAGACCAGTACAATTACAGAGTATTTTCTACAAAAACAGAAAAAATAGCTCTTTACTCACAGGTACTTTTTCACCCAGCTCTGCCACAACTCAAGTCAGCTCATGTGTCCTTACATACTGTTTGAGAGAAAGTCCTCCATAAATATTTGCTATGGTCATGGCAGGCAGCCATAGGTGCGGATGTGTGTTTCAATGTCTCTTAAGTTTAATATGCATTTTAAGGTCTTCGTGTGATAGGTGCTGAAATGGAAATCTACGGGCACTCTCTGAAGAGAATGTATATCACCTCACTGAAAATTATGCAGAGTTCACTGGGGGCATTAAAAGCAGATGAACATCTAGACATGAAAATTTAATGGGCAGATCAGTCATCCACAGAACTTTTCCGAAAAACAGAATATATCTACACACAGAGACACTCTCTTGTGTGAACCCTTTTGTAAGTGCACATGTGAGCTCTTAATGTCGTTACTGGAAATGGTGCAGAATAACACCCTTCGGCCAGGTTCCCCAAAAAAGAGCTTTGCCTCTTGATTTTATTAGAGAGGCCATCTGCTGCTGAAGAGACTAGCTTGCATTTAGATGGCACAGTGGCTTGTCTCTTTGACAGCACGAAAGAAAATGCTGCAGTGAAACCAGAAAGCAAAACTCAGGCTGTGCGCATAGCTCTCTCCCATGACTCTCTTCTCTTCATGCCAGGTTCCCCCACTCCTACAAACCACAATTCACTTATTTATTTATTTGTTTGTTTGTTTATTTAAAAATACCTATAACCCTCCCTACATCTATAGATACAAGGACAGGATTTAAAACACAAAGCAAACAACTATACAACAAGCAACTGCAAAACAATAAAAACAAATAAAGGCAGCTAAGACAACAAAACAACTTTTCTCCAGTCTTCAGAGTAAAAACCCAGAAGGGTTTTTGCCAAACATCTTTTTATTGATTTTGCAATAATATAACTAAATGAACATAGTAACATTCATACAAAGAAAAAATGTGAACATGCCCCCCCCCTCTTGCTAGAAGCCTAGTAAGTGTACTCAGATTCAGATTCTATTTTTTGATCTTCACTTATGTTCGTTTGCTATATATTTTTGTAGTTGCTTCGACAGGGATCTTATATGTTATATCACCACAGCCTTTGGCAACTAAAGTAGAAAGGACACACATGAACATAGTTTTGACAAAGGGAAAGCAATTAGGAAGCCAAGATCCACACTGATGCAGCCAACAATGTAATCTCCATTTTGGACACATTAACATATGTAACAAATTGGTATCAACTGGCATAGAAAGCATCTGTTTCTTTCCTCCTTTCAATACTGCTACATTAGGGGTTATTTTCTCTGCAAGTGCTATTCTCCATGCATTCTTAAGCCATAGATCTAATCCTATACCTTGTACATTTCATCAAGTTTGGCCTATGGAGGTTGGTTTGGAACACAGAAGTTAAGCAGGACTTCAGTGTAATAGCTCTGAAACACAGAATTCCCAGTCACCATGTTTCCCTCATAATTCATTTTATACAGAGAATCTGTTGGGTGCTGAACCTTCCCCACCCTCCATTTTTTCCATGCAAGACCCTGTCGTCCTGGTTTTTTAAACTGTTTTTATTCTCCAGCAAGGCGGGGGAAATCCAGCAGATACATGAAGGCTAAAACTGGCAAACGTTTTTTTCTTTCCACCCGCCCCCGCAGGTTTTGCATGTTTATTTGTTTTTTGTTTAAATAATACAGAAAAAACAAAACAACCACAAAAAATAAAAGATTGAAAACAATCCATAAACATTGAAAATAAATATTACATACTTATCATATAATACTCCCCCCCACCCGCAGCTTCCCTCTGCCACAATTCGACTTCTTTGAATCTCTATTTCCACCTTTATCTTTGCATTCTCCAAATGTATCATTCTTTATATTTCTTTTATCTCTTCTCTCTTCCAATTCATAGATATACTTTACATTTTTATTCTAGGCATATTAGCATATCTTTCTTAGAACAATATTTTAACATATAATCTTCAAAACATTTCCATTCCTTTTTAAATTTTTGATTTGACTGATATCTTATGATTGAGGTTAGCTTTGCCAGTTCTAAATATTCATTTAATTTGCAAATCCACTCCTCCTTTGAGGGCAAGATTTGAGATTTCCATTTAGAAGCAATCGCTACCCTGCCAAAACTGGCAAACATTTCCTGTTCCTCCACCACTCCTACCCTGCAAATGTTTCAGCCCAAACGAGAAATTACATTAAGACATGTCTGCTGGTGCAACCTGCAGTTTTGCCCTTAAAATGCACTGCCATCAGGTGCATCAAGCGTATACAGATTTCCTTACTTTGTTCCCCCCCCCCCGCCCACAGCAGCTGATGTGCTGTCCTGATTAATACAATATATTATCTCAATAAGAAAATTGTATTTTACGCCTGGAAAATACTTTATGACAGAATAGTGAAATCCTAAGTGAATACCTGATAAAGCAATAAACCTGTAAGAAGGGCAAATTTACGGTGCAGTGATTAATACAGATCTGGCTGCACATGACGCAAACACTTTAATGAATATCTGATAAGGAATACTGTGAGAGTTTTAAATTAACAGCCCCACAGCGATCCCAATTGTGAATCTCAAATGATTATCCAACTTGTTACATGAATAAACTTGTCAAACCAATTCATCGCCTGTATAGCAATTTCGAAACTCAACTCTCGATAAAGCCATCACACCGGTGCTCTTGATGAAATGCCAGTGTCCATGAAAGATGCTTCTCCCGTTAACACCAATGCCACTGTTGCATGTTAAAGAGTTTCTACAGATAATGTATGGCCACAAAGCTCATGTGAACTGGTTGATTTATATTACCAATGCAATAAAGCACTGGCATGATTGAGGCAGTATTTTTATAGCAAAAATAAAAATATTTACTCTACTGTACACAATTGTATGCCTCAAGGTATTTATTTCACGTTTACATATATGAGATTTATGAACCAGGTGCGTACACACACAGTTTTAATTTCCTCGATGAGTTATTTATAAAATCATTTTTAACCCCACCTTTTGCTCCCTCCCTCATTCCTATGCGGCCCTACAGGCAGCTCACAACACGTTAAAAATTTAATACAATTAATTTACTGTAAGCAGCAAAGGAGGCAGGGAAAAGAAGCACCTTGGAAAGTCAATTTTAAAAACTGTGTTAAATTTGAATTAATTTGTTGTTAATTTGTTTTAAAAAATGGAAACCCAATAAAAAATTATTGGACAAAAAAAAACAAAAACCTTAATGCAATTAAAGCAAAGCAAAACTTTAAAAGCCAATAAAATATAATTCCAAACAGGAAGTGGTGGGCGGGGGCAGGGTGAGGGAAATAGATAGATAGATAGATTTCTTTATTGTCATTGTACAAGTACAACGTTGTACAAGTGCAACGAAATTGAATGCCATCCCCTAAAAACAAAACAAAAAACAGCACAACCCCCCCACACACATTTTCAGCCACACATGCACATACGTACACACCCATCACAACTCTCCAAGGTCATATTATCTAGTTACAGCATTTAAGATGGTTATAGCTCTTGGGTAGAAACTATTCTTCAATCTATTTGTTCTTGATCTAATTGTTCTATATCTCTTGCCCGAAGGCAACCTAAAAAGCCAACCAAGAGTGGCCAGCTAGACATATTACTTCAAGGATTATTTCAGCGTTGCTATCCAGTCTCTTGGTGTGTTGGGTTTTTTGCAGGAGAGGGTGGAGTGGGTAAGGGAAATTCAGTTGGGGAAGCTGAATTTGTAGCAGCAACATGGGAGTGTGCGATTAACTGCTTTCCTACCCATGAGAGAAAAAGGAAGATGCTTACGAAGTGGTCTGCTGTTGCTGGAATGAACACTCAGATATTCATGTAAAAGTCTCAAATCCTTTATGAGAGAGAGAAGAGTGGCTGTTTGACCTGAGCTGATGA
Source organism: Darevskia mixta (assembly GCA_034641385.1). NCBI lineage: Eukaryota > Metazoa > Chordata > Lepidosauria > Squamata > Lacertidae > Darevskia > Darevskia mixta. The sequence goes on from JAWWNH010000011.1 coordinate 25,199,323, forward strand.
CCAGAGGCATAGCAAGCCCAGGTGGTACCCGGGGCGGAATTTTTTTTGTCACCCCCCACCACTTTAATTTAAATTTTTTTTAAAAAAAATTAAAAAGTGTCACCCCCCTCTGATGGTGCCACTTTGCGAGGTGTGGGGTTTTTGTGTGTGTGTGTCTATTATCTCTTTTTTTTTCAATAAAGTTAAAAATAATAATAATAATAATAATGTTAAAAAAAATTTAAAAAAAATAAAAAGTGTCACCCCCCTCTGATGGTGCCACTTTGTGAGGTGTGGGGGGTTGTGTGTGTGTGTGTGTGTCTATTATCTCTCTTTTTTCAATAAAGTTAAAAAATAATAATAATTAAAAAAATGTAAAAAAATAAAAAATAAAAATAAAAAGTGTCACTCCCCTCTGATGGTGCCACTTTGTGAGGTGTGGGGGTTGTGTGTGTGTGTGTGTGTGTGTGTGTGTGTCTATTATCTCTTTTTTTCAATAAAGTTTAATAATAATAATAATAATAATAATAATAATGTAAAAAAAATAAAAAAGTGTCACCCCCCCTCTGATGGTGCCACTTTGTGAGGTGTGGGGGTTTTGTGTGTGTCTATTATCTCTTTTTTTTCAAAAAAGTTAAAATAAAAAATAATAAAAAATAATAATAAAAATTAAAAAATTTAAAATAAAAATAAAAAGTGTCACCCCCCGCTGATGGTGCCACTTTGTGAGGTGTGTGTGTGTGTGTCTATTATCTCTTTTTTTCCCAATAAAGTTAAAATAAAAAAAATAATAAAAAAGATAAAAATTAAAAAAAATTAAAAAAAATTAAAAAGTGTCACCCCCCTCTGATGGTGCCACTTTGTGAGGTGGGGGGGGTTGTGTGTGTGTGTCTATTATCTCTTTTTTTCAATGAAGTTAAAATTTTAAAAAAATTTAAAAATTTTTTTTTTAAAGTGTCACCCCCCTCTGGGGTGGAACCCGGGGTAGCCCCCCCCACCCACTTGCTACGCCCCTGCTTATGACACTGCTGTAGTGTATAAATAAGAAATAAATAAATAAGAAAGAACCACAACAAATGCTCTTGGAATACACTGCTTGCTTTTTAACAATGTCATCTGGAATTTATCCAAGAACCGGCATCAGAACCTTGCTTGCTGTAAATCCCAATCTCTTCTGATCCCACCCACCACCCCCATTACTATGCCTGGGTATAGCCCTGAATAGAGCAAGATCAATTGATAACATAATAATAAAAGCAACAGAAATGACTTACAACTCATGAAAACAGAATTCCTTGCATCATTTAGTGCTGGCGTTGGGGTTCTGTGCTTTCAACAGTTGTGACAGGCAGAAATACAGACTCTCCTAGTATAGGAATACAATTATAGGGAAGGCTTTACCTGCTGACATCCCGTCCAAAAGACATCTTAGTACTTGTGTGTGGCCCACAATTTACCTTGGGACCCTCCACTCCAGCCAGAAAACAGGATACAAATCTGCGTGACAAAAAGTGTGTGCAAAGGTGACACGTTTGTGCTCTCTTTTGCAGGTGGGGAGAGGGGCCCAATCTTTTTACAGCATACCAAACCCAGAAAACCCACTTCTGCATATAACATAGCAGCTAAGACTGATCTGTTAATTCAACTCGTGTCCCCAGCATTCTCCTAGGGTTACGGCACTCCTTAGTGCTTTTATTGCACCGATTTCTACCTTTTTCTAATTAAATAGCTTCCTAGGAGGAAACTATTAGGACATCAAAATTCATGCCAGGCGCAAAATACACACCTCCTGAGCAATTGCCAGCACAAATATTGCTGTTTAAAATTTACAGCACAGCGTAAAACAAAGGCAAATCTCTGTCATCATTCAATTTGAGCAGAAAAGTCCCACTAGTCATATATAGCTAAACATATTTCCTCTCCTGGTTGCTAAGGCCTCGCAATCTAGGAAAACGTGACTCGTGATCCTGCATACATCTTAATATGCAAAAATTACGGGGGAAAGAAACAAAACGAACCCAGGAATGCACAGGGCATCTGGAAAAGCTTCTCTGGGTCAGTGACGGAGCCGCAGTAATAGTTTGGGAAGTCACCAAGGCAACTTCTAAATGTGGTTTAGCAGATTTCACCACCACCACCACCAGATGTGGTTTGCTTCTTCACTGCACTAGACATTGCTATAGCTATAGTGAAAATTAGCCTTGGGGGTCGGTGGGTAAGATACGCCCAGCCTTCTTTAAGCCAGTATATGGCACCATCAAGCTATGTTCCCTAAGAGGTCATTCCGAAAGGTTTCAAATGCTCTGTTCAGCAACTGGTCTAAGCTCAGAAGTGGTGGCTGTGACTTGCTAATTGGGATTCCCATAATATCCACATCCCTTTGGTTTCCTAGAAAATGTGTGCCCTTTGCCACATGGTGGCCTTATATGATCTTACAGCAAGGTGCATGCAACCTGGCAGAAGTCAACCACGTTAGTCATATGACAGCGTAGAGACAGTGAACTTGGTTGAACTGGGAGCACAGAGTGGGGTTGTTAAAGCCTCTCCCACTTGCTCTTCCCGTCTGCAAATAATTGCTGTCCCCATGCCACCCAGCTCATGATAGATCAGCTAGGCCAGGGGTCAGCAAACATTTTCAGCAGGGGGTCAGTCCACTGTCCCTCATACTGTGTCGGGGGTCGGACTATATTTTGGGGGGGAAATGAACGAATTCCTATGCCCCACAAATAACCCAGAGATGCATTTTAAATAAAAGGACACATTCTACTTAGTTTGCCTACCCATGAGCTAGGCAGTATGGACAGGTGGGCAGAGCTCCCCAGGGCTTGGCAGGGCTTGCAGAATGGCTGAGGGTCAGGGGTTGCATTTGGAAACTGCACCAGCATCATTTAATAAAAAAGAAAACATCGACAATATGCGTAAGGCTGTAAATTAGTACTGGCCACAGACCTAGGCTTCATTACACTGGACTTCACACACCCTCAAATAATAACTGCTTGCATTTCCGAAGCTTAACAAACAAATGAATTACAAGTGTATCACACCTGGAGTTGGTTTTTTGGTCCTTTTTTTTTTTGCATCCGATAGCAAAGTTGAATGGGAGTTTTAACTGCCATTTGCACACTTCCCTTCTGAATTCCAAGTACATCTGGTGGCAGTTTTAACCAGTCAGCTAATGAAGGGAACCAACAAAAGAATCCTGGCTGGACTCAGGGCTTAAGTCAGTTCTGGCTTATGATCTAGAAGCAAAACAAAACTATATAGTGCCTACTACTGTAGTGGGTAAAATACCCAAAATATTCCTTCAATAAATCCATTATCAGGATTTATTTGCATTTACCAGGGTCAGGACAGGAGGACACTGGACTTAATGGAGCTCACTTATGAGAAAACATGTACTTAAGACTGACTTTTAAAAAGAAAAAGAAAAAATGCAACTAGAAAACTGCCTGATGTTAATAAGCAATATAAACAGAGGATGAGCTTGCATACTGAGGGGATTTTTCTTCTTCTTTTTGTGAGGGGGGGGTAGTGTATTTATGTGTGCTATGAGCCCAGAAATACATTTCTCTTCTCCCCATTCCTTATAAGTGAGTGCAGGTTGTGTTTGGAGCAGGGAGGGAGGTTTTGCCCTCCTTGCAAATGTTGTTCCAAACTGTTAAGTGATTCACTTAAGTGGGAGAAACCACAGTGGCGTATCTGAAGACACAACTGGAGTACCTGGTACCTGACCCATTGACACCAGTCCTTAAGTATTAACCTTAATGTTATCTGCACAATCCTAGGTGCCATTTTTCTTGGTCACTGAGAAGCGTGACAGAATGTTGGGAGCTTTTATGGAGATGCTAATCTAGAAGGGCCTTTATATATGCAAATATATCTCAGCAAAAGAAATTGCTCTATGGATTACTTAAGCATTCAATGCAACCATTATACGTTACCTTTTGGAATAATAATAAAGACTACGCTTTGTGTAAGTCAAGGATTCATTTTTTATATGTATTCATTTATGAGCTGTTTGTTGAAAGAAGTCTCAGAGGCAAAACTCTTGAGTGGATAAAAATTTAGAGTGCATTCTGCACTGTGGCACATTTACTTTTTTGAAACGGGCCTGTTTTCCTTAGGTACTATTTAAGGAAGCATTAGGACTTAACCGCAGTTGGATTTGGTTTTGTCTTTGAGAATAAAGAATTGAAGTATTACCCACGCCACAGAATTATGCCACTGGAAAGGAATGTGTGTATATTTATTTTAAATCCAGAGGTAAGATTATCACTCGAAACAAAGTGGATCGACATTCTATTAGAATGTACAGAATCTGCTTTTGGGGTAAAAAAAAAAAAAATCCAAACAAATTGAAGGGCAGGGAGGGCAAATGGGGTAATGGGCAGGGAGGGTAGAAGGAAAAAAAACACCATAATGAAAGAACAGCCAAGGGAACGAAGGGGCAGCACAGTCGTGTGAACATTTGGCATGTTGAGTATTTTTCAGTATCTGTCTGTCTGCATCAATTGCGCTGCTTTCAAAGCACATATCAAATTTAGAGAACATTGATACAGCACTAATATATTGTCTCTATGTGAATTGGACCTGAACTTAGATACCTCTGATTTTTCTTTTGTTTCCTGCTGTTCTGATAATAAGCTTACTGCATTTCCTAATCATATGCACTCTTTCTTCCTTGAATTTCAGACCTGGGTTCACCACTAAAATATGGACAACCCTAGCACACATTCTCAAAAGGAAAAGGAATAAAAAACACCTTTGAGATGTGATCGTGACATATTTATTTATATTAAAACCAAGGTTTATATCCTGCCTTATTGCAGAAGCTAACACCAAAAAAAATATAAACGTTGTGGCGGTGAAGTTGTGGGGGGTCATTGATTTCTAGCCTGTAATGTAGCTGGACTTAGCATTGACTAAAAGAAGGCAGGAAATAGCATATGGGAAATGGGTGCAATGGGGGGGGGTTCATTATAAGCAGGAGGAAAGCTAATAATTAATAACAGATGGTAATAAATGATTTATATGAGAGTATATTGGGGTTTCTCAGAAAGAAATGAAGGTCTTGACCACATAAGATACAAACAGCTTTCAACATGTGTCCATTGGCTGGTACATCTGGGCAAAGAAATGAAGAACCCTTTTATTTAAAATGTAGAAATACAAGATGGTTTTTTAGCTACAGTACTTACAAAATTTGGGCTTTTCCTGTACTCTACCATCTGTTCTGCTATGAGAAGCAACCACAATGGTCTTATGAAACACAATGGAGAGAAACAAGCTAACTGTGAAATGAAACTTGGTACAATCAGAGTCACATAAAGTGGATTTATGTTCAACAAGACACCTTTAAATATGTGCCTGGCCAGAGCAGGACAGCACAGTGTACCTTAAAAGTTAAAGCGTAAACCTTCCTACTTCAGCTATAAACATACCGGTACTTGTGATGGCAGCTTCCACCCAAGAGACTGGGGGTGGGTGGGGGGTTGCGCAAAGATGGGGATGCAGAGAAATAACCAGAAATGGATACCTTCCTTTGATCTCGTAACACTAGCTATTCCAAGGGACACAACCTAACAAGGTTCATCTAGGATAGAAGGGATGATGCGATCCGGTGCAATTTCTTTAGAACTTTTGGTTGACTGACACCTAGTCTTAATATTGACTCAACCAAGTCCTTGGAGTGAAGCAACTCCCCTATAGTGAGAAGGGGAGGCCCTGATGGGGCTGCTGCAACTGGCTGCAGTTGGCACTGACCCATCATAGGGCACTGGACCTCTGCTGAGGAGGAACTGCTTCTACGATGTTTATCTGCATGTGATACTTTATGGTACCCAGGAAACTTAGGTGCCACCTTTATTCTTGGCTAAGGTGTGCTGCCAGTCCAGTGTCTCACTTCCTTCCCTTACCATGCTTCATTTCCACCCTCTGCACACACATTTGAGTCCACCACCCATGGAGGATGTCAACTTGTGCAATGGAGTGCAGCTGAGGTTGCAGGGCAGCAAATGGCCCTGTTCGCGCTCGAACGACGCTTGTTGCATTGCTTCAGTTCCCTCTTGCAAACGTAGGGTTCATTTAGATTATGGCTGCATTTTTAAAGGAAGTGTGAGGGGGATGTGTGTGTCCTCCTCAAGAGTAAGCGACTCGACAGTCTGTTTAACTTATGTACAAGTTTATTTCACCGACAAGCTTTACAGTTCATCATCCTCCTCCGAGGAACCAGATTCTCCAAGTAAGGGTTTCCGCTTTTCCCCCCAGCATAAAAGCCTCTTAAAACTCCAACGCCTCCTCTCACTCCTCCTTTTCCGCTTCTTGACTCTGCCGGCCCCTGCGTTGCCCTCATCCCTTTCACTTTCATCCTCCCTGGAAGTTGTTGCAGAGGCTCCGGCTACATCCTCGACCCCTTGCTCTCCCTCCGTCTCCATGTTCTCCTCTCCTCCCATAGGCTCCCACGCCACCCGCTCTTCCTCCATCAGCACAGGTGGCGACACCTCTTCACTCCCACTTCTCCACACCTCCTTCCCTGTCTCTGGCGACAGCCTAGGTGCTGCCTCTTCCTGCTCCCATGCTCGCAATACCTCCTCTGGCGTCCATGGGTGACCTCCGGATGCCTCTGTCCCTTGCGCCACCCCTCCTGGCTCGGGCCAGTCCCTGACATCCATCCCCCCTCCCAAGCCCCCCTTCCCCTCCTGAGGCGGCTCGGTGGGTGTTACCCCAGGGTAGCCAAGATCCCCGGCTGGATCCCATTCCCCTCCTTCACTCTCTCCTGCCGTTCCTGGTGAAGAGGGGAATCCCAAGAAGATGGTGGTGTCTGCACTGGATGATGACGACGAGGACTGGAACACCTCCTCCCAATCCTTCCTGCCCCAGGGAGGAGGGAGACATCGCGACCCCCATTCTTCTGCTGCCGCGATATCCCCTTCCACCTCCATTCCTTCCGTTGGTGAATGAGGGCTACTCTGCAACTCGTTGCCACCCCCACCACTGTCTGCACCCGAGGATGGGAACCCCCAGAAGTCCCCCTCCTCTGAATCTGTGGGTTGAAACACCTCTCTCATTTGCCATCTGTACGGCTTCGGTTTGTCGGGATACAGTGCATGGAATTCCAACACTAAATACTCCTTGGTGACATCTTCCGCCGGAATCCACGTGTTCTCCGACTCTGGCTCCCCCTCCCATGCTACTAAGTACTGCAATTCATCCCCTCTCCACCTGGAATCCAGGATGGCCGTGGCTTCATTGAAGTGCTCCATGTCTACCAACGGCAATTCCTGCGACCCCCTCTGGTCCCCTTGTTGATACCTGTGCGGTTCTCTGAACTTGGATAGGAGCGACCTGTGGAAGACCGGGTGAATTCTCATGGTCTCCGGCAATTGCAACCTGAACGCCACTGGGTTGATCTGCTCCACCACTTCGAAAGGCCCAATTTTACATTGCCTCAGCTTTTTGCCCCTGCCTGGCATGGGCAATCCCTGGGTGGACAACCAAACTTTGTCTCCCACTTTGATGCTCTCCCCTTCCCTTCGGTGCTGGTCTGCTGCTCTTTTGTAAGCACTTTTCGCCCTTTCTAGATTTTCTCTGAGCAATTGGTGCAAAGCCTGTAGCTCCTCAGCAAATTGCTCCGCTGCTGGCACGTCTCCCGCCTTCCCTTCACCTCCCCCCGTTGGAAAGGCTCTCGGGTGATTGCCGTAGACTGCCTGGAAAGGAGACATGCCTGCGGACACCTGTTGAGCGTTATTGTACGCAAACTCCGCAAGCGAGAGCCTGTCACTCCAATCACTGTGTTGCTGAGATGCGTAGCAGCGCAAATACTGCTGCAAAATCGAATTTACCCGCTCCGATTGCCCGTTGGACTGAGGATGGCGAGCAGAGGACAAGTTCACCTGCACCTGCAAGATTTGCATGAGCTTACGCCAGAACCGTGAGGTGAACTGAACTCCACGATCTGAAATTACTCTTTCTGGCATGCCATGGTGCTTGAAAACATGCTGTACAAACAGCTTGGCCGTTTCCTCAGCTGAGACTACCTTAGGGCATGCAATGAAGTGTGCCATCTTGGTCAAAAGGTCAACTACCACCAACACTGCAGTTTTGCCTTTGGATGGGGGTAGGTCGGTGATGAAATCTAAGGAAACCGCTTCCCACGGTTTACTGGGGATGGGGAGAGGTTCTAGCAACCCAGCCGGCCTTTCTCGCTCCCCTTTGGCTCTTTGGCACACCTCACACCCCCTGACGTATTCCTTGACTTCCTGCCTGACTCTGGGCCACCAAAACTCTCTCGTGACCAACACCGTGGTTTTGAACTGCCCAAAATGCCCTGCTGTGGGGTTGTCATGGAGCTGTCTGAGAACTCTAGCACGCATCTCCTCCCCAGGAACATACAGTGCCCCTTTGAACAACAGCAGCCCCTCCTTTTCCTCAAACCCTTTCGCCTTGGGATCCCCCTCCCTCAGTTCCTTCAGTTTGCGCCGTGCAAAGTCATCGGCTAGGGTGAGGCGCACCAGTTCTTCCCGCCCCCCTAGAGTTGCGCCACACCTCCATTGTTCAGGTTGGAAGATCGCTCTTGCCACTGGAGGCCCTTGCTCCTCCAGGTACTCAGGCTTTCTGGATAGGGCGTCCGCTCTGACGTTCTGGTCACCTGGAACATACTGGATATGAAAATTAAAGTTAGCAAAGAACTCTGCCCATCTCATTTGTCTCTGGTTGAGAATTCTGGCCGTGCGCCAGTACTCCAGGTTCTTGTGGTCCGTGTACACCTGGATTTGATGCTGCGCCCCCACCAAAAAATGGCGCCAATGCTTGAAAGCCGCTACCACTGCTAACAACTCCTTGTCCCAAATTGCGTAGTTGGCCTCCGACTTGTTCAGCTGTCTGGAATAAAACGCACATGGCCTCCATTCCTGCGTCGGATCTTGTTGTAGTAGAACCGCTGCGATTGCTCTATTTGAGGCATCTGTCTCTATCCTGATGGGCTTGGTGGAGTCGACATGCAGCAATTGCGCCTCTGAAGCGAAGGCCCCTTTGAGGGCTTCAAAAGCCTTCTGCGCCTCCTCCGTCCATCGGAATTTCTTCTTGCCTTTCAAACAGTCCGTGATTGGCGCTGTCATGTCTGCAAATGCCGGTAGGAACTTGCGATAGAAATTTGCGAAACCGACGAAACGCTGCACATCTTTCTTGGTTTTGGGGCTCTTCCATTGCAGGATTGCCTCTACTTTATCAGTGTCCATGGCAATCCCCTTGTCAGAAAGACGATAGCCCAAAAAGTCCACTTCCGTCGCGTGAAACTGACATTTCTCCAGCTTGACACATAGATGATTTTCCTGGAGTCGTCTTAACACCTCCTTGACGTGTGTCACGTGTTCTTCCGGGTTTTGGGAGTATACTAAGATGTCATCAAGATACACGACTGCATGCTTGAACAACAGAGGACCCAGGACATGATGCATGAACGCCTGGAAGCATTGGCTGCCTGCCTGTAACCCGAAAGGCATTACCAAATATTCATAAGCTCCTAGAGGCGTGTACATGGTTGTTTTCCATTCATCACCCTCCCTGATTCTTATGAGATTGTATGCTCCCCTTAAATCCAGCTTGGTGAACATCTTGCCCTTGCGTACTGCCGCCAGCAGGTCGTCAATTCTGGGCATGGGATAAGAGATTGGTTGGCTGATGGAATTTAGGACCCTGAAATCACAAATCAAGCGTTTCTCTGTCGTATTCCTTTTGTCCACCCAGAACACTGGGCTGCCCCCTACTGCCTTGCTTTCCCGAATGAAACCCCTGGCCAGGTTCTTGGCAATAAAGTCCTTCAAGTTTGCCAACTCCTGCTCTGACATCGTGTAGAGCTTGCCTGGTGGCAACTGCGCTCCTGGCAACAGGTTAATCTGACAGTCATAGGGGCGGTGGGGTGGCAGTTTGTCCGCCTCTCTCTTGCTGAACACTTGCTGGAACTCTGCATACTCCTCTGGAAGCGTCACTTCCCCCGCCTGCAGTACTGCTGCTGCCATCTGGCTTTGGGGGTATAACTGCTGCAAACAGTTCTCCATGCAATGTGCCGATCCAAACGTTAGAGAGCGCTGGCTCCAGCTGATGACAGGGTCGTGCTGAGTGAGCCATCCCATTCCCAAGATGATGGGGGGACCTGCCAAAGAGGTGACATGAAACGCCAGCACCTCTGAATGCCTGCCTATTTGCATCTTCATGGGGGGTGTACTGTGCGTGACCGCCCCCCCTTTTAGCTCTCTTCCATCTATGGTGGTAACTTGGAGCGGAAAATCCACCTCCAGTAGATGGATCTGATGCTGCAGGGCAAAGTCTCTATCAAAAAAATCCGTACTCGCTCCTGAATCGACCAGCGCCGGGATTTGCAGTGTGCAGCCATTGGGTAGCTGCAACGCTATCTCTAACACAATCCCTGGCTTCGGAGCGTTGGGTGGGTGGGCTTGGGAAGGCTGAGCGGGGGAGGGCTGTGGGGGTGTGCTGCTTTGAAGCTGAACGGGTGAGGGCTGTGGGGGTGTGCTGCTTTGAGGACTCTTTACTGTAACTGCGCCTGGCTGCTGGTCCCCTCGTCTTGCCGCCAGGCATTTCCGTTTCCCGCCACCGCCGTTTCTTCCACCCCCTCCTTTACAGCCATTCCTGCCATTCCCTGCCACATTTTCCTTTGATCGCAGTGCTTTGCTAGGTGGCCACTCCTTAAACATACGTAACATTTCTTAGGGACTTTCCCGCCCTGCGCATCACTGCCCTTGCCCACGGTTTGATTTGAAAAAGGGCGCGCGCGGGCTCCTCCCAACTCCATGGGCACTTCCTGCCGGGTTTGGGGCTGCGCGCCGAAGGTTTTCTCTCCCGGGGGAGGGGCCCGGATGTTGAACCACCTCCCAGGCTTCCCCTCCCGTCTCACCTTGTCTCGGCACTCCAAACGCACTCCAATCGCTAAAGCGGCTTGCATGAGGCTGTCGAGATCCTCCAACGGTCCTGATTTCGCTAACGCATCCTGGACCTCTTCTGACAGCCCCATTTTAAACATGGCCAGCATGGGTGGTGATTTCAAATCCCAATTTAGACGGTGTGCCAGAAGAGAGAATTTGGATTGGTACTGTCTGACCGTCATGCTGCCTTGCCTCAGTGACAAGAGCTCTCTTGCTTCCACGTCCTGCGCGCTCCGGCTAGAATAAACAATATCCATGCCCTCAAAGAAATCCTTAATTCTCTTTAACGCAGGGTTCCCGGCTAAAATCAAAGGACGCACCCAATCTCTCGCAGCGCCATCAAAATGCGCAATCACGAAACCGACTTGCTCCGCTTCGTCTCGGAACTCCTCTTTGTGCAGCCCCAGAATGTAAAGCATGTCCGTTTTGAAACCCAAATAATTTTCCGGCTGCCCATCGAATCTGCTGCCGTGGGAAGGCATCCTCCTTCCTCCCATTGCCCTTCTCCCTGCATCGGCATGCCGCCTCGCCTCCTCGAGTTGAGCTTGAGCTACTTCGTACCTTATCGTTAGGTCCCTAGCTCGCTCTTCCCAGTCGACGTACAGCCCTGTGCCATCCGCTTCTTCCTTGCGTTCAGTCATCCCGGCAGCCTTTTACTCCTTGAGGAGGTTGCGAGGACTTGGAGAATGCTGTGAGGGGGATGTGTGTGTCCTCCTCAAGAGTAAGCGACTCGACAGTCTGTTTAACTTATGTACAAGTTTATTTCACCGACAAGCTTTACAGTTCATCATCCTCCTCCGAGGAACCAGATTCTCCAAGTAAGGGTTTCCGCTTTTCCCCCCAGCATAAAAGCCTCTTAAAACTCCAACGCCTCCTCTCACTCCTCCTTTTCCGCTTCTTGACTCTGCCGGCCCCTGCGTTGCCCTCATCCCTTTCACTTTCATCCTCCCTGGAAGTTGTTGCAGAGGCTCCGGCTACATCCTCGACCCCTTGCTCTCCCTCCGTCTCCATGTTCTCCTCTCCTCCCATAGGCTCCCACGCCACCCGCTCTTCCTCCATCAGCACAGGTGGCGACACCTCTTCACTCCCACTTCTCCACACCTCCTTCCCTGTCTCTGGCGACAGCCTAGGTGCTGCCTCTTCCTGCTCCCATGCTCGCAATACCTCCTCTGGCGTCCATGGGTGACCTCCGGATGCCTCTGTCCCTTGCGCCACCCCTCCTGGCTCGGGCCAGTCCCTGACAGGAAGGCTCTTCATTCCTGATAGCATCTGGTCAATCATTATTAAGTCGTGAATCTCTTAGGAACAGTTGGGACGTCTGCAGATCTTACATGATATGCTCCCTATTAAAGCACATCTAGGGGTTTTATTTTCCCGGAGAGAATAGTGAATGGAATTCTTATGAGCAAACCGGTATAAATACAATTTCATCAAAATCAGAACTTGAAATCTTTATGTTATGCAATTTTCCTGGAGTCAACACCTAAAAGAACTGGACTCTGAGTCACGATGTGGATGTTTGCTGGACTGCTGCATTGTGATTTTGATTGTTTGCTTAAGCCTTTCAATTTCAGTGCTGTCTTTTATTTTTAAACGCTTGCTAAACAGCATTTTAAATTGCTCCTGAATCTTTTAAAAATGCTCCTGAAGGGCATTTAAAAATAACTATTTTGTGCTAATAATGAATTATTGCTTCAAAACAAACGATTAGAAACACTGATGTAACATCTGCCAGTAGTGTAATATGTGATTGTGCCAGCTAGCTAGCGGAAACTGACAAAGGAGTGATTTTGACATCTGACATGCCCAGGTCATGATAAACCATGGTTTACTGGACTTGAGAGAATGCTCTTTTTTCACTCTCCTGCCCCTGCCCCTAAGCATAAGCAACAAACTACGATATCTGGCTTAGCACTATGTCCAAACCAAGGACTATACTTTGTTTCAGTCAAAGAAACCATGTTTGGTAAGTCAAGAACAAAGCTTGGCTTCAAATCCTGTTTTGTTAGGAGTGAAACAAACCACAACCTTCAGTTTGGATATACTGCCAAGCCAGGGACCATGGTTCATATTCATGTGAGGAGTGATGAGAAAGCTGTCTAAACATTCACAGTAAACCACTAACTGTGATTTACCATGACATGCAAATACAGCCAGTGTTAGCTACTCCTGAGATGCCTCTTTCAAATGGTTCCTTGGCCATATACTCTGTAGTAATGACTTGTCACAATTTGTTATCTAGGAAGCTTGTTTGGAGTTGCATCTGTGAGAGCAGGACTCCACAGGAATCTGGGAGGAAGTTTTGTAGCTAGCAAATTCATATGTAACATTTTCTCATATTTACATGGTGGATTTAATTCCACTCTATTCAGTGGGCTAAGAGTTGCTTGTTCCCGAATCATTATCAAATTAAATGAAATGATTTGAAGGATAGGTAAAGGTAAAGGGACCCCTGACCATTAGGTCCAGTCGTGACCAACTCTGGGGTTGCGGCGCTCATCTCGCCCTATAGGCCGAGAGCCGGCGTACAGCTTCCAGGTCATGTGGCCAGCATGACAAAGCCGTTTCTGGTGAACCAGAGCAGCGCACGGAAACACCGTTTACCTTCCCGCTGCAGCGGTACCTATTTATCTACTTGCACTTTACGTGCTTTCGAACTGCTAGGTTGACAGGAGCAGGGACCGAGCAACAGGAGCTCACCCCGTCACGGGGATTAGAACCGCCGACCTTCTGATCAGCAAGCCCTAGGCTCTGTGGTTTAACCCACAGCGCCAACCGCGTCCCTTTTGATTTGAGAGATAAAAGAGGCTAAATGAAATTTTAAAAAATGATTCTTTATAGACATAAAACCTATTGAAACAACCATCTTGAACAACCATATCTTATTGTACGCAATCTGTTGTAATAAGCATCAAAAGGGCAGAGTCAGCTACTTGTTTGTACTCAGCTACACATAAGGAGAACCAAAAGTGGTTTATCATTTATTTCTTTAACACCAGCCAATAAAATAAAAATTGCTTACAGCAGCTATATCAAGGAGTGATCGACCACAAGGCCATTCTATACTGTCAACAACTTGACTTTTCAGTGATCTTGGCATGGAAAACCAATCTTTTGAATGATTTGATGCATGTCCATACCACAAATCATCATTCCGTGCCAAAGCAGTTTTCAAAGTTCCCCCCAACTACCTTTTCCATGAGACAACAGTCCCGTGAAGAAAGAATGTGCATTTCACTTCTTGGATTTGGTCCTGAGTCACAATCAGACAGTGTGCAAGATGCATTTACAAAACTAAGTTGACTCACAGAAACCCACGGTAGAGGTCAATTGGATGCCACAGTATAAATATGACTGGTGCTGACTGTCTTTTACCCCCAGTTTGGAATGTGTGCTTTAGGTTACCTGAAGAGTTCTCACGACTTTATAGAACCAAGTGGCACACATGAGGAATACATATTCACTGAGTTGAATCTTACGGACAGAAACTGCAGCCAAATAACTCAGTTTTACAATAATATATCTTACTTCCAATGTATAAGGCTCAGGATTCTTTGGTACATGCCTAGATACTCTCACAAGTATATGCAAACCCAGATATACGCACTTCACACATATCCTCAATTACAATCAAGCTAATGAGCCAATAAATCATATCACAGGCTGCACCTCATTATTTTAGGCATCCAAGTTCAATTTGCTTACTAATGGCTGCATGGCTGCTTTTAATAGATGTGCTATTAAAAAGTAAACATAATGAATGAATAACTATTTAGGCATCATTACCCTATAAAGATGAAAAATTTCAAAGAATGCAGAACCCATAGAAGCTACTTTTTTTTTTAATTGTGGAAAAATGCTAATCATAAACTCAGATCGCAAACGTAAATTACACAGAGGAAAAGAGCTAGTAGAAGCATCATCAGGTGTATCCCAACTTCATATTGATGTTGAATGAGCTGAAATGGCTAGTTTGTACACACATAATTGTCCCGAAACGAACTGTACTGATGAGGGAGCAATTCCTCATCCCCACCAATTTGGCTTATTTTGCAGTTTCCGAATATGTATATCCAAACAAGGTTTTGATTTCTCGGCAGCCTCATTTACCATTGCATTGTACAACATGGACACAGTGACATCCCAATCTTTAAATTTGTTGTGGCACCTCTAATTCTCTTGCGTTGTGACATGACAACATCACAGTGAAAGCATGCAGTTCCACAGCCCACCCAAAGCAAGGAACTTCGTGAATGATTCCTTGATCCTGCGTATGTACAGACAGAGAAGTTATAGGAGGACCAGTATACTAAGGGGATTTTTAATGCTTTTGAGTGGAATTGCAACATTTTCTAGCATCGGTGGATCTTCATCTTTCCACAACCACACGGGCCAACTTTGACAGGTGGCCAGCCCCACCCATCATAGTGGGTCCACATGGGTGGGGTGAGAGGTCTTCTTTGCCAACTTGTTTCCCATAGGGAACACACTAGCAAAGCAGAACCCAGGAGGGCTGGACACTCCGCTACGTAGCTGATGAGCAGAGGGTTTCATCCTGCTTGCTGCAGAGGTCTGCTTTGCCAGTGAGCTCCCCACAGAGAATGTGCTTGCAAAACAGCATGCAGCAGGATGAATCCCTGCCCTGCTCAAGCTAACATTCCCCAGTGACATCAGCCAATGGACAGGTTGGTGTGGTTTGGGGAAAGTGGCCTCACAGGCCAAGTTCAACCTCATGGTGGGCCAAGATTGGTCTGTGGGGCCAGAGATTCCTCATCCCTGCATTATAGCACAACTGGGCTGAACAGAAATGCCTCCAAGTCGAATATCTCTGATCAGTGGCAGTGATGGTGGTGGCAAGGCTGCAGAAGTGGTGTTAGTCTCAGATCAGAGGAAAGGATGCTATCTACTCATTCAGATGCTGTCTTGCACCATATTGCACTAGTTTTGAACCTCCAAGGGATTATTATTTCACTGCAGTTCCTTTCCATCTGAAATAGTGTTGTGTCGAATCATTACTGTGTTCCCTCCTACCCCTTTGGCCCTCGTGAGTGCAGATAACATGTTCTTGCCACCTGGAGATTAGCTTCAGGGCCACTCTCAGACGATTTTGCACATCTTTAGCGGTTCACCCTTCTCTTCCTTCCCAGCTCTTAGCATATGGCGATGATGTATTGTGAGCCTAGTTTCAGATGTGCTCCAGCCTTTGGAGCAAAAGACTGCAGTTGGTTGTTAGCCCTGGCCAAGGCAAGGCACCCCACCCCCAACCCTGTGCCATTCTGCCATTATTAATCCACCCCCCTTGCAGTACTTCAGAGCACCAGGAAGGATGAACTGGGAATCACACTGGATCTGGGGCTTGGCTCAGTGAGTTCTGCACATATCCATGAGCTTTGGGCAGTTGCCCACCTTTGCTGTGTGCTGGCTCCAGCCATGTCAGCTAAGCAACTCCCAATGTTGCGATTAGGAAACATATTGCACCATGCTGTGGAACTCCCAAGACTTTCCACAAAAGCCGAGTGCTGGACCATCATCGCATAAATCTGTGATACTTTTATTTGTCCAGATTTGTTTACTCTTCCAGCTTCTCTCCCAGGCCTGCCACTTGCAAATTCTTCTCAAAGCTGTTTAAGCAGAACTAGATGGACAGATTCCTTTTGGAATCGCAAGCTCTTTCCCACATGTCTTATGCAAATCATCAAGCCTGAGACTTCTTGGTAGCCTAACCGTTTTTGGAAATCAGTGCACACAGCATGTGGCGGTGAAACCTCTGTACCCTTTTCAGTTAATATTGATTAGGTGAAATCAATAAAATTAAAGACACGTGTGTGTGTGTGTGTTTTGTGGTTTGTTTGTTTTTAAAAAAGCACCACCACCTACAGAAAGCTGAGATGAATTGGCCCATACAGACTGCTTGCAAATGCTACTGATTCAAAAGTTAACTTTAAAAATATTCAGCAAATGAAGTTTGCTTCAAGAAATAGGATATAAGCTGCCTTTGCATTAAGAATGAGCAACTTGCCTCTTCCTCCATGCAGATGCCTACATAGAGAGCCAGTGTGGTGTAGTGGTTAGAGTGTTGGACTAGGACAGTGATGGCTAACCTTGACACTCCAGATGTTTTGGAACTACAACTCCCATCATCCCTAGCTAACAGGATCAGTGGTCAGGGATGATGGGAGTTGTAGTCCCAAAACATCTGGAGTGTCAAGGTTAGCCATCACTGGACTAGGACCTGGGAGACCAGGGTTCAAATCCCCACTCAGCCATGAAGCTCACTGGGTGACCTTGGGCCAGTCACTGCCTCTCCTCGCAGCCTAACCTACCTCACAGGGTTGTTGTGAGGACTAAATGAGAAGGGGAACTATGTACACCACCTTGAGCTCCGGGGGGGGGGGGAGGTGTGTGGACTAGAAATGCCATAAATAGGCCGCCATTGAAATGGATGGGAGCATCACAATGCTGCTGTAAACAAAGGGAAGCAGAACTTCCAGGCGTTGCCCTCTGCAAACTCACTTTCCTTAAACATCGTTCCAACGTTTCAATTTTACCTGGAATTGTATTCTTTGGTTAATGTGAGGCACGAGGAACTGTTTCAGGAAACGCTCGTCTTTGCTCCAGAAAAGACGGATGTCAGGGATCCCGTACAGGATCATGGCCAGCCTCTCCAACCCCAGGCCGAACGCCCAGCCGATTTTGTTCTCTGCGCCAGCTGCAATTACACAAAGAAAAACACACAAGGCATTAACGGGATAATAAATGCAATAGTAAGATTGGTATTCTAAAAGGTGGGATAGGTAAAGGTAAAGGGACCCCTGACCATTAGGTCCAGTCGTGTCCGATTCTTGGGGTTGCGGCGCTCATCTCGCATTACTGGCCGAGGGAGCCGGTGTGCAGCTTCCAGGTCATGTGGCCAGCATGACAAAGCCGCTTCTGGCGAACCAGAGCAGCGCACGGAAATGCCGTTTACCTTCCCGCCGGAATGGTATCTATTTATCTACTTGCACTTTGACGTGCTTTCAAACTGCTAGGTGGGCAGGAGCTGGGACCGAGCAACGGGCAATTCCAACCGCCGACCTGATCAGCAAGCCCTAGGCTCTGTGGTTTAACCCACAGCGCCACCCGCGTCCCAAAAGGTGGAATATAAATCTATTAAATGAATGCATATTAAATACATAAATGAAAAGCTGTGTTTCCTAAAAAACAACAACACCAAAAATAGTTCATATGAGGGAACTTTTTAAAGAATCAGCCATGCCTGCTAAATTTATGCCTCATCCCAAAGAAGGGAAATATAGATCAGGAGTAGCTAACATGGTGCTCTCCGGATGTTGCCAAACTATAACTTCCACCAGCTCCAGTACCTCGCAATGAAGAGCACAAAATCTGCAGAGGAAACTAATGGATCAAACATAGTGCAGTTAGTGCACCTATTGTTCTCCATATGGGAAGAACCAGTCAAAACCAAAAGCCAAATCCCAGAGCAAGGTACAGGTTGAAGGTCAAGGTTGGAAGCCTGTCAGGATACGGGTGACATTTCCAGATCAAACAGAAGTCACACAGCAACCTTCCACTGAACACGTTTTTTCCAAAGTGGCAGCCAATTAGCGGATGCAGATGAAAGGCTGCTTGAAATCCTACCTGGCAAATTTGAAAAGCAGAGGACCCCGTTTCTCTTGGCTGACCAATGCACTGCAAATCACTCTGCTCTAGGTAGGAGGGAAACGTAACAGGTGGAATTCCAATTCCGTTCCCCCCCCCCTGGCCTACCTGGGAAATATCTGGAGGAAATGATGGCCTATTTGAGTTTTGGCTACCAGGGTGCCATTCTTTTAATATTGCCAATTGCTTGCTTTGGCAATCAGACTGTTTCCCCCCGACATGTGGTCAGACGCCTTTTTATTTTTGGGACATCTGTGGCATTGCTTGTTCCTTAAAACATCTGATATTCTCTGTGTGCTGCGTGGCTGTGAAGAAAGGTTATTTTGGGGTTGCATAGAACACAGGCCTGTCCCCATGGATCAGCCCTCATAGATCAACCCACAAAATCCAGACAATGGGAAACACTTCCAGATTAGCACTATTACTACTACCGGGTTAGTAAGCAAATAGCTCCAGATAACTCAAGCAAAAAAAGCAACTTTGCAAATAATTGTCATTGCTGGGAGTGCTGTTGTTGTGTACCTAGATTAACTACAGAGATAAGTATCATCACCGCCGTTTAAAGAAACGGATGACAAATGAAATGCCAGACTCCCATAATTCTATAATTACAGTGTAATGGCAATTAATGCAATCTTATTTCCTACTAGAAATTATGTGAAACGCTAAAGGGACCACTGTGCCTTTTAAGACTCACCCTTATCATCAAGTTGCATCTTGTCTATCATTATCCAAAATATAATTGAAAGACACACAAAAAAAGCCAAGCAAAAACAAACTTGGCAGGCAGCTCTTAATTGCCTGCTCCTTTCCTATCTAGTATGAGGCTTGTCAGCAAATCTCAAAAGAAAAGCACAACGGTATGTGTTGACATTCGATCTCCACTCATCACTACAAGCCCACTTTGAGCATCAATCACATTTGTTAATAAGTGAAATGGTGTGAAATACCAACATTTTAAATTACTGGAATGCTGTTTCGCTATTGTCAAAAATTCCAGAGACCTTTCTTTTTAAAAAAAAAAAGGGGGGGGGGAAGACAATAACGAAGAATTTAATCCATGCGTTTCAGAGACCTGGGTGGCAATCATAACCATACAATGTCTTCCATATTTCCCTGTACAGTGGACGCTCGGGTTGCGAACACGATCCGTGCGGGAGGCGCGTTCGCAACCTGCAGTGTCCGTAACCCGCAACATCGCGTCTGCGCACACGCGGGTTGCGATTCGGCGCTTCTGCGCATGCGCGAAGGAACCTGGAAGTAACCTGTTCCGGTACTTCCGGGTTTGGTGCGTTCGTATCCCACAGCGAACACAACCCGAGGTATGACTGTATACAACTTGTCTTCCCTACTACTAGGCTTTGTAAAAGACTATAGGAAATCCATCAGGATGAATACCGACAGCCAATACCAGAGGAAAGCATTCTGGTTGCCCCCTCCCCCATGCTCCAGACTACAACTCTCAGCGGCACCTGTCAGCGTGGCCAATGGCCAGGAATGATGAGAACTACAGTCCAGAACACCAAGAGGGAGCCAAGTTGCCTAATCTGGTCTACAGTGATTGGCAGCAGCTCTCCAAGGTTTCAGATAAGCATCTTCCCAGCCATTGTTGGTTTTACGTGATTCCCAATCTGTCTCACTCATTGATCCCTGTAGTACAATTAGACTAGCAGCAGTCAGCTTGGTGATGGGCACAGCTGATGCTTGCCTTGAGCTCATGTGGATGCCTTGCAAGCATCTTCTTGTCTAGCCTGCAAAAGGACTCTGACTGCTGGAGGTAGCTGGTTTCTAGAAGCAACCTTATAGCGTGTGGCAAGAGGTGCTTATATGCTTAATGAAGCTTGTTAAAAGTAAATTAGTCAAATATTCCAAGGCCTTAGCTAGACTCAGTTAGAGGGAAGACAGAAGAAGAGTGTTCAACGCAATAAATCCTTCCTTTTTATTTGGATGGACATGTTTGGTCCAGTAGGGGGTAGAGCTAAAATATGATAGCTCTCCATTTGCTGAACAGCATCTGCTTAAAGAACTACAGTACAAGGTTGATTACTTCAAACACAGCAGCCAAATTCATCTGGTGCTCAGTGACCACCCAAAGAACAGTTACGAGCTTCAAGCTTGAGTCATCAAGGTAGGCCTCAAAATAAGCAAATATATTTATCGTTAGAAATCAGTTGACGTTTAATAACCTCAGCTCATGGATGTGCTTGGCTGCCACCACGCAAATGAGCTCATGTGGACCCAGGCATTTGAAAACAGAAGCGTACCTACAAACAGTGATGTTAAGATCACAGATATTAGTCAGATCAATTTTGTGCATGTGTGATATCACGTTACAGTGACCATGATTCACCTTCCCCAGTGCCTGGACTCTGCACACGACCATCACATCAGCCTGAGTGTTTGAATGGGCCCATTGTTTCAACCTGTGACTGCAGAATGACACCAGCTGTTAAGAAGAAACCAGGTAGCAAATACAGGTAGAATCAATGTATTCTGACAAATAATAATCTTATACTGAAAATTCAAAGGCATTCATCAGAAGCCATAAGAATAAAAGTTGACCTCTTTAAATATATATTTAGCCTACTGCCCATGTTCCAAATGCAGATCAGAGTGCTGCCAACAATTTATCATTCTTCCCTTCTTCCCTGACATGTCTTTCCTTTTGACCTTTCAACATAGTTCATCAGGCAGTATTCACTATCTGAATAACAACCTAGACTCACTTAACATAGTTTTATGCCATAAAAAGCAAAATACCTTTCATTGGAATTGGGCTGTTAATAAAACTATGTAGAACAGAACTTTTAACTGATCAACCAACCAAGCACCTTTCTTTTCATAAACCTCAAGTCATTGATGGTACCAGATTAACCATGAATTGATACGGCATTGTTTGTGCATAGCAATCCAGATCATTATGAGGGCTGGGAGTGTTAAATAAATCTGCTTTTATGACAATGCAGCAAAAAAATAGCTTGGGGAAAATCCTGCCAGGCATTGAAAAAGCACAGGAGAACAGAACAGGATGATACCATGACACATAGTTCTTCCACATATTGTTGTTGTTGTTTAGTTGTGTCCAACTCTTCGTGACCCCATGAACCAAAATACGCCAGGCACTCCTGTCTTCCACTGCCTCCCGCAGTTTGGTCAAACTCATGTTAGTAGCTTCAAGAACACTGTCCAACCATCTCGTCCTCTGTCGTCCCCTTCTCCTTGTGCCCTCCATCTTTCCCAACATCAGGGTCTTTTCCAGGGAATCTTCTCTTCTCATGAGGTGGCCAAAGTATTGGAGCCTCAGCTTCAGGATCTGTCCTTCCAGTGAGCACTCTGGGCTGATTTCCTTAAGAATTGATAGGTTTGATCTTCTTTCAGTCCATGGGACTCTCAAGAGTCTCCCCCAGCACCATAATTCAAAAGCATCAATTCTTCGGCGATCAGCAGGAAGTAACTTGACCTGGGGATCATTAAGGGATGGGCTGTAGCTCACTGGGGAAGCACAAGCTTTGAACACAAAAGTTGAGACCCCAGCATCTCAAAACAGGACTAGGGCAGACCACACTGCCTCAGACCCTGGAGAGATATTGCCAGTGAGTAGATAGTTCTAGCTAGACCAGTGTTTTCCAAACTTGGGTCTCCAGCTGTTTTTTGACTACTACAACTCCCATCATCCCTGGTCTTGCTAGCTATGGATGATGGGAGTTGTAGTCCAAAAACAGCTGGAGACCCAAGTTTGGGAAACACTGAGCTAGAAGCCTTGAGTGGGAAGCCTGTGGTGCTTCAGATGATCTTGGGCTCCAACTTCCACCAGCCCCGGACAGCATGGCCAATGATCATGGGTGGGAGTTTTAGCCCAACAACATCTTCAAGGCCACAGGTTCCCCACCTCAAGCTAGATGGGGCAAATAATTGATAAAACAATTTCCTGAAATAACTGATAGTAGGAAAGAGTTATGAAAAGGATTAGTCAAAACAGGAGAAAGTAAGAATATCAGCAGCGGTCAAGTAGGACAAACGGCATCCGTACAGTTCTCATACCATTTTCACATGTAACACCAAGAAATGCATCTGAGTCTCTTTACCTACGGGACCGCCTCTCCTGGTTTGGCCTGGCAGAGGTCCTTAAGGTCCACAAATAACAACATTTTGGAGGTCCCGAGCCACAAAGTTGTTAGACTGGTTTCAACCAGGGCCAGGGCCAGGGCCTTTTCAGTACTGGCCCCAACTTGGTGGAACACTCTGTCACAAGAGACTAGGGCCCTGCAGGATTTGACATCTTTCCGCAGGGCCTGCAAGACAGAGCTGTTCTGCCTGGCCTTCGGGTTGGACTCAGTCTGATGTTTCCTCCCCTTATGGTTGATTATGGGCGATAAATGAAGCGGCTTTTTAAATTTTAAACTGTTTTTTAATCTGTATTTTAATTAACGTTTTTTCTTTCTTTTATACTTTATTGTAATTTTATTGATGTTAGCCGCCCTGAGCCCGGTTTCGGCTGGGAAGGGCGGGGTATAAATAAAATTTATTATTAGTATTATTATTATTTTGTGTGTGTTAATGCCACCAATGAATGTTGTAAACAGCAGACAAAATTTAGGATTGGGGAAAAAAATGAAATGTAGGTTTTAACCAATGTAGGTTTCAACTTTACATTGCAGACTTATTAAAACACAAACTTATTTAAGTTTCACGTTTGAAGATACCCTTAGGCTGTCCATAGTATATTTAGCTGGAGGACTGCTCTATCATTCCTTTGTGTCTCAAGCATTCCTGATCCAGCCTCATCTATTTTCATGTTCATTTAGGAAACAGTCGAGGTGAAGGTTACACAAGGGAGCAAAATGAAATTTGTGGCTTGTGTCCCTGGAGAACGAGCCAGCTCTCATTCGAGTTAGCCCTAGAGGTGTGCTCAAACCATCATGTTCTCTTTCACCTTGGATCAGAAATTGTTCTCCAGATGAAAGACAGCCAGATAAATAAGAGAAAATGCAATTAAATGTCTGCCGCTGTCACACAAAGTCACCATAGAGTATGACTCCCCCCGTTTGCTTTGTGTTATGTTAGTTACATTCTAGAACTGCAGTAACTAAACGCCAGTTCAGACATTATATCTTTTGTCCAAGTCAGCCATGTGCTCTACCTTGAGCTTACACAACTTGGGCGTAAGGACTGCCTTGCAGGATCAGACCAGGAGATTATTCAACCCAGTCATGGGCAAGCTCCCAGCTCAAACTCAGAAGCAAGCTGAACCATTTCCTCCCAAACTGGAACATAGTACAGTGGTAACTAGGTTTACGAACTTAATCTGTTCCAGAAGTCCATTCTTAAACCGAAACCGTTCTTAAACCGAGGTGCGCTTTCCCTAATGAGGCCCCCGCCACCGGTGCCCTTCCACCTTTCAGTTTCCGTTCTTTCCGAGGTAAAGTTCGCAAATGGGGACACTACTTCCGGTTTTGCGGAGTTCGTAAACTGAATAATTCGTAAACAGGACTGTTCTTAAACCGAGGTACCACTGTACAATTTACTTCTGAATTCAACCTAGCCTATTCCTGTGAGCTCTTAAACCTCTCCCCTACCCCGACCTGCCAAATACCTGCCATCCTTCCTTCAATTTGACTTACCAGTCTGGCATTTGGGAGCCAGCAAACCACAGCAGGCAGTTTGTAAGGAAGGGAGGGTGGTCTTTCTCCCTCTCCACCACCCACCCACCTGGCATGCTACATAGCCCCTGAGGAATGTATTTTCCCCAAAGGTCAAAGCATGCAGTCAATGAGATGCTACATCTTCAGCTAGATAATTTTGAGGGGAAAGCCCTGCTCAGGAATTCACTCGTGCAATGAGAATCAAGTGAGGGAGACCAGGGGCATGCTGGCGGTATGCCTTCCCCGATATCTAACATAGCTCAGTTGGTATAGCATGAGACTCTTAATCTCAGGATTGTGGGTTCGAGCCCCATATTGGGCAAAAGATTCCTGCATCACAGGGGGCTGGACTAGATGATCCTCATGGTCCCTTCCAACACTAGAATTCTCTGATTCTTTACAAATCCTCCACAAGCAGATGGAGGATGTTCTTCCAAATCTAGGAGTCTCCCCTAACTTGTGGAAGTTCCCCACATGATTTTAAACTTTGCGTATTCAGGGCTGCAGACTGCACATGTTTCTATGTGTACATATGGAAAGACCTGGCTCCTAAACTGCTTCAACAGGCAAGCAAGAATGTTCATCTTTCCCTATGTGTACACATAGATTTTATGCAGTTACATCTGGTTAATATAGCTACTGTTAGGACTAAAAACTAAAAAAAGTAATCTATCAGTGGGTGTAGGTAGGGCTGCTGCTGCTGCTGCTTCAGGTCCACCCATTTAGCCTTTAAACTGATTACTTGATCTTCAAAGAACAAGAATTTATGTGTGTGTGTGTGTGTGTGTGTGTGAGAGAGAGAGAGAGAGAGAGAGAGAGAGAGAGAGAGAGAGAGAGAGAGAGAGGAGTGGGAGAGATAGAGATGTTCAGTTGCTTGAAATGAAAACAGATATCTTCTTGCATGCATAGCAATGCCTCAAGGTGACTGAAACAGTTTCCTTTCACATCAAGAGCTGAGAGTGAAAACACTGCAGTACCTCAAAGAGCCGAAAGTCAGTGGCTTTTGGACAACAACTAGAGCAACCTAGGTGTTGACACTATCATATCTTACGAGCTAAATGGGGCTCGTATGGGAAGGGGTGCACACATGTTGGTTTGGTGCATGATTAGATAACCATTATCTGGTTGCACGAACCCCCACCCCACCCGCCTGCATCATGAGAGCCAGTGTGGTGTAGTGGTTAAGAGTGGTAGACTCGTAATCTGGTGAACCAGGTTCACGTCTCCGCTCCTCCACATGCAGCTGCTGGGTTACCTTGGGCTAGTCACACTTCTTTGAAGTCTCTCAGCCCCACTCACCTCACAGAGTGTTTGTTGTGGGGGAGGAAGGGAAAGGAGAATGTTAGCCGCTTTGAGACACCTTCGGGTAGTGATAAAGCGGGATATCAAATCCAAACTCTTCTTCTTCTTCATCTCCATATGCCAGATGACTGGGAGGGAAATGAATCCTGCTTCAATTTGAGCACGACTTTGGAGAGAGGTGGAGCACCTCTCTTTTGCCACTTCCTCTTTCCTCGGTCTTTATAGGGAACTATGACCCTTTTTAAGTTCAGCACAGCACCTTGGAAAGTGAAGGAAGACCCTGTGAATTTGCCAAGCCCCCTATAGCGCAGTCAGCAGAGCGTGAGCCTTATAATCTCAGGGTCGTGGGTTCGAGCCCCACTTTGAGTGAAAGATTCCTGCATTGCAAGGGGCTGGACCAGATGATCCTTGTGGTCCCTTCCAACTCCACAATTCTGATTCTGTGCGCTGATTCTACGCATCAGTTAATGAACAGCTCCGGAGAAGGGTGTTCACCACTGGCAAATGGACAGAGACTGGACTGAAAAGAAAGTCCCTTCCGCCCGAAGGGTGGAGGGGGGTTGCGGGCAGCACGAGCCCTTCACGTGCGCAGGGGATGACTTCATCCCCTGCCAGCATTGGCTGAGCCCTGGGCGTGGCGCCTGGCAAGCCGACCTATCGGCGCAGCCGGCAGGCGTGGCTTGCTGAATTTAAGCAAGCGCGCGCAGGGCTCAGCCTCTTGATTCCTGCCCCCGCCAGCTGGCATTGGATTATCTAGGGAAGGCTGAAGGTGGGGGGGAGGTTGGGCCATCACCTCCCCCAAATGCTGAAGGGTACTTCGTTAAACGAGTCCGGGGGGGGCGTGTCCCTGTCCGAAGCCGTGGAAGGTGAGGGCCAAAGGCACGCCCCATATCGGTGACCCCAGGGTGAGTTCCTAGCTGATGTGCAGCAGCAGGACTCTCCCATTGGTGGTTAACCCTTCCCGGACTGCCAGCACAGCGGGCTGGAGTCAGATATAGTTGGTTAGATCCAATGCCTAAGCCAATACCTCTCAACATTCGTAACCAATAAAAGTTGTGGCCTTTCTATGCCCATTAACCTTAATTATTGAGTCCTGTGTCTTTATTCCACCACGGGAGGTTTGACACGCAACCCCAGTCACTGCAGGAAGCTGTTGTCCAGCTATCTAAACTGAAGCCCTGAAACACCAGATAGTATTGCAAGTAGTTTGCAAAATCGAAAAGAAATCCAGGGGTGGCTTGAGGGGAGCAGTAAAAATGTGTCCGTGTTACAGCTGAGTAAATAAGGCAAACAGGGGGTGGGCATTAATAGGGTGCCCATGTGTCCTACTGTATAGACCATCTGCTTTGTATGCAGAAGGTCCCAGATTCAGTTCCCACAGCTGCAGGTATTTCTGCCTGAAACCCCACAGAGCCACTGCTAGGCAGTGTAAGGCAGCTTCCCAGGTTCTAATGCTTCCCTCATGACTGGAAAACTTGACTTTTCGCTACCACCCAGTTGTAGTTGAAGCCAGCCGCCATTTAAAAATGGCCAGCACGCCGAGAACGCTGTTTTGCCAGAGAATAAGACAAGGAAGGCTATATACAGAGATCTCAGGGATGCTGATGTGTGAAAAGTTTTGCATGTAGAGGAGTTAAGCAGTCAGGCCTCAAAATAACTTTAGAAAATCATAAAAGGGTTTCTAAAGCAGTTTCAGCAAAACTCATATAATATATAATTTCTGAAACTACACACTTACCCACTGCGAAACATTAAGCCAGAGTTTTGAAAAGCTATTAAGAGGGATTGAAAGAACTTCCAATGGCACCTGTGACATTCACTTTCAGTGTTAATATCCTATTTTACCATGATGGCAGAGTAATAAGCTTTTAATTGAAAAAAAGCAATTATACTACAATGAAGCACTGCATTACGAACAAAAAAGCACATTGTTCTTTATGCTCATTGTTCTTAGGGTCACGCTTGGAAGTTCGCGATCCATTACCAAGTGCAAAAGTTTCTACTCTGATGCGTTTCATATTGGAATGTTGGAGAGTCTATCTAGCACCTCAAATGTCAAACCATTATTCACAACATTTGTATATATTCCTTCTTCTAGGTAGCTCACTAGAGTCTTGTGAGGTGCTTGAGGTGAGGCTAAGAGAGAAAGATTTTGGGAAGGGCCATAGCTTTCCATGTTCAATCCCCGGTATGAATCTCCCAATTCGAAACACTGGGGAGCCACTCCCAATCAGTGTAGACAACAATGAGCTTGATGGACCAATGGTGTGACTTGGAATAAGGCAACCTATGTTCTATGTTCAATGCATGTTTTATCTAAGACAATTCCAGAGAGACTGTGGGTTTTAATTGGGGAGAGGAGTTGCACTTCCAATGCTTTAGTTCCTCTAAAATAGGCATCCCCAAAATTGGCCCTCCAGATGTTTTGGGACTACAATTCCCATCTACCCTGACCACTGGTCCTGTTAGCTAGGGATGATGGGAGTTATAGTCCCAAAACATCTGGAGAGCCGAATCTGGGGATGCCTGCTCTAAAATGTCTCTGTGCTCACTTGTACAAAGCCTCTAAGTTCACCACTAGGCCTGGCAAACTCAGCATTAACTACTGCAGCAGAGATGCTGCCTGTCAGAATGTAGCTAAAACTGGAATAATTCCAACCACAAACTGGCAGCTAGTCAGATGAGGACCAATTTTCTTAAGGATGATTGAAACAAGCTGGCTTATGTTTAGAGAACAAGGTTAGAAAACACTACATACAATGCGAAATGTTTAAGCTTTGCACTGAATATGGATTATCTTTAGGTGTCAACAACAGTAATTAGGCAATTGATTAAGCCATGTACTAATTGTATGCTAGGCTGACCAAACAAGCATGCAAATTTATTTGGCTATTAAAGAGATGTAAAGAAATATGGATTTTCAGTCAGTCAATGGCAAGCTTTTAGAGGTGGGTGTTTTGTCCTTTGGGGTAGACGTTTGAACCTCTGATCGTTTTGGAAAGGAAAGTTAACACCTGTGACCCTCCTACAACAAGAAAGGTATGGAGCTCATTTTATCTGCTGCCTTGCAGGCTGGTTTCTCAGCATGAGAAAGAATATGGGAATCTCAATGAAGATGGACTAATTAAGAGACTTCCTTTCCCTCAAAGCTATGAGGAGGCACTCCTGCCTCTTGATCTATGAAGCCCTTTCACAGAGAGGGGTTAGAAAGAAGCTCAAACCTCTTTGGTAGCTGTCCACACAGAAACTATTACCCTATATACAGGGGCGTTCCGTGCCTCTTGGCTACCCGGGGCGGGAAGCCAAGAGGCACCCCCGGGGGCGGGGCGTCGCTGCGTGTGCATGCGTCATGACGTCATGACGCACGCGTAAAGCGCGACGCCCCGCCCCCGGGGATGCCGGGGGCCAGCTTCAGGAGCCTCCCGAAGCCGGCGCCCATCCGGCATGGCATTCCTTGGTGCGTGCACCAAGGAATGCCTGACCGGCGGCGGATTCGGGAGGCTCTGCAGAGCCTCCCGAATCCGCCGCCTGTCACCCCCCAAGGAGTGCCGGACGGGCGGCGGATTCGGGAGGCTCTGCAGAGTCTCCCGAAGTCGCCGCCTGTCACCCCCCTTGGCGCACCGGGCGGCACGAGCAGCCGCCCGGTGCGCCAAGGGGTGCCGGACGGGCGGCGGATTCGGGAGGCTCTGCAGAGTCTCCCGAAGTCGCCGCCTGTCACCCCCCTTGGCGCACCGGGCGGCACGAGCAGCCGCCCGGTGCGCCAAGGAGTGCCGGACGGGCGGCGGATTCGGGAGGCTCTGCAGAGTCTCCCGAAGTCGCCGCCTGTCACCCCCCTTGGCGCACCGGGCGGCACGAGCAGCCGCCCGGTGCGCCAAGGAGTGCCGGACGGGCGGCGGATTCGGGAGGCTCTGCAGAGTCTCCCGAAGTCGCCGCCTGTCACCCCCCTTGGCGCACCGGGCGGCACGAGCAGCCGCCCGGTGCGCCAAGGGGTGCCGGACGGGCGGCGGATTCGGGAGGCTCTGCAGAGTCTCCCGAAGTCGCCGCCTGTCACCCCCCTTGGCGCACCGGGCGGCACGAGCAGCCGCCCGGTGCGCCAAGGGGTGCCGGACGGGCGGCGGATTCGGGAGGCTCTGCAGAGTCTCCCGAAGTCGCCGCCTGTCACCCCCCTTGGCGCACCGGGCAGCTGCCCGGTACGCCAAGGGGTGCCGGACGGGCGGCGGATTCGGGAGGCTCTGCAGAGTCTCCCGAAGTCGCCGCCTGTCACCCCCCTTGCGGAGCGCAAGTCAGGGCAGGGAGAGGGGCGGGCCAGCGAGGAGGGGTGTCACCCCTCCTCGCTGGCCCGCCCCTTTCCATTCCCCGGCTCTGCAAGCCAGCGGCGGGAAAAGCCGCTGGAAGGGGGGGCGCCATTTTCGGCGCTGCCGGGGCGGAGCCGCAGGGGCGGCCAGCGAGGGGGGGTTACACCGCTCCTCGCTGGCGCCCCTGCAGGTCCACCCCGGCATTGCCGAAAATAGCCTTTTTTAAAAAAAAAAAAATTTTTTTTAATTTTTTTTTTTTTAGCGCCCAAAGTGTCACCCTCCCTCAGGGTGGCACCCGGGGCGGCCCGCCCCCCCCGCCCCCCTTGCTACGCCCCTGCCTATATACTCGAGTATAAGCCTAGTTTTTCAGCACATTTTTTGTGCTGAAAAAATCGCCCTCGGCTTATACTCGAGTGAGGCAGGCAATGGCTCCTATGAAGCTTTCCCAGGTTTTTTGTGGTGAAATTGGGTGCCTCGGCTTATATTCGGGTCGGCTTATACTCGAGTATATACGGTAAACTGTCTTAGCCAGAGCCCTTCACCATATATGGGCCATCTAGCCCAGAAGTCACAAATTCTGGGGTCCCAAGGACACATTTTCAAAATGGAAAAATTGTTATGTGTACCACCCACACAACCAAGCATACACAACTTATTACATTCGCTATAATAAAATTATTTCCGGGCCCTATGTGGAGATGCCGGAGATGTTCCATCCCTGATAGAATGGTGGGAGGAACCGGCTAGGGAACCACCAAAGGAAGAAGGCTCAGAACCCGAGGAATAGTGGTGGGACAATGCTGAGTGGTCAGAGGGAGAAGAGGGAAAAGACAGGGAAGAGGAGGTGTTGGAAGCTGAATGGGTAACAGGGCTTAGTGAGCTGGGAGAGTGTGGCAGAAAGATTTCCAGAATCAGAGGCAGAAGCTGAAACAGGTGAGTGGGATGAGGGCAGGGGCAGAGATGAGTCAGGCTAGTGAAGAGTCACAAGTGTCTCTCCCTCCTGCCACAACAAGCTCCCCTCCCCTCCGGTCTCCTAGAACCAGAAGAGACATGAAAAGGGCAGAGGAGAGGTTGGCTGCATGCAGGCACAGTCTCCGATTGCTTGGGGAAACACCCTGGAGAGGGGGGGGGTCTGTGACACGCCAGCCCTTTCTACAAAAGCAAGTCATAAGTGGCAGCTTGTGGATTAACTTGAGCCTGGGAGTAGCCCCTGTGATCCTCCAGCTATTATTGGACTTTCTCACTTCAGCCCCAGTCAGCTCAGGAAATGGTCAGGGATGATGGCAGCTGAAGTCCAACAGCATCTAGAGAACACCACACTGACTCCCCCTGCCCATTTGTCTAACCTCTCTTTTCCTAGGTAGAACTAAAAGAAAATGCTGCCAGGTTTGGTACCAGAGAAAACCTAGAGAAACAGATCTGTTGCTGCATCTTACTTGGTAAAATAAGGCTTTCCCCTATAAGCAAATTACTTACACACAGGATTGCAAATATATATTAATTTGGTTCAACTGTGCAAGATTTATCAGGCTAGAATATCAAATGCTTTCAGGCTACTGTGCTTTGGGCTTGCGCTATGTGAAAAGGCACTGATAAAATAGAATTATGAAGCCCCAAAAGCATTTAATAATCACAGAAACGAAGCACATGCACTAATAAAATTAACGTTAATAAACTAGGTCAATGCTGAAACAAAGGAAACAGCTAGACAGGCAAAATGCTGCAAACCTGCTCCTTCAGGGTTGCATTTTCAATTCAACTTTCTCTTCTAGCATTTTACGGTACTTCATACAGTAAGGGTTGTGGGTTTTGTTGCTCTTTCACGTGTGTAACATAGGCATTAGTTACAAGGCAGTGTGCAGGGGAGGCCTCTCAGCAGGATCCCTATTTGCAGCTGCAAGCAGTCAAGTAGCTACTTAGTACAGAGTATCTTTTGGAAGAAAAGCTCATGAATCAACCTTCTATCATTAAAAGAGTTTTAATGGTGAGGAAAAGGGCTTATACTGCACTTACTCAGGCTGATACTTAAAGGTAGAGAAGCCTAACAAATTGAGTAGAAGACTGCTGCAAGTATTTCAAGGTTTAGCTTTGTACATACCAGATTGCATTGCATTTAAAAAGACAAAGAGAGAAGGGGGGGTGGAGGTAATGGAAAAGGACAAATTACTCCTGACTTTCTCTCTGTTACAGGATCCCTCATTCACACAAGGACATTTTTGGAGACCGGAAGGCGAAAGGTAAAAAAAAACCTAACATCATTGTTAAAGCTCCTGTTTTGAAATATCTGACAAGTATTGTTCCACCACAGAAGATGGTTCAAGTTATTTTGTGTTTTTGTGTCTGGGGGGGAAAGGGGAGGGAGGGAATAGCGACAGGATTAAAAAATCAAGGACAAAAGAGGAAACTCACTGATGGGATCTAAAGAGAAGGATGCACTAAAAGCTGTGCATTTAAGTGTTTTGAATTTGGGGGATTCTTTTAAAAGAGAGCTTAAAGGTAAAGGTAAAGGGACCCCTGACCGTTGGGTCCAGTCGCGGACAACTCTGGGGTTGCGGCACTCATCTCGCTTTATTGGCCGAGGGAGCCGGCGTACAGCTTCCAGGTCATGTGGCCAGCATGACTAAGCCGCTTCTGGCGAACCAGAGCAGCGCACGGAAACACCGTTTACCTTCCCGTTGCAGCGGTACCTATTTATCTACTTGCACTTTGACGTGCTTTTGAACTGCTAGGTTGGCAGGATTAGGGACCAAGCAACGGGAGCTCACCCCGTCGCGGGGATTCAAACCGCCGACCTTCTGATTAGCAAGCCCTAGGCTTTGTGGTTTTAACTCCTGTTAAAAATTCTGGCATTAAAGTTTTTGGGTGGGCTTTTTTATACGGTATATCTATTCTTGCAATGAAGGTCAATGGTGCTGTTATAGGATTTTTTTTGGGGGGGGGTTGCAGTAGACGGAACTGCTGAACTGTTAAAACCGGTTTCTTTGTAAGGTTAATGGCTACAGCAGGCTTCCTCAACCTTGACCCTTCAGATGTTTTTGACCTACATCTCCCATGATCCCTAGCTAGCAGGACCAGTGGTCAGGGATGATGGGAATTGTAGTCTCAAAACATCTGGAGGACCGAGGTTAAGGAAGCCTGGGCTATAGCAAGGCATGGAAGCACTATATTTTGCACACTTATTGTAAACAGCCCTGTGATCTTCGGATGAAGGGATGGAATGAAATTTAATAAATATAATAAATAAATGGCTTAAAGAGTGAGCCATGTTGTCATAGAGACAAACAGGTGGGCCTTTTCCTCCCCTCACCTGGCTGGATGCCAAATACAATTAAAAACCATGCAGCGTCTAGTACTGCACATTACAATTGCTGCAACAAGGAGGAAAGAAATCATTAAGTGGTCTGCTAAGACCTTCTGCCATTTTCAAGTGGTCCATGGGAAAAAGTTTAGGAATCACCTTTCTACATTGAATGGCAGCAGGTCTCCAGTGTGTTACAGAATCCTAAAATTATAGAGTTGGAAGGGACCCCCAAGGGTCATCTAGTCCAACCCCCTGCAATGCATGAATCTAAGCTGAGCATCTCTCCCAGCCCTAACTAAAGCTGCAGGCATCTGGGACCTCCTGCATGCAAAGCAGATGCTATGACCTCTGGTCTGCAACTGCAGTGGTGGTTTTACTGAAGGTGGTTGTGTTGAAGGGAAGCATAGAAATTTTCAAAATTAAAATCGGAACAAAGCCTGTTCTATGTAATGCAAGAAGGCACCGGCGAAACAGAGAAATCTAGATCCCAATTCTGCCCTTTCCATCGCGAGCCTTTGCCAGCATCCAACTGCCCTTTGACTGTCTTGCTTATTTGAGGACGTCAGCTTTCATGGAGCACCCCTCATCGCTTCAATGCAGAAGAGTTTGGATTTGATATCCCGCTTTATCACTACCCGAAGGAGTCTCAAAGCGGCTAACATTCTCCTTTCCCTTCCTCCCCCACAACAAACACTCTGTGAGGTGAGTGGGGCTGAGAGACTTCACAGAAGTGTGACTAGCCCAAGGTCACCCAGCAGCTGCATGTGGAGGAGCGGAGACGCGAACCCGGTTCACCAGATTATGAGTCTACCGCTCTTAACCACTACACCACACTGGCCAAGTCCCTCCCAACAGATGCCCCATCTTCCCTGCAGCCCTCTAGACATTCCTGTGCAGCAATTACCATATTTACTCGAGTCTAATGCGCCATCGAATTGAAGGCGCACCTCAATTTTCAGAACCTTGAAACCAAAAAAAGTATTTGTTGGTGAATGTAAACGTGCCATCAAATCGAATGCGCACCTTAATTTTCGCAGCGTAATTTGGTTGGCCAAAAGAGGTGAGCATTAGATTCGAGTAAATATGGTAATAAATGGTAATGTATGCCGTCTGTCTCCCTCATTTCTGTACAGTGTAAATATTTTATGAGTTTGAGAATGGCACTGAAACCTTGTTGGAGGACTATTGTCTTGCAAGCCTCTCGGTACATTGCCAAAGAAGGGCGCTTTTGCCTTCCATGCTTGTATATGTGCAATGCATGCACACACAATCCAATCACGGTGTGCAGAAAATCTCAACAGAAGTCTTGACATCCCTTCCCCTAGGCATCGGTATAATGCTATTGCCCTTGAAACCTACAGTCTCAAAAGACTGAGACCTTCTAACAAACACACGTCATTTATTTCTAGTTCAGAGTTATCATTACCTTTTAGATCGGTAGTCAGCAGAAAGCTGGTTTAACTGGATATTGCCGAGATGCACCATCAAAATCAAAGCCTTTCAAAAACGAGACATCATTCACATTAATCAAGCACTGTATGCCAACAATTACTTACAGCACTGTCAGGCCACCATCAAAATCAAATGGTGAATGTCAACAATGTCCAGTTTGGATTCAAAGGAACACACTTCGTCAGGATTTTGATGAGTAAAACTAAATTACAACAGCCGTCTTTACTCTTTTAGAGTAAAATTGATTGAAATAATTTATGAGGCATTGTTGCTTGCTGTATGCTCTGTTTTTGGCTTTGTTGGCTATAAGCAACATAGAAAATGTAAATCTATAAATTAGCATATCCCTCCATCATTTGACATCATCTTTTGAGTTCCAAAGCCATTATTTTACTCTGCAAAGCTCTTCACAGAAATCCCTATTAAAGTATCTAAATGGACAGCGTTATGTAAGCAGGACAGAAGAGGCACTACTTTCCCATTCAATAAAAAATAATTGTTTTTTGGGGGGGTTCCCCTCTGCGGTGCCCTGCAATATCAAAGAGCGCTGAGAATGCCATAACTGCATTTTTTTTTTTAAAAAAAACCCACTGTGTTGTGATTTTCGCCTGTCTCAACTGTTGCAGATTACAGTTCCACAGAACTCAGTGAGACCCCCTGAGAATTGAGACACATTTATCTGGGTTCAGTTTCTTTGTCCCACTAGTGTCATTTTCATCCATTCTACACATCTGGGAAATGGAGAGACATCACATAACCTTGAAGTAATGTCCCACCCCCTCAACATCCATGAGTTTAGCATGGATTAGGGCTGGGCGATATATCAATATATTGTCCAAAACCCAGTTTGAAGTCCATACTGTGCTATTGGTTTCAAAAAATTTGACCTAGCAATGTTTCACGAAACATGGTGTGTCTGTGTGCTATGCAAAAATCACAATGTGTAGAGGCCAGCAAATGCCTCTACATAGCTCCATCATTATTTCAGGCATTGTGATACAGTGGTACCTTGGTTGTTGAACTTAATCCGTTCCAGGAGTCTGTTTGACTCCCAGAATGGTTCAAAAACCAATGCACGGCTTCCAATTGGCTCAATTGGAAGCCGCGTCAGACGTTCAGCTTCCAAAAAAAATTTGCAAACTGGAAAACTTCTGGGTTTGCGGCGTTCGGGAGCCAATTTGTTTGAGAACCAAGGTACCACTGTGTATCAGTATATTGCAATGTTGAAAATCAGAGATTGTCCAGCCCTAGCATGGATGTCTACATAGGAGCAGCTGAACATGTGGATGTCAAGGGACTTGGACAACCATTCTACCTATGGACACCTTCCAAGGAAAGGGCTTAGATTTTGATAGAATCCAAGGGTAAGTTTCTAAAGTGATTCATTTATTAAATTTCTACCACACATTCTCGATCCAGTAGAGCATCCACAGCAGCTGCAATAAGTTTCAGTTGCTTCCTCTCAGAACCTGCCATACCTAGACATCAAAGAATGAAGGTGCTGCTTCCTTTACAGACACAATTTCTCTCAAAAATGCCTTCCATCATAGGTACCAAGTCCTGGGGCCATGGGTGCTCGAGCACTCACAAAATTCCTCATGAAAGGGTCGGGCACCCACAAATTTCGGGCCATGCATGCTGCAGGGCACCCAGGCACCCATGGTCGCAGGGCCAAAGCTGGGACTCCTGCCTTCCATCAAGAGCTATTTGGGTGAGAACAGCCTAAAGTGAAAACTGCAGGACATTTATGCTTCTTCTAAAAACACTTCTTCTTTTTTTCTTTTTTAGCAAAGGCTGGATGTTTCTCAGACTGATAAAGGGCTGTTCCAAAAAACATCAAGATTTCTGTATGTGAATTCCCAATGGTACGAGCTGACAAAGCTCCGTAAAACAATTTGGGTCCGCAAAGCTTGAAGTAAGCAGGATCTCAAAATAAATACAACAGCTCACTCTCTGCAAGCGGTTAGCTTTATTTGGTTCTGAGTGGAAGGGGGGAAATTAAAACAGTCCCCAGATCTATGAGACTCTGCAGACAAGTCCTTCACAACATGCCATCGGCTTTTATAGCCATCACCTACAAGCCCAAGGAAAACAGCGAAATAAATAAGCCAGAATTGGACTCCTTGGGAACATTTGAGGAATCCACATTTATTCTTCCAGAATAATGTAGAAAGCAGCACATACCACTAATGGATGACAAAAGTCAGTTTTGGAGAAAGGGGTGGAGAGTGATTAATGCCCCTGACTGCGCCTCTCAAAATCCTCTTCATTGCAAGAAGCATTTTGTATTAGGTTTCGTTGTTACAGATAACCTTGTCATTTTGCTTAAAATAAAGTCTAGGCTATTCATATCGTCTCAACCCAGTCAGCGTCTCACCACCTGGGAAACAAATTTGACTTTTTGAAATGTGGCATATTCCTCAAAATGAAGGAGGAAACATGAAGCTTGCTTTTCATTAGCCCTACCGGTTTCTGGAGAACCACTTGATGTGTGCTTCCTGCTCTACCCCCTGCAGCGATGTTTTAAGCTTTTTAATTAAACTACCTCTGTGGTTTGTGGCTTAAGTCCAATTCAGGTGCTACCTGGGTGAAAAGGTAACTGCACAGTGGATGTGGGGTCACCAAACTACAGTGACAATATCTGCAAAAATTAATGATGTGGTTAATCTAACCTACACTGGGATCTTCCATGCCAGCACCACTTTTTTTAAAAAAAGTTCTGCCTACATTCTGAGATCATATAATGGCAAAGACACCTTCCACTTGGGTATTTGATCTGATCTCATTTTTTGACAGAATTACAAGCCTGGTAGACGAAGGGAACACTGTGGATGTAGTCTATCTTGATTTCAGCAAGGCCTTTGACAAGGTGCCCCATGATATTCTTGTAAAGAAGCTGGTCAAATGCGGGCTAGACAATGCTACCATTCATTGGATTTGTAACTGGCTGACTGACCGAACCCAAAGGGTGCTCATCAATGGCTCCTCTTCATCCTGGAGAGAAGTGACTAGTGGGGTGCCACAGGGTTCTGTCTTGGGCCCAGTCTTATTCAACATCTTTATCAATGACTTGGATGATGGGCTTGAGGGCATCCTGATCAAGTTTGCAGATGACACCAAATTGGGAGGGGTGGCTAATACCCCAGAGGACAGGATCACACTTCAAAATGACCTTAACAGATTAGAGAACTGGGCCAAGGCAAACAGGATGAATTTTAACAGGGAGAAATGTAAAGTACTACACTTGGGCAAAAAAAATGAAAGGCACAAATACAGGATGGGTGACACCTGGCTTGAGAGCAGTACATGTGAAAAGGATCTAGGAGTCTTGGTAGACCACAAACTTGACATGAGTCAACAGTGTGATGCAGCAGCTAAAAAAGCCAATGCAATTCTGGGCTGCATCAATAGGTGTATAGCATCTAGATCAAGGGAAGTAATAGTACCACTGTATTCCGCTCTGGTCAGACCTCACCTGGAATACTGTGTCCAGTTCTGGGCACCACAGTTCAAGAAGGATATTGACAAGCTGGAACGTGTCCAGAGGAGGGCAACCAAAATGGTCAAAGGCCTGGAAACGATGCCTTATGAGGAACGGCTTAGGGAGCTGGGTATGTTTAGCCTGGAGAAGAGAAGGTTAAGGGGTGATATGATAGCCATGTTCAAATATATAAAAGGATGTCATATAGAGGAGGGAGAAAGGTTGTTTTCTGCTGCTCCAGAGAAGCGGACACGGAGCAATGGATTCAAACTACAAGAAAGAAGATTCCACCTATACATTAGGAAGAATTTCTTGACAGTAAGAGCTGTTCGACAGTGGAATTTGCTGCCAAGGAGTGTGGTGGAGTCTCCTTCTTTGGAGGTCTTTAAGCAGAGGCTTGACAGCCACCTGTCAGGAATGCTTTGATGGTGTTTCCTGCTTGGCAGGGGGTTGGACTGGATGGCCCTTGTGGTCTCTTCCAACTCTATGATTCTATGATTCTATGATTCTATGATTCTATGATTCTATTTATCCCCTCCCTCGTTTCCATCTTCTGCCTTCACCCCACCCTGTACAGCAGTGCCCTCAAAGAGTAGCTACTATTTGAAACAGCCATCGTTCCTGTCATTCTTAGGTGGTTTGTTAATCTTGCATACAGGCCTGCTCTTATTTTTAATTTAACTTTCTTAGCAAGCCTTCAGAACATGTGTGTTTTTATATCTGGTTTTCCCCCACCCACCCAGACCATTCCAATAACAAATTCTGTACCAAGGAGATTCGAAATCTGCACTATAGTATACCTTATGTTCACTCTGAAGAAGGATGGTCTTAAATCACTCCATGTAGTGACAGTTGTATACTCAGTGTCTGCATAGCAGATTCGTTATATCAGTGTTTTCCAATCTTAGGTCTTCAGCTGCTTTTGGACTACAATTCCCATCATCCCTTGCTAGCTAGGGATGATGGGAGTTATAGTCTAAAAACAGTCGGAGACCCACGTTTGGGAAACTAGGGTTGCCGTATTTCAAACAGTGATAATTCAGACTACAGGTGGGGGATGTTCCCCCTAAATAAATTCCCTGAACACAGAAAATTTAGATCACAATGAGAAATGGTCTAGTCTAGTCTCTCTCATGTCATGCTAGGTTTCGTGGCATTTCTGCCAGGAGTGGGAGCATTCAAACATACAACTCATTGGCTGCAGTTTTAAAGTGCTATGAAACCATGCATACATCTCAGCACGGGATCCATCATTTGTGTGCAAAGCAAGGCATTAAGCTCTAGAGCTGCCCAGTACTGTACTGGGCCCACACGTTTCAAGATGTGCCAAATTCAACAGATCTTTTAACAGCTATACAATGACTCCATGGGTGCACGGAATGGAAACAGATTGAATTCATCCTGGGCTAGGGGACAGAATCTGACCTAAGCCGCAATTGGGTGAAAACCCTCTTTCTCGCCCTCTCAAAGCATCACCCACCACCTGGGATTTTGCCACAATGGAGGCACTGTGGCTAAAGCTCTTTGCAAGCCAGCAAATGCATCAGAGACATTAATGACTGAGGCACTGACCAGCATCGATCAGTTGGTGCTGGTGTGAATGTGCAGCTGAAAGATGTGGAGGAAAAAGCATTCGCTGCATGCTAAGCTTCAAATGTGAACACAGCCTTAGTTAGAAAGCGGGAAGGATAGGGACAAACAGAGGCACCTACAGCATTAATGACACCCAGTGGGTTTATATATGAATAATTGACGGAGGCGGGGGGTGGGGAACTGAACTTCCCTGAAATCTTGATTTTAAGCTGCTCAAGGGCAGGGGTTGCTCCACATTTCTCTTTGAAAAGCATTTAGTATATCTGGGATGCTAAATATATAACAAAGTTGTCAACTAGTACTGAAAGGAATATTCAAGGCAATCTGAAAACGTACCAGAGACCTCCAGATCACAGAACTATAGGACCTGGAGAAAGGGAACCTCTTGCCTAGACACAGGAAGAAGCATAAGATGGGCCCCTGCAGGATCAAACCATTTTCACATCGCCAGAAAAAACATGACATGTGGCCAGCATGACTAAGCCGCTTCTGGCGAACCAGAGCAGCACACGGAAACGCCGTTTACCTTCCCGCCGGAGCGGTACCTATTTATCTATTTGCACTTTGACATGCTTTCGAACTGCTAGGTTGGCAGGAGTAGGGACCAAGCAACGGAGCTCACCCCGTCGCGGGGATTCGAACCACCGACCTTCTGATCGGCAAGCCCTAGGCTCTGTGGTTTAACCCACAGCGCCACCCGCTTCCCTGCTAATCAAACTCTAGGTTGCGGCAAAAATGTATCTAGAAAATGCTTAACAACCCATCCCTTTATTGAGAAGCTAAAAAGCATGACTTGCACTCCCCAGAAGTGGTTTAAGTTACCTAGCAACCCATCTTTTTTCATAACACAATAGAAGGTCCACAAGTTTTGACTTGGCTTACACAACCAAGCATAGGTTCTTTTGCTTTTGTTGAGTTTTGGAGCTGCCGAATAGTGTGCCTTAGTTCAACCTGCTGCAAAGCTAAGCACAGTACCAAAAGGTCCTTTCTCTCTTGACAAACACAGCAATGTATATTGTGGTCAGAATCGAGTATACACTTCCATAGAGTTAACACTAAATACATTACTTCTGGTAAACGAGCCACCATAGCCGCTAGAGAGCTGTGAAAAATTGTGTCCCAGGCTTTTTAGACTTGTCTACCCATGTACTAGGTAAAAGGTATAGGACCCCTGGGCGGTTAAGTCCAGCCAAAGGCGACTATGGGGTTGTGGTGCTCATCTCGCTTTCAGGCCAAGGGAGCTGGCATTTGTCCACAGACACCTTTCTGGGTCATGTTGCCAGCATGACTAAACCGCTTCTGGTGCAATGGAACACCGTGACGGAAACCAGAGTGCACGGAAACACTGTTTACCTTCCTGCAGCAGTGGTACCTATTTATCTACTTGCACTGGCATGCTTTTGAACTGCTAGGTTGGCAGGAGCTGGGACAGAACAACGGGAGCTCACTCTGTTGTGGGGATTCGAACCGCCAACCTTCTGATTGGCAAGCCCAATAGACTCAGTGGTTTAGACCACCCGCGTCCCATGTACTATCTGAAATCAAAGGGGTGCATTGGTTGCCCCCCCCAGCTCTCCTAACCTCACTACAATGGTTTACCACCAAGCACACACTCAGCAGGCCAAGTACAGTGGTACCTCCGGTTGCGGACGGGATCCGTTCCGGAGCTCCGGTCGGATCCCGAGGTTTTCGCAACCAGAGCTGCCTGTTCTGCGCATGTGCGTGGTGCGGTAGAGCGCTTCTGCGCATGCGCAGAAACCCGGAAAAGCACTTCCGGGTTTGCCGCATGTGTATCCCGAAGGATATGTAAGGAGGTGCGTGTAAGTAGAGGTACCACTGCATATGATATACGTGTTTTCAAGCACTCATTTGTCAAAAGGTTTATACTTAACATTTTCATATGTGTACACCTAAAAACCACATACATTTTTAAACACACACACCCTGCTCCCTGCCCCAGTACCTCTGCTCTGATCAATATCACAGTCCCTATCATGGTATCAGTTTCATAATTTTTGACCTGGCAATATATCATGAATCTCTCTCTGTGTGTGTGTGTGTGTGTGTGTGTCTGTGTGCACGCGCGTGCATGTGATGCAAAAATCACAATGTAGGAAAATCCATGCAGCCAGCTAATGCTTCTACATAGCTCCAATGTCCTGATTTCAGACATTGTGATATATATATGTATTTGCAATGCTTAGGTGGAGATATATCACGATGTTGGAAACCAGGTATCGCCCAGCCTTACTGTTCACCTCTACATAGTTCCTTATTTCAGACATCATTATATATTGTGATGTTGAAAACCAGATATCGCCCAGCTCTAGTAAAGACCCATTTATCCAATTGGGAAAGCCTGCTGGAACAAAAAAAATAAAAAAAAATGTCTTCAATTGCTTCTGTAATCCATGTAATACATTAAATCACCATACACCTGGTGGAGTTTTAATTCAAGACTTCTTCAAGTGAAGTATCTTTTTAAGTTTTCCTTTCCCTGACCTCTCCCTTTGACTTGTCTTACCAAATAAACATTTAAAAATATAGAACACGACAAGGGACTCCATCCTGGTGATACAGGATAACTAGGGACATCCAAGAGCCTAAGGCAAAGCCCTCGGCAACGCACAAATTCCAACAGAGATTGCCTTTGGACATGTTGGGCTGTCAATGTGAGGTTGGTTATTTCTCTTTTGAAACTCCTTGCCTTGGTTGGTTTAGTTAGATTTCTTAACACGGAAGTCCTATATGCCCTGCCCCAAAGGTAGCCAAGATTCTTCCACTACATATTCTCACCGCAGCAGAAATCCATGAGAATGTTGTTGCTTTAAACGTAGGTAGTAGCATGTGTAACTGCTTTATTTTCAGAGTTCATTTTCAGGGCAAATGTGGGTTTTTTTCCTGCCCTTGTGGCAGGAATCTGTACTTCAGCAGTCACTGCTTTATATCATCGGCACTTAGGGTATCCTCACATTGTCACTAACTCCACTCTCACTAGTAGCTTTCGAAGCCGCATTCACATGTTGACAAGTTACTTGACAAATGTTGCTGTTAGGTGCATTTTTTTTCTCCCACCATGTTCAGTCTGACTAGG
The DNA here is from genome assembly GCA_034641385.1 of Darevskia mixta. Lineage (NCBI taxonomy): Eukaryota > Metazoa > Chordata > Lepidosauria > Squamata > Lacertidae > Darevskia > Darevskia mixta. The sequence continues at coordinate 25,242,058 of JAWWNH010000011.1, forward strand.
AAACCTAAGCCACATTCCTACTTCAGATAAGTGTGAACATTTGAGGCAGCTGTCACACATGCACAGATGAGAAAGCATGCGCAGCTTCGTGAATAGGAATAGAGGCAGGCGTTTTCTACTGCCCAAACCTTTATACCGGCCTGAGTAAACTTGTGGGAACATGATAGGTTCTATTTTCCATCTCTGAAAAACAGACTTCTATGCCACATCAATATTAGTTTTTGAAACTATCCTCAGTTTCAAAAGCACCTTGGTGAGCATCACGAGATGCTGCTGTTTGAGAAACACAGGTCCAAAGTCCCTTGGGCATATGAAACCTGTTGCACGGTTCTTCGCAACCTTGTTATCTTGAATGCAAGACCATCCATTTCAATTACTTCAACAGAACCTTTAAAGTTACTCTGAAAGGAGTCCATGGAATTCAAGACAGTGTTTTAACTACTAAATGTAAGCAGAAGTGATAGGAATCGGTGGTGCAGTGAGGAAATGGACTTAATGGTCTAACAAACACACTCTTTCAGGTGATGTGTATGCTTCACTTACTTTAAGTTGCCCTATAGGAGCGCTCCTTAGCTGGGAATGTACATTGCTTCACTTACTTCAAAATATAGTTAAGTGAGCTATAGGCTGCATTTGGGAGCCTTTTTGCTCATTCTGCTGAGAGAGGTCCTGGATTCCTGCCCAAAAGTCCCATACCCTCCAACACTTCTCTGATGAAAATAGGGACATCCTAATTCATAATAACAACAACAATAATTTTATTATTTATACTCATCTGACTGGGTTTCCCCAGCCACTCTGGGCAGCTTCCAACATATATAAAAACATAATTAAACATTAAAAACCTTTCCTATACAGGCCTGCCTGCAGATGTCTTCTAAAGGTTGTATAGTTACTTATCTCATTGGCTTGGGGGATGCATACCCTCCAACATTTCTCCTGCTTTTCTCCGAGGAAAAGTAGGACATTCCAGGAGTAAAATGGAAACTGGGGTGGCTTCTGTAAATCCAGGACTGTCCCTGGAAAATAGGGGCACTTGGAGGGTCTGAAGTCCCACTTTGATGGCACTACTGAAGCTGACGCAAGAGATTTAGACTGGAATAACAAAAAGTATTATCGCTCTGTCATAAGACTTGGCCTAATGTATTGCCAGCTAGCACGATCACATGCCTGATCGTCTGTGCCTATGTATGCCTACCCAGAAGCAGTTGGGAATTACCAAGACAAAGAGGATGATGATAATATAATTCTGGCTCCCTAACATCATTGTTATATTGCACCCCATGCAAGATACAGAGGAGTTTTGTTGCTTAGCGACTAAGAGCACATGGGAAGTAGTTAATCAATATAGCTTTGACTATAACCCCTTCACAAACAAAAGTAAAAAAGTAATTTACTCTGAAATTCACTGAGTAGAATATCTCCCATTGTGTTCTGACCTTTTCTTTCTTCTCCCGCAAGCTGAACAAATATTTGTAACTGATAACTCAATGATTTATCACTGGACAACCACCACCAAAGCACCTAGCTGATTATTATGTTAAGGAACATGAGACCTGTAAGAATCTATCCGGGATTAACAGATCTGTTTTGCATAGGAACCCACTAAAGAATTCATAGTTCTTACCACTTGTAATAAGATGTATTCCACTAAGAGGTCAGCATATATAATGTTCTATACTCTAGAATTAACAAGCCAGGCATGCACTTCACAGCTGGGGTCATGAAGGATGCGTCTCCTCCGGAGGCTGGTAGGAACTCTTTGAGAGGCTGAAATGAAGAGAGGTTAAGAGGAAGAGGAAGTCCTCTATTGCAAAATCATGGCCAACAAAGCACCAATAATCAGGGTTATTCGTGAATGCCATCATCATACCATATTATTTTAATTATTAGCATGTCAGAGGACAGATCAAGGGACAGGTTCTTGGCCTTTCCAAGGCTACACAGCTGCCAAAAGCTTGAAATGAGACCAATATCTTTTTACACTCAAGTTATCTTGTTTAGCCTGCTAAATTATGTTGTATTGTTGATATCGGTTTTGTATCCATTGATAATGCATTTCTTGTGTTCCAAACAGCTACAGTGATTATGTGTGCGTAAATATTATAAACATATGCCTGTGTGTGTGCATATAGATAGATACATACATACATACAATGAGTCATTTTCTTAGCTACTACGTCTTCAAGGGCATTCATACACGACAATCATTGGCTCAAGCAATTAACTGACAATGGGCAGCAGGGGGGGGGGGATAGCACATGCACATCCCTTGATCCCAGGCCAAGTTTGATTGCCAAAATGAACTTCATTCAGCTCATTCTTAAATTTATTTGTAGGGGTAAAATGATGAATAGCTTTTGAAAGACAGGCAGAAAGAGATTGCCTATTGCAAGCACTTCCAGCACTAGGGCATATAATACATTGATGAGAGTGTGAAAATGCCAGTTAGCTCAGCCAAACTTTTGTCATCTCAATATGCTCCGTCCCCCCCCCCCCACGTTATATGTTTCCACTTCAAGTAAGAATCAACAATTCTGCAAGGAAAGCTAAGCAGAATGGAATAGAAATTTGCTCTGCTAGCACTGGTTGAGTAGGACCATGTGACACCTGGAAAATGTCAGGCCAACGTATTTTGGTGCCCAAGATGCAAAATCCATGTGGGCAACCGCAACAACCCCCATGGCACAATGACGTAATTATAAATCAAATAACAACAATTTCCTGCCCTTTAATGATGTTCCACATCGGCTGCCATAAGTCACTGTCACACTCTTCACTCCTGGCAGGGCCAGAAGAAGAAGAGAAGAAGAAGAGTTTGGATTTGATATCCCGCTTTATCGCTACCTGAAGGAGTCTCAAAGCGGCTAACATTCTCCTTTCCCTTCCTCCCCCACAACAAACACTCTGTGAGGTGAGTGGGGCTGAGAGACTTCAGAGAAGTGTGACTAGCCCAAGGTCACCCAGCAGCTGCATGTGGAGGAGCGGGGAAGCGAACCCGGTTCACCAGATTACGAGTCCACCGCTCTTAACCACTACACCACACTGGCTCTATTCCAACACTGGAATCCAGAACATATAATCCTGCTAGAAAAAAAGCCACATGCCTTATAAAACGGAGTATGCTCCCTTTTGGGGAATCCCATATTTCAACCCCAATTCTACCGTGAATTTATTGGTATGGTTCCAACTTACAGGGAAACCAGTTTGGCCTTGGTTTGCAATCCTGATGTGCGAGGCAAACACAAACCCATAGATTGCCGGTATAGACAAAACCTGCCACCTTCAAGATGCTGCTGAACTACATCTCCCCATCATTCCTGACCGCTTTCCATGCCGGCTGGATCTGTCCAACACCTGGAGGAATACAGTTTCTCCAACACTGCCGTAATTCTTTCCAAGCTCTCACTGACTATACCCACACACTTAGTTAAAACTAGTTGATGGTTGCACAAAGTGAAGAAAACATTTTCAACAACGGTGTGTATTGTCTGCCTCTCAATCCCTCCACCACACAAACCAAAATTAATTCACAGAGAATGTTATTTTCTCACTAGTATTTACCACACACAAAAGGGCCTGCCGGAAAGTTCTCCTCATGAGCTGTGGTACTGGCATGTACGCTCGCCGTATGCTAACTAATGGCTTTCCATGCCTGGAGCTTTTTGTCTGAGTTTTCTATTCCTGCGAAGGTCCCATGTCTAGATGAATCAATGCTTTTATATAACTGCTGGCTTTTATACGACTCGCAATGCAATCTGTTTGCCACAAATGGTTAAACAATCACCTCTTGGCACCTCTCTCTCTTTTTTTAAGCTGGTAAAGGAAAAAAATTAAGCCTCTGCTCGTGATTACAACATGCAGCTATGAACCCAATTAACAGTCTGCAATATGTCCCGCTTCTTTTATTCCCTTCTGACAACACCGCAGGCAGCAGAAACTCTCATAATAAATAGGTGACTACTGCTTAACACTTTGCACTGTTTCAGCACTTTCCTCTCACCCGTGGCATTAATTCTTTCTCTCCCCCGGTTATTAGCAGATAAGCCTGGCAGCAGGGGGTTGCTACCAAGTGGTATATTCAAGCACAGACACAGGCTTTGGATTTCCCTGGGGGCATTGTAAAGCAGGTAGAACATCCTGCTTGTGAAAAAAGGGGGCACGCAAACTGCCAAATGGAAGATCATTAAAAGACATTTTGTCTGCTCCTAGGCAGCACACAGTGTTGACTTCAGTCCTGACTGTGGCCCATTTTGCATCTCAACGCACCTATGAGCCACAAGCCCACTAATGGGTTGACATTGTTTAACACGCCTTGATTTACTAAGAACCAAGATTTCTGATGAAAAGGCCAAGCTGGTTTCATAAGCCGGATAGCAAATATAATCAATTCAGCTATACAGGATGTGATTAAACAAGCAATTAAAGCGAGGTGATTCCAGTCAATTCTGGATGCAATGATTAATTGCTTTAAAAATGCCCACCTGCAGGGGTTAGTAGTCATTTCAAGCAAATCCTTGATGACTGGCCTGCTTCACAGCAAAAACATGGCAAGCATCAGAAATACATAACAGACGGATGTATGCAAACGGATAAGATACAAACAGCAATTGCAAGAACAAGTATACCACTCAAGGTTATTATTTTGAAGTCCACATACTTGAAATGGAATTAGGAAATTTATACTCCGCCACCTACATTTTATTTTCATAGGAAATGCATGTTGTAGTTTAGCCCTGTACATTATTAACGGACCTGGTATATAATTGTTCAGTCTGACCCTTTACTGGGAAATACCGGTATGTGGTTTCCTATAACCTCTCCTCTGGCTTACTCTTTTTTGCCAAGCATCAGATCAACTTTCAAATTAATGCCTCGTGAACAAGTTCTAGTCATTCCTGCTTTTGTATGGTCTACATTGACTCCCCAAAAATTCTCTCCTCTTCAATAGCTCCCTTTGCTTGTGTGGGTCATCAGGCTTCAGCTGCTGAACTCAAGACAAAAAAAAAAAAAAAGCAAGGGATGGCAACTCACAAAACCTAGTACATTTGGCAAGAGAGGAAGTACCTTCTCAACCCTATAAAGCAAAAGCCATCCACCAAGTTATTTTAGGAGGGATGTTATCAGACCCATCTCCACACCAAGCAAGCATCCTGTCCCTGATTATGGCAGCTCTTGATGGTCCAGTAAAATGGAAAGCGGGAGATTTCCTGACCTTTATAGGCCATATCCAAAGGACCAGAAAAGGCACCCCAAAGTCTGTTGTATCATATCCAGACTACACTGCATAATATTCAGATTCTCTTGACATATTAGCTTCTCATAAGACCATCTGCACGGGGAATGGGGAACAAAAAGCAAAATGCCTTTACTACATAGAAAAGGTTGAACTTTTCCTTCTTTTTCATGGTGTCCTGTACAATTATATGATTGTACTTTGCTCTGTCCCACATGAGTCCATGGGGTGCTCCATCGCCAGACATTTCACTTCCTGCTTCTGCATCTTAACTATCCAAAATACCTCCCAATCAATCTTTACTGACCCACTCTACTCAATACACCCCCCAGCCCCTCACCCAGAGCCCCCTTCCTGTGATGCAGGCTTGCAGGAGAACTGATCTGAGATGACCATTTCTTGGTCTATAGACACACTGGGCTCTTTGCCACCCAGCAGGATCATATGAGTGAAACTTTCTTAGGGGAACCAGAAACTTCCTACGGGGCTTAAGTGCCCTGTCATTGCAGACAACTTGGTGCCAGGTAAGGATTACACCGAGGATCAGCTTGCCTTGAGACTCCACTGGACTTCTATGCCAGCTGCAGAAAATGGAGGAAAAGAAGATTTCTCTGGGTAAGAAATTCAGAGTGAAGTATCTCTGCTCAAATCTTTTGCTTCATTTTGTTGTTTGTATAGTTCAGTCAGATTTATACTGTTGGTGTGTTTTTGTTTCTGCCATTAAAAATTCTGCTAGCCATACAATAAGTATATTGTTTTTGATAGAAGTAATAATCTGGCACCACATGGATTTCTGTATCAAATCAAATAAGTCCTGTTTTTAAAAAGAAAGCAGCTTCGCCTGAGCTCTAGACTGAGCAATTTTGAGAAGTTGTGTAGGACTATTTTATTTGACATCCACTAAGTATGTGGGAACAGACGACGGGCTAGCATGCAGAATTGAATTTTCTGCCACTCTGACCCTCTAGGGTAGGGCAAAACGTAAGTCCAGGAAAAAAATAAGCCGAAAGGCAACACAAGGGGTCTAAGAACTCCCAGAATCCTTTTCTAATGGAACTATTGTCTCTGCTGTTTTCCAAGAAAGTGCTTTGGAAGCAAAAGACATTCAAAGCTTTCCATTATTCAAAGCCCATGGGCACTATGGTGCCCCCTTGTCATCTACCTTGTCTCTCCCAATAACTAAAAATGGAAACCGGAGATAGAGGTTATACGCTTCCTATTACAGGGGAGAGACCAGGAGCTCACCAAGAAAGTAGCTAAGCTCCTCTATTTGATCTTTTGCCGCGGACGTACATTATAGGACCCTGCCCTTGCTGGAGACCCACAGAGGTAAAATAGATTGCTGGCTTCCTCTTCCCTTTGGGAAGTGACTGTACTGATGATATGGCGACGAGATCGTACTGGCCTATTTATTTTGAATGTTTGTAAGTGATGCCAATAAAGGTTTTGATATATTAATAACTAAAATAAAATCACACTTTTTTAGTTTCTTTCCATCTCTCCCCCTCCCCCCGCAGCTCCTACAGTGGGCAACAACTTGGCCGGCTAGAAAGAGAAATGTAAGTCTCCAGTCTCCTTCTTACCTTCTTTTCTCGAAAATGGACCAGAATATCTCTGGGCCTCAAGTGAACATAGAGGCATTCTTTTAGAAAAGGGTGTGAGGTGACTGCATGCTACTGCTTTGCCTTCCAGCCTCCCTCTAAAACTCCTACCTATCTGCTTGGGAACAGAGATAGTAGCAAGTGCCTGGGAGAACATTTTGCTTGGTGTGTGTGTTGTGTTGCCTGGCTAATGACTGCATTTTTGGTGGGGTTGCTTGTTTTTAGGGGAAAGATAATATTTTTTTGTTTTGTGTAACTAGTCAGCCACCTACCCTGTGGCAGTCATTTTACATGGGTGCCCAAGACAGTTCTCAGATTTCAGAAGGTGTCCCTGGGCAGGAAAATGCTGGGGACCTCAGCTTTCAAACCACATAAAGAAGTTTGTACATAACTGGCCATTTACACACAGGGAGTGAGGTTAATGGGAAAATGGGACAGAATGAACTCATGTGAAACTGGTATGGATTGGAAACCGACTGATCATCCCTACTTTGCACTAACAGAAAGCACTTCTGCTTATGCAAAACTGGGCAGCCAATTTTTATTGCCACACCCTACTTATGACAGCCACCCCCATGCCATACCATTATACTGTTCCAGAGGGTTCCCCAACTCTCAAGAACAGTTTTTCGGCAGAGTGAACAGCTGTAGCGCGTAGGAACAATTACAAAAAAATCAAGTGTCTCATCTAGCACAAGAAAAAGTCCTAGTCCAAAACCACAATAATGCAGCCCTGAATAATAAATAAATAATCCAAATTCAAGTATTTAGGTTTCACCCCACACTTTGAATTTTGTCCTCAGCCATAAAACAATGTCTGGGAATTTGATGTTTATCTTTTCAAAAGAAATGAAATGCAACTTAACCAGTTAGGTTATTCTCCAGACATACCAGCTCCCAAGGTGGTTATTAAATAGGGTTTTGCCATGTTCTTTTCTCATGACACGGCTATGCCAAACAGAAAAACCCACTCCTTTTTCTGCCGATTGACATAGTTCTAGGATCTTCATGCACTACCATCCAAACAAAATCAGTACAATCTATGGATTTTAGCATAGGTCAAGCAGTACATACATTTATGCACTATACAGATGGCACCGTAGTGGGAAATTTGCATCTTCACAAAGGGGACAAGATTAAAAGAGTGCTCTGGGAAGTCACCTTTTTCTTGTCAATTGGGGATCCAGGGATAAAGAACTATTTTGCATTGCAGAAGCAATGCCTCTGTAACAGCAGGAAATCACTGGCCTAATGGCATACACTGGAATATCATTAGAGTTAAGGTAGTCTAGTCAAATCTCATTTTTAACAAAAGTATGGAAATGGCCATAGTATGGTTGCCCTCAGAATTAATACCATAAATGGCAATCCAGTGTAGAACGAAGATGTTCAATCACTATTTTAAATGTGAACCATATATACACAGCGCAGCTGACACTCCAGAAATGCTGCCTCACTGGGAAGAGTTACTGCCATAGCTAAAATATCCATTTTTGGAGACCACAACACTTGCATGGTTCATCTTCTACAACTAATGATAAAGTTAAGAGATGTATGCAAATCTAACTATAGCGTGACTGAGTTTTATTAACAAGCATGAGGAGATTCATATTCAACATTTGAAAGGGTGTGAGGAGAAGAGGGTGTAGACATACAGCTCATCCACACTTGCCTAGAAAGCATGGGTCCAAGTGGTTTCCCATTGTTGCAGGGAAAACCCACTCGGAGCAAACCTCAATACATGGAAAACCCAATGGATGTCTGCTGCGATTCAACACTAAAGAGCAGGTTTTCCCGGGAGAAAGTGGCAGGCCAAGCAGAAGTCTGGATGAGCCAATGGGTGCCCTGTTTCCTGTGCAATGCTGTGGAAGTTGCATGGGGAGGACTTAACCCTTCCTAGCTTTAGCAAATCACAACTACTAACTGCAGATCCAACCGTTTGGCAGCAATGAACAACACCCCCCCCCAAAAAAATAGATGCTACTTGATCATAACAGAGAACTGGTTCACATGTAACCCTAAGTCGAACAATGGCACAGCATGAAATTTCAAATGTAAGGGTTTCTGGAAGGGATATTGCAGCTGCTGTGTAGCGGCGTAGCTAGCTGCTGGGGCGCCTGGGGCAGCGCAAATGCCCTGCACCCAGGGGCGGGGCAAGCCGGGGCAGAGCACGCTGCGCAGAACTTCCATGGAGTCCGCAAGCCCCATGTTGCCGTTTTGGGCAGCGCAGAGCCTGCAGGTGCCCAAGGCACCACGCCACTCCCCAGGAGAGACGTGCGGCCAATCATTATTCAGAGGTGTTTATCTGTTTTTATTCTCCATCTGTTCAGCACTCGGCTTCATAAATCCACTTCCATCTCCAGGGTGCAGGAGCCTCTTGAGACACAGCAACGGCACATAACTATGGTTTGTTTAAAGTACCTTGCAATGGCTCAGTTCACATATTAAACTATAGTTTAATATGTGCTAGCGCATACTTGCTATGCTCATCCCGTTTCTGCTGCTGCAATGCCATTGGCTGCAAGCCATAAGCAGTTAAGTTTGTTCTTGGCTTCCTGCTTGTTACTCATTTGGAGAGAAGCAAACCGATGTCGTGATAAGCCAAACACTGCCTTGTTTCCTGGTGGTGCAGGAGGGAAGCATGGTGAAAATATTCCACACATTCTTATTAAACCATAGTTTGTTTCTAACTAGGGCTTAATGTGGCATACAAAGCAGCTCCTTGTCAATGGTTTGTGGATTCAGATGCAATGCCTGGCCGTGGCTGCAAGTCATGTTTCAGTATCTTGGTTTGCTAGTCCTTTACAAACCATGGCTTGCGAGCTGATCACTTCAAACGCAAAAACAAATGATGAGTTGGCTCCAAGTTTAAACACAGATAGTGCCTTTCAGCTACTGGGGCAGGGGCAAGGGCAACTTCCTACCCAACAACAAAGTGGGAATTCACTTATATCACATGTTGTGGGGGAAAGGGTGACGCCCGGCTGCAGCATAAATACTCTTTTCACTGTCCTCTTGAGCCAAACGAGAGCACATCAGAGCTGAGAGCAATTTTTATCATTTTAGACCAATTGCTCTTTGGAATGGCGCTCAGAGTTGTCTGGTTTGGCACAAGTATATTTTCCTCATCTCCTCTGTTGCTTAAACATTCTTCATTTCACTGCTTTCATTTTATCCAATATATTTAGAATAAAGGTGTGAAATGTCTGTAGAGTTTTGCTTCATATTGCTGACAACCACCAACAGTCATGCCTCAAAAAGAGAGAGAGAGAGAGCACACATGGAATCGACCTCCATACAATAATGGAGAAGGAAGGGGGGTAATTAATCTTTTTTTCCCTTTTCCAGTGCTGTTGGTCGTCCCCCGTCCCCCCAAATCCCCGCACTGGAAAAAAACACACAGCTAAAAAGTTCATTTTGAAAAGTGAAATACTTTGAAGAAATTCTGTCCTACTTGTGAGCGGAAATATTTTCCTTCCATGCATTCATTTGGACATTTCACAGAGCCTATGATAAAAGTATGAGAAGGCACGACTCAGGTAAATTCCTTTCCCCTTCCTTGTTATGCTGTTCCTCTTTCAAGAATTGAACTGCAGGCAGAGGAAGGGTGTGGGGGGAGAAAGAGAGAAGGCTAAAAATTAAAGAAAGCATGTACCTCATTTCTCATTGTTAAAACTGACTGCCCTTCAAAACATTTAGGCATGACTAGTTCTTGACACTGCTTGAAGGGCTATTATTGCCAGATCCTTCAGTGGCTAATTGGCCATGCTATGTCTCGAGCTGGCAATAGACTTAAATATGCCTTTGAACTGACTGCACTGAATGACAGAGTCAAAAGTGATGCTTGATGGAACAAATCTCAACTAAACAAACGGAACACAGTTGGGAGTTCTGTGCATGAGAACAGTTGCCAGATCAGTTCAGTGTCTCTGCATCCCTCTATCCAGTTCTGTGCAAGAGTCGTTGTTGTTTTATTAAATCTGTATACAGCTCTATACCTACAGGTCTCAGGGCGGTTCACAGGATAAAATCAGAATATAAAACCACAAAATACATAATCAAAACAAAAACAAAAACAACCCAATACCCCCCCAACATGTTGTAAAAGGACATGGGATGTCAATCAACCAAAGGCCTGGTTAAAGAGCAATGTTTTTGCCTAGCACCTAAAGGTGTATAATGTAGGCGCCAGGCAAACCTCCCTGGGGAGAGCACTCCACAGATAGGGAGCCACTGCAGAAAAGGCCTTGTTGTATTGCCACCCTCGTTAAAATCCCAGGCATATAGTTAAATTAATAGTTTAGCTTGCAAAACTAAGCCCTGTCTGCAGAGGGTGCACATAGCAAAATACAAACAGGAGCTGCTTGTCAGCTCGCAAGCAGGGGCGTACCCAGTATCAAAACTAAGGGGGGGGCAAGCCACGGTCGTTCAGGTTTGCTTTGAACTAGGGGGGGGCAAGCCATGGTCGTTCAGGTTTGCTTTGAATGGACGCTGATCATTTTTGCTTCTAGGGCTGCCTTCTAGGGGGGGGGCAGCTGCCCCCCTCTGCCCCCCCCCGGGTACGCCCATGCTCGCAAGGAAGGAGTTTGTAGAACTCAGCGCAGATACAGTGGTACCTCAGTTTAAGAACAGCCCTGTTTACAAACTATTCGGTATAAGAACTCCGCAAAACCGGAAGTAGTGTCCCGGTTTGCGAACTTTACCTCGGTCTAAGAACGGAAGTCGAACGGTGGAAGGGCACTGGCAGCAGGAGGCCTCATTAGGCAAAGTGCGCCTTGGTTTAAGAACAGCTTTTGTATAAGAACAGACTTCCGGAATGGATTAAGTTCCTAAACCGAGGTACCACTGTATAGTGCTTAACCCTGGTTAACATGAAACAAGGTTTGCAAAAACATTTAGAACCTGGTTTTACCTATTCAGTCACAAGTTACCATGGCTTAGTCATTCAGACTTAATGCTTAACTGTGATTTAGGGAAAGAATGAAAAAGGGGGTGGGGAGGAAAAGAAAACAAAACTGTGATTTAGGAAAACAAACTTTTAAGTTTTGTACAGCATTGCGCTTTTATGTTTTCCTGGAGATGTCAACCAATTGTCATAAATACAATTACGTGGGGTGTATATGCCTATTCATCACTACACATGAACCAACAACCAAATACAGGTATGGATATTACACTATATATGTTGCCAAATATGGATTTTATCTATCAATATATATTGTCTTAGGACAGGTATTCTATCATAGCTTTAGCTGTGCTTTACATATATGCATTGTGACTTCATGTTGCACACCTACTACAACTGCAGCCACATACATTTATGTGGATAGACAAAATGGATGGCTATTTCTCTCTCTCTCTCTCTATGCTAGGGGCAGCAGATTGGACAAAAATATTTGCTGTAGGTTATTCAACTGTGATACCTCGGGGGATTCAAGATGTGCTACATCTGGTGTCTGCTCTGGTTTTATGAGATAATTGCTCCCTAGCCCACCTAAAAACATGGCGTAACGGAGGGGTTTGCTTTCAAAATTTAAAAAACATGGAACGGGCAGGAATTGAATCAGTCACGTCTCGGTGGCATTGATAGTATGGGGCGGTGCTGGTGGATATAAATAAGGAAACAAACAGCAACGGTGCAATAAGAACAGGATTAATCTAAGTGTGATTAATTCCGTGTCAGATTAAAATGGATATTGCCAGCTGTATCGGATCCATTCTGCTGAATTATTTCTGCCTGTCACTTCTGGGTCCCCTCCCCTTTGCCCAAACGGCCCTCTGTGGTGGATAAACCTTCAGGAGAGTTAATTGTCACATACATGGGTTTAATCACAATGTCCGCGGAGTTTGGGGGCCTTGCCTTCAGCGATCCTTGACTAATTGTTGTGGTAATTTTTCAATCATTAACAGGAGCGCATATGCTGCTGACAAATCCCATGGCACCCACTAAAACCCCACTGGCAAGATGAGCACACGCCTTTGCAGAGGCCACCAGACCCTTCCCCACCGAGGCCATTATGCTGCCATTAATATCTTATAAGCATGCGCCCGTTTCTTTCAGAAAAGGAGGGCCTTCTCCCAGGGAGGGGGGACCCGTTCTTTGTTTATTCTCAGCATTTCAGAGGCAAGATGAGGCGGCGGCGAAGCTGAGGCAAGAAGGGAATTAAAACTCCATCTGGGACAGCCTAGCTGAGGGCCTGTTCTGTATTCAGCTGGTTCCTCGTTCATTTGCCGCGGAGCTCCTGCGTTTCGGCAAGTGCCCTTTCTTTGAGCTTCGGCTGTACTAGAGATCTCCATGGCAACCGCTGGTGCTCATCTGCTGCGCCATACTGCAGCTTCCCCTCTGCTCAATTCTCCAGCCTCCCCGTGTCAGACGGGGCATGCTATATGCACGGGTGGGACGAGACCTTGCCTCGGGGAGTCCTCGAGCTGACTGAAGTCTCATTCTAATCACCTTCTAATACCAATGAACGGGATTACGCTGCGTGTGCAGCTGTGTGTGTGTTTATTTTTTATTTTTTATATTAAAAAAACCCTCCACCCTTTTTCTTTGAGATTGCCCTTTATAAAATAAAAAACGCTTACAGCTTTCTCTGCAACTCGAAAGGAAGGAGAGCAAAATGCAGCAGGGAGCACTCCTGCAACAAGGGCATGGCTTATTAAAAGTTGATCTTGCTGCAGAGTTAGGTGAGGTGTACACACACACACACACACACACACACACACACACACACTGAACAGATTGCTCCTTTACCTCAGCTGTCAGGACGATTGCCTGGGGAGCTGGGAGACCTGGGTTCCAGTCACCCCTGTGACTCCTCGTTGCAAATTAATTTATTCATTGGCACGCAGGCCAATCTGTGATACTTGAGGCATATGGCACCCTCTGCTGGTTCATATGCACTCCTAAGGGGGAAACACCTTATTTGTTTAGTGGGCGAATATGAACCTTTCCAAGTGTACTTCTGGGAATTCTGTTTGTTTGCTTTTTAATCAAAGGAATGGACTGCTGCCCATTTCAAGGCGCTTATACAGGACACAACCAGGGGCAGGGAGAGATCTGGACTCTTCAACATTTCCATTGCAGATATTTCCTGCGGCGCAATGGGTCGGTGCTTCTGGGTGTTAACCAGAAGGTTGGTGGTTTGAGCCCAAACAGGGAAAGCTGTGGCCAGGATTCCTGCATTGGATTAGGTGACTCTCGGGGGCCCTTCCAATGGTACAATTCTATGGAGATAAGTTTACAAACTAGGTGCAATGTCTCCCACGCTGCATTTTAAGTAACTGTTATATGCAATGGCTTTTTTCCAGTTAAAGGGCATGCATACGTAGTTGTGAATTGTGATAAGCATGCTGTGTCACTGTGATCAGTTTCTCGATCTACAAAAAAGGCAATTGCGCAAACCTGTCTGTGCATACCAGGAATGGGAGGAGGGCAGGTCATGAAACGGAGGGCAGGGGGAACCACATGAAGACATCAAACCCATTCAGGTGTTCAGTTGTATCTGTGGAATGCAGGGCCACATTCAACATTAAGCAAGAAGGTCCACAGGGGAATATCAAGCTAAACATGGTTACAGTCCTTCCCATTATCCGAATACCTGGTCGCAGGAAGGACTGCAACTACATTCAGCTGAATGAGCGCACAATACCCCTTTAGTCCTTCCTGTACAGTCAGGGGTGGAGGGGTCAAGACTAATGTTCCCCCATTTTTACAACTGAAGAAAATCTGAATAGGGCTATCTTTTTAAGCATAAAGTACCAAGCAAGAATTATTCCTAAAGAAGTAGAAATCAAAGGGGATGACCAATGTGGTACCCTTCAGAAGCTGTAGACTACAGCATCCATAATCCTTGGACACTGGCTATGCTGGCATGCTGTAGTCTGCAGCACCACCTGTCTGTGGCCACATAAACTACAGCATGATGACATTTAGTGCCTTATTATATATGCAGAAGCAATACAATGGCAATAAAGGGTTAAAAATGACGCACCGCTCCCCACTTCCTTGAGAAAAGTCTGTTCCTATTCCAAAAACACTGCTAAGAGTTTTGTTAGAAGTTCATGAAATTTCTAATCCTTCTCGTGAGACAAAGGTGGGGTGGGGAGATGGGCCATTCCTCTTCTGGCCTGCTCTGACAGGCTCTCTGAGGAAATGGAAAGATCAGCTATGACAAGTCTGACACCTCTCATTTCTGTGTTAAATGGCACAAAGCACGGTGAATTTGTAACACTGCACCTAAATCACCACTTTGGATATTTATAGATCATGCTAGAAGTTATAGGCTTAATAGGAAAGGCTATAACAAAAGTGAAAATTATTCTTTATTCTGTTTTACAAATATATTAAGTTTGTCACCACAATGTAATAAAAGGGCGGGGGATAACTGGTATGGGGAGTATTTTAAAATATTCTCCCTTTCTCCTAGTCAGAAATAAATGAAGAGGCTATGGAATATGCAGAACTTGCAGGTTTAACATACAGAATAATAGAATAACATATATTTAAAGAGGAGTGGAAAATGTTTATTGAATATATGAAAAATAATTGTACACAGCTGAAAATGCTGGCAGCATTAAGATAAATTCAACAGTGTGATTAATGTTTAAATGATGTGAAATGGAGAACCGACTTAAATGGTTATAGAGTAAAATATGCAGGAATGGAAGACATGTAAAATGAACCATGGAAGGAGGAGAAGGGAAGTCACTGGATATTTAAAAGTATGTAAAATGTTTATTTTGAAATGTAAAATTGAAAACTTAATAAAAATGGTTGGTTGGTTTGTTTTTTAAAAAGAAATAAATGAAGACACCAATATATACATTGTCCCTTGGTACATTTCTGGATGTAGCAGGGTGCTGCCATCTTATGGCTGAATTAGCACTGGGATAGGGTCTTCCATATGTTCCTGGACTACAACTCCCATCAATCCTGACCACGCCGACTTGGGCCAATGGGAGTTGGAGTCCAACAACATCTGAAGGGCCACAGTTTCCCTACTCATGAATTATATTGTGTGGATTACATGTCCGAACACTAAGGGATGCCTTCTAAAACTTATGAAACATCACAAAAATTATTAGCAACTCACAGCTAGCTACTGACTTTTGATCTACCAGGGTGGGGTGGGTGTTTTGTTTATAGATGTGCATCTCCTTGCTGTAGTTTACGTCAGAGCAGTGGGTAAAGGGAGCAGCCTTGCTTTGCATTTTGATAGCCCCTTCACAAGAGGTGTAGCTATAAACCGGTGGCTGATCCTTGGCAAGCACCCTCTGAATATTTGGGTGCAAAGGGATTGCAGCAGTGATAAAACTATCTGCCTTTTTTATTTTTTTTACCTTAAGCACTGCAGTCACAGTTGGTGCAAGAACATTTTTAGATGGGATAAAAACTGTACGAAGCAAAGGAGCACATAGCAGCTCAGCTAAGCATATGCACAGCTAAGCAAAGACTTTTCAAGCCATTCAAAGCATTGTTTGATGAGGAATCCTAAATCCGATAATGCTTAAATGGGGAGGGGAATAGAAAGAGTCTGGATTCAAAAAGAGATTGATCTTAAAGAGCAGGATGGAGGGCAAAATTTGAAGTAATATATATCAGTGATTTTCAGACAGTGCAGCATATGACAGTGATTCTTCCAGGGAGCTGTAGGTTTCCTTAGGAGCTCATCAGGGGTAATAGTGAGTCAACAGTGAACAACGATTGCATGCCACGGCCAATCTTGCCCTCCAATGTACAGCCAAAGGGAAGTTTTGGATGCATTCGAAGGTACTGCTCTTCAGCTGTTAGATGGGGTTACACAAGTAGATAGCAGCCTGATCTCAGGTGGATCACAGCACTGGTATCACCACATTTACCTTTGGTAGTTGAGTGGAAGAGGAAATTTCAGCAAGTGTAGATTTTCTCATTTCTGCTTCTGAGTGGACCTGCATAGGATTGGGAATTCTAATCTGAAGTGGCCATGCTGAAAGAAGGGTGGTCTTCATTCTGGATTAGTTAATTAGTTAATTAATTAATTTTAGTTCCCCTGCCTTGTCCATCATCAGCCCTTGTTCCACACACCAAAACTGCCATTTATAATGTTCCTAAGTGACAGTCTCTAAGCAGTGCACCATAAATACATAGCCTCCAGCCCACTGTGTTCAAGCTAATCTCCATTAGCTGTTATTTGTATAAGCACATGATACCTTGTGTAGTTCCAGCAGATATGTGTATTTAAATACATGCAAACTACCCTCCCAAGTTGTGCTTTGGCATAAATTTGCAAGCTTGCTCCAGATGTCCAGGTGATATCTATAGCCAGAGCTGCTTCTGTAAAGATTTGGCTAGTGAGCCAGCCGTGGCCCTCCCTGGAGAAGATAAATCTGATTACTGTCACATGTGCTTTCACTCATGTCCATGCTAAAATATTGTAATACACTCTATGACGTATGTGGAGTTGCCTTCCAAAGAAAATCCAGAAATTCAGAAACCACAACTGACTTTTGTGCAGAATGCAGCTGCCAGGTTGCCAAGCCCAAATTGAAGTGCTATTTGTGACTTTTAAATCGCTTAACAGCCATTGAGTCCAGGACTACCTGCACCCATGTGAATGACTGCTTGCACCCATATTGAGACTGAGAGCCCATTAAGAGCTTCAAAAAGGGCTCTGCTACACAGCTGGCTTTTATCCAAAATTAGGCTGGTGAATACATGAAATAGGGCAGTGATGGCTAACCTTGACACTCCAGATGTTTTGGGACTACAACTCCCATCATCCCTGACCACTGATCCTGTTAGCTAGGGATGATGGGAGTTGTAGTTCCAAAACATCTGGGGTGTCAAGGTTAGCCATCACTGAAATAGGGCTTTCTCCCCAGTGATACCATACATTTACAGCACATTCTCCCACACCAAAGAATCCTGAGAACTGTAGTTAAGGTGCTGGGAATTGTAGCTCTGTAAGGGGTAAACTATAGTTCCCAGAATTATTGCTTTAACTGTATAGTGTGTATGCAACAGTCTATGGAATTCCTAGCATTCCCTTCCTCATCAGTTTTTTTGTTTCCCTCCTCTGTACTCAGGCTGATGCTAAATACCATGTTTTCCCATTGAGTTATGGTCACTGGGGATGTGACCATAGAATCATAGAACTGTAGCGGTGGAAGGGGCCCTGAGGATCATCTAGTCCAACCCCCCGCAATGCAGGAATATGCAGCTGTCCTTTACAAGGATCGAACCTGCAACCTTGGCATTATCAGCACCATGCTCTAACCAACTGAGCTATCCACGCACTGATGATCCCTTGATATTTATCACTTTGCTGTTTTGTAAAGTATTGCTGTATTGCTTTTTGAATTTCAATAATGGTGATTTTATTGTTTTATTTCTTTTTAAATCTCACATGTGACACTTTGGGAGCTGACAATCTGACAAAAAAAAAAAAACTTTACCCTAACCTAAACTTAGCAAAATTATTATATAGCAAGCACTTCAACATAATACTTAGTATTCCACCCACATGTAATGAGTCACACCTGTCGGTCTTCATCCAAAGGTTTTAGCTGCATAACATTCCATGAGAAACTGCAGTTTAAAGTGGCTTTTCAGCATGGGAACCATCCAGCAAGAACTCTGCATATGAAATATTGTCTGATATGACCACCTACATGTGGGTCTTGTGCTACTCTTACTTGGAAGGGCGTTTTTTCTGTAAAATATGCAATGCACTCAGGTGCTTCACCAACTCCATAAGCAAGAACTTATTGTCAATGATGCATTAGGAATTCCAGTCACTGACGGTGCAGAACAAAAGTGGCTAATATAGTCTGCACTGCTATGAGTCACAGGAAGGATTCCCCTTCCATCCACTTGTTCTTTTGGAATAATTCATTAGCTAAACGTTTTATGTGCCACAGTCAGTCACACTCTGACTCAGACACTTCTCCCACCCCGCAATCTCCAAATCCTCAGTACTTGCCTGCACTCAAAACATGTTCTGGAAAACAAGTTAATGTGAGGTTTATTTGTTTTTAAAAAGCCTTTGATTATAATAGCGAGAGAAATTCTCTTTGGCACAAATGGAGGAAAAAGACAATTTTTTTAATCTTATTGCCATAGCAGTTAGGATACTTGGGAGTCAGGAAGGCTTTTCGCCCTACGATTACACATACTCTATTCACAAAACGATCACATTTGCAACCTTCTGCATTTCACGCACACCTCGTTCCTTGAATTCACCATGATTCGTTTCTCACTATCATTTTAAGCACAAATTAAAATTTTGCACATTTTGTATATTACCCCTCAGGCTTGGTACACACACAAAAAAGCTCTTGCTTTGGTGATGGGTGTGGCAGACGGAACATCGTAATCTCTCTAGCTGATCAAATTCAACGAGGAAGGGAAGTGGAAGCAATACATATGGGAGGAAATCCTCCGTAAACACGTGTCTATTGTGTGTTCCAATCTGTACTAGAGTTCTTTGGAAGTGTGCCATTAAATTTCAGGCTGCCAAGAAGTGCTGTCACACCACCTGAATGTTCCCTATATCAAAAATTCGATCTTTGAAAAGCTAGCATATCAGGGAGCGTTCTGACCTATCACAGACATAATAGTGAGGTGTCTCTTGTCTTCCTTTAGATGTTACAGGTGAGTGGCATTCCAACAGTGTTTGAAATTAGCCAGGCGCCAGGCACGTTTTGCACCTGGGCTTGGACCACTTGCGACCAATTGAAGATGCCTGGGCACCAGGATGGCGCCTGACATCTCCACGATCTGGGGATCATTGGATCTGGACTGTTTTCACACACTAATATGCCATCCTGTAGATGTCTATCAGTTATAATTTATCTGCACACTCAGAATGAATTTCTGGAACCAAAATGCTTTTTTCTGTGCAGCCTGAGAAGGAGCAGTCACCATTAAGAAAAAGAGGTTGGAATAGGCCAATATATATGTAGACTGTCCCTGGATCATGGGACTTTTCTTCTTTAAGTTCTCAAAGCTCTTAGCCTAGCTCAAGGTTGTCATCTGAACTAGCCAGATGTTCAACTGAGACTCAATCACAGTCAGTCCATCATTTGAAAAATAAGACTTTAGAGCCGTCTTCCCCAAAATGGCAACTAGGCACTCTATTCTGGTGACTGCAACCTTGTTTTAAAGGAGCCGTTTGGCGCCTAGCTTAAATACCTGAGTTTCCAATATGAAACCGACATCTGCATTCTGAAGTGGAACACTGCATCTGGCTGTTGCTAAATCGCTCTCGCTCTGCTATTGAGACAAATTCAAGCTACACCTTGCAACATTCTGTGTTGATTTAACATTACAGGCCATAAGGCAGGGAACTAGGAATATGCAAGCAGGTACAAATTGATTTACTCAGGTCTTCCCAAACGCATGTTTGCTGTCCGGACAGCTCATGCTCAAACACCTTGCAATCCTGCTTAGATTGCTAGTTTAAGCACACACAGACACCTTTTGGAATTCTAACCCTAACCTTTTTTGGGTCATTTTAGGCATGTGAACGTCATATGATGAAGACAGACAAAACATTTTTTTTAGAGCAGTGGGGCTCTCCTGGAAACATCTCGCTGCACTCAGTTCAATATATGCTTATTCATCTCCAGGACTGACTGAGCTTTGGAGGCAAAATAAAAGGTTTTGTTTTTTTAATTTACAGCAAAAGCTGACTATGGACAGCACTTATCAGTTCCCAAAAGGTCACCAAGAACCTGGAGAGGCTGGAATATAAAATAAACACGAAGGCAATTTTGATGTTTGTGGATGCAGAAAAGGCCTTTGACAACATTTCTTGGAGTTTTATGAAGAAGAATTTTGAAAAAATGGAGGTGGGAGGGGGTTTTATGAACGCTTTAGAAGCAATATATACTGAGCAGAGAGCAAAGATAATTGTGAATAATGTGGCATCAGAGGACATTAGAATTGAAAAAGGAACGAGACAAGGGTGCCCGCTGTCCCCATTATTGTTTATAACGGTTCTGGAGGTCCTTTTGAACATGGTTAGAAAGGACAATGAAATAAAAGGTGTGGGAGTGGGAACCAAGGAATATAAACTTAAAGCCTTTGCAGACGACTTGGTGTTAACCCTACAGGAACCAGAATCCAGTGCGGTGAAAGCACTGGAGACAATACAAGACTTTGGGCAAGTAGCCGGCTTTAAACTAAATAAAACCAAGACTAAAGTCTTAGGGAAAAACCTGACACAGGAAGAAAAGGAGAGTATCGAGGCAAAAACTGGCCTTACATTTGTTAAAAAAGTAAAATATTTGGGTGTTAATATGACTGCAAAAAATTTGAATTTATATAAAGACAATTATGAAAAGGTCTGGACTGAAATTAAGAAAGATTTAGAAACTTGGACTAGATTGAAATTGTCCCTGTTGGGTCGTATAGCAGTAATTAAGATGAATGTATTGCCTAAACTATTATTTCTTTTCCAGGCGTTACCGATTGTTGACAAGATGGAACCATTCAAAAACTGGCAGAAGGATATATCTAAATTTGTATGGCAGGGAAAAAAACCCAGAATTAAATATAAGATTTTAACAGATGACAAGAAAAGAGGGGGCTTTTCCCTGCCAGACTTGAACATATATTTTGAAGCTGCAGCCTTCTGCTGGTTGAAGGAATGGTTCCTTCTAGAAAACCCAGATGTGTTAGACTTGGAAGGATGTGATAATGTGTTTGGATGGCATGCATATTTGTGGTATGATAAAATTAAGGCCCACAGGGGCTTTAAACAACATTTGATTAGGAAGGCACTGTTTAGAGTCTGGATGAAATATAAAGATTTGCTTGAAAAGAAAACACCCAGATGGATATCACCATTGGAAGCGAAGGCCGATAGAAGACCCAATATGACTGGAAGCTGGCCCAGATACGTGGATATTCTTGTACAGGAAGGAGAAAGTGTCAGGTTGAAACCCTTTGAACAACTGAGGGACAAAGTTGGAAATTGGTTGCAGTATCATCAGATTAATGAGGCATTCAAAATGGATAAAAAACATGGTTTCCAATTGGAGAAGTCTAAATTGGAGACGGAGTTGCTTGAGCCAAAAACGAAAAATTTATCCAGAATGTACCAATTACTGCTAGAGTGGCATACACAGGATGAATTTGTTAAATCGGCAATGATAGAATGGGCTAGAGATATAGGACATAATATAATGATGGCTGACTGGGAAAGATTATGGAGGAAAGGTATTAATTTCACTGCATGTAGTTTGCTAAAAGAGAACATAATGAAAATGATATATAGATGGTATTTAACCCCAGTTAAGCTAGCTAAAATCTATCACTTGCAAGACAATAAATGTTGGAAGTGTGGAAATGCAGATGGAACTTTCTACCATATGTGGTGGACCTGCCCAAGGACGAAGGCCTTCTGGGAAATGATATATAATGAAATTAAAAAGGTGTTGAAAAACACATTTATTAAAAAACCAGAGGCATTTCTACTTGGAATGGTCAATCACGAAATACCTAAAGAAGACCACACTTTCTTTATGTATGCCACAACAGCAGCAAGAATCTTGATTGCAAAGTACTGGAAAACTAAGGACTTACCAAAGCTAGAGGAATGGCAGATGAAGATGATGGAATATATGGAATTAGCCGAGCTGTCCGCGAGACTCCGAGACCAGAGGGAAGAGGCGGTGGAAGAAGAATGGAAGAAATTTAAGATTTATATCAATAAGTGTTGCAAAATTAGTAATTAGATAATTCTGAAGTTAGATAATTAATTTACAGCAGAATATAAGATATGAGGTTTTTTCAAGAAAATTATGATTGTTAAGTTTAGGTTAAGATATGATAATAGATAAAGTTAAGGAATTAGTTAAGAATAAGATTTTAGTTGTTAGAGATAAATATTAGTTAAAAATAGATAATGAGAAGTATCTGTTAAAGTATATTTTGATTATGAAGCGTGGTGGGGGAGGTGGGGGAAGTCCACCCAACAAGTTAAAGATACAAGAATGGGAGATAAAACAAGTCTCTGTTGTGTGTTTTTGTTTACTGTATTTGTATTTGTTGTAATTGTAGCTGTTTTTTGTTTTACAAGATAAGATGTGTGCGATGATGAAAGGAAAATGTATTTTTCTTTTGTTTTGTGTCAAAAAAAAAAAAATCCCCAATAAAAATTATTTAAAAAACAAAACAAAACAAAACAAAACAAAAGGTCACCAAGAACTCTTCTTTCAACCTGGATCCCAAGTTAGTTTTGTACTTATTCCTATTCTTTTTTTAAAGGATAATAAACGTAACACAAATATACAGGCAGCTTTCTTTTTTAAGGTGGGTGCCCCAATTTAAGAATGAGAAAGGTGTGGACTGCTACACCAGCATTTGATTTCACTTGCATGGGCATCTGTCATTTCATCTCCAGGAGAAACCCAGGAGTCCACTATGAGTGTCCCTTTCATATTTGTCTTTATTCCTTATTCAGCTCACTCTTTGCCCTAGATTCTTTTGGGTGGGGAGAATAGAGGGCGCTTCACTACATAAAAGTCCTGCTTTGATTAGGAGCTCCAATTAGTTGCATATCTGATCCTTTCTTGCTCCTACAAGATCCTAAGTCTAAGGGCAATGACCACACCGAGGGCCTAGGAAGAATGCAGGAGTTTTCTTCTGCTCTTAAGATACACCTCTTGCCATACAAAAGATGTGCATTGCAAGAGAGGGAGGTGAGCCATCAAAAGGTCAGGCTCACCTTAGGCTGCCAGCGGATGCTGCAGAAGAGGTAAAACAAAATTGTGCCAATCAGCCTGGGAACAGCTTCTTCACCCGCTAGACTAAGAAAGACACTTAACATTTATTTCCAGAAAGAAAAAGGAGGAAAGGGGGGGGGGGACTCAGAATGTCAAGGCTTTTGGTCTATTCAGACAAGCATTTTTTTAAAAAAAAATCCTTGGAACACTAGAACATTTCTGCGAGCCTACTAAAATAGCATTAATTCTATCTCTTTTTTAAAAAAGCATTATATAGCAGGAGCTCTTATGTTGCCTACACTATTCAGTATAAAGGCTCCCTGTAACTTCATTGTAATGCAGACCCCCCAGTACTTATTGGTGCTTCTTATATAATCATCAGATTGCATAACCTAATTGTGTCTGAAGTGCTCATGAAAAATGAGACATCACTTTAAAATTGGTTAATAATTCATTGGTGCTATTTAGGTGGAAAAAATACTTTTAAGCATCTGGAGCAGCTGACACTTTTTATTGACTTGTTCATTTGAAATGGGCTGAATACTAGTAATAAATATTTGGGCTCCACCTTTCACTGTTGGACGAGGGCCCTTCAGTCCCTGAAAAAGTCAGGCATGTGAGACTATTCCAGCTTCTTTCTTACATTTGGTGCTGAGAAATGTTTTTAAATGATTAGGAATACAGAAAGCAGCCTTGTAGCAAGTCATGTTATTGATCCATTGATCCAGGACTGTCTACCCAGTGTGGAGTAGTGGTCAGTGTGTTGGACTAGAACTTGGGAGACGAAAGTTCAAATCCCCATTCAGCCATATAGCTAGAAACACAATAAATATAGAATACTCTATAGTGACAACAATTTGTTGGGTTCCCAGGTATGGATTGTTCCTGACATGGACTACCCAACCTTTTCTAATGGAGCTCCTAATTGAATGTATATGTCTAACAAATGAGAGCACTAAGCAGAGGGCAGGCGAGGTTTAGCAAGTTGACACAAACCTTGCCTTTTTACCACTTTCTTCCACCCCGACAGGAATCAGACCCTGTTCAAATCCTTCCCAACTCAAACCAATCTTCCAATCAATATCCCCCTGTCCCAATACCCTTCTCTAGTACTTCAGCGACATCAATCCCTTCCCACAACCCAAACACACGTACACCTGGCTTATCAAGTACACACCACCTCATATTGAAAAATAATGATCAGCCACACTTCTGGACTCTTTATTGACCAACACGCTTTGGTCTCAGTTCCATGCTGCAGTGTGGCGGCTCTGTTCAGAATCTAAGATGACTTCCCATCCAACAAAGTGAACAACTTCTGTATTTCTCAGTCCAACTCCAGGCCTCTCGAGAATTGCAAAATCCTTGCCAAGGGCTTTTCTATACAATATGCTGGTTCCAGACTTGGTTCTCTCATTATTTTCTTTTCACATTGATTTCACTGGGAACTAAGTGCAACTTAGTCTGGATTCAACCTTGTATCTTTCTAATGCAATAAATGCATGCTTATTTCCCATTTATTGCACACAGTCTTCACATTTTCCTTTTTGGCACATGGACGTCAACCACCTTGTGAAAATGTGATGCTTCCCGTAGACTTTCATTACTTGTTGTGAGAGCTATATAGAACGCAGTTCCTTTACTGTCGTGAGAATCCACCGGGTGTTACTTGTATATGTGTGACAATTCCTTTGCTTACCTCTATTCCCACCTGTGCTATTTTGCCACTGAGCTATGCTTCCCTCCATCCTGGAACCTAACCACAGACTAATAATCCAAAATTTAGGAATGTGCTCTATACCCTCTTTGCTTCATGTATAAAGGTAAAGGGACTCCTGACCATAGATCCAGTCGTGACCAACTCTGGGGTTGCAACGCTCATCTCACTTTATTGGCCGAGGGAGCCGGCGTACAGCTTCCGGGTCATGTGGCCAGCATGACTAAGCCGCTTCTGGCTAACCAGAGCAGCGCACGGAAATGGCATTTACCTTCCCGCTGCAGCGGTACCTATTTATCTACTTGCACTTTGACATGCTTTCGAACTGCTAGGTTGGCAGGAGCAGGGACTGAGCAACGGGAGCTCACCCCGTCATGAGGATTCGAACTGCCAACCTTCTAACCAGCAAGCCCTAGGCTCTGTGGTTTAACCCACAGCGCCACCCGCGTCCCTTCATGTATAACTTCATGTATAAGCTTCATGTATAACTTGCCCTAATTCCATGGGCTCATGGTAGATTGCAGCAATTTCATCTAAGTTACCAGATACCAAAAAGGGCTTATAGCCACTTAATTGTATGGATGCTTGGATGATATTTCTTTAGATAGTTTTTTCTTAATTTAGTGACTGGCAAGTATAGTTTGCAAAACTTGTTTTTCCATAAACCATGGGTATCCTTGCACATAGAGTTCCCTATACATCTTTGCCCAGTTCTTAATTTCCAAGAGACTATAGTTAAACAGATATGATCCCTGCCCACTTTATATCACCATGCATGCAAGTTTTCCCTTAATCCACTTCCAAGCTTTATCTGCATCGAAGACCTGTACTTTTGCATTCAGAAGCCCTGTCTTATGCTAAACTGCCAACTTGTCTGCTTGCTATGCAAGCAGAAGCAAAGCTGTGTACCACACAGAATCCCAGCAGAAGTTCAAGTGCCATTAGAGAACCACAACTTTCAGAAATCCAGCCTTCCTTTCAAACAAATAACTTACTTCGTAGAAAGAAGATGTAATGGGATTATCATACAACAAGACAATATTTGTTCCTCCTATGCAAACACACACAGATTGTGAGCAAGGCTATATTAATTCTTCCAAAGAATACCAAACTGCAGCATACATAATGGATGTGTCAGAAACGATAAAATCAGAGGAGTCAACATTTCCAAAACATTACAGGTTTCTCTTAAGACAAAATGCAAGCTGAAAAAAAATCTCAGCGGCAAATTAAATATAGGCATAAAGACAAATTACAAGGAGAAGGAGAAAACAAATGATGCATATGTTTTTAACACACTGTACGTGGGTGTAGCTATGAGCAACAGATAGTGGGAGAGCACAAACATTCACAGCTTCCACTGCCACCAACTTAACCACTGCCTTAAGTGAAGAGGAGTGGTGGAGGTGAGTGGAGGATAATTGGGCAAGGTTAAGAGGCTGGCTAGTGAAAAGAAAAGGAAAAAAGTAAATGGGGCAGCCTAACCATTCAATATCTAAGTGCAAGTTTAAAAGAAAGCTGGAGAAGATAAAGGGATTTGGTCTGGTTGGAAGAAAGAAAACCAGAGGAGGAGGGAATTGGGATGAGGGAGCAAGAAGGAACATACAGAAACATAGGAAGCCGTCTTATTATCGGTCCCATCTTTCTCTGACGGACAACGGTTTTCTTAAGATCTCAGGCAGAGGCATTTCCCAGCCCCATTGCCCAAGATCCTTTCACTGAATAGATCTGAGATTGCATCAGAGACCTCCTGTATGCAAGGCAAAGGTAATACCCAGGAGTGGATGATATGGTAGGATGCTGCTGCTGCTCACCTGATCTCTTCGTCGGTCACATCGCTACTGCTTAC
Source organism: Darevskia mixta (assembly GCA_034641385.1). Lineage (NCBI taxonomy): Eukaryota > Metazoa > Chordata > Lepidosauria > Squamata > Lacertidae > Darevskia > Darevskia mixta. Next base: position 25,269,174 of record JAWWNH010000011.1, read on the forward strand.
CAGAAAGTAGAGGGGGAGCGACACGGTGGTGACGAAGCCGGCATGGTGCAAATGCACCAGCAGAACTAATCCGGCCTTCGTGCCACTGAGTCTGCAATGTGCCACTCTCCCTGCCACCTCTCCCTGCTCCCCCTCTACCTCTGCCCCCAAGAAACAGCAGCAACGTGACCGACTGAAATGCAGGTGGGCCGCAGCGCCCAACCATGCCAGTTGTAGAACTACAACGTAACTGGTAACATTGGGAGCTCTTCAAAGACAAATGAGAAAAATCCTATTGAAAAATCCTGGCTACTCACTCACTTTGTCCCGCTGAATTCCATTGGGGCTTACTCCCAGCTAAGTGGCGTTAGGATTGGAGCCTTATGCACCTACGTTTTTAGGGTGGAATTCAACACAATGCTAAGGAGACGGTTCTGTCTTGCCTGGTTCTGGTGGAACAATCCCTCCCTGTCCTCCCCTGCCCACTGTTCTTGGGGGTTCTCCCACTTCTCCATACCTGATTTGGAAAAAGCTCAGAGGGTACATGGAAGGAGCGGGGAGTTTTCTTCGACTAGCAGAACAAGCCTTAATATTTATTTTTAAAATGTATAAACCATCTAAACCATCCCTTCGTCCAAACCTGGATTTCAGGTTAGTATACAAATATATTTAAAGTTGCAAACACATTATACAGCAAACCAACAGTGCAATGCAGTTGAGAAGTAAAAGCATACAACCAGCTGAAAATATCACTATCTAACATACCTGGGCATAGTGTATATGCCAACACACAGTGTTGGTGCCAGGTGTAACACCCTCAAGAGGGCATTCCACACCCTTCTCTCTTTTGTACACCCACGATGCACTTCTTCTGAGGGGAACCCACATGGCATTCTCTTTCAGCCCTTGGGTAGGCAATACATTGAAATAAGTAACTGAATATGAGAAATATCACTGCACCTGGCTCGCTCCCCAAAAACTTTCCCACACAGTTTTGTTTTTGCCTTGAAAAACAACTCATTGTTCAGCCAGAAATCTAAGAAATGATCAACAAAGTGACAGGTTTTTGTGGCACAGGTGTTAATTTATCAAACTAAGTTTTCCCCTTCTGGTTTTGTCACAGCCATTTTAGAAAGAAATTAAGAGCTGATTCACACATCACATTTCCATACAGACAGCCTGACAGGCAAGTCTTAAAAACGTACTATAAATCCATGAACAACTTTAAGAATTGATTCGCATTTTACTTTTTGACACGTTCAAGTGCCCTTGACACTATTTGTCCTTCACAGTGGCTCATAGTGAATATTTCTTATGCGGGAGTCCCCATGTGGTGATAACCAGAATTTACTACTTCAGAGAGATTTTGTTCAAATAAAAGAGAACAAATACCAGCTGCCACCCCGTTTTGTTTTGTGCTACTGAACAAGAAAGAGATGACTTCCTTTTCTGTCCACCCTTACATTCAAGTGATAAGCAGTATAGTTCTGACACTCCCTTTTAAGACTGTGCTGAAGATCAAGTCAAGGTCAAAGTCGCATAGGTGATACACACAACTATTTGTTTACTGGCCTCTCCAGCCTAGTCAACCTGAGCTGTATTTGCAAATGCCATCACCAGAATGGTTTGCCCCACGTTCAAGACTGCCAGCTAGCTGAGCTTCATGGACTCTTCCAAATTCACCAAAGCCAGGCCCAACACACATGGTTAATCTCATCGACAGCAATGCAATGTCTTGTTTCAAAATCCCTACAGTAGTATTGAGTAATAGCATTTTCCAAACACAGAGACGTTGCTATTGGGAAGATGGACCAGGCTACCTGCCTCACCTGTTGCATGACATCTGTACAACTCATAAGACATTTTCTGCAAAGAAGATATAAGCTGCAAGACGCAAAGCATTAAAAGCTCTTTCTCTAAAACACAGTTCGCAGCTTGATATATGCTTCAAAAGACTGCTTATCCAAAATTTTATTTGGAACGGATTCATAAATTAAACAAGTAAAATTATGCCTACAAGGTAACACTAGCATGCCTTTTCCATTAGCTACTGGTTAATTACTTACTATGCGTGATGGATGGTTTTTCACGTGTCAGACTGAAAATTGCTTAACACAAGGGTGTGCAATTCAAGCCATCCTGAGGGTCATTTTATTACCATTAGTAGACAACATGAGCCATGCCATAGGCTATAGACAGCCTGTAATAAGTGCTAACAGTATTCAAAGTATGACACACATCTCTGGGCTTGTGCATGCTCCATATTGCCAAAAAACAGCTTGCAGTCTGAAAGGTAAGTCCCATCACAGAATCCCCTACATTTACCTCATTCAACATGTTTTTCTCTCTCGTTTCCATTTGTTTTTTGCATGCCAACGTTTTCTGAAATTTTGTATCACCGAATTCACCCAACTCTCCATGCTCATACTATCAACAGTTTTAACATGTCTCTGTCCAGAAAAGGAAGAGGACACGGCAATTTTCTTTGTTTTGCTTTAAATGAAAAGTTACATATATACAGTAGTCTGGTACCACAACACAATGATGTTACAAATAACCAACCTCTGAAAATTTTATGAGACGAAAAAGTGAAATCCCTTTCATGTTTCACAGCCAGTGTGGTGTAGTGGTTAAGAGCGGTAGACTTGAAATCTGGTGAACTGGGTTCGCGTCTCCACTCCTCCACATGCAGCTGCTGGGTGACCTTGGGCTACTCACACTTCTTTGAAGTCTCTCAGCCCCACTCACCTCACAGAGTGTTTGTTGTGGGGGAGGAAGGGAAAGGAGAATGTTAGCCGCTTTGAGACTCCTTCAGGTAGTGATAAAGTGGGATATCAAATCCAAACTTTTCTTCTTCTTCTTCACTTATTCACGAACAACCCACAAATTCATTCAAAATGGCGATGAGCACCGTTCCTCCTAAGCTGAGGGTTCATCCCCACGGTCATTCTCTGCTCCTGATGCCCTTGGAGCCTCTATAAAGTACAGCACAACTGAAAGGATAATTCCCGATTCTTCTATCTGCAGTTCCCAGCTTAGGGGAGACTAGGGCTCCATTGTATCACACTGTATCTTAGGGCTGCCCTAAGCACCTTGGAAACACAGCATGGCCCAGATGAGCTACAACCTTCCTCCTGGGCTTGCAGCTGCACTCTGGAGGTTCTCAGAGCATCTCTGGGCCAAGGTGCTATCCCCCCACCCCCACCCTCAGGAGAGTCAGTATCTCGGCAACCACAAGTTTAGGTTTGCCACCAAGAATAGCCAAAAATTTAAGGACCCCTGATTTTCACAACGAGCACGCAATGGAGCAGCCAGAGTTCAGGTGTACCCAGATATGCCCATTCTGTGAGTTTAATGAACAACTTACCAAAACTTGCTCCCAGTACATTTCCAAGTACAACTCAATGCGTTAGTGCCGACCTTTGAAGCCCTAAACAGCCTTGGCCCTGCATACCTTAAGGAGCGTCTCCACTCCCTTCATTCAGCCTGGACATTGAGGTCCAGCTCCAAAGGCCTTCTGGAAGTTCCCTCACTGTGAGAAGTGAAGCTACAGGGAACCAGGCTGAAGGCCTTCTCAGCAGTGGCGCCCTCCCTGTGGAAGGCCCTCCCATCAGATGTCAAGGAGATAAAAAACTACACTGAAGGCAGCCCTGTATCGGAAAGTTTTCATGTTTGACTTTTTTATGTTTTTATATATATTGAAAGCTGCCCAGAGTGGCTGGGGCAACCCAGCCAGATGGGTGGGGTATAAATAATAAACTTATAAGTTATAAATTTATAACTTTATAAACTTATAAAACTTTATAAGTTATAAATAATAAACTTATTTATGATGACTTGGGGTATGACTTGGAGCGCAAATACTACTGCTCTGGTAAAGAAGGCCCAGCAGAGAATTTATTTCCTCAGACTTTTAAAGAAGAACAATCTGAGTGAGAGACTGCTGGTGTCCTTCTACCGAGGCTCCATAGAGAGCATTCTTATATACTGTATTTGTGCTTGGTTCTCCAGCTGCACAGCCAGGGAGAAGAAGATACTTCAGAAGGTCATAACCACAGCCCAAAATATTATTGATCATCCTCTCCCATCTCTGGAAGAACTATACAGTTCCCGTTGCCTTAAAAAGGTTAACAATATTTTAAAGGATCCATCTCATCCAGGATATAGTCTCTTTGCACCACTGCCTTCGGGTAGAAGATATAGAACAATTAGATCAAGAACAAATAGATTGAAGAACAGTTTCTACCCAAGCGCTATAACCATCTTAAATGCTGTAACCAGATAATATGACCTTGGAGAGCTGTGATGGGTGTATGTGTGGCTTTTTTTGGTGTGTGTGTGTTATGTGCTGTTTTTTGTTTCTTTCTGTTTTTTTAACGGGATGGCATGCAATTTCGTTGCACTTGTATAGTGTTGTGCTTGTACTTGTGCAATGACAATAAATTATCTTATCTTATCTTATCTTATCTTATCTTATCTTATCTTATCTTATCTTATAAGAATCCCAGGTGGAGGGTCAGCTTAAGACATGGTGGACAACCTGCAGCACAGGTAGCAGTAGTTGTCCAAGACATCCCGGAGGAGGGACAAGAGGGATAACAAGCCTGACTATGGCACAGAATCAGGTCTATATTCCTGCCTGCACCTCCCCACGCTGTCTGGCTCCTTAGGGACAAAACTGGTCCAAGGCACCATTAATGGCAGGTGCTAATATGGTCTTCTTGCAAAAATGAAACAAAAAACCCTTGCCTGCCCCTGACTTAAAAGACTCAGGCTGAAATGGTAAGCACACTTAACCTGGGAGTAAAAAGGTAAAAGGTAAAGGACCCCTGGATGATTAAGTCCAGTCAAAGGCGACTACGGGGTTGCGACACTCATCTCGCTTTCAGGCCGAGGGAGCCGACGTTTGTCCACAGGCAGCTTTCCTTGTCATGTGGCCAGCATGACTCAACCGCTTCTGGCACAATGGAACACTGTGACAGAAACCAGAGTGCACGGAAACACCGTTTACCTTCCCGCCACAGCGGTACCTATTTATCTACTTGCACTGGTGTACTTTCCAACTGCTAGGCTGGCAGGAGCTGGGACAAAGCAACGGGAGCTCACCCCATCACAGGGATTCGAACCACCGACCTTCTGATTGGCAAGCCCAAGAGGCTCAGTGGTTCAGACCACAGCCTGGGAGTAAGCACCACTGAAAACAGTGGAGCTTATTTTTGAGTAAACTTAAAACTAGGCTTAGGCTGCTACATTGGGGTGTGCAGTTGCTTACTTCTCATGGTCAGGTATATTCTACATTCATCATGCTAAGGTTGTCGTGTGTGGAAGCAGGCCAAGGAACAGATTTTACTTTCCGCAGTTCCAAATTTCATTATAGGCCTGAGCCATGTGTTGTGAAGTTCACTTTCAGGCATAGGATAGAGAGGAAGCTGAATCACACTCTAGGAAGTAAGGGTTGCAGAATCTTTAACCAAGAAGCCCAAAGAGAACGAAAATCAGAGGCGGAAGAGAGCGACACCTGCTAAAGCTATTGCCCTTCCTTTTCTCTGACTTTTCAGCGGTTCAGTGCATACTTCTATTCAAATGTAAGTGAAATCAAGGAAAGGTTTCTCAACAAATCAAAGAAAGGTTTCTCAGTAAAATACTCTTCAGTGCGGCATTATCTTTCGGAAGACAAAGGATAAGAGGTCCGACAAAGAATCTATAAGACATGAAACAGTGCAACGAAATTCTTCACTCACAACTAAACGTTCAAAACCGGAAACCTCAAAAGGTTTGGAGACTTCACTGAAACCTGAAATGTCCTCAGGTTTCCCTCCAAGGAACAAACTCTTTTCATCATAAATTACATGTGACGACGCTCTGATGTTTCAAACTCGCTGGGGACAGGGATTGTGCCTTTTGATTTACCCTCAATGTTCCTACCATATTCCTCTTATTGCTTATGTATAGGGAACAAGGCAACCGTCGCTTGAACAGGCACACTCCCAAGGCAAGCATTTCGTAACTTAAAAAAGGAAGAAGCATAGCTAATAAGATTCCAATGCTTAGCTTCAATCTGTCATAATGTTTTGTGCGTGTGTGTTAATATAAAGACCTTTATTGGCAACTTTTTCAGTGCCTTGTCATTTTTTTTTAACCGACACATTAAACAAGCTGTTAGCTGGCCAAACAGTGACAACTGAAGGATGCTTTAGGATTTCCTGAAACCTTGAAAATACTGAGTAGAGTGGTATGTGCCCTGATCAGTGGCGCAGCATGGGGGGGGGGGCTACCAGGGTGATTGCAAAATTTTAGGGGCACGCCTCTGCCTGGCTCCCTGTAACTTCACTTCTCGTAGTGAGGGAACCGCCAGAAGGTCCTCAGTGCTGGATCTCAATGTCCAGGCTGAATGATGGGGGTAGAGATATGCCTTCTGATATACACCAAGTGGCAGCTAAACCGTCAGGCTATTTGGACTGCTTCTTAGAATCATAGATTCATAGAGTTGGAAGAGACCACAAGGGCCATCCAGTCCAACCCCCTGCCAAGCAGGAACACCATCAAAGCATTCTTGACAGATGGCTGTCAAGCCTCTGCTTAAAGACCTCCAAAGAAGGAGACTCCACCACACTCCTTGGCAGCAAATTCCACTGTCGAACAGCTCTTACTGTCAGGAAGTTCTTCCTAATGTTTAGGTGGAATCTTCTTTCTTGTAGTTTGAATCCATTGCTCCGTGTCCGCTTCTCAGGAGCAGCAGAAAACAACCTTTCTCCCTCCTCTATATGACATCCTTTTATATATTTGAACATGGCTATCATATCACCCCTTAACCTTCTCTTCTCCAGGCTAAACATACCCAGCTCCCTAAGCCGTTCCTCATAAGGCATCGTTTCCAAGCCTTTGACCATTTTGGTTGCCCTCTTCTGGACACGTTCCAGCTTGTCAGTATCCTTCTTGAACTGTGGTGCCCAGAATTGGACACAGTATTCCAGGTGGGGTCTGACCAGAGCGGAATACAGTGGTACTATTACTTCCCTTGATCTGGATTCTATACTCCTATTGATGCAGCCCAGAATTGCATTGGCTTTTTTCTATCCCAAATGGTGCATCTTTAAGAAGTATGCTTGAGCTTGCTTTGCCCTGCCTCTCTCCCGATCTCTTTTCCTTTGTCATCTTTTAAACTGTAAGCCTGACGACTACTGCAAGCTCCTCTGGAAACCTTCTTGGGGTAAAAGTAAATAATTACGTGGTCCAGCCTCTTACATTAAAAACTGGCCTTTTTGGTAAGAAGTCCTTGTTCAAACTGAGTCCTGACACCTTGTGCAGAGATTCTACAGCCTTCCCAAAGCTGAGCAACCCTGTGTTGCACCCAAGGATATTCACACTTCTTTGGAGACAATACAATCTGTGCATGATTCCGCCTCCAAAACAAAATGAGCTCCCTCCCACTACACTGTGCATAATTGGGATTGAGGTGTGAGTTTCTGGTTTACCAATTAATGCGGTAACCTCGCGGTGCGGCACGCAGTGTCTGCTCTCTGTCTCCGAGCTGTTAGCAGGCACTGCTGCTAATGCAGATCTGTGGGTGTACGGCGAGCATGTGCTACGAGCAGAGGCAACGTGCTGGAACGTGAAACTGATTGCGCTGGAAGCCTTTGCTAATAGAGATGTCAATGAAGCAAAGGCGTTTTTCATACCTGAGTTCACCAGCTGCTGCTCCATGACTCCGCAGCCCAAGACTTCCATCCACTCGCCTCGGAAGTTGATCTCCATTTCAAAGGAAGGGTGAGTAAATGGGAAGTAGCAATCCACCCATCTAATCTCGAGATCTGGGCCATATAAGCAAAAAAAAAAGAGGTGTGTGATTCAGATGCTTGCTTCTCCCACCCTTAGCAAAACTTGCCCTTCAGTTAGCAACATCAATTACTGCAAGCCACAGAAAACAAATTGAAAGGCAACTAATTTACAGCGCTTTTTGTGAGTGCAAGGCAATAAAGCTTGGATATTGTGAAGAGTCGTTGTGGAGGGGGGAGCACTCATGCCTTTTCTAATAGGAAAAACACTTTGGGCAACTCAGGCACCCTTTAAAACCAAATCAATCACTTGTCAAACTGCAGCAACCACCTGGCATGGCAGGAAAATGAGCCCAAGATTTTCCTGCAAAGCAGGTAATTCTGTTGGGCTCAGTAACCTGAAATGACTAACAGCTCCCCAGAGATAAAGAATCATGGAATCATCGAGTTGGAAAGGGGCCACCAGGGTCATCTCGCTCAACCCCTGCAATGCAGGAATCTTTTGCCCAACGTGGGGCTCAAACCCACAACCCTCAGATTAAGAGTAGCTTGTTCTACTAACTGAAACTTATTCTTAATCTTTTTTAAAGCTGTTACCTTAATGACCTCTTTTAGCAAATCAAATCTCCATAGGGTGCCATGTGTTGTTTTGCACTATTGCACCCTTTTAAATGCAAAGTTCTTCTCCTCTGATTTGTGGCTCCGCTGTGACTATTTTATAGAGTTGCATAATGAATTGAAAACTATTTAATCAAGTACTATTTAATCAGATGTATTTCCAATATATATACACAACAAAGTGCCATTAACCAAAAGGTGAGGGGAAACTGACACACACCAAAGAGGCTGGATAAAGGAAATGGTCTGGGTGGGTGGGTGGGAATCATAGAATTGGAAGGGACCCCAAGGGTAATCTAGTCCAATCCCCTGCAGTGCAACTTACAATTGAGTTGCATGACTCTCGCTTTGAGCCACAGGTGAACCAAACCTCGCCACTTTCAGACAGCTCTGGAAAAGCAGGTTGGCAAGAAGAGAGCAACAGGCAGCAGGTACCGGGCCACAGGTGAAATGTGGCAGAAGCGGGGGTGCAGCTTTGCACGCAGGAACCTGCCTCAGTGGAATATTTTTCTCACTTATTCCTTATACCCCGCTTCTGCTTCCCAAGGGAAGTCCAAAGCGGCTTAAGAGCAAAACAAATATTTGCTGTATGCAGTTATGTTTCAGGTAGATAGCCGTGTTGGTCTGTCATAGTCAAAACAAAATAAAAAAATTCCTTCCAGTAGCACCTTAGAGACCAACTAAGTTTGTTCTTGGTATGAGCTTTCGTGTGCATGCACACTTCTTCAGATACACATACAGCAGTTATGTTTATAACACTTGCAGATCTGTGGCCCTCCAGATGAAACTCCAGTTCCTATCAGCCTCCAACCAACATAGCAGGGGTGCCAATTTGAATAAAATATTGTGGGGGCCCAGGTAAGCCCCGCCCAACATAATCGGTGACATGATGCAGTGCACGTGCACACACACACAGAGACACACCCATTTGAATGGGAATGCCCATTAACTTTGTGGGAGCCGAAGCCCGCACGACCCCTCGGAGTTGGCTCCTATGCAACACATCCCCTGGTCAGGGATGATGGGAGTTGAAGTCCAGCAACATTTGGAAGGCCACGGGTTATCCCAGCCTTGATTTATAGGAATAACAGGTAAAGGTGCATGGTAAGAATTAATGGGTCAATGTGACTACAAAGGCTTATCAAGAGGGTTGTTGTTGTTGTTTGCTCGAGTGGCTCCTGGTCTAGTGCTGTACGAAATGTTCTTCGATGACTTGTTTATTTGCTATATTTGTACCTCTCCTTTCCTCCGAGACATTCAAGGCAGCATACATGGTCCTCTACCTTGATTTCATCTTCACAACAACCCTGTGAGGTAGGTTAGGCTGACAGAGAGTGACTGTCCCAAGGTCATCCAGTAAGTGGGGAATTTGGACATGGGTCTTCTCAATCCTAGCCCCAACCGTGTAGCCAGGCATATGCAGACAATTAAGAAAAAAATATTTTTTTGTAGCAGTTAGCAGGTGATCTGTAAGTTTAAATTTTACACGATGTTAATCTGTGTGTGTGTGTGTGTGTGTGTGTGTGTGTGTGTGTGTGTGTTGTAAACAGCATTGCTATTTTTTTTCCTAATGAAATCGTGGTACACAAGTATTATTTTTAAATAAACAAACATTATGACCGTGACACAACACATCCAATTCGTAGGGAGCACAAATCCGAGAGAAAGCCACAAACGCTTTGCAGTATACATTGCTTTGCCATGTTGCTGAAGATCAATTACATTTCTATACATATTAAAAGAAGTATGGATGAACGGCAATCCATTATCCAGCATTGTATTTACAAGGGAGGTAGCCTTAGGCAAGTCACTATTATTTTGGACTCAGCTGGATAACACCGGCCTTACCGGCTGCCAAGATTACTGAGAAAGTGAGGGCATGGGAAGAGCTTTGAAGGGCCATAGATCAGGGGCAGAGAACATGCTTTGCATGCCGAAGGTTCCAGATTTAAACTCCCACCCCCTGCCTCGGCTTCTCCAGATACAGCAAGGAAAAACTCCTGTAAAAAGCTCACACATAACCAGCCCAGAATTATAAACATAATAAAAACAGTCCGCAATTATGCAGTCCAATTAAAACCAATCTATAAAAGCAGCAGAGGTAAGATGAATCTTCAGAGGCCATTTAAACATCGTACAGTAGAGGCTTGTCTTATCCCACATGGGATTGCAGTCCACAAATATGAGGCCACTGTTTAAAAGTCCCTGTTTTGCTGGCCATTGGAAAGATTGCTTATTGCCCTGTTTACCTTCAGTGTAATGTTGTCATCAGCTTGCACACAAAAAACCCAATACATTTTATCCAGGATCATGTACAAAGTGAGTTTCAAAACAGAGAGGTGACGTGGGTTGATTGTATGAAGCAAAAATGACAAGTATTCATACATCCCCCAAATAGGAAAATTATTGACAGTAAAAAAGGACTGTTAGACACCTTATTATTTGTGTAGGAGTTTTAATTACAATATTCTTTGCTAGATTTTCTGCTAAAAATAACTCCCTTGAACAGCTTCCAAACGTGCCAACATATTGCATGAATTCTAGCACTAACTGTGTTTCCCTGATAGATATTTATGTCAGCAATGAATACAAGATTTTTGCTGGGGCTCAGAGCAAAATTTACCTAGTCCAGTATTCTATTGTAACAATTCCTGTCATCCCTGACGACTGGCCATCCTGGCTGAAGATGGCCAGTCAGTCTACACTGATGGAAAAAGGCTCTCCGGATTTTCAGACAGAAATCTATCCTGGCCCTACATAAGAGATGCTGGAAATGTTCTGCCCCTGATATTGTCATGGACTGGTTGAACGCAAAGGAATGTTGGGAGGCACTAGCTAGGGAACCATGGATGGAAGAAGGCTCTGAATGCCAGGGAGTGGTGGTGGGACAACAATGAGTGGTCAAACAGAAAAGAAGAAGAAGAAGAAGAAGAAGAAGAAGAAGAAGAGGAGGAGGAGGAGGAGGAAGAAGAAGTAGTAGTAGTGTCGGAAGCTAAAGAGCGCAATTCTTGAGAGCATGGATTGTTTGTGGCAAAAGCTATCATCTGGGTGCTGTGATATCATCAAAATGGGTTAGGAGATACAGTAAAATTAGTGGGCCCTAGTTAGTCATGCCCATTAATGTCAATGGGTCTACTCTGAGCCTGACTAACATTGGATACAAGCCAATGAGCCTGTTGTCACAATGCTTCAATTGTTTACCAGGGATGGACAAAATGGGCATCACTAGTGAGCAACACTGAGATTGGGGAGGAAGTGGTGTTCCCGGGATTCGGCACTGATGCCTTCGTTGCTGCATTAAATAATTTCAACTGCTGTTGGCTGAAGGAAGCATACAGCATTGCAAGTATGTCGGGACCACGTTAGCCGGATCGTAGGACCAGCGCATGAGACACCTACCATCACCAAAGAGATAAGCCACAAGTTTTGTCAACGCCAGTTTCAAGCTGTGTTCCATGAGCTTTGCTGCTTCCATGGTATGTGTCTCTTGCTTGTGAGGTGTGCGGTGGCCTTGTTCAAACAAGCAGAAGGTTTCTCCACCACCAACATTGCTGAATAGCTGTTCAAAAAAAAAAGATGAAAACAATCTCAGCGTCGGTACAGCCCTTTCTGAATATTCAAAGCACTTTGCATATTATATATGGGTTATCTTTACAAACTGACCTGTGAAGTTAAGGTTAAGCATTTTCGGTTTAGATACTTTAAATATGAATTGCAGTTGCATTTCAAAGACTCTCATTCCGCAGTGAGTTCATTCCCACTCAAGTCTCATTCCAGCAAGTTCATTCCAAGACAAGTGTTGTTCGAAATCAAGGCTTCCCAGCTCACACTCTTACGGTAGCAACTATCCCTCACCCTCTGACTGCAGGGGTGGAGAACCTGTGGCACTCCAGATGTTTCTAGACTACAACACCCATCATACTTGACAATCAAGCATGCTGGCTGGGGCTGAAGGGAGTTACAGCCCAACAACATCTAGAGTTCCCTAGTCTTGCCTTCAAAGATGCAGAGAAAATCCCGAAAATAACTGGAGTGTGCTTATAATGAATGCTCCTGATAGTGTACCCCCCCCCCCAAAAATGCCTTTGCATTTTAAAATCCAGTCACTATATGTGCCCCTGTGGTCGCATTCAGGAAGCAATTTCTTCTTTCAACCTAGCCCTTAAAAGAACAGAGAATGGCTTGGATTTCCTTACATCACCGTTGAAGAAAATTGTGGTTGCCAAGAATTGCTAGAAGGGACAATGTCAGTACCGAAGTTTGGGGTTTTTTTTGTGGGTTGGGAGCTTAGGATGTTTCGTGAGGGGTCAGAATACATTAATATAAGGCTTGCCCTGAAGAGAAATGAAGCAGTGGTGGCAGAGTGAAAGAGCATCAGTACTATAATAATGATGATGATGAATTTTTTTTAAAAAAAATCCTTCCAGTAGCACCTAGAGAGCAACTAAGTTTGTTATTGGTATGAGCTTGTGCATGCACACGAAAGCTCATACCAAAAACAAACTCAGTTGGTCTCTAAGGTGCTACTGGAAGGAATTTCTTTATTTTGTTTCGACTATGGGCATCATAGTCCAACACGGCTACCTACCTGTAACTAGAATGATGATGATTTATTTACACATACATACATACATACATACATACTCTGCCAATCTGGCTGGGTTTCCCCAGCCACTCTGGGCGGCTCCCAACAGAATATTATTATTAATAATAATAATAATAATAATAATAATAATAAAGTGATAAAACATCAAACATTAAAAACTTCCCTAAACAGGACTGCCTTCAGATGTCTTCTAAAAGTCAGATGGTTGTTTATTTCCTTGACATCTGAAGGGAGGGTGTTCCACAGGATGGGCGCCACCACCGAGAAGGCCCTCTGCCTGGTTCCCTGTAACCTCACTTCTTGCAGGGAGGGAACTGCCAGAAGGCCCTTGGAGCTGGACCTCAGTGTCTGGGCAGAACGATGGGGGTGGAAACGCTCCTTCAGGTATACTGGGCCGAGGCCGTTTAAGGCTTTAAGGGTCAGCACCAACACTTTGAATTGTGCTCGGAAACGTACTGGGAGCCAATGTAGGTCTTTCAGGACCGGTGTTATATGGTCTTGGCGGCCACTCCCAGTCACCAGTCTAGCTGCCACATTCTGGATTAGTTGTAGCTTCCAGGTCAACTTCAAAGGTAGCCCCACGTAGAGCACATTGCAGTAGTCCAAGCGGGAGATAACCAGACATGCACCATTCTGGCAAGACAGTCTGCAGGTAGCGGGTATGTAGGGTCTCAGCCTGCGTACTAGATGGAGCTGGTAGACAGCTGCCCTGAACACAGAATTGACCTGCACCTCCATGGACAGCTGTGAGTCCAAAATGACTCCCAGGCTGTGCACCTGGTCCTTCAGGGGCACAGTTACCCCATTCAGGACCAAGGAGTAGCAGTAGTTACTCTGCATTAGCATACCCCACTATTACATTTTTGCCTGAATTAACCTAGTTGATTCCGTTGAAAAGGGGGCCAAGATGACATAGTGCTACCTGCTGATCCTAACTGCTGTTTCCTGATCAAGGGACTTCAAAGACCTATGCAATTAGCTTCTCTCCCTGCTAAATCAAAACTCCTGAGATACAAGCCCAACTGCCTTTCATCCTGCTGCAGCAAGCCTGGACATGTCTCTTCTGAGATTGATATCACACACACACACACCACCGAATCCTTGCCATTTTCTGAAGCCTTACAGAATCCTGCATGTTATCAGAATGTGACGCTACTTCCTATCCTTGCCTATAATCTGGGAGCTTTCTACGCTGTGTTGTGGCACACTTATCCCGGAGAAGATCGACAGCAAATGAGATTCCCTGACAAACAGCTGACCCACGACTGCAGCTCTCTTCTCCTGCAATCTCTGGGGCAGAGGAAGTGCATTCCGTTTTGATGCTTGAGGTGGAGTGGGAAGTGCCACCCTGCCCTGCTGCCCAGCCCATCGCCTCCGGCCAGCGCTGATTTCCGGCGAAATCTCGCCAAGATCTCGCAAGATTCTGGCAAGATATTGCTGGAAATCAGCGCCAATGCTGGCGCCACTTCTTTGGCGGCAGCGGAGTCAGTGGGGCAGGCAGGGTGCATGCGGGGGCGCCGCTTAAGGCAGTGGCTTCACCCTGCCTCATGAGTGGGCTGGTCCTGCTCAGGGGAGTGTTATGCAATGTTATGCACTGCCACGCAAAAAAGAGGACACAGGTGTGCCTAATGTTTGCATAGTGCTGTAATTTAAATTCCCAGTAGTGATGTATGGAAGTGAGAGCTGGACCATAAAGAAGGCTGATCGCTGAAGAATTGATGCTTTTGAATTATGGTGCTGGAGGAGACTCTTGAGAGTCCCATGGACTGAAAGAAGATCAAACCTATCCATTCTTAAGGAAATCAGCCCTGAGTGCTCACTGGAAGGACAGATCCTGAAGCTGAGGCTCCAATACTTTGGCCACCTCATGAGAAGAGAAGACTCCCTGGATAAGACCCTGATGTTGGGAAAGATGGAGGGCACAAGGAGAAGGGGACGACAGAGGACGAGATGGTTGGACAGTGTTCTCGAAGCTACCAACATGAGTTTGACCAAACTGCGGGAGGCAGTGGAAGACAGGAGTGCCTGGCGTGCTCTGGTCCATGGGGTCACGAAGAATCGGACACGACTAAACGACTAAACAACAACAACAACAACAATAATAATTTAAACAGAAATATAACAGTACATCTCAATGCACTACGTTTCCAAGCTCAGTTCAAAGTGTTGGTGCTGACCTTTAAAGCCCTAAACGGCCTAGTCCCAGTATACCTGAAGGAGCGTCTCCACCCTCATCGCCAGCCCGGACACCGAGGTTCAGTTCTGAGGGCCTTCTGGCAGTTCTCTCATTGCAAGAAGTGAAGTTACAGGGAACCAGGCAGAGGGCCTCCTTGGTAGTGGTACCCACTCTGTGGAACACCCTCCCATCAGATGTCAAGGAGATAAGTACACAACCTTTATCTGAACATCTGAAGGCAGGCCTGTATAGGGAAGTTTTCTAATCTTTAATGTTTTGTTATGTGTTTATATATGTTGGAAGCCGCCCAGAGTGGCCAGGGTAGCCTTCACACACAGACTAGTTTCTGCACACACTCACACACTGATCTTTATTCTCCAACCAGGCATGCAAGAGGCATGATCAGAGTTCAAGGAGATGTTTCATCCAGGCGAAAAGGAGGATGTAAATGAAGGCTGGTGAGGGAGATATAGCCTGGAGGAGAAGCTGTGTGGACTGCAATTGGCCCCTGGCTTCAAATTCCCCACCAGGTTCTAATAGCCGGTTAGATAGTTTTGCCATTTTCTAGGGTTCCCCCCTCCCCAATGATTAAATGCCTTGTGTATGCAGTTGTGCCAAACTTCCTCTAAAGGAGGAGAATCCATACTCTAAATCCACTTAGTCTGGACCAACCCCTTTTTTCTTTTTCTTTTGCAAATGCACTGCAGCCTCTAAACTGATGGATTAATAATGACACTAATGTGGAACTTGTGCATCAACAAGAACACTTCCTGCCATCACAATCACTCTCTGACACAATAAAACTTGTAAGATCACACCCTGGCCCCTGCACTGTCAGTCAATGAGTAGATAGTAAAGTCGATGCGTTAATAATGGAGTACCCTGGGCTGCTTACAGTCGGGAGTTTTAGTTTGGGAAGAAAACAACACAAATTATTTTAGACAGCACGTCACATCACCTCTTGGTGTAATCATTGGGCCCTTCAGTCCACAAGCTACCAGGTGGAAAAAGCTGAGCTTGTTTATATTATATGAATCCAGCCAACATATTTAGATAGTGAAGCTACATAATGAAGCTGGTTTTCAAAAAGGGGGGAGTATATACAAATTTAAAAATGTTATTAGTCTATGATTACCGGTAACACACTGATGGGTATTAATTTCATACTTCCCTACATTTATTTCATTGATATTTGGAACCATTTGTTACATGATCAACTATCATCCACACTTCTTCAAAGAAATGCATACTGAATTTTCAGCTATCAAGCCATACTGACAATTTTGGAGTGTGGAGCTTAAAGACATGACACTCCTAGGAAATTAAAGGGGGCCCCACTTATATTTTTCTGTTTACGCTGAGCCTCAAAGTATAAGCGCTGGTGGCCTCCCCTCAGACATGATTCATTTCTAAGGCTGAAATGCTGGTGGAAAAAATGCGGAAGGTGGCAGAGATGGAGAACAGCCTTTACTCAAGAGCAGAATGAAAGCAAAAACAAAGAAACCAGAATCCTTAAGCCAGTCAACAACAACAACAGCAATAACAGCAACAACAACAAGATTGGCCCTTACAGAACTGTGAACAAGGTCGGCAACCATTTTTTCTGGCAGGACTCAAAAGCACTTAGCAGACAGGTAACAAGTAGAAATTACATCATGTGATGATCACTGCTTCTATAGCAATCATGGGCCAAGCTAAAGACACCCACTTCCCCATCCCATTGTGCTTCACTTCCTTCCCTCACGCTGAGGATCACAATAATGGTCTTTACATCCCAACTGAGATGCGGCAAACCATCATTTTACCTCCAAACCAGACCCTGAAAGCAGTTTAACTAGAAAGCACAAGTTACAGTTTGCAGTAACCCAAATTTGACACACTCAGAAATCATGGCAAGTTACAAGGATCACAAACAATGGATGTGGGAATGGGACCAAGGGGAGGGGAGGGAGCTGAAAGTAGCCCACAAACCCGAAGCCTGCTCACTATGATGGGGCTGTGATATCTGAAGAGAGCCCATGTGCTAAGAACAGCTTCACTTGCTGAAACTGGGCTTCTTGAACAGCTATGAAACACACACATACCCTGGCACCCCAAAAGGGGACAAACCTATCTCAGGTAGAAAAGGGAAAGCATTCACGGAGTATGCAGAATTGGACAAGATGACGGGGAGAATCCGAGAACAGCGGGACCAGAAGTTCATCAAAGACTGGACTAAATTTGCAGGCTATTTAAAGGAAAATTGTACTCAATTGAATACGTTGGTAGGATTGCAAGAAGCTTTGCAGAGTAAGGAAGAAATATTGTTGTGTTAATAAGAATATATAGTGATTAATCTTTAGAAAGTAATAATATAAAACAATGATTGATATAAGAAATATAGATACAAGGAATAGATATTAGAACATCATGAGAAAGGTTTGACGGAAGTCACGGCTATAAAAAGCCAAAATGGTATAAGAGGTGAAGAAAAATATGTGAATTTTATTATTGTATTCTTATAAAAGCAATAAAAATGATTTAAAAAGAAAGAAAAGGGAAAGCATTTAGCTACTCCAACATCAACAACTTTCTAGCTGAACAAAATAGAATGCATGTTTGTTGCTTTGATAGTTTCTGGTCCCCATTCTCATGTCACATAAGTCATATCCTGAAATAAACCACGCGGCAATGCCGCGTCGCGGCATGCTAAGTGCAACGTCACGCCTCCCCTTCCAGAGTAGAGAAACAAACCATGGAATGGCTAGCAAAGCATGATTTGCAAACCAGCACTTCTGTGTTGTTCCTTTCCACATAAACCATGAATGGAAACTAAAGTTTGCTCCTGGCTTACCGCTTGTAGTTTTCTTGGTTTGCAAGTCGCGCTAAGCCAGCCACTCTGTGGTTTGCTTCCCTTCTTGGGAGGGGGAGTTGTGAAACTGACATGCCTGAGCAGCATATGCCAACATGCTGCTAGTCCACAGTAAACTATGGTTTATTTGAAACCATGGTGCACTGTGATGAATAAACCGGGCCTGTATCTGAGGATGGGTAAGGAAGTGCCAGACTCCAGTAGTCTGTTGCCCGCTTCACCTCCATCTTTTTGCATCTCTTCCTAACCTTAAAGGGAACGCATTTCCTCCTTCCTTCCCTTCAGTGTACAGTATACCTAGCTTTGGTAGTTTCTGGATCAAGACCGAGTTACGCCTCTTCCCATGTTACAGCAATGGAAACAGCAACATGTCGTTCAACAAATACATGTGCCGCTTTGTTCATCTTAAGCATCTTTATTATGTAAACACCAATGTGCACTTCTGAGATGGCAACTTTGCATCTTCCTCTAAATAATCAGATGCTAAACGCAGCCAGCAACAGGAAGCTGAATTATCAGAAGGGCTCTCCCACATCCCCTCAGACGAGCTTCCCAGAAGATTACACAAAGGTTGGCATCATCTGAAACATATGCCTCAAGCTGTCCACAATATGCATGTTTTCACTTTTGCTAATTGAATCTCACTGCTGAAATAGACACTTTCAATTTGCACTAGCTCCCTCTGGCGGAGAGAACACCACGTTGAATTTAAAAGCGGCACACCTTAAAAAAAAATGTGAGACGATTTTTACAGTCAAGTTTTAAAGACATGGTTTCCATACAAACTCTTCTGGCAGAGTTGGAAGGTCTATGTCAGACAGGCAGGGACTGTGTACCCTCCAAATGTACTCTTCTACATGTGACTTCAGTTCCAGCTGCCGCTGCTGCAGCTGCTTAAGTGCCTTTTGCAAAAAGAAAAAACACAACATTCACTAGAAATTCAGTATGGCACATATAACTTGCAGGCTGAAGTTATTGCAAGGGATCAGTAGCAGATTGCATCTTAAGGCAGTGCTCACCTGACCTGCATTGCTGCTGCTTACTGGAAGGTAAATGGGGAGTGGAGACGTGACAGTGAGGTCAGTGCAGTGCAAACCCACCAGCAGGAATGCCACATTGGCTCTGGCAGTGTGTCTGCACTGTGCTGACCTCGCCTCTCCCAGTAAGCAGCAGTGATGCAATGACTGCAGGTCAAGTGAACCCCATGCGCCTCCATCCCATCAGCTACTGCTGGTGGTGGTAACCAGTCAAAACTCGACTCTCCTGCCCAAAATGCTGTTTTGCTTGTCAACTTTCAAAACAGAAAGACATACAGTCAAAAATGTAATGTCCAGAAGCAGACTTATTTTTGCAGAATATGCAATATTCAGATGGGCACTTTGCACATTCCTGGGAGTGCACCATCTCGAAAAATCAGAAAGGAAATGCCCTTGCAGAAATTCAGTGTCATTGTGTCCTTAGGCCCAGCCTGGCTGGGGATGAAGGAAGACGCTAGCTCCTTTCACAGTGGAAAAACAACTCTGAACCATTTCAGAGTCACCCAGTTTGAGGTGCTGAGAAATCTGACACAAAAAGCTGGCCAACTTATTACAGATCCACCGGGAAAGAAAAACATGCAAGACTAATACAGTATATTTCATTCCTTTCCACTAACATTCTCCCACATTTTTGAACTCTTCATCACTCCTTTGCAGAAGCATCACTTGCACAAATAAAGTAAAACACAGGTTACACAAGATCAGAGAAAAGAACATTATCATATTTTAGTGTTAAACCAGAAGTGCTGGGGGAGGAAGCATATTGGAAGCTGAGGGAGGAACAAATTGTACAGGGCTTTGCAATATCCTTCCTGTGTGTAGAAGGCACAACCTACAAGGACTCCATAATTTTATTAATATTTGAAAATATGTGCCATAGATCACTTTTTCACCCTTGGTTCGTACAATGAAATATTTCACTAAACAAAATCTAGCGTGCTGCAATTTCCAGGAGGCATTTACTATGTACAGTTGTCTCAAATAAGCTTCATGTAAGCATCAACTCTTGACCCTATTAGTCTCCTCCAAAATGAATCAATGAAAGAAAAATTGTCCAGTCATTCCCAAAGGGTAGCGGTGGGATCAACAATATAATGGTGGTGGCGATTTTGTTTCTTCTGGTGCTCTTTGAAGACATATTTTACATCCAAAGTAACCCTTAGGGAAGACCAACAGAATGGTCTGAATTTGTACTACCCACATCTAACAGGTGATGTCGTATCCATTGTGGTGCTCATGTAAAGCTGCATCCGTCTTCCACTTATAGTTCAGCATTCTACTGTGCAACAAAAATGGAGGGAGCGTCCTTGGAAAAGGCATGTGTTTCTCTCTTGAGTTCAAGGTGGGAAGCCAGGCACAGCATGAAGACTGCACAGCCCAACCTTGTCTAACAACAGGACCCACCAACTATGTCAAGCAGTGAAGATGGGAGGAAAGGCATGGGTTGAAACCCCTGGCTGGCCTACTGCAGCTTATGGATATACTGATAAGATGCATCAGAAGTTCTAAGCTATCAATTGGCTAGAGTGTGGTGCTGACAACACCAAAGTTGCAGGTTCGATCCGTGTGTGGGACAGCTTAATATTCCTGTATTGCAAGGGGGCTGGACTAGATGATTCTCAGGGTCCCTTCCAACTCTGTAATTCTATGATCACTGCAAGTGTGGCCCTAGTGAACAAATGGCACATTCAAGGCCAAGATCCAATGTACCAAAGCACTTCTGCATAGTATCAGGCAGGGTTGGCTTAATTTCCTGTGCCAACAGCAGGTCTCCCAAATGAAAGGCTTCCCCCACCCTAACTTTCATGTGTAGCTCATAGTAGGCACAGGTGCTGCAGTATGAAGAATATAAGATTAGGGGGTGCAGTCCATACAGGTGTCATGTTTTCAACAAGGCCACGCTAGATGCTTTTGGGATGCCAGAAGCAGAGCATAAAAGCAACTGTCCTCCTTCTCAAGGGACAGGTGTTAGAGGTAAAGGTAAAAGTAAAGGACCCCTGAATGGTTAAATCCAATCAAAGGTGACTATGCGGTTGCGGCGCCCATCTCGCTTTCAGGCCGAAGGAGCCAGCATTTGTCCACAGACAGCATTCCGGGTCATGTGGACTTCTGGTGCAACGGAACGCCGTGATGGAAACCAGGGCTCAAGGAAACGCCGTTTACCTTCCCGCCGCAGCGGTACCTATTTATCTACTTGCACTGGCAAGCTTTCGAACTGCTAGGTTGGCAGGAGCTGGGACAGAGCAACGGAAGCTCACACTGTCATGGGGATTTGAACCGCCAACCTTCTGATCGGCAAGCCCAAGAGGTTCAGTGATTTAGACCACAGCGCCACCTGCCACCCAAGGTGTTAGAAGCACCACAGCAGATGCTCAGAAGTTCAGCAAACAGTCCTTGGGCTGGTGTTTTTCGTTTGGTCTTATGGTCCCTTCATAGATTCCCAAGTGGAACATCTCCCTATGTATAAAAGATGTACAAGCCCTCAGGGTAGGAACAGCCGGAAAACTAACAGATGCACTTCAGGGACATATTTCAAGAACACACATACGTGTATACAGACATATTTAAAAAGATGTTTTCTGCATATTTTACTCTCAACAAAGAAGTTTGTCGCAAGTTAAACATTTACTTCTCAGCTCACGAAAGAAAGCAACATAATGTTATGCAAAGAAAGCTCCATGCAACCCTCCCAGAAACACATTTGCCTGGCTGAGCGCTTAGCAAAACTGCCGCAGAATACATCAGATGTTAGCATTCAGCAATAACATCTCAGTCACTCTCTCGAGAAAAATCATCTCCCTATTACATTCTGTAACAAAACAAAATGACAGACACTACGGACACTTTCTAGATATAAACTATGAGGATAGTGCAGTCCTGCGGTGCCCATTTAATACTGGTGTGCTGAATCGAGCCAAAAGCAGAAAAATAAAAAAAATAAATGAATGTTCTGGTCTGTATAAAAAAAAGTAAAAAAGAAAAGAAAAGCTTCGTTTTCCTGCAAGAAACTAGCCACATCATAAGCTGTGGTGAAGAACACAACTGTTTTCTATGGAAGGCTCAGCAGTTCATCACTGCAGCCAACCCAACTGAATATCCAACACTTCCCACTCTCTTCAGTGCCAAGAAAGTTCTCTCTCATCTAGCATTTACTCCTAGTACAGTGGTACCTCGACTTACGAGTAACTCGACTTACTTTTTTTCGAGTTACGAGTGACTTCCGGTAAAACAAAATGGCCGCCGCATCCGAATTTTTTTGACTTACGAACAGACGTCGCGGCCGCTTTTAATAGGATTTTTTTGACTTACGAATTTTTGACCCGGATTTTTCGACTTACGAATTTTTCCCCCCCAATGCATTCCTATGGGGATTCGACTT
Source organism: Darevskia mixta (assembly GCA_034641385.1). Lineage (NCBI taxonomy): Eukaryota > Metazoa > Chordata > Lepidosauria > Squamata > Lacertidae > Darevskia > Darevskia mixta. The sequence goes on from JAWWNH010000011.1 coordinate 25,291,595, forward strand.
ACGAATTTTTTCGACTTACGAAAATCACGTCGGAACGCATTATCGTCGTAAGTCGAGGTACCACTGTATAATTAATACAGAGGTGAAATGTGTCTCTAATCTATACTTTTAAAGTTGATGGTATAAAAATGGCAAAGAAACTAACATGCCCAGAGTGTGGAGAAATAGGAATACTCTTTGCATTACTCAGGAGCGCTTCCTCAGCTCTGATTGCAGCACCAAGTTCCAAAAACTTGCTTTAAGCCAGCAGGTGGCTTGGTCGCACCCTGAGCAAGGTTTTTTATTCCACCATTCCAACTCAGTTTTGAACGTAGCCTCCATTTGCATACACACACACACACACACACAGACACACAAAGTTCTGCCATGGGGCAAGTGGTTCTGCTGCTCCCCGGGTCCCATTCCCATGAAACTAAGTTCTGTGGTTCTCTGAATCCGAGCATTTGTTTAGAATGATTGGATAAAGCGTGACATGCGTTTGGAGACCTTCTGATTATTGGCTTCCTGTAAAAACAAGTTTAATAGCTGCAGTCTTCATGATGTGGGGGGGGGGATCTACATGGCAGAGGGTGTTGTGAAAAGTCCTAGGGAAATGAGGTATATTGCTCCGATCCCATAATAGTTCTAGTGCATCTGATCCACACCCACCCACTTTGAGAAGAGTCCAAACATTTGTGCCCTCGTATAATGGAATCCAATCCGCTGAGAACAGAAAAGGGTGAAAACTGTACTCAATAAATAATAATAATAATGTTGTATTCACACCTTCCTTCAGTTCCTTTCTAGGGCATTATAAAGATTGATATCAAATGCTAAGGGATTGCCTTCCTTATGCACACAAGTGATGATTAAGCATGGTGGAGACTTTTAAAAATCAGCCACTAGAGTAGAAATGAAAGCCAATTCGAAGGGGGCCTGTTAGGTATTGCCAAAAAAAAAAAAGATCTACCGTATTTTCCGGCGTACAAGGCGACTGGGCGTATAAGACGACCCCCAACTTTTTATGTTAAAAAACAGTTTGGGGTATACTCGCCCAGCCCGGGCTCCGTGGTGGCTGAGATGGCGGCTGCGGGTGCTGTAGTGGCAGGGAGAGCCTCCGCTCTCGCCGCCCAGGAGCCCGTTGCGCTCGCCGCCCACGGCCAGCCCGGGCTCTGTGGGATCTGAGGTGGCGGCGGCAGCTGGAGCGGTGGGGAGAGCCTCCCCTCTCGCCGCACAGGAGCCCGTCGCGCTCCATGGCGGCTGAGGCGGCGCACACACCCAGCCAGCGGCGGGGCGGAAACCCGTGTTGCGTCGCCTGAAAAACTATAACCGGCGTACAAGACGACCCCCGATTTTAGAGAAGATTTTCGGGGATTAAAAAGTCGTCTTGTACGCCGGAAAATACGGTACATCACTCCCCCTCCCCCCCAAAAAAAGGACAAACAAGAATACCAATTTGCATATGGTCATTTATATGTACAGGCACAAACTTAGAAAGAATTGTTGTAATTTAAGTAGGAATACAATACATCTCACCATAGTGGGAAAGACATTGTGCCTTTTTTTCAGCTGATGGTCAACTTTCAGGCTGCTGCTTCGCCATTTTATGGTTCATTATCGTTAAGCTTTTATGGTTCACTATCTTGGACTGGACAGTCCTCAAATAAAGGACACCTTCAAACACAGGACTGACAACCCTTCAAAACGGAGGGCTAACCTACCACAGGATTCAGCTAACATATATTTCCATATAATGTCCATGTTTTTAGCCATCAAACGTGTCACTATAATTTTTCACCGAAAGGTCCTCCTACATAATATTTTGAGGGAATTAACACAAGATATATGCCTACAATTTTTGAGACTACACTTCAGATTTGACATCCTACTGACACTGTTCTAGAGTGGTTAAAAAAATAAAGATTTATGTTATATGGTGCAGAGATCCCATAAACCAGGAAGAAAGACATACTTTATTCTATTTTGCAATTTATGTTACCTAGAGCACTTATAACTTTCCTCCTGGCAATGAGATAGGCATTTTTTAGGAGACATATGCTCTTTTAAAAATGAGAATGACTAATATTCTGAGCCGCACAAACCCAAACATTTTTGCTTTCCAGTGATAAACAAAGATATGGTTTGTTGCCATTCTGTTGTAACAGGAGTTAATGAGCTCAACTGGGGGTGGGGGGTGGGGACTTCTGTCTGTGCAATGAATGTGATTAGCCCAGCAGCTGAGGAGTGGAATCGAAGAAAACTCTGGTCAAGAAACTGGCTCGTGATGGAGACAGGCCTGAATGCCCGTCTTGAGAGCAGAAATGCTTTTCTGTGTGAGAAGCAGAAATGCAGACAAGGCATTAATTGAGCTAAGACAAAGCGCCATTGTAAAAGAGGTACAAGACTCCTTGTAGCTTAGCAGTTCTGGGTGACCATCATGAATTCCCCCTGTACCCCGATAAGGCTTGGTATCATGTTAGCCCCTAAAACAATGGGGAACTGCTTCTGCAGGTGTTTGTCCTGTGATTGACCAATATATTATTGTTTCAACATTTTTAATGTTTGCTGTCCTGGGCTCCTTTGGGAGGAAGGGGACAGTAGAAATTAAATAAACAAATATTATCAATCCTCCTGAACCTGTTGACAGTGCCATGATGGGAACAGCTAACATGGTGCCCTTCAAGTGTTGTCGAACAACAACTCCCATCATTCCAAATCATTCACTGGGCTGGGTGGGGCCGATGTGAACCAGAACCCAACAACATCAGGGAGGGCACCATGTTGGCTAGACGCTTTCTTACCTCGTGGTTGGAGAAGAGCCGGACACCTTCCAGCTGGTGGAAGACTGGATAGTGGGTGCTATCAATCTGATCTCGACGGTAAACATCTCCCACAACCAGAAAGGCATCGAGTCCCGAGTGCATCAAGTCCCACTGGTGGGCAGATGTGTGGGCTCTTAGGATGTGGGTACGATTCAGGTAGTAGTTATCCCCTTTCTTCCTGCTAGGGTGGTCTTTTGGAATGAACAGCCTGTCAAAATTCTGCTCAACGGTGACCACCGGAGGTATATTATCGTACACAGAGAAGAGTGGCGTCCCAAAGCGCCCAATATATTGCTTGTAGAAGTGGTCTTTCACACGCTCTTTCATCAGCCACAAAGGGTGATGCCTTTGGTTGTGCAAGTTTTCCCCCACCTTGGAAAGAATCTTCTTTGTGACATTGGTATAGTCATCTGGGAGATAAGCTTTGCCAAGAACTTCCACCGCGTCAGTTACGGAGGTGCTGGCAGCGAAACCTGAAGATGTTTGCCGGCACCATGCAGGACTGAAACTGGAAGGTCTTCTTCCCAGAAGTCCCCATGATGGAACCATTCTGCCACAGCCGAGTATTTGCATTAAGTTTCTGGATGCAGCCATTGCAGTGTTCTTTATATGCTGGAGGGAGTAGAAAATCAAATGCAAATAATGATTTCCGTTTGCAGTACACACACAACCTTCGTTTTGAAATATATGAGTTTTAGTCTACTCAGTCACAAAGAAAAGCTGATGAAATTATTCCATCACAGTTCTATAATGTAAGAAAATTATTAATGCTTTGGGAGTGCAGCAAAAACTAGCAGTGGTCCAGAGACAGAGTGGGGAAAACCCTGTTGTTGTTGTTGTTGTTGTTGTTGTTGTTGTTGTTAGGCAAGTGGGTTGGGAAAGAGTCCTCCCAGGACTTTGGGGAGCAGAGGCTACCAGATATGTTAAATAGCACTGTTCTAAATGGACCAAGAAATACTGTATGTTCATTTTAACTTCCCAATTAAAGCAAGACAAAGCAGAACACCTACCTGGATAAACAGCACCACTTTGGAATATCAGAAGATGTGTGCCTCTCAAATAGTGTTGATAAACAAGATTATGCCCAATAGATGTTGTCTGATTGTATTCCAGATACAGTCTTTGAAAATGCGGCCAATAATTCTCATACACGAGAAGCGATTCGAGGATAATTTATGTGGATTCTTCTATCTCTCCGCAGGAGATTGCCAGCCAATTACTATGGGAAGGAGAAAGAGGTAAATAACGTGAATGTTGAGTAACAAAGACCATGATCAAAAACATTTGTAATTTCTTCACAAAGCTTTCCATAATGGCTGATTGGGATGCAAAGCTGCAGTAAAAACTGAGTCATCCCATTTGTACTCTCTACTGCCTACTTCACCAAACTGTATACTGAACAAAAAGCCCCAAACTCACACTTTGTCTACCCACCCTACACAAAACTCAAGACTGAGAGCCAGGGAGCTAATCTGAAGTCTGCCTCACTCAACCTCTTGCCCTCTTCTGCTGACCAGATGGTGGATTAGAAACATTCCAGGAACTCACCTGCCCATGCGGGAGAAGGCAAATGCTATGACCAGTTGCTAGAAGATTACAAATGGCGGCAGCAGAGGACTATCCGGCTCCACATATTCCCTCATGAAGAGGATTATAAGTGAATCAGGCCTCAAATATTGCAAATTTGCAGGATTAGATAGGCCAGGTGTCAATGGGCACTGGCATCTAGGGCCAGTGCTAATGTTAGGCAATCGCCTCAGAAGGCGAATGGATTGGAGCAGTAGCTCCTGGCTGTTCCTCCTGACTCCCTACCCCTGCCGGCCATTTTCTTCTGCTGCCATACAGCCTGCCCTGCCCCCAGTAATCTGGGTGTCTGTCTTAGGTGCAATGCAGGAAGCTATTCCATCACCAGTGTTCAAAGAAGATTCACCTGCAAGTCTAGTTGGCATCACCGTGTCCTTTACCCCAGGCAGCAAAATGTCTGGGGAGAGCCCTAGAGGCATCACTGGGCATCTGCGGAGCCCCATAACCTTGGCCTCCTGGTCCAAGTCAGATGGATTCTCTGGGTTTTGCACCAAGATTCTTTTTCTCAATTAACTAAAACTACTACTATAAATGGTGAGCATCTCCCAAATTCCTATGTTTCATTAGCACTCTTTCTTGGAAATCATTGCTGATGGGCTCCAGATGGACTATTAAATATACAATTTTTTTGTAAACTGACAGGTTGGACCCAAATCCCTTAAAGCCGTTCATTTCTCCCTTCTGTCCAAAAAATACTTAATGGACAGAAAATCCCTAACAACCCTGAAATGCTGCGGAACATATGAGGAAAGTAAGGCTGCCTTCTTTTAGTGATCTGACAAACTTCTGTTGCGCAAGAGAAGTTCTACCAGTGTAACATATGCTAAAAACAAAATAATAGACATATGCTAAAATTACCAAGATTGGGCATTTACCAAGCTGTTTAGCAACTCAACTAAGAATTTATTTTGTTTTCCAGCATACAAACTTGTCTGAGCATAAGGCTGTAAATGCTATAGTTGATGATTTACTTTGCCTAAATCATCTCTGGTTAAAATGGGACATAAATTAGGAAAAGGTAACATACAATTCACATGCTATACATAGCCCAGAAACATCAGAACTTTTTAAAATGGTGGTTCTAAGAAAGTGCTAATGTGCATTAATTATTACCATTAGTTATTTCTGGAAAGAAGAGGCTACCGTATTTACTAAAATGTAATGCGCACCTTTTGGGCCAAATTATGTCGTGAAAATTAGAGTGTGCATTAGATTTGATGGCGCATTTACATTCATCAGCAAATACTTTTTTGGTTTTAATGTTTGGAAAATTGAGGTGTGCGTTAGATTTGATGGCGCATTAGAGTCACGTAAATACGGTACTTCCATTTTCCAGGACTGCCCCCATCCTCTGAACCATGCCAAAGGAGCATGGGCTAGCTATTGTAAGCAAAAATTGAGGTGCTCAAGAAAATTGGTACACTTGGGAGCAGACGCTGTGCAGAATACAAAACTATCAATCAATCAAAATTTATTATACACAGACCGGTTAAAAACAAGGCAGAATACCAAGAATGCTGTGTTTCTGAAACAAATTCAGATAAAATACATATATAGAAACAGTGGGAGAAAGCCAAACCACAACCGAACTGGCAAAATCCTTTTATGAATCTTTGCAGGAGAAAACAGAAATGTGACAGTTATTTCCTTTACTGTGTTAGTTTGTCTCAATCAATAAAAAAAGGCCAAATACCACTCAAAAGTCCCTCCTGGGTATTTTGATAAAGTAGGAGTAAATAATCAATTTTGTTCATCTCTATAAAATATACATTTTAAAAAACCATTTCCCCCCTTTACATTCATCCCCACAGGACATTTCTTTATTATAAGGAATACCCCTCACCACTGCAAAGTGTCATCTAGTCCTAGAAAAAAAACACCAGCTGGCATTTATCTAAATAATTGGCATGACCCTCAACAAACCAAGACGAAGTGCAGAGCAAGTTTTACAATCAGCACCCACAAAATAGTGTGGGTGGGGGAGGGGGGCAGATATCAGACTTGTTGAATCTACTTTGTTTTTTACTAAGATTCCAAGATCTACCAACCAGAGCCAGGCACCAAAGCGAAATATTTAGAATCGAAAGAATAAGTACGTTTTGCATCTAGGAATTTGTAGTCAGTACTGCATTCATAGTCTGTTTTATAAAAATGATGCAGAATAGCTGGACTCCTTCAATTTATTAAAACTTTCCAGGTTGAGGGTGCATGGTCTGCTAGCAGGCAACATGGAGGCATAAATCTGCGGCTCTCCTTATGTCATTTCAGTGATAGGATAAATCTTCCTGTTAGCATTTCCAAGGGTAAGGATTCAAAGGGGATGTCATCAAGGTCACTGGAAACTTAAAACACCAAACGAGTCCAAAAACTTGAGTTGCCGGCAGTGAAATTGACATGGTCCTGATGGGTGGTTCAAGAGGTAGCAAGAGATTTTGGAACGGTTTGCTAATTTGGACAAATGGAACAGACTTATTAAGAAAACTATGTTTAGGCATAGGGACCCAGGTGGCGCTGTGGGTTAAACCACAGAGCCTAGGGCTTGCTGATCAGAAGGTCGGCGGTTCGAATCCCCATGACGGGGTGAGCTCCCGTTGCTCAATCCCAGCTCCTGCCCACCTAGCAGTTCAAAAGCACGTCAAAGTGCAAGTAGATAAATAGGAACCGCTCTGACGGGAAGGTAAACGGCGTTTCCGTGTGCTGCTCTGGTTCGCCAGAAGCGACTTTGTCATGCTGGCCACATGACCCGGAAGCTGTACGCCAGCTCTCGGCCAATAAAGCGAGATGAGCGCCGCAACCCCCGAGTCGGACACGACTGGACCTAATGGTCAGGGGTCCTTTACCTTTTATGTTTAGGCATAAGATGAAACGAGGTCTTAGTTATCCTCCTTTGTTGACCTATTATCAGGCTTGTCATTTAAAACAGTTGTTATATAAGGGGTCTGTCAGTTCCATGGCTGCAAGCAGAAATTTACAATAAATAAATAAATAAATTATTATTTATACCCCACCCATCTGGCTGGATTTCCCCAGCCACTCTAATCCATCAGGCCTACATGCCGTTCCATAAACTGAACATAACAGTGCTTCTGAAGGTTGGACTAAATAGGCCAAAAAGACTGCCACCTTTAGAATCACTGTGAGTTCCAAATCTGGAATATAAGGAAATCAAGCAGGTTGATAAATTCCTTCACTTCCTAGGTTGGGAAGATACAGGCCACCGTCGGCTGACAGATTTATTTAAGGGTGGTAACCCTTTAACACTGCAATAGATCACCCATATCTTGAGAGCTTTTCACCCATCTTGGCTTCAAGTTATTGCAGATCCAGCACTTTACACAGAAGCGAGGCATATGTCAGGAGAGCATTATGAGTGGTATGAATAATCATGTATTCAGTCTGGCTGTAATACGAAAGCGATGGTCTCTGTTGTTTATAATGAGCTTACTGTAGAGATGGTTGGCACTCCCATAAGTGCTAAAACGGTATGGCAGTTAGCTTTAGGATGGGAATCCCTGCTGATGCTTGGGATGCAATGTGGCAGAGTCCACCATTCAAGTTCATTTCAGCTCATATTCAAGAGGCTGTGTTCAAAGCGATTCACAGATGGCATTGGATGCCACTTCAATTACACATAATAAATTTGGCTATCTCAGTGGAACACTGGTGAGGCTGTGGTGGAAAAGGTGGTCTTTATCATTTATGGTGGGGGTTGCAAATTAGTAAAACCTTTCTGAGAGGTTGCTTTTGCAAAACCTTTGATCACCACTACGTAAATACACCCCCTGACACAGCTCTCGCACCCTTAAACTGGATAACCCTGCAATAGTACACAGAGAGCTTCTCTGTTTACTGCTTGACCAGAGGTGGCTAGCCATGCGAAAACAACCAATTTTACTCTGAATGGCTGGTTAGATAAAAATTGGGGCATGGCTCTTTCTGAATGTTTGGCATATCCATATGGTGCAAAAGAAAAATGCCAAAACAGGCAAATCTGAAAGTGTTTTGGGTTCTTTCTTGACCTATGCTAATATGGATGGAGCGTTTTTACATACTGCTTTGTGGAGAGGGTATTTGCAAGTTACACACTCATCATATCATGTACTGAGAACCATGTACTTATAAGAAAACAAAGCAAAGCTAAAAATGTTAATAATCATTTTCTTTACTGTATAAGGATAACATGTCTTCATTTGCAAATTTCTACTGTGGCACCAAATTTGTTACTAAGGGATTATATCTGTTTGTTTGTTTGTTTGTTTGCACTGTATTATAAAAATTGAACAAAAATACCGGTAATTATTTTAAAAACTGTCCAGATCAGTGTTTGGAGACAGGCAAAAGAAACACTCTGATATAAACTGTGTTTGTGAAACAGAGATATTTTACAACTGTCCACATTTTCACATGTACTGTACTGGAAAACGCAACACATTATTTTAATCTAAGTACTGTAGTCCTTTGCATTACACACACATGTAGGCTGCAGTTCCACGGAGCCTCTTCTGTTTGGGGGAAAAAATCTGCAAATCTCCCCAGATATGCCAAAATGATGTATTCGCTTAATATCCCTGGGCACAAAGTAGGATAATGTGGTTGTGAAGGAGGAGGAGGGAAGGAGGAGGAGGAGTTGGGGCGGGTCATGTACCAATAGTTCTGTAAACGTTTCTACACGTTTCTAAGTTTGCAAAGAATACGCAAGTTATGCCTTTTTGCAATTTCTAACGGCGTCTCAGAATGTTGCAGGCTGACTAGTTGCCTGCCTTCCACAGCAGTATATTAATCATGACAGTATCACTGGCAACACTGTGGAAACTTTAATATGAAACAAGAAAACTGGGAGCCATTTTCCTTAATAAGATAATGAGCCGTCACATCTTTCTGAGTAAAGCTTTTTAAGTACACAATAAATAATATGTATTTGTGTGTGTGTGTGTGAGTGAGAGTGAGAGAGAGAGAGAGAGAGAGAGAGAGAGAGAGAATGGGAAGCAACAATATTCATAGAAATCATAGAATTGTAGAGTTGGAAGGGACCATGAGGATCATCTACTCCAACCCGCTGTAATAGACACAGATTTGCTGAGTCCCCTTAGGAAAACTGCTGTTTCTTAGCTTCAACTCCTTGTCTATGAAGCGGGAGTAATAATGGATTACTTCACTGAATTATTATTCAAAAGGATCAGGAAAGCATCTTACAACTAAGAAGCTTATGCTATAATAATAACCATCATACACCAGATGTGTAAAATTTCTAGATACTATTATTGTTCTTTATTTTAACGAAATCTCCATGTTCAGAGGCAATACACCTATGTGTACCAGATACCAGGAGCAGGCAGCAGGCAGCAGCAGCAGCAGCAGAAGAGGAGGAGGAGGAGGAGGAGGAGGAGGAGGAGTTTGGATTTGATATCCCGCTTTATCACTACCCAAAGGAGACTCAAAGCGGCTAACATTCTCCTTTCCCTTCCTCCCCCACAACAAACACTCTGTGAGGTGAGTGGGGCTGAGAGACTTCAAAGAAGTGTGACTAGCCCAAGGTCACCCAGCAGCTGCATATGGAGGAGCGGAGACATGAACCCGGTTCACCAGATTACGAGTCTACCGCTCTTAACCACTACACCACACTGGCTCTGCAGATGGTTCAGCCCTGCCCAGAGCTGCAACCTGGTCTCCTCAACTGAGGAGCAAGGGGACCTTCTAGCAGACCTCCATACCGATAATGACCCTGAGGAGCCATCGGCTCTGGATATCCTTGCCCCAGGACTGGAGGTCCCCATGCCAGTTGCCTTCGTCTCAGAACACACCCCATCCCTCATCTTCCCCAGGGCAGAGGAGGTGGGGAGCCAGGCAAGAACGTTGGTGCTGCCAAAGGGCCCAGCTAGCTGCACATGAGGCTACTTGCGAGGAGGGGGAAACACTTGCTCGGATCAGGCCCTGATGGAGAGTCAGGAAAGGGTAATGCCTCTGGCTAATGTACAGGCTTGCAGTCTGAGAGCTGCTTCATCCTCTTCTCCAAGCACCTGCCTCCCTGCCTTGGGGAAACAGACACCTGCACGTGAATTACCAGGAGCATCTCGTTGACTTCTCTTGGTTCTGATCCAATCAGGTAACTCTTGTAGGATTGCAGTTGCTGTTTGCTCAACCCCAGCACAAAATGGTATTTATACTGGGAAAACTACTAGCCGTGTCAGTTAACGTTATGTACATTTCCACAACCAACCCCAGAAAGGGGAGAGGACGTGCAAGTTTCCAAACGGATTTTTGCTTCGCAATCAAATTAAATCGACAGCTTTCAGGTCAGGAGGGGCAGGTGCCATGTAAGGTGTGTGCAGAGCTGGTGTCCCTGCTTTTGTTTCAGCCACACAGTACCTTCCGGCTGTACTTAGCAAACGTACATTCAGTTGTGTGTTAAAAAAAAAAAAAAGGAGTCATCTTGAGTTCGAACTGCACCATTTATCTGTCACAGGTTCTTACAAAGCGTTTAAAAGAAAAGGTTAGAGTGCTTCGGAAGAAGGAACTGTATTTTGCAGCCTAGAGGCACACTGCTTCTACCAGTTGGCAAGAGAAGGGCTGAAATATTAATAAGCAAGCCATTTGTCAAGGAAATTATGCAAGGGAGCCTGGCCATTGTACAAACCAGCAAGCAACTTCAGACACAAGAAAGCCAGACATGATAATCCAGGGGCTTTCTGAAATGGGCTCCTGAGTTCCTCTACCTTTAGAAAGAACTCCTGGCAGGAAAAATTTTAAAGGCTGGGGGATTTGTACAAAAACAAATCAATGCATTTTACAATAAACTCTTGTTAACACCAATATTAACCATTGTTATTTGGGTCTCTCTTTGACCCATACAAAAAATGGGGGTTTCTACAGATTCAGACTAGGTGCAATGTCTTTGCAAGTGATGCTGCATGCGCACCAATGAACATGACTTGAAATGTGATCCGCCATGCCAGACTATGTTTAATAATTAAAAGCCCGCAAAACACTTAAGAGAACTGTTATATGATGGGCAGAAACGCGGACCTTTAAAAACAGTTGAATGTTCTTTTAAAAATAGTAAGATTTATGTATAATGCACAGGTGTGCCTGCTTTTGTCTAGCGATAGGCATCACTTAAGTATATAGACATTCTAATGGTCCTGCACTGAGAAACTGAATTATTGACAAAGCAAATTTGCAAACGCAGAGGTAGCAGTGTTTCTGAAAGAGGTACACTCCACATACCACATTTCAAAAAACGGGGGCATTTCTGAATCTTTAGATTTAGCATACATTGCCAGGGGAGAGCAGTTGCAGCTACGGTCTGTTTGAAATTGACACCTTCCTTCCAATTTGAATGATCCTCACCAATCATGTATAAACTCGTTCATATAATGAATATTAACAAATACAGAAAGTAGTACTTAAGCGGCTGTATTATGCATGGGTCTTTGATTATTAATAGCCCCTTTCTGCTTGCTTAGCACTTTTTTTTCTACTGGGCTTCTCAAAGTTCAGTACAGCTGGTATTTAATGATGCCTCTCAACAGACCTGTGATATAATAAATAGATTGTTTAAAACAATTAACAGTTGAACCCAGTTCACATTTCTGCACACTGCAATGCATATGTGTGACGAGTAACTGATTGAAGATGCTGCTTCTTTGGGGAAGGGGGAAGGGAAGGGAAGGGAAGGGAAGGGAAGGGAAGGGAAGGGAAGGGAAGGGAAGGAAGGAAGGAAGGAAGGAAGGAAGGAAGGAAGGAAGGAAGGGTGGGTGGTGGGAAAGGAAGCTGCGTAGATAAATAGAGAACCTCAGTTGGAGATCCCAAATGCCCAATGTGTTTCATTTTATACCTGCTGCAGTGACACTGTTCGAACGTACAAACATTTAACTCAAATTATATATAGCCTCACTATTTTTGTGTGATTGCAAATGCTGAGTGATATCCCATTAAGAGGGACCCAGGTGGCGCTGTGGGTTAAACCACAGAGCCTAGGTCTTGCTGATCAGAAGGTTGGCGGTTCGAATCCCTGTGACGGGGTGAGCTCCCGTTGCTCGGTCCCAGCTCCTGCCCACCTAGCAGTTCAAAAGCACGTCAAAGTGCAAGTAGATCAATAGGTACTGCTCTGGCGGGAAGGTAAATGGCGTTTCCGTGCGCTGCTCTGGTTCGCTAGAAGCAGCTTTGTCATGCTGGCCACATGACCCGGAAGCTGTAAGCCGTCTCTCGGCCAATAAAGCAAGATGAGCGCCGCAACCCCAGAGTCGGACACGACTGGACCTAATGGTCAGGGGTCCCTTTACCTTTACCTATCCCATTAAGACACACTCACAGTACACCACTGAAAGCAACTCTGAGCATGACTAACATTAAATATCACCCGCTATGTATAATTTGAAAGCCACACGCACACACAGAGGTTCAGAAATGACAGAAAGTGGGTTTCTTGAAGATAAACACACATATCAATCAATCAAATCTTTATTACGGTCCAGAGACCCAACAATTCATTACAAAACAATACACAATTTCGACAGCCTGCCTTCAGGTTACACAAGCATTTTGTTCAGACTTAGGAACAGGGATCATTGGTTCTTGCAACCACCGATAGAAACTTCGCCACTGCTAATGTTCTGTCATTTGTCCGGTCTTCCAGTAGGAACCTGACATAGTAAGCCTCTGATTTTCCCGGGATAGGTACTAGCAAGGGTAATAAACACACATATAATTCCTAACTTTCACATCAGGTAGGCTAGTGGAACCAAGACCTGAAGCACATCACTGATTTCAAAATGGAGGTGCATCATCACCAATGAATCACAGGAAGGCTAATGGATGGGTCATAGGGTCGCTGATGTGATACTAAGCTGAGAAGTTTGGAATGTGTTATTTAAGCCAGAAGGTGTCTGTATATGAATATAGTCAGTCTAGGCCCTAATGTTCCCTCTGAAAGTAGCTATGTTGACAGTCTGCGAATGCTGCTAATGTAGAACAACAGTGTTATTTGTAGAGCTCAACAGGTAAATTGAACAACTGCTTTATCGCTATCGATATTTGCAAACTGTTTCATGAGAATAACCTTGCAAACTGATGCACAACACTTCTTTTTTATCCTTTGCATGGGAGTAAATTTCAGCCATTGGATTTGCAAAATGGGGCTCGCCGTTTGCATTTGTTTAGCTGGATCTTCAATAAGATTTCAGTAAGAAAAAAGAAGTTCTGTATCTTTATCAGTTACACAGCACAGAAAATCTGCCCAGCAGGTGACTTTGGAGTGCATTTCCACCTTCCTGACTGTGAGCTGCCCAAAAAAGGCCAAAGTGACCCCTGGCACTGCAGACAAAGTCTGGGAGGCCATCCAAATTATGGCAGCCTGGCTCCAGATGTCCATGAGCATCGACACTGTCCAGAATGTCTGTAGTGCTACGTGATACCGGAGCTATCATCCTCTATTTCTGAGCTAGGGGAGTTGCAGAAGCTCCTTTGTGCAATTCTGCATCTTTTTAGCTAGCATACAGGAGAGCAGGAAGATGGTAGAGTTTTGAGGTGCTCTTCAACTGACACACACACACCCCAAAAAATACAGGGTGGGTGGGTTGCAGAATCCTCTCTATAGTGTACAAGTGAATTTCAACAAAGTGTGATCTGACTCAATCTGACCAGCGGAAGTAATTCTGCGCACCATGACACAACTTTTAGGCAAGGAGGATACTGGAGAACTACCCTGGTGATTCACCAGCAAAACTGTTCAGGAGTAAAGGTAAAGATAAAGGACCCCTGACAGTTAAGTCCAGTCATGAACGACTCTGGGGTTGCGGCGCTCATCTCGCTTTACTGGCCAAGGGAGCCGACATTTGTCCACAGACAGTTATTCCGGGTCGTGTGGCCAGTATGACTAAGCCGCTTCTGGCGAAACCAGAGCAGTGCATGGAAATGCCGTTTACCTTCCCGCCGGAGCGGTACCTATTTATCTACTTGCACTGCATGCTTGCGAACTGCTAGGTTGGCAGGAGCTGGGACCGAGCAACGGGAGCTCACCCTGTTGCGGGGATTCAAACCACCGACCTTCCGATCGGCAAGCCCAAGAGGCTCAGTGGTTTAGACCACAGCGCCACCCGCGTCCCAACCTTGGTGATTCACCAGCAAAACTCTTCAAGAGTAGATCACCCTTAACTGGATTCTCCCTGCCTTCTTTTTAGCTACCTACCTGATTTGCCATGTAAGAAGCACCAAGGATCTTGAAGCACGGACTACAAGCTAGGCACAGGTGTGTTATTCCCTATACCACAGTACAGTGGTACCTCGGGTTAAGAACTTAATTCATTCTGGAGGTCCGTTCTTAACCTGAAAATGTTCTTTACCTGAGGTACCACTTTAGCTAATGGGGCCTCCCGCTGCCGCCGCACGATTTCTGTTCTCATCCTGAAGCAAAGTTCTTAACCCGAGGTAATATTTCTGGGTTAGCGGAGTCTGTAACCTGAAGCGTCTGTAACCTGAAGCGTCTGTAACCCGAGGTATCACTGTACTCCTAAAGTGGAAGGAGATATTGGTCTAATCCCTCCTCTGCTTACAGCAGTACTCATATAATATGCAGAATTCTACACATCCATGCCATCTATTTCAAGTAACCTCAAAGAATCCTAGGAAATGTAGTTTACCCCTCACAGAGCTGCAACCCCCAGCACCCTGAACTACAGTTCCCAAGATCTTTGAGGGAAGAAGTCATGTACAAGCTGGAGCCATTTCACGCAGGGGTTCCATTCCCGGGCCCCCACATGCATCGGCAGAGTGCATATGAGCACGCCCCCCTGCCTTTCTGCCTTCTTCCAGAACCAAAAGGACCTGCATGTCAGTGATTGCCTGACATCAAACGGAGAAGAGCTAATAAAATTCAAGGCCAATCTGTTTCCCATTCACAGTTTCAGCAGTCCTCTCTGAATTATGGCATGGAAAGGATAAAACAATTAATAAAACTGATTTAGTTATTATATAAAAGCTAACCACTACTCTCAAGCCTACTGGAAAGTTATGGGGCACGGGGTTGCAGCTTTTTTTTTTTTTTCCAAATGCTAAACACTTATTAATTGGATTGGATAAAAACAGGATCAGAAAAATTAGGTATGAAGGGGAGAGAGATAAACAATGAGCTTCATAAATGAGTGGGGATTCAAACCATGGTCTCCTGGGTCATATTCCAACACTCTAACCATGACACCACACTGGCTTTTACCAACCAGATTAGTGGGGTGGTGGTTTTCTACTGGGACCAATGGGAAAGGAAATAAGTAGGCCAGCCCCATGGCTGGTGTACTCCCCACTCCACCCCACCCCTCCGCCGAATCCAGGGTGTATGTGTCAGGGGAATGGGTGGGGCTCTCCCAAGAGAGTAAAACCTCTCCTGATAAGATACCTGCATGACTCCTTTTTGTTGTCTCCATCAGACCACTGACAGAGGAGAAGGAGCAGTCATGGATGTTTCTAACAGTTTCCACAGCTGCAGTGAGGTGGACACACTAGGTGGACCTCCTGCTCTACACATGAAGATGGGAGATCTACAAAATCCTACAGCATCTAAGATGCCCTCCCAGGTACCACAGAACTGTGTCTTAAATGGCTACTACTGAGTTATTGTTTGTCCGATATAGAGACGTGAAAACTTGGAAAACCCAACCGCAAAAAAATGGTGGAACGCTGAAAAATACTCTTGAGATATAGATCTGTTTTTTTCTTTTGGAATGAGTTAAATGGTTTTTTGAGACAAAGCTTTACTCACTTAAAATGCGTAGCATGAAGATCTTTATGTAAGACTATCTACAGCCTTCAATAATTATAATTCCTGCATATGCTGAAGACCAGACTTTGCCAACCTGCTTTCCTCCAGATGTTGTGTTTTTATATTGTAAACCATCCTGTGGTCCTTGAATGAAGGGTGGTGTAGAAATTTATAACAACAACAACAACAGACACATTTAGGAGATATAACAACAACAACAACAACAACAACAACAACAACAACAACAACAACAACAACAACAGACACATTTAGGAGCTCAAATAGCAAACCACCTGAACATAAACACTACAAGGTTCTGTCTGTGGGTTTATGCATGTGATAAAAGTAGGCACAAATCTATGAAATCTTACGCCCCAATTCATTTCTTAGTCTTTAAGGAGCTTTGGGGTTCTTTACTGCAGTGTCACCTTGATAGTCAAGTGACTTTGGGGAGAAATCTAACCTTGCCAAGTTTTGTCAGGTTTGAGGTGAATAGCTATTACGTCTTGCATAGTTTCTACCTAAATTAATACCCTGGCAAAATTCAGTCCAGGATCTTACATCGGTCCCTCTCCTATTTCAGGGCTGCAGCAAAGCCAGTGCCAAGTCAGCTCTATAGAAGGTAATGGTTTCATTGTAGAAGATGCTTTAGTGCATAAGTTTATTCAAGCTTTGGTGCAGGAAGGCATAATATTTGATCAATAACTGCTCAGTCCTCAAGGCAAACACAGCAGGATCAGTACAAATGGGAGGAAATGGAAGCCAGGAGCCAGAGCTACACAGCCAAGTTGCCTTTCCAAACCCTACAATTCCAAATTTTGGAAGGGAGCAACTTGCAGAACAGAAATAGTCACACAGGAAGATGGGTATTTAACCCTTCTCCCAGCTGCTGCTCTCTCCCCATTGAACCACAATTCCAGGCACTTCGAGATGGCCTGTTTAATGAATATTCATTCTGATTTGTTGGCAGTGTGGTTAGATGATGGTACATCAAAGCAAGTGTTAGCCTGCACTTTCCACACCACTTTTCTCAATGCGAAAAAGGCCAATCTTTTAGGGGAAGTCGATTTGCTGCACGAAACCTCTGAATCAACTACAGTAAAGCTACAATTTGTGCACATTCAGCTACACACGTGTGGCAAAAAAATCAGAATGGGATGGAAAGGGAGCAGCGTTCTGGAGAAAATGACTTTAGCAATCCCATCCACCACTGAACCCATTGTGAATGAATGAATGAATGAATGAATGAAACTTTATTCGCGTCAGCCATTGGCCATAGCAACAAAGGAACATTGCAACATACACAGAACAAAATAAAAAGTTAATTATATAAAACACAGTCTAGGGTCCTGAATCAGCAGTCAAATAGTAGACCTTATTCTGATTGCCCCACCTAAAAACCTTGCAACCTTTGCTGTCATCTGCTCCTCTTGATCTGCCAGGAGAAAAGACACTGTGGCAGTGGTTGGGTGACCCATTGTGTCTTGACTATATGCGATTTTGGCTTTCGGTGTGATCCCCGGAACGTAACTACTGTATAATTGTGCAACCTAAATTTTCTGGAATGGAGGCAGTGAGAGATTTTACTTTCTTGGGTTCCATGATCACTGCAGATGGTGACAGCAGTCACGAAATTAGAAGACGCCTGCTTCTTTGGAGAAAAGCAATGGCAAACCTAGACAGCATCTTAAAAAGCAGAGACATCACCTTGCCGACAAAGGTCTGTATAGTTAAAGCTATGGTTTTCCCAGTAGTAATGTACGGAAGTGAGAGCTGGACCATAAAGAAGGCTGATCGCTGAAGAATTGATGCTTTTGAATTATGGTGCTGGAGGAGACTCTTGAGAGTCCCATGGACTGCAAGAAGATCAAACCTATCAATTCTTAAGGAAATCAGCCCGGAGTGCTCACTGAAAGGACAGATCCTGAAGCTGAGGCTCCAATACTTTGGCCACCTCATGAGAAGAGAAGACTCCCTGGATAAGACGCTGATGTTGGGAAAGATGGAGGGCACAAGGAGAAGGGGATGACAGAGGACAAGATGGTTGGACAGTGTTCTCGAAGCTACCAACATGAGTCTGACCAAACTGCGGGAGGCAGTGGAAGACAGGAGTGCCTGGCGTGCTCTGGTCCATGGGGTCACGAAGAGTCGGACACGACTAAATGACTAAACAACAACAACAACAATTTTTTCTGGTATGTGATTGACTCCCATTCAAAAATAGCAACTATCTAGAAGCACCTTGGGTTTCTGTCACATACAAGGGTCTTTTCCATATAAACACACACACACACACACATATTTTTTGTTACAACATTTATTATTACTTCACCAAAATACTAACTTTATAAAATAGATAAAGTGAAGGCGAAAGAACTCAATAAAGAGAATTTAAAGCCCTTGGGTAGCTTACATAGATACAGTAATTGCTCATCTTAGCATTAATGGTATCTAAGTCAATCATCTTTTACTCTTCCATTCTCTATGTGGGGAGATCACAGGCAGAGATGTTAGGTTAAGGACCAAGACGCCAAAGGGAAACACAACGCAACTGCTTTTGGAGGATATTCTATTATAGAACAGTTTGTATATGTACTAATGCGATGCCAAATTATATAAAAAAATCACCTGGTTTGACTATGCCTCATATTCATTGCATTTGGTGGGTGACCTTCTCTGCTACTGCAATTTCCAACACATTTTCAAACAAAGCACATATAAGAGGGGAGCACACAGGGCAGATATGACTTTGCCACACAATTGAAAAAAGCACATCTAGTACTGTACTCTGAGAAGGGGATGGCACCTTCAAAGTTCATTGGTGGAACCTGCAAAGCCCTTTTCAATGTATTTTTAACCAACTATAGGCTAACATTTAAAAAAAATACCAGTTATTGCAATGCTGGGGACATATTTAGGCTATCGGTGAGAGGAGCAAACAAATACAAAGCCAAAAACATTTTTCCCAACAATGTTTGGGAGGAAGACTCACAATCACTTGGATCCTGCTCCTAAACTAAGCTATGTTCTCCAAACTAGTTAAGCATACAGGCCCTCTGGACATGATTGTTATTAAAACACCCTTGCATTCCACCCTTCTTTTTCAAATAACTCAGGATAACTGATATGGGATAACCCTATTTTACTCTCAAAACAATCCTGCAAGATATATTAGATTGGGTGTTGCTGACTGGCCCAAATTCATCTCAGTGAGCTTCACTGCTAAGGAAGGAGCTGAACCCAGTTCTTCTTGGTCCACAGCCAGCACTCTCTTTACTACCCTGCATGCTCAAAGGCACTCTACTCTTTGTTATTAAGCCACACATTCCATGTTGAGTCTCAACACTGGATGTTCCCATGTCTGAGCCCTGGCAACACCTAGTTCAAATTGAACCCAGCAGTAGGATCACCCAAAAGTGTCCAAATGAAGAGATGGTTGTTGTTTATATCAACGCCATAAAATCTGAAGTGCTTTCGCAGGAGTCAACTCTGATTAAAATTTGGTTATAATCAACATATTCAATTTGAACTTAACGAATTCATCAACTGATGTCTTCAGACCTACATATTAGCAGCTAAATTGCGTCTGACCCTGTATATCGTAAGAGCTGGAATTTATTAAAATTATTAACTTAGCACTGTACAGCAGCCCAGTTACATAGCTAATATTGTATCACTCTCATTTAAAATGCTTTATTCTCTCCCTGGATCCAAAAGATGTAGCGAGTAGGTTAAAAACTATATGAGAAGCATTAGGGGAAGATTTTATTTCCTACATAAGCTATCAACAGATAGTCCCAGAATGAGAGTTAAGTTAATGTTCCATGGATGCGGCTGAACGTTTTCGCTTGGCTGAAAAATGTCAAACTGTGGCAGAGAATATGAAACAGCAGCAGAAGGGGACAAAACCTTAACTAAAACTTATTGGGCTGTTGAAATCTTAATTCTCTTTTCTCAATTGCACATCCCACGCATACACACTCCTTCCAAAGATATTGGAAGGATATTGTTGGCTGCGAACAAATCATATAGGCTGCAGTCCTAATCCCACTGACCTGGGGGGCATCCTGACTGAATTCAGCAGAACCTGCTTCCGAGTAGACACAGGGAGGATTGCGCCATTAGGCTTCCATATAAAACTGTTGGATGTACCATGGCCTGTGCATTATCGCAGCCAGGGACTGTTGAATTTTGTCCCTATGTGGATCACTGTCACTCTGTCATATTGCTCCTCCCTAAGCCATATGTTCAATATAAGAGACTTAAAGGAAAGCTCAGAGAACTGCATTCCCACAACAATTCTCTCAACCTTCCTAGGCCCTACACTACAAACACCCAATTTTTATTATTATTATAATTTATAATTATTTGATTTTTTCAATTAATATACTGCCCTTCAAGGATCACAGGGCAACACACACACACACACACACACACACACACACACACACCATAGTAACAAACAAAAGCAATACCCCCTGCCAAGAATTTGCGTCTCGGCGAAAACATGTTATATAAAGCCTAAATCAGGCACCCCTACCCCCTCCCTCAACAGAAGAACAATTATTAAGTTTCTCATTTCAGTGGCTTTAAGATTCATAGCTCTACAGGGGTGGCAATTCATTCGCAATGCCAGGGTCAGCCTTTGAAAAGGTATCGGCTATAATAACTAACATCTGCTTAAGACTGTGGGACTAAAATTTGCTCATGCATAAAATCTAAGTTTAACCCAAACATTACAGTTCCTTGCCAAGCACACCTACAGCGCACAAAAGTCTGAGGCTATGATACCATACATACATGGGAGCAAGTCCCTCTGAACTTACTTCTGACTAGATATGCATAGCACTGCATGGTTGGGCAAAATGTTGTGATCCAAAAAGATTTGCCATATGAGATATAGGATACTGTTTTTTCTCTTTTCAGCCCCCCAAACAGGTAATCAATCAGTACAGTAATAAGCACACAAATGATGGCTCTTGAAAACGATGGTATGCATTTTCTGCATGACTTGCTATCAGCGCCCTCATTTATGTGTTTAAATCTATACAAACTCAAACACCACCTACTATATATGCCAACACATTGTCACAAAAACATGTTAGGTGGAATGTAAACCCTGACTCACGCTGAAAGGAA
Source organism: Darevskia mixta (assembly GCA_034641385.1). Classification (NCBI taxonomy): domain Eukaryota; kingdom Metazoa; phylum Chordata; class Lepidosauria; order Squamata; family Lacertidae; genus Darevskia; species Darevskia mixta. The sequence continues at coordinate 25,312,871 of JAWWNH010000011.1, forward strand.
CACTCATCACAGTAGGGTCCCCCAACACCATCTAGAGGGTGTAAGCAGACAATACAGGCAAGTGAGAAATTAAAGGGGGAGAAAGAAGAGGGACAGGAACAAAGACAAATAGATTTGTTTCTGCAATGCCTTCCACAAAAGAAATCACAGCACATATACTGATTGATTCTTTATTTAACGGTCAAAGACCAGCTGATAAAACATTAATACAAAAACGTTAAAATTTTCCAACCAGGGTGATACATATGTGTTTAGATATGCTACAGCATATATCGTATGTGTATTGAACGCCGGGCTCATGGTTATAATTGAAGATCGCCATTAGGATCTTGCTCGTATCAGTGACAGCGCTTGTTCTCTAAGTTTTATAGCTGCTGCGCAATATTTGGCCACTTTCATCGTGAACTCAGGATTCGTGTCTTCAATAAGGCATCTGAGACGCAGAGATTCATTTGGGACATTTTGTATAAGGGGGAAAATAAAAACCTGTCGTATATCGTTATAAAAGTGGCAGCTTAATAGAACATGGGCAACAGATTCCACCTCCGGTAAGCCACAGGGGCAAGTTCGTTCGGCATAAGGTCTGCCTGCAAATCTTCCCTGTAGTAGGGCGGACGGTAATACGTTGAATCTGGCAAGGGTGAATGCCCGTCTGTGTTTGGGTATTTGTAGTTTTTCCAGATATTTAGCTGGAGAGAATCCTCTACCGTTGTCTTTTATAATTGGATGTTTGTTTATCTCGCTCGTGTGGCGTTGGAATTCCACATCCCAAACTCATTGGCGAATGATTTCTCTTGCTCTCTCATAACCTGTCATTAGCAAGGATTGAGGCGAAAAGCCCAGCTCTCTTAGCTTCCCATATAGTGTGGCTTTCCATTTGGATTGGAAAGAATCCACAAGAGTTTGGGGTGCCAACCCGACGGGGAAGAAGATGAGTTTTAACCAGTAATGGATTTTCAATATCCATATCCTGGCGCTGACAGGTATTTGCCCGACCTCCAGACGGACCACTATGTTGGGCACACACGTGGGAATACCCAGCAGGCCGCGATAGAATTTGGTTTGGAATGATTCTAGGAGATCATAGTTTGAGGGGCTACAGATCTGTGAGCCATCAGCACATATACTGTTCCAACACTTTGTTTGGGCTGCATTTTCCCAGTATGTATTTTTTTATTCACAGCATATAATCTAGGTGAAAGCAACCCCCCCACTTTTACCTGTAAATTATTTCAAGTCTTCCTCTACCAAATGCACTGGAACACATCTCACATTCATTCCATCAAGCTGCAACACAGGGAGGGAGAGGTGGGGATCAGGCCCTACTCCCCTGGGTCTACTCCACTTTGCTCTTCCTCTTCCTTACCTGTTTCCATTAAAGTTAGTCAGTGCAAGAGCTCTGCAGTTCTAAGACCTGGTGTTTGAGTTTACTTGTTTGCTCCATCCCTCCCCATCCGCTTTTCCTTTTGTGTCGTGCCGTTTAGATTGTAAGCTGGATGCTGTCTTTGTTGATATTATAGAAGCCACTCTTGGAGTCTTCTTGGATGAAGGGCAGGGTAAAAAAAAAAAAAAAGTACTAAAAATAAACTCATGTGGACTATAATTTAGCAGCAGAACATTTTCTCTGCATGCACGAGTCCCGGCCTTCTCTTGATTATTTTTACTGAGTTGGAGAGTATTACTAATACTATTAAAATTAAGACCCGTGTGCCCTGAAAGGCGACAGAAAAGGAGAGTCAGGCCAAGGAGCACATACCATCAGCTCCTGAAATGATCATCAATGAATCAGAGAATTGTAGCATTGGAAGGGATCATGAGGGTCATCAAGTCCATTGCAGGGATCTTCTGCCCACAATCCTGAGATTAAGAGCCTCATGCTTTACGGACTGAGCTACTCCACTCTGAGATAACTCTGTTGTTCTGGGTACCGGTTGTCTATTTTGGTAGTTTAATACTGTAAAACAGCTTGAGTGCCTTGGCAGAAATGTCTCGTGTAAAGATGCCATAAGTAAATACTGCAAGCCCCAGAGCAGGGTTGCAGCATCTGTGGCCCTCCAGATGTTGCTGGACTACAACTCCCATCATCTTTGACCATGCTGGCTGGGGCTGATGGAAGCCAGAGTCCAACAAACATCTAAACGGCCTGTGCTCCACAAGCACTCCCTGGGACAGGAGAACGTTGCTGGTTGTAAGACTGCTTCTGGATGCCCAATATACCGTAGATACAGGGAAATGGTAAGATTACATAGAATGTTCTTCAAGCAATAGTACAGCCTCATGGGTGTGATGGCCTGGGATTCAGACTCAGATGCTGAACCTGAGGGATCCCAGCCTGCACAGGACTCCCCGCCTCCAGAACCAGCAGAGCCGGGGCTAGGGCTTGAGTCTGAAGGGTCCTCACCTGTGCTGGATCCTCAGGTGCAGGCATCTGCTGAGTCTGCTCTGGCTCCTGCTGGGATGGAGGACCCATTGCCTGCACTCCCAGCCCCGTCAGGGGAAGCTGAGGTTGCCTCTGGGTCCGGTAACCCTCCAGCCTCTCCTGAGCTGCAGAGGCTCAGGGCAGAGAGGCGAAGGGAACTGAGTTCCCGCAGGAGGAGTGCTCGCCTCCAGGCCAGGAGAGGCAAGTCTCCAGAGGATCAGGGTCACCCTATGCCTCGGGGCAGATAAAAGCCGGCCAGCCCCAGCCCCAAGTTGCAGGAGCAACATTGTTGTTTGCCAGTTCCTGCTTGAAACCTGTCCTGCTTTCCTGCCTGAGCTCCTGACCCGCCCTGGTTCCCTGCTTGCATACCTGTTCCTGACTTTGCCTGACTCCCTGCCCTGCACCCAGCTTCAGTTACTACGGACTGCCTCTATGTTGCACCTCTGACCATGGTCCGGACTTGGACCTCGTCTCTCGGGTAACCCACGGGACCAGCACAATGGGAATGTGATTAAAGCCCAGACTTGGTGGGGTGGGGGCTAGGTAAAGTGCCCTCCTTCCCACAGGCTTGGGCCCTGCACTGCTGCATTCCCATGACTTACTATTTCACACACCCCATCTTTCAAAGGCTGGATGGGACAGGTCCATGTAAATACACCTGGGGGGAGGAAAGTATTGCGCTGCTTAAGATGCTAGCGTTCACCTGATCCTGGGACCCCACTCAGTAGCAAATTTCAGTTGTTTGCAACAAATGTAAGTGCAATTCCCACTCCACTATACTTGGTTCCACCTCAGCCACAACTTCCTTTTAAAACAACATTTTCTCAACCCTTTTTCATCGAGAGCAAAAGTGTAAGAAACCCAGTGCTTCTTTTTGCCTTCGGATTTCCTGCTGGAAGCCAAACCCTGCACACACTGGCACTTTTTGAAGTTTGGCAACTTTTAGAGGACACAGATCTTTTAAAAAAAGAAGAAATGGTTAGCGGTGCTATAGAATACATTTGCAGCAACTTAAAACACCTGCATTACAATGGAGAAACTTTGCTATTAAAGTTTATGGTGTGAGGATAAAACGGCTTATATGTTTTCCCTCCCAATTAACTCAGAGCATTTATGCCTAGAGAATGGGGGGGGGTCATTTTGGAGGAGGAAAAATGACCTATCCATTGACTGTAGGCATGTTATAGGAAAGAAGTCACTGCAGGGTGTCCTTCCTACCAATCTGCCAATGAAATGAAGAGAACAAATATGCAAATAGTTTCTTAAACCTGGAAGGCAGCACAAATTGTGGGACAAACTGCAAAAATCATGAGTGGTCCCAGTGAATAGGTGAGTATACATGCTTTCAGATGTCTATAGATTTCGAATCTAGCGTATCACAATGAAACATGACTAATGAGGAATCAATAGAGTTGCACTCTTCCACTGTAGGTTATACACCAAGGATACAAAGGCAAGGAATGATCTGGCAACCTGGAAGCAGGTGCAAACTTTGAATCGAGTTGCCCTACGATTTAGAAAAATCAGGTTCACAACTTGGAGATGTTTCTGGGTCCAGCATATTTTCTGCCAGCTACATAGTGGTTGTGAGTTAGGGAGTGGCTTTTACCAGCTTTGTTTGCTTCCTTCCCAAGAGAAGTCTGATATGGCCTTGAAAATTCAAATCCACAGTTACATCTGCATATTGGTATATAGTAAATCTACCCGATTGGCAACAGCTGACAATAATGTAATACCAGTTAACAATCTGTTTCTGGACTCAATTCAAAAGTGCTGGCATTGAATGAGCAACCCACAGATCTCTATATTAATGGCTTGCCCAACTTCCGTCAGCCCCAGCCAGCATTGCTACTGGTCAAGAATTATGGGAGTTGTAGTCCAACAACAACTAAAGGTCTACAGGTTCCTCACCCCTGCTCTAAAACCTTAAATGGTTCAGGATCAAAACCTCTTTTTTCCAAGAAAAGCCCACCTCCTTCCATATGAACCTGAGCAGGTGCTGATGTCCTTCCACCATTAGAACAAAAGACAGTGGGCACAAGGGACAGGACTTTTCTGATGTGGGGCCAAGGTTATGGAATGGCCTTCCAAGAAACGTCTGCCCACATCTATCTCTGCTCACCTTTAGCTGTAGGCAACCAAAACATATTTATCTTTTTTATCAGAGACTGTATGTTAATCATGACTTCCCAGGTGCGCTCCTCAATATCTCATATTTGTTGTGATGACATGGGTCCTGCTTTTGTATTTCTATATTTGCTTAATTTGTTTTAGTGCTGGTCTCCCGCACCCCTACACACCTAAAATCCACAGAAAGTCTATTCATTAGCTTCCTCAAAAGGCAAACTGTCAGTATGCATGCCAGACACCTGCAATGAGATGTATGAAGTACATCTTCAGAATGCAAAGTCTACATGTCCGCATGAAACCAAGAGATAGCTTTGAAAAGGGATGAAGCAGAAGACAAGACTGTGTGCCCGGAATCTTTCATCTTAACTGCAGCATCAGCAATGCCAACAGACCAAAAAAACAAAACAATTCACACCGTTGCTTTTTACGTTAAGAATACTTTCGATCTGCACCTCTTGCTACACAAATTCCAAGTTTAAACTGCCCAAGATGCCGCCATTCTACTGATAGGGTGTTTACTTTGCCCATGTAACGATAACAAAGCAAAAATGGATGCCTTATATTAGACGTAAACTGGAAAATGAAGAAAAATGCATGTGTATTAAAATGCAATAAAATAATTATTACATGCAAAGCAGAATCTACCCAAAATTCCCACTCATTTAATATGGTAGGTTACTAGCATTACCTCAACTCTGAGTTGAAGACACTGTTGGCTAGAGATTCCAGTGATCTACAGTAGTGTATACCACTTGCAGATTTCCCTAAGCAGATTTTTTTACCCGGTGTTGTAATTCTGATTCCACCTTTAGTCTTTAAGCACTTCCTTTGAGGTCAACCTTCCTTGCTTATGTACCACAGACTATCATTCACTGATGTAGGTACATGCTTTATAGGGGCAGCAGCATTCGCTTACTATATGAAAATTCAAGACTTGACTAAGTGTAAGTTCCTATTTCCTTGTCCAAGTGTGCACATTAATGGGTATGGTGCTCTCGTTCAACAAGTACACAAATCGTGTTAATGTTGAAAACTGTTTTTCAACCAATCCTTGGAAACACAGTACTGCTCATGTTGGCACAAGAGTTCTCATCAATGTAGGTAGTACAGTGGTACCTCGGGTTACGAACTTAATTCGTTCCGGAGGTCCGTTCTTAACCTGAAACCGTTCTTAACCTGAGGTACCACTTTAGCTAATGGGGCCTTCCGCTGCCACCACATGATTTCCATTCTCATCCTGGGGCAAAGTTCGCAGCCCGGAGCAACTACTTCCGGGTTAGCAGAGTTTGTAACCTGAAGCATTTGTAACCCGAGGTACCACTGTAAAGGTAAAAGGTAAAGTCCCCCTGAACGGTTAAGTCCAGCCAAAGGCGACTATGGGGTTGCGCTGCTCATCTTGCTTTCAGGCCAAGGGAGCTGGCGTTTGTCCTCAGACAGCTTTCCGGGTCATGTGGCCAGCATGACTAAACTGCTTCTGGCGCAACGGAACACCATGACAGAAACCAGGGTGCACGGAAACGCCGTTTCCCTAACCGCTGCAATGGTACCTATTTATCTACTTGCACTGGCATGCTTTCAAATTGCTAGGTTGGAAGGAGCTGGGACAGAGCAGCAGGAGCTCACCCCATTGCACGTATTCGAACCGCTAACCTTCTGATTGGCAAGCCCAAGAGGCTCAGTGGTTTATACCACAGCGCCACCTGCGTCCCTAATGTAGGTAGTACACAGGCACTGCACAATTTAAATGTTTCGATTGTGAAACCCCAAAAAAGCTTGTGTACATATATACTAATAGAGCTGTGAACTAGAGTTTATTATTGGGATATTACAGTATGTATTTGTTTTAGTGCTGTGTGTGAGAGAGAGAGTTTGTGTGTACGTACACCCACCCATCCCTCCAGGAGCAGCATACACAAGCCATCTGTGTACACTGTCAGCCCCTTAAGTAGGAACAATGTGACATGGCAGTTCTCCCACAAACAGGGTACTCTCCTACAAACAAGACTGCAGCAGCTGTGCACAGCTCAAATGATTCCTCAGATCCGCATCCTCATGCATCAACAAAGTTTCTGACTTTTAGATTTTTTTTTTGGCACTGGCCATCCGAAAGCCAAAAAGATAATTGTTTTTAATATTCCGGCCAATGACCAAGTCTTATTGTGCCAGCACTATAAGGGAGGGAGGCAGCAAATAAAGCCAGCAGATGGCTCTGAACGAGTACAGAGACAGGTGACACAGTAGTCTTAGTGGAATCAAATAAAATAAAAACGGGAGCAATGCCACAGCAATGCCATTTTCATAGTTCCACCTGGAGGTGTTGTAGGCTTACCAGTGAATGCCAAAAAACGTGTCCTCCCCATCTGCTTATTCTCATAAACATACCTCATTGTGAAGGTATGAAAGATGAAAATTCCCTCTGCGCTCCTCCCTCTCGGCAGATCTGTTTGTTTAGAACATTGGCATGGGTCAAGCTGGGCTACAAAACAGTGTCGTTATTTTTAAGGGCGGTCATTCTACACAATTGGAACAGCACATCAACATCAGCTGCAATAATAATTAGAGAAAGCAGCAAAGCGTCAGCAACATTTAGACCACTGATGGGCTGGCACATAATTCTAGTGCTCAACATTTAGACCACTGTTGCTGGCACATAATTCTAGTGCTCAAAGGTTTGCAATGTCTCCCCATGTGCTACCAGGCCAGGTTCAAGGTTATTCTATTATTATACAAGGCCCTTAACAAAATGGGGTGTGTGGGGTGTTAAGGGAGGCGTTGTACCTCTGGTGGGGGACCCGCCATGCTCCTTCTGGGGTAGTTTGTTCACCTTTGGTCCCCACCATGCACTCAGCTCTCACCCACGGCTCCGAGAAGCTGTCGGCATGTGTCAACGGCCACACCCCTGGAATGGCTTTGACAGGTTGACTAAACCAGATGAGGGTAGCCGATGGGTCACAAACCCTTGGTGAGTTAGGGGCTTCCCCTACATGCAAAGACAGGCTCCGGCGGATTGAGCGGAACAAATCAATGGTGGGTCTAACGGCCAAGAAGACAGTTTCTGCATGCGCTGTACAGGGAAGTAAGGGGCAGATGGGGATCATCAAGCTGGGAAGATAGCCCATCTAGGAGAAGGAAAACTCTGATCCGAAACCTCTGCTGCCTTGGGAGCTATCTTTGGGAGAAGAAAAGGAGAAGGAGTAAACCCTACACAAATCTGGAATAGAGCCTTGTACTCCTCCTTCCAGCAACTCCTGCAGTCAAGTTGGTGCCAAACATATTGCTTTCCTTCAGCAAGGCCAAGAGGGAGCCAGGACCGGTGCTAGGGCTTTTCGCGCCCTAGGCGAAAATCGCGGGGCGCCCGGCACACAGGGGGCGGGGCATCGTACGTCATGCGCAATGACGTCACGCGCCCCGCCCCCTGCTGCCCCGGGCGCTGCGCGCGCCGAGCACTGTCGGGCACTGCGCACGCCGGGCACTGCCGGGCGCTATGCACGCCGGGCGCTGCCGGGCACTGCGGGGCGCTGCGCGCGCCGGAAACTACCGGGTGCTGCGCGAGCCGGGCGCTCCGCGCCGCCGCGATTTTCGCCTCTGGTTGGGGCAGCGGCGGGCGGCGGCGGGGGGCAGGCTTGCCAGTGCCCCCTCCATTTTGGCGCTCTAGGCAGTTGCCTAGTTCGCCTAAATGGACGCTCCGGCCCTGGAGGGAGCCTCCCTCTCCTTGTCAGCAGTAACCATGGTTTTACAGCTTCATGTGCACTAACCCAGTTCCCTTAAAACCCAGACTTTTAAACTTTAATTGTTAATGGATTTGGAACCTGGACACCATTAAACCATGGTTAGCATGGGTACTAACTCAACCATGGTTAACACAAACATGGAAAGCCGGGGAAATGCACTCCCACCGCAGTAGCAGATGTAAATAGCAGCAACATAGACCATCAATGGGACAGAAGTTTCTCAAAAGGAATATACAATATGAAGAGAGAAAGAAACACAGATTTGATTTCATTTCCTGGAGGATCAATACTGAAAGGGTGCCTGGCCCATGCCAGAGATATAGGGCTAACAGTGGTTCAGCACCACTTGCCTCCAGGCTGTCAAAAGACATTTGCAGTCCACCAATAAGAGGCCAGATACCTTAACAGTCCTGTTACAGTTATTCAGTGACAAGACCTTCATTACATGCCAACGGTGACCCTCTGAGATGGACAGGAATAGCTTTGACAGCTGCAGATCTCAAGTACTAAGAAAGGTATTACATTTTAAACAGTAAGAAATAATGAAATACTATTCCCTAAGGAATATAATGAGATTAACCGAGACACCTACTGAATAGGCCATGGCAGTCTCCCATTATATGCCAAAGATATCTCCACACAAGGGTGATTGTAGCAATAAATCCAGCAAGCACTCCAGATCTGCTGGGTTGTTGCTTTTTTAATATGCCCTAGTTAACAGGACCAATATGTCCATTGTTAAATTTGGTGTAAGGACAAGTTCTCACCCGCTCCGAGCCAAAGATGCTCTTTGCAGGATGGAGTAGAGATCTTCAGTTGGGTGAACATGTGAACAGGCCCCAAGCTGCAAGAAACCACTTTATGGTAGTCATCTCAATGGTTCATTAAGCACTGTATTCACCACCGTGACTGGCAAAGGATCTTCAGAGTATATTTTCTACCCTTACTAGTCAAAATGCTTTGACCTTCACCTGCCAGGAGGCTTTGGTTCTCCAATGTAGAAGAACACCTACTGAGATGCAGTCTTTTCTCCTGCACTTCTTTCTTAAACAATTTTTAAAATTATTTTCATTAAACGTTACAAACAACAAATGTAAGCATGCAAAGTTCTTTCAGTTGCAAATGTGTACAAAGCAGTACAGAAACAAGCAAAGTATCCACCCAGGTAATATTGTGAGAACTCTGCCCTCATACATGTGACATCACCTTACCGCAAGGATCCTGTCCCTTATGCGTTAGCACACTTTCAGTGAGCTATGTGTCACTTTCATAACCTGTGTGTGTCTGTATAATCTCTAGGATGTATATAACTAAAAACACAATACAGCAGTACCTTGTTTCTCGAACATAATCTGTTCCAGAAGTCCGTTTGACTTCCGAAACACTTGAAAACCAAGGCACGGATTCTGATTGGCATAGGTGCCCTGGAAACAATAAACGACAACTACCACATCAGACGTTCGGCTTCCAGAAAACGTTCGGAAACCGACACACTTCTGGGTTTTTGGTGTTCAGGAGCCGATTTGTTCATCAACTAAGCTGTTCGAGCACCAAGGTTCCACTGTATTCCAGATAGACAAGAAAACCAGTGTTAGAAACCCAGATATATAAGCCAGGTGCAAAATAGCCCCTTAAAACAAGGTTGCAGTCGCCAAAATAGAATGTCTACTTGCCATTTGGGGGAAAGACGGCTCTAGTCTTTTTTTTTAATGATTGACTGACTGTGATTGAGTCTCAGCTGAACATCTGGCTAGTTCAGATGAGAACTTTGAGCTAGGTTAAGAACTTTGAGAACTTAAAGAAGAAAAGTCACTTGATCCAGGGACAGTCTACATATACTGGCCTATTCTGACTTCTTTTTCTTAATGGCGACACAGACCATTCATAATGTAGGGATATTTTTCACAACTGTGAGCAGGGCAGTGGGTTGGGGTAAGTGAACACAAGCTACAATTAACTATAATGTCATTCACTGCTCCTGCTCAGGCTGCACATAAAAAGCATCTTGGTTCCTGAAATTCATTCTGATTGTGCAGATAAAAATAACAGATAGAATTCGACAGGATGTGTTGCTAGTGTGTGAAACCAGTCAAGATCCAATGATCCCCAGACATGCACCTCCAGATGGAGGAGACATCAGGTGCCATCCTGGTGCCCAGGCATCTTCACTTGGTCACAAGTGGCCAATAGCCAGGTGCGAAATTTCGAACACTGAATAAAACCATCAGTGCAGGTTACTAAAACTGCAGTGTGTGTTGCAGTCCTGGACACAACCACCTCTTCACACAGCACCAGCTGCCAGAAATCCGAAAAAGTTATATTGCCAGCTCTTAGTGCACTGCAGCACTTGGGAAAAGGTCTAGGAAAAAGCAAGATTCCCGAGGCATGTTAAAAAAGGGCAGTCATTTGATTGTGGCACAAGTTCTTGGACAATACAGTCTGCTTTAATGTTATTCTTAAATCCTCTCCACGTTTTCACAGGAACATAGGAGGCTGCCTTCTGCTGAGTCAGACTGCCAAAGTCAGCACTGCCTACTCGCACTGGCAGCAGCTCGTGGAAGACATTCCCAGGCTATACCTGGAGACTATAACTTGGAGCCTTCTATATGCAAGGCAGGAGCTCTGTCGCTAAGCTACAGCGATTCTAAAGCCTGCCATTATTTGAGCCAGTTATACAATTGCTAGTCTGTAAAGTCTAAATAGGTAACTTTTCCTTGTAAGCATATCTGCTTCTCAGGGGTGAGGGGTGGGGGAGAAATTGCCCAAAAAATCAGGAGTTACTCAAAAATTAAATTCCTTCCATACACTCCCACGTATATATTACTGAAATCATATGTCAGCCATTTATTATGAAAACTCTATCTGGCTATTCTCCCTGCTGCCTTTTTTAAAAAAAGTTGCCATGGCAACTGCCATATAGCATAGAACATATGTTACTTCTGAAGCAGACATTACCTTCCAAAATAAACACAGTATGAGCACAAACAAGCCTTTGCATTCTGCCTGTTCCATCTGAAATGATTTCTAGTGTCACTAAACATTGCAAATGGCGGAGGGGAGCATGAAGCTTATGGCCTCCTGGCAAAGTAGGCTTCTGGCCTACAGATTTTTACTAAGTAGTTCCAAATCCCAGAAGCTGGTAGGCCAACCTAGGACAGAGTTGAAGGATGCAGGGCCAAGTCACTCTTGATACTTATATACTTGTTATCCAACAGTGTATTCACAAATGTCTGAAACCGCAGGAAGCACATTGGTGGCACAGGTTCTCTAGAAAGTTCCTCTCCCCTGCAGGTAAAACACAGCTGATATCTTAACAGGGCAGGAAAGGCTGCGGCTGCCACAGACCACATTCATACCACACATGTAAAGTGCTATGATCAGGGGCGTAGGAAGTGGGGAGCGGGGGGGGGGTGTTCCATCATGGAGGGGGGTGACAAATTATCAAGGAACAATTACTGCCCTACTAGGGTGGTTCATAAAAATCTTTTTTTTGAAAATGCCTGCTCCAAAGGTCTTATCTTACTACACTAGAGATTATATAGCTATATATATGAAATTTCATGCATATCAGTTAATATCTTGACCCTCCTCCACGAAAATAGCTGTTTACTTGGCCGTTTTCCTATGTCGTGAAAGCTGAAATTTCAATTCAGTGGAGCACTTACTGTTCCCAACCCTAACCCTGCGGAAAGCCATCTAATTAGACTTTAATTTGATTTTGACATGTTTTTAGGGGGTAATTTAATTATTGTTTGATTTTATACACATGTTATGTATCTGATGTTAGCCGCCCTGAGCCCAACTTCGCCCGGGGAGGGCGGGATATAAATAAAAGTTTATTATTACTTATTATTATTCCTTTGTAATAAAATATGAAATAATGTAAAACCATTTTTGCAGGCAAAAAAAATATATCAATGTGGAGGGGGGGTGACAAGAAATTTTACGCACCGGGTACCACCTGACCTTCCTACGCCTCTGGCTATGATACCACTTTAAAGAGTCACAGCTTCCCCCAAAATATTCCAGGAGCCGTCATTAGTAATTAGAGCTGTTAGTGCCGGATTTAGGGTGGTGTAGTCAGTTCCCCCACCCCCTCACAGGGTGTCAAGCTGAGGGGGCACAAAACTGAGAAGATCCATAACTAAGAAGATTCAACCCTGAGGAGATCCCCTATAATATGCCTCACAGAGCTACAATTCACAGAGTTCCCTGGGAAAAGAGATTGTTAAACCACTTTGGGAACTGCAGTTCTGCAAGGGAATAGGGGTCTACTAACAACTCTCGGCGCCCATAACAAACTACAGTTCCCATAAAACTTGGGGGAGGGAGAGCCACGGCTGTTTAAAATGTTATCATGGGGCTTTGAACGTAGGGTGCGAATGTGACCATAGAGTCTTTCACTGCTGCATGCACACCATCTCTGGATTGTGGCCTTGCCACTCTAGCCTGAAGCAGTGGTAGGCAGCTAACCTTCACAAGGATTTAAAAAGCAACACCCTTTAGTCTGGTTCAGTCAAGGGTGACTGTACCCATGTGTTGAAGTCTGAAAATAATCAGCCTCTGAAGATCCGAGACAATAAGCACATCCTCCCTGATCGTAGGCAGGGCTGGCCAGAGCTGATGAGAGCTGGAAGCCCAACAACATCTAGAGGAGAACTTTCCAAACTGTGTGTTGCGACACATTAGTCGCACAAATGCTCCCTGCGCTTCTCGCTGGGCTCGAAAGGGATTAGTTTAACCTTCGGTTTGTTAGTAAAACTGAATTACTGTGTCACGAAATGATGCATGTCTAAAAAGTGCACCACCAACATGAACAGTTTGGAAAGCTCTGAACTAGAGGACACCACATCGGCTATCCCTGGTCTACCACAGTACTGAGCAGAAGGGGACACAAGAAATGCCCAATGATCTGGGGAGGATTTTCCTTCCTTTCAACTTGTTTAAGCCTTTCACTAGTATTTTGTAGAAACAGTACAGAGCCGCCTTTCCCCAAACAGATGACCTTCAGATGGTTCAGACTCGACTTCCATCAGCCCCTATCCATGACCAATGTTCATGGAAGGTGGAAGTTGTGGCCACAAACATCTTGAGGACATCAGACTGGGGGAGGCTGGCCCAGAGAAGGAAATCAGTAAAAGCAGGCATCGCCTCACAATAGCAGGTCACACAAAACAAGCATTAGGAAGTATTACCATCTCATAGGGACACGGGTGGCGCTGTGGGTTAAACCACTGCGCTGCTTGGGCTTGCCAATCGAAAGGTCGGTGGTTTGAATCCCTGCAGCAGGGTGAGCTCCCGTTGCTCGGTCCCAGCTCCTGCCAACCTAGCAGTTCGAAAGCACGCAGTGCAAGTAGATAAATAGGTACCACCCCGGAGGGAAGGTAAACGGAGTTTCCATGCGCTGCTCTGGTTTTGCCAGAAGTGGCTTAGTCATGCTGGCCACATGACCCAGAAAAACTGTCTGCGGAAGCGGACAAACGCCGGCTCCCGGCCTGTAAAGCGAGATGAGTGCCACAACCCCAGAGTCGTTCGCGACTGGACTTAATTCTCAGGGGTCTCTTTACCTTTACCTTAGGTAAAGGTAAAGGGACCCCTGACCATTAGGTCCAGTCGCAGACGACTCTGGGGTTGCGGCGCTCATCTCGCTTTATTGGCCGAGGGAGCCGGCGTACAGTTTCCAGGTCATGTGGCCAGCATGACTAAGCCGCTTCTAGCAGACCAGAGCAGCGCACGGAAACGCTGTTTACCTTCCCACTGGAGTGGTACCTATTTATCTACTTGCACTTTGACATGCTTTAGAACTGCTAGGTTGGCAGGAGCAGGAACCTAGCAACGGGAGCTCACCCCGACGCGTGGATTCGAACTGCCGACCTTCTGATCGGCAAGCCCTAGGCTCTGTGGTTTAACCCACAGCGCCACCCCCTACCTTTACCTTACCATCTCATTAAAAGAGCATTAGGCCAAAGTTATACATTCCTATAGCCACAGAGAGCAGGATTTCCCATTGCATTTCCCATTGATGGTGCTATATCAGATGGCATCAAATTGGGGATGCTACCACCATCCCACTCAGCAAAAAAAGGCAGCTACTTCTGAGGACAGAGAAACTCACAACATGACAACGTTCCACCAGATGGTGAGCATCCCAACACATTTAGAGGGGGCAGAGATTCAACACTGGAATTTGTCAGTGGGGGGGTCCAGATACCTGTAGCCTGGTATATCTCTTTAAACAAGGCATCTCAAGATTTGCTAGCCATTCACACTGCCTTGGGAGATTTATGATAGGCTGAGGGATTAGAACAAACAACTCGTGCAGCAGGATATAACAAACTGGGCAAGGATGTCACCTTAAATTATCTCGGGGGAAAATAAAATCTCTTTCAAAAAATGAAGCTCAGGCAATTCCTTTACACTTCAAGACTTCATACAAGGCAGAGACAATACACGTTGGATTCCTTTTAAGATATTAAGACAAAAACATGAAAAGGCGGGTTATGATTTTTTTATTTTATTTTATTTTATAAACATTAAGGGAACCGCAGTCTTTGGCATACTTCAGAATCAAATTCCTAACCCAGGCTCCCAAGCTTCTTTATAATGGGTTCTGAAATGGAAAGCAAGAATAAAATGGCCAAGATCAAATGAATGCAGCGAGCGGAAGAAGAAGCAAGAGAGGGAAGAGCAGAAAAAGAGAAAGCCGCACAGGGCCTTTCCAGATGGGAAGGAAATTCTCACATATCTCTTAGTACTAAAGCAGTACCGGCCCCATGTGGGCTAGTAATACAATTTGCTGCATCTCCACTGATGGATGCAGGAGTGGGAAGCCTTGACGCAGGGAAGAGGAAGACAGGCTGCAAAGGGATCACCTGTCTGCTGTTCTTTCTTCCTTTAACACACACACAGCGTACGTGCTTTCGCGCTCTGGACAGGGTTGAGCACATGAAACAAGCTGGGGAGGAGTCCTGCTCAACAGTGTGGCAGGGTTTTCTTTTTAATCTAACAAGGCTCAATGAACACTCTCAGCACGTTGCAGTGTACTCTCTCACCAAGTACAGTGGGGAGTACTCAGTCTCTATCAGGCAGGCAGTAAAAATGATGAAAAAAATGCAGGTTTAAAAAAAAAATTAAAGGTTTCTAAAACTACACAAGCGTGGGAGGAAAGCAGCATACGACTGGCCACCAGAGACATCAGTGGCACTAGCCAGTAGGTGCTTGTGATTTTCCCGCAGCCTGAGTCTGTGTACACACCATATATTTAAAACACATCCCCCCCAAAAAAACCCAAAAAGAATTGCATGAAGTCCTGCATTAGTCCACAGAACTACAATTCCCAGCACTCTCAAGAAGCTATAGTTCCCAGGATTCTTCATGGAGGGGGGATGTTCTTTAAATGTATGATGTATGGACAACCTGTGTTCACCCTAATTCAGTGCTGAAGGAAAAAAATAGGGTGAGATATAAGTACTTTGAATATTAGTAGTGCATAATTAGAGAGAGAGAAAAGTTGTTTTATCCTCCAGAGAGATCATGCTCTCCATTGCAGGAATACAAACCTGGTGACCATAGTAACAGTTGCTCAGGTATGCCAGGCTAAAAACAAAAGATAGCCAGAGTTTTCATCATGTGAATGTTGAGTGTAGTGAGCCTCAGCTTCGTGCCTTCTCCCTTCCTCTTTTGTGCATCAGTAGAGAAGAGAAAAAACATCCACTTGTAGGTAGTTTTAAGCAAACTGTTTAAATAAATGGTTCTGCATTATGTCAATTCAGGGAACAGTGTCTTGTTTAAACTCTAGTTAGGCAATTGTGGTTTCTGATCCTGGTTTGTCCACTTGCTAGAGTTTAAACAAACCACAGTTTCCCCCTTTGGATGAAGAGCTGTGTTTTGTTTCTTTTTAAATGAAAAAGAAAGCGGCTGTTTCACAAAGCAGAAAACCAACCGGAAGGAAAACCAAGATTTCTAAAACAATAGGCCGGAAGAGTTGCTCTATTTCAAGCTTTGTTTCTCCTATTCAAGATTTTGGCAGTGAGTTTTTCATTTGTCTCCTCACCAAATCTTTCGCAAGGTTTGAAAACTGAATTTTGAGCATGCTTGGTTGAAAATATGCTCACCTAGAAAATGGGAGGGGGTGGAGGGAAGAATCCACCCTTCAGTAGACTAGGAAGAACCACCCTATTCCATTTCCTCTGAGTTGGGTTCTCAAAATGTTTAGGTCTTCTGTGCCCTCCATCCAAAAATGAGTGCTGAAATTCTAGGCATAATGCCATCTTGGGAACAAGACAAGTGACGGTTAAAAACAGTATTTTACAGAGATTCTGGATCCACTGATTGCCATGAGCCTGAGGGTCATTACTGGAAGTCCAATGCACCCATTTAAATTAATTCATCTAAAGAGTACGAAATCCTTGTTTTTATAGAGGCAGACACTTTTGCTTGAGGAAACCCTAGGGCGGTACTCATGCAATCTAATTCCATACATAAGCTATAGCAGGGGTAACCAACGCAGTATCCTCCAGAGATTGTGAACTACAACTCCCACCAGCCCTAACCATTAGCTATGCTGACTGGGGGCGATGCAAGTTGGCGTCCAACAGACCCTGGAAGGTTAACACATTGGCTATCACTGAGCTATAGCTTGCCAACTATGGCGTAGTGGAATGCAGGGTTCGGGAAGAAATGTATACCTTTTTCTCATGGCAGTTGGTAGTTATTCTTTGTTCATATAGACCAGTGATGGCTAACCTTGACACTCCAGATGTTTTGGGACTACAACTCCCATCATCCCTGACTACTGATCCTGTTAGCTAGGGATGATGGGAGTTGTAGTTCCAAAACATCTGGGGTGTCAAGGTTAGCCATCACTGATATAGACAGTACCTTACAATTTTTTATACTTCATTTTTACTTCTAGCAGCTCCCCTCTGTGGAAAACAAAAAGTACTGCAGGCCGAGTGCTAGATCTTCCCTTCATATTCTTCATTTTTACTTCTTCCTGCTATCCACAGAAGCCGTTTCTCTGGCATGAACGTCTTTCATAGAGTTAGTAGTCATGATGCAAAGAATTGTACATGCCATTAGGCCCCACTAGTTGGTATGGAAGACAAAGATGTGCAAGTGGAAAGTTGTTTCACAGCTGATAAAAGGAAAGCAAGTGAAACAAGACTCACTTGCTGTTCTGCAAATATGTAAAAGTGGGCTGGAAAGGTCAGTGACTGCTTACCCAAGCAGTGCAGTTATTTATTACCTGAAGACAGCATACCTTAAGAGGATTCTGCAGAAGCGAACACCCACAGGAGGAGAATGCCCAATCTTTTTAATAGGTGTTTTATTTATTTTTAAATCTAAATTGTCCTGTACTCAAACAGAATCCAGGGTAGTACATGGCAACAACAGGACAAGCAACAAAATCAATCACAATGCAATTTAGAAATGGATCAACACCAATAAGCAGCCAAAGACAAATGTAACTCTTTAAAAATGTCTAGATAGAAAAGAGAGCAAGCTTTAACCTGGCGCAGAAAAGGCTTATGTTGGCACCAGTCTAGAGGGAGAAATTCCAAAGTCAGAACACCACCAAAGGAAAGCCCTACTCCTTAGTTCACACTACAAGCAGTTCAGCAACTGAGGAAAGGACCTTTACACTTTTACCATTCGGAGGCCAGGCTGCTCACTGGGGCAGGACGGTTTGAGAATATTACACCGATCCTGGCCCAACTGCACTGGCTGCCAACTAGCTTCCAGACCCAATTCAAAGTGTGGTTTTGACTTATAAAGCTTTAAACAGCTCAGGACCGCAATATCGCAAGGGCTGCCTCAACCCCATATAAACCATCCCGAACTCTGTGTTCATCATCTGAGGCCCTTCTTTGAGTGCCTCCTCCGTGTGAGGTCCGGAGGGTGGCAACACGAGAACAGGCCTTTTCTGCAGGGGATCCTCATTTGTGGAATGCTCTCCCCAGGGAGGTTCATCTGGCGCCGTCCTTCTAGACTTTTAGGCGCCAGGTGAAAACGTTCTTCTTCAACCAGGCCTTTGGCTGATTAATATTCTACAGACTTTTAATTGTGTTTGTTGGTGGGGATGTTATTGTTTTGGAATAAATTGTTTTGTAACAAATCAACAGTAAAGGCACAAATAAAGGGCAGTATAAAATAAAATAAGATAAAATAAAATAAAATAAAATAAAATAAAATAAAATAAAATAATAAAAAAAATTAAAAAAATAAAATAAAATAAAATAAAATAAAATAAACACATGTCTCCGTGATCCTGCTACAAGCTAATGAGCACTTTTCCATGGAATGGTGGGGAAGACCAAAGATAGAGACACCGTAAGCACAGGATCTTCATTCCACCAGTAGCAATGCTACTGGGACATTTGCAAGACCTATTTCCCCAGAGAGAACGTATTTGTGCAACCAGTTGCAAATCAGAAGGGCCTTTGGTGCTGTTTTAAAAACACTTCCCAGTGGAATGGTCACTATAGATGCAATAAACTACAACATCCATCAGTCCCAGCCACCATGGCCAATGGCCAATGATGATGGGAGTTGTAGTCCAGCCAGTGTTAGAAACCAGGATGGGTTGTGGGTGCCAAAACAGAATGTCTGGTCGCCACGGGGAGGAGGGGGTGTCAGCAACACTTTTTATTTATTATTTTGATAAGCATGAACTAATACGCAATTCACGTATGTGACACATTGTTAATATCAAATTTTTAGCAGAAATTGTTAATATAATATGTTTAATTTGGTGCTTACAATAAAAATATTGGTACCATACTTCAGTTTTCAAAACACGCTACTGTTTATTATTAAACTCCTTAACATATTGCCTATCCTCACCATATACTTCGAGGCTTCAAAGCACAAACATTTCAGTAATCCTTGAGTGTCAACCAGGCGCAAAAAAATGGCACCCAGAGTTTTTGAGGTGCTCACAAATGGAGAATCTTTAGGCACAAAATACACCTGGCACCCTGCTAATTTCAAACCCTGAGCCCAGCTGCAACATCTGGACAGGAACCACAATGGCTATTAATGAGAAATCTCTAACCTATACTCTCCCCTCCACAGTGTTTCTGTGTGTGTGTGTGTGTGTGTGTGTGTGTGTGTGTGTTATCATACTATATTCTACTTTGCCTTCAGAAAGCGCCAAGGGGCTCACAAGAGTCTTCCATCCAGGCAATGAAAAAACCCGCTTCTCCTCGGATTTACCACTGTTATACAATCAGACACTTACTCGCTGCCTTGCAGGACATCTTCAGGAGAAGAAAAGACTAAGGAGTAAACCCTACACAAATCCAGAGTGGAGACTTTAAGAAGGATGGGTGGCGCCTTGCACACCTCCTTCTGGGAACCCCTGCAGCCAAGCTGGTGCCAAATGTATTGCTCTCCTTTCCTTTGGACCACATCAACCAGGCCAAGGGGAGGTCTTGTTGTCTACAAATTTGCAGAGCAGAAGTTCTCTCATTTCTACAAATGTCCATTCGCAATCCAAAGCTAATTCTGAACTAAGGAACATTTAAGCCTTTCCAATAAGAGCTTTGAACTAAAGTGCCCTGGTAACAATGTGACGTGCAATAAAATAGCTTTATATTTAGAGTCCTCTACTGAAGAAGCTACTTCTGAAAAGCCGCCCAACACAGCCACTTTTATCTAGGAAAACAGTATTATCATTTGCACATACCGTAAGATAAAGGTGAGTGAGCATAACAGTGCCTTTCAAGAATAAAATTGGAAGTGATCCTTGGGAAAGTAGAAAACTGAAGCCTCATGACAAGGCCATAGGGCAGAATAACCACAGATCTGTGAGAAATTCAGACCAAACTAAGGCCTTGTTTGTGTTCAGTTCTATTACATTCAACTTGCTTCCAATGCAGTCATGTCAAACCACCACCTACAGAGAAATTAATGAGGGGGAAACTGAAATACTTCTTTTTGTTATTATGAAGGGATGATTTATTGACTAACAGAGATTGCTAGTTTCAGTCATTTTTTATTTTGCAGAGAACTCATCTGATTTTGACATCTCAATGTTAGATATAACATTCCAGATTAATATGTCTTCTAAAATTTTATATCCAATTCACACACATACACTTTTCCCTCTTCTTTTATTCCTTCAAGCTATTCAACTCTTGGTTAGGTTTTGTTTTCAAACATAGCCCGACACATTTTTTTTATAGAAACCTATTTTGCTTTATCAAATGTAGCTACTTAGTCAACACATTATTGATGCAAAGAACGAAAATACAAAACAAGAAGGCTGGAAGTTGGAACGGACAAATTAGCACTTCACAACCCCAACTTCACAACCCCAACCCATGCTAATGGTGACTGTGGTCCACACTCCTTACAAGAAGCTTCCAGCAGTGAACGCTGGTGGTCTTGTGCCCATGGAATTCCCACCCCAATGAGGTGTGTTTCACCCCTTTTAGGAAACAGGTTAAGACACATCTTTTTCAAACTGCTTTCAAAGGAATGGGGTGAAGAATTGTTTGTTGATCTCCTGTAGTCGGATTTGTAAATGCATAATTTCATGCTGCCTTTTCCTATTGTGCCTTAAGAGTTATACACACATATGCCTCCTATGTAGTTGTGGCATTTGTTTGTATTTTTATTGTAGTGTACGAGACTGATAAATACCAACCGACATTATTTTTACAAAGAACTCTGGACCAGTCCTGAGGAACGTTGTCTAACATAGCTAGCAAAGTATGATGCCCATTAGGGAAAAAAAATACAAGCAACAAGAGGTGGGTTTTGTTTCAGCAACTCCCAGCTTAATAGGAAAAGTGTACAGTGGTACCTTGGTTTCCGAACAGAATGTGTTCTGGAAATCCGTTCGATTCTCGGAACTGTTCAAAAACCAAAGCGCAGCTTCTGATTGGCTGCAGGAGCATCCTACAGCCAATCGGAAGCAGTGGAAGCCATGCCGGACGTTCGGCTTCCAAAGATCGTTCAAAAACCGGAACACTCACTTCCAGGTTTCGATCATTCGGGAGCTGATTTGTTCGGGAGCCAAGGCATTCAGCTTCCAAGGTACAACTATACTTTGTTAAGATTGCTTCTTACAGAGCAGTTCCTGGCCCTACTGTTCTCTCCTAGCCTCTCTAACACTCTCCCTGATCCTTTCTTCCATACTTCCTGTTCCTCCTTCAAAGTCCTCCCCTGCTACTGCTGGGCTTACGTTTCATCTTCATACATATTTCTACAAGCTGATGCTTTCTGATTTGTTTTTAAAAGCTGAAAAAAGGCATGACTAAATGGAGATAAACGACAATGCCGCAAAAGTTGGTGATTATTCAAGCACGCATGAAAACGATCACTGCAAGTAACTGAATATCAGAGAAACACATGCTATCACTCCCTCTCCCCAAGAGCACAGTGCTATGTCATAAAACTGAAAGGACATATAGCAAAAAATAATTTAAGCAATATATGACAATATTACAAATATGCCCTAGAGAATGCAACAGCTGCTCCATCCACACAGTTCCATGATCTCTGCAGGTACTATGTTCAAATTCATTAGTCTGCTACTACAGCTTTAGACTATTATTAAGTATGCCAGATGGCAATGTTTTTATATCCTCTCCAAGTTGCTCATTTATCCTGAATTCACATAGAAGGCAAGGAAAAGACCAAACCAGGTTCCTGTCCTGCTAACTCTTCCCTGGGAGTCACCAGAAGTACAGAGGCTCAAGGACCTAAAAGCTCTTTCCCATTCTCCATAACTGCACTGAGTGACTTGAAGTATGCATGGTCATGACCAGTCCTCAATAGAAACTGACCCATGCATTACAACAGGCAGCTACAACAGTTCAGGACCACAACTCTTACCAACATACATGTACATGGTTTACAGCCCCTAAAGCTGGTCCAGTAGCCCACCAGCCACTGGTGAAATACAATTCCCATCAACCCCAGCAAGCATGATCATAGAATTATAGAACTGGAAGGGACCCCAAGGGTCATCGAGTCCAACCTCCTGCAATGCAGGAATCTCAGCTAAAGCATCCATGACAGATGCCCATCCAACCTCTGCTTAAAAACCTCATTCTTTTAGGAATTCTAGGTGCTGAAATCCCAACGGAGCAGAAAAGACTATTTATATATGCGACCACAGCTGCTCAGATGTTAAAAAGGTAAAGGTACCCCTGACTGTTAGGTCCAGTCGCGGACGACTCTGGGGTTGCGCGCTCATCTCACTGTATAGGCCGAGGGAGCCAGCGTTTGTCCGCAGACAGCTTCCGGGTCATGTAGCCAGCATGACAAAGCCGCTTCTGGCGAACCAGAGCAGCGCACAGAAACGCCGTTTACCTTCCCACCGGAGCAGTACCTATTTATCTACTTGCACTTGACGTGCTTTTGAACTGCTAGGTGGGCAGGAGCTGGGACCGAACAACGGGAGCTCACCCCGTTGCGAGGATTCGAACTGCCGACCTTCCGATCGGCAAGCCCTAGGCTCTGTGGTTTAGACCACAGTGCCACCTGGATGTTAATGACCCAGAAATGGAAATAAGACAAAGTCCCTACCAGAGAAGAATGGCAGATTAAGTTGATGGATTATGCCAAAATGGCAAAAATGATCAGAAGAATCAGAAACCAAAATTTTAATAAGGTAAGGAATGGGGGAAATTTATAATTTATCTTAAAAACCATTGTAAACAGGTAAAATCATTATTAGGATTGGAATAACACTTGTAGTTTAATGTCGAACTCTGGATATAATGGAGATGTAAAAGATTTGGATTACTGTATTATAAAAGATGCAGGAGGAAATGGTTAACAAAAGGACCCACAAAGGGGAGGAGGGAAGTTCAGGAGATTCTTTGGAATCTTGTTTTTATCTTGATTGTTGATAATTGACTGTAAAACTTTAAACTGAAAAACTAAATATTTAAAAATAAATAAATAAATAAAAACCTGCAAGGAAGGAAAGTCCACAACCTCCCGAAGGAGCCTGTTCCACTGTCGAACAGCTCTGACTATCAGAAAGTTATTCCCAATGTTTAGTCGGAATCTCCTTTCTTGTAACTTGGATCGATTGGTTCAGGTCCTAGCCTCCGGAGCAGGAGAAAGCAAGACAGTGATAACCACCAACTTGGATGGATTTAAAAGAGGATTAGACAAATTCATGGATGCAGCAATAAAACTGCTAGCACTTTTGCAAAGCTAAACAGGGTCTGGTATGGTTTCAAATTGGATGGGAGACTGAATGCTGAGATTCCTGCATTGCAGCAGGTTGGACTGGATGACCCTCGAGGTCCCTTCCAAACTCTACAATTATATGATTCTATGGCAAGGCTATCAATGGCTTCTAACCATGATGGATATGTTTTACCTCCATGGTTGGAGGTATTATGCCTCTGGATGCCAGTTGCTGGGGATCACACATGGGGAGAATGCTATTGCCCTCAGGTTCTGCTTTTGGACTTCCAATGAACATCTGGTTGGCCTCTGTGGGAACAGGATGCTGGACTAGATGGGCCTTTGTGGCCTGATCCAGCAGAGCTCTTCTTAAGATGCCAAATAAGATGTTCCCAAGCCACCACTGTCACCACCCAAAAAAGCATATTAATAGAAGCATGGTTTCTAGGCTTACCTATAAGAGTCCCCAGCAGTTTATCAGTCTGTAATAAGCAGCTGAAACGATAGCTGTAAAAAAGGAAAAGGGTAGACAGAGAGAGAATCAACAACAGGAAAACACATTATAATGAGGACACTCATAGTTCACAGAACCTATCACAAACTGCTTTTTTAAATGCCTTCAGTTTTGAAAGAGGTTTGCTGTGAAGGAAGGGCTGGCGTCTGCTCTAAGAAACCAAACCTAGAGTTTCACACTGGGTGTGCAGAGCAAGCTGCAGAGACCAGTTTTTTGGGCCCAGGCCATTACTGGACTTCCAAACCTAAATTATTTGCTGCAACACTAGTAGCGGTTCTAGCCTGAACTTTTCATTTTATTCCTGGTCTCCCAATTGGCAAAAACTAAGATGAATTATTTGGTTCTTTCTGGAAGAGACGCTTTGGCCTCCAACTTCAACATAGGATATGTCAGGGATCTGCCTCCCCCTTCCAGTCCAGCTCTGAGTGCTTACAGAGAACAGCCACCCATTCTGACGACTGACTCATCGGGGAGTGGGAGCAGCTGTTCTTCGGAAGGGAAGGGGGTGCCAGGGCCCGAGGGATGCAGCGAGAGACCTGGCAGCTCCCAGCAAGCAGGTCCGGGGCAGGGATTACGTAGGAGGAAAACACGTTTCCGTTTCCCTAAGCTATTCTGCTGGCGGGAAAATTGTCGTGCGCCACTTCCGGATTCTGCTAGTGACTGAGCAGACATGATATGATTAAGCTCTACACTGTAAATACTGAGCACAGATAAAAGCTACTGAAAAGGCAAATGACTCGACCTCCTTATTGAACGACCGATGGGGGGGAGGCCCTGACAGGATATTTGCAATTAATTAACTTGCAATTAATGTTTGAACAAATGAGATACAAAAAAGTGCATAAAGAAACAAGGAAGAGAGAGACACTCTTTGAAATAAAGAAATCAGAGCGGTACTGCAACAATAACAACATTAAATAAAAGCGTCCTTCCATAAATCCCAATGTGAGCTGAATATCCATGCAGTAAACAATAAATTGAAAGCAAACTGCATAAATGTTATCAAATTGTTTTCTTTTTCGTCTTGCATGACTTGCATTCATTAATTTTTCCATAGCTGCTAATACCCAAAGTTGCCGAGTCCAAATTTCCATCAAATCAGTCTTTAGAGATCTCAAATATCTTGCTATAGTAAACCCAGCTGCTGTCTCCAAATAATAATCAGATCTTTTTGAGATAGGTTTTGAGCTTCCAGATCAAAGACAGGGTGATTTTTGGATTGGGAGGTTACAGATTGACCTGTGACTATCTTGAGAAAGGCTTTGCCCCCAAATTGCTGCACTAATGGGCAATTCCATCACAACTTCACTAAGAGTGCACACGAAAGCTCATACCAAGAACAAACTTAGTTGGTCTCTAAGGTGCTACTGGAATTTATTTTTTTATTTTTTATTTTGTTTTGACTATGACAGACCAACATGGCTACCTACCTGTCACTAAGAGTGGGTTTGACTTGGCTATTTTACTAAACAATAAAGGATGCATATAAAACCGATTTAGAACTTTTAAGGCAGTTTCCCAAATTCTGGTCAAGGTTGATCTAAAACAGTGTTTCTCAAACTTGAGTCTCCAGCTGTTTTTTGACATAATCCCATCATCCCCGACCCCTGGTCCTGGTAGCTAGGGATGATGGGAGTTGTAGTCCAAATACAGCTGGAGAGTCATGTTTGGGAAACACTGATCTAAAATGTGTTTTACACCAATTCCCCCCCCCCATAAGCATCTTCTATTGGTTCTCCGGTCTTGTTCTCAGCAGATTTTTAATTTCTCCAAAGAAACCATCACAGCTTGCACTTGGATATTATAGTTTCCAGAGATAAACCCTTTCCCCTTAGGGTTATCTTTATAAATTAAATGTTGAATGCAATTAATTTCATGTTCTTAAACTAGTAATTTTTATATATATAAAAAGTTTTGCATACGCCTCTATTATTTCCAACATTTGCTTTGCTTACTTTTTCCAATAAAAGAAAAAGAATTAGAGAATACGGTAAAAATTGCACTACACCCCATAGGACAAAAGTTGGAAACTAGACACAGCAAGTATGAGGCTTGCCAAAAGACAAGTTGGGAATCTCTGAGCTAGTGTACCGGTACCGACATGTCGCATGTTCCTGTGCTTGCAAAGTCCACTGCTATGCTGGGTTCAATGGGGCTTATTCCCAAGTGTGCATGCACACTATCTGCCCAGCGCTACGCAGTTTTTTAGTTGCAAGGAGTTCCCACTTAGTGAAATGGAAGCAACTGGTGAGAATCAGTTTGCCAGTTTCACGACAGATGGGACTCAGTTGTGGGGAAGGTAAGCAGGTAATGCAAAAAACAACAACATAAAAACCAGTTATATTGTAGGACTCTTAATAGCTACAATGAATACATGCAGAGATGAGTCATCATCAAACCTCAGTGTGTGTTTCAGAGCAACTTGTGAAAGAGCACATGCCCATGCAAACTGTGTACTGTACAATATATACTAACCAGGGGCCCTTGACTAGACGAGAGAGAGCAAGAACAGATTCTACATGGATACAAAGGTACCTTGGTTTACAAACTTAAGCTATTCCGGAAGTCCATACTTAAACCAAAGCGTTCTTAAACCAAGGCGTGCTTTCCCATAGCAGCGGGGGACTCAATTTACAAATGGAACACACTCAACAGGAAGCAAAACATGTTCTTATTCCAAGGCAAAGTTCACAAACCAAAACACCTACTTCCGGGTTCGCAGCATTCTTAATCCAAGTTGTTCATAAACTAAGATGCTCTTAAACCAAGGTACCACTGTACTTGCATTTTTTTCTGTTGTGAACAGTCCCGGTGTAAAATTAACTGAAGGGCTTCCAACCGGGTTTCTGCAACCAGTTGCACTATGGTGGGGCCACACACACACACACACACACACACACAGTCTAGGGACAACAAGAGCAAACACCAATGGGTCAGGGGCAGGGAACAATTGCTAGAGAAAGCGAGGCGGCATTTCCAAGTTGGGACCAGCAGAGTGTGTGAACGGTGCAGGGCTACAGCGTGGCAGCGCTGGAAAAAAGTAAGTGTGCGATTTCAGAGAGAATCTCCAGGCGTTAAGAAAGCCAGCAGCTACAGTAGTAGCTACTACTGCGACCCGTGTTTTGTTAGCCCCCAAAATGGAAAACGAGCAAGGTCAAGTTGACAGAATATGCACAACTCGCAGACTTACCATATGGAAGAAGAGAACAAGAAAAACATAACGTTTAGAGAAGATTGGAAAACGTTTATTGGATATATGGGGAATAATTGTGTACGTCTGAAAACGCTGGCAGCATTAAGATAAATTCCACAGTATGAGTTACAGGTAGGTAGCCATGTTGGTCTGTCATAGTCAAAACAAAACAAAAAAAATTCCTTCCAGTAGCACCTTAGAGACCAACTAAGTTTGTTCTTGGTATGAGCTTTCGTGTGCGTGCTCTTGGTTTCATGTTCTTGGTATCTGAAGAAGTGTGCATGCACACGAAAGCTCATACCAAGAACAAACTTAGTTGGTCTCCAAGGTGCTACTGGAAGGAATTTTTTTATTTTTTATTTTGTTTCCACAGTATGAGTAAGTTTTGATGGATGCAATAATGGAATACTGAATGGTATATAGTTTTTTTGTGCAGAGATTTATGATACATGCAAAATGAACCATGGAAAGAGAAGGGAAGTCACTGATATCTTAAGGATGTAAAAAACGAGTATCTTAAATTGTAAAAGAGAAAACTTAATAAAAATTATATGTCAAAAAGAAAACTAGCAGCTAAGCAACTGGTTTCGTTTTCGAGTTGCTTTGGACTCGGGAGGGTATTTGCTGGGCAGAGTCAGGCCTGCGGGTTTTAAACAGGGGACGGGACGACGACGACCCAGGGGAGGGCAGCATTATTCCCTCCCCAGGCTGCGACTGAGTCCAAGGCACAAGAGAAGGCCCCGCGCCTCCTTCCACCGCCCGCCCCTCGGACTCACCTTCCTCTCCTCGGCGGCCTCTCCAGGCGGTCACCGAAGCTGCCCGGGCTGCGCCTGACGCGTCCGCGGCCTTTTCCCGAGCCGAGCTTTTCGCCCCGAGAGCGCGGCTCTTTCGTTCGGAGAGCCCGGCTGGCTCCGCTTCCCGCGCAAACCCCGCTCCGGAGCTCGGCGCCGGCTTCCTCGCCGCTTCCGGAGTCAGGCCCCGGCGGTGGCCGCCTCAGAGGCAGGGGCCTTCGGCGGCGGCGGCGGCGTGTTTGCAACATGGCAGCGTCCAGGCGGGCTCAGGTGCTGCGGCTTTACCGGGCTTTGCTGAGGGAGAGCCAGAGCTTCAGCGCCTACGGATACAGGTACGGGAAAGGCTTCCTCCGCCTTCGGTTTGAAGGCCCCTCGCGGCCCTTTTCCCTCGAGCTCGGCGGGGTTTCCCCCCTCTCTGAAAATAAAAGGTGCGTAGTAGGTTCTGCAGCCTTTATTCTCCAACCCAATGGAGGCTGCAAGCTGACATATCCCTATTGACCTGGGAGGAAGCCCCACTGAACTCGAGACTGGGGTCCTGATGGCGTCTAAACTTGATTTGGAGGGTGGCTATTTGTTTTTTGTGCTATATTTTGTTGTGCAAGTTTTTAGAGATTCCCCTGCCCCCACAAAAGGGAGGGACCTTTATATTTCACCAGCAGCTAAAACATATTAATTCCTGTTTGGTATATTGGGGTTCTTAACGGGAACTTTAAAAACAACCACACACCTTTGTATACAAAAGTTAGCATTTCGGAAGGAAACCTTACTACTTTTTTCCTGCCTATGTTTCCGTGTTAAATCTGTTGTTATTATTTATTGCATTATATGCAGCGTATCTTTAATCGAAAGCTGAAAGATAATAATACCTGTTTGGTGTACAGTATTGGGATTTTTGGAGGAACTTAAAAGAAATAGCAACACACCTTTGTGTACAAAAGTTAGCATTTCGAAAAGAAACCTTATTGTTATTTCCTGCAGTGTTCCTGTGTTAATTGGGACTTCCTAGTAAATCTGTTGTTGTTGTTTGTTGTTTTATCTCTGTCAGGCTTAGGTCAGTGCAGCCAGCAGCAGCCCTGCTACTGAGTGGGTTTGGATCTGCTGTGGCTTTACACCAGTTTCTTGAGTATAGGATTGCTTGTTGGGCTGCATAAGTGTACCTTGACCTCAGCCCTTGAAAGGCAGGATGAAAAATCAATGAGTGAGAGCTCCTCTGGCATGGAAAATCACATAATTAGTTGCCTGGTAATCCATGTCTGACCTTCATATGTACTGTATTAGAAAGGAACAGTTTAAACTTTAAGGTGTGGCATTTACCCCCACTCTCAGGACAGCTTGACCCCGGTTGCAATGGATTTTTCTATCAAATTGTTGGTACAGCCCAATCCAAACAGAGGCAGAATGCCCCTGAATGCCAGTTGCTGCGAATTGCAAGTAGGTAGTTTGCTTTTGAGCTCAAAGGCATCTGGTTGGCCACTGTGAGAGTCATTGGCCTGATCGAGCAGACTCTTTTTATGCTCTTATGTATACAGGTCCAAGGGACGCGGGTGGCGCTGTGGGTTAAACCACAGAGCCTAGGGCTTGCCGATCGGAAGGTAGGCAGTTCGAATCCCCGCGACGGGGTGAGCATCCATTGCTCGGTCCAAGCTCCTGCCCACCTAGCACGTCAAAGTGCAAGTAGAGAAATAGGTACCACTCCAGCGGGAAGGTAAATGGTGTTTCCATGCGCTGCTCTGGTTCGCCAGAAGCGGCGTAGTCATGCTGGCCACATGACCCGGAAGCTGTCTACGGACAAACACTGGCTCCCTCGGCCAATAAAGCGAGATGAGCGTCGCAACCCCAGAGTCGTCCGCGACTGGACCTAATGGTCAGGGGTCCCTTTACCTTTATATACAGGTCTATGAGAAATTGTCAAGGAAGAATGCATACCATTACAACCTTTGGGTCTGGACTGTTCATATATTGCAAGAGAGCATTGATTCTTTAAAGATATGTTTGAGTTTTCAAAAACAACATGCAAACAAGACAAACCACAAAGAAACAAAGAACAATGGCTTTATGGAGCACATTGTTGCAGTTGGAATAAAATAAACAGAGGGTTCAGTGCACTTTTGCAGACATCGTAATAAGAGATTCCTCAAAGGGAGATTTTTAGAATAAGAGCTGCTTATTGATAAGGTATCCTCAGCACATAGAAGCATGTGTCAATCGGAGCCTCTGCAGTGTGCAAGTATTTATTTATAAAAAAATATTTATAGTACCCATACATCGAAATGGTCTTGTTCTGTAACCCATCTTAGAACCCTCAAATGATGGGTTAAATGTAACATCACCCAGAATTGTAGAGGACCCCAAGGGTCATTTAGTCCGACCTCCTGCAATGTTGGACAATCACAACTAAAGTAGGAGGCGGATATGCCATTTTTATTCACTAGTACTTTGACAAAGCTAGAGTAGACTACTCAAAAGTAACAGCACAATCCTAACCATGTCTGCTCAGAAGGAAGTCCAGTTGAGTTCAGTAGGGTTTACTCCCAGGTAAGTGGATACAGGATTGTAGCCTGAGTCTCCTGTCTTCTGCCAACCAAACTCAATGGATAAATCTTGGGACAGAAAGCCCCCCTGTTTATTGATCTTCTGGGTTTCTATTCTTCAGGCAGGAGACACTGGTTGCATATGCATCATATATTTTAAGTATATACCCCAAGAATCCTGGGAACTATTCCTGAGATTCCTTTTGGTAGAAATGTGCTTTAAACGTATGGGGTTTACACAGCCGGTGGCTCCTGCCTAAAGAGCATAAACCAGGCTTCAACCTCAGCCCTCCAGATGTTTTTGGCCTACAACTCCCATGATCCCTAGCTAGCAGGACCAGTGGTCAGGGATGCTGGGAATTGTAGTCTCAAAACATCTGGAGGGCCGAGGTTGAGGAAGCCTAGCATAAACCCAGAACAACAATGAACATGGGGGATTTTCTTCCCAAGGTTTCTTTAATGCATTGGAACTTTCTGCATAATAGCATCCATTTCGAGTGCAAGGTCCACCAACACGCTGTGTTAGCTCTTAGCAGTACAGCCCCATGAAAATCCACCTGGAGATGCATGCTGCTTACATGATAAAGGAAGGTCTGTGACATGGAAATAAATGAACACTATGTTCCTTGATAGCTCCCATTATTTTTAGTGGGGGGGGGAAGCCATGGCTCTGTAGTTAAGCATCTGCTTTGCATGCAGAAGGTCCCAGGATCAATCCTCAGCATCTCTGGGTAGGACTGGGAAGGACTCCTGCTTGAAATCCTGAAAAGCTGCTGCCAGCCAGTGTAAGACAATACACTGAGCTATATAGACCAATATGTTGATTATAAATGCAAGGCATCTTCACAGCTGCAATGGAATTGGCATTGTTATTGAATGGCTTGGGATTTCAACATGCTTTTTAATTTTTGTTCCTACGAGCCCGTGTGATGTTCCTTGCAACGAGCCTTCTGGCACATTATTTTTAGAGAAGCATTTTACCAACTTATGCATTCACTTAGGTTTGATCTGAAAAGCAGAAGTATTTGATGTACTGCCGCAACTTGCCTTCCTGCAACTTGTTCTTTCAATCAGAGGTTTGAATAACATTGTTACTGCCATTGTAACTACAGAGCAATTCTGGGGCCTCTTCTATGCTGGAGTTTGTGAAACTTAATGAAAGCACTTAACTACTCTCTTGTGGCGGATATTGTGCTCCCTTCAGGTTTTGAATTGCTTTTTGTTTTTCTCCATTGGTTTTCGTGCCTGGGTGCAGCAGGCAGCAGACAAAGTAGATTCCAAAATGGAAGTTAAAACAGTTGAAGTGCAAATCGAAAACAAAGACTAAGAGGCTGGAGTCGAGAGATGTGCATGAGGGCTTCTTGCAGAGATAAAATGCCGCTAGGACTGAGATTAGAAAACAGTTCATTGAAGCTGCACTTAATCACCAGGGACACCATCCAGTTCATTGTGAGCGCAACATCTGAACCCAAAAGATTTCCAAATGCTCCATGGAGGCCTGTTCCCTTGCTCCGCCATATGCATTCACAAAGGCAGTGGGCTGCACCTCCTGCATCACTACCCAGAACTTGGATAGAACTCTTGGCTCAGTGCTTATTACTTGTGCTTCGGAGTGTGGCCCCAATGTGCAGGCACTGTGTCCATGGTGGACAGAATGATGACCCAAGTTTTTGTGGTCTCAACCTTATCTTATAAATCTTTTCCTTCTAGTGCATAGGGCTGGGACAGCCTCAAAATCCCTTATATTTATTATCATTATCATTATTATTATTATTATTATTATACTATGCTTCACCTGAGGAACACAGGGCAGTTTACGCTATAAAAACACAAGCTTTGACTGCAGTCTACTATGTGCTCAGACAAGCATCTTGAGCATTGGAGATTTGTTTTGTGCATTATATATATATATATATATATATATATATATATATATATATATGGATTTTATAACGGAATGATAAAGTTACAATCCATGTAATAAGCTTGATTTTATTATTCTTTTTAAAATCCCAAGTTAAGTAGTAGGCCTTGGTTACAGCTCATGCTTTGTCTGGGGTAAGACAACTATGAGCCTAGCTTCAGACAACATGTGGCTTTGCTCACAACAGAAGCAGAACCAGAGGAACAAAGTGGCTGCAATCTCTTCTCTGGGAACCAAAGTGTTGTGCTAAACCATGGTTTGGATTAGCATTGTATTCAGACCTGGTCAATGTGCTCTGAACATTCTGAAGTGTTGTGTAATAGATACATCTATAAATATGAAGCACTGTATAAATGCATGATTGTTAGTACTGAGCATATTTCTATATTCCTCAAACTCTGCATCATAATAGTTGTTTTACACCTTGTCTTTCACAATTTTGGCAATAATGTGGACACTCATTTTTCATCTCTAACGTTTGCTTAGGACATATGCCATCAGAAGAATAAGGGATGCTTTCAGAGAAAACAAAAACATAAAGGATTCAGCAGAAATAGAAACACTAATGAACAAAGGAAAAGCTAGTCTGGAAATGATACACCGACAGGTAAGCATGTTTTTCTTACCAGTTTAATTAAATTGCAAAAATGTTGCTGTCTCCTTCCAAATGTGCAACTGCTCTGCTGAATGTCTTAACAGTTGGTGAAAATTATTATAATTAGTTTTATTTATTTGTTTTGTTAGTTGCTTTATCTTGCCCAAGGCAACCCAAAGCAGCTTACAACCAACCAACAAAACAAAGCAAAAAAAGATACATTAAAACCAAAAGAAGGGGAAAATACATGAAAAACATCCCATGCACTTTGAAGAGGCCACAGATAAATATAGAGGAAAGTTTCTGCATGGGGCCTAAACATATACAGTGAGTCTTCCTGGGGAGAGCATCATTCCACAAATGGGGAGCCACCACAGAAAAGACCCACTGTTGTGTTGCTACCCTCCAGACCTCTTGTGGAGAGCGCACACGAAGAAGGAGCTTCAGATGATGATCGCAGGGTCTGGGTTGGCTCATATGGGGCAAGGCGGTCCAGGTATTGCAATCCTGAGCCATTTAGGGCTTTATATGTTATAACCAGCACTTTGAATTGGGACCAGAAACTAATTGGCAGCCAGTGCAGTCAGGCCAGGATTGGTGTTATAATATGCAAACTGTCTTGCCGTGGTGAGCAATATATCCTGTTTTAGACTTCCTCGGTGTGTACATATGCAAGGCAGTGTTTTTTCTTTCATTGATGCCTTTGAAGAAATGATTATCTGAAGGTGCTTTATACCAAATCAAACCAACAGCCAAGCCCAGTAATGTCTACTCCAGTTGAGAAGCAGTGTGGTGTAGTCTTTAGGGTGTCCGACTTGAACCCGAGAGACCTTGATTCAAATCCTCACACTCTGTCATGCATCTCACTGAGTGACGTGCCCCATGAGCCAGTCACCATATCTCAGCCTAAGCTACATCACAGCGTATTTCTGCTTCCAGTGTCAAAGGCAGCATGCTGGGAGGTTCTGCTTGCGGGCTTCCAATGGACATGTGCTTGGCCACTTTGAGAACAGAATGATGGACTAGTTGGGCTTTTGGCCTGATCCTACAGACCCCCCTTTTTTGTGATGATAAAATGTGGGGGGTTAACCACGTAGGCCACCTTGCGCTCCTTAGAGGAAAGGTGGTATGCAAATGGACTTATTTAAAAAGTTGACATATATCACCTTTCCAAGCGATATATGGAGGCTTCTTCCAGTCCTGCTACCTTGGATGCTTTAACTAGAGGTAACCTGGCTTCCTCCACATGACCTGCAGTCTCCCACTCAGCAGTTTCCCCGCTGGTCACTGGAGAAAGCATCATTGCTTCTGTAATAATTTCACGTATTCCACCAACTGCATCTTTATTTTTCTTTAGTAGAGGGGTGGCTAACTTCTAGTCCTTCACATGTTGGAAGGCTGCAACTCCCATATTCCCTGATGATTAGCCATGCTGGCTGGGAATGACGGGAGTTGAAGTTCAGAAGCATCCGAGAGGCCACAGCCAATCGGATGTCAGTCAAAAGATGGAATTGTACAGCCTCAACTGATTCAGGATTTTCCAAATCAGCATGTATAGACTGAAGCCTTAATGTGTTTAGATACACATACAGAGAAACAGCTCGCTTTTAGCAAGAGGCTTTTTTTAACATGATTGATGCACAAATTACTCATTTGTTG
This sequence comes from Darevskia mixta, assembly GCA_034641385.1. Taxonomy (NCBI): domain Eukaryota; kingdom Metazoa; phylum Chordata; class Lepidosauria; order Squamata; family Lacertidae; genus Darevskia; species Darevskia mixta. Next base: position 25,347,514 of record JAWWNH010000011.1, read on the forward strand.
TGCATCTTCCTTAGATCTTTCATCATGTTTGCGCTTCTGTTGCAAGGAAACCACATTTCCTCACCACAGTCTGGCTGTGCTAGATTTCATATCAGGGAAAATGTAATACACATACATGCAAGTCCCGCTGTTTTCAACGGGACTGTGTTCTCTGTAGTAAGTGTATCTCGTATTGCAGCCTACATTGGTGCCGATAACACCAAGGTTACAGGTTTGATCCCCATATGGGAGAGCTGCATATCCCTGCATTATCAGGCTTCCTCAACCTCGGGCCTCCAGATGTTTTGAGACTACAATTCCCATCATCCCTGACCACTGGTCCTGCTAGCTAGGGATCATGGGAGTTGTAGGCAAAAAAACACCTGGAGGGCCGAGGTTGAGGAAGCCTGCACTAGATGATCCCCAGGGTCCCTTCCAGCTCTGCAGTTCTTTGATTCCTGAATGTGACAGTGGTTTATGGAGTCAGAAATGTTTGAAGTAATGTCTAGATGGTATAAAAAATCACCTTATACAACTACTGTTATATAATCATCATTTACTTATTTTCTAATAAGCAAGCAAAATGCTTTCACTGTCTCTAAGCACGCTTGTTAATAAGAATACAGTATAGACTTTTTCACGATGTCTAAACCTATATTGTTACTGTTCTATTTTCTACATGCAATTATATATTCCAGAGGAACAATTATAAGAGTATTCTCATTATTTTTCAAGTGTAATGTTTATTTTTTATGTGTGTTATAAAGAAATAATTCAAATAGTGAACAAGTGTTGTCATGAACTAGGGCTAAGACCCGTATTATGTACAGAGTTTTATAACCAAGGCAGTGGAGCAAATCAAATATTAGATGTATTATGCAGTTTGCAGGTTTATTAAGATGTAGCACATCTCCTTTTGCTGACTTTTTTCCCCGTGACATGTCGATAGAAATTAAATAATATCCTCGCTGCCTTGCAATTTGTTGCTTCTGTGAAATCAAATTTATATTCTCTTTACATGCTAATTTATGGTTTAGTCATCAAAGTGACCATTGGCATCTCAGGTTCATAAATAACTAGTTGAATCAGCCTGGAGGGGATTGTGGAAACGTGACGGATTATAGTCATTTTGTTCCATGACATTCATGGGATTTGACTGAATTTTACAAGAGGAGCTTTCTATAACTAAAAAGCATAAAAGTGCCTTTTTGTCTACTGGTGTCTTTTTTATATTTTCCAGGTTATTGGTTTTTATTTGAAAATGTCTATGAAAGCAGAGCAGATATTCTGTAGAAAAGTAACTGACATTCCAATCCTGTGCACGTTTACTCGGGAGTCAGTCCCACTGTCTTCAGTGGGGCTTACTCCGAGTTAAGGGTACACAGGGTTACGGCCTAAAAATGGTGTTTCCTGCCTGTTTCTCCCCAAGAGCATAGTAAAAGTTTTATTTAGGCCCAGGTGGTAAACCCATAGTAGTCATGTGAAAGGCGGTAGCACATGCCTTGCCTTCATAAGATTCCAGGACAAGTTCAGCAGTCTCTAGTTAGAAAGGATCCCGGGCAACAAGATCCCAGACCTCAGCCTGAGATCTTGAAGAGCCGCTGCCAGAGAGAATGTAGTTCTGAGCTACATGAACCATCAATGTGGCAACTGTCTCCGTGCTGGTATGGGGAACCTCAGGCAGGGGCCAGATGTGGTCCCCTAGGCCTCTCTGGCTAGACTCTCGCTAGCTCATACACCCTTCTGCACCACACCCCTTGCCACCCATGCCTTACAACCTCCTTGGGTGGCTTTGCCTGAGTGGAGTGTGTAATTGAATTCAGATAATACTCCTAGCTTGCCTGGGTAGAGAGAGAGAGAGGTGGGTGTGGGTATAGAAGCAAACCTACTCTACAAAAGTAAAATTGACATTTCATTTTGCCTCTGACCCTGCACATCACAGGCATGTGACTCCCATCCCCAGTCCAGTGTTAGAAACTCAGATATATAAGCTAGGTGCCAAAAGGCTCCTTAAACCAGGGTTGCAGTCATCAAAACGGAAGGCCTAGTTGCCATTTAGGGGCCAGACGACTTGAAAGTCGCATTTTCCAACACAAGGTTTTGGTTCCTGAAATTCATTCTGATTGTGCAGATAAAATATAATGAATAGAATTCTACAGGATGTGTTGCTAGTGTGTAAAAAGAGCCAAGACGCTCCTCCATCTGGTGGAGACGTCAGACGCTGTTCTGGCGCCTGGGCGTCTTCACTTGGTTGCAAGTGGCCGATACCCAGGTGCAAAATAACACCTGGCGCCTTCGCTCATGCAGAAGTGAGTGGCTGGGCTTTTTATGGTTAAAAATGTGGCCAGTGTATTTTTGGTTATTATTACATTTGCATCACACCTAAGGAGTTCCAGGTGATGAATATGATTCTTCCTCCCTCCACTTTATCCAGGATCACCCAGCAAACTTGGCAGTGTGTGGATTCGAATGCTGGTCTCCCTTGATCTGACATGCCTAACTACTACAACCAAGATTTTGACTTTGTTTGCTTCTCATTTGAAATCAAGACTGGGATAGTCTTCCATAGTGCAGAATGTAAGCATAGAGTTAGAACTTTTGATGGAAAAATCTGGCAATGCATTGTTTGAAGGAAGTTTGGTGAATCCATAGCTGAGAACCAAAGAACAGCACTTTTGAGAAGCCAAGCTCTTAGGTTGAATCTCTCAAGAATTAGTTGTCTAACTGGCCATTTAAAAAGGAATTATTTTGGATTTCCCAGGCGATTTGAAGGGTACAGCACCTATCTGAAGTTTTCAAAGCCACATATTTCTTTTGAAGTGCCCTTCAGTAAAACAAGAGCTCTGAGGCACATTGCAGCTTTTCTGTTCCATTCCAAGTAATCTGAACTTGAGAGAACTGTGCTTTAGGCAAAAGATTCTTCTGCAGACCAACAAGCGACTTTCTTAACTTTAGCAGACATCTGTGTAGTTTCTTGGAACAAAGCTTGCATTGCTTTTAAGTTCTAGCTGGTCAGAGAATCAGTAACGATGGCTTTTGTGCATCTTCCAGACTTGATTTTCCAGTGTGTATGAATGAGGCCATATAATATAATGTTGTAAGAGCAGTGCATGTATTCTCCTTGTGAGAAGTATGGCACTTAAGCAAAAGATGTAAGGGTTTCCCCACGCCCCATGAGCACTTCCTTCTGACAGGCCTTAATGGCACATTGTGTGGCAGTGAAACCTCAAGTGTGCTCTAAAGCAGTAGTCTTAAACCTTCTTATACCTTTAACCCAAACATGAATTTGAATGCCTGTATCTTTTTAAAAACCATATATTTGCATGGCGGTAGTGCTGCTGTAACTTTCTAGTGTAACTTTCAACTTCACACCAGTTGAAGACCAGTGTGCTAGAGTGCATATTCATCCCCCTGTGCCTTGCCGTGGTTTTGGCTCTCACCTACTGAGCTTGAAAGCAAGCAAAAGCATAAGAGGTGCAGGCCTGACTTTTTGTTGTAGGCAGACACACACAGGTCATCTTACTCCTGTGCAGGAATGGCACAACCCCCTCCCTGCCTGTTTTGCTTGTGGCACCAGCACTGCATATTGGCTTCTCATGTGTCAGACTATAACCATCCCTCAAATGTTCTGGGATTGAAAAATATAATATGTGCCAAGTTTGCAGTCACCAGAGGCACACAGTTAATTGTTTATCAGCTGTGTCTGTTAACAAAGCAAGTTGCAGGACCAGAGACCACCCATGTAAAGCAGGTGAATGGCAAGGGATAAACTAATAAGACACTGTTTCTTGAGCAGTGGGTTAAACCGGTTGGTCTACTACATCCCTTCCATGGTTCTGTTCCTCCTGGCCCAGTCGAATATCTACTGAAACTTGCTGGAGACAAGCTTGCTTGAAGGTCCACTTCATTCTCAAGAACTGAAGAACATCAAAAGGACATTCTGGATCAGACCAAAGGCCCATCTAATCCAGGATCCTGTTTTCACAGACCACCAAATTCCTATGTGAAGAACATGAGCCCAACAGCACTTTTCCTTGCAACTGGTATTCAGAAGCAACAGGAGAAGTCGAATGTGCCCATCATGGCTAATAGCCATTGACAGTCTTTAGACACCACAGATTTGCCTAAGCCCCTTTTAAAGGTGGGCAGCCACAACTATATTTGTGACAGCAAAATCCATAATTTAGCTATGCACTTTGTGAAGAACCACTTCCGTTTTGAAAATGTGGTCCTAAGCAGTCTGTACTGCAGAAAACGATTTTTCCAAACTCTTCTAGTTGGAAAAGCATCTGCTTTTACGATTTGAGCATAACAGTGCTGTCTGGCAGAGTTCCTCTGTTCTTGCATCCAAATTACAAGGTTATGTAACACAGCTTTATTATATAATGGCAATTAGGGAAGGCATGCCCAACAACCCAGCATAGGAGGCGAGGAAGCCTTCACATTCAAGAGGTGTGCTTACCACCCTTATTTACCCAGTATTGTGAATAATTTTGTGCAGATATTCTTGAAGGTGCTAATGAGGGTGTTCGCTTTCTTTTGGCTTCCCCGCTAGGGAAACAAATGTGTGGGTTTTTTTTTTTAAGGCAAACTAATCCACTCATTTAGTGAGCTTCTCTGTATTGTTTTTCCTCGTAACCTTTATTCTTTTTCAGTAATTCCATATCACCCTTCTGTTGCAATCACAATATACAAGACAGGTTGCAACATTAAAATTATAGATTAAATTCATAGGGCAGTATTTGATGCTAATCTAAGGATAAACTCATTGAAGTTAATAGGCAAGACTAACTTAGTTTTATTAATTTTGGTGGATCTTCTCTGACTAGGGCAGTGATGGCTAACCTTGACACTCCAGATGTTTTGGAACTACAACTCCCATCATCCCTAGCTAGCAGGACCAGTGGTCAGGGATGATGGGAGTTGTAGTCCCAAAACATCTGGAGTGTCAAGGTTAGCCATCACTGGACTAGGGTGTAGTTGAATACAGCCTATAATGTCAGTAAAACACTACAACATTGAAATAGAGGCAGTACATAGACAATGAAATGTCTGTGCGTTTAGCACAAATAATTTTAAAATATTTTTAGTATCACCACCCAGCACAGTAAGTTCTACTTGCTTTTCACTTTGATTTTCGATCATAAGGTGTTTTAAAGGAGTGTAGAATTCTTCATGTACAACACATGGACACTTCCTTTTTGCATCATGGCAAGACTACAAGGATTGCAGTTACTTTCACCTTACGCTTTTTATTCTTACTTTGTTTTACTCGTTCACCTGAACGTATAATTAATTAAGTATAATTCCCAAGCAGACTTGGCAGTAACTGGGTCATTCAGAACAATATTGCCTTCTTAACTCTGTTTAAAACTTAAAGCTTTGCACAAGTGCCGTTTGATGGGAAATACACCTGGGTCTCTAATATTCATTATGCATGCACACGTTTCAGTTCCATTATGACTGACAGATGCCAACCTGATGGCGAAAATCTGCTTGAATTGTAACTGAATGTTCTTAAATCTAGACTTCTGTAATTGGGGAATATTACTATGCTGATGATATCCAGTTATGTATTTATTTCAGTAAGTAGGAACTGATGCCTTAGTGTTAAGTCAGTGTCTGAATCCCAACAAGATGCAGCTATTATTGATGGAGAGAGGTCATCTTTATATGTGGTTGATGGGATTGGCATGGACCCTTAGGAACAGATTTGTTGTCCAGAGATTCTCCTGGATCCAGGTAGTGCCAATGGCTATGACCAGGAGTGCTTGCAGCTGTTGTTAGACAACAGAAATCTAACTGTTCTCATCTATGCCTCCGTAACATTTCAGATTGACTAATGTGCTCTTGAAGACAACTTGGAAAGTATCGTGACCTATCTCTAGTGCAGGAAACAAGGAATAGAAAAAATTCCAAAACAAATGAATGGGGTAATCTCAAACAATTCAGAGCTCTGGCAGACATCGTTTCTAAGAAAGGATGAAAGATCAACTTTTGCTTAAATATTACGTCTTTACTAGGATATGGGATCGAAAAAGGGATTCTGACTTCAATTCTCTACCATTCGTTTTGTGATAAAGTATTTTCAATGAGAATAATTAAGCTTTTGGTATGGGCATGTGAGTTTCGAGACGAGTGACACAGCAGATTCAAACCTGGACTTTTCTGCCTCTAAACTGGGACTCTTCAACCCCTGGAACCACTCAGCCACCACTTGTCCCAGTTAATAGCCTGAGCTTGTTGCTTTTCTCCCTGCTCTGCTTTGCTTGTTCATGGTTGGTTGTGAGGATTTTGAGCTTACAGGGTTAACAAGCTCAGACTGTTCGCCCAGCCCACAGAGTGATTACATTGCACAACATCCGGTAAACTTTTAACCGGACGTTCCTGTGTAATGTGATATGTCTTATCTGTACATATGTGATGTATATATATACTGTTTGTATTGGACTACGCAGTAGGATTGCTCTTCGACTGTCCGTTGGATGGGTTCTCATCTTGCTGGGCTCCACGCCCTTAAACATAATAAATCTTAATAATCAGCTGGACTTTGCTGTGATTTATTAGCCAGGCTCATTAATCTTCTTCCGTTTGCAAGACGCTCTGTTATGCTTTGAAGAAGAGGAGAAGAAAGCTTTGAAAGCGAGTCCATCGCAGAGAAAGCGTGTGGGCAAGGAACAACGCAACGAAAGATACCGGCTGTGGGTGCCGGGGGTTCGTTAACCCCACACCTCAGCCCGTTGCGTTTGATTTCGGTGGACAGACCGTTAATCACTACATTGGTCCCTGCTCCTTCCTGGAGCTGTATCAGGATAACCTTCCTGCAAAATTGATGTTTGTCCAATAAACAGCATACAGACCCATCTTACTCTTCCTGTTTTACTTGTCACAAGTCCCTTTTCTGGCATTTCAAGCTGGTTCTTGTTTTGCCCTCTCAGCCCAGGCACCTTAACTCATTTCCTCTCAAGGGGAGGTATACCCCTACCCTATCCTTGAGCTCGTTTGCTGCAGACTTGCTAGAGATGTGACCTTGCAGATGACATTAACCTATATATTTGGGTTCATACCTGGACTCACTAGACAGGAATTGTGAATTCAGTTTGTGAATGAGGGTGGGATTTTTTGTGTGTTTTTAAGTAACCAGCAGGCACAGGGGGCCAAAACTAAATCAAGACCCTGATGGTGTTTTGGAGAAGTTTTCATCCTTTCCTTCCACTGTGGTCCTGATTTGGATCCCTGATTTGGAAACTTCCATTCGATGTGAATGAGGCCTTTCCTTCCAATGAAAATAGAAAGCACAGGGACCCTAACCCAGAGCACGGATGAAGGTTGGAAACGATTAGAAGATGTGGAGTGTTATGTCTTCCCTAGGCCTGCTTCTGTATTTTATGCAACCAAGAATTACTTCTCCAGCCTGTCTCTCCTTCTTTTTACCCTGTGGTTCACTCAGGAGCAATTCTCAACCTATCAAATTGCTCAGAAGAAGAAACACTTAAAATTCTAGCATCTGAAGTTATCTGTTGACAAGATTTATTATTGGAGTTCCGCCGTTATAGCTTGACAATTAAGAAGTATTGGCAAATGTAAACACATTATTGATGTCAATTTTTAAAAGCACAGAATTGATTTAGCATCCCAGAGGAATAACAACAGAAGCAGAAAGAGAGTAATAGCCATCAATAAGTATTCACTAGTGACAAACACACACACAAAAATCAGGCTGCTAAGAGATGGACTACCTGCTACTGAAATTAAGATCCTTTAAATAGGAATGCTGAGCGCTGTGCCTCCATTTCTTTGAACTGGAAACTGCTGCCCCTGCACCACCTCAAAAGATCTTGCGATGTTAGCAAGTAATTGTGGCACAACTGCATTCCTTTTTCAATGGATAAATAACAGTTTAGAAGTTTTAAAAGTGGGAGCCATACTCCACCCTCCATCCAGCATTAATTGCATTTCTTTATTTTAAAAATGCCTATTATATTTCCTTTCTAATATAAGATGTGTCTTACTACCCCAGTCAACAGATGCTTGAATGCAGCCACAGACTGTGTGTACACAGTCTCGCAATCAGGGTTCGAAATTAGCAGGGCACCAGGCATATTTTGCGCCTAAAGATTCTCCATTTATGAGCACCTCAAAAAGTCTTGAGTGCTATTTTTTGCACCTGGCTCAAGGATTACTCAAGCCTTGAAGTATATGTTAAGGAGTTTAACAATAAAGAGTAGTGTGTTTTGAAAACTAAAGTATGGTACCAATATTTTTATTGAAAACACCAAATTTAACATGTATTAACAATTTCTGCTTAAAATGTGATATTAATAGTGAGTCACTTAAGTGAATTGCATATTAGTTCATGCTAATATTAGTTCACGCCACACCCCCAGTGGCGACCAGACATTCTGTTTTGGCGCCCACAACCCAGGTCCTAGGAGCCATTTGGCTCCTAGCTTTCCTATCCCAGTTTCTAACACTGCCTGCAGTGATATTTGTACATTCATCAGTGGAGCAGGTGACATGTACAGGGTTGGCAAGACCAGAGAATAGGTTTTTAGAAAGGCTGTGCTGATCATAATAGTTTGGACGTTGGGGACATCTCGCTTTTTTTGCTTGGAAAACTCTGCAAATGTTTAACGAATAAAGCATGTTGCATATTGATAGCACTGCATAAATTAGGTTACTCACCTGTCACACATTAGGACAGGGGAGTTTCTTCTTCCACCTTTTATCCTACTAAAACATCCCATAACTTTCCTTTCATTCCCTTTCCCTGGTGTTTCCTTACTGAAATACAGAATGTATGTAATGGTCGAATTAATTTTCCCTAACTTTTTGTGTAGCTCTCCTAAGCTTTGCGTACTATTTGAAATAACCGTTTGTTTGTAGTGCATGTTTCTATTTAGTTTGTGATTGTTTTAAGAAACTATTCGGAAGCTTATAGGCGATAATGCCTTCAGACGAAGATGGAGATATTTGCTGCTCTCAGATAAAAATGCCAAGGAGCTTTAAGGAAGAGCTCTGACCTATTTTATTGTGTGCGGGGCTTTTTTCTATAAAAGAAAACAAGGGGAAGGCAAGGGAGGAACGTGGGAGCAGAGGGGTTCCAGTAGTACAGTAATGGAGATGACCTTTAATATTGAGGCCTTAGGATCAAATTTAAGTTGGCATTAAAATTTTCTAATAAATTCCCTGCTATCACTTGGGTTATTTCCCTCTTCCTCCTGCCCCTCAAAGTTAATTCAATAAGGTTGCAATAAAGCAAGCTGTCTGTGCTATTGTAATTGCTCTCAGCAGGCTGGTAATACCAGTGCACAGAATTGCCAGCCGCTGTGCTTTTATTTCTCTCCACAGCCACCCTTCCTTATTCCAACCCTCACTTCCTTCGTTCTTTCCCCAGCCCTTGCCTCATCAGTCCTCCTGGTGTTGAAAATCTTGCTGTCCTTAATACCACATTCCCTCCTGCCTCTTTTATCCCATTTAAAACGTGTACTTGTTTTTTGACAGTGGTGCTTCCATGCACTCTTTCTACAGGAAACAGAAAGCACCACTAAAAATAATAATAGTGGAATGATTGAAGTTCTGCTTTCCTCTCTGATTATTAGGCTGTCTTCTATGGTTCCGAAGTCAATGGAATGAGACCTCTTATCACACACATTTTTTTTTTTACTGTAGCTATGCTAATCATTACTCATGTGCACCTCAGGTGGGTTTTTTAAAGCTCTTTTTAACTTGTAAAAAGTTTATTTTGACTCATGACTAATGGGTGATACCACCTTAGTGGTACTTGGAGGCCCATTAAAATTGATAGATTTTAGGTACATTGATTTCTTTTCTTTTTTTCTTTTTCTTTTTATAAAGTGCATTGATTTCTGAGCGTCTACTCGGAGTATGACTGACATTGGCTATCACGCAGTATTGCAGAGATGCTAGTTAAGAACAACAGCTCTTCCTAGAAACCTTCCCCTGAAAGAGTTATTCCGTATGGTTTTGCAAAAGGGCCCAATATATCACTCCCTGATATAATGCCCTCCTCTTTAAGTTAGTGCCCTACATTGTTCTAATGAGCAAGCTACACCCTCTAATGAGGATTAAAAAAAAAAAGTCCACTATTTAGGAATCGCTGCATATTAGGAGGTTTGAGCAGGTCAATTACAGGTTGTAACCCACTTGGGTGTGGCTGTAGACCAGAACTTTCCAAACTGTGTGTCACCACATATTAGTGTGTCGGCGTGTCACGAGAACACTCCCTGTGCTCCATCCTGTGGCTGGAAAAGGGTTTTAGTTTAGCTTCTGGTTTGCTAGTAAAACTGAATTACAGTGTCGCGAAATAAAAAAGTGTGTCACCAACATAAAAAGTTTGGAAAGCTCTGGTGTAGACAGAGCTGTTGGTCCACCACTAGTATGTAGGCAAACTTGGCCCCCCCAGATGTTTTGGGACTACAACTCCCATCATCCCTGACCACTGGTACTGTTAGCTAGGGATGATGGGAGTTGTAGTCCCAAAACATCTGGAGGGCCAAGTTTGCCTGTGCCTCCTCTATGTTTATTTTAACATGATGGGATAGTGCCTCAATGCGTCTCATGCGGAAAATACTTTCTGGAAGGGGTTGGTTTTGGCTGCATGGCTGTCGTCATATTGAGGTGGCATATATTTAGTCCACTGTTCCTTATCAGCACTTTATGGTTGCAGGGGATCATTTGTTACATGTTTTGGTTCTTTTGGAATGCCTGGGCTGGCCCACATAAAAGCAATAACTTCTGAATATCAAAGGACAAAATCCAGCGCCAGGCCAAAAGAAGCAATGGGATTCCCCTTCCTCCTGCACCCCCCCCCACCAAACCAATCTTCTCAGGAAGATCCCCCAACCCTTCATAGCAGGTGGGGGTGGGGGAGGAAGAGCCCTGTGCACAGGCAGAAGTCCACTGCGCAAGCAGGATGCCACAATTGGGTATCACCCAATTCGTTTTTGCCTTGTCAGCGGGGTTGAGTTTGTATTTCTTTTTGAGATTATTGTGGCTGAATCCTGACGAAGAAAGGCACCTCTTTGTCCCACTGGAATCACTGAGACTCAAGTACACAGTAAAGCACTTTAAATCCTGTTACTATTAGCAATGTTTGACCTGTTTGCGTTGCATTCTGTATAGTTCACATAAGGCCCGTAAGGGTGGTTTTACAATGTTTACTTTTTCTCCTTGAAGTGTTTTGTCCTTCTGAATTAATATAGATGAAGCAAGGAGAAGTGTGGTACTTTACTCAAAAAGTAGGCAAAGTGATCATCATAGTGAGAATCATCATCATCATCATCTTTTATTTATATCCCACCCTCGCCAGCCGAAGTCGGGCTCAGGGCGGCTAACATCAGATATATAACATTGGTATAAAATCAAACAATAATTAAATTACCTTCTAAAAACAGGTCAAAATCAAAGTAAAGTCTAATTAGATGGCTTTCCGCAGGGTTAGGGTTGGGAACAGTAAGTGCTCATCGGCCCAACTATTTACTACGCTGATCTTATATGGGCCTGTGAGAATGCTGGGAGGCCTCTTTCATATTAGTTCTTATACAAAAAGAAAAGGAGTCAGTCTGAGCCCTGACCAAAGGCCTGGCGGAACAACTCCGTCTTGCAAGCCCTGCGGAAAGATGTCAAATCCTGCAAGGCCCTGATCTCTTGTGGCAAAGCGTTCCACCAGACCGGGGCCAAGGCCGAAAAGGCCCTGGCCCTGGTCGAGGCCAGCCTAATCTCTCAGGCCCTGGATCTCCAAGATGTTATTATTTGCAGACTGTAAGGTCCTCTGTGGGGTGTACCAGGAGAGGCGGTCCCATAGGTACGAGGATCCTAGGCTGTATAGGGCTTTAAAGGTTAAAACCAGCACCTTAAACCTGATCCTGTACTCCACCGGGAGCCAGTGCAGCTGGTATAGCACTGGGTGAATGTGATCCCGCAGCGAAGACCCTGTAAGGAGAATGAATCCCTGTTATTTTTTTAAATAAATTATTTTTTCAATGCTTAACAACAACAACAACAACAACAACAACAACTCACATTCAAAGATACTTGGTGTAGGGGAGACAGGGCTACATGAACTGAAATATAGCACTATCTGTATTGATCTTGTTGGCTTTTTCCAGAATTCTATCTGTGGGTTGTGCTTGGAAGCCTTAAAAAAAGCAGCAGTACATTTTAGGCAGATATTCAGAACTTGGGAAGAGATTAGCTCTTGCATCATATCTGCATCTTTTCTTCTTGCTGCTATTAAAGTCACGCTGAAGTGCTTTTCAAGATCTGTTGTAGGAAACAAAATATTCTTTGTAGCAATGTCATTTCCCATCACCAACCCTTTAACGGTTTGTGTCTGCATTTCCAGTGAAATATATGAATGCGCTTCAGCAAACAGCCTGGGCATCTCATCCCTGTAAGATCTTCTTTTATAGGCCATACACATTATTGCCATACACATGGCAATAAGAAGCACAGTTCAATTCCCTATGTTTCACTGTCCTGTGCAAAGTTGTCTTTCAGGACCCAAAGGCCCACCTCAGACATAATGAACTCACTTGGATAAAGCATAGTTTGTTAGACCAAGAACAAGCCTTTCATTCCATCTTTGCTTCTGCTCCCCTTGTACTCCTGTCTTTGGTGCTTCACTAAACCACATCAGAACTAGGAAACTGGATGTGGTTTACTGAGGAGAAATCAGACCACAGTTTCCCAGTTTGTATGTAATAGCGACTGTGGTTTAATAAGCCCTGGAAGTGTTCCATTACAGTGCACAAGGGAGCTGTGGGCACAACACTCATTTTCTGTCTTAATAAATCATGGTTTATTAGATAGATAGATAGATAGATAGATAGATAGATAGATAGATAGATAGATAGATAGATAGATATCACTATGTCAGAACCGGATGAACATGGTCTTATTGTGGAGTGTGTTTAAGAGAAATAGTGTGTGATGAAGCACACTAAGCATTTGACAAAGCTTGTTTCTATTACCGGTACTTCAAAAAGCAGTTACCTGTTTTAAACAAAGTTAATTGCCCTAGAATCCGTCAAGAACATTTCCAGCTAATGTAGCTGGAAAGCTCTATCCCTGTTTAAGGTTGTGCACCTTTTTTGCTTGACCTGCTGCCTTCTAGCAGACTGACTCGTATGTATACACACACACACACATTCCAGTGACACTTGCTCTCTCTGAAGCATTTTTCACACCGCTGCATTAAAGGGTTGATGGACTGGTGTGATTGCAAGACTAAACTGAAATCAATAATGGGGCTCTAAGTACGAGCAGAAACTCTGTCTCTTCAGTAGCTTCTCTCATATCCCTAAGTAACCTCACAATTTAATTCTAGACCTTCCTCTCCCTCCTCCCTTCCTTACACTTGAGTGACTACTAAATAACTTGAAATGGAGCCCATCGCTTGACAATCCGCAAGCAGATTTAATGGCCCGACTACGTGGGTGTTGCTAATAACTTATCAGTGACTAACAATTCCAGCACTTGATATCAGGACTATCTTGACCCAGTTCATGGTCTTGCTGAGATTAATAGGCCTGAATGATTAAACTGTAATTTATCACTTGACTACACTGCATGGTGATTTCTGCAGCTTCGTGTAGGGTGTGAAGGAAATTGGAAAGTGATAATATGTTAAACAAATGCCATCTATTAGTTCAACTAAATATATCTGTTCAAAGCAGAGTGGAAGATGTGTGCAGAGAAGGGGATGCACTAAATCTCTCCTTTATGTAGAGCAAGCATATTCAAAGGTTGCTGGAGATGTGATTTAAATGTATATTATTGAGTTCGGTTTTTACCACACCTTTTTCTCGGTGGCTTCCAGCCAGATTAGAATATTTAAAATCTAATGCAAAATGACTTTCAATATCAAGTGGTTGCCAGTGCATGCAAAGTGCTATTCATGGCGCATTACAAGTGCTGCCGATGAGCTGGTTGCTGATGCCTGCAAACCCTCTTGGGCCTTTACCTGCTGCACACCTGCTGTGATGTCAAAGTGGGTATATCTGTTACCCACAAAGTGGGTAAGTGGGTATATCTTAGCCAAAGTTTCCTCATGCTAATCTTCCATCCACCCACATACCTTTCTCCATCCATGCTGTTACAGGAACCTTCTTGCCCTTGCATAGGAAACTGCCTATCCAGATGGAGATGGGTTTCCAACAAGTGGACTTGTATCCTCTCTTCCTCCTTTCCTTGGTGCATCCAACTTCCATTGGGTACTTCTGGACATTTGTTTTTGAGTGGCATAGGAGTTTCTTCAGCACGCTTGAGACCCCATTCCGCCAATCCTAGCGATGATTGCTTCTACTCCAAATTGCTGACTGGCAGCTATGGTTGGTGCAGTCCAAACAAGGAACTGCACCGCAAAAACCACCCGTGCTAGCTTACTACTGCAGAGCTAAATCATCCTGGGAGGAAACCACCGAAAGGGTCATTGGGAGTTAAATGTCTCTGATAACCTAAAACCTTAAATGGAACCGGCTCACTAACATCTCTGTAAAAATATCTATGATTTGTGTATGAGCCCAACCGAGACATAAATATGAATGTCAGGCCTATAAAGCAGGTCACCGGAGTCATAACTCAGAAGAAACACAGAGCACCAGTGATGTTTTACATTTTGCTTACTGCTGAAACAGTTATTTGACTGGAGCTAAGGCTGAGAATTCCAATGACTTGAATACCCATTTGACAGAACCTTAGTGGTATTGGGGCTGCAGGAATGTGTGACTCTCTTACACCACTTTAACAGTGGATGCTGAAGGTCACAGATAAGGAGCCAACACTGGTATTGGCTGATAATTGCTCCATCCAGGAGCTGGGGCTGCGCTGGCATGGGAAGGTGCTGCATGTTAATATGCATATGAAGCTATTTTATACCAAGTCAGATTATCAGTTCATTTGGTCTAATTCATTTAGGCATGGGAAGCCTTTTTGGGCTCAGGGACCACATACCTGTGATGGTTGTAGCCAAAGCCGGAAGTAGGTATGGCATGCCTTCTTTCTCCCCTTCATTCACCCATTAACTATCATTCTTCTATCTATGTTCTTGATCTCTCTCACATCATCCACCATCTTAGGAAAGAGCAACATAGCCTCAAGCACATACAAAAAGGAATGCCCCTTTTTCACTCCTCTCCACTCTCACACATGTCACTGTCATCCATCTTCCACCACCCACACTCTCATACATTCCTTCCATCTACCAATTTACACACTTTCCTCCATTCTCATACTTAGCTTCCATTTGGGGGAGGGGGGAATTTCTTTTTCCTAGCCTACAAGGGAAGGGAAATGAGCTGCTATGGCAGAACTAGAACCCTCTTGTTTCTCCACTGGCAGCTTGCTTTTCCTTCTATGTTGGATGGTCCTTGATCAAAGTGTTGCTGAGGGGATGTCAAAGTCCATGTTAGTTGAGACTGTGGGACCCACGTCTTTTCTATTCCAGTATTGTCTAATCCAGGGGTCGCCAAAGTTTTTGTGGCTTGGGCTGCTTCACGGTCCCGCAGATGCTGTGGTCAGCCGGAGTGTGCGCGCATGCGCAAAAGCTATTTCTGGTGCAGAGGAGGCGTGTGCAGCTTCCTGCAGCCAATGGGAAGCCGGCCAGCATCGCAGAAGGCAGTCCCCACTCTGCTCCACGCCAGTTTAGCGGGGGTCCCCAAGCAGGCAGCGGGGGTCCAAGGGCCGGTTAAACGACCCCCATGGGCTGCTTGTGGCCCATGGGCCTTAGGTTGCCAACCCCTGGTCTAATCCAACTGGCAGCAGCTCTATAAGATCTAAGGCAAAGGTCTTCCCCAACCCTTCTACCTGAGGTGTTCTGGTTTTTTTAAGATGAAGTTGTCAGGAATTAATTTCTGCACAGAATGCATGGTGTCCAACAGTCAGCTATTGCCCCAGCCTATGGGCTTCTCCCATGTTGGATCTGTGGCTTCCAGCCAGGATGGATTTGATTTAAGTCACTAGTCAGTAAGGCTTGATTTAAATCACTAGTCAGTAAGACTTGATTTAAATATTTTTTTTACAGAAAGACTCATTCTTGCTGGTATAATCTTAATATTTACAACCATATGAAGGTTTCATTTTTTGAATAATAAATTTTCAGAGTAGTTTTTACAGTTATATCAAAAATTACTGATTTGGTTATACTACTAGAAATACATAGATAATTATGAAATTATGGTGAGGTTTAATAAGTTAACTGTTTATATTTGGACAACTTTTCTGCTGTACTTTATTGGAAGGAGAAAAATAATCATTTCCTTAATAACCTTTTAAACAATTTATTTAACTAAAACAATAACATGATAGCATATGTATCCATGTTTGTTAACTGATGTGGTTAAACATTAAAAAAAAACTTAGACTGAGTTTTAGCACACTTGATAAACTTAAAACAAATCCTTATTTCCTGATGAATAGCCTTTGGACTACAATGTAACTTAAATAGAAGACTATATTTAGAAAGATTTTTCCTCCAAAAGCATTTTATTTTAAAAATCCAATTTAAATCAAAAAAATCCGATTTAAATCAAAAAAATCCAATTTAAATAAAAAAATCCGATTTTTTTTTTTAAAAAATCATTGATTTTTATCCACCCTGCTTCCAGCATTACTGGAATATGGTATAAAAGATGCCTGCTGTGGCAGATCCCATACCATTAAGTTATTGTCAGAAGGAGCCCTAAAACAGCCCACATTGCAAGCTGAAATATTACTGTGTTAATCTCATTAAGGCTTCCCCCCCCCATTATGTATCTTCATGGGTTCCTCTGCATCAGAAATGTGCCCTGGTTTAGCCTAACATTCAATTTTAAGTACTACGTTGGCCCCATTCGGATGTAATAAATATCAAGTCACGAAGTATGACTTGCTTATCCACACTGTGCATGGGTTCCATATTGGTGCACACAGCTGAAGATCTCTCATGTTGCTCCTCCCATAGCTGCGCAGGGAAACAAACCACCAAGAGGCTGGCCTAGTGTTATATCTGAACCAGTGGTTGTGGTTCATTTATCTCCAAACAAACCATGACCTGGAGCCAGAGTCAGTTCAGGAAACATAACACTGATAATGTTAAACCGCACTCCTTGGTGCGTTTCCCCACTCAACTAAGGGAGGAAATGGAAGCACTTTGAACGCACAGCTCATGCACAGTATGCTTAAACAAATCATACTTTGTGACTTAGTGTTATATCCGAACGCAGTCGTTGTGGGTGGATAACATTACCCAGCTCCAGGATACTTGGCAGCAGCTGAGAGCATGGAACTCCAATGCCTCTGTGAAATCAGCCTTCAGGTTGAATACAGCCAAATTCCGCCCAAAATAGACTGTCATGTTCCATGTTCCATCAAAGCATTTTTTCCAAGATTTGTGTTCCAACTTAATGAAACCCACATTGCCGTGGCCCATGCACTCGGAAGACAGTGGACTCTACTGTTTTACACGGAAACATGAAGCTGTCGTGAGTTGTTTTTTAATGTAGACTGCAGTCAAATATGGCGTGTTTTCAATTTAAAAAAGAAACTTAAATTGTGCCACCTCTATGCGAGTCCACGGAAAACTGGACTGCAAAGTGTGCCTTTACCATTTATTTTCCAACACAGACTTCTAATAAGTGCTGTTCCACTGGCAGTGTCTGTGTTAGAAAACAGGCAGCAAGTATATTGGGCATCCTGCTGTCTCTTAAATTTAATGAAAATGCTTTTAAGACTTGGTGTGTGTGTGTGTGTGTGTGTGTGTGTGTGTGTGTGAGAGAGAGAGAGAGAGAGAGAGAGAGAGAGAGAGAACACAGCAAGCAACACTTCACCTTTTCATCCCTCCCCCAACACCCCATTAGATTTTCAGCTCCATAGGAAACTAAAGAGCCCCCTTTGTCACTACAAACAAGGATTGGTGATTGAATTAGAAAGTGAGTGGAAGTCGGGGACATGGTCTATGTCAGCCTTCCCTAACCTGGTGTTGGACTCCACCTCCCATCAGGCTTAGCCAGCATGGCCAAGGGTCAGGGATAGCTATGCCACAGTGGACATACATTGGTACCCTCATGATTAGACTACTGTAATGTAGGGCTGGGCGATGTTAGGTTTTCAACATCATGATGCATCACCAGCCAATCATCACAATCTGGCAATACATCGCAATGTTGAAAGGGAGGAATAAGCTGCCTCATTTTTAGCACTGCAAGACGCTGGGATGAAGCCACCTCAGCTTGAAGCTGAGGCAGTTTCAATACAGCTTGCTCCTTCCACCCAGCACTTCTCTGCTGAGGGGCGGGCAGCCACACTCCCCTCAATGGAGAAGCTTAAAGGAAAAGCCAAGGGAGGAGCAAGCCCGGCTGATGCAGCTTGTTCCTCTCTCAGTGGTACAAGGGCCAGAACATGATGGTGGTTTCACCCGGCGGTGTATCACAGTTGAAATCGCTGCCGCTCCTGACTCCTGCCACCAGCTCCTGGCTAATAAAATACAAGCTACAGTTTGTTTCTCCCTTGGCACACTGGGCTCTGATGGCAGAGGGACTCAGGAGCAGCAGCGGTTTTACTCGTGATACACCGCCAGGTGAAGCAGCCATCATGGTCTGGCCTGCATACTGGTCCTGGGCAATGTAGAGACACATTGCCCAGGTCTACTGTAATGCCTTGTATATGGTGCTACCCTTGCACCTGGTTTGGAAGGTGTAGCTAAATATCTGCTCTAGTTGGTTATTATCTACTAAAAACCAAGATCAGGATTTTGTTGGTGACATTTAAAGCTCTAAACAACTAGGAAACAGGATACTTGGCAGACCACCAACCCCGGTACAGACCAAGCAGATTTTCATGATCTTCTGAGAAGACCAAGTCAGTTATCACTTGGTGACAACACCAAAGCAAGCCTTCTCAGGGATAGTGCCCTCCCTCAGGTGGTTTGTGTGGCAGAGACAGTAATGACCTTTAAACATTGCTTTAAAACATGCAGTATATGTTTACCTAAGCTTTCCTGGACTTCGATTCTCAGATTTTAATTATTATTTTTGTGTACACTGCTCAGTTTTACTTGTGACGTATAAATGTGTTTTCTTTTGCTCTCATTTCTCTCCAGCTTCTAGGAAATTGCATTGACTGTGGGTATTGTATTTTTATCATTTTATGTAAACCGCTTAGAGATTTTTACTATGTTAAGCGATATAAAACTTGACATACAAGTATGTAATGCTGAATACATAATACCCAGAGAGTTGGATCCCAGCCAACCTAAACCCAGGAATCATTGTCTGTAACACCAATGGTATATGTTTGATTAGTATTTTTGTATTAGCAGACATGTAATGACATAAAGCTCAGGGAAATTTAATAATGGGTTTGGCAGGCTCCTGCTGAAGGAAAGAGGCAGCCCAGATGGCTGAAAATGGCAGCCAATAATGTTTTGTTACATGTCTGCACAAAACTCATTACATGTGCATAAATAACAATCTCTTTAACTGCTTCTTCACTATATTTAAAACCGTGATGATATTTGGGGGGGGGGTTCCTGTTTTTTTAATGAGGCCGCTAAAAGACACATTTTTCTGTGAAATGTATTTATCAGCTATAAAGAAGATGCAATTAGCAGCTTACCCTTTTATTTTCAGTTTTGTTGTATATAGTATAAAGAGTAAGAAATGCTATCATCTCAGCCCTTCGTTGTAATGCTAAACAGACGTCAGATGTGCTTACACATGTGGCTTTTCATGGCTGTGGCAAAGGGATTCTTGCACCGTGTGAGATTATTATTATTATTATTATTATTATTATTATTATTAATTCAATTTATATACCACCCTTTAGCAGAAAATCCCAGGGCAGTGTCTGAACCCTAATAAGCAGAACCATGGATTATTGAAACAAGCCAACTTCGTAAAACCCAGGTTTGAAATTATCATAAATAGCTTAACTGCAACTAGTGAAAACAGAAGCAAAAAATTGTGATAGCATAGGGGAGAGGAGGGAATGTCAGCCCACAGCTTACTTATGCTTGTTCCCATAATAATAAACCATAGTTTGTCATTGCATCAAAGTACATCAAAATGCAACAGGAGCATAAGAATTTTATGTCACTTCTGAAAACAGAACACTTAAAAAAAGAAAAGTTCCAAATGGACAATTAAATTTTTTATAATGTATTTCATGTTGCGCATTTTCTTGCAAATAAAATTAAAAATACAAATCAGTGTATATAGATTGTTAGGAGTGCCGTCTACCTCCCATTAGTTGCAAAACTGTAATTTCATGTTGAATTTATGGAGCTGAAATAAACTAATAATCATTCATTAATCTGTGATGTGGTTCTGAAAATGGTTTCCAAGAT
This sequence comes from Darevskia mixta, assembly GCA_034641385.1. Classification (NCBI taxonomy): domain Eukaryota; kingdom Metazoa; phylum Chordata; class Lepidosauria; order Squamata; family Lacertidae; genus Darevskia; species Darevskia mixta. The sequence goes on from JAWWNH010000011.1 coordinate 25,367,837, forward strand.
ACTACTGTAATAAAATGCAAAGGCTGCTCATCTTCTTAACCAGCAGAATTTAAAAGGCTGACTCTATAGTTCTGCGTGATTCAGTCACCTAATGAGAAGCCGTCCATCAGCCCAGCCGTCACCTTAGTCCTTTCAAATGGCAACTAAATTCTTGCAGAGCCTTGTCAGGGTCACTTATTGATTACTAGTTCTTCTGAAGAACAGCATTCTTATTGATTCACCTACAGTTCACTACCTTCGCTTTTACATTTATTTATTTATTTATTTATTTATTTATTTATTTATTATATAATCTGGTTTGTTTTGCATTTTCATTTGCTTTCCTCTCCGTTCAAAAATGCCGAACCCGCTGGTATTTCTTCTGTGTCGGTAGTTCAATTTTGGCTACACAAACAGGAGCATGGGGAGACATATCTATATATATAAAATCGTTCAAGTTGGATGTTTGTTAACAATCACCTTTCTCCGTAACCCCTTGATCAATTCCGTTCAAATTTGGACACAATGTTCCATGCCCATATGGGAGTGATCATATGTACTTACATTGCACAAATACCACACCTTTCCCAGGTAAAAGTGTGATTTTGTGCAAAAAAATAGCGCCCTCCAGTGGACATTAAACAGCACAGCACAACACACGCTTTCTCTTTCATACTGTATCTATCTTACTTTTGCATTTCACCAAATCAGCCACAGCAAGGCGTGGCTCAGTCATCTACATTTATATATAATCTTGATTATATATGTACGTTTCTTGTGTCTACACTCGCAAATGTGCAAAGATGAATTGGGAATGTGGGATGTGTTGCTAGTTTAAATAATCATCTCTGCCTTTATTTTCATCGCTAGGTCATTTGGATGGCACTGCAAAAAAAATTATTGTTTGGTGCCTTGTTCAGTTGTGCGTAAGGTCAAGTTCACACTTTGCCTGTACATCTCTCATCACATTAGTGCTTGATGATGCACAGCTTTTTGAGATGATGTCGAAGTTCTGTGATGTTTTATCTATAATTTATTTTATTTTTATTTTTAATGTTTCCTTCAAGGAACCCAAGGTGATGTGCATGGTTCTCTTCCCTCCCTGTCCCCCTTTCCCATTTTATCATCTCAGTGACCCTGTGAGTCGGGTTGGGCTGAAAAGAGTGATTGGCCCATGGTTACTCTGTAAGCTTCATGACTCTCTCAGATCCTAGCCCAGTGGTGGCTAACCTTGGCACTCCAGATGTTTTGGAACTACAACTCCCATCATCCCTAGCTAACAGGACCAGTGGTCAGGGATGATGGGAGTTGTAGTCCCAGAACATCTGGAGTGCCAAGGTTAGCCACCACTGTCTAGCCTGATCCTCTCTTAAGTCCTTCACCACACTGGCTCTCATTCATCCTTGAAAACCATCCATTGGCTTTTAACAGGTGATGAGCATACATGTATGAACCAGCCCTTATTTTTAAGCACATGCTGAGTGTATACTGGTTTAGAGCCAGAAACATTTAAGAGGCAATGTCTAGTGGTGCCTGCCTGCTTGCACAACAGCAACGAGGCTTCTGGCAGAGCAGATTTGCGGGGTGTGGCAGAGAGGAAAAAGTCATCCTGTGTGCAGGTAGACCCCTACTTGTGCGATGATGGAGCTCACACTATGTGTTCCCCCTTTATTCCTTCAATCAATTTGAAGCAGTTGTGTTCGGTGGCCAAAACAAGCACATAAGTGATACGTTTCAGTTTACGAACAAAATGGTCCAACTTACTCCAACTTGTTGCCTTTTGTAAATTTAGGGGTTGGATCAGAAGGTAAGCCTGCAGTCGCCGGAACTGAAAATCAGTGGGAGAAAAATGTTTTAAGCCTGCCGTGTCTGCCTTGGAAAACCTAATAAGGTCGCTTTGTAAAAATGATTAAACATTTCTGTACATTCTCGCTGCACTAGAGCCCATGATGATGTAATTAGCACCATGTGACCTTTGCTTTATGCTTCCAAATGGTATCCATAAATATTTAATAACACGGGAGACTCTCTGTTCTCTCTTCATAAAAGAAGGAAAGCTCTTGTCAGCCGCAGCGTGGCCTTGCCTTCGGAAGTCGCAGCACGGTGACTTGCTTGTGCTAAACCGTATCAAATCCAATTGCTTGCTTCCCCAAGTCTAACTAGCTTGAGTCAGCCGCGCAAGGAACTATGCAGCGCTTGATGAATTCGGGAGAAACTGCGTTTGCCTGCGGCTGCTTCTGCATCGCCTGCAGAACGGACCTGGGCCAGTTGCAGGGAACAAGACAATGGCTTCAGCGAAGTGCGATCCCACACTCCCAGAACATGAATGCGACTGTGCTGTTTATTTATTATTTAACTTTTGAAACTGTATGTCCTACCGTATCGTCAAAGCCTCTAGGCAGGGCACATGTCAGCAGTGCATGGCATGGTTGGGGCGCCATTTGTCTGGCTCTCCCCCCCCCCCCGGCTGGGTGCTGGTTCCCTCCTGCACGGTTGTGTTGTTCGCCTGTGTGCTGCTGTATTGTCTGCTGCTCACACAGTGCTGAATTGGCTCCCAGCCTTCGGACTGCACATGTAAAAGTGGACCTACACAGAGTAGCCATGACAACACAGCAAGTGGAAACCGGAGGGAACATGCCAGAAAAGCTATGCTTTTAACTTCAGGCCTCCTTTGCCTTGGTATTTAGGTTCCATCAGCCGCAAATGCTTAGTGCCGGCTTGTTTTACGGGGAGCTACTCCGTCCCTGCTCCCACTGCTCTCCAACCCCACCCCGTTGCAAACTCCTGCAGTTCCCATGAACCCTCCCCCATAGCTCTCCTCACAGCCATTCCCTCAGGGTTCACCCCAAATACACCTCCCAATAGCTTGCCCAAATCCCCCTTCCCTCACAAGCTCGACCAATCCCACCATGCCCCCTGTCACTGCTGCCACTGGTAAGGGGGCAACAGGAACAAATAGGAGAAATTTGACTTTCTCCCCCCTCTACTGCTAAGAGGACTTTACTGCTTTATTGCTAACAAGGACACTGTCTAAGAATGGTTCCTTCAGACTGCTTTGAAATAATTTAATAATGTTGTGCTGGCACATTACATTCATTGTGGTGATTCATTCATAAGATTTTCAATTGATACCTGATGTGCTCCTTCTCAAGCCTGGAATTTGAAAAGGGTTGTAGACTTGTGTACTCTTAAGAATTTGCAAGTTGTCTTTAAACTCTAAGCAGGAAGAGATGCAACATCTGATGTCAAGGTACTTAACTGTGTTAAATGTGGGCATCTTTTTTGCTGGGGGGGGAGCTGATTAGCATTTGAAACTGCAGCCCCCTTTGTAAACATCTGTTTTCACTCTTCAGATTCAAAGTAAAATGAAAAACATAGCACTCATGCTAGTTCGTATCAGAGTGTCCTTCCAAGTAAGCCACTGACTGTTCCCTGAGAGAGGAAAAACACCCCCCTTGTATTTCTGCCTGTATTAAATGGCTGGTTTGTTCTCCTGCTATGCTATGCAATGCAGTGTAATCATGACATCAAACGAATGGCTTAAACCAAACAGTAGATTCTGTTTTAACGAAGGATCAATGCTATTTTAAGATCATCTGCTTACCAAGGTGTGGTGTAGATGTGACTTCCCTCGTTTAAATGCCACTGAGAGGTCTTCTCTGTGATCCCCATCCCATGGAGAAACCGTGGTGCTTTGAATTTCTCCCAGAGCCTGTGCCTTCCATGCATAAGGCCCATGGTCCAATCCTGACATCTCCAATTAATGTGTATTATGGTAAGTTGCACTGGTAGAACATCCCTTTGCCTGAGATCCAGGAGAGGTGCTGCCAGTCAGTGGAAGCAATAATCATACTCGGCTGCAGCAACTCCATACACTTTCATACATCCATAACTTAGCCCTGTCACCCAAATAAAGAAACCTTAGCTGATTGATCATCTGTATTTTAATTTATTCTTGATACATTAAATATGCATAAATGTGCATATTGAAAACGTTTATGTCTGAAGAAAAAGAGCATATTTTGTACTTCACACTTGTGTTATAGCAGATGCCGATTTAGAAGAGGCATTTCCATGTCTTTGGAGGTTGCACTAGCCTAACTGCATTTTTCCAAAGTGCTAGTATTTTATTTCATTTTTATAAAACGTTTATTTTTAAACCTGCTGCCTAATTTAAGTAGGGGCACCTTTTTAAACAGATCAATCTAAGCAGCTGATTGTTGCAGCTGTAGTCTTACCCTATGCATCAACTGATGTACTGTATTGGAGTCTACAGGCATCAGTTTTGCCATGGTTAGCATTGGCAGACACTGGCTGAAGCAGCTGGTGACCCTGGGAGATAAGGAGCTTCCTGGGTTGACCATAATACTGCCACCATGGCCCGCATAACTCACTGAGCTTTTATTTTAGTGTATTAAAGTTCTTTTCAAGTGTTTGGTGACATTTATCCTTGATAGGCCATTTATGTAAATGAGCTCTTTAATGAAGTCTGCATTTTAAATTAGATACATTTTTATTTTAAAAGAAAATCCTCTGTGCTTTCTTATTCTTTATAATACTTGAATTAACTACGAATGTTTCTTATGGGGATACTTTTAATTCCCATCTCGTGCAGGTTAATCGCAGTAATAAAAAGAGCTTCCTTGCTTGTCCTTTAAGGGGTTGGCATACTAATGAGACTGTTTGGAAAGCTCTGATGAAAACCATCTATTTGCCTTTTTAAAAACACATTAAGTGTGACCTTCCTTTAAAATTGATATACCTCTGTCATTAATTTGGAGGTGGGAAAAGAAACGAAAGTGAGAGAAGCAACATGTTTTGCTTTTTATAGCAAGTCCTATTGAGGTCTGATACAGATTATGTTTGGGTTTGGTTTTTTTGCCAAATATGCCACCCAATAACACTCTGGTTAAAAATCTGTGTAGTGTTCATTTAACAGTGTCATCTGCTACCCTAACATAAAATTCAGTGTAATGCTCCCAAAATCAGTGTAATGATTGTTCACCTCTATATCTGCCTCCTTACATCTCACCCTTTAATATAAAGTCTCCCTGTCTTTCCCTCAGCAACCTCAACCATGGTTAATAGATCAAATGGATTTGGTTTCGTTTTGCATTAGGATCAAAAGACCTTGCTGGTCAGGAGAAATTAATAGGCCAAATTTCACTGTGTTGTGAATTCCATCTGTCATGTTTAGAATAAGGTAGATTTTAAAAACAACAACAACAAAAACTTTAACAAATAAAATAAGGCAGACGAGTAAGAAGTGAAGAATGTGCATATGTATACTTCGCAGAGACCACCAAAGTCACCGTGTGCTAAGGATTGCCAGCTAAGAGCTAAGCCACTCATCGCCCAGGATGACATCCAGTATTGTTCAAGTGGAATTCCACTTGAACAACAGGGCTTCCCTTCCTCTTCTCCCATGGAAGCGACCATCCCACCCAGAAAATCTTCTCAGGAGAGTTGGGGAACCTCCAGAACAGATTTAGGAGCACACAGGAGGCCTGGAGGGGGCAGGGAAGGAAGTAGAAGCCCATTACTCAAGAAGACGCCCATAGCACAATCAAGCAGGTCTTTTGCATGTCTCCTGCAGTTGTCTTCTTGGCTCATGATTATTAAATTCACACTGTAAGTGTTTTTGCCTCAACTATATGTATGTATGCTATATTTATATCCCACCTGTACATTCCTGTGAGGAAGGATAGACTAGAGATAATTACATGCCCATGGCCATCCACCTGGCTTTATAGCTAAATGGGGAGTTGAACGTGGACTTCCATCATCCAAGCCCAACATACAGGAATAATGTTTTGTTTTTGTTTTGATTACAGCACTATAAAACTTTTTTCCTGCTTCTTCATGTTTCCTGGGGCTTACAGGTTTGCTTGGATTGAAATCAATATTTCATCTAGTTAGCTTTTGGGAGATTAGGCGATACACCACAACCAAGCATAAAATCATTATAAAGCCTCTATAGGGTTTCATCTGTTACAATTATGAAATTGAAAATACATATTTCTTCCTCCTTTAGAGCATGTCCCTACAGCTGCTATTTGGTGCCTGGCAAAGTCTCTACCTGCTGCCATTTTGTGACTCGTGGGTCTTGCTCTCTGTTAAATTCAAATCTCTCAAGTGGACCTTGGGGGTAGGAATTTTAAGAGCCCCTGATATTGCAGAAGTGAAAAATAGCTCATTAAAACTGATGATCAGAGCATTCATGATGCCAGAAGAATGATACATTGAAGGAAAGGCAATAATACTGATACCCAACATTCTGAGTCCGCATATCAGCTAATTTACAAATTTTAATGTGATAATATGCTATCTACTCCTTATATCTTCCTTTCCCCCCCAAAAATGGTTCTCATTTACTTTCTCTCAAGATGAATTCTTGCCTGCACTTCTAGTTCACAAATTCCCTTTTCTAAAAAGGCTTCCCCCAAACCTCATATAAGACAACTGGCAAATTTATGAAGGAGAAAATAGGAGTGCGGAGTGTTTCTGTATTTATAGCTTTTGATGAGCTGAATAGAAGTGGAATAATAGGACAGATTTAGATGCTAAGACAGATACGTGCCATTGAATACAGCAGCCTTGCATCAACAGTGGGGGAACTGGATCCAGCCAGCCAAGTCCCCCACCTTCCATGGGCCAACATTGACAGGTGGGCAGGACCACACACCCGTCCAACATAATGATGTCAGGCAAATGACACCTGTGAAAGTTCATAGGGGGTCAGTGTAGCTGCCCATCAGCGTACATCTTCTCTCCAACCTCCTCCCCACTTCACTAATACCTAGTAATACAAGCTATCTATATCTGTTTCAATCACACAAAGTAGTCGTGTTAGGGGGCACTGATTTGAACTGGGGCTGCACTACAGAGGAACATGGGTCATCTTTTGCCCCTGTAGCACAACTCCAATCTATATCCAATGTAGGTCTTCCTTCCACTGCTATTAGCAGCTCTGGGAGGTTTAGTTTGTTTGTTTGTTTGTTGAATTTATATACCGCCCTATACCCGGAGGTCTCAGGGCGGTTCACATAAAATATTACAATATATAAAATAAAAATAAAAACAATAGCTCAATAACACTTTCCCTCCCCCCCCCCCAAAAAAGAGCCACATTTTAAAAGGGTACAGGATGTCAATCAGATCAATCAAAGGCCTAGTTAAAAAGAAACATTTTTGCCTGGTGGCTAAAGGTGTATAATGAAGACGCCAAGCGAACTTTCCTGGGGAGAGCATTCTACAGGCGGGGAGCCACTGCAGAGAAGGCACGTTCTCGTGTTGCCACCCTCCGGACTTCTTAAGGAGGAGGCACACGAAGAAGGGCCTCAGAAGATGATCTCAGGGTTCGGGTAGGTTCATATGGAAAGAGGCAGTCCTTGAGGTATTGCGGTCCTGAGCAGTTTAAGGCTTTATAGCTCAAAACCATAAAGGTAGCCAGTGCAGTCGGACCAGGATCTGTGTAATATGCTCAAACCGTCTTGCTCAATGTGTAATATGCTCAAACTGTGTAATATGGTTTGAGCAACCGTCTTGCTCAATGTGTAATATGCTCAAACCGTGAGCAACCTGGCCACTGAATTCTGCACTCGCTGAAGTTTCCGAACCGTCTTTAGAGGTTATTTAGATTGGTGCTGGAGCAGAGAGTTATATACAAACCCTTGCCCTGCTCCAAATCCAGCTCTCCCTGCATGTCTGCTTTTTGTAACTGAAAATGAGGTCAAGAATTCTAGCCATGGAAGTCCTGCACTTTGTCGTTTGACCCTTGACCTTCGCATAAAGAGCCAGGCAGACACTGGGAGCTGTTCTTGCCTGGGGGCAAGTAAGAAGTATATGCCCCTGGGTCACCCTATGCAGAACGCGCTGAACATCTGGTTCTAGTATATCGCTTTGTTAAAACAATGGAACAATGCTCTAAGTGTTCAAAAGCACAGGGGAATCCCAGCAGGTGTGTAGCATCTGAACATGACCTGAAATATAAGGTTTCTTTGAAATGGACCACAAAGATCATATTGGTGCCACTGAGCTCCATTTTCTTTGTGTGTGAAATCTGTGACCTCTGTGTGAAATCTGTGACTCTTTCGATCCTATCAGAGTTCTGCTTATAAAGCTTATAAAGCAAAGTTGTCGGCTCCAAGTATTTAAATCATCTTAATGCTATTATGGGCTGCATCAACAGAAGGCGACCACTTAGTTCCCATTGAAAATCAGTGGGAATATCCCATGGATTTCAATGGGAACTAAATGGTCACCTCATGTCCCTTCAGATCATAATAATTCCCAATATTGCACCAAGCAGGCATTGCCTTCTGACTTCGAGAAGCATCCTATGCAATCTTTTGCCATCTTCCTTTTCGATTTTCCAAAGAGTGACAGTATTTGGATGTTCAATAAAAATAAAAATGTTGCCTCGCTTTGGTAAAATGTGATGGGAACTTTGTAGATGGCAAGGGCTGTGGCAAGGAGACGGCATTCCTCATACTTAGCACCAAGCTATCCACTCTTGATCTTACAAACTACACCACTTTAGATTCAGGTAGGTAGCCGTGTTGGTCTGATGCAGTCAAAAGAAAAAGAAAATAAATAAAAAATTGTCCAGTAGCACCTTATAGACCAACTAAGTTTGTTCTAGTATAAGCTTTCGTGTGCATGCAGTATCTGAAGAAGTGTGCATGCACACGAAAGCTTATACCAGAACAAACTTACCGGTAGTTGGTCTCTAAGGTGCTACTGGACAATTTATTTTTTTATTTATATTTTTATTACACCACTTTAGGCATTGCCATATCACCTTTTGCATCAAGGGATTAGAGTGGGCTGCCATTCTAATTGCACTTCCTATTCCTCTTTTTTAATATGCCCACCTTTTGGATCCTACGCTTTCAAAAATGTGGTTCTGAGGTTTTTTCCCCCTTTTAAAAAAATAAATGCTGGATACAGGTACCTCTTCCACCTGCTTGCCCTCCAATGTTTTTAGATATTCCTGGAACTGGAAAATGAGCCTTGTTGTGATGCTCATTAAAACCGAATGGTCAGCTTTATAGAACTGCCAGTAATAATTTTGTGGGTGATGGTCCAAATTGACAGGTGCCTTAACTTTGAAGGTGGCACTTACCGGTATTTCTGATATGGTGATGCATTCGCTATAACTGCATATAAGCACACAAAAATAAATTCACACAGTGAACCAAGGTTGAAATCATCTCCCTGTACTTGTAACAGAATGAAATGCTTTCAGATTTATAAAATAGTTTCTGGAAGTGAGGCAGTCAAGTTGCCTGTGCCTAGTGGAAATGCATGAAAGGACAAAAATGTTTTCAAATAAATGTTAGATGGTGTCAATGGAGAATGTGTCATGCAGTTGGCTTTTTGGTTAGGTGACGACTGGTCTTGATACGTTGGTTTGAGTTCAGAGGCAGGTTCTACATGGCACAAGTAAGAGAAATTTAGGTAATCAGGTTTTACCATAGTCCACAGATAATCTGAGCACCAGCTTAATAGCACAGTCCAAACGCAAGATCCACCAGGATGCGAGTTTGGATTTGGCAGTTCTTGGGCTTTCTCGACTGAGCCAGGGCTCAGCTTGGACTACACCAGTACAAGTCACTCTCCCCAGCTTTGCCAGGGCTCAGCCAGCAGAACTTATACCAGTTTAAGTCCTCAAAAGGGGGTGTTCTGGGGACAGGATGGGGCAAAGAGAGACTCACATCTATCTTTGTTCAATATTTTATTGTGTGTTGGATTAAACAAGTGCTCCTGTGAACATAGGAGTCTTGAAGGCTTAACACTTGTTGTGTTGTTGTTTTTAAAAGAAGTGGCCAACATTCTGAAATTACAAAGCAAAACTTAAAAGTTTGACACTATCTGAAGTGCAGGCATATCACTTGCCCACCTGGGGAGTCAATGCATCAAGGGTCTTCTGCACAATACATGGTTATTGCTTTTCAAAAAAAACTACCATAGATACCAGTCAGTTTTCTTGTAGTTGCTACAAGCTTGATTGAAATTGCAACTTGTGATTTATCCAATGAACTCCATCTTTTTAAATAGGCAGCCTGTATGGAGGGTTAATTGGGAGCCAGAGCAGAATTGCCTTGGGGTGACAAGTGTATATTCACTAGATGTGTTGTTTGTTCTTTCTGCATATGTACCATAATGAACAGTAGCCAGAGAAATAGATCTGTTAAAAGGCTTTCTCATGCTAAGAATATTTGCAATTGCTGTGACAGTGCAACACTGCCATCTGTCGGCTAACACATATTTCTTTTTCTTTTTTTAAGTTAGACACAGATTCACTTGAAACTAAAAGGTGTTCATAAAGATGAAAGCATATTTCAGAATTATTTAACAGTCCAGTTTAAAAATCTGGACTTTGTGAAAATTATTTGAATTGATTGTAAAGGCATGGACTCAGGAAGAGCTCCACATGAACAAAGAAGGGAAAATTAGGGTTGTTCATGCATTACACTGACCGCAGATGCAAGCTGTCTCCATACTTGCATAAGTGTTTGTTTGAAAGTGTGTACATATGTTGATCTGTACAGCTCAACTGTTGTATACACAGACTGTACACTCGTTGAACATTGCATGTGAATTACTGGACAAGTGTATAGCTCAGATATTTTTGTACATAGATTCTATATTCATCAGATGTAACAGATAAACACACCTGATGAAGATCGCATGTACACAACATATTAGGGCGTGTCATTTTAAAGGTAAAGGGACCCCTGACCATTAGGTCCAGTCGTGTCCGACTCTGGGGTTGTGGCGCTCATCTTGCTTTATTGGCCAAGAGCCGGCGTACAGCTTCCGGGTCATGTGGCCAGCATGACAAAGCCGTTTCTGGCGAACCAGAGCAGCGCACGGAAACGCCGTTTACCTTCCCGCCAGAGCGGTTCCTATTTATCTACTTGCACTTAGACGTGCTTTCGAACTGCTAGGTGGGCAGGAGCTGGGACCGAGCAACGGGAGCTCACCCCGTCGCAGGGATTTGAACCGCCGACCTTCTGATCAGCAAGCCCTAGGCCAGTGATGGCTAACCTTGACACTCCAGATGTTTTGGGACTACAACTCCCATCATCCCTGACCACTGGTCCTGTTAGCTAGGGATAATGGGAGTTGTAGTTCCAAAACATCTGGAGTGTCAAGGTTAGCCATCACTGCCCTAGGCTCTGTGGTTTAACCCCCAGCACCACCTGGGTCATTTTAGGGAAACTTAATTTTTGCACATTTCTTCAGGGAAGCTTAAAAATGTGTTTTTGGGTGAGGAATTAAAATTCAACATACCCTAACAACAAATGGAACCATAAACCATGAAGTTACTTCAGTTCAGGATCAGTTTATTATCTGTGCTGTGGACAAGGCTGGTGTCCTAATGCAGATTGTCCTGCCATTCCCTTTATGGTACAGAAAAGCTCCAAATATCCAGGAACTTACCAGTAATAATAATCATAATTTTTTATTTATACCCTGCCCTTCCCGGTTTAAAAACCGGGCTCAGGGTGGCTAACAGCAAATATAAAACATTGATTAAAATGTGACTTAAAAACAGCATAAAACAGCATAAAATACAACATAAAATGCAGCATCAATATCAATAAAATTCAAAAATTCAGGGGTCATTTTTTTGGGGGGGGGGACCCAGTCAGTAGACATCAAATGATCACCAGGGTTAACTGGCCAAGTTGGTCCTACCAGGGCCAGCAAGGAGACCAGGGAAGAATTTAAATGTGGGGTCCCAGAAAGGGTTTCTTCATAGAAGAGGAAAGGAAAAGGGGGATAGAGGATCAGGCTAATTCAAATTGAAGGCCAGGCGGAATAGCTCTGTCTTACGGGCCCTGCGGAAGGAGATAAAGTCCTACAGGGCCCTAGTCTCGTGGGACAGAGCATTCCACCAGGTTGGGTCCATCACTGAAAAAGCCCTGGTGAAGGATAGTCTGGCTTCCTTAGGGTCCTCTGCGGGACATACCAGGAGAGGCGGTCCCGTAAGTACGAGGACCCTAGGTCGCATAGGGTAGTGTTATGCTCAGTTTTTCAGGGCAGGAGCTCTTCACGATAGTCCCTATAGCCACATGCCCAAGGAAGTGTAGCATTTTTATTATTTAAGTATTATTATTATGATTATGATTATGATTATTATTATTATTTCTATACTGCTTTATATTTTATGGGGGGGGGTCTCAAAGCGGTTTACAACTTATATTGAAGCATCAGATAAAACAATCCAGAACAAAACATTCAGTATACATTCAGAGCAACATAAATAACAGGAAACTAAAATATTACCTTAAAGATTTCAAAATAAAATATTACAAAAGAGGTCAACTACAGAATGCACATTTAGTGCAAATGTTAACAAAATAAATGACAAGCATTTCAAAAGGAAACTTTACTAAAGTAAATCAAATATAAAATACACATTTAAAGCAGCATAATTAGCAAGAGAATAAAATATTATCATAAGCCTAGAACGTATCTGCTGCTGTTGCTGCAAATCCTGCCAATGGTGGTTCCTGGCGGGTGGCGGCTGTGGTCACTCAGGCTCGATGATCTGGGTCTGCACCAAGAGACAGCCAAGACTATGCCATTTATTAGGATCAGCATGGTTCTAATGCTGTGCGGAGTTCCCTGAAAGTAAGCTCCACTGAACTCTGTGGCACTGACATCTGACTGCATAGGTTGAACCTGTAAAATACGCCGAGCTTTAACAAAAGATCTTAAGCCAGCTGAAATGCACCCTTTAGCAATCTTGCAAAGATGTAAATTGCTAGCATGAAGTAGGAACCCTATCAAAGAAAAGGAAAAGAGTCTCCAGCCTCCACTTGATTATTTTCCTTGTTCTCACTTCATTAGCTTGGCAAATAAGGAGCCTTTTGCTCTGAAAGGAGTCTTGGAGCTTGGCTCCCCACACTCCCCTTCCTTTATACCACTGGCTAAGAAACCTTTTGAAAAACAGTTTTGCACACAGGAATCTTGATACAGTGGAACCTCGGTTGTCGAACGTAATCTGTTCTGGAAGACCTTTCGACAGCCGAGGCGCAATGGATGGTCGGCAATTTCACTGGAGAAAATTGAGAAACGCGCCTCAGAAGCCATTCAACTTCCGAGACGCATTCAAAAACAGAAGCAATTACTTCTGGGTTTTTGGCATTCGAAAACTGAAACGTTCGGCTTCCAGGACGCTTGAAAACCGAGGTTCCACTGTATGTTGACTTGTAATAACTTGGTCAACTCCGAACTCCTACAGACTTCAAGGAAAGTAGATTCCGGGATATGATTCAGGGAGTGGGCAGAAATCACTTCCTTGCATGGATGGAGAAGCCACTTACGATCCAAGGTACTGATATGAACTTGTATATGTGGCACCAAATTCTCAGCTCTTAACTGAGGCGATGAGAGGGAAGGGGTTGCAGGATACACACGACCTTTCGAATGTCAGCGAGATAAAAAGTTAATGGTCACAGAAGGTCCAGACATTTATATTTACTCGCACGATACACTGTCTGGAAAAACAGCGGAAAGAGCTTTTATAATAACCCGGCGCTCTCAGACAACGTAACTGCAACTTATGAAAGTAAGCTTCTCTTCTGAAAAGAATCAGGGCAAATTCTGAACACATTTCTCTCGCCTATTCATGCATTTGGTCACAGGCAGCCAATGCTAAGTTTAAGGATTGCATCCATAAATAGCTTGTGGTTAAATGGAGAATAAATATGTGGTGTGGGGTTTTTAAAGAAGGAAGAAGAAGAAGAAGAAGAAGAAGAAGAAGAAGAAGAAGAAGAAGAAGAAGAAGAAGCCTGGGTTATTCATTCATCTTAAAGCAGTAATGCAGAAAAAAGTAAAATGTAAAGAAATTGAATTTGCTGGGGAAGAGCTGGCAAATAGCATATTCCTTAAAATAAAATAAAAACACCTCCCACCATATCCATGGAAATAAATTCAGCTGAATGCAAGCAGGACTTGCTTCCAAGTAGGAGTTGCCAGCTGACCCCCCAAACCCTGGCCTACTGCTCAGTGTTGATCCACAATTATTATAAATTTTTGTAGTATGAGCATAGGCTAGCGTGTGCCATCAGTCCATCCGCACTGTTGTTGTTGTTTCCCCATTTGTTCTCCCACTCCCCCCCCCCAATGCTACAGCTTGTGTCTGCTGTTGAAACCCGGAACCTTTTTTTTTTTTTCCTGGTCGCCACTATTGGTCTGTTTTTCAATTTGCTGCATCAGTGGATGTTTCTGACTGGGCGTAGCAGCGTTCATTTTTTAACCCTTATTGTGCTGGGGGGGTTTTGTGCTTTGGCAGACGATGATATCGGTGCTGCATGTTAGTTCCAGCAAAGGTATTATTTGTCATTTATTTCTGTTCTCTCCCTCCCCCCCCAAAAAAAGCTCAGCAGCTTTGGGGCATCCCCCCCAAAAGCAAAGCAACTTTTGCAACCCCCCAAAAAAGCAAAGCAACTTTTGTGTGCCCCCCAAAAAAGCTCCCCCAAAAAGCTCAACAACTTTGGGGAGCCCCCTCAACGAAACCTCAACGAAAAGCTCAGCAACTCTGGGCACTTTGTGATAAATAAGTGGGTTTTGGTTTGCAGTTTGGGCACTCGGTCTCTAAAAGGTTCGCCACCACTGGCATAGGCATTGTCACCTGCTAACAAGGCAGAGCATACTTTTGTTCAAAACAGAGGAGCAACATCCAGAAAAAACGTTGGCAATCCTAACTTCCAAACACTTCTTTATCGCCCAATCCTATGCATGTTTACTTGATAAACCCCAGTGGTACAAATGAAATTCATCCCCACGTAAGTGCTGCAAGCAAGTCTCATTGAACTCGGTTGCACTTCCTTCCGAATAAAAATGTTTAGGACTGGGATATAAACTAAAGAAGCATCCGTGGACAGCTCTTTCCCATACTCTTACTTCCTGTTGCTTGGGGAATGTGCCAAGCTATTTTTATGTTTGTATATGTATTCCTTTTGATAGCAACAGACCAGCTAGGACTGTGTGATCAGTCACACCAACTAGGACTAATGGTTGCTTCATCTGAGTAATCCAAAGGCCCCAAACGCTCAAAAGTTCGCCTTAGCAATCTCACATTTCAGCGATGCTTTAAAAGTGATGTCAGGAACCATATTCACCAATGTAAGCTGCAAGCAAGATTCTATAAACTCGGGTCTTCAAAGTGGATCTGTGGATTCATCAAGCTGAAATCAGAGGCTGGGACTGCTAAAGAGCATTTCTACCAGAGGCTAAGTGACTGAAGAACTTCCTTAGCCTCCCCCCCCCCAAAAAAAAACATACAGATATCTGATGACGTGAGCATATATGAAGCCAGTTACTCAATAGTTTTACGTCATATGGGGGGGGTGAGGTAAAGGCAGATGACAGCTATTACACTGAATTACGTTCCTGTTTACTTTCACTGTCTTTGGGATCTTTTTTATGTCATCACGTGGAGCTGTTGTTGTTCCTGTTAGTAGTCGACCTTCATTTCCTAAGGGGACAACAGGCAGAGTTGCTGTTCCGCTTACCAGTACTTACTGTCATCTGTGCAGATCCTCCCAGAGCAGTGATCTCTACAGCTTGACCTTTGGAAAGAAGCCAGTGTCTACCCGCTGGGCCTCTTGCTGGGTTTTGACGCTGACTCTCCCTGCCTATAAACAGCTAAAACTTGAGATTATAAGATTTGACCTGGGATGGGGGGGGAAGCTTTATGTCTGGGCAGATTTTCTTGGAACCTACTTGGAGGGAAATGCTTTGCCAGTGAGAGGAGGGATCATTTTCTTGCAATTGCATTCAGATGCTGCAACTGCCACCTCCCCAAAAGGCATTGTTGAGAGTCATGATGGCTCAAACCCAGCGGTCCTCAAATGCACTCATTCGTTCACCACCAGTGGATTTCCTAGCATAGTGAGGACAGGGTCAAGAAAAGCCCACATCCTTCTCAGAGACACTCAGAAAGGTATCTGAAGAAGTGTGCATGCACACGAAAGCTCATACCAAGAACAAACTTAGTTGGTCTCTTAAGGTGCTACTGGAAGGATTTTTTTTTATTTTGTTTCGACTACGGCAGACCAACACAGCTACCTACCTATAACTCAGAAATTAGTAAAACTTCTCACTGCTTTCTGGAGTCTCCAGTTTCACTGTAACAGGCATGAGTCTTCATCCAGTTCGGTGATGGCAAGAAAGGCAGGATAATTTCAACCCAGTAATCCTGGGACTTGAGGTACCAACTCACATCCAAGTAGAACCTGCTCTTCATTCTGCTGCAGGTGATCTGCAGGTCATTTGCTAACTCTTCATTGGAGTTTGTTGTGGGGGGTTTTCAGTGGGGTGGAGTTGCAGTTGTTGCTTTCCTTAAATCGCCAGGTCCGTTGGCAGATAAACCATGGGATAAGCTTTGCAACACTCATGAAATGTCATTAGAAACCATGAAATTAGAGAAACTTGTTTCTGAGTCATTAGAAAAGGGATGGGGATGCTGTGGCCTTTGAGATGTTGTTAGAGTCTCTAGCTCCCATCATCCCCAGCCAGAATAGCCAATGGACAGGTTTGCCATCTCTTGCTTCAATACATCTTTCTATCATGTTGATTAGCTTCACTTTGCGGCCATAAGGACAAATAACTATATTTAAAAATTAAAAAATCACAGAAGTATGGTTTCCACAAGTCTTTCTAACTTACTTTATTATTTAGACCACAACGTGTGCAACTTTAGATAATGGATGACCCAGCCTTTCACCTCTGGCGTGGCGTGAAATGCAGAATAAATTCTGAAGTGGCTGTATTTGTCAGTTCTGTTTGTTGGGGTCAGTTGAGTTGCCAAGGACAAGTGAAGAGCCCCCTGAAACCTCAGCTGCAACCTGCTCTGCAATTGGCAATGTGAGAGGAGGACAAAGACTGACTGTACAGAAAAAGAACCTGATGTTCATGGGCTCTCGAGGTCAGTGCTCCCGAGCCTTTGCCTGCTCTTTGCAACACCATTGAGCAAACAAGACTCTGAGAGCAACAGCATGTTTTTCTCTCCATCTCCCTTGAAGAGGCATTTGATAGCAAGCTTAGCAGCTTGGATTGAATTGCTGGGGAGGCCAGCTGTTTGCAAGCATTTGATGTGTGCATTTGGCAGGTGGGTGGTGGGCAGTTTCTCCCTGCAAACTGGAAAATTCCAATTTCCGTTTTGAGCATCTGATTTGTTTCAAGGTGGTTTGAGCTGCGTGGGTGACTTACTCTACTGCTAGGAGCAGCACAGTGACAGGGTAGCACCCATTCCAACAGAACCAGAAGAAAATGAGAATAGGTGCACAATTTGGAAAGTATTCACAAAAGCAGCAAATCCCATGCATTTTGAGCTGAAACAAGCTCTCCAGCAGCAAGCATTGAGTATTAAACAGAAACTTCTTTCAAACTAAATGTTTCGTTCTACCTTGAAATATTCTAGGTTTCCCACTTTGCAATTAAATTTGATAAAAAAAAATTGCATTTATTTTTCACTTTCTGTGGTCTCATTGGGTGTAAAACCGTAAAATAACCATTTGGAAATAAAGTAATTGCCTGAAAATGACCCTTAAACTAGACTGGGACACTTAAGGTGTTTCAGGGGGTAAGCAAATTTGCAATTGCAATGCAGGCTGCCCATTTTGGGCGCAATTGTTCCACCCTGGGGGTTTTTACGTTTTGATGGGCAAGAACTGTTCGTACCTCCATCAGTTCCACTTAGAGCACCTATTTTCATGCTTCCTCCTAGTCAATTTTTCCCTAGAGGAGACACTATTTGTGTGATTTAGGAAGACATTCCTTGAGTACAAATTACCTTAATAACGTAAACAATTTTTCCAGCTTGCCAAACTTAATGGCTTTTCTACATCAGAATGTAAGTAAAATTAGGTCATTTGAAAAATTGAAAAGACAGTTGTGTAGCAAAAGAACTGCAACGAAACACAGCATTAGCTTATTTAAGACTGGTGTCATAAGTTGATGAGAATGCAGGTGGTTTCTGGTTTCTAAATAGCTTTTAGAAAGCTATTTAGAAACTGCCATTTGAGTTTCATGGCTGCCATTTGAGGTTAAAACAGAAATGCTGTGGGTAAGAAGTGTAACTGTGCACATCTCTGCAGAGAACCATGCAGCAAAAAGCATAGAATTTGATAAGGGGTTGGATGAACATGTAAGCCAAATGTTTTGTTTGAGGTAGTAACAGGTGGCACTGTTTTGTGGCGTTATTCCTCTCTGTGGTTCTGCACTGGATAGTTCAGTTGGTTGGAGCGTGGTGCTGATAACGCCAAGGTTGCAGGTTCGATCCCAGTATGTGAGAGGTTGTGCAGGGGGTTGGACTTAGTAATGAGTAAAAATAAAAACTGGGTACTGAAACAAAAGTACTGGGTACTGAAACAAAAAACCCCAGTTTTTCAGTGGCCCATAAAAGTATGCTTTCCGCAGAGTTTAAGGAAGAAGCGCAACAGAAAACCTTAACTTGACTAAAGCAGGCACCAGGAGTTAAAATAAACTTTACTAGCAGGCATTTAATTGCAAAAGGAAAGTAAGAACTCCCTGCTAGTTCTTTACAGTGACTCTGTTCACTGAACACTAAATATCCTTTATCAAAAGATTCTCATTCCTATACTCCCAGCCACAAACACTCCCACTCCCACTCCCACCAACTCCAAAAGCTAGGAGCAATAAACTCTCTGTAGCAGAGCCTTAAATACACCCAGTGACGCCCACGCTTCAGCCAATTAATGACAAATCACAGACACCTGTATAACTTAAAGAGACGGCATCGGTTTTAGACATCAGACCGGCCTAGGTATACTTTTTAACATCCAACACTTAGATGATCTTCAGGGACTCTTCCAACTCCAGAATTCTATGATTCTATGTTTAACCAGGTTGCAGTCATAAACTGATGAGCAATATGTAAATGAATCAGCCTAAATATTTCAGGGCCAACTCTATGAGGCAACGGGGTAGAGTGATCTGTTTCGGCATGCTGGGAGTGGGAGATCAAATAGATGAAGCCAGGAATTTGGTGTTTAAATGCTGCAGAGTGAGCCCTCATGATAGGGCCGGGGGTGCATTTGGGCTCCACTTCAGGCTGTAGAATATCTTAATCTGGGTCAAAGGGCCACAAAACAGAGCACTACGGGAATAAATGATCTGTATAAACAATTGTAGGCTCATATTTCTAACATTACACAACTGCAGACTGGTTCCACACCGCCACCTCCGAACCCTGAAGGCACTTGATTAACTTAGTGGTTGAGTCTCCCTTGAAACATTCCATCCAGGAGTTTGACAAGACTTATCAGGAACCTCAGCTGGTTCCTTGAGCCACCTCCTCTCTGATTCTGTTTCGCCATGGCTGTTAACATTGTAATTGAGAAGCCAGAGAGGAGGAACACCCCAAATATTCAAAACTGGCCCTAGAGAAGCCATCAATTAACTTGCAAGGAAATACGACAAAGGGAGTGAAAACCAATAAAAGAGTAGCACAAAAACAAAGCCATTGACTGACTTTGAATGGTTGCCAAAGAGAAGTTCTGTACTTTTTAAAATGGCATCAATCTGGACAAAACTCAGGGTCCACCATGCACTGCTTGGTTCTCTGTAGCAATCAAAGCACAAACCTGCGACAAACTCATTTCTGTATCATTGTATGCCCGTGGACAGATATTTTATAAAAACAAATCTGAAACTGGGGTTGTTGTTGTTTTTACAACTGCTCGTTCAATCAGATGATCCAGATTATACTTCAGAATTATTTTGGACCTCCCTTCTCTTGGAATTAAATTAGCTATGCGTCCCATTATGCTCACAAATCATGTTTGCATAAGCCTGCATAAATGTTTTGGGTTATTAGTTGGAAGCGACAGCCTCATTTTGCAAATAACAAAATTTGCAGGATTCTGGAGAGGGGTATTAGGATGATAGAGGAATTCTGAAGAGGGAGTTTACGGAGGATAAAGGCATCAAGTTTGGCTCGCTCTAATTTGGCCAAAATCAGTAAACCAGAAATTCAGCAGTTGCTGTGCTTGAATCTGCCAAGTCCCAGCTTCTGCCAATGTTAAATGTTGGAACAACTTTTCATCGTGTTTTCATTTCAATCTGCACAGAGGAGGGAAGTTCATAAAATTGACACCGAAAAATATAGGAGGGATGGACTTAGGCAACTAAATACATTAAGCACTCTGATCCTAGAGAGGCAGCAGTCAGCTCTCCAGTTGTTATGATCTTGAAGACTTTCCCCCCATTTTTGGTTTTTCCATTTGTTTCTATGGAAACGCTGAGACGGAAGAGACGTCCTGCCAGGAAAAGTAAAGTTGGAACCCTTGTAAAAATACAAAAAACATCCTCTTGCTAGGGAAGCAGAAATTAGCATTTGCCATTCTCCTTGCCAACAACACCTACAAGAGTTGGGGTCCAAAAGGCCTGCGGGGATTCCCGCTGCCCCGCCCCCATTAGTAAAGTGCTGTGAACACAAAGACAAGAGACCTGCCAAAACTGGAACTGCAATCCATCACTCTTCTCTTTAAAAGGAAGCAGGCCACTTAGGGCCAATTTTAACTCTCATGAGAATCCAGTGGTAAAAGCTTTTCCTGGACCGTGTTGCAATGAGCAAATGCCTGTTTGAATGCTCCCCTATGCTTGTATATTTATTGTTTACATTTATATCCCACCTTTCCACATCTCCATGCTCAAGGCAGCTAACGGCATTGAATGCAACACAAATCCGAATCAATATATAGGGCAAAGAGGTTAAAAAAGAGCAGAAGAAGATAGTTGGTACTAAGGCCTATGTTCATGATCACTTATGCCATTAAGAGTATTGAGAGCGCTCTCTGCTATGTTTACATTGGAAAGCTTAGTAGTAAAGTAAATGGTAAAAGGTGCTGGGCTGACATTGGATGAAAATCCTCTCTCCACAGCTGTCAGCAAAAAGAATGATTACATTTGGTCATACCCTTCCCTGGCTGAATACACAGCTGATCAGCTGAGCTGGGTTTTATTTGGCTTATTATTCTTACAAATTCAACAGTTACCTGAACATCTGATCTATTGGCTCTCCATTCTGGCAGTGCACTTGGGAGAGAATGTAGTGTTCCCTTGCGTACGTTGGGCAATTCAGCATTCCTGTTTTTGGCTAGCCGCACAAAACCCCCAGCATAAACAAAGAAAACGGTTAACAAGCACAGGTAGTGGCTCCTTGAAATGCCCCCACTTTTCCTGGGTCCTCTAGAGGCTTGCCAGTACAGATGTACATGCAGCTGGCCTTAGTTGCTATGTTCAAAAGATTATGCTCTGCAAATATTAGACAAGAAGCAGATTCAGGTGTTTGCTCGTGTTTTCGTGAGCCGTCAGCTCAGTTTATGAGACCCTTGCTTTTTGCTCCATTTCTGTGTGTGAGGCTCTTCCCACATGCAGCAGAATGTGGCAATGTAATGCAATGCACAACAGGCTGTAGTTGTGTGTTTTGCTGCTGCTCAATGGGGAAAGTTCCCTGCGGGTTTTGCTTTATTTGTTCTTTGAAACGGGTGGAGAGCCTCTGGCCCACCAGGCTTTCATATCCCGCCCCAGCCCTCTCTCCTAAGAGAGGATGTGGCTAGAATAATCACCTGTAGTGTGCCTGTTTTCTCTCTTTTTAAAAAAGAAACTTTACAAGTACATGGAAGATAGCATTTTCTGATACCACACTATCTGCAGTCTAAAGTGGCATAGTCTACTTAGAGGAATATTGTCAGGAGCAGGTCAGTAATAAATCACATGTTGTCAGTGAAGTTAACTCTTTATTCAAGGAAACAAGGTCAGCTCAGGAGGCCACGCCTAGTGAGCATAACAACTCATCCCAGCAGGTCTTGCCCCAATGAGGCTGTTGCGAGGACTGAAGGTCCCCACCACT
Source organism: Darevskia mixta (assembly GCA_034641385.1). Classification (NCBI taxonomy): domain Eukaryota; kingdom Metazoa; phylum Chordata; class Lepidosauria; order Squamata; family Lacertidae; genus Darevskia; species Darevskia mixta. Next base: position 25,389,717 of record JAWWNH010000011.1, read on the forward strand.
CTCTAAAACTCCTCCTTCCCTGGGTCCTTCCACAGGAACCTGAGGCTCCTTCGTCCTGCCTCTCTTTGCTCCACCCTCTTCATTCCTTTGTGCTGGTCACAGCAGGAGGAGGAGACCCCTTGGCTTCTTCACCAGCCTGACTCATCTCTGTCTCTTGGCCTACCTCCTCTCCACCCTCCTCTTCTGCCTCTGGTTCTGGACTGCTCTCTGCCACAGACTCTTCCTGCTCGCTAAACCCTGTTACCGCTTTGGCTTCTGACATCTCCCCCTCCCAGTCTTCTCCCTCTGACCACTCATTATCGTCCCACCACCAAACCCTGGGCTCTGAGCCTTTTTCCATTGGCCGTTCAGCTGGTGCCTCCCACCACTTCTCGGCATCCAGCCACTTCATGATAAATATGCACTCAGAACTCTGAACCCCCCCCCTTTATGTTTTGAGAAGGGAGCTTGAGATTTGTGCAAGTTTGCTTATTTTTGCATTTATATCCCACTTTTTTCTCCAAGGAGCTCAAGGTGATCTACATGGCTCTCTCCCTCCCCAATTAATCCCCCACAACAACTCTGTGAGTTAGGTTGGGTTGAGAGACACTGGCCAGCCCAAGGTCACCCAATGAGCTTTATGGCTTGCGGAGGGGATTTGAACCCTGGCCTCAGGTCTCAATACCCTCGTCCTTCTCCACTGCTCCTCTAAGCAATACAGACGACTGCAGTCAGAAGAACAACTATAGCAGTTATTTTAAGTAATACCACTGCACTAAAGTCATTGAGAAAGTGGCAAGGAACCGTGGGAAAATGCAGCACAGGAGAACTTTGGAATCTCCTTGTGAAGAGAACAATTAAACAATGCAGCTAAAGAGTACAGTCGTACCTCAGAAGTCAAACGGAATCCGTTCTGGAAGTCCGTTCGACTTCCAAAACGTTCAGAAACCAAGGCACGGCTTCCAATTGGTTGCAGGAAGCTCCTGCAGCCAATCGGAAGCCGCGTCAGATGTTCGGGTTCCAAAGAACGTTCACAAACCGGAACAGTCACTTCTGGAATTGCGGCATTCGGGAGCCAAAACGTTAGACTCGCAAGGTGTTTCAGAACCAAGGTACGACTGTATTTGAAATGGTATGAGGCACTTGCTGCCATGAGACCAAAAAAGAGAGACTTTGATAAGGATGCAGCAGAAGCACAAATAGATGCTGAAGAACTCACACTATAATTCAAGTGGAGGTGCTTTTTCTTTAAGAATCAGCACTGAGCTGCAGGCCTTGATCTCTCATTCTGAATAATTACTGTGTTTTTAAAGAGCCAAATCTTTGTCACATTTATTTTAAAAAATACAGTGCATTAGTGGAGTGTAATAATTTCGCTGCAGGAATAATTACTAGCTATTATGGTCTTGTTTGACAGATGCTGCATTCAATTTAAATACAAGTAACTAGGATTTGACAATCAATTTCTTGTTATGAAGCTAAATGACTTCTGTATAGGCATGTTAGCAACAAACATTATTTTTTTGCCTGCTGGTGTAATTCATAGGCTGCTGTTGACATTTCTGGGTACTAAAGGAGCAGAATGCTTCCTTGCAGAGAAAACCAGTCTTGCCTTAACAATGGGCTGTAACTCTTCCCTCATGATGAATAGCCCAGTCCAAAACCCAATCATTTTATTGTGCATCTTGGGCCAGGTCAGTCACTCTGCAAAAATAGGATTCCCAAGGAGCCCTGTTGAAAAGATGCCTCATAAAAGCCACTAGACTTTGAAAACTAGCTCGTGGTTGATTTGTGTTAGTAGCCTTCTTCAGGCATTCTTCTTCAGTGCTGAGACATCAAGGGAGGGGTGAGCTGTGGGGATGAGTGAGCCAGCTCCGTGTCCTTGTCCCTCCCTATCCTCATTGACCTCAGCAAGTTGGAGGATTAAACTCTTGAAGGGAAGAGACTCCTGTAGATGAAGGCTCCCTGCAATTCTTAGAACCCAAGTTTTCCAGGGTTCTAAAGCACAGGGAAAGGACACGGGTGGTGCTGTGGTCTAAAACCACAGAACCTAGGGCTTGCCGATCAGAAGGTCGGCAGTTCGGATCCCCGCGACGGGGTGAGCTCCCGTTACTCGGTCCCAGCTCCTGCCAAACTAGCAGTTCAAAAGCACGTCAAAGTGCAAGCAGATAAATAGGTAGGAAGGTAAACGGCGTTTCTGTGCACTGCTGTGGTTCGCCAGAAGCGGCTTAGTCATGCTGGCCACATGACCCGGAAGCTGTCTGCGGACAAACGCCGGCTCCCTCGGCCTATAGAGCAAGATGAGCGCGCAACCCTAGAGTCGTCCGCAACTGGACCTAACGGTCAGGGGTACCTTTACCTTTTTAAAGCACAGGGAACCTCCAGCAGTACAGATGGCTCCCCTAACAAGTTCATCCCCCAATTCAAAGCAAGTAATAGAAATGTGACAAAGGGGGAAAGCTAGCACCGTGCCCACCCTACCCCTTGTGTGTTTTAACACCAAAGATTGCCTGAATGTGTTATTTGGGGGGGGTTGTGTAGCCATATTTATATATTTGAAATTTTGTGCAAGGGTTTTGAACTGGAGGGGAAGCATTGACCTGTGTGAGCTGAGCATTTGAGCTGAGCAATGAGCAGGAAGGTATGAAGGGAGCTTATAAGTTTAGCAGAATCCTTGCATTTTCAGGGCTCTAAGCACAAGGCAGCAAGCACTAAATTCACATCCAAACCCCCTTTGTACATTTCTGCTCAATGTGGGATGGTTGGGGATGGAGAAGATGAGCCAGAAGACACAGCACTCCCATCTTCGGTTTAAACTACCCTGTATTCTTTTGAACATGTGAACAGGGGCTGTGTTTGCATATTAATGTGTAAAACATACACAACATTAATTGGTCTGCTGCTGCTGAGCTGGTGTGATAGTGACAAGAGTGTTGTTACTAGAAAAGCCCCTCAACAATGAAGTATACAAGGAAGTCTCCCTTTTTCTGCCTAACCTATTTTACCGAGTTGTGATGCCAAAACACAACAGGGAAGCAGCTTCCACATCAGTAAACATTAAGTATGATTTGTGCTTTTGCTAGGCGGTTTTAGACTAAACACAACACAGATAATCGTCCTGTGCTTATTCTTTGTGCTTCCATCATTCCCTTCTTGTAAGAAAAACTGGGAAAAGTTACAGCGCTTGTTTTATTTTTAGGTCACCATTGGTCAACTTTATTCAACGGAGAAGTTAATTATCGAATGCCCGCAGAACGTCTGATAGTGGATGAACTCTTCTCTGCCTGTAGCAGTGGCGGATCAGCCTCAGTATTCTGGAACACGCACAGATTTTTACTTGAACATATTATATTCTCTATGTATATTTGAGCTGTCTTGTTTCTCCACATTGTTCACTAAGTCTTAACATAAGCTGTCCAGAATTTTTCATAGTGTGCTTTCAATATGCCAGTAAGATGATAACAATGTGTTGCCATGTCTGAGTGTCACTATTTGCTTATATCAAGTTTTCTTGCCAATAAAATTCCATGAACTGAGGTTTGCTTGTTTGCTTGCTTCTGCTACTCAAGTTAATGTCTTTTCACCTAGCTCAGAAACTGGTAAATGAATATTTATTGCAACTTGGGGGATTCAGTGTAGAATTTATGACAATCTCAAAACTAGGTGTGGGAACTTGAGACCCTCCTCGTGTTGCTGAACTACAACTCCCCAAATCTCTGGCCATTGGCCATGCTTGCCAGAGCTGAGGGCAGTTGTCCTTCAGCAACATCTGGAATGCCAAAGGTGTTCCCCACTCCTGTTCCAAACCATTTCAAGAGACCTTATTTCAGAGAATGCAGTTAAGACTGCGGTCCTAGATCAATTTTTATTAAGTTCATGCACTGCAGGCAGTTTAAACTTTAGCTTCCAATCTAGTACAAACCAAATTTCTCTAAGTATGGAGAACCATAGTTTTGTTGAGCATTTCAAAATTCCATGGGGACTTAATCTACTTAAACATGTTATCCGAAGAGCTATGAAATTTACAACTTAAAAAGGATTGCTTTCCTTCTAAAGGCACCTGAGAAATGGAGTGCTGTGTTTTCCAGAGGATACAAAAAAAACAGGTATTCATTTGGTATGCCATATCACAGCAGTGGCAAGGGCAGTTTGGCCCACAAGGCCTCCCCCCCCCCCCAAGCTGCACCACGTCGTGGGGCAGGTAAACATGCAGCTCCCTGCCAAAAGTGTAGTTTGTAGGCACCACTAGTCAGCTGATCACTGATACTTGCAAATTCCTGCGCCTTTGTTCTGTTTGATTTCAAACCACACACATAAAAGAAAACACTTCCCTCGACATCATGGTGATGCCAGATGAATTGACAGTGGGTCCTATGCACACAATCCCTGCCACGGCAGCTGTGTGGCATTCTCATACAAAACTGAACATGTACAGTGCCAAAAGAAGACAGGGACACCAGCATGAAAACAGTGGTGAATGAGGCAGAGGCCTGGCCAATGGGATACAGCCCACACATTACCTAGTATTTTTAAAAATCAAACCTAAAGGTACATCTAGCCTTAACAGTATGCCTCCAATAGTTAAGCCAGTGCTTCTGAGAAGGTTACAAGCATGGTGAGAATAACCATTTGGTGGTCACCTTGTGAAATCCGTGACCATAGACTGGGGGTGGGGGGAATTGGACCTTGTGGAAATATACTGTGTTATGCAATATAAGTAGTGCTCTCACTTCAGCTGGGGATCTAGAAGCTGCACAAGATTATGAAACAACCACTAGAAGCAAGTTTGACTGTAGCACCGCATTCAGCCTTTATTCTTCTGTAAAGCATTCAAGTGCATTGTTTTTAATCAATGCTTCCCCCTCCTTTCCCAGGCTCTTGGATCCTCATACTAGTTGACACCAGAAATTTGGTTTCTTTGTGGACATAAAAGGAAGAGATTCCCCCCAGCCCCCTGTTTACAGCAACAAGAAACGTTCCAGTTTGTTCATCAATTGCTAAGCACTGTACAAAGGTAGTGGCGAGGCGAGGGGATGGGAGAAGGGAAGGAGTTGCTTCGAACATATTGCTGATCCTATCAGCCTCCTTATCGAGTCCGAATCTCTGCTCAAATGTCACGCACCAAAATTAGGCTATTTGCTATTTCAAAGGTCAAAAGAACGCAACAATTTTCTGAAACTTACAAAAACATTCAGGCTTTTTACTAGCAAACATGATTAACAATCTGCTACATCTGTAGACACCAGATTGCTCCCATGCGCTTCAGAGTCCAATCAAAAAAAGGCATGGAGAGCCTTTAAGAAAGCAGGTTAAACCTCATAGGCCATGTCCACAATTTCTAGATTTAAGGGAATGTTCCAAAGCACGCCTGCAGAATTTCTGATCCACCAACCGTGCTTGGCACAATACTCAGGGCTAAGTAAACCTGGGTGTGTACAGCACTTGGCGTGCATTCATGGCCACCAAGCTGCATTCAGCATGTTTAGTCTCGCGTCATACAGACCTATACTAATTACAGAGGGTTGAGTTCCTAGAGCATGGCTACCTGCATTCAGCCAGACGGATCTCATGACAAAGGAATTACAATAAACAAAGGCTTCTTAACTATTGCACCTAAGCTATTCCACCATACAAGTTACATGAATTCTCTACAAAGCAGGCATCACAAAACCTCCTCCAGACAAGCGTGGTTGCCGTTTCCAGGCAGGCACACGTAGAGAAGCTTAGCGAAGAGTGACAAAGCCAGCTCTGTATATTATAGTGAGTGTCTACCGTCCGTCAGACAGAATGGATTTACCTGAAGAAAGTGATGTTCTGCAAGTTAATGGTATCCTAGAAGCCTTCATTGAAGGCTGCAGGGCTGTCTTAAGCATATGCGGTGCCGGGGTGCAAAGATCTGCCCAGCGCCCCCCCAGGTTGCCCAGTCCCAGGCGTGCAGGAGGGCAGAGCCGGCCAGCCGCCTCAGCACCTTGCTGGCCCCTGAACTCACGGCACAGCAGAAGAGCCTGCCACGGTGCTCTGACCGACGGACGGGCTCTTTCCCGGACTCAACTCTTGGGCCCTGGACTCTCGGCCTGGTGCCCGAGAGCCCGGCGCCCCGCACCCCTAGCGCCTATGGGCAAGGCGGCCCTGGAAGGCTGATATCTGAACACAACAACCAATAGTTTGCTTGTATTAGTGCGATCAATGGTTTCAATCCATTGAACATCTTTCCTACATGCTTACTTGGGCAGATGGAGATTCTATATAAGCCAGAAGATCCCAAGTTCCACCCCAAACTAAGAGGTTTAGCATCCATTTTTATTTCTGTTTCTTCTTACCATATGCTGCTGACATTGAGATAATGGCGAGTGGCACCGGAAATGCATTAAAAGCCGTAAGTCGATTTACACAGTCTTAACTAAATTCAGCAGTTTTGCCTGTCACTTTCATACACATGGCCAAGATCAGATTACAATTGATGGGCAAACTGCACTAACCTTAAGCATTGTAAAATAAACAATCTAGTTGTTTAAAATAGAAACAACCCTGCATCTAAAGGCAAACACTAAAGCTAATTTATAATGCTTTTCACTTGCCTCTTCATTCCTACTGCTATCACCATTTTCTGCTTAACCTCTACTTAGACATGATACCATGGCAGAAAATGTCAATACAGCATTAGTAGTTTCTGGGTAAACACCTGGCATGTCTCTATACTTTTGCATTTTCTTTTGTTTTTGATAAATGAAGGCACTTCCCTGAAGGCACTTTTAGCTTCAGGACATCTGCAGGACAGACATATATGGTGCCACTTATTTCAAATGGATTTCAACCAGCTGCAATATCTTTTAGAACCCAGACTGAAGTTTTAATATACAATATTTGTTTTGGCTTAATACACATTTTCCTTTCCTTTCTTATTTTAATCCAGATGGCTGCAGAATCTCTTATTGTTTCCAGACCTGGTACACACTAGCAAAGTTGAGAGTAAGCTCTGCTAGGATTCAAAATGCAGACATCTGGAACTGTACCTGCCAAAAGAAGGAAAAAAAGAAAACAGTAAATGAGTCTAAACATTTAAGAGTTAACTTCTTTTAAAATGGCATCTCCAAATTTCAGAAGAGTCAAAGAGCCTGAGGTGTACTTTTAGAAACTAGACAGTATGTTTGGGAAATTTGGCAAACTCGGGCATAAAGAAGGGGCAGAAGTTTATTGGTCACATTATTTCAAACTATTTCATGCATTCTATGTCTCAGCATCTGTTAACACTGAAGTCCTAACTTAAGAAAATAAGAATAAAGCAGGTTTCCAACCATCTTGGGTAAAAGCAAATGAAAGCAAACAAAGCCTTTGCTTAATTTGAGTCCCATTTAAAAGAAACATCTAAGGCTGCCAACCCAATAAGGTTTTATTGAACAAAGGGTTGTGGTGCTCAAAAATCTCCTCTCCTCCTCTACAATCTGGTTATGTTTGTACAGCAGTTATGGGATAGATATACACACACACAAAAAGATTACACTGAAGACAAAAATTGATGTAGTCGTATGTAGCAGACAAACAACCTCATTAACTCACAGGGAAAGGCATTTTTATTCATCAAGGTTTACAATTCTTGCTTATTAAAGCAACCGAGAGAGTTCCTCCATCACGTCTAACAGAAACAAAAAAAACTTACCCACCCAACTCACCCATCCCCATATTCCTCTAAAGGCACTAAAGACAGAAGCATATTTGACATTCCTCTGGAAGGAGAGGGTGATCATTTACACGCAGAATGCAATCCATATTTAGAATACTGTGCACAATTCCAGATATCTCCGGGCACCCGGTCTCCTCTGAATGCTGTTCCAACAAGATTATTCACGGCAAATACAGGAGGAACTCTATAGTGTGCAAAACCAGTTCTTACCAGTTTTTGCCACAATAGACAGCATGCTAGAGATTTGCTCCTTGCTTGCAGCGAATGATCTTGTTCAAGACAGTATGCAGCTCTGACATATCGGCTAACAGCTCTGTTCATTCCCTCTGAATATCTCGGGCAAGAAGATCCCCCTATAGTTTATGGAAATAAACCTTTTGGGGGGGGGAGGAAGAGGCACCCTAAGTCACCTGAGCTGGCAAGAAGTCAAACTCTACCTCAGGGGTCAGCAAACTCTTTCAGCAGGGGGCCAGTCCACTGTCCCTCAGACCTTGTGGGGGGCCGGACTATATTTTGGAGAGAAAAATGAACGAATTCCTATACCCCACAAATAACCCAGAGATGCATTTTAAATAAAAGCACACATTCTACTCATGTAAAAACACGCTGATTCCCGGATTGAGAAGGCAGATTGGGCCGCATCTGGCCCCCGGGCCTTAGTTTGCCTACCCATGCTCTACCTAATTTTACATTTCTAAAAGTGCTTATTCAAGCCCTGTGGTGTTTTTTTAAGGTATCACATTTCTTAAACAACACACTCACCTATGTCTTCCACTGGCTCTCAGGTATACAAAAAAATTATCCCATGGGAAAATATATTCCCCCACCACCTAGCATCTTTACCACTTAAGGTGGTAGGAGCATCAAAGTTTATGCTGACCACATTATGACTCACTGCAGGCTCTTTGGCACAGTATCAGTTTTTTATCCAAGGAAAAGGAACGTGTGGTGCACTCGTGCTTGCTTATTCATTGCTACGTTTAATTTAATACATTTTGGAAACTAGTTTTATAAGAAAAATGGAAACCCCCGCAGGGTTTCTCTGCATCTGCAATATTTATTTATTTATTTATTTATTTATTTATTTATTTATTTATTTTCAATAAGTGACCAGAACGAGTTCTTCCAAAATGTTGAGAGAACTGCTACTCTAGCTGGAGGAAAACAGTGTTTTTCAAAGTACAATGAAAGTGGTATTAAGGCAGTGCTGCCCTTGGCATGTACACAGAGACACCCTACATCTTCTGTCCCACTGCCCCTGCAACGAGAAGACTTCAACTACATTTTAACTTTTGTCCCAAACAGTTATCAACTGCAGAGTCCAAGGTTACAGTGGGAGTCACAGTCAGCTTCTCTGTGTTTTAAAAAAAATAAATGAAGGGGGAGGAGCAGCCTTTTAACACTTTAAACCAGTGATGGCTAACCTTGACACTCCAGATGTTTTGGAACTACAACTCCCATCATCCCTAGCTAACAGGATCAGTGGTCAGGGATGATGGGAGTTGTAGTCCCAAAACATCTGGAGTGTCAAGGTTAGCCATCACTGACTTTAAACACATCATAAAATTTCCAAACAAGAATCCAAATTATTATTTTGTAAAGTTATATTAAGCCCAGAAGGGTTATGTTATAGCTGATGCACCAAGAAGCAGCTAGGGCAATGGTTCCCAACCAGCTAAGTACTGCGGACCACCTGTTTTTCAAAAGCCAAGCCATGGACCCCCTACTTTTGAAATTTTTGATCCCTCTGTGATAGCTTTTGTTATGTGAATGGTGCCACGGACCACCCCATGGGTGGGTTAAGTGGACCTCTTGGGGTCCACCAATTACGTACCACTAAGCTAAGGAATTCTCAACTGCTACATACGCAACAGGGAAGAGCAGTGCCGCGGGAATAAAACTTAAAATAGGGACAAGCTTCTGAAAACACGATGCATGTGTGGCGCTTGGCAGCCATGCCTGGGCGAGACTTTTAGACTGATGTGTGCACACCACAAACCCCATGTTCATTACAATGCTAAGTGCCCCTTAATCTCCTAGAGATACATCCCTAAAGCAACCTTTAAAAGGTGATGCTTCATTATATAAGTTGTGGTTGCACAGTGCTACAACTGGGCAAAGGGAGGCATATATAAACCCAAACATGGCTCTGCAAAGTTTACCCCTGCTCACATCTCCCTTCACCTTGGAGGGTATGCCAGTCTACTGCACTCATATACCCATACAGGATCCCTCAAGGTACAACACGGCAGATGTTTCATATTACTGACCTACTGAGTCACATTACTTGAGAAAAGAATGCTAAGGTCGACACCTTTATAAAGGGTGAAGAAAAGTACAAATATAGGAAATGGTGCCAGCAATATTTTCCCCAAATCTCAGGCAGGAAAGAACCCTACCATTCCAAGTTTTAGAAAGTGAATACTGTAAGAAAGAGCATGCTAAGAAATGAGTTTACCCTTGAAAGGTAATTCAATTAATTGTCACTTTTAGTCATTAGACCATTTTATCATGACTGGAGAGGAGACCTTAATACAACTTGACTGCTAGACAGGCTTCTAAAGGTGCTATTCAGCGGCCACTTTAGTTAATAGTAGTCCCAAAGACACCAATTAAGTGGTCATCAAGTTGTTCCTGTTTTAGCAGCTAATTTCCCAGAATGATTACTCCTACTAAACACTTCACAGCCTGAGCTGTAGCAAGGCTGCAACTAGCTTTTTTGGGGGGGGGGGGAATGTTAACCATTTAGGGTTGTAAAAGTGCATTAAGTTTCAAAGTAAGAAGCCCTTCCAAGGACTCAACCAAGTTTACAGAGATGGGACATCCAGAGGAAGAGGATCACACAAGAAAGTTGCTTGCTCTATCAGCAGCTATTGCCACAGGTATGCCATCTCAAGAGAAGCTTCAGGAATACTGAGTGGGTTTACATTTTAAAGCACCTAGTAGTCAAATCTGCGCACACCAAGGATGATGATCCACACAACAGCTATGCAGTAGTCCAGCTAAAGATTATTATTATTATTTAATCCTGCTTGCCTTCCTCACTACCAGCTAGATACATGCAGCTGCCACCACATGCATGCATCAACTTTTGCAATACCCTGAAGTGTGTGTCCACAGTTTGCAAAAAGCTTGATTCTGTGTGTTGGCAGCGGCTACAATCCAGCCAGAAGCAGGGAGCAAACATAAGCGGGATTGGATGCAAAGGAAGGCAGGGCCCCAGAACTTCCAATAGTTGTGGAGAAGGATGAATTCCTTCTTCTACACAGCTACTGCAAGTTCTGGAGCTCTGACTTCATTTTCATTTGGTCACAGAACTCTAAAACCTTTCCTCAAGGGCTATTACATCCCAGTGTGGATTTTCTAGTAGACAGACATTTCACACCTTCCTAGACCTTGAAAGCCCACATGTGATGTGCTTTAAGTGAGAATTTCTTAACATGCTATGTAGACAGGTGTGACTGGAACCAAGACCAGTGCAAACAAAAACAACAAACAAGTAGCCACAAATGTTCCCTTTTTCAAAAACAAAGAGACAAAAAAAACCCCTCTTCGTCAGGCCCATGGCCAATATCTGTTAAGATTTCTGCCAAAAGGTCCTTCCCCATCTGTGTTACAAAAATAAGAGCACATCATCCCTTTGGTGGAAGACCAAGTGCCTCTAGTTTATTTGTGTAAAGAAAAGGCTCTGTATTCAAGTTGCAACACAGCCGTGCATGTGTATTTTGAACAGCTCTGTTTGCTCGGTTCTCAGAGAGACTTCTGTAATTCAACTGCATCCTTCTTGGCTTTCAGAGGTCATTTCCTGTACAAGAATAACGGAAGGCACAGGTCAGAAATGGCCCATAGTCCCACCACCTCTTGCAAGCTTCCAGAACAGCAAACTCCACTCTCTAGCTCCAGAGGGGCATACTTCCCCCCACAAAAAAGGCTGTTTACAGCATCAATCACTCCCCCAGTTACAGACACCAGGTCATATCAGTGTTTGCCTGGAGCAGAAAGCAGGTAACATTCAGGTTTGTCCTTCTCTCTCCCATTGTCAGGCCCTGATTTTCACATTTTCTTCTCCCTTGATGCCCTACAAGGCTGCTCCTTTGCTCCAACTTGAACTAGGCTGGCTGCAGCGAGGCTAATGTAAGTGCAAAGGCACGGCTGGCCACCCCGACCCGCTTCCAAAGGACTGGGGTGGAAGGCACAAAGGCAAGGCTGAGTGATGGCAGTTCCTGGATGTCGCGGGGCTCGGAAGGCTGTAAAGCGCGCGGTGCGAGGCAAAGCACAGCTGGCTTCTTGCTCCGAGGTTCTCTGGCAACCGAGGAAGGCAAGCTGACGGACCCCCAAGGGCGCCTCGTCGGTGTCAATAAAAGGGAGGCGCGGATTTCTCCGGGCTGCTAAGGGTGTAATTGGCCCCGCCGTTGTTATCCCAGTACTCGCCCTGCTGGCTGCGGTAGCAGATGGCGAAATGCACGGCCGTGCCCTCTTGCAGACCGGGGGGGAGGCACAGGGTGAACTGGTAGCGCTCGACGGGGCTGCAGGGCTCCGGGGGGTCCGCGGGCGGCGGGAGAAGCGGCGCCGCGGGGGTGTCCAAGAAGGAGAGCCACTCGTTGAAGGTGTAGCGCACCGTCACTTCTTTGGGGCCCGGGCAGCTGAGCACCCTCACCACGCCGCGCACGTCCGTGGGGGCCCCGGCCAGAGCCGTGCCCGTCGCCTCCTCCAGGCACACGCGCTGGCACTGCAGCCGCCCGGGCCCGTCGGGCGGCGACGCCAACTGGAGCGCCTGAGGCAACTGCAGCGGGCGCAAGGCCGGCGCGGCGCAAGCGCCCAGGCCCGCCAGGGCGGCGCTGAACTCCTCGAAGTCCTTCTGGCGCATGGGGAAGCTCTGCAGGCGGGACAGGACGGCGGGCGGCACCTGCGGCTCCTCGGCGGCGCTGAAGTGCTTCACGCTGGCCAGGCACAAGCCCAGCGAGTCGGCGAACTGCACCCGCTTCTTGCACTTGGTGCAGCAGCCGACGCCGCTGCCGCCCCCCGACGCCGACGCCCCCCCTCCGTCGTCGTCGTCGTCCCCGTCGCCGTCACTGTCCCCCTCGAGGCGGCTCCGCGGGAAGAGCCGCGCGGCCGCCAGCGTCGGGCTGGCGGGCAGGGAGAGCGAGCGCCCGCGGCGGCGGCGCAACTCCAGCAGCGCCTCCTCGGGAAGGTCCTTCTTCTTCTCCCCCGCGCAGTCCCGCTCGACGGCGCTGCTGCCGCCGCTTCCTCCTGCCGCCTCCGCGCTGCCCGGCGCTCGCCATGGCGCGGCCGAGGCGACCTCCTCGGCCACCGGGCGCTCGCCGAAGGAAGCTAGCAGTTGCCCCAAGCCCAGCACCGCGGGACCCCTGCTCTCCATAGCATGACGCCGACGCGGCGCCTCGCTCGCTCTCGGCCGAGTCCGGGGCTTAGTTCCGCCCTCCCTTCTTAAGTTTCCATCCGAGCGGCGGCCGTCGGGGGGTCCGGTCCGCTTTCCAAGCAGGGTCGTTTTGTCGCAGTTGCGAGGCTGCTCGCGAAACCCGTGGCGCGCTGTGCGAAGGGGGCGCGCCCCCTTTTCCCTGCCTCCTGCGCTCCCTCCCCCTCCCCCTGGGGAAATGTGGGGCGGGGCAGGACCTCCCACAGGAACCAGTCAGGAAAGACATTCGCCACAGGCTACAAAGCACGTAGCTGTTTCTCCTACAGTCCCGGGCGGGGGCGCGTGCCTAACCCTTTCCTTAGGGTGTGTATGTGTGAGGGGGGTGAGAAGTAAAAGTGGGGAGCACCCCTTCGAATCCGAGCTTGAGAGAGCCCTAGATGCAGCTTTTCGCTTGCAGGAGGCTTGGCCTCGCCACGCCCATCAGGGCCCCCCCCCCTCATAAAGTGGCGTTGCCGAGCAGTAGTAAGACTCAGTTTGGGCTGCTCCCTGGCGCAGGGAGGAAATGAAATGTCAGAGGCAGCCTTCTCTTCGCCACAGGAAGCTGTTCCTGAGGCAGCTCCCCCTTTTTCCTTCCTCTCCTGCTTTTGGCAACTTCGATGGATAATGCCCAGGGGAAAGCTGCAACTATTTCAGTGCCTTAGAAAAGGATTCCACAACAATCCTCACTTGTTGAAGACTCTATGTAAAGCAAGACGCGCTGAGCTCAAACGTATCTAAAAGTCATTATCTCAGCCGGCCCGGAAAGCAAACTTTCTTTCCCCTGCCTTCCTTTGGTGTAGCTGGTCAAGCAGAGAAGCTTAACTTGGCTGCTTGTAGATCTGCATGCGATTGCGATTAAATGGGCATCTTGCACAGTCACAGGATTTCTAGATTGTCTTCATGGCCACCCAGTTTGTAAATTATATTCCATCACTGGAGTGCATGCCCTAATAGGGCCAGACCTGCTTGAATGAACTGTTCCTCAATGGTGACCGTGGCTTATACTTAAACTGAGATTCCTGCATTGCAGGGGGTTGGACTCGATGATCTTCATGGCCCCTTCCAACTCTACAGCTCTATGAGTCTGTGTTAGGAAGTGTGGAAGTACGTGTTATCCTCAGACTCACTGTATTTTTACTTCACATATGCGGGCCAAAGTTTGTCTCTGAAAAACAGCCTTGAGCTAAACCCTGGCACAAATTAAACCACATGCCAAACTAAGCCTCATGCTGTTATCTAGAATTAGGGCTGTAATCATAGGCACACTTTGGTGTTTGAAACTAATAATGGGATATAGTGGAACTAAACTGAAATATAGCACCGGTTTAGCATTCATTTCCATATTATTTGCAAACAATGTTATTTGCAAACAATATTGGAGCAGAAAAAAAGAACTTAAATCAAAATCACAGCCATCTGAGGTCTATCTATTCTAGGCATTATTGCATGCACATTCACTCTATGAAGTTTGCAGCTGGCTTACTCCAGGGAAGTGTGCCTCATAGTGCTTTGGCTTTATGTGAATTGTGTGTCAAGAAGCCAGACAAAATAGAGGACATGCTACATCTGCGGGAAGTTCCCTCATTTGAACAACTAATAAAGGTGAAGAAAGTCCTTTCCTTTAAAAAAAAAAACCCGACACAACTAGAATATTTGAAAAGCATTTACTACAACATAGACACATCCTGTGATAGGCTACTGCTCATCCTCCAAAATGGAATTTGGTTCAGAAGTGAACTCCGTTTCAGTAAATACATGCTACAAAATTTAATCCCTCCAACACAGTAACAAATTGCACACACTCAAGTAGGACAAGATGGTTTCAACAATGGAGTGCATTGTTCAATAGCCAGCCATGTGTATGTGGTGGATGCCAGACCATATTGTTTTCATTAGAGAAAGCTAGAAATGGATGCCATACTTCAAAAAAGTCATCAGCGTCCTGAGAACTGCTCGGTGCCTTTACCTGTCTGTTAACTGCTGCTGTTAGGGGTAGCAACATGAATGCAAATTATTTTATAGCCAGACTTAGGCTAGTGAGCTGTCAAAGTACTACCGGTAGCTAGCTTGCATGGGTACAAGTAGCTGCACGGTGGAGGCCATATTTGGCAACTAAATTGCCAGTATGAACACTGAAAACCTGAGTATTGCTCTGAGCGTGCAGTCAGAAATTGGATAATTATTTTTCAATCACCTGGGACTACATTGCCATGCTTAATCAAAACTAAATGGAATAAAAGTCAGACTACCCATTTCATTTCCTTCCCAGCAAATTACAGCATGTAGTTTACTTTTAAGTCAACTAATTTGAAAGGGTGGCTGGCAAAGAAAAAAATGTACAATTACACTTCTATCTTGATTACCCACTACATAGGTAGGTATTTAAAAAAAACCACCCTAATCTTTATGTTGCCACTTTTACAATGTGTAGTCTTTCTTTATAAAGATAATAGCCCCGCAAAATCAATAAATGAGAGCATGGCTTGGAAAAGAGAGGGCTAACACAAAGCAAATGAAAAGAAATTAATTATAGGTGGTCAGAGGGGAATAAAATAGCAATAGAAAATAACTGCTATATGTAGCAGTTGGGAGATTAAGCCCTGAGCATACATCAGACAAAGCCTACATGTTAGATATGCCCCTGAAACCAGTTAGGCACCTGCCTAGTGTGTGCCCTTTCAACTGCCCCCACCCTTACAGTTCCTTTAAAAAATGTTTATGTTAGCCAGATTCAATATGTCCCCCTCTATGATGGTGAGTGGAAGATATTTAGCTCTCCCAAGATCTGAGCGTCTTTGCAAATGTAGTAAACGGGAACCAGATACTTTGGAGCATATTTTCTTTTCTTATGATTTTGGCATTTATGCAAGAAGACAATTATTAGAGACCTTACAACGCGACAGGCTGATTTATATGCCTCCAACAGTACAGGACCTGCTTTCGGACAGTAATGATCAAATTACTCTTATAGTAGCTGAATTTTTGAGTGCTGTCCATGTAGAAAGACTGGGTCATTACAAAGAGATTTAATGGGTTTTTAATTGGATGGGGAAGTGGTAGTGTTGTAATGTTGTATTATACACAAATTGGTTTTTTAACAAAGGGTCACTGGGAGAAATTCGGAGTTACATTTGTGGACGAGTCGGGAATTCTGAAGTTAAGGATTCGATTGATACAAGTTTTGTTCTGTCGAGCTTGTATTTTGCACAATTTGTATACAGAGTCTGTTTGATAACATGTGGTCTGTTATGCCTAATAAAGGATATTGATTGATTGGAAAATGCCAAGGAAATGAAGAGGCTGGAACAGCTGGAGGCTGGTACTTTGCTTTCCATTGGATGGCAAGAGAGTGAAAGCTGTGCTAAAAAATGATAAGGAGATTGCAGAGAATCTAAATGAATGATTTGCATCTGTCTTCACAGCAGAAGATATAGGGCAGATCCCAGTGCCTGCATTGACATTGCTAAATTACAGCAAAGTATGACGCTAGTAAATGGTCTTTGCGTTTCTAATGCTGTAGCATTGCTAAAACTAAATGAGAACATAGAAACTCCTAGTATAGAATCATAGAACTGAAGAGTTGGGAGGGAAGAAAAGGATAATCAAGTCCAACCCTCTGCAATGCAGGAATCTTTTGCCCTACATGGGGCTTGAACCCACAATCCTGGATTTAAGAGCCATTACTTAGATACCGTATATGTATCTTCATTACTTCTGGAAAATATGGCTGCTAGAATGTAGTTTAACTACACCATGTACTTCAGGCCTTTATATGAACAACTGTTTGAATGTAACAAATAGGTTTCATTTTATCGAAGTATTGTATGAAAAGAATTAGAAGCACAAATGCTTGGAATACTAATATAGCACTCCAAAATGGTACAGTGAAAAATAAAGCATTTAAAGTATAGGAATAAATTTTATATAATTAGATTTTAATTATGCCCTTAATTGCAACAGATTAGTCAGAATGCATGAAAATTAAAATTACATTACCCTTTAATTCATTTTCTGCTCTGTGCTGCAATCTGATATGCTTCTTAGTATTCAAGCAGTAAGAAAGCCATAAGAATGTGCCTGTGGCTGAAAAATACGCAGAGGAAGTACTTGGCATATATAACAATGTTAGTAAGTAAATAGAATCCTTTGAAAATCATCATTTTAGGCAATAGCCTTCCTTTATGCTGAGGCTCCAGTCTACATTGTGTAGTGCAACTGATGTTAGTCACAGAGGAGGAAACAGACAATATTGATTTGGACAGGGGCCACAGCACAGGGGAAAGGCTTACACATACATACACCATGGCAATATTATTATTATTAATAATAATATACTGCTATACCATGGCCACAATCCAAATCAGGGTTTCCTGTTGCAGCTTTTTTTATAAAGTTCAGTGAATGCCTAATGGCTAATTATCAAACTATCTCACAGCCAACATAAACTACTTCACATGGTTGTTGTGGGACTAAATGAGACAAAAATCCTAACACATTTCATACACATAGAGGACAATCCTAAAGCAAGATCCACCAGGAGGAGCAGCTTAGGCTGCAGTGGATCTCTGGCTCAGCTGACTGATCATGTGACCTAGCAACCCAACACACAACATTTTTTAAAGGCTTGTTTTCCCTTTGCCAGGCTTAGGCAGCTCTACTGTTGAATAGCTTTTGGATCTGGTGTAACTTTATGCTAGCTTAATTTACACCAGCTTGCTTTACACCAGCTTCTTGTGCACAGAATTGCTCCCACAAAGTGTTATATAGATGCCAATAGTTACAGCTTATTTATTTTTACCCTATATTTCCTATAACCTTTGTTGAGATGTTCCATGAAAAATATTATTCCCTTTTGTTGTCACATATGAAAATATGTGCAACAGTTACTTGGTAACTCCTGCCTCAACCAGTATACACAAACATTAAGTATAATGTTCTTCTGCTGTTAAGATGCAATTACCTGGAACACTTTGCTTTTCTCTCCTGAGAGAACATGTCTGAGTCGCATATAAAAGAGACATTGATTGGAGATGTAACTTCAGAAGAAAGAGCTGAGTAAATACTGGCAGGCTGGCAAATCATCGATTTGTCACATTCTTGTCCTTCAACGTCTTCTAAAATGATCAGACTGGCATAATCTTATTTTACTCCAACAGCCCCATGTTAGGCTTATGTGATCCAAAGAGGTTAACGAATAGGGTTTTAACTTGCATCCAGTTTCGACAGTTGCCCCATGCCCATTGGCTGTCTTTCCTCAGTATCATTCTCTCCCCTTAGCAAACTCATGACTGGACAGAATCCAGCAATTGCATATTGCCAAGACTACTTTTGCTCTAACGTGTATGTAAAACAATATGCTAGGTGCTGTACGGAACAGAGTGGTGCATTTCTTGTGCAGGGGACTTAAGTCTCAATAGGTTGGACAACGATTTACAGGGAAAGGGAGCTCTGAAGTCATATGGTAAGAAAGGTCCCCAAGTCACATTTGAACAGAAATAGCCATGTTTCCCCATCTGTGTTATAAGAGGCCCAAGATATATACACACACCCAGGCATGATACACATAGCAGCACCCATGAGGTAGGTGGATGGAAATAATTTGAAATGCAACCATAGGCACCAGATCAACACGTGCAGGGATATTATAAAGCTGCTGAGTGATGAAGTTCTAACATGGGCTGAATAAGTTCCAGCCGCTCAGCCCTGCTCCCTTTCCTCAGTGGACCTGGGAAGGAGCTGTTGCCTGGCAACCGCCTCCAGCAAGGAAAGGCTGCTACCATCACTGCATCAACCAGCTAAGGCAGTGATGGCTAACCTTGACACTCCAGATGTTTTGGAACTACAGCTCCCATCATCCCTAGCTAGCAGGACCAGTGGTCAGGGATGATGGGAGTTGTAGTCCCAAAACATCTGGAGTGTCAAGGTTAGCCATCACTGAGCTAAGGCACCAGCTGAAAACCTGCCTTTTTGCAGTTGCAATACTGACCTGTTTATTGGGAAACCCAACAGAATATTGGCATGGTGTACCATTTTGTTATTATGTTTCATCATCATCATTAATTAAATTTATATGCCACCCTTCACCTGAAGATCACAGGGTGGTTCAGAACATAAAAATACAACATGAGAACACAAAATACATGCGAATATGAGAATAAAACAAAACCAATAACCCCTTCCAACAAACAGGCCATATAATGAACTTTCAATGCAAGCCAGCTAAAAGTTTTGGAGATGTGGGCATTCTTATTAGTTTTGAAAAATTCTATCGCACTTTCCCATATGGTAAGCTTTCCAGATTCTGGGTGCTTTTCGTTGGCGTTTTCACCACAAACTAATGAGCACACACTTGTAATTTTCAGCCTTTTATTCAAATGTAACTCCATTCAGCTCAAGACGCACTGAGTCTTATTGTGCATAGGGCAAAGCGCAAATAAATACCCTGAAACGTTTATATCATCACTATGAGGTCATTGGGGTTTTATTTTCAGTTGTGTTCTGTTCGCATTGCGACTTCCCCTGAGTCAACTACGGTCACACTGAACTCTTGTGTATATAATATAATATAATATAATATAATATAATATAATATAATATTTATAATGTATATTATAATATATATTATATTATAATTTGATTAATTGATTAAGTTGTGTTTTCACGAGTCCCATGTGAAGGGCTTTTTTTCCTTTCCTCAGCACCCAGCCTCCCCTCTCTCAACCGTCACTCAAACCAAAAGCAAGTGCGGGCAACCTTTATACGTAAAGCGACGGCACGAGCGCTTCCCTAACGGCGAGCGCGCACGCGCGTACCTCCTCCCCTCCGCCCCTTTTTCCCCAACCCACAGACCGCCTCCCGACGAACGAGTGACGTCTTATAAGCCCCGCCTTCCTTATTGGCCGGTTTCAGCTTCCTCTGCGCGCGCGGCCGCTCGGATAAAGAACGCGGCGCGGCATGTTCGCCCCGCTGAGGTGGCTCCGCGAGGCCCCCCGTCACGTGCTGGTGTGCGAGGGGAGCCACGTGCGGCACGAGCGGTCCCGCCACGCGGCCCACGTGCGGGACCACGCTTTCAATTGCCAGGTGAGTTGGGGGGCGGGGGGAGAGCGAGAGTGGCGGTAACGGAATCCTGAGCGCCTCAAGTCTGCGCGAACTTCGTTGCGAGGGATGAGGTAGTTCAGGATTGCACCGCCTCATCGGCTTCCACAGGTGTATCTGCGATTACTGCTGTGGCGAACGGCCGTTTCTTAAAAAGCTTCTATGTAAAACTGAAACTTCTAGGCGGTGCTTGCTGAGTTTCATGGCCATGTGGCAGTGATAAAAGTGGCGAATTATTGAAATGCGTGGCAACTCCTAGTGTCCTGCTCCTTCTAAGGCTATGTAGGGTTTTGTTTTATTTTTTGGCCATGTAGCTATTAAGGCTTCAATACCAAAGCAGTTCCCCCTCTACTGATTTATCCAGCTTGATAAAGGGGGTGGGGTGTGTTCCATGCTTACTATTTCGTGGCTTTCTGATTGGTCCTACCTAATGTTTTATTTTTCTTTCTGGAAAAATAGGTGGGGAAATTCACCACGAAGTTTGTTTGGCTGTGGGCTCCCACCGCCACAGACGTGGCTAAATGTAAAATGTGATTAATAAACACAGGCAGACAGTGATCCGGATTATTAGTAGCCACAACTTTATTGATTACAGGTGTAGGTAATCTATATTTGGCTCAGGCATTGGGTGTATTATCTGTTCCAGCCCCTCACCCCAGACAAAAATAATAATTATTTAATTTTTAAAAGGTAAGGGAATTCAGTTTCCCCAAGTTCCTGCTCAACCCCCCCCCCCCCGGGACATAACAATTCTTTTCAAAATAAAGCAGCATATTACCCAGTGTCATAGCTGCGTGGGGGGGAGCAGCTGCTTTTTTTGCCCCAGGTAAAGCTTCCAGAGGGGCGTCATTGACGCTCCCAGCCTCTGTGTGTGTACACAAATGTGGGGGTTGTGCCAAACTGGGTCTTTGACCTGGGTGAAATAAAGCCTAGTTTCGCCCCGTGTTACCCCTTAATGGTAACGTGCCTGTTCCTCTGCTCAGCTAATTTTAGTAGGTTTTTGAGAAAAGTATATGTATCTGGTATGCAGACAGGATTGACAAACAGCTTCTCTAGATATGACATTGTTTTTGCTGTGGTGTAAGTAGCAATACATCATTCTTGCTACACTGTATCACTGCCATTTGGCCTGAGGGTGTTTTTTAAAAAAACAAAAACATCATGGTGCCAGTTGGCTGCAAAATATGTGCCCATGGACACACACCTCTGCCAACTGAATATAGTGTTTTATGCCTTTGATGAAATGTACCATTCTCCACAAATGCTTATGCCACAATACATATGTTAGTTATTAAAGTGCTTGCAAGACTGTATTGCTTTTGCTGCAATACACTAATAGTTTCAGACAGTATCTTTAACAATATGGTATTTATTTAATTTTTCTATCTCATGAGGCACTTAGAACAGCATTTTAAAAATTCAACCCGTTCAAGACTGTATTATTTATTCAGTCTCTAACCAACTTACATATAAAATTAAAAATCAACCAGCATGTTATACTAAAGAACAGTGCCAACACACCCATCCAATGAAATTAAAAAGAACAAAACATAAAACAGATTAAAAGCCACCAGTGTCAATTCTATTCAGTAACACAGTCCAAAATCATGGCTTCAATAAGCACATACTTAAAACAGAATATGGGCCAAACTAGATGTGACACACAGCTTCATGGCTATGAGTTTAAAGATAGTTTCACTCACCACCCTTACATGAGCCTTTTGTTCTAAAAATCAGACATGAGTGGGGTCGACCCTTTAAACACATCGGGCTATCACATCATATATAACTTGGCCCTTAGTTTTAAAATCTAAAAGTATCTTGGCACATCACTACGAAGCTACTGTATTATTTAATTTTTTGCTGGTTTCAAGTTTAAAATTCTACTGAGGGTTGTGCAAAGAATAAAATATTCCCTGACAGAATGGTTTAACTGTCTAACAGACATAACACTTAAGGGCTTATGAGACAATGGAGGGAAAAGGGAAAGTAGGGATTAAATTAAAGCTTAATACCAACAGTATAATGTATTTAGTACTCACTGCCTTGTAGGATATCTTCAGGAGTGGAGTCCCTAAGATAGATGGATGGCATCTTGTATGCCTCCTTCCGACAACTCCTGCAGCCAAGCTGGTGCAAAATGTATTGCTTTTGTTTTCTTTGGACAACATCAGCAGGCTGGGGGGCAGGATCATGTAGTTTGGGCAGCCTAGGACTTCCATACCCACTGCCCAAGCTTGCACCCTGGAGTGGTTACTTTAGTGCTGCTAAC
The DNA here is from genome assembly GCA_034641385.1 of Darevskia mixta. NCBI lineage: Eukaryota > Metazoa > Chordata > Lepidosauria > Squamata > Lacertidae > Darevskia > Darevskia mixta. The sequence goes on from JAWWNH010000011.1 coordinate 25,412,157, forward strand.
ACAGTGAAAACAATGGAGGAGGCAGCAGTTACAAGTTACCGGTCTCTGCAGCCACAGCAGGCGCTGTGATTCTGCAGCGGTTTGACTTCACCCCCAGAGGCACACTCCATTGTCTCTTGAGACAGATGGATGCCAATAACAACAAAAAATATTTAGGCATGTAATGTGGGCATGGGTATCAGATGTGGTCTTTTGTATCCAATCCATATTGCTTGTAGAGCTACAGTTTTCCTCTTGCATGCTTTCCGTGGGGAGGAGGGGATACTTGTAGCCCTACAGATATTGGAGGACTCCAGACTTCTATCAGGCCCAGACACTTTCTTGCAAACATTAGTAAATGTGTAGAGATAGCTTGTAGCTGTGTTCAGCATGAACAAGCCTACAGACAGTGTACCTAACACAGGAATGCTTGGAGAATAAAACGGGATAAATCCTTGTCATCTTGACTTTCTCTTGGTAGAAGAATTGGTTACAAATGCACAAGTATTTGGGTACTAACTGTTCATAATAGGTTAAAAACACTGTTGTTTGAGATATTATTTAATATAAAACAGCCAGCGTTGTATTAATGTTTATCTGTGGAGCTGTGTAAAAGGTATTTTGCAATCTGTTTATCAATGATCGTAATACCTCATTTATATCCCAAATGTTCTCTGAATAGGTGTCTTTTTTTATCCCTGACTGTGGAGCAGTTCCAGAAGCACTAAAAAATACAGTTGCAGATATTGGGCAGTACTACTTGGTGAAGAATTTGTCGCTTCATGAGTTAGTTACACAGGAATTTATTAACACATTTGTGAAGAAAGGTAAGAAACCATTGAAATAGATAAGAAAGCATGACGGAAACTCTGTTTCATAGAGGTGGATTGTAATTAATTTAAGGAAAATATTTGGCTCCTGAAGGATTTTTGAAGAGAAGCACCTTAGAAAAATTGGGCGTTATTGTTTGTTTTTGCTTTTTGGCATTTCATTCAGTTGTAACAGCCTCTACTTACTTTGGCTCTAACATTGTGTCCAATATAATAGTTCTGAGGGTTTTGAGAGCACTGGTGCCTTGTCTTCGGGCTGCAGGAGTTTTTTGTTTTTGTTTTTTGCTGCAGGAGATGTTGAAAGCTAGGTGTTGTAATCCTAGAATGCAGTATTTTCTTGTGATGTTACTAGAAGTAAAGGTAAAAGGTAAAGGACTCCTGGACGGTTAAGTCTAATCAAAGGCGAATATGGGGTGTGGCGCTCATCTCGCTTTCAGGCCAAGGGAGCCAGCGTTTGTCCACAGACAGCTTTCCAGGTCATGTGGCCAGCATGATTAAACTGCTTCTGGCACAGTGGGACACGGTGACGAGTGCCAGAGTGCACGGAAACACTGTTTACCTTCCCACCACAGCAGTACCTATTTATCTACTTGCACTGGTGTGCTTTTGAACTGCTAGGTTTGCAGAAGCTGGGATAGAGCAACGGGAGCTCACCCCATCAAACGGATTCGAACTGCTGACCTTCCAGTCGGCAAGCCCAAGAGACTCAGTGGTTTAGACCACAGTGCCACCCATGTCCCTTTACCATTACATTTTTACTAGAAGTAACATCACAACAAGTAGAAGTGGCATTCCCAGATTAGTTTAACTATTGCAGTTTCTTTGAAGAACATGATATAATAAAAACAAACAAAAACTAATAACGACTTTAAAAAAAGAAACAATAAACTCTGAAGTCTTTCTGTGTTTTAGGTTCATGTTATGCTCTTACATATAAAACAAGGATTGACCAAGACAATACAGCTGCTCTGCTACCAACAGGTATGATATCATGCTGAAAACAAATAGATTAAGCATTTTTCAAGTTTTATAGTACTAAAAAGTATCATTCAGTTCAGTTAGACTAGCTAGTGGTCTATAGAAGCTGTGTGTGTGTGCGTGCGTGCGCATGCAGAAGAAAGGGGGGGATGTAATTCATATACTCACCTGGCCCAAAGATCATGTTTTTAGGTAGAAAATCTAGTGTGCATGTTTGTATTTCTCAACACGCATATAAGAAAATGTGCAACTAAGGTTTCCTGATCAAACAAGGCCTAGTATTGATTCACATTGCCTTTTATTCTCTTTTTGAGGATTAAGGGTTGTAAGACTCAGGCCTCAAAGCATATAGACCTGTGTGTACAGCCTTCACATCATATTGTATGCCAGTACGCATAGGCAATCCTTAGCCAGGTAAGTCTGAACCACTCCACAGAATGTGTATACGTAACAAGCTGCTTTCCAAAATAGAGTAGAAAATGAGAACCAATGTACAGTACAGTGGTACCTCGGGTTACATACGCTTCAGGTTACAGACGCTTCAGGTTACAGACTCTCCTAACCCAGAAATATTACCTTGGGTTAAGAACTTTGCTTCAGGATGAGAACAGAAATCAGGCAGCGGCGGCACAGTGGCAGTGGGAGGCCCCATTAGCTAAAGTGGTGCTTCAGGTTAAGAACGTTTTCAGGTTAAGAACGGACCTCCGGAATGAATTAAGTACGTAACCAGAGGTACCACTGTACTGTAGTTGATCCCTGTTATCTTCTGGTAATAACTGTTCACAATTTTAATTCAGCGTTATTAGTTCATTTTGTGTTTGTGTTTTTACTTTGTAGTATGTATTAAGAAGTCGGAAAATATGATTGCTTGCAATTATTTTTGTTTATAGGCAAATTAATTATATCAGTAGACAAGGATACTTATGAAGAGCTTGGACTGCAAGGCCGTCCTTCTCTGTATTCTGGTAAAAAGCCGATGAGATACAGTAAGTACCTATTTCTTAGATAACACCCCACTTCTTTCCAGTTCTTGGGTTTCTTATGACTATAGGACATCACACCCTCAGCTTTTGAGGTTTGGAATTTGAGTTGGATTCTGCTTGAATAAACAGATTTGCCCCTTACAGATCAATTTTCCTGATCAAACAAGGGAAATGCTTAAATAAGTAGTTCTCAACGCATGTAGCTTGTGTAGATGCATGTGCCTACAGTACTTCATTGTGCATCCCTATTTATATCATAATACTCAACTCATTGGACAGCCCTCCTAGTAGTGCAGCAATAAAATTGCTAGCTCATTTACAAAGCTAAGCAGGATCCGGTATGGTTTCAAGTTGCATAGAAGATCACGTATTGAGTGTGCTGCATTGCAGAGTGTTGGACTAGATGACCCTCGGGGTCCCTTCCAGCTCTACAGTTCTATGATTCTATGGCTCAGTCTGCCTTCTGATACAGACTAGGATACTTACGCCCATGTTGGGCCAGTAAACGTTGTGTGGAACTAGAGATGAGTTGAGGTTAGTAATCATTACCAGCTTGTTTCAGGATCAATTCACAGTGCTTTAATGGCATGTACAATCTGAGATCGATATATCTCACAGGGCACATGCTCCTATTCAAACCCCTCAGAGTCTCAAAATGTGCTAGTGAGGCCTTGTTGTAGAACCCGTCCTCTAGGGAGGTAAGGTTATTCTCTCCTAGGAGCAGGACTGTTTTTTTGTGGATCCTGTGGAATGCTCTTCCTGAGGAAGTCTGCATGTCTCCTGGTCTCGTTTTGTAGTCAGGTGAAAATAGCTTAATTCCATCAGGCATTTGGGGATTAGTGAAGATTCTAAATGTTTTCTTACGGAATCTTTTTTGTTTTCTGTTGAAAGGTGGTCTATAAATACTGTAAATAATGAATACCTGGTGTATACTCATTAACGTTTTTTATCGCAATGTTTAGCTTCTTTATAGAAAGAGTACCTACTTGGTTATCCAGGTAGCATAAGATTTACTGATATTCTGTTCACATCAAAATTTATACTTTTTCCTTTTAATAGTTATTACTGTTGACTTGACTGATTCAACCTTCGGTCCTGATAGTAAGAAATACAACAGAGTGATCTGGGCCTTGAAGGAAAAAATGCCACTAGAGTTTGATTTCTTGATGGCTTGGCACCAAACAGGTAACAGCACGTTAACCATAAAAGGGAATGGCGGAAGACATACATTGTAAATACCATTCTATTCTAAAGGCTGATTCTGGTGTTTTTACATGTGACCTACAGGTGTCTATACACATTTAAGGTGCATGTAAATGTAATATAGGAAGGGTAATCTGTCTGTCAGGAGAGCCTCTTGTTTGGGAAGACTGCAGACCTTAGTTTGGGAAGTCCACATCTTTTCTAAGAAACGGGGTTCTTTTATGTAATAGGCTGGAATGCTTAGGCATTGAAAGTAGAACTAAATTTGTGGGAGATGATAGTACATATTAGACACCAAAAACAATTGATTTTTTGGTTTTTGAGAAATCAGTAAATGGAGTACATATAATATATATTTTAAATGTGCAAGAGAATAATAATAATAATTAATAAGTATTATACAAATAAGCCTTAAAGATTGTGTGGATGGGATAAGGAGTGTATTAGAATTATGACCTTGTGCACTTCCTAATTTGCAATTATTTTTCCTGTATTCTTGCATTTTTCCAATAATTTCATTTTTCAGTTTAAACCTCTAATAATGTTGATCATGCAAATTCCAGCAAAGTGGCACAGTCTGGTTGCTCTCCTAAGTGCTAAATGGATCTGAAAGTATACTTTTTATCCTAAAAGGAACGTGACAACTTGTTGGATTGAGAGGAGGAGGTTGGAAATCTTAGGCTCTGGCATGGCATAGATAAACAGTAGATTTAATTTTGACACTGTATTTCACTAAATCTATATTTCCAAATTGCATACAATCATAAAAGAGTTTGAATAGTGTGGGAAAAAATGCTCCTTTTAAAGTCTGTTTCTTTTTTTTAACTTTTGGGGTGTGTTGTTTGCATTCAAGGATCAGAAGAATCAAGTTTGATGTCATACTTTTCCAAAAACCAAATACAGGCACTTCAGCCAAAAATAACATTCAGCACATTAAGAAATGTGCAGTGTCCAGTTCTGGAGAGCAATAAATTGGAAGGAGAACCAGAAACAGCATGCAGTGCTCAGGAATTATTTGAATGGCTAGGTGCCATTTTCACTCACACTGGCTTGTAAGTATCTGTTGCTTGTTGTAAGTATATATACCTGACTATTTTTCTTCAAAAGAAATCCAAATGGCTTAATATCAAATTATACACACACACACACACACACATACGAGTATTAAAAATAGTAGGAAAAACATCACTATAAAATGCCAAAACCCATCATATTTTCAAAATGAAAGGAACAGCCAAGTGAAAGGGGAGTATCCACAACACAAGACATCCACTTTCAGGCATCTGTTGAAGTCCTTTTTCTGCCGACAGAGCCAAGCCACTGGTTAAACTTCCCAGCTATTTTAATGATTATTTTGTATTGTTTTTATTGTCTTTTGTGCTTTATTACGTTTGTATAAATTGTTGTACACTGCCTTGATATTTTAAGTGATTTAAGTATAAATAGTTTTATAAATAAAAGTTATTTAGACACTGTAGTGCATAATGTCATTTGGATAGTTATTATCATACCTAGGTTATTAAAAAGTAAGCTGAATTTTTCTGCTGAACATCACTGTTGATAAGATCTCAAAGGGCACAATCTACTGACACAGTGGGAATTGTACAGGAGAATTTAATAAATGGATTTTGTCCAGTGAAAGGGGAAATTATTCAGCACTTGGTGATTTAGCTGCATGGTGCACAGATTTTTAAAGCAGAACATTTATTTAGCAGTCGGTATGTTAAAATATTAAAGAGTCTTGCATAGGGTCTTATTTGGCATATCTTCTTTTTGCAGAGAAAATACATCCTCTAGTTTCTTATCAACATATTCATGCCCTCAACCGAGCACAACAGTAGAACAAGCTTTGTTGTGTACAATAACTGGCTTTATACTTCCAGAGAAGATAATTCATTTGTTCAAACAAATATGGTAAGCAGTTAGCTATACAATCTGTTCTATTTAGCATGTTATAACTACACCTGGAGTTGATTAAATTGAGCCCTAAACACACTTACAACAGCATCAATACCATTGAACTGACTTCTGAATATACATGCATTGGGTTGCACTGCATGTGTGTTTATGCAAAACTATATATTATATGGGTTTCAGTGTTTTTCCAATTATTTGATTCACAGCCAATTTCAGGGAGGGGGGTGCAGGAGGGAGCCCTGTTACACCAGCAGAAGACCTTGTGCAGGGTTTCCACTGATGGTGCTGGTTAGGTGAATCCCTCCCTGTGTGTTTATTTGAACAATCTTATATACATATTCTTTATCAGTAAGACTTATTTCTCTGTATATATCCATAGGATCAAGCTGTTTGCTGAACAGCTATGATTTAACTCCTCTTGCTAAGCTTAATATAATTAATAGTTTTGTTTCTCTTTTCCTCCCCACAACAGTTCCTATTTTGAAGAACCAAAGTTGGCTCACTGGATATCTCTCATTGTTCATGGCTTTGCTGACAGCCCTGTTTCCTGGAAAGAAAGTGAACATGGTTTCCTAAAAGGCGGGGAAAATTTATACAACTTCGTAATTTTTAGGAGCTTGGACTACTGGCTTCAAATGGCAGTTGGAGCATATGATGATTGTCCTTAAATAATGACTACTGAAGGCATTCAAAGGTGTTGTATTATTAAATAGGCATTTTTGTAAAATTATTTTTTTAAATGTTCCCTTTAAAAGGGTAGGTTATCTGGCTTGAAATCCAACACAAAGGTGAAATCATTTTCATCTTAATTTTCTTTTTAAAATTAGTTGTATGTTTAAGTGTGTTTGTAAGAGTATAAAAAATATAGTTAACGTTTGAGCTTAAATTTGCAGCCATAAAAAATGTTGTGGCACATGTTGGTTTGAAGTTTGTTTAAAATCCTGGTATAAAGACAATGATATGTAAATAAAAACATTTATTCTACCTTTTAGAGAAAAATGTTTTGAATTTACGTAAGAAGTTGCAGAAGCAAAAATTATTAGACTTTGCTCATACCAAGGTGGCAGCTGGTAGGAAGGATTGTACCAGTTCCTAGAGCCAACATATCAGTACAGCTAGGACCCTTGCCTTATCAGAGACACACATCTCAATCCCTTTTCCTAGCCCCTTGTGCTGCACAGCTGTGTTGTCTTTTTTATTGGGCTGTGTGTGTGAATTCTTATTACAGCACAATACCATTGGAAATTACTAAGAATAAAATGACATTTATATAATGGGAGGCAACTTTGCAATGTGTCTGCTGCTTGTGTCATGGGAACCATTTTTTTAATTTCCCGTGATCCAATGAAATGACTGCAATAAAACACAGCTGAACTTACTGGATGAAGAATTGGGAGTTTACCAGCAACTGTGGTAGTTGGGTGGAGATCTAGTAAACAGCATTTCTACTATAATGGAAATGGTTACTAGGACAAGATCTTGTATGGTGGCATCTGACACTCTGACAGTAAGCTCCTGTGAGTAGAAAGGTAAAACTGATGCTTACTTTCTAGGTTTACCAAATTGTGACCTATTCCCAGTGCCTCTTGTAATAATAATTTCAGGTCAGCAAGATTTTCAGGTGCCTCAAGTCCCTATTCAATCTTGCGCCATCTTGTCTGTTAGGAAGCATAACTAGAGTCCTTTAATTTAATACTTACAGGTTCCTTTTATATCATAGCTCTTACAAGGCGATCATAAAATGTTAAATACATTCAAAACATGATATTCTAGACATTAACTTCTGAACAGTAGCATGCTGCACCAGTAGAGTTGGGTTCTCCCAGAATAATGCATTGCTGTTCTTGAGCTTTTACTCAACAGGTCAGAATCTGGCAACTTCCATGGCATTTCAGCATACTCAGAAGCAAATACTGAATTGGGTAGAGAACACGCAGACTGAATAGCTAGAAAGTGATTTACCTTCGACATCACAACTTGCAAATTACTTCAACCATATAAAGTAAAATAAATAGGACAAATGCAACAAACTATAGTAGATAAACTCACTGCAGCATAATAAGTTGAGCCTGTTAAGATCAAAGCAACTGCAGTTGCCTTAAAGAGAGCCTTTTCCCTAATTGCTGTGCTGAGATCTTGTTCCTTGCTCGTCAGTGAAGTTCAAAGCCAGACAGGAAGGAAGTGAGCTCAGTTGTGGAAAGGGGTAGGTGTAAAATACTTAATGAAAACCTTTCAAGAATGGAAATCTAGACCAGGGGGGTTGTGACCTTATTCAATTTGTTAGACATGAATTCAGCAAAAAATAAATTTACTCTGCATTTTGCAACAGATTACAGAAGCAAAATATTATGACCAGAAATTATTTACAGCATCTCTTGGCATTGTTAAAAAAAAAGTGGCAAGGGGGCTCATGATGCTATATACTGGCAATCCTAGGAGCATTGTTGTTCTGTAAATACTCTATTATTATTTTTGGCAGAGGAGAGCATGTTTTGGAAATCCTTGCTCGACGTTATTTTGTTTGTTTTAAACATTATTAACCAGAGTATTTTTTTAGTTGGCATATCGACCTTTCAGACAGTCAGTCTGAGCTTCAGCTTTGAGCTAGTTCAGAGTCTCAGCAAGTAGGCTGAGCATGTAACATTATACAGCGGAAAGATTCAGGTGCATGCACCCTCTCATGTCACATATAAAATAATTAGTTTGAATCAGAACCTCATCATGTTCATTCTTGGATGAAGAGGCAATAGTCCCACTTGTGTTTAAAACCGGTTGCCTATGCGTACAGTGTTAACACATGACTATGACATACCCCCACACCATAGATCCGTGATTTGCTAAAGCTTACATATTTATATGCTAGCAATTTGTTTTAGATGTGATGCTGTCTATGTGTATCCCTGCATGGATCATGTTTCATTTATTTTATGTGCCCAATGTCACATTTGAATTGCTGCATAATTATTTTTGCCTTTTTTCTGGATGGTGATACAAAATAAGTCACACTAAAAATATTCAGGAAGGAAGACAGCATAGACAGGTGGAGCTGAACACATTTCTGGCAGAGCTCCACAGAAGGCAGTGGAGCTCTACAAGATTGGAATTTGCTCCATTTTAATCTTCACAGCTGTTTGCTGTCTCTCTTGAGGGGGAAAACACACACCGCACATCCATAAAAAAATATTAAATCCCTCCCCCCAAACTAAGAAATATGCCAGCAGAGTAAATGTTTACACCTTTTCTTTATCTTTATGGAGATTTAATCCAAATCATTCCACTGCACATTTTAAAAAAGTTTTATTTAAACAGGAGAGGTATAACTAAAGGACAAAAAGAAATACACATAACAGGATTACTGTAAACATGTTGAAGCAGCTCAGCTTTTACTGAGAAGATGTACACCTCTCAATATAAGTCCACTTAGCTGTTCTTTTGGATTGCCATTAGAAAATGAAACCATTCACTTAAGAAAAACTGATGCTAGCTTCAATTGCTCAATCCTCTTAATAGTGACAGTAGCCTTAACTAGTGACCTCAACCAATTTATGTTTTAAAATAGCCGTAAGACAACCTTATAGAATCTATAGCAGATCTGTGAGCGACCATGTAAATAAACAGAAGAGATACTGAGTGCTTAATCTAAGGGAGGTTTAAATTGAAAAAGGCTCAAGGCATGTGGATCTGAAAGCATTTTGGGGGATTTAAATTATGGATTAGATACACAACATCATACTTCTGAAAGCCTCATCATGGTCTGAAATGCTGCTTTATGTCTTCTGAACACAATGCCAACTGTGCACTGAATCTGGCACCTGCTGTTGTAATTAGCTTTTCTGGAATGGTTTGTAACACACTCTGGCCAAAGGCTTCTCTCTCCTTCCCTCCCCCTCTCCACCCACTCTTGTGCTGCTGTGGTGGCAAAATCCAACACTCTTCCTTTTGCAGTTTTCCATCTATTGATCCTTTTCTACTAACCGTCAGCAACATAAGACAATATTTTCAGATGATGGAACCCAATTTTGGTCTATTAAAAAAGAGCCAAGAAGGCTTTCTACAAGCAATAAGAGTCAACAGAAGTGAATAGTGGGTACTAAATTAAACGAAAGAAGAAGCTCCTGAAATAAAAAATTGAAGCACTGTCAAAACATAGGCTTTGATATGAAACGGAGTTGGCTGGAGCTCACTCATCTGTGTTAGGTAGTTTGGAGATGAATTGCATATATCTGCATTTTTTCCAAGTAGAAAGTTGACTTGGTAATTCTCCAAAAGCAGAAGAATCCAATAGTTTAAGTTCATATTTGTTTCATTTTGAACTGGAAAGGCCATCCAGATTTTTCCAGTGCAATGTGCTTATGTAGAATAAATGTTGTGACCTAACAATTTTGGCTGAAAGGCAAACAACCATAAACCTTTAAAAAATGTGTTTTAGAGAAATAATGCATGAACCAACGCACTGTGGCAAGTTTGTAACATAATGCTTAGTATACTATTACTCCAATTTAGCAATAGAGAACTTGCAGCATTGTTTGGAGAGTTCATGAGAATTCTCATTCAGATGTAGAGGGACTTTGTGATATTCATCTGGTGCTCCTCTCTGGGCTTGATTAATACAGCCAATGATTGTGCACATTATCATTTGGGTCCAATTGGAAACAACAAAGTTAAGCTACACCAGGATCAAGCCTTGTATAGGCGACAGTAGAGATGTGTTAGGGAGTAACTGGGTATTATGATGAATACAGATATATTTTAGTTGCTTGGTTTAGGATCCTGCAACTGTTTTTCATATCTTCATAAGCTTAAGACCTGGCTGCTGTAGGTAAATTCAAATCAGGGGACAATAGCCACTTGAAAACATATTTTTGTTGTGCGCTGAAGCAGTCATTTGTAGCTTCCTGCCATGCATATTGTCCAACTTTATCAATCCTTCTGTCCACCCCCACCCCCAATTTTCTAGCAGCTGCAAAGGGGTGACAAAGTTGGCCTTAGCATTCACCAAGGCATTAAATTGCTACCGTATGGCTTTTCTGAATCTACCTTGTAATGTACCTTCATGGGGCTGATCTGGAAGACTGTTGATAGACTTGATTCCTCCTTCCCTAGGGTGATCTGATGAGCACATATTACACCAACAAGTTGGCACTGATTTACTAGAGATCGGGCGGGGGGGGGGGGAAGAGATGGAAGTTGCTGTTTTTTGACATGCTTTAAAGCCTACCTTGCACACAGCCCAGAATTTATTGTTGCCATTAAGTGCCGTCATGATATTCTAAGAACAGTGTGTGCCTTCAGGCAACTTTAGCTCTTAAAAGAAATACATTATCAGTTGCCACAACTCAGTGGCTTGCTAGGGTCTTGCATCTTCTGAAAGACCACAAGACCTTTCATATGAGGTGTTTTAATTCTGTGGTTATTTTAATTCACTGTATATTTTGGAAAGTTGTTTGCCTGCTCTCTATGCATTAACCAAATTTTGCATGATGGTTCCTGAGATCAAGGAGTGGCCTTCTGTTTGGATACAATTGGACACCATTTTGAATCAATATGGCAAACTAGACCTTCCAAAACCACTGATTTTCACAACTGATTTCAAAACTCCACTGCTTTTTCTTTTTTGGGGGGGTGGGGAGTGGGTTCTTAGAATTCCCAAGCAATAGCAGGTATGAGGCTGCTAGATCACAATATTTTATCTTATAAAAATGTGCAGTCCACATTGGGGATGCTCAAGCTGTGTTGTTAAACATCATTCAGGACACTGTGGTATGAAACAGAATGGCTTGGTCTGATGCAGGAAGGCTTTTCTTGTGGTCCCTTTAAGCAACTTAATTTTACTGCAGCAATTAAAATATATTTCCTGAAAATCAGGTAAAAACCTGAAGAAACAAAACTGAATTATTTTTGAAAAAAATAGTCCGAAGCCCTTGGTGAAATGTCTGTTTCCAAAAGTAACCATGGACTGTTGATTTCTTCAAATCACTTCCTAACTCCCAAAGTGAAATATTGTAACTTGCTTGTCAATTGAGTTGATGCAGTGATTTTGGTTCTCATGGGCTTCTAAGCCAGACAAGCCTTAGAACTGGCAATTACTGCTGTCCTGGGAAATACAGAAACAGTTCATTTTCTGTTCCTTCAAGAAGCCCTCTATTTTATTGTCAGAGGTCTGAAGGTCTTCCTCTGTGTCAATAAGATACCAAGAGCATATGTTATCTTGTTGATGATAGTGTTTTAGATAGTGTTGTAATGGTATTGTTGTAATGGCAGTGTACAGTGGTACCTTGGTTTAAGAACAGTCCGGTTTAAGAGTGATTTGGTTTACAAACTCCGCAAAACCGGAAATAGTGTCTTGGTTTGAGAACTTTACCTCGGTCTAAGAATGGAACCCAAACGATGGAAGGGCGCCAGCGCCGGGAGGCCTCATTAGGGAAAGCGCGCCTCGGTTTAAGAACAGTTTTGGTTTAAGAACGGACTTCCGGAATGGATTAAGTTCGTAAACCGAGGTACCACTGTATTCTTAAACACACTTAATAGCAACTAATGTTACTTCCGAGAAAAATGTGCTTAGGAGCACAGCCAAATTTTTAAAATATCCTCACGTGCCCTTCACCAATGTATTTCACTCTTCTCCCTGTATCTACAACAGAAGACTGAGTCACCCTGATCCATGAGTGCTCTGTGCCCAGGGAACCTCTCCCCTTATATCCTGAGCAAATTATCAGAACTGCCAGTTTGGAAGAGCACACAAAGTTAACACACGTTAACACACAAAGTTAACATTACATACATAATTGGGGATTACATATGTGAGGCAACTGGATGCCCAGTCAGCAGGATATGGGCATCTCCAGGAATTTTTCCTGCAATTAAAACACCAAAATTAAAACACCCTTGCCTGTCCCCCCCGTCCCCCATAGATGCCCATGGTCACAGGTGGTGTTTCTGTGATACAAGCTTTATTTGCATGTATATATAGCCTGAACATGAGAGCAGTTTCATCTCATTAACTTTCCAACACGTCCTGCTCATCCACTAGGTTTCTAGTGCCATAGCTGTCTCTTTCAGACCTAGTTTCAAGAATGGCAGTCTTTTTTGTTCTCTTTCAGACACAGACACATTGATTACATCTCCAGCCACGGCAGGAGGGAAGAAAGACATGTACCCTTCCACATGGATCCCCAGGTATTTTGTTTCCGTGGCAACACTCCACCTGTACTTGCTCATCACTTTAGTTGTGCAAAGGTTGCCTTTTAGTGATCCATGATGATTGGAGTGGGGGGATATCAACTAGAGCCTTGATTTCTCTTCTATCTCGCCCCCCCCCCACGGAAAAAAAAGTTGGTTGCAGCACATACATCTTCTGACACAGCAGATTACAAATCTGAAGCATTCCCCTTCAAAACAGCATGAGGATAGCGGGGGCGTGCCATGTATCATTCCTATATTCAACATCATTCAGTCCCTCCTTAATCGGTGGAACAAAGAGTAAGTAAGTAAAATCTAATAAATTCCACTTGGTGGGGGCAGGGGAGATTAAAATCTGTAAATCTTCCACGTTTTCCTGCGACACTGTACATTTAAATGGAGGCTGTGCAATATCAGTATTTGGAGGATTGTGTCCATAGAAAATAGCAAGCTACGTTATGTCTGGATGTTTTTAAAGCTGGTTGGATCTCCATTCTCCATATAATGTATCATGACCTTCGAGTGAATAGAAACTACCCACATTGCTATGAGTACCAGAGCTTTTAGAGCAGAGTACTTGCATTTACCCATGGAGGGCTCCCTAAGAGAAGTCACACCTCTTCAAAAGGTAAAATATGAACCACACTCTTGGCTTTTTGTAAAAATAAAGAATCAAATGGCTTATTGTTGTGTCCCAGTTCACAGCTAGGACACAAATGGCTTTGAATTAACCCCTTTTTGGGGCAACATTGATTGTGAAAGTGCCCTTATTCAGATTTGCAGCAATGTTGCATGTTCAGGATTAAGGTTTGGTTCAAATTAACTTGCTTTATTGCCGAATGTCATATGTGGAAAACCAAAAATAAGCAACACTTATAAGCCACTGTTTCGTTTGTAACTTCTTCAGCATATAATAACTCATCATACGATAGAAATTTTCACGGAGCAGTGGTCATAAAAATATGTAACCACTGCTCCGTGAAAATTTCTATCGTATGATAGAAACAGTGGCAATACCGGAACACTGTCCCGTTGCCTTTCTGTTATTTCACAAGAAGAAAAAATATATATATTACTTTCAAACCACCATTGGCCGTTGTGTTGCTTATTTTTGGTTTTCTACTCGAAGAGTGCAATACGCAGGTTCGAATGTCATATGTGGTCTTAGTCACAAGTGTCTATAAAGCTCATACATACTCATTTGCAGATAGCTCATACATCACTCCCTGAAAACCATAGGCATTGTAAAATATTAGCTCAAGCCAAAGGGATCTTTATTAGGTCAGTCTAAGGCATGTGTGTAATATTTGCAGGGCTGTAACTCTAATGCTGCATAAAGCAAATCATACAGCAAGATCTGAAAGAGCATTTGAGACATTCTGCTATGTCAGTCTTCAAGGGAGAGGTCATATTTCATTAATTTGCATTTTCCTTTCTCCTTTGAAAATGGGCAAGGGAATCAATCTGACATTCAAATGTGAAACCTAGAAGTGTGCCCTAAACAAATCTGCCAGACTTCATTCCAAAATCTCTAGTGACCAGTGGAATCAAAACATTTACAAGGTGAGAAATAAACCAACTTGCTCACTTTGGTCGGTTAGCTAGGAATGACACCAGTACTATACAGTGTGTGTTACACTTTAGATTGGGGGAAAATACAGTATGTAGTGATTTTTTGTTGTTGCTCCTTTTTGCATGAGTGGGTGAAAGACACAAAAAGTTACAAAATAATTTCACCAATTGAAATATTACATTAATCTGCCAATTGCCCTGTGCCTGAAAGGGGAAAGGGCACTCAGGCTCTATCATTTGGCCGAATGAACAAGAGCCCCTGCCTGCTATTCAGACAAGAACAGGTGCAAGGGAATAGCGTCTATTCTAGTCCCAAATGCTCATTTATAGCTCACCACTTTGTTCTTGCATTGAAGAATTGATCTCCCTTCTCTACCTGTTCACCCCGCTTCCTTTCCCTTGAGTATATTTGAAAGCCTGGTGGCAGTGCCTGTCTCTGCTTTATTGAAGCAAGTCGCTTTGGGGGACAATAATTGTTTGAAAAATGCGATAAATAGGGTGGTAGTTGGCCAGCTGCAGTTGTGCCTGGAGGAAGCAGATCTTTGAGACCCATTTTAGTCTAGTTTCAGACCTGGTTTTAAGTACCCTTGCTCAGCCTGATTGATGACCTTTATCAGGAAAGATACAGTGTCAGTATCAGTATCAAACTTTATTTTGGTCACAGGTTAGCATAAGATAAAACATACGACTTAATATACATAAGACTTAAAACAGGTAAGGAATAAAAACTAGTAAATAAAATGTGATTATATTATACATACGTAAAAACATAGAACCAGAGAGAGTTAAAAGTGACTATAAGGGAGGGAGCGTGAAGGAGCACAGGTCTTGCATTGTGGGCTTAGTTTGTGGCACAAAGCATCCTTTGATGAATATCCATCATGGCAGTGCAGAATCTAGCAACTGAGTATGTAACATGGGTTTTCATCTTGGAAGTAGCAGGGAGGTATAAAGTTGTTCTGTGTGACCTGGGAATTTATGTAATGTAGGCAGAGGCGTAGCGTGGGGGGTGCTAGGGGTGCCAGTCGCACCGGGCGCAACATCTGGGGGGGCGCCGCTCCGGCTTCAGCCCCGCGCGGCACCCGCCATGGGCGTAGCCAGGGGGGGCAGACGGGGGCAATTGCCCCCCCCCTAGAAGGCAGCTGCCCCCCTAGAAGCAAAAATGATCAGCGTCCGTTCAAAGCATTTTTTCCCTACTTTTTTCCCCAGAAGCATTTTTTTCCGGCTCGGCACCATTTCCCCCTCACTGCATCCTCCCTCCCTCCTCCCAGTGCAGCCATAGGCTAAAATCGCTGAGGCACAGGCCAATGGGCGGGCAGCTCATGGCTGAGAGCAGGAAGAGCTCGTGTCTCTGCACTCTCGTGTCTGCTGCTGCTGCCGCCTCCACCAGCCCAGCACAGGAGGGAAACGAAGCTCCTCCGAGTCCAGCAGCAGCTGCAGGGCGAGGGCTCCAGCCATTGCTGTTAGCCCCTGCACAAGACACAGGTATCTGTGTGTTTTTCCTTTATTTTTTTAATAATGGATGTGGATGGCTCGCACACATTTTTTCCCCTCGCACACCATTCCCTTCCACTCCCCTCGTCTATTTAACTTGCCCTCATGAGCGAAAGAAAGAAAAAGAAAATCCTTCCTGAAGGTTTAAAAAAGGCACTTTCCCCCCTTCTGAAACCAGCCCCCACACAAAACCATTCATTTATTTTGCTCACAAACTAGAGGAAAAGAAACTTGTTCAGCCATGTAGGTGGGTCTCCTCCCCATCTCCCCCCTCTTTCTCTGCCTTCCAGCCTGCTCAGAGCAGAAAGGCACCTTTCCTCCTGGCCATCCCTTTCCAAGAATGCCAGGGAAGGGTTAAAAAGGCAATGCATTGGGGGAAACACCCCCCCTCCCAGCAACCTGGAATCAAAGAGGGAGGGGAAGGAGGGAAGTAAACTCCATCTCATCCCTCCCAGCCCAGGTCAATGCCAGGTGGGGAAACAAAAGAAGACTAGATGAGCAAACTTTGCTCTGTTGGAAGAGGGTGCCGACAGAGGCATCCCCCCTTGGCAGAGCGGAACCCACTCCCCAGTCAGCCAGGTAGGGAAGGGGGAATTGGGTTAGGTGGGTAGAGGGGCAAATGGCTCTAAGGATGGCTGGAGTGCCCCTGACCAGCAGCTAGTGGTGTTTCATTTTTTTCTAATTCCCAACATTCCAGTTATTTATTTAATCTGCAAATAAAGCAGGGGGCGGAGTCATAGCTCTGTGGCAGAGTATCTGCCTTGATGCAGAAGGTCCTAGGTTCAATCCTTGACATCTCCAGTTAGGGCTGGGAGAGACTCCTGAAGAGCCACTGCCAGTCAGTGTGGGCAATACTGAGCTAGATGGACCAAGAGTTTGATTTTGCACAATGTGGCTTCCAATGTATCTATGTCTTAAGGGGAGGGTCATAGTTCAGTGGTTAGAACACCTTGCACCCGAGTTTTCCTCCCTGGCATCTGCATGTATGGCTAGGAATCTCCCCTGCCTGAATCCCTGGAGAGCTGCTGCCAGTCAGTGTAGGCAGTACTGAGTGGGAGGATTTTTTAAAATCTGCTGTACCGTAGCACTTTAAGCAGTCAAAGAATACCTCCTGTTAATGATTCAAGCATGCTTATTGTAACAAGAGAGTATTACTGGTAGCACGGAAAAACCCCTCTTCTTCTCTCCCCCCCCCCACCTGCCCCCAGCTCAGTACTAAAAAAAAACCAAGCATCCATCGGAAATTCTTCAAGGAAAATAAGGACTGGATTGAAACGAAAGTTTTGAACAAGTTTTCTTCAAACCCAAGAAAAATGATATTAGTATAAGACATGTAACTAGAATAAAAAGTAAAAAAAATTCAAGCAAATAATTGTAATAACTACCGTAATAAAGCACTGCTATAATTATATATAATTTTCCTAAAATTTTGGTTTCATTTGCTTTTTCCGTGCTGAAATGTCACAACCTGAACGACCATGGCTTGCCCCCCCCCCCTAGTTTTGATCCTGGCTACGCCCCTGGCACCCGCTGCCATCCCAGCTAAGCGCGCTCTCCTCTGCCCGCGGCGTCCGTGCGAGTCTGGGGAGAGGCAGGCAGCCCCAGCCGCAAAGACCCGGCAGGCGAAGCGAGGTGGAAGGAAGGAAGGAGGGGACGGTGGGAAGGAAGGAGGGAGAACAGACGCCGACGCCTAGGCTGCTGAGATCCGCCGGGGGTGGATCTCCAGAAGAGCGGGAGAAATTGCAGGCTGCCGAGGCACTGGCGTCGGGGAGGGAATCACTTCCCCGCTCTCGGAGCGCCAAGCGGGGAGGTCTGCAAAGGTGCTCCTACTGCTCCCTATTAGAGAGCGCAGGGGAAACGGGCGCGCAGAGTCGGGACGCAGCAGCCGGCGCTTTTCGGGCTAAATTGCGCTCGCCAGCCAGCCGGTGTGCTCGCTTTGCACCACGTGCCTAACAACCAACAGAAGGGGCGGAGAAGAAGGGAAGGCGGCCCGCTCAAATCAAGGTGAGCAGGCCAAGCTGCGGCGCCTGTTGCCAAAGCCAGGGCGTGACCCCGGAACACAGGCCGAGTAAGATGGGATGAGAAGCTCGGGAGCGGGCGCAGAATCACAAGTTTCCATCGCCATCAGTGCCGGCTTTACGTTTAAGCTAAAGATATAGCTTAGGGCCCCACTCTCTTGGCCCCCCCCCCCAAAAAAATGAAAGAAAAAAACACCTGGATGTACATTTCCAAAATATAAGATAAAAAACAAATAAAATAAAACCTACATACAGCAACAGTGTTTAGTGTTGTGTAGGCTCCTATGATGTAAGTAATGGGCCCCGCCTGCTAGCCTGCTCCCTAAAATATCACTGGTAATTATTTCACTATTAACATACTTCTTAATTGTATTTCACCATTAATAGGCCTATACTTCTTCTTAATTGTATTTCAGTTCAACAATTACTTTGATAGAATACATATTTTTTATGTGCAAATTGCATCAGATAGGTATTAGGTCCATAAATTACCATATAGCATATATTCAACACAAAAAAAGTGACAATTTGTTGTTGACAAAGTGCAGCTGGGCATATAAAGGGCCCCATTACCTTCAGTAGCTTCTAACTTTGCGCCCCCTAACCCGTGGATTTTAGCACTCGAGTCTCTTCCACTAGATTAGTTAAAGAAACCCTTACCCCCTAAGCACATGTATTGTTTGTTATGAAAATACTGATGTAATTAAAGTAAAATGCATCTAAATACAAGTTAGTTGCATCTAAATACATCAGTATTTTCATAACAAACAATACATGTGCTTAGGGGGTAAGGGTTTCTTTAACTAATCTAGTGGAAGAGACTCGAGTGCTAAAATCCACGGGTTAGGGGGCGCAAATTACTTGTCTTGCCCCGGGTGCTGACAACCCACGCTACGCCACTGAATGTAGGCAAGATGAACCTAGCTCGTATATCTGTATAGTATTGGCAGAGAAAAAAGACATGTTCTGTTGTTTCCAGTTGCCCAGAGCCACATGGGCATTTCCTCTCCTCATATGGTGTCTTCCTACAGCAGCCCTCCTGGATGGTTGAAGGGAGGGCCTGGCAGCAGGCCAGAATGAAAGCCCTTCGCTGTTTTGGAATTTCAAGGTTGGCTATATATGGCATCTGGGAGGTGAGTTATCTTCTGGTTTCACCGATTAAAACTTTTGGGGACCTGGCTAGATCTGCTTGGCGTTTGGTATCTTCCACGTGCTGTTTGCTTTTTTTTTTTTTTGCTTGTTCATACCCCATGTCAAATAGGATCTGCAGGGTGAAGCCTAGAGTTGTTATTATGTTTATCATTGCATGTTTCCATGTCGTTTGGAAACTGACCTTAAAAGTTAAGGGAGCAAGGCCACGTGGGAGGAAGGATAGTCTTAGCCAGTAATTTATTCTAGCCTTGATTCTTACAAATCCAGTTTCGAGTCGTATGGTAGCATTGGAGACGAGTTTACCGGTAGGCACTTGTAGGGTTGATCTTAAGAATTTAGATTGTACCAGTTCTAATGATGCACAGTTGGCAAGGGGACCTAATTGGGCGCCATATGCAAGTTGCACAATGGATCTGGCCTCAAACAGTTTGAGGGCTGCAGGTATATATTGCCCGCCTTTAGTCCTGAGGTACCTGAGTATTGCATTTGCGCCTCTCTGGGCATTCCCTGCAACATAATCCTCGTGGGCATTTCTACTTTCCAAGGAGTGAAGGGTTATGCCCAAATATTTGAAGCAGGTGAGCTGCTCAATCTTATGGCCGTTGATGTACCATGAGCAAGGTTTGGGCCTTTTGGCAAAGGCCATGATCTTGATTTTCTGATAATTTAGTTCTAGTTTGCTCTCCTTGCAGTATGCTGCCAGTGTTTTCAGGCCTATAGGAGTTATTGAGAGGATTGCTGCGTCATCTGTGTAAAGTAGCACAGGGGATATACTTTCCGGAAGGATTCAGAGGAAGTGCAGCCTTGTTGGTGTTCCTTGATCTCCCAGTGGCTTTAGACACCACTGACCATGGTGTCCCTGTGGAATGACTTGGGGATGGGGAGTTGGAGGCACCATATTACTGTAGCTCTGCTCCTACAGTATTTGCAGGGTCAGTACCAGAAAGGGCTCCCTTGGGAGGAAGGGTGGAATAGAAACTTCATACATAAAATGCAAAGTATATTAATATACTATCTATATGCCAGTTTCCCATATGGCTTGGGTAGTGCCAGTTTCACCCAGGTATTTGTGGGCAGAACAACAAGCCAGGCACTTGTTCCTATAATTGTGGAACCTCTTCCCTTCCTATTGGCAACAATAATGTTAAATGCATTCATCTGAAGTGCCATTTCAAGGTACAGTTTTTTGAAATGGGTTTCAAGACCTTCCTACTTGATTCAAGTTCCAACTTAACCTTAATTATTCTTTTAAAATAATTGGTATGTTTAATGTCCAACCACAATACGTTCCCAGATGAATGCATCTTGCTTATAACCATGGGCAGTCCATGAGATAATTTCAGAGTCATTGGTAGAGTTCCACAATTTGGCTTCCTGGATGCAACTAGAGACTGGAGAACAGGGTGACTCAGTGATTCATAATTGGCACCAATGCTTAATGATGTAATCCAGAGGCCATGGCTGCAGCCATCTATGAAGCTATTCATAACAAGAATAAAACTACTGATCAAGTGTTTAACAGAGTACCTCTGAATTAGCAACATGCTGTAATTCAGTGATGTCACATTCTGCTTGCATCATTGCTTTCTACAAGGCAGAATGTGCAACACCCTAAAAAAAATGCTGTTAAAATTTTGTGAGAGTTAGGGTCTGACAATCATTCTTTATTGTCTACCACACAACTCTGGGCTGAGAGCCTATGAGAGGTTGCAAAATACCTGCATGGAGTAATGAACGTTGGGATTCTTGGTGTGACCTCTTAGTGTTGAGAGAGGTAACATCTCAGGGATCCCGTTTGAGACGCTGAGAGAGAACTCTGGAAGCAGCAGATGGGAGAAAGAGCTGCTCCATCCCTGTCCTTTGGGTCATTGCCTCTAGAGTATGAAATGATAAAAGATAGGACCAAATCCTACCAAGAAACTAAACAAAGCAACAAATGCAGGAAGGACAGGGAGGGGAAGAAAATGAATAGTAGCCAGTCTACAGGTGCAAGAAAAATCAAATTTATTAAGCTTCCAAAGTAATGCAGATGGTGACAGGGAACAGGACCCTTTGAGCTGTGGCACTATCTTCCAAAATTAGATGTCGTGCTCCTATGTTTTTGTCTATATAAGGTTCTGTATTAATAAGTTTAATTTTGTTTAAGTTGAACTATTTCAGTGTTTCAAATTACTGAGCAATGGTTGAACTTCTAGATAGTCCTACTCCCCCTAAAAGACCTGTACTTTGTCAGCTGTATTGGTTGCATGTCTGTTTCAAGGCCCAATTAAATCCCTGAATTGCTTGGGTACCTAAAAGGCCACCTTTTCCTATATGTATTCACTTGAACATTAATACCATCTTTAGAGGCTCAGCTCTTAGTGCCCACCACCAAATGAAGTGAGATGGATAGCCACCTTTTTGGTACTGGCACGTTATGGAACAACTTTCCTGTTCCATACACCTGTTTGTGCTAGGTGAAGCTCCTAAGTAACTCGAATCTTGTGGCCTGATCCTGATATATATATTTTAGAAAAACACCTGTTCTAATTGCTTTTATTATTGTACATTGCATTTTAATTGCTTTATTTGTGAGCCACCCAGGGAATGTGTGGTGATCATATACAGTTAATAAATGTTTAAAAAAATATTCTGAACATGATGGGCAGGAGTGCTCATTATCCAAATCAGCCAGGTGGGCCCTATGGACAGGCAAATGGATTTGTGTGGTAGGGTGTGGGTAGAAGGCATGAGGGATAACTACCCAAAATACTCATCATGTTTTTCTCCAGATCTGTCTATTCTCATGTGCAGCAGGGAGATTCAAACCAATGTATTAAAATCACCACATACTTGACAAAATGGCTGCTTTCAGGTTGGTCCCCAGATTACAGAATACGCTTTTTAGAAGAGGAACTGATTTTTATTTTTTAAAATGGAACACTAGCCTAGCAGAGGTTACTGAGACAAACTGGAAGTCTGTACAACTCACTGTTGGGTAAAACAAAGTTAAAAAAACACAACAACACTGAAGGTTTATCATACTGGTTCACACCATCAAAAAGACCTGCTTCCTTTTTTTCAATAAATAGGAATAGAAACTTAAAACTCATTTAAAAAAACAACAACATGGTACAATGAGATGGTTGGGTGGAAAACCAAAAATTGGCCTAGATTCTAAAATGTAGAAAATGTTCCGTAATTACTGTTGGTATGTGAAGATATCAGTCATTTGGAAGAATATCATCATGTGTGTTTTTCTATACTTTCATTTTTGTCTAAGGCCTAAGAGTCAATGCAGGTGAAGTTCATAGCTGAGACTGAACTTTCCACTTGACACCGATGGAAAGAGCTAATCCTGTTATATCTACACTGAATCATCTAAGAGGTATACCAGTTTGAAGTGTTAATCACCTGACCTTTTCTATAACTGTTTTAATTTGCTATGTCTGCAAATGAAGAAATTAAATAGAACAGTCTCAGGATAACTAGCAGTGTTTACAGGAAAACTGCAATTTCAAAAGGATTTGTAAAGCTGGAATGAAGTATTTCCTGGAGGAGTGAAGGCAGGGAGATGGAGGAGAAAGAACTACATACTGCAGCAATTTTAAGAGGTGTTAAGAAATATTAGTTTTATTTTAACCAGTTCACAGCTGAATATTTATTCTATAAAAACTTTACAGATTGTACAGTTTATATATAGTTCAAACTACTAGAACAACAAAAAAGTAGGTCCCACAGATGCAAAAATACTGTACCAATCCAAGGTAAAAGCAGATTTACACACTGTACAACTCTCCACTAGGATGAGGTGGTCAGGCTCCAAGTATAAAGTTCCAAACTGTACAAAAATAATGTTTGATTCCTTCCCCCCCCCCCCACCCGTCCCCATTCTTCATACATTCAGTAAGATTGCAAACAGATACCCAAGTATAGATATCTGGAGTCAGGAATCATCACACACCCCTGAAAGGAATGCAAAATAGGTATTGTTTACAAAGGTCACTCTTGTGCATCAATACTGCATATTTTATGCATGTTGATCCAATAATGGCAGTCTGCACATGGAAAACAAGGTTTCATGGGCATAGTGCCTTTCTGGATGCAGTCCCATGAGCACAAAAGGGCACTGTGCGGGGGCAGGGAAGAGAAAATTGCATCCAGCATCTGGATGTTGCAGTGTGGTACTCTTGTATCAAGTATGCACTGCCAAACAGATGGGTGATTCTTCTAACTTGAAGGCAGAGGAGCCGATTCCAAGAACCCACTCTGACATGAAATCAGCTGACAGTGCTGATCGTCTGGCAGTGGAGATCCTCATCCACTGCAGAATGCATGCAGCCTGCTGCTGCATGGAAAGATCTCTGGATCAGGGCCATAGTGTATAATTCAAATTAAAAACAAAAGATATTAAACATCTAATATAAGGTAAGGTTGTTTTGTTGTTGTAAAAAAGGGAATATTTAATAGTGTGCCAAAAGAAATTTTAACTTATTAAATAAAATATATTCTACGTGAAGCTAAAAATGAACATAAAATACATTTTTTGGTGTAATTCAAACAGAAGAACAAAAAGAACAAACCAGCAAACCGAAGAACAAAAAAAAAAAAACACCTTATAGAGTTGTTTTCTCACCCAGCAACAGAAGCAATTATATAGTTAAAATAATAAAACCCACTAAGACTAAGCTATAATTTAAGATATCCATAGTATATATGGTATTTCAGTGATTCACTAATACTGCAAATGAAGCTTCTTTTTCAACGACAGACTGGCTTCTCTTCATGCTCTCTGGGTAGGAATCGGGCATGTTCCCCCAAACAAGAAGGGCTGAGTGTTTTTTATAGCATAAATCCTGAGCACACTCATTTTTTTTAAGGAGGTGGGGATGGGGGGCGGGGCGGAAGAAGAGACAGAGAAAATAGACCATTTAATTACAGGGTTTTCTTTTAAAAAATAATTTTTTTTATATTTTTTTTGAATGCATCATTACTTGAGGTATTTAGAACCTTCCTCAGAATTCAAGGCAATGCCTCTTCTCAACTAACTCTTTTTGGGCAGTGAAAGTAAGGGCTGGCCAATACCCGTTTCAATTCTGTACTCTAGTGAAAAAATATCTCATTGCTTCAGGACCTTCCTGCCACATACAAAATAACGCAACACCTCATTTTATCCACCTTTTTCTTCTGATACAGTACTAGCCAATGATAAAGTAGAAGACAAAAGTTTGGTAGTGCACTCCATTATAGGTTTTTTTTAGTTCGTGTATATAAAGAAATATAATATATATATTTATAATCTATATATGGAGAAAGGAAATTTGTTCAATGCTTAACATACAGTACTTTAATTTTTTTTTAAAAAAACCTTGACAATAAAACCATGTTCTCCTCAAGCTTTAGTCCCACTCTTTTCTGAGCGTTGGACTTTTAAATTCGTTTAGAGCATCCATAAAACCCAGATGTCCCAAAGTAAATACAATTCCAGTGTCAAATGAGCATCTCTTCAAAATTCATCAATCTTCCTCTGCAAGTATTTCAACATTGAGTCCATCCCTTGAGCAGAACCCCAAATTTTCTTTAGAACTTCACACTCTTTGTCATTTGCTTGTTCCAAGTCCACCTTCATAATACTACGAACTAAACCTTTGGATTCTTCAAGTACCTACATAAAATGAAGAAGATACAATAAGCATGTGGTCATAAGAAACGAGAAATATGCCATGGTTAGGCATAGTGCAAAGATGAGTGTGCGTCACACACTCGCTGGTTAGGGCAGGTGCCTCCAGTCGTGGGTGGAGGACATTGCCCTCTTTGCAATATATGAGAGGAAGGGCGAAGCCCAATGGCAGCTATTCTGTTACAAATGACAATTTTAATGATAATTTTGTACTGTTTATATTGACTGCTGTACGTTTTCACTGTATATATTGATGGAGACCACCATTCAATATATCAATGCTTATATAAATAATTAAATTATAAGAGAAAGTGAACAGGTAGCAGGCATTGTGTACAGAGGCACCCCGCTACCAAACACAATACACAGCCACACTCGAGGAGACAGATCATTGAGAGACGGGAGAACTGAATTTTACCCACTCCTGTGGGTCCACGAATAACAATAGCTTAAGGGCCCCGGGCCCCAAAGAAGCCAGATTATCCTCCACAAGGGCCCAGGGCTTTTTCAGTGTTGGCTCCGACCTGGTGGAATGCTCTGTCCCATGAGACTAGGGCCCTGCGGGACCTGACCTCCTTCCGCAGGGCCTGTAAGACAGAGTTATTCCACCTGTCCTTCAATCTAGCCTGATCCCCTATTCCTTTTCTCCGTTCCCTTTTTTCTGAAGAAACCCTTCTGGGTCCCCACATTAAAATTCTTCCCTGGCCTCCCTACTGGCCTAGCAAGACTAACTTGGCAAGTTAGCCCTGGTGATCCCACTGATGTTTGTTTTTTATCCTGTTTTTTAAGTTGTTTTTAATCATTGTTTTGTATTTGTTGTTAGCCGCCCTGAGCCCGGTTTTTGGACCGGGAAGGGCAGGGTATAAATAAAAATTATTATTATTATTATTAAGTGAATGACTACCATTTGTTTCCATGGGGGAAGGGAATCAAGGCATGCACCATCTCCGAGTGGGGGTTAACCCCTCTCTGAATTTACCTGACCTGCTTTCTGTTTCTCGGCCATGCTTGAGGGGGGATGGAATGTTGGGAAATGGCTGCCTAACATGGACAGAGAGGGATTTTAGGAGTCCCTAAGTAACCCAGGTGGCGCTGTGGGTTAAACCACAGAGCCTAGGGCTTGCCGATCAGAAGGTCGGCGGTTCGAATCCCTGCAACGGGGTGAGCTCCCTTTGTTTGGTCCCAGCTCCTGCCCACCTAGCAGTTCGAAAGCACGTCAAAGTGCAAGTAGATAAATAGGTACTGCTCTGGTGGGAAGGTAAACGGCGTTTCCGTGCGCTGCTCTGGTTCGCCAGAAGCGGCTTTGTCATGCTGGCCACATGACCTGGAAGCTGTACGCCAGCTCTCGGCCAATAAAGCGAGATGAGCACCGCAACCCCAGAGTCGGACACGACTGGACCTAGTGGTCAGGGGTCCCTTTACCTCAGTTTACCCAAACTGAGCAGGAGGATCTGAAGGGGAACTGTGAGCAGGCTCAACGAAATGTGTTTACAGTTTACCACGCAATAAGGGACATTCCGCACAATCATAATATTTGGTAACTAAAAAGATGTAATTTTTCCTCCAAGTGAAAAAGAATAGGCTATTGCTCTCTGTGTCTGCCACATGGAGTGTAGATATGAGGAAGTCATGAGCACCTGTCAGATGGTACATGATGAAGGGAAACACCTCAAAGCTGGTGTTAAGTTCCCAATGCCAGCTCAGCTGAAGATAAGCCGGCATAGCTTGCTTATCCTGGCCCAGCCATCTGAGATGACTGTGAGATTCAAAAGGAGTAGAACCAGAGGGTTATGAAATAGGCTTGGGCATGTGATCTAGCAACTTGGCTTGTTTTCCTTCCGCAGAACAGCAGCAGCTGCCTCACTGCTGAACAGGATTTGGATCAACTCTACACTGGCTTAACTTACACCAGCTTGCTTTATGCAGGCTTCCTGTGCATACAATTGCTCCCCAAATGCCTTAACTGTGCTGGAACCCAGGTGTGTGAGTTTAAGAATTATGACAGAAAAATAGTATTTTCAGTAATGACTATGTAACGCAGAAAAAAACCAAATGTTTGTTGCATCTCTGACTCTGGTTCATTAATATGAAGCTCAACCTATGCACAGCGTAGCCAAGAGGGTTGCATTGAATGCTATTTTTTATTATGTAAGTATGACTTATGCAGGGTGGAACCCTGTAGATTTAACCCTAAATATTTCTTTGATGTGATGGCAGGGTGGTGGTGGGGTTGGTTATTTTTGGTCTGTCTTATCCAAGCAAATATAAACAGAAACAAAACACCCGCTATGGACTCTCTGTTCAAATATCAAAGCAGTTAAAAGGAGCTCTTTCTATCTACAGTTTAGAACAAGATATTTTTGGCTAGCTCACTCAGTACAACTGTGATCCTAACTCTAAAATGTAAGACTTAACTTTATAAAGCTGCCGATGTTCACTTTCCAGATTTATGTAAAAATTCCCACATGAAAAATAACTTATTTAAAAGCTGTATTACAAGTGTGGACATTAGGATAGTTAAGTGTTCATGGGATCAGTTCACACTCACTTCCCCCCTCCAAACAAGCTGTCCCATGATGTAGTTGGGCATATATTTCATATAACCAAGACCTTATGCAGATACAACAGCTATTCTTGCATTCATGGCCACTGGGAAAAATGCTGGCATAATTACAGAAATTGCTTCTGCCTGCATATACACACAACCCAATTTACATTGTGGCTTCCCCATGTTTTGGAGCGTATCCATGGCTCGGGAGGGCTCAGCACTGCTCAAACACTGAGAAAATTCACTGTGCGAAGTGTTCCTTAGCCACTATAATAAATACAATCACTTATTCAGCCTTAAGTGAAATAAGGTAAAAGAAACTTACAACTGAATTACATGTGACAAGTTCCTTAATTCGAACCATGACTTCTTGTGTGAATGTTCCTGGCCAAAAAACTTGCGACACCAGTCCCTTGGCACATGCTTCTTGTGCAGTCAGTTTCCTTCCACTGAATAACATTTCATTTGCCTGAGGAAAATAGCAATGTTTTTTGTAACATGAAATATGATGAGATTATCAAAACATTTTGAATACAAACCTTGCTGTTTCTAGAAATGCCTCTACAGGTTGGAACAATTTACTGGCCTGGACTATTTCTTCTTGTTTTGTTTTTCCTTTTCCATGGACTGAAACAAAATCAAAGACTAAATCTACCACTAATAAATATTTAGTGCTAGCATGCAAGGCCCTGTCTAGAAGTGACACAGTTACAGTGCAAGGGGTTTGAAATATAAGCATGGCATACAATTTAGGTCTCTCAACTGAATTGCTTTTAAAATGTGCACTCTGCTAAAATCTCAATATAGAGCTTTGCATCAGATAATGAAGGAATTTGGAAACATTCATTAAAGAATGAAAAACCCCAAACATTCTTAGAAAGGTATTTTTTAAAATATATTTTCTTTCGCTGTCCTTATCATTGTTGAATGAATGAGCAAAACAAGCAAGTATGCCCTTAATTACAACCTTCACTGATTCATATTGGCTTAGTTGATTGACCAGCCAATTAAAGCCTGTAGCACTAGACAAGCATGAAAGGAAATGGCATGGTGTGATAAACATAAACTCTGCATAAGCAGCAGATACTAAATGATGTCAAAAATTTGCTTAATAAATAAATAATGCTCTTTAAAACTTTTTTTTATCCTGTTAATATATTACATACTTGAAAGATCCTGCAAGATAGTATTATGTATCTTTAATTATGAAAATTGGGTATATTTTCATATTGGATGCCAATGAGAATTGCATGCACAAATTCCTCACATCAATGGATCTTGTAGGTGCCAAAGTAAGGTAAACACATACTGCATTATGACATATCCATTTATAGTAAGAGACTATGGGGACAAGTAGTTTATAAATCATCCAAATAAATAAATACCTAGATTGTTCCTGAAACAAAGTTTTTTAAAAACAGACACTCTTTAGGAAGTATTTAATTTATGTTGTTCTTGTTTAATCTGGAAAGCAGTCTAGTTTGTACAGGCAAAATTGAGAACAATTTCCACTTGAAATAGTTTCAGCTAGCAGGACTTTGGCTTAAATGATCCAGTGCCATCACATTTTTAAATTTATGTTCCATACAGTCTACTGCCCATTTAAGTTCCAGCCAAACACCCATTTGCATACATTTGAGTATCAAACGTCTTTGTCGAAACAAAATAAAAAATTCCTTCCAGTAGCACCTTAGAGACCAACTAAGTTTGTTATTTGATGGACTTCCATTTCATGTGGCTCAATGTGGTGCCTTGCATAGTTCTAGTTACAGGTAGGTAGTTGGTCTCTAAGGTGCTACTGGAAGGAATTTTTTTACTTTTTAAAGTGTGTTATACAAGTTGAAAGGGAAAGCTGTGAATCATACAAACAAGTCCTGCAAAATTCCAAATCATGTACACATTCATAAACTCAAAGCATGATGAAGACTCTCACCCAAGAGTCCAAAACTCAACTAGCATTGTTGCAACTTCCTGAAATCACAGCATTTTTTTTTTTACTCTTTGGAGGGTTGAAGACCTTTGAATAATTAATACAGAGACTGTAACAAGATAGCCACACAAAGGACCTCACAACAAAGGACACCCAAAATGTCACCAGCGTTATCACAAAATCAAATCAGTGCTACTATTTTCATATGCCATTCAGCTCAGTTTACAAGCTTGCTAACTGCAATAGTTCCACTGATGTCACTAACATCCAAATCTTAACAGGACCATTACTATCCAAAGGAGGTATTTACATCCCCAAAGAATGTTCTGCATGAGCATCTATGGAAATGTGATTACAGCTGTAAAATCACAGGAGGTTTGGAAATTCATTTGTTTAGAAAAAGAAGGAAGAAAAGGAGAAGCAGCAGCTTTGACAATTCCTATACATCTCAAGAAAGAAAATGTAAAAAGCTGGGGGAAAGCATATATGAAAACACCAGGCTTCAAACAAGAAGCTGTGATTAGATATCAGAGGTTTTCCTATTATTATGTTATCTGAACATGCCAGAATGCAGATATAAGCATTTCAGTGCATGAGAAAATATGAGCAAAAACTGAGCTGTCAACTTTTAAAGATGCCAACTGATTAGACAGAAGCTCTATTCAAATGTCATCAATTTTACCCTGTGTAATTAAATGCATTTCTAAACCTATGAGAGTTTTATCAGCAGGAGCTTGCAGAGAGGAAAACTAAATTTAAGCAAACGTTACTTTAATAAAAATGAACAGCTCAGCCACATGTGTTTACAATGGTATTCAAGACCAATTAAAAGTCAGCTTAAAATTGTCATTTATCATTACAAATGATACTGTTCCTTTTTGACAATGGGAAATCTGATCACAGATCTGCCATGTAATGTGTAGTTTAGCGTTTCCTGGGAAGCCAAATCCCATGACAAATATTTCAGTGCTGCTTAATCATTATTTCTGTCTATCCTGGGGAGGGAAGAAACGACTACATTGGCATTTTTATTATCGCCTATTCCTAGCTCAAGCAAGTCTGAAATATCTGTGAAGACTGCACTGTAGGTCTATCAATGAGAAGCAATGCACAGCCAATGGATTATTTCGCTCTTTACAATCATGCATCTTGGCTCTGAGTATTGGAAGACTTGTTCCCTGCCTTGCTAGACTTTTCCTACCTGGCCTGGGAGGGTGGTGCCGACTGACTCCAGCTACAAAAGCTGAGGCTACTGAACAGAATCCTTGGCTCGGGTATTGTTTGGGCAGGGGGTTGTTGCTGTTAATGTTTTGTGTCTTTATGTCGGCTCTTATATTGTTCAATTTGGTTGTGTACTTTTTGATGTTTGTCTACTGTTTATGACTTTTGTTATGTTTGGAGTTACATAATTTTCCATATGGTTTTAACTTTGGAAAGGTGGCATACAAATAAAATCACTGACTGATTGATTGATTGATTTATGCAAAGACTGAATATATTTTTATTTACTCCAGAAATCATACACAAAGCTTTATTATTTTTATACTAAGACTTCTTCATCTAATAATGTGGAAATGGTACCAACTGGGCGAATCTGATCATTCCTGGATAAAATTACAAGCATGTTGGGATTAGCAATAAAGCAATGTCTACAAATGGAGACCATATTGTACTTTACAATATCCATATTCCAACAAACAATTCGCTCCACTTTCCCATTCACAATGAATCAGATAATCCAGAGTCTATTCCATCTTGTTAAGAGCCTGAGCAGGCAAGTTTCTTCCTGAATACTAATTCTACTGCAAGGCATCTATGGCATTGCTTATACCTTTTCTCCAATTTATTAAGTTTTTCAAGATCCTGTATTCAATCTCCAAGGACTTTTAAACAAGGGCTGCCTGACTAATAAATATATCCCACATTAATATCTTGAAGGCATTCCCTCATGTCCAATATCTCATCACTAAAATGATCTATCACTAATTCATTAAATTTCATAGATATGTAATTCTCAGGGGGAAGTGATCTAGCTAAAGTGATTCAAAAACTTGTAGAATTTTGTAAATTATATATACATCTGAATCTCTAGACAAGGGGAGTATCAATAATGGTTTAAACTCTCTATGACAGTGGAAGTTAAGGTCTATGAAAGCTTGGACCTATGAGAGCCAGTGTGGTGTAGTGGTTAAGAGCGGTAGACTCGTAATCTGGTGAACCGGGTTCGATTCCCTGCTCCTCCACATGCAGCTGCTGGGTGACCTTGGGCTAGTCACACTTCTCTGAAGTCTCTCAGCCTCACTCACCTCACAGAGTGTTTGTTGTGGGGGAGGAAGGGAAAAGGAGAATGTTAGCCGAATGTTTTTAATATGACTTTTGGTTCCTGAAATTCATTCTGACTGTGCAGATAAACAGGATGTGTTGTTAGTATGTGAAAACCGTCAGGATCCAAGGACCCCCAGGCACGCACCTCCAGATGGTGGAGACATCAGGTGCCATCCTGGCGCCTGGGCATCTTCACTTGATCGCAAGTGGCTGATGGCCAGGTGAAAATGCACCTGGCAAATTTTGAACACTGTAGTATCAGATGGCATACTACAGTGGTACCTCTAGTTACGAACTTAATTAGTTCCGGAGGTCTGTTCTTAACCTGAAACTGTTCTTAACTAGAGGTGTGCTTTCGCTAATGGGGCCTCTTGCTGCCACCGGCACACGATTTCAGTTCTAATCTTGGGACAAAGTTCTCAACTAGGGGTAACTCTTCCAGGTTAGCGGAGTTTGTAACCTGAAACATTCATAACCTGAGGCGTTTGCAACTCAAGGTACCACTGTACATTCCTTTAAAGGCAACTTGCCAAGATCAGGAAAGAGGCGGGAAAGAGTTATTGCCTTTCTCCTGAATGTCTGATTGTCTTCTTAACATACTTTAAAAGCATACCAACATTTAGCAAAGAAATTGTAATGACAATTTAAGTATTACTCAGTGAGGATTATATATCTTTGGCAGGAATAGAAGTACCATATCCCAGTAAAAACAATACAAGGAAGGAAGGAATTGCCATTTTTAGGTCACTTTCAAACTTACATAGGGTTTGAACATAAAGCTATTGTTTACTAAGGAAAGTTATCTGGTTTACTCAGACTTAAAATAGTTAATTCAGTATTAGGTTCATTTCTTGTGATACAAAATTATAGATGTGAATGCACTGTCACTCTCACACTGCACAAGGCATGCATGAAAGGTATGAATGTGGTGTGAAGACTTGCATACTGTCAAGAGCATGTGTTTCCCTATAAATATTACCTTACGCATCATTAAAATATGTAGAACAGAAAGCGATTCAGAAATGTAACACTAATAAAACCACTCTTATTTTCACCCAGACTGGACGCTATAGTTTTATAAACTTTCAAGCTGTATTCCGGAGTAATCTGGAGAACAGGCGCAAAAATCTAAGTCCTGCTGGGACCAATGCTATTTAAGCACACTAAAATGCATGCTGGACTGCAGCCACTGTTAGCAAACAGACAATGAATGATCAAGAGCCAGAGATATTTGCACACTGAAAGATTGTTAGTTGCTGCCAAAATTCTAAAACAAACTGAAAGCACTCAGGTTTTACATATCAGAACTGTAGAAAATGGTTTCCTAGCATTGGAGCAGCTGAAATGCTGCATGTTTTTTTTGTTTTGTTTTTAAAGAAGGAATGTACTTTTATTGCACACAGCCTCAATGCAGACACAATGACCTTAGGAGCACTGGCTCAAGTGTACTAATTTTGAGAA
The DNA here is from genome assembly GCA_034641385.1 of Darevskia mixta. Classification (NCBI taxonomy): domain Eukaryota; kingdom Metazoa; phylum Chordata; class Lepidosauria; order Squamata; family Lacertidae; genus Darevskia; species Darevskia mixta. Next base: position 25,445,385 of record JAWWNH010000011.1, read on the forward strand.
ATATATATAAGGCAGGACAGTGAAAGTTTTCCTTTTTAGTGCTCTGCTTAAATAAACTGTGGCTCAGTTCTCACATAATGCTAAGCTAAACCATGGCGTAGTGCAAATATGCATGTGAGCTCCTGGAGAAAAGATTGTGGTCACTTTGCTCCTCTTCCAGACTTCCAGCAGTGAGACTTGCAGGATGACTATGTGTGTGAACCCAAGCTTGCAGTTTTGCTCCTCCAAACCACAAGCCGTAAACCAAGAGCAAACTTGGCTACACATTGCAGTTTGTCTGGAGTGAGACAAACTGTGAGCCTGGGTTCAGGTGTCATGTTATGCCAAATCATGGCTAATCTCACAGCACCACAGCAGAGGAGGAGCAAAGCAGCCACAATATTCTTTCTCGGTTTGCACTAAGTGTTAGCTTAACTTAACTGTTACATGCAAGCCGTGTCATTGTGAGACTAGAGTTACACTTAGGTCATGTTGGATATGCAAGACGCAAATGGGAACACCAAAGCTAGAAATATTATTAAATACAGTACATACTTCTTTTACAGATTACTTACAGATGCCAGGCCCATTATTCTTGGGAATGTAAGGGATGAACATCCATCAGGGCTTTGCCCAAACGTCGTATACGGAGTCTGAAACCAAGCCTTCTCATTAGCCCAAACCACATCACACAGAGGTAATATAGATGCTCCGAGTCCAATGGCCGGGCCATTTACAGCTACGATGATGGGCTTCTTAAACTGAATGAAAGTATTGACAAAATTCCTGAAATGAAATAAATATCAATTGAGAATACATATTTTAGTAACAAAATGCTGTAGCCACCTCCATACCAAAGCTGCTGTGATAGCAGTCAGTTATTAACCTAGATAGCATAGCCCCACTTTCTTACCAAAATCCAACATAAGACTATAAAGTTGCTGGATGGCAAATCACTTACAAGGCTCAGAACCATCATTGATATTATTGGGGGAAAGCGAAGATACAGTGTCCAGATTATAACCAATAATCTAAATTAGAAGGCATTTTTCTTTTAGAAGATTCAACACTTGCAATAAGCCAATTGTCCTTCAGTACAAATTCCCAACCAGGAATCAAGCAATTAATTGTCATTAGGGAAAGGCTCTGATAAAAATGACATTGGCAATTCCTCCTGCCACTGAATCCAATGAGTTTTACTATATGCCATTTGGGCTTTAGGCGTGATCCGTGGAACATAATACAGTACAAGCCTAAGTTGTGAGTTTACTTTAGAAAAAGTCAGTATAGAAAACAATGAAGCATCTTTCAAATAAGGTTAAATGAAGACATGCAGAGAATATGTGTTTTCTCTGCCCCCTTTTTAATTTTTTTTAATTGCTACGTTCATAAAGATGAATGTGCACAAATTAAATTCTGTGAACCACCCTGAGATTTTATGATGAAGGGCGGTATATCAATCTAATAAATCAATCAATAAAAAAAGTGTGTAAATTGTGGGGTTGCAGAATATCCTGAGTTTTAGTTATGAAGAATTCTGGTTTGATACCCTGTTTTGTTAACTACCGGTAACTATGGCTTGCAATAGTTAACTAACTATGGCTTTTCATATGAATCCCCCCCCCCAAAAAAAACCAACAACAACCCAGAAATGTTTTGAACCCTGAGAGAAGTAAGAATGAAAGGCAGGGAGAGCACATGACCATGTTTCAACAAATCATAGTTTGGTGCTACTTATGTGGACCATGGAAGATGAAAAATAACCACTCAAAAAATTATTTAGAGAAACAATGTATGGGAGCGGATGGTGCAGCCAGACATGTTTCAATGCAACTTGAAGTTTCCAAACATTCAACACATATAACTTGTCTACTGGGAATATTGCTTCCTATAATAATAAGATTGGAGGAGATTTTAAAGGAAAGCTGGGAGTTCTATCATTCTAACACGAGCCTTCTGAACATACAATACCGCTTTGAAGATATACAAATCGAAAGTAGACATCCTTACAATGTGGTCATATAGACAGTCTAATTTATTATGAGTTTGATGGCTATTGGGAGCGGGGGGAAACACCAGTTGTGAGTAGGTACAGTACCTTTGATATCACACTCTAGCATTTAAATATGTGGCATGTTTTGAGCTCATAATTAGATATGCACAATGGGAAAAACAGTTTCACAAACCTAATAGCATCTGCCATCTTAGTACTTTCCCTTTTTCTATCATCTGTTAAGCGTCGAATAAAATAAATGAAGTCAAGGCCACAGCAGAAAACGCTGCCAACGGCACTGAGGAGTACAAGTTTGCTGTCATCAGCGGCTGCTGTGTTCAGTGCACTTTGGACTTCTTTCATTACCTGGAAGTAAGACACATTAAACGTATGAAATAGGATGCAGAATATTTCAACTTAAGATTTTGCATTCACATAGCATTTCTGTGATCTGAACAGCAGGTGGCATATGCAACCAGTTCAGCAAAATCTAAATTTAAGACAAAGTTCATTACAAAGTTCTCCTTTGCACATTATTAAAGGAGACAACAACAATGTAATACACTACAAATACAAACCAGGATTTATTTATTTTTTAAGAATAACATTGACCATCTTAAGATCAGAAGCAGAAATTGCAAGTCTCAGCAAACATACCGGTAGTAGCTTAAAAATAGGTAAAAACTGAGGAAATTCAAAACAAAAAATGGCAGGAAACAACAACAGAATCGCAATATAATTTAAAGTTTCAAACTGGCATCTGTGTTACATTAATTCTACTCCTTTAAGGCTAATGTTTAACTGTATTAATTTTTCATTTTGAAAATTAACACAGTAGTTGGCAATACTGAAACAGAGTATTGCTCTACTTTGGCTACAAAAGTATGCAATGTTAAACCAGTTCACACACACTGCATTTCCTCATCTGGCATATATTGCCATTGCTTGCATTTCACTCCCAGCAGATCTTTGATTCTTGCACATGAACCAGAGGATCAAGGCTTATCACAGATCATTTTAATTAAATGAGCCAGCTTCACAACCCATGGTTTGAATTTGGCTTGTGTTGGATCTGGCCACCGTTCGTGGTAGCACACAATCTCTGGTTCATATATGCAAGGACGTGTCGAGCTTCTACCAAAGTGAAACTAAACACTGGCAAAATCCTCATCCTGGCTACGTGAGAGGAAGGGAGGAGGACGACAGAGTGCAGGAGCCCAAGCCTTTGCCCAGACTTGTTCTAGCTCAGGGGCCAGCAAACTTTTTCAGCAGGGGGCCAGTTCACTGTCCTCCAGACCTTCTGGGAGGCCGGACTATATTTTGGAAAAAAAATAAAAATGAACGAATTCCTATGCCCCACAAATAACCCAGAGATGCATTTTAAATAAAAGGACACAGTCTACTCATGTAAAAACACGCTGATTCCCAGACTGTCCACGGGCCGGATTGAGAAGGCGATTGGGCCGCATCCGGCCCCTAGTTTGCCTACTCATGGTCTAGCTTGTTCATGTGGTGCTAAAGCTATGTTTTAGCAGCAGGTATTAATTATGCCTCTGTGGGTCCATATTTCCCATGACTTCCCTGACCATAGCTACTGTTCATCTAACTCCAGCACACTCAACTACCCTAAGGCCTTTGGTTCTCTGAAACAACTCCACTCATTAAGTTTGCCTTGCTGCCTGCGTGCCTAGGATGTGCACTCTGAAAATAGACGGGGAGCCACCTCTCTTTCTTCTCATTCAAACTGCTCCTCAGAATCTATTCTCCACAAAACCTTTCATCTAATTTATTTATTGTCATTTACCAACTGTATCCAAGCTTAACCTTCCTGCGCTACCAGAGCTACTGTGGACCCTGGTGACTGGACCGCTCTGTGTACTTCTCAACAATTACAGAGTCAGCTGCCCAGTTCAGTTTCATCCCACCCCATCCTCCACTTTTCATTTCTTAAAGAAGTTATATTTCATTTACTAACAGGGGAATCCTAAACACGTCTACTCAGAGTGAGTCATACTGAATTAAATGGGGCTTACTCCCAGGTGAGTTGTGTTATTTGAAATCAGTCATAATCTTTATTTTCAGCTATAACTTAAGAAGGAGCTGTTGAACCACAATAGCATATTGATACTGCCAAATATTTGCATTACTGCATTTATTCACATTCATCCCTTGCTACACTGGTCTCTCATTCTCTCACACTTCTGCTAAATCCAACATTTGGATTTAGATTCCAAACTGGGTGGGGGAGAGAGATCTGTCCTTTTTGCTTACAAATCACTGTACATTATCTTTGAAACAAAGTGCTCTTTATAAAAACCAACAACAACAACAAATGACTCTAACCTCTGGATTTAATGAATTGTTCTCTGATGATTTTGTCGATAACAAAATGTGTGTGAAGCCATCCTGTTTTCTGACAACAATGTCTCTGTACCGGTAAGCGCTTTCCGTTTGCCTCACACTGAATCGTAGCCTTTTATCAAAAGGCTGGTCCCTCCTTTCATCGATAAATCTTCGTTTGCTGGCTGTCACTCCCGTTACTGATGCTTGTATGTTGGTACCGTTTGTGGACAACGCTTCTATAAAGGTAGATGTACCTGTGAAAAGTTTCAACAGAGGTATGGTTTGACATCAGCATTGTTAGCTTAGCTTACCTACCGATAAATGGCTCACCCATGGAAAATATGCAAATGGCAAAACCCGAAAGCAACCACAGCGAAAGCAGAAATTTGGATGCCATAACGAAAACCTGGAAAGGCAACAGTGTCTGAAATACAACTGCAGGAGATTGCTTAGGAGTACACGGTAGGGAAAAATATATATAAAATGTTGCACCCACGGGGGGGGGGAGGAGTTAGATATCAAAAGACAAATAATCATTGTTCTAGTTTTATTTACTGTAGCAACACAATGAAGTATGAAAAAGAAGCAGATGTGTAACATTTAGCACATTCATGTCTATAACCCTCTGTTACTAGATAACCATGTATCGTTCTCCATTGCATGCCTCCAAACAACAAGCTAAATTTAAATGAAATTTTCATTCATATGCAAGTGAAATGCACTTAAGATGGAAAACTGCCTTGCAACTTCGCACCCTTTCATATTTCGTGGCTCAGTGAGGCTACTAAGATACATGGACCCCTCCTATTATTTACTGTAAGAGTCCAATATTTTTGTTTTCTGTTTTGCTTTCCATTCTGTTAACACCATGAGGTTCAATGTACCCCAATAGCTTTTGTGTTAGATGATATTTTTTCAATGAATAATTTCATTTTTTGTGCTTGTTTGAAATAAGTTTCTCAACTTAATTTCCTGAAAGCTTAACACAATAACTCGGCTTTCCCATGTAACAGGCTTCAGGGTTCTGGATACGGCATACTTATCCTTAATTCGGATAGCTTTTTTGGACCGGACACAGAATAAAAGGAAGTCTCAAAGTACATTCTTCAGTCATGCTATGAGCCCACCTTCACAACTACAGTGGTACCTCGGGTTACGAACTTAATTTGTTCCGGAGGTCCGTTCTTAACCTGAAACCGTTCTTAACCTGAGGCGCGCTTTCGCTAACGGGGCCTCCCGCTGCTGCCGCACGATTTCCATTCTCATCCTGGGGCAAAGTTTGCAACCCAGAGCAACTACTTCCGAGTTAGCGAAGTTTGTAACCTGAAGCGTTTGTAATCCGAGGTACCACTGTAATCAGCAGCTGAGCAAAAATACAGCAAAATGAAAACTGGTTGAAGCCTGTTAAGTGTTGCCTCTTCCCAATCCACCCACCGCCTCTTTTATCAGTTAACCAAGCACCCTGCAGTCAAATGCCTGTAACAGAAGTAACACAACCTCTCCTGTCTTGACACTCGGCTGCAGGGCACCTGGGTCAACGTTTTCCAGTTGGAGGTGGGGACACTAACAAGTCCTAGTGGGGCTTGGGGGTGGGGTGGGCAAGACTAGCAGGCTGGGGTCCTCATTTGTCAGACTGGTTGTGAGAGCAGGTTCACAGTGCAACTGAAAAGGAACTGCTGTGAGCCCCCCCCTTTTAAATTCTGGCAACTGTGACCACCAACTCAGCTTTTTAAAAAATAAAAATAATTTTTTTTTGCCTTCAGTGGCATTTCTTGCCCCTATCTAGTACTGCACTGGGTATAATGCTACAATAAAGTACAGAGGACAACTCTAGTGATTATACTGCCGTGCATAGCAAGTTTGTACTTTATTTTATTTTTTACCAGAAAGGCAGCAGATGCGGTGAACAAAGTGTGAAAATTTATCTACTACCATTTTACTAAATAATTATTACAAAGCGAAACATTATTATAGCACATTTTTACTGAGAGCAACAGAATGCCCTAGCTAATTTTGAGGTGCACAAAGGTAGACAATATACCGGTAGTACAGTAGTATCAGACAACCAGATTTTATCGCATCACTTGACTCTTTTACATTCACTGTGCCTTTAGATCCTTACCGAATGGAGCGGCGTATAATGAATTCCATTATAGCTATCTAAAAGTAAATGGTCATTACTTATGCTGCAACATTCAAACATCCAAATTCTACAGGAACCTCAACACAGGAAGACAAGAAATCCTTATTACAGTTAAGAGGGTGGGGTGGACAGAAAATCTGAAATTACACAAAGGTTTCAATTGCTGCAGAGCTAGTCTATGCCAGAGTATCTTGTACCTTTGCATTATGAGGGATTACTTTAATAAAGGTTTTTACCTCACCTACTTTGCATTCTTCATTATCTGGGACCAATAAGGCAGCAATGCCTATACGTAGCTGGTTCCAGCTTTATTACATTTGTGTGGAACTATTTAAATAGGTAAGAGGGTGCCAAGGTGGTATTACAGAGAAACAAACTCATCTGCAAATGTTAATTGCTTTATAGATGGGGGTCCAAAAAGTGTTTGTATTCTTGGTTGCTTATGTACAGTAGGCAGAAAAGAGTCCTCATATTTTTCTTCAATGCTAGTTAGCAGTGAAGTAAAGTTGCTGGTTTTAATTTCACAAAATAAGAAAAGATACTAGATGTCATGGAAGGCTTTTGTTCTTTGCCCCAACAATAATTTCAAGCAAAGGACTACTTATGCCTTAGCCAACTGCTTACGGATGCCAGAAAAGATATTTGCCATGATCTAATGACAGATCATGAAAATCTTCCAGATGAGAAAAGCATTATGACTCACTTTCTGCATCTAAGGCTGCAAACCGAAGCATATCCACTAGGAAGCAAATCCCAATGACTCCAGTAAGATTTGCTTAAGCAAATAAACATGATTAGGATTGGTCTGTTAAAATCTAATATACTTTTTTATGCTCACACCTATTATCTTTTGAGGGGAAACGTTAATACTTAATTGTCCAATAATACTGCAAGTGTATAAAAGGTAAAAGGACTCCTGACCGTTAGGTCCAGTCGCAGACGACTCTGGGGTTGCGGCGCTCATCTCGCTTTACTGGCTGAGGGAGCCGGCGTGCAGCTTTTGGATCATGTAGCCAGCATGACAAAGCTGCTTCTGGCAAACCAGAGCAGCGCACGGAAATGCCGTTTACCTTCCCGCCGGAGCGGTACCTATTTATCTACTTGCACTTTTTGGCGTGCTTTTGAACTGCTAGGTGGGCAGGAGCTGGGACTGAGCAACAGGAGCTCACCCTGTCACGGGGATTCGAACCGCCAGCCTTCTGATCGGCAAGCCCTAGGCTCTGTGGTTTAGACCACAGCACCACCCGCATCCCTATTGCAAGTGTATACAGTATGTTTAATTGTATTTCTAAAATTCTTCAACGTGTGTGTCAAACATCCCACAGCTTCGCCAGAATATAATTCTGAACCTATAACATAATATATGCAATATTTTATACTGATTTTCATTAAATTAAAATTTTGCAGTTTCTAATTTGCATTTATCATTGCCCTCCATTTCACACTACATTTTATTAACCTTGAATGCTCTTAGCCCATTCATTTGCACTTGAGCTCATGTGTTCCTTCAAGGACATTAAGGGCATTTATTACTGTATTTTAATCCTCTGTTGAAAGCCGCCCAGAGTGGCTGGGGAAACCCAGCCAGATGGGCGGGGTATAAATAATAAATTATTATTATTATTATTATTATTATTATTATTATTATTATTATCCATTTTCTCTATCATTCCCGTTTTGGTAAAAGACTTCTTCAGCCGTTACGAATAAGGCTAACCTAAAACACTTTTTTGGGAGGGGTGGGAAGCAGTTGGGCTGTGTGTGCTATTCCATCCTGTCACCATTCTATTTGACATCCAATTTACAAAAGGCAAATCTATGTAGCAGAAGTATTTCATTACTGTGAGTACCATATTTAGAATCTGGGAAAAACAAAGTTAGAAAATATTTGGGAGCCTCCATGGTTGTAATAGGCTCCCCAATGCAGAAGTTTCTGTTCCATGAGTTGGAAGGTGACAATAATGATGGGGTGGGGGTGGGAGCAGCAGCTAGAGAATTTGTTTATGATGGTCTAGCTTGTAACATCTGAAGAGGGCTATAAATTCTGCCATTTCTGCTAAAGCTCATAGCCAGTGATTCAGATAATACCTTGGCTTAGCTCAGGGCAGTACAGGAGTTTTAAAAAAAAAAAGACCAGGAAACTCCTATCTGCAAGTGTGCATGTTTGCATGGGCCTGGTACAAATGCCACGTCAAACTTTCCATATTTCTTCTATTGTTTGCAAAACCTATCTGAAAATATTAATAGTGGGAATTCCTGTTAAATTCACCCCCCCCTTCATGCATAATTCCGTTTGAGAAATAAAAACTCCATCCCAAGAGTAGTAGTTGACCAACATTTGCTACCCTTTTCTCCTACAGGAAGATACTCAGGAAGAGGTGCAAGAAAATCTGCATTGTATAGTTTGTACAAATGCCTAAAAAATAAGACTTCATCCGCTCACTACAATGTGCTCAACAAATATTTAGAGTATGAAGATGAAGGTGTTAATCCACATTAAACAGATATCAAAATAATACCATTCAGGTGTTGCTATTGTGCATCAAAGATTTCAAAGCTGTAAAAATTAATCAGGTAGGCTAGAAACGAAATTGCTGCAATCCAATTGGCCCATTTGGGGTTTTGGGAAGTGAAGCCTTGGATTAAAATATGTTAGATCAAGAACCTGACATTATATAACACACACACACTCAAACCGTTCCCTGCCCCTAAATATATGCATGTAAGTTATAAGCAATGTAGTTAGGTTGTTCAACTCATGGCTCTGCCGAAGAGACTGTGATATCCGATGAAGAGCCAATTCATTCTAGCAGCTCTGAGAAATCTGCCCAAGAGCCAATATTTTTCCTGTGTTTTTGGACAACAGAAAAGGTTTCTTGTAACAGGACTAATAGACTTGTGTGTCTATCAGTCCAAAGTGGTTTTGCTGCTTGGAAAATGACACCATGTGAACTAACCTCTTCCTCAACTAAATTCACCGGATGGCTGGAATAGTTTGGATGCTTTTGCCGTTTCATCTGAACTAGGAATTATGGTTTAATACTAACTATGGTTAGTTTCAAAACAAGCCACCTTCAAACTGTGATTTATGAAGCTGGCTTGTTTAAACTAACCACAGTAAGTATTAATCACAGTTACTGGTTTGGACAAAACAATGACTTGTGATTAACTAAAAGCAAATTCTTTTGAACGCCTCCACCCTGCTGTGTATGTGTGTTTGTGTGGTGGGAACATGCAAACGTGAAAGGAGGCTAGGTTTGTTCTTATAGTACAAAACCATGGATTAGCATTATGTCAGAACATGGCCACAAGGCACAAACAAGGAATGTAACTTGCACAACATCTATTTCAGTATGACAGCAATATCACCATCAGTCAGTGATTAGCCTACTACCTGGTCTGCTTGCCCTCTTCTATCATTCTCAAAAAAACTTCCCCTCCTACAACAACATGCGGCCGAGACAAGCAATCACCATAGTAGTGTTCTGTTTTCCAACTTGGTAGCATAAATGTGCTTGTTTTTATGGTTCCCTACTTAAGGGCAGAAAGTGACCCAGAGAACCACAAGCAGAAGGAAAATAGGGATGTTCTGCAAATAAACGAGATATATTAAAAAGGGGGGCCTAAAAGTCTGATTTTACAGTTTTAAACAATTTTTTATACTTTTTTGTGTGCACTGCTTAAAGACTGTTGCAGTTACGTGGTATATAAATTGTATAAAGAAATAATGAATCATGATTCTGCTACTGCTAGAGTCTGTGGAAGCAGAACAACACATTTGGATATAGTTTCACTTATCTGGTACAACACTAGCAAAATGTATAGAGCACCCTTTTATAGACAAAGGGCATTTCCCACATATTCAATGACATCACTAGATCCAGCCCTAGAAGCATGATGCTATATTATGGCAACTTTGGCTTGCAGCTAAGGTAAGTTCCACCAGTGAGTAGGTAGGTAGGTGGCCAGATATCTGCCACTCAGCCACTTGTCTTGAATGAGCTGCTACGTGTCAAACTGCAGCTTGGTAATTTGCCTGGAGGCAGATTTGGCAAGACCTGAACAGCTTTTAGGTTACCGTAATTGTATGATGGCTACATGTTCCATAATGTACAACCACAATTCTCTCTCTGAGTGCAGGAGCAGGTTGCTTAGGATATATGCATCTGTCAGTGAAAACTTTTGGCATTTACTACTGTTTCAGAAATATGTTATTCATACTTGGGTCTTAAAAAGGGAAATATGTCCCTGAAAAATCACAGGTACTTCTTGCATATGTGAAGGAAGTGCCTATAGTTTTTCAGGGTTATGTTTCCACTCTAAAGACCCATTTTTTTAGTAGCATCTTCCTGAAAAGAGCAGAGAGGTGGATTATGGTTTAAGCATCTAAATATTGTTTGAAAAATGGCCCAGACACCCTTTAAAAAGACACCAGACAGCCCTTAAAAAAACACATCAAGATTTTCAAGTAGACTTTCCTGCACTAATGGACACTGGGAAATTTCCATGAATGGTTCCTAACTGCAGGAATGAAGTGTAACTGACATGGTATAGTAAGTAAATGGTTTAACAGGGAAAATGTGCCATCCTTTCACCACAATGTCAGGTTTTAAGGAGCTGCTGTTCATAGTTGATTTTGCCACACTCAATACGTTAAAGAAGATACCAGTGTGTTTGAATATGCTCTTGATCTCCCACAATACTTTTTTAACACCTTGATGGCAAATTATTTGAGCACTAAGTGAAAAAATGTCATCATGACATTATTTTATAACCACATATGCACCTGAAAATATATTTAGATACACTATCCGGACTACTCCCTTATAGCCAGTGTTTAGGGAAAAACCTGAACTGTCACATCAGCCTTGCATGGGAACAAACTATTCACAGGCTAGAGTCTACAACAGCATAAAACTAGAAGATGGCACCTATGCATTTGTAACAATAGAGCAGGCTTCCTCAACCTCGGCCCTCCATATATTTTTGGCCTACAACTCCCATGATCCCTAGCTAGCAGGACCAGTGGTCAAGGATGATTGGAATTGTAGTCTCAAAACATCTGGAGGGCCGAGGTTGAGGAAGCCTGCAATAGAGGCTCCTGATGAATGAATGAATTAAAAAAAAAATCAGTACTGAAGTCAAGAAGCTACCAGATGACTGGACACTCTTAACTTCAGTAGTAAAATGCAGGGATTAAGTAATGGACACATATTGGTACTGTATACATGTCTCAGTCCACTTTTAACTGAAATGGATTTTAGGTGTGGTATGTATGATGTAGATATTATGAATGAGTTAGGTGAAACACACAAATAACAAGATGAAATAATGTGCTTCCTGGTACATGCCATGGACCCACCTGTATACAGGAGATTTCAACTACTGAACAAAAACAGAATAAATTAGGAACAGAACAATACACTAGAGCAGCTACAATGTCATGTGGAAATCAATTTTAATTACTACTGGAGGAGGAGCACTGTACAATTTGTGATAACTGTGGATGTGAAAAACATATTACACATAACAATCTCAAACAAACACTGGTAATTCCTGTCAGAAAAAATATATATATGCCAGGCTTGATTTACATGGCAATTAAAATATTTTCTTCAAAAAGTCAGGAGCAGGTTCAAAACAACTCTAAGTGTTTAAACAGGTCAATAGGAAACAAGGGGAGGGGGGAAAGAATACGCTATACTTACAAGAAAATAGGAAGTAAAGAACACTGGGAAGAATACAGGGAGATGCTAAAACAGATAAAGAAGGGTATTAGAAATGCAAAGCAAATCCTCTGAAATATACATTGCTACAGATGCTTTTAAAAAAACAGTATTTCCAGTGATATTAAGAGGAGGGGGGGATTAAGGCACAAAAACAAGAGGAAGAAATGGAGTATCATTTTGCAGAACAGGATAAAAACTGGAATGCTATAGCAAATGAGGCCCCCTCCCCAATACATTGATCATCACACACCAATTACTGTTCTATATGGGTATCATTTCCCTTTAGCAGCGTTAGAAACTCATATATATAGACTAGGCACCAAATGGCTCCTTAAACCCAGGTTATAGTCGCCAAAACGGAATGCCTTTTTGGGGCCATGTGGCACGAAAGTCTCTTTTTCCCAATATGACTTTTTGGTTCCCATTTTTTTTTCTGATTCCACAGATAAAATATGAATGGAATTCTACAGGGTGTGTTGCTAGTATGAGAAAACATCCAAGATCCAAGGATCCTGAGGCATGCAACTCCAGATGGTGGAGATGTCAGGTGACATCCTGGGGCCCAGGCACCTTCACTTGGTTGCAAACAGTGCTTTTTTCTGGGGGGGACGCAGGGATACGCATACCCCTAAACATTTCGTGAATCTAAGTTTGGCCTCATTGAGGGGCAGTATTTCAATATGAGTAGGAAAATGAGAGTACCCCTAAATATATATTTTTTAAAGAAAAAAAAGCACTGGTTGCAAGTGATTTGATAGTCAGGTGCAAAATGCTCCTGGCGAATTTCGAACGATGCCCTAGAGGAAAGACTATGTTCACCAGCACTTGTGATGAATGCATTGTATAAAATGGGAAGCTCCAGCTGTCTTACAAAGTCATAATGTGTGAAGCAGTTCTTATCTGAGCCTCAAACAGCTCTGTCACCATAAATTCCAGTGGGAATGAGGGCAACCTGGGTAGGAATATGAAGATGCAGGTGGACCCCCTCACCTCTCTCCCTGCAATGGCGCCTTGCACTGCCTGCATGTATACCTGTGCACTCACACTGCTGTTGAGGCAGAGGAAATAACAGCACCTTATTGCGGCATATGAGACACCTCCACATATGCCTGGGTTTGACTAGCTCATGTCTTTAATTTCCCTTGAGGACTACTATAATAAAAAGAACAAACCACAACAAAACCCATTGATCAAGACAAAAAGTATTGCAATCCTATTTCTTCCATATAAAAACATGATAACACATTTCAGGTTAAGTCCGAAAGATATTCATGCCCTTTGACCCAAGAATGGTGAGTGAGAGACAAGAAACATCAAAATACACACCCCAGCATGTTTTTTATGCCTCAATCTTAGGGTGGGGGTTGTTTTTTGTTCATTTTTTTGAAAACTTGGGCTGAACCAATTTTTTAAAAAATGGTGCAAAACTGAGCAGCCACAAACTCTTCTACAGGACCCCCCCCCCCACTTAGCCATGGCAAAATCTGCCTCTGCATTTTATTCAGGCGCAAGTCCAGCTGAGTTCAATGCAGCTTACACCCAAGAAAGTGAGCAAAGGATTACAGCAAAAGAGCTGAAGTTTGAGACAAAGAGATTTTAGCAGCAAATTGTACATTCTCTTTTTGCAGGGTATTATGCATAATGATAAACAGCTTGGCCTCACTGATGCTACTTTCAGCAAAAGAACGTTTAATAGCACACTACTGAGGTGAGGCTTGAGGATGCATTATTACAAGCTAAAACTTTGGGTGGAAAGACAGACAAGGCCACTATTTGCTTTCTCCTCTTTTGTTCATTTCGCAACTAAAGAATAAAGGATTGTCTAGATCCTAGAAAGACATTTGCTATTTACTAGCATAATACAGAGAAATACAACACGGAATGAAAAGTATTATAACAATCTCACGTGGCTTTAGACGGAAACGTATTACAAAGGAGCCTCGAAAAACTACAGGTACTTCTGCAGCGGCAGTAACTCAAGAAGGCAAATGGAGTAGGAGTGAGCACTGATTTACTAACCTCTTGCAAAGGAAGCTGTTAATCTGTGCACAAATCCTACACAGGATCCTCCCCCCTCTTGTAGATTTTCAACTATCATCAACCCCCAGCTGTTTTTCCCTGCTGTGAGGGAATAGATATAGGTACCCCTGCAAGATAAAAGCACTTGGGTATGGAGAAGCAATTTTCAAACAAAAAAGCTGTTGGAAAGGGAAGAAGCCCCTCCTTAGTGTTCATCTTTCACAGTTGCATTTAATAATGGTGTTTTGGCCCTAAGTAACACCACCCAATTCATTCTGGGGTATCACATACCCAGTCAAACAATCCCTAAACAACCGAAAGACGGTCAACTCCTCACCCTGAAAAGCAAGAAGTGGGTTCCCTTTGTAACAACTGAGTGAGAAATTTTGCTGTGTTTCACATAAAACACCGCCCACAACCAGTGTTCCACAAGGTCTGTCTTGAGTAGTAGCTAGCCATTCTCTGGCACACACAGCAAACCCAGGAGGCACAAAGCCTTAGGTTCTTTCACTTTCTGTCCTTCTAGGTTCTCTGCGATTAGTAGAGAATATAGAGAAAGCACTGGATTTATGGCACCGGCCCCAAACAAACCAATTTAGAGCTCTTCTGCCAGTGTGGCTTTCTGTTTCATTATTATGCCTCTGTAAGCATAAACACATCCCACTGTTCCTCCCCCCATCCTTTCCCCTCACCTCCAAAAGATGCAAAATATATTGCTCATGGTCCAAAGGGCAACAAGCTGAGAATCAAGAGTTGCCGGAAGATAACAGAGGCGGCCAATTCATTAAAAACAAATGAACGGAAAAGGCACAACACACAGTTCAGAATGTGCTCAAAACACACCACTACAGAGGGCTTGATGCAGAGTCAAGGTTGTGAAAAATCTAAACAACCAGTTCCTGGCACATGGGTTGTAGGATGCGACTATCTTTTCTTCCCACCATGTGCTCCTTGGAGTGGGAAATCGCTAACTCCTAGTTTTTACTTCTACTTCTTGAGTCCTAATCCCAACCAGTAGCCATTTCTCAATGGCTCCCAACATTTGATTTCCAGGCAGGGTTCAGTCCTAGCACCTCTCAATTAAAAATTCCCTAGAAGAATGGCATGCAAGGTAGAAAACACACACGGGGAACAATATCTCTTCTCTCACTCACATACTTGGATCTCTTTCAAACTGATTCTGGGCTTCCCCAGACTGGTGTTTTATTGCAGATGTACTTGACACAGCAGTGCATTAGTGGCGGGTTTATTTTGCTTTATTAGTTGTCCTGAGATGCTTCTCCAAGGCTACCATATTATTGCTGCCTAGAAGACAGCCCCCACCCCAAAAGTGGTATGAAGTTACAGGATTTCAGCAAGAAATGAAGAGGTAAGACCGCCGCAAAACATTTGCAGGCACAAATAATCATGAATGTGCAATAAAAAGGACATGGTTGGGGCTTTCCTAGAAATACCCAACTGGCAAGAAAACAAGCACCTTTTCAAGTGAAAATTATATTCAATGAAAACCAAAACTCTTCTTTCTTTGATTGAGATAAGGGAAAACGTTAGATACAGAAAGACCAGTAGCAGATTTTGCTCTGTTCTCTGGAAGTCCTTTCCCCACAAACCTGGTACTGATTTTTATGACCTGCTCAGGAGTGATCATCTATTTTGAAAACATTTTCTTGTATTTCCTAAGAAATGTTTTGCTGCATGCCCTTTTACAAAGTTATGCACACTTGCGCATTCTGCAATTTACCAAATAAAATTCTTATGTTGTTCTCAATCTTTCTTAAATACTTGATGGAAACTATGTTTCATGAAATTTTCATTCCGTTTACAAACAAGAGACAAATAGGCAGCTGTGTCATTTCCCGGGGGGGGGGACCCCAAACAGCAGAACCCATATTTTAACAGGAATGCCACACAATAATAAACCAGTCTTTGAATCTCACAGTACTCTCTCTCAGGCTGAAAATTAAAAAGAAAAAAGGGTGCATAAAGGTCTTGAGGTTGGAAATTCAGAAACCTCTTTGCAAACTAAGGGTTTAGGAGACCAAGTAGTTACACAAGAGCTATGGCTTCTCCCTTTGAAAATATCGTTATGAATGCTGGCTTAGCCATGCCTTCTGTCAGGCAAATTGCCTGATAGATGGCACACGGCCCTCGGGAAATATATCTTTATAGAGGCTGATTTTTTTCAGGATGGGTAGCTGATATTTTCACAAGGGGAGAGGCTCTGGAAACGTAGCAGAGCTGTGGGGGCTGTTCTGCTAGTCAGTGTGTGAACAGCAGCTACAGCTTTTATTTTAGGAAGCGGTGCAAAGAAGGGGTGGTAACATTTCAGCAGAAGGCACCTAAGGGTGTGCAAGTACCTCCCCTTTGGGGATCTGATGTGGGGCAATGGGTTTACTTCATGCTAGGAGTGCTAGCCTCTTTGCTTCCACCTATACTCTCTTTGTAACTAAACACAATTATTACAAAAAAACAAAACAAAACAAAACAAAACACCACTGTTAAGCATCAGATGGAGAAACCCCAAAAGGAAGCCAAACCTTGCTAAGTTCTGAATCTAGATTTTCTCAACGCCCAGGAAAGTGGGGAGTGTGTAACAATAGGATTCAGATCACTACACATTGGAAGAATATGGGGTTTTTTGGGGGGGAGGGTTTTACAGGGTTTCGTGTGAAAGAGCTCTGTGTGCGCACACTGGTCAAAACCATCGGATAGTGAGAGGCATGGCTGCTGTGTGCACCAATGGTCAGGTTTGGCCCCCACAACTATTTGCATTGCATTATTAGGTGGGGCTTGATATAATATAAAAGCCAGGCGTGACTTAATCTAGCACTGATCAGATCTCTAACAGGACAGAGAGTAGATGAAACAGATAATTTGGCGGCCCTCATATTAGCAAGGCTGAGGATTAATGTTAGATGACAGGATAGGTGTACAGTTGACCGAAATCAAACCGGGTAGTGGTTGGGGAACATGTTTTCTCCAGGAAAAAAGTCTCATGGATATTCCACCACCTACTGGTAAGATTTTGACTATGGCTATTTCTAGCTGAGCAGTGAAGTTCAAGGAATCCTAGGTGGAAAATACTTTTATTTGTAGAGCTTACTGAATGTGGGGTGGGGTGAGAAGGCAGGAGGCAAGGACTGTTTCCTCCTTTTGGTTGTTTGCATACTTGTACAGTGGTACCTCGGGTTAGGTACTTAATTTGTTCCGGAGGTCTGTTCTTAACCTGAAGCGTACTTAACCTGAAGCACCACTTTAGCTAATGGGACCTCCTGCTGCTGCCGCGCCGCCAGAGCACGATTTCTGTTCTTAGCGGAGTTCTTAACCTGAAGCGTACTTAACCTGAGGTACCACTGTATCTGAAAACATAACACTTTTTTCTTTTTAAGGAATCCGATATGGAAAGCAACATTTGGTATTTGCCAAAGCAACCAGCCAACCAACCAACCAACCAACCAATAAATAAAGGCAGCTGAGTTTGTGTCCATTATAAGGGCAGGAGAACACTTGTTCTTATAAAAGATTAAACCAACCATGTAAAAATAAAAATGCAGGCATTTATTTATTTATTTACGTTCTATGTTTACTTACTTTCTAAATCAGAATATTATTATGTTATTAGTATATATTTATTTATAGACCCACCTTTTTCCTCGATGGAACTCGAGGCTAGCATTTGTTAGTTTTTACAGAAAGGCAGAGGTTCATCCAGGTGTCACACTTATTTGGGACCTCCACCTTTTAACCTGAAGTCTACCGAAAACCACCAGTGGTGAGGGGAAGAGTACCGTACTTTGTTCTAATGGGTGAAAGACGAGTTGCCATTCAAAACAGTCTCTGAGCCCAACTCCTCGCAGCCTCCTTTAAAACAGTCACTCTAATTAGCATTGGTTGATAAAGAGAAAGCTATGCTTGCTGCAGCTATCTAATGCACACCAAGTTCAAGCATGGGATACTTACATTCCTTCCACCCCGTATAAACGTAAACAGCCCATGCAGAAACTTTGCAGGAGAACAGGCCCACAGTTGCCACAAGCCAATATAAGAAGCTGCACAAAACTCTGAACTTCTGCATCCCAACAGGAGCGAAGTACAGGAAGGAGAGCAGCTAAGGACACAGGAGCTTTGATTCCAAAAAGGATTTGCAATTTGATATTACTCCAAAGAGAAAAGTAACCACCAAAGTTCCTAGCCGATCTTTACAACTGATTATTATACGGCTAACAAAATAAGTTATATCACCACATTCCCCACCCCCACCCCCGGTTATAGTAGCCACACAAAAAATGTGTTATGCATGCCAAACAGAATTTTCATACAATTTCCACTCTTAGTGGTTATAGAAACCTCTTTAAAATACATAGCGAAATTAAGTTTTGCTTTATGCAACTTCCAGTTGACAAACATATACAATGGATAACATGCTTCTGGTCATAAGCAAAACAAAGCAAATAGCTATCATATTTATTTACACAAAGAAGCCAACTTAAAAAAAATATTTTCTGAAATTTAGTTTTCATCTTTGTCAATACGGTTTGGTGTTTAAGCATTACTTGCTACTGAGAAATGTAGCCATGTTTGTTTGCATATATTTTCAGGGAAATGTTTGAAAATTTGCACTGAAGTTTCCTGAACCTTTCTCCCTGCTTTCTTTTCCCATGTTAGCCACTTCATATCCTCATAGTCTGAAGGGACCCCTAAGCATTATCTAGTCCAACCCCTTGAATTTGAAAATTCTTTTGAACGTAAGCAAGTGAAATGTGATGAAGGCAAAATCCGTATTCTTTGCGGTATTCTCATAATTTATTTACTATTGCAGAATGAAACTAGCTGTGGCTATAACCAGACGTACATAGGTAAATTTAAGAGAAGATCAGCACTATGTTTTCCCTGCACTGTCAGAGGCAGCAATTAATTCATACATGCCTCTTCATTGCTGGAGAATGAAGTGTGTTCAGGGCAGAATATCTCCAGTTTTGGCCATGTGCTGGATAGCTCCGTAGTGTTGCAGGTTCAATCCCCAGAACCGACAGCTGCATATTCCTGCATTGCAGGCGGTTGGGCTAGATCAGGGGTCAGCAACCTTTTTCAGCCGTGAGCCGGTCCACCGTCCCTCAGACCTTGTGGGAGACCGGACTATATTTTTTGGGGGGGAATGAACAAATTCCTATGCCCCACAAATAACCCAGAGATGCATTTTAAATAAAAGCACACATTCTACTCATGTAAAAACACCAGGCAGGCCCCACAAATAACCCAGAGATGCATTTTAAATATAAGGACACATTCTACTCATGTAAAAACACGCTGATTCCTGGACCGTCCGTGGGCCGGATTGAGAAGGCGATTGGGCCGTATCCGGCCCACGGGCCTTAGGTTGCCTACCCCTGGGCTATATGATCCTTAGGGTCTCTCCCTCCTCTACAATTCTATGACACTAAGCCAAGTTCCGTACAAACAAGTTAAAAGCTCATTTCAAATGTATTTATCAGTGTACACGCCCCTTTCAAAGTAGCCTTTATTCTTCTCTGCTAGCAAATTATTTAGTTAACCTAATAACTGCAGCTGTTGCAGTTTATGATTTCTGCTGTATTGATAACATATTCCCAAACCTAAAATGAGTTTCCCCAGCATTTTCTCCCAACCAACCTTTATTACTTTCTCATATACTTGAATGCTAACAAACAGTATGAGGGTAGTTGATAAAAAAGTAAAATATGCTTCAGAGAGGTCAATATTGTGCCAATGCAGATCTCTAGTAGCTTACAATACCATGCCATGATCATCATAAGATCATTTCTAGATGTGAGAAGGAAATAAAAAGGCCTTACTTACAGTGTTAAAAATTCCCATCATGTTTGCTCAGCTGGCATTTATATTTCTCCACTGGAAAGAAATCATATAGTCAGGAGAGCTGAATTTCTATCTATTATGGCTTGACAGTGATAGATGTGATTATTACAAGTGTCTTTTGCAACATGGGTTTTCCATTCAGTAGCATGGAGAAGTGTGCCCATTTTGTTTTAAGAGGGATTACACAGATACATTCATTTAAGCTTATTCAAGCTCCACGAGAGTCCCAAACAGATCAGTTGCTAGGGAAGCTTTGCATATGATTGTTAGTTATTACACAATTGACTGAGCTGCAGTTGTTCTCTGGTTAACTAGATGCTGAATTCTGATAAGCCTCTCATCCTTCAGTGGTTCGGCTACCCAGCCTAGGAATCACAGTGAAGTCTTCTGCATTGCCCCCAGAACTGCCTGTTTATTGAGGTCCTACTAAGCAACCTTAGGAAACTCAGCATTATTTAGCACAGTCCCCTTGAACAAATCAGCTGCAGAAATAAGTGGAACAAGGATAAATATATAGGATGCCCTTGGGTTTGGTGGGAAATATTCTCAACTGAAATATCCTCTCAACTAGCCTTCCAGCTTCTTTTCAACCTCCCCTCCTGACTGCCATAGCTTAAACAAAAAAACAGCACCATCATCAACAAAGCTTTGGTTGTTTCCAAGTATATTGTGTTGAGATATGAAATTGTTTAAAATTGACATTACAGTGGTACCTCTACTTACGAGTAACTCTACTTACGTTTTTTTCGAGTTACGAGTGACTTCTGGTAAAACAAAATGGCCGCCGCATCCGAATTTTTTCTACTTACGAAAAGACGTCGCGGCTGCTTTTAATAGGATTTTTTCGACTTACGAATTTTTGACCCGGATGTTTCGACTTACGAATTTTTTCCCCCAATGCATTCCTATGGGGATTCTACTTACGAATTTTTTCTTCTTACGAAAATCGCATCGGAACGCATTATTGTCGTAAGTAGAGGTACCACTGTATATGTATATCCCAAGGAGGGAGCACCATCTATGATACTAAAAACATTTATTTTCCTAGCTTTGTTTTCTGATAGGCAACACTTTATCACTTAAGAAAAAAATTACCGGTAGGAAGAATCAAACTTTCCAATCAGTGGATTTCACGACTCTGACATTGGTGATAAATCTGTAGGTGATAAATATTCCTTTGATGGGAATGATCAATGGCAAATCAGACTTAAAATGCTGACCTCTTGTGAAGTTGCCTTCAAACATTTGCTCACAGCAGAAACACCCTTTCTGTACCAGCAGTATAGAAGACCTGGCCATTCATCAAAACCAGTTTCAATGAAAGGATTTTTGGGGTGTGTATGTGGCAGGATTACCAGTCATAGAGCACTGCATGTGTACTTATGGTATTCAATGAATGTGTGCAAATCAGGAGTTGCCCTACTGCCACAATTCCCTCCCTACCCTTTCACTGACCTTATTTTGAACTTCAGAACAGGGCAAGAGTTGAGACAATGTGAGAATGTTATTGAATGTTTTTTAGAATGCTTTAATGACATTTTTATTAATGTGTTTGCCTCCCTAGGCTCCTTTGGGAGGAAGGGTGGGATATACACTGAATGAAAGAATAAAAAAAAATACCTCCTCATCCTTCTCAAGATTAAAGGTCAACACAGCATTTATTTATTTTTTTAAGTTTCACCAAGGTCAAGCAACAACATAGTGGGCACACAGATTTCCCTTTCTACTTTGACTATATTGGTTCTTTCAGTATAAAGAAGCATACCAAGTAAATCAAGCTATGACAAGAACTATCTGGTATTATGGAAACCATTCCATGGTGAAGTCAGGTTAAGCACAGAGCTCTTCAGATTAGAAAAGAGGTTATTGAGAGAGAAAATGACTATTCCTGAGTTATCTGGCTAGCTCCAACTTCATCTCCTATCAAGATAGGAGGAAAGAAGCACGTCCAAGGCAGCTCCTCTTTATCTTCTAAGTTTGTACATATGGAACATTACAACTTCAAGGGTAAACAATTATTTGACAAGCGGTTTGCATGGGCTTGAACAAGGAAGAAGAGCATCTGCTATGCAGTTAACAGTCAACTCTGCATTTACCTAACCTGTTGGCTTCTGGAGAAGGCTTATGATTTCATCTCAGAGCATAGCTCGTTGGAATTCACACATTCTAAGAAAGGAATTTGTGGAACATTTAAAAGAGTATGATATCATATGTCCACATAGCAGGACAAAGATGCTACTGAGGCCCGTCATACATGTATCTTACTGCTAATTAAGAGCAGCTGATGCAGCCAGCCTGGTAAACTCTTTTCAACCTTAAAAAGAGAATGGATCATTAATTAATACAGTGGTACCTCGGGTTAAGTACTTAATTCGTTCTGGAGGTCCATTCTTAACCTGAAGCGTTCTTAACCTGAAGCGCACTTAACCCGAGGTACCACTGTAGTGCTAAATGTCCCTGATTTTAGGAGCACAACATAAAGGAATCCTTCTCTTTTATTATTATTGTTAATACCTGTATTCCAGAACTACTGAACTCTGCCATAGAACTACCGTGTTTCTCATAATATAAGACATACCTAAAATATAAGGCATAGCAGGATTTTCAAGGGGTCGCAAAATATAAGGCATACCCCGAAAATAAGACGTACCGGGTACTGGTAGTGAGATCGGGTACCTGGTGCAGAGCTGTCAGCCCTCCCGTTTTTGGCGGGAAACCCTCGTATTCTAAGCCTTTTCCCGCTGCTCTCCCTGAAAATTTATATCCCTTGAAATTCTCGGGTTAAAGAAAACAGCTCCTCTCCCTCTCCCCCTTCGGCTCTTTGCAGAGAAAAGCCCTGGAAGCGATATCCATTGCCGCTGAAGTTCCCCTCAGCCAGCGATCGTAGATAACAGAGATCGGAGATAGAGATAGCACAGATCTCCCCTGCGCTGAGGTTAAGGTAGCTTGGTTGTGGGGGAAGGGAGCAGAGCCCGTCTTTTTGCTCCGTGTGCTCAACCCTCTTTGTTTACCTTGGATTAAGTAATTAGCATATCAAAGGAACAACAAGGCAAATACACTCTGTTTCTGTTCCAACAAGTTAAACTCCAGATTTCTTACTGCTGCAGCCCTGCATATAAGAGCAGCCAGCTTTGCAACTTTAGTATATTATTTTATAATTTCATCATACTTTCCTTGTTCCCAATAAACCTTGCATTTTGGGATTTCTCCTTTGTGTTGTTATAAGAATTTTAAGGTGTTTCTCTGCAAGAAGGGAGGAGGTGAAAAAACCTTCCCATTTCCTCCAGAATTAAGTAATTACCATCTCTCTCCTGATCAAGTTTGCAGATGACACCAAATTGGGAGGGGGTGGCTAATACCCCAGAGGACAGGATCACACTTCAAAATGACCTTAGCAGATTAGAGAACTGGACCAAACCAAACAAGATGAAGTTTAACAGGGAGAAATATAAAGTACTACACTTGGGCAAAAAAAAAATATGAAAGGCACAAATACAGGATGGGTGACACCTGGCTTGAGAGCAGTACATGTGAAAAGGATCTAGGAGTCTTGGTAGACCACAAACTTGACATGAGTCAACAGCAGCTAAAAAAGCCAATGCAATTCTGGGCTGCATCAATAGGAGTATAGCATCTAGATCAAGGGAAGTAATAGTACCACTGTATTCTGCTCTGGTCAGACCCCACCTGGAATACTGTGTCCAATTCTGGGCACCACTGTTCAAGAAGGATACTGACAAGCTGGAACGTGTCCAGAGGAGGGCAACCAAAATGGTCAAAGGCCTGGAAATGATGCCTTATGAGGAATGGCTTAGGGAGCTGAGTATGTTTAGCCTGGAGAAGAGAAGGTTAAGGGGTGATATGATAGCCATGTTCAAATATGTAAAAGGATGTCATAGAAGAGGGAGAAAAGTTTTCTGCTGCTCCAGAGAAGCGGACACGGAGCAATGGATTCAAACTACAAGAAAGAAGATTCCACCTAAACATTAGGAAGAACTTCCTGACAGTAAGAGCTGTTCGACAGTGGAATTTGCTGCCAATGAGTGTGGTGGAGTCTCCTTCTCCTTCGGGTTTGGAGAGTTATGATGATGTTCCAGAAGAAGACGACTTTATTATAATGGAATAAATGTAGATTGCTGTACCACACTTAATAAAAATAAGACATCCCCCAAAAATAAGCCATACTGTGTTTTTTGGAGGATAAAAAGATTATAAGACGGTGTCTTATTTTAGGAGAAACACGGTATCTGAGAGTAAGTATGCAAAGCCAATGATATTAATACCTGTGGCAGAGTAAATAAAAGTTATGACAAGTCAGTGAGGAACAGGTTTTATTTTTATTTTGCTACTAAGAATGAGTAAGTTAACTTTGTAGATATCCAGCCCATGGAAAATCTTTTCAAATCAATTTTTGAATTACTTAATGTCACACAGGAGTTTTTGATAAAAAAAGGTGAATTTACTTACATCTTGTTCTTAAGGCACTACAAAATTACAACTGTGTTTCCTTTAATTCAGTAGGTATCTTTTCCGAGTGTTATCCACTATCCACCGAGCGTTATTCTGAGCCTATCCTCTTGATTCAAGGCATCACCGGATAATTTTGAAGTTCTTTTAGTAACAATTTACTATTAACAGTATGGCAGTGACAGTAGCAGGAAGCATGGTGGGGAAGAGAAACGTACCTGACCTCCTGGCAGGTGACTCTCTGAGATAGAGAGGGGTGAGTTGGTGGGAAGGCCAGCACAGTGCAACAACAGTGGCAGGAGTGCTGAATCGGCTCCACTAGAGCAGATGCACTATGCTGACCTTGCCCCCTCTCTGTACGCAGCAAAAACTCACTTGCTGGGAGGTCAGGTAAGTGCCTCCATGCCACTATGATGTCTAAAGGTAAAGGGACCCCTGACCGTTAGGTCCAGTCGCGGACGACTCTGGGGTTGCGGCGCTCATCTTGCTCTATAGGCCGAGGGAACCGGCGTACAGCTTCCGGGTCATGTGGCCAGCATGACTAAGCCGCTTCTGGCGAAACAAGAGCAGCGCACGGAAACGCCGTTTACCTTCCCGCCGGAGCGGTACCTATTTATCTACTTGCACTTTGACGTGCTTTCGAACTGCTAGGTTGGCAGGAGCTGGGAATGAGCAACAGGAGCTCACCCCGTCGCGGGGATTCGAACCGCCGACCTTCCGATTGGCAAGCCCAAGAGGCTCAGTGGTTTAGACCACAGCGCCACCCACATCCCATACACTATGCTGTCTACTACTGGGCAATTACCACTCTCAAGCTAGCTGGTTAAAAAAGAAAAAGGAAGAGTAAAACTGCTTTTTTTTTGTTCCTAAGTGGTAGAACACATGCTTTGTATGCAGAAGTTCCAGGTTCGATCTCTGTAACTCTAGGTAGAAGGCTCTCAGAAAGGAAGGCTAGGAAATACTCTTTCTTGGAATTCCTTAACTGCTACCATTGAGAGCAAGCAACACTGGGCTTGATGTACCAGTGCCCTGCGATTTATGTTTTAAGAATTTTTACAGTTCGAGTTTAGATTTAAGCACAACCACAAGGTGGTTTGGTACAGGGTTAGTGCATCGGTACAACCCATAGATTAAATATTGTCAATGGGCTGGCCAGCTGGTCACCTGCCACGCTTTCATAATTTTTGACCTTGCAAAATATGGTGAATCATGATGTGTGTGTGCTATGCAAAAATCACAATGTGGGGGAAAACCGTAAAGCCAGCCAATGTTTCTCTTGATTCCTGCAGCCCCCGTTAACTCTGCCGGCTCAGCTCTTCCCTTGCCTCATGCAAGGGGCAGCGAAACACAAAAGCAGGTGCTGGCAAAAATCACGATGCAGGAAAAACCGTGAAGCCTCTACACAGTTCCATCCTTATTTCAGACATCATGGTATATCACATTGTTTAAAACCAGATATTGCCCAGCCCTAGTAGGCAGCAATTCGTCTTTTTAATTTTTTTATTTTAATCAAAGTAATAGTCATAAATAATTAAGAATAAAAATGTGCACCCCACCCCCGAGACCAATCCATTGTAACTATCCAATCTCCCAAAATTTCAACACCTCTTGTGATGGTTTGTCCCCTTTCCATTCTAACAGTACAAATTCTACAAATATCTTCCATATCTCCTCAAAATCATTTCTCCTGCATATTCCCTGTCTTTCCTTAATGGTACATGTTAATTTATAATTAACAGCTATATCCCACACCTCTTTATACCATTCTTCCATGTTACATTCACCTTTTGCCCCTTCCACTTCCCAGCTATAATGACTCATGCAGCTGTCAATAAATTTGTGAGCAAGTCTTCATAGCCTCCAAACCTTCCACTTCATCATAAATTGATAACAATTCTACCTCTGGACTTTCAGTCAACTTTAACCCTATGATTTCTGTCATTTCCTTAAACACCATTTGCCAAAAAGTTTGTACATATCTACACTCCCACCACATGTGAACATAAGTCCCAGTTTCCTGGCATTCCCTCCAACATAACATCGAATATTCATTGTTTAACTGTTTTAATTTTATTGGAGTTAAGTACCATCTCCATAGTAACTTGTAATTTTATTTTATACTTATAGACAACATTTTCAGAGTGCGTTTCTCCCAAATTTCCCCCCATCTTTGACTACCGGTATTTATCTGCCCTGTTGTCCCTTTCCCCACACCTCTTTTAACTGATCTTGTGGATCTTCCATTTCTATTAATATTTTATAAAGTTCACTGGTTTTCCCTTTTTATAACTATATCTTCTTCTTTATCTCCCCTTTTTATAAACATTTCTTCAAATTTTGTATATTCTTTCCATGTCTTGTTTTCCCTTAACCACTTCTTTGTCCCTTACTCCAGTTGTATACAGTTAAACCAAGTTTTTACTTCCTGTTAGAGCTTCTCTTATTTGTTCTTTGCTTCTCATTTTTTCCACCCATTAATTATTTTAAGTATTTTCTTCTTTTTCAATTTCCTTTTTTAAATTTACAGGGAAATATTCTATCATCACAACCACCAGAGTTAGTGGGGAATTTACTGGTATCCAATCGTTTATCTAATACCATACTGAAATCTCCTGCCACCATGTAGCCCTTTTGAATGTCCTCCATCTTCTTAAACACTTTATCAAAGAAATCCACCTGATTTTCAGTAGGAGCACAAATATTAACCATAGTGTTTTCTTCCCCTGCCATTGTTCCCTGGATTATAATGCATCTTCCCTCAGGATCTTTCTTCGTCTTTAGTATACTAATCTCTTTGAAATTATAGTTGCTACCCCTCTTGATTTTGAAGTACCATATGCTTTCTCATAATTATTTATACCTCTCAGTTTGATTTCATTAACCCCCCCCTTTTATCTGATGCGTTTCCTGTATAAATATTATATCTGCTTTATCTTTATTCAGTAATGTTTCTATCTTCCTCCTTTTAATAATAGACCCCAGCCCTTTAAAGTTGAAGGTTTATCCATGAGTTAGTTGAATGTACCGGTAGTTCTTAATTTCTAGTCTCGTGTCTTATGATACTTATCTAGCCCTTTAACCATCCCATTTAATCCCCTACCCCCCTCCCAACCCCTCCCATACCCATACATTCCAATTTATCTTCCCCTATATTTTCTGAGGTATTTCACCTCTCCCATTGTCCTAATTGTCCTCTCAAGGAGGGGGGGGGGAAGCTCCTCCAATCATGGAGCCACAGCAATTCGCCTTTTGAATTTTCCCCATTATGGCATCATTTGCTTGCAAGGGCCCTTTATCTCTACAGCAATCTGGCATTCGCTTAGACCAGCGTTTCCCAACCGGTGTGCCGCGGCACACTAGAGTGCCGCGAGACACCGGCTGATGTGCCGCGGAAAAAGGGACCTGCAGCCCAGGGCTGCACAGGACCGTGGCGGCGGCGCTGCTGGAGCCCGGCGGCGAAGCGGAAGCCAGGGCGGCGCTGCTCCCTTGGCTGCTACAGCAGCAGCAGCAGCAGCAGCAGCAGCCTCGCGCGAGAATCCCGACCGGAAGCCTCGCGCGCGCCGCGCTACAGCTGATCCCAGAGGTAACTCTGGGTCAGGAGACCCGGCACAGCCGGGTGGGGGAGGAGCGGTGTGCCGCGAGATTTTTTCATTGATTCAAGTGTGCCGTTGCCTAGATTAGGTTGGGAAACACTGGCTTAGACGCATAGCCAAACATCTATTGCTATAATTGCAGGCATCACTAAACCAAGATCAAGGAACACATGCAGTAAACCAGTAGCAAAGGCCTAGGACTACTTAGATGCCCAGGACCACTGCCCAAGGCCGCTTAGTTTTACAGCTGTAGGCGGTCCCTAGTGTTCCAAGGTTAAAATTTCGGTGAATTGTCTTTATTTGGAGAAACCTTAGTCATTGTTAACAGTCCTTACAATTTTTAAAGAAGCTGATTTCCTTGTTTTAAAGCAACGTTTTACTGAATGTTAACAAGCTGCATTCCTTCTGCGTGGAATGTCGGTATAATGGTACCCATCTTGTGGGGGTGAAAGTGAGAGGAATTTGCCCTTCAATTACTTTGTTTGAGCAACAGATTTATTTATTTATTTTGCATAAATTTCACAAATAATCAAGCTATAGGAATAGATCCTGGGAAGTAATGCATTTGTGGAAGAACAAGCTGGTGTCCAGAGGCTGGCCATTCCATTATTGATCAGTGACTTGTCCTTCAGCATGATATACAAGTAAGCTACATTTTACTTGGCACTTGTTAAACTTAGAGCAGTTTTAGAATACTATTGTTAGACAAAAACTCTGAGATAATCTTACACAGATAAAACTGTATCATACACTGCTGATTAAAAACTTCATTTTGGCTATTACTGATTTGAGGGTAAAGTGTACCTCTATTGGTCTATCCAATTCTGTTTGTATTTCTTGCAGGATTAAGCAAAGTTGTAATTTCGCTCTTCCTATCGAAAGATCATAGTTCAAATGAACTTCCAACCTCAACTATAGGAATCTTCCCATCTTGATCTATGTCAGTGATGGCTAACCTTGACACTCCAGATGTTTTGGGACTACAACTCCCATCATCCCTGACCACTGGTCCTGTTAGCTAGGGATGATGGGAGTTGTAGTTCCAAAACATCTGGAGTGTCAAGGTTAGCCATCACTGATCTATGTCTATGACACAGTGGTCTTCTCTTCTACCCAAATTGGTTCTGAACAAGTTTGCTAGCTGCCTTACTACTTTAGCAACAAAAATTCACTTGAATATTAATTATGACAGAAAAAAATGTTGGGGTTTTTTTTGGCTGCAAGCCGGCTGTTTCCCTATTTTCTTTATCAAACTATTTGTACCCCACTTTTGTGCCAAGGGCCCTTCAATATTAAAATGAGATAACAACAATTCCAACACATAAGAATGCAATCAAATGAGCAGCAATGCACTACTTAAACTAGTAGAAAAATGTTTAGGGAATAAAATCCCTTTTGCATTCTGGGGGCTACAAATGTCAGTGAAAAAGCACAGCCCTCACCTGTCACCACACAGAACCCAAAGTATGAGTAAATATTTGAAATTTAGTCTCCATAAGCAACAGTTTGCAGTTAATGTTGAGTTTTATCTGCCATTCTGCTACCAATTTTCTCAGTGCTAAAATATCCTTCTGGGGTTCCTCCTCATAGCCTACTTAAGGTTTAAATATCACAAATAATGTTTCATTTGCCGATTCTGCCATGTCCCTGGTCGCTGTTCTCCCCATGTCATTAATGCATTCATCACACAGCTCTGCTATACATTTACTTTTCTCCGCTGAGATTTGCGCACTAAAGAAGAATCTGGCATACAAGATCTCATGGTATACTGAGAAGCTCAACAAATTAACTGTTCCCTATAGCTCTGATTTTGAACTCATAAAACCAATAGTAATTAATTTAAGGAAGTGTAATGGCCACACGGAGGAGGGTAAATGATTAACAATGTCTTCGCAAGGATCATTATGTCCTTAAGACAGAAGCCGAAAAAACAACTATGTTTTAAAATCAAATTAGCCGACTGCTGAACATCTGGAGTTGGCAATCCTTGTGTGGATATTCACCAGTAGGAACAAAATACAAGTACAATAGAAGCCACAGATAAATAATTGTGCAGCAGACAGCTGGAACACAGATGGCTGGTTGGGACAACCAACTTGCAGGCAGCCACTTCAAGTCTCTTATCTTACACTTGCTTCACACATTACAGTCCCCATGGGCAGGAGAGCAAAATACATTCTTGCATGGTGGCAGCTTCACAGGTGAAACAACAGGCAACAGTAGGTCACCATGTAAGTTGATCATTGCTCAACCCTTCGCTGCCAGATGGAATTCCTTCAGGCTCCTGTCCCTAGAATTCATGCCTCCCTATTACCACCCATCCAGCTTCTAAAGTCCAGCCTCACACCAAATCAAACAGCAAATAGCTACTACAGTAATGGGCTGAACGAGGGTGAACAAACTAAAATGCCACCTAAATAAAATTCCATCTTATTGCGCTTCCTGAGAAACTGCGTAACCCAGGAAATTCTGGATTTATCCATTTTAGGTGGGGTCCTAAGGTTTTCAGTTTGCATATCCTCCTGGATCTGGCTGTGCTCCTGGATTTTCAGTGATAGCTGTGGTGAGGAATGCCTTTCACTAATTTCAACTAGCATGCATGCTAGCCATGTCCTTTTCTGGATAATAAGGTTCTGCTCTTGAAGACAATGGAAGCTTCAGCAGCTCCGGAATGTGTCAGATTAGTTTGTTGTCTAGAGCTGTATGCGGAGAACACCGATTTGCATAATAAATTCAAAATGCAGCTTTTGACTTTTAAAACACTAAATGGCTTGTGTCTAGATACATTAGGGTTTGTCTTCACCCAAATGAACCTCCACAATAAATGTGATCAAGTAATTATGTCTTATTATGAGTCTCGTCAACAACAGAAGCAACATCTACAAACCCTACATCTTTAGCAGTAGCTCTGTGTTTTACAGATTTACTCCCAAAGGATATGTACCATCAGATATGTACCCTTGGCCCTTTCTAGAACAGCATATATATCTTCCAGGCCTTTGAGTGACTTTAATTTCTATTTTTATATTTTCTCCTATGTATGATACCCAACTAAGCTTTACTCTCAGTGGACTCATAGAAATGGGTAGATTTTTTCAACATTGATTTAGATTGATGAAAGTCCTTTTTGAGATTTAACAGACAAAAATAGCAACTATATTTAGAAACAATAAAAAGCAGTCAATATATATTAAAGTAGCTCTTAACAGCTACTATAAAATTGTTTTGGAAGGTAGGTGCTGTAAAAAAAATTTTTTAAAGAATATTTTGATCTTTTGTAAATACTTGTAGTGCACAGTTGTATCTTGCCTATTCAAATTTCCTGAAAAGTAGAGTTTTGCCCAATTTCTTCTCATTGTGTCATGTGATCCCCATTCTTAGTTTTAACAGAACCAACTATTGAACACCAGATTTGCCTAAATATATCAAAATCCCATCACGTTATTTTGTTTTTAAAAACATTTTTACAATGATAATAAAGCTTCCTGTCATCAAGAAACGCACCTCCACAAAAAACGAAACTTTTTACCTATTCCATTCAGGTTACGGCACTTCCTCATTACAGCCTGTAACATTATTCATGTTGCCCATGTTGAAGGCAGGCCCGCACCCAGTCTTTTCCTGAGTAAAATACTGGTGTGCATAACTGCCCAAACATAACAAAGGACAATTACCTGCCAGGATGGAATTTAACAGTTTTTCTGTAACTGAAGAACCAAGTCATCTGTGTGTAAAAATGCATTTGCATACATTCTTATTTTCCTCATCCTTTTAGAAAGCAGATGCCCTCCTGTGGCACAATGGGTCAGTGCATATGACTGTCAACCAGAAGGTTGGTGGTTCGAGCCCCCTCAGGAACAGCTGTGGGCAGGATTCCTGAACTGCAGGAGGTTGGAGAAGATCACCCTCAGGGCTCCTTCAAACTCTACGATTCTATGATTCCATAGCTAGAACAAGTTCCCTTACCTGGGGAGCAATACTGGTACGCACTATGCAAATCCTCTTCTATTTTCAACAGCGCCACAGATCAATTCAGAGTGACCCATTGTCGAAGACAATTACGAAAATTACGAAACCATAAGCTTCCTTATACTGTACAGAGCTAAACCGAAAGATCACCTTGGCATACGTAAAAACATGGAAGTTAAGGAAGGGAGAGAAGCTGACAGCTCCTCCACCCAGT
This sequence comes from Darevskia mixta, assembly GCA_034641385.1. Taxonomy (NCBI): domain Eukaryota; kingdom Metazoa; phylum Chordata; class Lepidosauria; order Squamata; family Lacertidae; genus Darevskia; species Darevskia mixta. Next base: position 25,477,687 of record JAWWNH010000011.1, read on the forward strand.
CTAGTGGCCTGTATATAATGTATATTAATTTAATTCCTTCTAAAAATAAGTGACGTCTCTACTGTATGTTCTGCTCTCTTTTCCTGAAAAACAATGACTCTCACTGGCAGAAGTACTGAAAGAAAACAAGCTTTCTCCTGTTCTATCATATCAGTAGCTCTACTTATGTGTGGAAACACACGCTAGAAACAGGCGCATACATGCACAACCAATTTTAGCGTAAAAGAAAATCAGTTGACTGTGTTGTGCATGCTACTTTACCATATGGTGCAACAGAGTGCCATTCACCCCCCAAACAAGTGTCTTGTCTTCCCATTTTCATTATCTGTTCACCCTAGCTAAATGCCCTCCTTAGTTTATTTTAGCTATCTGCCCATTTTTATATACGAATGTTTTCTTTACTTGTATCTTAATAATGTGACAGCCCTGGCTAATGAGCCATCTGCAAGTAACCATATTAGATGCAACAATTCGTGCTCTTGAATGGGGAAGTATAAATTGAACACACCAGGAAAGTTGTAAGACGGAGCTCAAGCGTGGCTGAAGCGGAAAATGATACTGGTACATAACAGAGAGAATTCCGTAACAGAGAGGGAATTCCTTTCCATTAGCAGAAACCAGCAAAAGGTTTTTGTTTGTTTTTTAAAGGGGGAGGAGTAAATGTATGTTTCATTGGCAATTTCAGGGTTCTAGTCCAGGGGTCAGCAAACTTTTTCAGCAGGGGGCCGGTCCACTGTCCCTCAGACCTTGTGGTGGTCTGGACTATGTTTTGGAAAAGAAAAAAAAATGAATTCCTATGCCACACAAATAACCCAGAGATGCATTTTAAATAAAAGCACACATTCTACTCATGTAAAAACCATAGCTGTCAACTTTTTCCTTTTTTTGTGGGAAATTCCCTTATTCCGAATAGGATTCCTCGCGAGAAAAGGGAAAGGTTGACTGCTATGGTAAAAACACCAGGCAGGACCCACAAATAACCCAGAGATGCATTTTAAATAAAAGGACACATTCTACTTATGTAAAAACACCAGGCAGGCCCCACAAAAACCCAGAGATGCATTTTAAATAAAAGGACACATTCTACACATGTAAAAACACGCTGATTCCCAGACCGTCCGCGGGCCGGATTGAGAAGGCAATTGGGCCGGATCCGAACCCCGGGCCTTAGTTTGCCTACGCATGTTCTAGTCTGTGTGTTATGGAGAAGCAGAATGTCACCTATGCTGATATTTGTACCAGACTGAGAGGCCAAACATTCTTACTTCACTTATCACACTGCAAAGTAGTATTAGGAGCAGGGGGATCCTGTGAATCAAACACTGCTATCACTGTCCTTTAAAAAAATGAGTTATTAATAGGAAAGTACAAGTAGAAGCTATAAAGCTGCTAAAAAGTCCCCAAAGCCTGGCTTCCTAGACCTTCAGGCAATGTTTCTTTGGGCATTAGACCTATCATCTCATGAACCACTTGTACAGAGATTTTTACTATTTTAGCTTGCAAAAATAGTGCATAAATGACTCCAACAAAAGATTCCACTGTTGTCCATCCCCCACTCTCCTCTCGGCATTCTTGTGAGAGGGGAAACTTCATTAAACTAGAAAGGTCTTGGCTAAGGCTGGAAACAAACAATATAAAAAATTCTCAAACATTTTAAAATATACCAATGATTACAAAAGTGTCATTAAGCAAAACAAAACCCTAAAAACTGGAAAGAAAAAAAAGTGGTGCAGAAAGTAATCAGCCTAAGATATCAAATAGCCAATGGTACATGCTTTTTTTTAAAAAAAGAATAATTTGATCTTTTGTAAATACTAGTAGTGCACAGAAAGTATCTTTTTTTCAGAGAGTATATCATGAAAGTCTTGCAGATGAGAACAATGCCACAGAATGTGTGTAAGTTGTAAGCTCCTAGTGGTTTATAAAGTAAATCAGCAACACGTGCCTGTTTATATAAAGGCAGGATTAAAATAACTGAATTTGGTTTCAGGTTTTTAAAAGCGGTATAACATAGCAGCTAAGAATGTGAACAGAGAGCCAGAAAATGTCTAGTTTCCAGCTTTTCCTCAGGCATGAAGTCACTAGGTAACCTTAAGTGAGCCATCATGACTCAATTCAGACAAGAAGCCAAACCACAGTTAAGGAAATATATCTACATCAACAAGCCAGTTATGGCTGTTGCTTTATCTCTGAAGGCTTTAGGAACTAAAATACTGAGCAGATAGAATTCTAATGGAACCACACAAGCAACTCTAAGCAATGATTGTCTATAGCTATTTAGAAGCTCTTTAATCCTCTCACCCTCAATTTTCCATCTGTAATATGAGAATACTCCTCACTCCTTACACCAGGGGTCAGCAAACTAAGGCCCACGGGCCGGATCAGGCCCAACTGCCTTCAGGATCCGGCCCGCGGGCAGTCTGTGGATCGGCGTGGGGATTCTGTTCGTTCGGGCTGCACCATTCCCCCCCCTGCGCCACTCCATTTCCCCCCTCTCCCTCACACACACCGCGGCGGCGCCTCCTCCCTCCTCCTGGCTTCTCCCTGCCCTGCCTAGAAGAGGAAGGGGACTAGGTTGAGCTGGCTGAGCGCCATTTTAAGCAGCCCCCTATCCGGAGCCAGCCCTTTCGCGCCACTCATCTTCCCTCCTCCTCCTCCTCCGCCGCCCTGGTGCTCCTGTGGGCCAGAGTTCACTCTGCCTACCCACAAGAAGAAGAAGCGGCGGTGATGGTGGTGGTGGCGGCAGCAGCCCCTGGGAAGGTATGCAAGCGCAGCAGCTGGGGCTGGGGGAGTGGGAAGGAGGACTACTTGCCCCTCTCGCCTCTTCTTCCAGCTCCCCCCCCCCCCCGATCTTGCTTCTCTGGCCCGCAACAAGGTCTGAGGGACAGCGGACTGGCCCGTGGCTAAAAAAAATTGCTGACCCCTGCCTTACACAGTACATGTTAACTGCTTTGAACACTCGAAAGTATTATGCAAATGCTACGAAGCTCAATGGGTGATGTTGGCCCAGTCATTATTTCTCAGTCTAAATCATCTCACGGTGTGTTGCTATGATGATAAAAATGTATGTTGGCTCTAGCTCCTTGGAGTAAATAAATAAATAAATAAATAAATAAATAAATAAAGTAAACAACTATATACCAATATCATTTCCAGTCTTTTTGTGCTCATTTTTATGTAGACCATAATGCACCACTGGCACACAAGAGAGAGATCACTGCAGATTTGGGTCAAACCCCATACACAAGTACAAAAAGATCTGTTGGAGGAGAGGAACCCTAAGAAGGTGAACTTCAAAAAGTCCCACAACAATATTGAAAATCAGAGAGGAAAAAACCCTAGGGGGGTGTCAAGTGGTTAGAACAGGAGGAAAGATACATATAAAGAAAGCATTGAGATCACCTGAAAACACTATATAAATGCTAAGTATTATCATCATCATCGCCTCCCTAAGCGATTAGTCAATTACTTAGCTGCCTGTCACCTATCTGAATAAAAAAGGCAGGATTTCAACAATTGCCTTCAGGACTGTAATTTAATTACTGTCTCTGGGAAATGATAATGGTTCTGGAATTGTTACTTCATAATCTTTGTCTCCTATAAACTTAAAACTTGGGAGAATTAAACCGGAGAGCATTCTGGTTCAACTCTGCATAATTTCCAACAGAACTGAATTCTATTAAATAGCAAATCCTGATAAATTGTTTTATCTTTTTCTAAGATATTGAAGCGGAATTCTTATCTGTGGCATCAAGTCTTGACTGAATATTCTACAGGAAAGATGCAGCAGGATGTTTTGGGCCAGTTTAACTCTTCTAGGTCTAAAAATATAGTTTAAGACTGAGAATTTAATAAAAAATTAAATAAAACAAAACAAAGATTCACCTTAAGAACAAATGCGTATTGTTATTAAGGTAACAAAATGTTTTCTAATACTACATTAGAACCTTGCTGCAGCTGTAACAGGTTCCCGTAACTCAGTGACAAAGATGAAGCTCAGTCCTATGCAAAATTAAGTCCCACTGTGTTTGGTGAGGCTTACTCATAAGTAAGTGCACACAGGGTAGCAGCTACAAATCTGAAACTTGGCTGAAATTGTATGAACTCCCCCCCCCGCCCCACCTGAGAGTAATCCCAGTGAACACAGCAGAATTTAAACATGCCTAGAATTGCCCTGTTAACCACTCAAGATGAAGTCGTTGCACTACTTGAACAAAAATGTATCATCTTACCTTTCGGTAAACGGTAAACAGTGTGAAAGACATGGCAAAATACTAAACACAACACGGAATTCCCTTGTGAAAGGGCAAAACTTTTATTTTCTACGAAGTGATTTACTAGTTGAAAAGACAAAGCACAATACTACCCATGTTTACTCAGAAGGAAGCCTTACTGGGTTCAATAGGGCTTACTCCCTATTAAATGTATTCAGGATAGCAACCTTAGCCTCAGCTCAAATGTTCACATGGTGGTAATGCTGAAGAGCAGTGCAAGCCCTTCCCATCTACATGTGGGGAGGTCATTATGGTGTGGGTGCACCAGAAAAGTCAATCTGGTGTTCCTACTGGTCTGGCCATACTGCACTAAACACCTTGCAGCTTTGTTCCCTTCCCCTCCCCCTCCAATCCGTAAGTGGTAGCGACCTTTCCTGCCAGATTGGTAGTATTGGGGTTCTGCCCTACCAGGCAAGCCACTTCTACTCAATGTCTTCACATAAAATGCCATGTACTTTACAAAAAGAAAGAAAAACAAACAGATCCTTGCTCCATGATCTTAGAACTAAAAACATGCATTAAGAACCACTACTGAATAAAGGAAAACAGGGAAATAATTAATACCATACATCTAGCCATCATCAGCTCAGCATGGCATAAAATGAAACTCACAAAGGCAAGGGCAGCTGAAGAGCTATTAAAATTTAAAAAAATTTCGTGGGATTATTTCAAGGAATGTTTCAAAGAACAAATACATAAATCTGAAAACGAAAAGTGAGAATATGACTTGTTTCCTATCAAATTGTCCGTGAGCTGTATGACTAATTCCTAACATCAATGAAACATTGCTTACTTTGGCCCAATTTCAAGATACGTAAGCCAACAGAAAGCAATAATGTAGTATTAGTGAATGGTAAACCTAATGACAAGACAACAAATATAATTAAATGAAAATGCCAGTTTGCCAGTTGCAACTATCTCAGGAAACTCAAATTGGCAAATGTTTAGGGTGGTGGAATTCAATAGGACACTAATAAAATAGTTCCCTCAGTGCAAGCATTTCTGCTTCCCAAACAGAACAAACTTCCATCCCCCTGCTCACTGTTCTGGGGTTATCACGACCCCCCAAGTTGATGGGGGCATGCGACACACAGGATGTCAGGGACTGGCAGAGCTCTGACAAGTGTGTAGCGGAGGCAGAATACCAGGGGATTGACCCAGAAGATGGGGCCAGTGATTTATGGGGTTTGGAGCCAGCCATGAGGCAAGAGCCAGGGCAGGGGGAGGAAAAATGGCCAGAGCCGTCAGAGATGAAGATGGGTGCACAGGACATGTTGGAGAAAGAGGCTATTCAGGTGAGGGATGGGCCAGTCGAACCCCCCCCCCACTGTCTCCTAGATCCAGGTGGGACATGGAAGAGAGAAGAGCAGCAATGGCTTCCATGTAGGAGAAGTCTCATTAGGGCAGGGGTGTCAAACTCCGGCCCTCCAGATGTTTTGAGACTACAATTCCCATCATCCCTGACCACTGGTCCTGTTAGCTAGGGCTGATGGGAATTGTAGTTCCAAAACATCTGGAGGGCCGGAGTTTGACACCCCTGCATTAGGGTATATAAGCTGGTGGGGTGTGTGGTCCCCTTGCCGTTGCAACTGCACCACAAGGTACAAATCTAGGGATATCTGCATAGAGGCTAGAAGGATGTGTATGGGCATACCCAGAGCACCATGGGAGTTGCTGTAAGTGCGTGCTTTTGTCAAAGAATTAACTATCAGATGTATGCCTTCCTTGGCTAGGGGTACCCAGGACACAGGGGGATGAGAGGAGGGCAAAGCCCCGTTTGAATTAGTGAACTCGTTGCACTGATTTCCGCTAGTGCAACTATTTAATTGAATCCAACTGTTAAAGTGTTTTTGGCAGTTTTCATCAATGAAAAACAGCAACTGAGACAGTGAGTGCATTCATTCACATGCCACAGTAAGTTGTGAGTTAATGGCTTACTGTAAATGTGTCTTCAAACAATCACGATCTGAAGCCAAGGTTTGTTCTTGGCTTGCCAATTACGGTTTGAATGGAACAAACCACAACCCCTAGTTCAAGTGTAATGCTAAACCAAGGATCATTGTTTGTGGCTAACAGGGAGGTGCTAAGCAGGAACCACCTGCCTGCTCACAGTAAACCATTAAACCACGGCTTACCGTGACATGTCAATGCACCTGTTGTGTGTAGCACAGCTCTTACGCCAAAACAAAAACACACTACTGCAAGCAATGAGCCGAACAGCTTTTTGCTAAGGTACAAGGTTGCCAAAATATGCATGCACACTTACCTTTACCATTTATTGTTAATGCAGATGCAATGTTAGCTGTTACTGGCACAGGTAATTGTGGCACTAATGGGTGTATTCTTGGTCTGCTCCCCATCCTAGCCCGTTCTTCTCCAGGTCCTAATAAAGCTCCAACGGGTTTCTCCGCTGCCACTTCTGGTGCTACAGAATCCTCCTGATCTTGTTCAATGCGGTCCAGCTTATCCGGGCTTTCACTTTGAAAGCCATCCACTGCTGTCCGACTCTTGATAGGACTTTTGGGCACAAGAATTTTGATACCTGACTTTGCAAGGTCCATGTTTTTTCTACTGGAAAGAGGAGTGTTGTTTTTCCGGAACTTCTGCGCTGCAAACAACTGATTGTTTTTTGATTCATGGTCCTTTCCAATAACTAAGGACTTTGGGGTCTTTGAAAAAGAACTATTAGTAGATCTAGAAATTTGTTTTCTTGCATTATTTGGAGATGTCCTATTTGTCCTTGTTAATGTGCTTTCTTTTTGCTTTTCGTTGTGATGTCTATTGAATTCATGTATATATTCCTCACAATTCACAAGGTGCTGTTCAGGCTCCCACGTGTCATCTTCACTCTCGTAGCCTTTCCACCGCACTAAATATTCCGTTTTCCCCTTCTTGTTTTTCCTTTTATCAACAATTTTCTCTACCTGTTGGAAGAAAGATTACAGATGGCGATGAAGACTTGCTTGTGAAAGCTTAAAAATGTACATGTGAAATACACGATGAACTACTTGCAGTAATATACTCAATAAAACAGCTGTTACTTTGCATATTCAGTAGAATCGTGCCCTTTAAATGCTGGCAATTAACTATACCTCTGCTTGTTACTCTATGAGATCAAAGAACCTGAAACTTAAACATCTTCCAATTATTTTGTATGTACTGAAAGTGAACAACTTGTTGTCATGGTGATGAGTAAAAGAAAAATTGTACCATGGCCACATGTTTAATCTGTTATCATGTGCACTGCGATGCTGTGTGAGCTTCAGTCACACAATGAAAATTACTATACCCATTGAACACTGCTCTGTCACACAAAGTAACCATGATTCATGACATTTAATGAGCTGGCTCATGGTTTTTGATGGAAAGAACTAGCAGAAGACAAGAGCCTTTTTATCTTTGGCAACAACATGCTTTGGAAAATCCTTGGCCAAGTTACATCCCCATTATCTAATCTGTTAAAAAAGAAGGGAAAGTGAGATTACAATGAGAAATTCAAGGCTTCATATGGGTTCTTTACATTCTTTCATCATTCCTCTCCCCCTCCACACACTGACTTTCTCCTGTAAGATAAAGGAGGTAAAATTTATTAAAACTATAGGGATGCATAGCGTGGAATTGTGCTAGGAGAAAGCTGACACATCCCTCTCGCCTTACAAACTCCACTGCCTCAAAAACTGCTTCCGGGGACCGAAGATCGAAAGGACTTCCAAAGGTTACTTTATTAGTGCAAAGCCTCCACTGACTACAACCCCATAGCATTTAACTCTAAGTATTGTGCCAACGTATTACAGGAAACAAAATATTTCTCTTTTTTAACTTGAAAAGCCTATGGCTAAAGACATGGTGACTTATATCATACAAACCATTTAAACTGAAGTTACTAGCAAAAATAAAAGTTTATACTGACTTATAATTCAAATGCCAAATATGTTCTCTCTCCCTCACACACAGTGGCTTCCTTTGCATGTTACAATAAGTTAGTTTGTCTTAAACCATGCTGAGCAGTCTTTGAATATAATGTATGATAGCCTGGTTCAAACGTCATGCTATATAACAATACTTTCAAACTGTGGCAGGGGTTATTGTTTTTGTTTGTTACCATGTTATGTATTTTTGTGTTTTTATATTGCAAACCGCCCTGTAGTCCTTAGATGAAGAGGGTATACAAGTCTGATGAATAACAAAAATAACAATGCTAAGCCACAGTTTGTATTAAACAATGGTTTTAAATTATTTTAAATGATTGTACTCCTCCCTCCTTATGCTGGTCTACGACCGTAATAAAGTGTCGAATGATGTGATTGATTGATGGTTTAATCATAGAAATGTCTCCCTGCCCTGCAGGTTGTGTGAAGGGGAATGTTTGTGAATCAGCAGATGCATATGGATGGTAGAAAGAAGGGGTGTTTCAATTCACCCCCAGTATGTGGTGGCCCTCAACCACTTTCCCTGAAATGGAGCTTTTACGAGAGATGCTCCCAATAGATTACCACAAAGAACAAGTACTATTATCCCACCCATAAAGGAACAAGCATATGTGTTTTCCAAAGCATCTTCAACAAAAGATTTCTCACAACGTTCAAGACCATAGTCCTATTTCTATAGTCACTCTGCATTGCAAAAGAACACAGCACAAAATCATTTCCAGCAGATAAAAACATGTTGAGAGAGTGTCATCTAATCTAAGTTTTATTTTGGGCAATGGCTTGATCTGCGCATGTATGTGTATAAATATATATGCCTCTGGGGAGAATTTAGATATTGTATGAAAATGGATGTGCACACTTTTTCACAATATGTATTTGTGTGTATCTTAATAAAACCAGAATGTATTGTCAAGAGAGAGAGATCTAACATAATGGATACTCTAATGGAATACTGAAAGAAAACAAAGCTCGTATAAAGACAGAGGGGACATTAGTTTACTCAGCATATGCTTTGGATTCAAAAAAGCAAAAATTACAATGCAGCGGTTAATTCTAAATGGATTCAAAACAGCAAATGTATATCTCTCAATTTTTCAAAGATGGAGGCGAAAGGAGTAAAGGATTGTATCCACTACATTCTACTCACAGTAGACCCATTGAAATTAATGAACCTAAATTAGGTATGTTCATAATTTCAATGGGTCTACTCTATGACTCACGTTGAATACAACACTAAGAACATTTCAGTGACTTAGGAAACAAGACCTCGTTTGGGCACGAGCCAAAAGTAGATCAGAATGCACTACTAAATCAGAAGAAGATCTTCAATGGTTTCTGACTCCCAACAGAAACAGCAAAAGTACTTTTCTTCTTCTAAATTAGACTATAAAATCTCTAATCTGTTGCAATCCAGATGTCAATTTGTACTTGTATAAGCAAGTCATCCCTTTGTATGACTCATGAGACACTGCAACCAGCCAACTGGTCGTTTTTCTTACATAGACACCCACCATTTATCTCCTATATAAAAGAATCAAACATAAAAGAAACAAATCTTATCCAAACAGGAAGAAAGTTCTCCCAGGTTTGTTTGTTTTTTAAAAAAAATTACAGCAGAAATTTCTAAGAACATCTCAATCTCAAGTTGTAGAATAGAACATCTTAACCCCAAGAACAAAACAAAAATGTATATATTTTACACTCTGTTTATAAAGAATAGCCCCACAACCCACACATTTCAAAGGGAATCCATTTTGGTCAGAGAGGATGAAATAAACACAGCCTATCAGGAAATTCAGCATCTGAGCATCGTGAAAGATAGGTTAACATGCAGAGAATATCCAAAGTGTGGGATTTACAAGATGCGAGAAGAGTGAAGGAAATACATCCTCTATAATAATATCCTATTGTCCCTGCTTTCCGTGTGTCACGGAAGTGGGTTCTGCGCATGTCACACGGGAAGGCAGGGATTGGAGCGTGGACAGCAATAGACAGCAAAGGAGACCAATAGGCGATGCCGCTTCCGCCTCTTCCTGCCCACCCCCTCAGCTCCGAGCCCTTTTGAATGTTGCGTGGGTTTAACGGCCATTGTGCCAGCGACCGTTTTGGCTGACAGTAGCTCGCTGCTGTCTACCTTGCCGTCGTTCGCCTTTTGCTATTTTCTGCCATCTAACGCCGTCTTTACTGCTTTCCCTTGCCTGGAGGCTCGCACACCAGCCTCGCCAACCGCCTTTACTGCGGGTCTGCTTCTAAACCGCGGGGGAAGGGGCGCGTAGCGCCCCTTCCTCCGACGCTTGCCTGGACCGGCTTCAGGCGCCGATTCCACCAGCTCCGTGGCAGGACGGACTCACGCGGGGCGGGAGGGAGAAGCCTGGCTGGAAGGTCCCTCCCGGGAGCCGAGGAGGGGTCTCGAGCCAGCAGCAACAGCAAGAGGAGACTGGGGGGGAGGATAGGAGGGAGAGGAGACTGGGGAGGGAAAAGGGTTAATGGGAAGGAGAGGAGGGTGGGGAGGGGAAGGGTTAATGGGAACGAGAGGAGGGTGGGGAGGGAAAAGGGTTAATGGGAGGGTGGGGAGGGAAAAGGGTTAATGGGAAGGAGAGGAGGGTGGGGAGGGGAAGGGTTAATGGGAACGATAGGAGGGTGGGGAGGAAAAAGGGTTAATGGGAGGGAGAGGAGGCTGGGGAGCAGCACTGAAATGAGATTATATTCAAATACTTTGCCTTTTTATACAACTAGATGGTTTTTTTAGTAGTGAATTACAAGTTTGGAAATTAATCTGGAGATCATCTGTGGCTTTTATTCAGCTCCATTGTGCAATGTACACTTCACTTTGTTTTCTAACAATCTGCAGACACAGGTGCACCCAAACATTGAAACTTATGTGTACTGTACAGTGCCCGCACACCAGCCTCGCCACATATTGGAGGGGCAGCAAGGCCGGCAGGCAGGCGGCGCGGTGGGGCAGCGAGCGCCGCCTCGCAGAGGGACTGAGAAGAATATGAAGGGGGAAGGGTCGGAGGGGAGGGGGAACCGAAGGACACGAGGGAGGGAGCAGGGCAGCCCTTCTCCGCCCCGCGCCCTATTTATCTAGCACCCGTAATCTTTACGGGCTTAATTTACTAGTAATAAATAATAATGCACAAATTGAAGCAGTTGAGATCTCTTAGGTAACCTAGGATAACAGTAGGATACTAATATATATGTGCAGTGTAGTGAACATAATTTTTTGCAAAAATATACATAGTGTTACATCTGTATGTTGCGCAATTAACAAGAGCAATGGAAGAGCAAAGCACAAATAGAAAATATACTGCACCTACTTAAGATATATCTAAATGCTAATTTGTTAAGAGGGCATTTCTACAGTTGCATTACATGAACCCATAGCCTTTTCTACTGGGAAGTCCCATTTCACAGTTACTAGTGCTGAAATTCTTCATGGTTGCATCTAAAGTATTAACTTCTTACCAGTTTGTTTGAAGAACCTGAAAAAATATACTAGCTTGCTAATAGGCAAGTAAAGTGGTACCTTGGTTTACAAACTTAATCTGTTCAGGAAGTCCATTCTTAAACCAAAACAGTTTTTAAACTGAGGCACGCTTTCCCTAATGAGGCCTCCCGCTTTCCCTAATGAGGCCCTTCCACTGTTCGGATTCCATTCTTAGACCGAGGTAAAGTTCTCAAACCAAGACACTATTTCTGGTTTTGCGGAGTTTGTAAACCAAATCGTTCTTAAAAGATTCTTAAACCAAGGTACCACTGTATCTGTGATTCAGTGATGGCCATGAAGGAGGGAAAGCCCTTTCTCGTCACCGGCACACCACATTTCAAAGCTAGTCACATAGGCAGGTAGCCAAGACTCACCTCTTCTCCACCAGCCTGCTCACTCACCTGTATGGAATTTCTGGTCCTAATGGCTACCAGGCTGAGCTTACACAGAAAAAAATGTTTTGCCTGCTTTGTGAAACTTTTCAGCATTCCAAAGGTTTCCTTTCAGTATTGGCCGATAGGTAAAATGTATAAGGCCATCAAAATCTAATGTGCACACAAAATATATTGAACAACTAATTTGGTAAAGTCAAGCAAATAAATAGGGAAAAGTGTGTGTGTGTGTGTAAATTTATATCTTTTTCAGATGTGGTAGTATAAAATTTTAATTCCTGTGCTTCAAAATGTACTTCATACAAGCCTCTATTATTATACTTGGTTTTTCATTTTAAGTGGTTAGCCATTTCTGAAGCAGTCTCATTTCTACACATTTATTTATACTAAAAGCCTCACTGCAACACAAGAGCCTTTTTATGCAAGAACTGTTTGTGGAAATGCTTTGAACTAATACCGGTATTTTAACCTAAAAACAAACGAGAAAAGGGTCTTCTATCCAGGTTTAGGTATTCATCTGATTTGCAGTTAAGGTTTCAAACAAGAAATTGAATATCTAAACTCCAATATTGTATTTTAAGGCTACACTTACCAACATTTTTTTATTTTTGAAATTTTGTTTTTAAGTATTAAGGGAACTTGACGAGAGAAGTCACAGCTAAAAGTTTTACTTTACCATACAGTGTATAATTTTGAAAAAGTACTCAAGGGACTCCAAGCTCCAATTTCAAATGAGTCCCTCCCATCAAGGACTTCTCTATATTTAGCTCGTGTACATGAACACAATGTCTTAAGACTTAGTTCTTATGCATATACATCTGGGAAACTGCATTAATTCTTGAAACCAGTTCAACCCCTTACAACTGCTCCCAATCCAATCAGCAAAATTCAGTATATGCATACACATCCTTAGAAATCTAGGTTGAATAAAAGCTACAAACCAATTTCTCTACATTTGCTATCAGTTCAGTAGCAGTCATTTATATATTTATTACATTTAAATCACATCTTTCTAAAAACATTTGTATTCAAAGCAGATACATTATAATTTAACAAAAGCTAAAGCACCATAAAAAAGTATATTAGAGCTACAATTTGAAATTACAAAGCAGATAATGCAGCAATCTGCTGAAAACAACTATGAGGTCAGATTAAATCCTTTAGGAAGGGCATTACTTTTGTCTTAACTACCAAGAAGAAACCTGTCCTTCATGATCACCCACCACTTCTCAAGACTGCAGGAGGACACAGAGTTGGGCCTCAATGTATTATCACAATTATTTGGCATATTTATACGGGTGCATCAACTGAAAGCATAGTTCTTCTTTCTCCTGCTTGTGAGCTGGGGGAAGAGATCAGGAGAGCAACCACACTGGTGAATACTTTCCCAATTACTGTCTCCATGCATTTAAAAAAGGGTCAAATTGCAAACACACAAAGGTGACCTCGCTTTTGCGCAAAGTAAAGGGAAAATTCTCTGCTCCTCTGCCTTACTCCAAGGAAAGGAAGGGGAAACTGCTGGTTTGGCCTTGCACTGCTGAGCTACGGTCAGTGGAGACCACAGCCATACAGCAACCAAGAATGCCCCAGCCTTACTTGCAACCTTGCAGCTGGAGAGAGGAGTTGTGGTTGCTATGCAACTACGGAGCTAATCAGGGACCAACCTCAAGGTTGGGGAAGGGGGAAGGTTGGGACTCAGGATCAGCTTTTAGGTATGACAGTACAAAACGAAAGCTGAGATGCTTCATATAAAACAGAGCCAACCGGAAAACCTCCATGCAGTCTAATAATGCCACCATAATATTCTATGCACCCCAGTGTACTTTTTAAGATTGGGGCTCTTATAAAGTTTGGACATATAACTGTAGAACAAGTAACACTCTCACACTTATCTTAGTGACTGAAGTTGAAGAATCCAGTAACGGCCAATTTATTACAGATGCACAAGCCACCTGATCTATTGTGCCAATTTGTAAATTCTAACAAACTAAGGGAACATTAGAAATCATTTTGAGATCGAAAACTTAAGGAAGTAATTTTGGCTGCAACATAAAAGGCATCCTCACTTCTGGCTCCAGGATGTGTGTGGTGTCCTCCTCCCCCAAGTAGGTTCCCTTGAATTGTGAGGGCTATCATTATTAGTTACTGGGTTACTTTCTTAGAACTCCCTCTGGGTTACAGTAGGTCAACCCAACCCATCTCCCAGTGGAAGGGGATGTCGCATATTAGCAGAGGCATCAAAGCGTAATTCTGGTCATGCTTTTCAGCTTGGCACTCTTTCCAATCTTCTTCCCCCTGGCACTCCCTAGCTTCTTTGATATTTTCGGCCTAGCTAAAAACCTAAGGGGGATGCACAGACTCACACTGTCCCTTCAAGCCACTCCTTTCACTCGTTAGGAGGAATTGGACAATTCAAGTGCCCAACAACTTGTTCTGCTTTGAACTAAAAAAGGCTTGCCTATTTCCAGTTCCCGCCATTGCCTTTGTCTGCATGGGAACAGAATCAGTCCACAGCTTGTTTTTGAAGAGGAAGCAAAACCCACAACAGTAGCTTGTTAAAAAGTGACTTCTCTACCCTTGGTATGGGGTCCATGTGTCAAGCTCCCAGGTCTCCCACAAGTCCCCAAGGAAGAAGTCCCCATTCTTCCTCCTATATGAAACAGGTAAATACTTGTGCTTCTAATACATGTCCTCCAAAGGTCTGCACTTTTATTTGCCATGGTTTCTCTCTCCTAACTCTTGCCAGCTCCTTGTGTTGCACATACCAGTGTGAACATGTTGGCTGAATGTGTATGTATATGGTTGTGAACTATCAAGGACATGCATTAACAGGACATTTCTGGGCAGAGAAGATTCCCTGCCAACCCACTTACTTCACCAGGTACCTGACCATGTCAAATGTCAATGTGGGCCCTGGGAAGCAAACTCGCAGCCTGTGGTCTTCCTTATGTGTGGCCTTTCACTGTGTGAATGCTATCAAAGGGATTTTTTTCATAAACCCCCAATGATACCACAGCACTGGGGAAATTATAGGCACCAAGCATGAGCACAACTTACACATAAAATTGAAGCCTCTAACTAACTTATGCAAATACGCCCTTGCAGACAGTTACATATGTATAAGGCACATCTCTTTAAATGGAATACCAAGATTCATAACCATGAGCTTAATTTTAGCTCTAGAGCAGTGTTTCCCAAACTTGGGTCTCCAGCTGTTGTTCAACTACAACTCCCATCATCCCTGACCACTGGTCCTGTTAGCTAGGGATGATGGGAGTTGTAGTCCAACAACAGCTGGAGACCCAAGTGTGGGAAAGACTACTCTAGAGGATTGTAGCCAGCACTTGTGCATTGAGTTCCATTTGCAAAACTGGACTTTCCCCTCTTCTCTCCCTCAAAATCTGCTCTAGAGGGAAAGGATAGGAAAGGAAAGGTCAAATGGACAAGCGGAAGTCTACTGTACTAGAGGAACAGCAGTGCTGGACACAGCCCTTAAGTCTAAAGAATAATTTAACAAGTGAGTAATTTCTCATGAATTGTCCACTGTTTCAGAGCGAGGACTGCATAGCAACATTTGCACATCTGGTAACAAAGGAATGGGGAGAGCAAGAGTTATAAAACCATTTGAACCCTAAATTGCTTACACTTCTGTTTTTGAGCCTGAATTCCCATGCCTCTTTTGAAATAATGTTAAAATAATTTGAAAATCAATTAAGTGTTCTGTGACCCAAGTATATTTGTGTCAAAACATTACTTAGGGTGCACTTTAGCATCTCAAATACTAAGCATGAGCTCTGCACTGTTACGTGTACTAATGTGAATATTTTTGTTGCATTATGAATCAAAGTATTAACACTATTTGAAAGTTTTGAAAAGTCATTGGGAGAAGGTGTAGCAAGAAAGCTATGATAATTCGTATTACACTACTTTATGTGCAATAACTTTCCTTGGTTTGGGTTACTGTCATTTGGATTCACTCAGGCACTGCTACTCATACAACTTATTTTATTTATATATTTAGAAAAGCTTTCAAGGCAGAATACAAGAATTATGCATCTTAGACCAGCCTTCCCCAACCTGGTGCCCTCCAAATGTTTTAGACTACAATTCTCATCAGCCCCAGTTAGCATGCTCAATTGTCAGGTATTATGGGATGATAGTCCTAAAATCTGGAGTGCACCCAGTTAAGAAAAGACTGCTATTAGCCAAATGTTTCTCAAACTTTTAACACTTAGACAACCAAACCAAACTTTCTGATGGCTCTCCAAATTTCTACTTTTATATAATAAAATTATGTTTATGTTTTCTCAGGCCATAGAATGCTGGTAGATGAAATGGGAAAATCAGCAAAAGTAGCCTTTCCCTGAAACTAAGGGAGCCAGCAGAAAACCTTATTTTTTATCTCAGTATTTCCTTCCTGCATCTCCATTAATTACAGATTTAAATAAAAAGATGAACATGGAAGATCATGATTATCGTTAAAAGCTAATTTCAAGGTAAAATTAGAATGATTGTAAGGATTATTTAGACAAGTAATTTATCCTCAGTTTCTAGCAGTTTCTTTATCAGCACTGCTATCTTAATCATCATTCATGATTACCCCCAACCCTTCCCATCAATAATATCCCAATTTCATGTACAGAAAAATCCAAAAGAGGCCAAAGGCCAGCTGAGGGACCACGGGAAGTGGCTTGAAGTTGCATTCCACCAGCAGAGAGGAGCTGTGCTTGTGGGCCAGCACTTACGGTACACTCCCAGTACAAACCACCCAGTATGTGAGTGGAAAACTCCCTCAGAGAACATATACCACTGGGGTTGTTGCACTGGTAGATAGCAAGGCCTGAAACAAAGCATTCTGAGGGGGTTAGTCCTCAAGTCCCCCACATGTCCACAGTGCAGGCTCAAAACTACACCAGTTCTGGAGCTTGCCTAGTAATTTCCTTCCCAATTGTGGTGGTGGGGGGGGGGGGGTTGATGGAAATGGAAAAGACAAGTTTGAAAAACCCACCCTGGACCTCTTCCACTGGCTGGAAGAAGCCAGCGGCAATTTGGATGCAGCAGAGCAGCCTCCACAGTCTTCCTTCAAGCAAAATAAGACTGCAGACTTAGTTATAAAAATGTCTGTCACATAGGGAGGAGGAAAAAGAAAGCACATCTATTCCAATGGTATGGAGCTGTATTCTACATTGCCCTGAACAATTTTCTTTTCTTTTAGATACTCACACTTCAAGCTTGCTATCTCCGACATAATGGCACTCGTACCAAACGCGTTTGACACAAAATCACCACTGCTTCATTATGGCTAAGTAAGAAACAGAGATACCCTTAATATTTAAAGAACTGCAGAGAGTTCTTTCATGAATTACTAAAGAAACCATAACAACCCATGGGGAAACTCATAAATTTGAGTTTATGAAGAGAAAATGCCAGAAAATCTATTGGATTCTTTCATCCCATTGTATGTCCCTTTTCCTGGGACAAAGTACACTTTACTAGGCCCTAGGGCACACCTGATAACCCATGAATTCGTATTTTGCTAACATGGAGGGGACTGCTACAGCAGAAGAAGCAATGTCCCAATGAAATGGAATTTTAAAAGCACTGTCCATCACTGCAGGCCACAGTCTCCTCCTAAAAACACATTCTTGTCTGAATTGTAATTTGGCAATATCTGGCACATGAAATGAAGCTGCCATGGCTATATTAATAAGCACTACTCAATTAGCATAAAGTGTTAAATACTGCCTCTCTCACTGAAGAAGCAATAGGAGTGGCAGATGAAGAATTTATTAAACGTAATTGTCAAAATAAATCAAACATTTGCCAAAATAATAGGCAATAGATACAGGTGATATGGACAGATCTCAGCTAAGATGCAAAATTTTAAAACCATTTATATGGTTGTGTTGCCCAAGGACCAGTTCTGCCACCACTAATGATGCGTGGGGTCCTCACAGATACTCAGCTTGGAAAAGTCTCTATATTGTTTGGGTGTTGCTTCGTAAAGGTATCTATCAACCTGCAGAGTTTCCATCAAGACCACTAGCAGCCTAAATCGAGAAGGTAAAACCCTTTGGGCAAGGTAGCTGTTGTGGCACTTCTAAAGTACCAAATCCCTCTCCCATTTTAAGGTGATGAAGTCTCACCATAACACCTGTAAAGGACCCTAAGTAGTAAAAGGCACTTGTTCAGGAAGCACTGCAAATTTCCACGTAAGAACAATACAGTAAGCGTTATGTCACTCATCAAGGTTTGTACTCTACACCCAAAAGGTGCACCCAACTCCCATTTGGACCCCACATGTTTACACATAACACCCAGGTGAACCAAACCCTACTATCACCTTCATGCCCTTTGACTTCCTTTTTACACCTGAAACGCCTTCCCTTTGAAACTGAACTTCTACATATAGAAGAAAAAACTAACTACACTATCCCCCTGTTCTACGTGGGGGGCTTTGGGAGAACCCAATGACATTGCAGTCAGCTTCACCCCCCCCCCCATTATAGCCTTTTGTATGGATGTTTGAATACAACTTAATACTGAGACCACACACATCAGTAGAGAAGATGGAAGCCCTAGCCACAGTGAATATTTCAGAGAAAGCACTCACGCCCCCTCCCACCCGGAAGAGGTAACGTGTTCTCCCTTCAGATTCGGTTTCTTATTTGCTTGCCTAACTTTCCAAGAAGCTACCCATGCCAGCTCAAGAAAGTTTACTTACATCTTATTAGGCCTCCTATGCTCTCCATTATGGACCTAGGTGGTGCTGATCAGAAGGTCGGTGGTTCAAATCCCTGCAATGGGGTGAGCTCCCGTTGCTCAGTCCCAGCTCCTGCCTACCTAGCAGTTCGAAAGCACGTCAAAGTGCAAGTAGATAAATAGGTAGCGCTCCGGTGGGAAGGTAAACGGCGTTTCCGTGCGCTGCTCTGGTTCGCCAGAAGCAGCTTTGTCATGCTCGCCACATGACCTGGAAGCTGTACGCTGGCTCTCGGCCAATAAAGCGAGATGAGTACCGCAACCCCAGAGTCGGACATGAGTGGACCTAATGGTCAGGGGTCCCTTTACCTTTACCTTTTTATGCTCTCCATTTGCTCTCAATCTCCCTCGGCATCTGTCTTGTCTATCTATGGCTTCGATCCAAAGGTGGATAAACTGTGATCTTGTTAAGACTCCAACCTCCATCAGTCTCAGACAGCATGGCCAATAACTAAGGATGATGGGAGCTGGAGTCCACCAACATCTGGGGGGCAGGCTTCAATAATTGCAAATTTAATTAAAATGCTGTGCGTAGTTTTCCTGTGATTTTTGTTAGATGCCATGGCCTCTGGGCTAGTGCAATAAAAAAACATATGACGGTGTATTTCCCATGGCTTGGTTTCTTTTGAGTGACAATAATAGATCTGTAACACACAGAGTGGCCCTCTATGTACTGGCTGCACAAAACATCAGGAAAAGGAAGTTAAATATAACTGCTATAAGTTGTTTTGGTGGTTCAAAGATTTAATCTGAAATCAAGATAGATTTAAGCTTGTTGGGTGTCTCTGGTATCTTCTCTCTCTTACACTATGGATGTCAGCTTATATTATGGATGGATGTTTGGTATTTATTTATTAATGCTATTGCTACAAGTGGCTAAAACAATAAACTTATGAACTACTGCATGTCATTCTCTGGGGAGAAAAAATTGTATAGTTGGCTCATTTTCTCCTACACCTCAGCTCATTGTCCCTATTCTGGCGGATTGATTCCTATATGGGAAACTGCAAATTCAAGTCTCTCTTGGAGGTGCATATAGACAAAGGGTTATATTAACAATTGTCTCTGGAGAGTAGAGGTGAAGGCAATTAGGATAGAATTATTAACAAATGCAGGATTATTATTTTTTGAAATCCATCCCAGTTTTGTAGTAGTCACTTAGGTTAACTAAATGTTATACTAGTAGTATACAAGGCCCTTCATGCATATATGGCCTTGTGACACCTACAGGCTGAATGGCTAGCATTTTTTTAATGGGCCGTTAAATTGATGTACTGAAAGTTTACACCCTGCAGATAACAGGTTAGCATTTCACTAAAATGATTAGAATCTGTTCCATTGATACAATTAACACTTGCAATTCAACAAAAGGAAGCTTCACAAAAGATTTTTTTTATAGCCTAGATGAATTGTTCATTTTAAAGTCTAATTTATTTGCAACTATAAAGAGCTTTCTTCAAGATAAAGAGTTCGCCTTAACATTCTACTCATTACCCTCTGCGAACTCAACACAAGAGCTTATTGAAATGTAATAGCATGTACAGGCCACTGAAAATGTATATGGGTGCTGTGCAGCGTGGGCTAACAAATTGTGCTGGCTCATATGGATGCAATATCTGCACACTAGCACAGCTGCCTCACATATCATAGACAGGTGGTAGGAAATGCTGTATGCGTACGGGCTGGCAAATGAGCTTTCAAATGTTATGCCAGCTGCATGGCGTGCCTACATGCGTAAATGCTTTCCTATAGCTTCCACAAGGCAGGTGTCATGTCAACATGAGCTCCAAAACCTTTCAAATGCAAACAAATTACCTCATCTACTCCATATCTCCTAACAAGCTATTTATGAGCACCCTGTCCCCCACCCCGCCTTCTCCGTCCAAATGGTTGCTGGAGCATGAGAACACTGAGGTAATTGTGAGATCAGAGGCTCTGAGTGCTTACTTCTGCTGGTTGTGTGAGCTGCTATGCTATCCAATAGTTTTCAATTAGGGTGTTGGATTCAGCTACTCCATTCCACTAGCAAGAAGGCAGTGCAAGGATTCACACTGGCGCAGCAGGCCTTTCCCACACCCCTCCTTCCACAGTTGTTGTTGTTCAGTCGTTCAGTCGTGTCCGACTTTTCGTGACCCCATGAACCAGAGCACGCCAGGCACGCCTATCCTTCATTGCCTCTTGCAGTTTGGCCAAACTCATGTTAGTAGCTTCGAGAACACTGTCCAACCATCTCATCCTCTGTCATCCCCTTCTCCTTGTGCCCTCAATCTTTCCCAACATCAGGGTCTTTTCTAGGGAGTCTTCTCTTCTCATGAGGTGGCCAAAGTACTGGAGCCTCAGCTTCAGGATCTGTCCTTCTAGTGAGCACTCAGGGCTGATTTCTTTAAGAATTGATAGGTTTGATCTTCTTGCAGTCCATGGGACTCTCAAGAGCCTCCTCCAGCACCATAATTCAAAAGCATCAATTCTTCGGCAATCAGCCTTCTTTATGGTCCAGCTCTCACTTCCGTACATTACTACTGGGAAAACCATAGCTTTAACTATACGGACCTTTGCTGGCAAGGTGATGTATTTGCTTTTTAAGATGCTGTCTAGGTTTGTCATTGCTTTTCTCCCAAGAAGCAGGCGTCTTTTAATTTCGTGACTGCTGTCACCATCTGAAGTGATCATGGAACCCAAGAAAGTGAAATCTCTTCACTTTCACAAGAAAGTGAAATCTCTTCACTTTCACAAGAAAGTGAAATCTCTCTTTGTGAATCCTCCCACAGAGCTTCCCCCAAATCCACTCTGCAGGGTCGGAAGTACCCCCAGAACACTTGCACTGCCAGAACAATCTCCTAGCGCTATGTTGAATTCCACCTGTGATTTGGAAATCAGTTCCAACAGATAAATACACTTCCTTGCAGCTGTAAAGATGGCGGTCAACAATAAATAAGGTTTATCTCCACATTTCTTGACAATTAAGTTAGTTTTATATTAAAATTAAAAGAACACAGCCTTTACCACCAGAAACGTATAGGCCATCAACAGAAAAATGAAGCATTTGGGAGGCTAGTTCTGTTTCAGCAGGGCTTGTTCTTCTATATGCTTAGTTATTTTATCCTTAACAAAATTTCCCACCAGTTTTCCCAGAAGGGAGGTTAAACTAACCAGCCTTTAATTTCAAGAATCCCCCCAGATCCCTTTAAATAAAGTGTTACATTGGTCACTTTTACATTGGAGACTGATCTGAGGAACAAGTTGCATCTTTTGTTAGAAGATCAGCAATTTCCCATTTGAGTTCATTGACAACTCTTGGGTGGATGCCATCTGGACTTGGCAATTAGACCTAGAACTTCATTTCTCGTCACCACTGTCTGTATCAGTTCCTCAAATTCTCCTCCTGCAGAAATTAGTTCAGCACAAAATATTCCATGTTTTGCTTTATGTTTGTTTCAGCAAAGATTTCTGATTCTTCACATTTCATTTTGAAACCATAGTTTCCTGGTTTTCCAAAGACATTTTACTACATATATAGTTGGGATTCCACTTCAATGGGTTAAATCCAGATTAAGTTGTTTGAACGTAAGTCTCATTGAAACCAATGGTACAAGTTAGTAATGAATAAGTGAAGTTCTACTGAAGTCAATGGGAACCAAGTTCAACTGACTTACAACCTGTCCATCCCATTGCCTTCATTGCTGCTGTTCAACTCCATTTTCAGTTTTCCTAGCCTATTATTTCCCCAGTCTCAACTTATTGTTGAGATTTGTTCTAAAATAGCCATTTATGAACATCTGGAACTCAGATAGTAAGGCATTAAGTACTTGAAAAGCTCTTCTTACCTATGTAACTATCCTGAGTTGTTCATTTATTATTTTTCTTCTATTTATCATGCAGCAGAGATGATGAAGATTCATTGTCAAGTTTAGATGTAGATTTTCATTTCTCCAAATCAGCTTTACAAAGGTAAAGTTATTGACTTCAGTTGATGCTATCCGGGTTTTAATATTTTAAAATATTGTAGAAATGTGCAAAGTTGCCAAGAGTTGCCTTCAACTGAACCCAAAATGTAGCTGTGGCTTTTTAGAAGCATTATATATATAACACACAAACACACTCAGTTTCCTTGTTGATTTTTACTTGTCCTAGCTCTCTGTGGATGCCTTCTTTCAGTATAGCTTTCTCTCATTCTAGTTAGCAAACTAAAGTCACCTGTATGGCTGACTGCTTGCAATTTTTATCTACATTCTAGTGATTACCTTCTACATTCATTGTGATCTTTCACTGCAAGAATACAGGTGGCAAGATATTATTGACACCAATAACAATCTCAACTGGTATAATCAAATGCATTATGCAGTATTTTATATGCTTTCTTGCCATAAATCATGATCCTTGATTCTTTTTTTTTATCATGTATTAACAACACCTGCCTATTACGCTTTAGAAGATATATAACTGGTTGCCTTCAGACAATAATTCCAGTCTCCAGTTAATATGAATGGGATATATTTCTTGCTGAGATCTCTGCAGGCTGTTTTTCAATTTAGGTAAGTAGAGATAAGCTTATATGCAATTTGTATACAACCAATTTAGTTTGTTTTTAAAAGTTGAGTATATATGATTCATGCAATGCATCGTCTTTGTTTATACAGCCCCTGAAGGACTTTAAACAGTAATTGGCCAAAATTGGGCTGCTTTGAAAATAAAATCCATATCTTTTCAGCATCTTGAGACACATTCTGTTTTGTTTTGGGGTTCACGTTGGATGTTTTTCTGGTTTTTACATTTTTTGAGAAAAACTAACCGATCATGGTTTGCTGCTCAAACTAAAGAAGAACACACTGGAAGCATTCCAGTGTTGTGTATTAGCATGTGGAAAGCCATGGTTTAAGGCTTACCATGCCTTCAGAATGCAGCCTACTTTTTCTATCTATTACATATTTTGGAAAGTAGGCTGTCTTGTCTGTCTACCTGTTTTCTGTGAATCTGAACGCCTTTTCAGATATTATTTCCAAACTCGGCACAAGGATTCCCGAAGGTTGGCCTGGTGATTTTCACTGGTGTTTGGGTGCCATTTTGAATCAATATGGCAGCCCAAAAAGTTGCTTTGGCATGACTTTGCTTGTTTTTTTGGCATACGTTTGGCCGCTTCCTGAGCTATTGTTGCGAAACTCACTATGAGGGTTCCTAAGGTGGGGGTGGCAGATATCTTTGCCATCTGCCAGGCGCCATTTTGAAATAAATAAATGGTACAAATGCTTGACACCAAGCCTACATTTGGATAGGAATTGGGAAAGTCCAATGCAACTCCATGCATCCTCTGAAAAGTCATTTCTGAAAGACCCTCTGAAGTGGGATTAAATGTGCTATGCAGGGTCTTTCAATCCTAGATATAGAGCTGAACTGTCAGAGAGACTGCATCAACTTTGGGGAAAGATCAATTATCCAAGATCACTAAAGCACAACTCTTGCTTAAATCCTATTAACCTGAAAGTATTATCAAAACCAGCTGCACAGCTTTGGAACTCACTACCAGCTTTTTTCTTACAGGTCACAATCATAAAGATCTTCTAAGAAATGGTTAAAAAGTTACTGGTCTTCTGCTTGCCTATCCTTGACAGGTGCTTTGATTTATTACTTGACTACCACCTTACCACATGTTGATGGGTCTGTGGACATAGCTATATATTGCTTTTTAGTTCCTGGGCAGAATGGGGTTTGCTTTTTTTGCTACTGCTGGTTTTATTGGTGTCTGATAATAACAATCAAATTATGTTGCATTTTAATATTTTATGATGGAAGCTGTCCTGACAGAGCTTGGTCTTAAAGCTGGCCTATAACTCTCTTAAATAAAAAATAAAAATAAAACTGTAACTGAATAAAATTAAAATGTAAAGTATTCCTTCTGAATGTGTGGACTGGCACACTGCATATGGGGAACTAGATAACCAAGAATATAAGCAATTGTCTCAAATATTAGAAATATCAACAAGGTGCCTTGATTATAATATTTCAGGCTATGTGCTACACTGAAAGAGTGCTGAAATTAAGTAGAATGGAATAGCTGTATTATCTCCACATGTAGTTTTACACAGAGAAGGACAAACAATAACACTTAAGACTATCATAAAACATTAAACCTCTTTATAACTAAAGTGCACATACATACACAATTACTCTTCAATTCTCAATCTACATAAAGAGGTCAAAAACAGCTATTTAAACACAGCAGCTCATCTTCTTCTATTGGAAGAATTTTTATTCTGGTCAAAATATTTACCACCTTTGAAGTAAGTTACACTCTCAAGTTAATTGCTAAGAAGGACATTCTTCCTAGCCCATTTCTAACTCATGCAACTGCTACAAGAAACGTGGAAATAATACACTTCCCACTATTAAGTGTTTGCTTTGTGGCAATGAGGAGATCAGCAGATTTCATTTTTGCCTAGCTACAGCCTGGCCCCAAAATGGCAACTAGGCATTCCATTTTGGCAATTGTAACCCTGGAACCTTTTAATGAGGGTGAAAGAGGAGAGCGCAAAATATGGTCTGAAGCTCAACATCAAAAAAACTAAGATCATGGCCACTGGTCCCATCACCTCCTGGCAAATAGAAGGGGAAGAAATGGAGGCAGTGAGAGATTTTACTTTCTTGGGTTCCATGATCACTGCAGATGGTGACAGCAGTCACAAAATTAAAAGACGCCTGCTTCTTGGGAGGAAAGCAATGACAAACCTAGGCAGCATCTTAAAAAGCAGAGACATCACCTTGCCGACAAAGGTCCGTATAGTTAAAGCTATGGTTTTCCCAGTAGTTATGTATGGGAATGAGAGCAGGACCATAAAGAAGGCTGATCGCCGAAGAATTGATGCTTTTGAATTATGGTGCTGGAGGAGACTCTTGAGAGTCCCATGGACTGCAAGAAGATCAAACCTATCCATTCTTAAAGAAATCAGCCCTGAGTGCTCACTGGAAGGACAGATCCTGAAGTTGAGGCTCCAGTACTTTGGCCACCTCATGAGAAGAGAAGACTCCCTAGAAAAGACCCTGATGTTGGGGAAGATGGAGGGCACAAGGAGAAGGAGACAACAGAGGATGAGATGGTTGGTCAGTGTTCTCGAAGCTACTAACATGAGTTTGGCCAAACTGCGAGAGGCAGTGAAGGATAGGCGTGCCTGGCGTGCTCTGGTCCATGGGGTCACGAAGAGTCGGACACAACTGAACGACAACAACAACAACCCTGGTTTAAGGAGCCATTTGGCACCTAGCTTATATATCTGAGTTTCTAACACTGCTCAGACCTAGCTGGGTGTCTAGCATCCACCATACCTCACACTAAATGAAAGAAATAATGACTGCCAGTTTTAAATACACAAAAATGTAATGCAATGTAATAATTAGGATGACACCCTTCTCTCTCCCCTCAAGCCACATGTACATATCCCTTCTGCACTTGAAGCAGAAGCAGGTCAGCAGCGTCACCAAGCCCTGAGCAGAGGAGGGAGAGGAGTGACTGAAGATCATGCCCTGCCCTATTGTTATGCAATGTTTGCAGAGCTCAAACCTACACAATTAGCATGAAAAAGAAAAACATATTCTCTCTCCTATCCAAATAAAAGCCTGAATGTTTTTAAAATGGAATTTTGAACCTGGGGAAGAACATGTACTTCCAACATATTTTATAGTGAAAAGAAACATTTGAACAAGTTTTAAACCTTAAATGGGATAGCATGGTGCACTATAATCCACCATAGTTCTTCTACTGTTTTCCTCCCATTCAGGCTGTAGCCAATCTTACAAATATTGGGAACACAATTTTTTCACAGATCAGCACAAATTGTTCATCAGGCCTAGTGCTAAACAAGCATCCAGAAAGAGAGGTGTTAAATGACTACAGTACTTTAGAGTTCTGATAAGCCCACTATTAAGCCCACAAACAATCCACCTATTCCCCACTCCCATTTTAAGTATGCTCCGTTTTTAAGTGAAGTATAGAAATATCATTAAAATATTAATGACACAAGGTTTTTCCTATGCAGGTACAGATAGGGACCAGAGAGCATAACACATCCCTCTTTGTCGCCGCCATCCCTACTCCATAGCCAGTCCACTTGTCCGTCACCTGATATCACAATGAAAGCAGGTGAGCCATTTTCCTTTCCCATGCAGTTTGAAGGCAAACCACATGGGTCAAGGGCACAGTGCTCTGCAAGCACCAGCAATCAGCTGATTGACAGTGGCTGGAAATCCTGCTTCCGGCAGTAGGTGGTAACTTTACCAGTCTCACATCTGACATTATATATGACATCAGGTATGGGGCAGGTAGGTGCGACTTGGCCGAAACCGCATGGCAGGTCAAACTGGCATGCCTAATCAGACCCATGGGCTGGAAGTTCCTCAACGCTGCTGTAAATGTAAGGATCGCATCTTGTGTGTGCAAACATTTAAGTCAATACATCAGGTTCATATATCAACTCAACTTCAAGGGTCTGAGTCACCTTTAACAAGACTGGCAAAGAAAGAAAAGCTAGTAAAATATTTAAGCTGGGTCTACTTTAAACCAGGTGAAGCAAAATGCTACCATATACTAACTTGTGAATGCTCTCCCCAGAGAGGCTTGCCTAATGCCTTCATTACATATATCTAGGAGCCACGCAAAAACATTCCTCTTCTCCAAGACCTTTGGCTAATTAAACAATCTCTGGCCCCTTAAACTGTGGTAGGGGGTATTGTATTTGTTTCTTACCATGTTAGGTGTTTTTCCGGTTTTATATTGTAAACCGTTCTGCGATCCTTGGATAAAGGGCAGTACAGAAATTTAATAAAGAAGATGAAATTGTATTTATTATAGTATTTATCACATTTTTAGGTACATCAGCTCAAAACTGAGAGACACCAAAGTATTCTTTGAAGAACACTGCACAGCTTCAAGGGTCTCATGTACTGTAGCTCAACCCTGTGCACATCTGCTCACTCAGACGCAAGTCGCTCTGCAGTCAATAAGGCTTACATTCAAGTACGTGAACACACAGGACTGCAACCTGAAATCGCAACTCAGCAGGCATGTTTTGAGTACTAAACTGCTCAGACAAATGTTCAGTATTCACGACCGTTGCCACATCTTCTCATGTTTTCATTACCGTAAATTTATTTATTTTCTGTGTATGTGCCGCAATCACAAGGTGCCTTACAGGCTCTTACTGTGGGTAGGACTTAGGCATGGTCAGGGAAGAGCTGTATAAATAATATGGGGGAGGACTCCAGGGTGCAAATGGCAAGAACTCCTTTCCTGGCTGCAGACTTGGCTGTGAGTGTATACATTCAGTTAGTCTAAAAGGGGATAAAACTGTAGTAACCGGACTCCCATGTTACCGGTAAGTTGTTTGGCCGTATAAGTGTCTATGAAAAAGGGGCTTGTAAGCAAGATCTCTTTGGCAGACATAGACATGACGTAGTATGACATTAGCTATATTGGTAATATAGAAAAGCAAATTTCTATAAACCTGAAATTTGCCCTATTGCAGCTACAAGTACAACACACCTCTCATATGCACAGGTTTGGCAAAGGCTACCATGAAAACACTTGGGCTACCCACTCTGCTAATACTTAGCATTGCTTTGCTTGTCCAGTATAGTGAATACTGAGCTACAGCTAAGCTTAGAAGCTCAGCTAGCGGTAAAATAAAAGACTTGTTCTTGATTTATAAAGGGCAAAATAAAAATAAAAAAACCCCTCACTTCCATTTTTGCACTATTTAATCAGATTTCTTGGAAAAAATAGGAGTATTTGTTCCAATTTTTCAGGGTTGTAGCCAGTGTTAATTCTACACAATTAGACTCATCGAAAGTAAGGACATGACTAACTTAAGTCCATATATACTACTCTCAGTAGAACTTAGCTGGATACAACCTTCAGCTTCTATCACATACATTTGGTAAATGTGCAACGGAGATCATTTTATGCCACATTGCAATTACATCTTCTCATTTGCATGGCCAATTTTAAGGATGAAAAAATATTTCAAATGCCAAGGCACTAACATCAATGCTTAAGAGGCCAAGGTCAAAAATCTTCAGTCACCTGCACTGCAAAGAGCAGAACAAACAATCCAGGATTCCCCCCCACCCCGCATCTTGTCCTAGCCAGCATTGTAGATTTAAAAAAAAAACAATTGTGGCTTCATTTCTACAAACACATTTATTTTCTGAAAGTCTAAATCTAAGCAGATTTACACAGAGGTAAGTTCCACTGAGTTTAACGGCAGTTTTTCCCTAGTAAGTGTACTTAGAATTGCTGCTTTTATATATTTACAAGACAGTTTCTAAAATAGCAAGGCAGTTTAGTATGTCTAACTTTAACCTTCATGACACAAGGCAACACCCATGTAACAGAAAATCTTGCACAGCATGGCTTTAAGTGCTTGATGTGAGTTAGTGAGCTCTAAAGTTCATTTGTTCCACACATTAATTATAGAAAATACATTTGCTTACCATGTTATTTTATGAAATGATATACTAAGATTTTAAAACTAGAGACGTTTTTGGACATCAAGACAGCACACTGAAATATCAAACAGTGACCCTAGCTCATATACCATAATCAAACATTTCTGTAATTGAGAACAGGCCCCCACTTCAAATCAGTTTGTACAGATGAAACAATTCTACTGATGAGCAGGAAGAACTGGATCCAACTTTCACTGCTACAGACAATTTGGTACTGGAAGGTGAACACTGAAAAAAGTTATTTGTGAACTGATCATATATATGAGGGCTGCTCAAAAAAGTCTGTCTCCACAAAGCAATTTCTCAAAGGAATTATGCATTGAAGCTAAAATTCAATGATTTCTGAAAAAGAATCCTGTTTTATTACCATGGCCAACATTTTATTCATCCAAAATATTTCTTAAACCTCAAAAAAGGTAAGTGAATGGAACATCAACTGTACTTTCTGAGTCTAATATTAGCTAGGGAACCTAGTATTTCTAACCTACGGTAATCTTACAAAATGTGGAAGTACAGTGTTCACTTTACTTACATAAATCTGGCCTTATTTATAAACAACCATCCTACTAAAGAGAGAAGAGAGAGACAACACAGAAAATACTGGATAACAAGCATGGAAAAAGAATAATGTGCCTGAGATTAAATATTGCTCCTCCCCCCCCCCTCCAGACACGAATTTGGTCCCAGTGGGATGCCTTAAAAGCATAATAATTTGAAAATGTACAAATTCAAAACTTTATGTTGTGTGCTTGAGAAGTCAGCTTTCAGAGGTGAAGCAGCGCTTAAGTTGATGCAAATGTACTGCCGCTTCACCACATTGTGAAGCAGTTGTGCTCATCACATAAAACCACGTCTGCTGTTGTGAATGTATAAAAAGCATGAAAGAAAGGCTTGCATTTCCAAGCATAAAGGGGCACATGCCAGAGAGGTGCAATTCCGTATAATTCCCCAGCACTTTTTCGCTGCTTGTTTCCCTAGGAATTTCTGAGTGTTCTCTTAAACAAACACAACAGTACATGCCGCACACACAACTGCTATATAAAATATTACCTCGCTCACGGTTAGGTACCACCTTTCATCAGAGATCCTTTGCATAACTGCATCATGTTATTGTGCTATCTGATCTGGATCAGTCAGTAGGGACTCTTTTAATCTCAGGCTCAAGGGTTCGAACCCCAGATTGGGCAAAAGGTTCCTGCACTGCAGGGGGTTGGAATAGATGACCCCCGTGGTCTCTTCCAACTCTACAATTCTGTGATTGCATTTAGGATCTATGAAATGCCATGAGGAACATACCAACCATGCAGGCAAGCGTAAGTTATTTTTTATTTTAATAAAAAAGGCGAAATGGAATTACTGTAGCTAAGAAGATACTACTTTGGGGAAACATCCCAAAATGTTTCATACACCACACAATTATATGTGCTATATAATACAATACACACAGAGAGAAAGAGGGTGGGGGTGTAGGAATTAAGTGACCAAGTCTGCTGTGAGTGGGGCAGCGGAATAAAACTATCCACAAACATGATACGGACTTCAATACATGGGGGACTCAAAGCTTGCAGAAAATATTAGTTGGAAAATGAAACAAGGGCTGATTCCTGTGTGCAAAATGGTTGGAATGTCTTCCCGGACTCAGAACTAACTGCTGGGCTTATATCTTCAGTCAGTCCAGCAGCTAGAAACTGTAGTAACTGGGCTCCCACTTTAAACCCCTTTGTTATATGAACTTGTCTAGGAAGGAGAGGACACTTGTAAGCAAGGAAATCTCTAGGGCAAACATGATAGTATGATATTCACATACATTCAATGGCATCTTCTGCATTCCGTGTATAAGACACCCCCATGTAGAAGACGTCCCCTATTTTGGGGGACTCCAAATTAAGAAAACACCCCCTCAGCACTACCTGTGTATAAGACAAGCCTCAATTTTAAGCCTAATTTTTTGGTTAAAAAACATAGTCTTATACACGGAAAAATGTGGTATATACAAAAACACATATATTCAAGCTGCCCCACATGATCATCCCTACTACCCTGCTGCAAGCAAGGTGGAGAGCTTTTAACCTCTCTCCACATTTCTCACTAGGCTCTGGGATGCTCTTGTGAGATTTCACGGGGCCATCTACATTGTCACAAGATCTCACAAAAGCATCACAGAACCTGGCAAGCACAATGGAGAGCTTTTTGCACCAGGGAAACATGGTGCAAAAGGAGCTTTCAAGCTCTCTGCCTTGCATGCAATTAATTTGCACCATTTAAACAGTGCGGCGTTGATATCACTTGAGTTAATCGTGTGCAAAATGTGATCGTAATGTACTGTATTTAAGCAAATGCATACCACAGCCTGAAATTTGCTCCAGTCCCAAGTACCAAGTGTACTATGGTCATCTACACTGTAACAAGATAACTAATAATTATTGGCGACTTATATGTAGTTAAGACTCTGCAGTCATCTAAAGGGAGGACAGAGGCCTGTTTGCAATCAACAAGTTGCAATAACGTAATACTGCCTGAGGCAACATCTGTGAACACCCTAAACTTCAACCTCTACAGGGGAATTGTGTTATAGTTCTAGATTTCTAAGATTCAGGGATGGGTAAACCAGCAAAAGGGAATCTGGAACTCCCCAAGCAATGTTGGACTCTAATTCTACCAGCACAGGCAGCATGGCCAGTGGCTGCAATCCAAAATACCCAACAACAAAAATTCCCCAACACTATATTAAAGGCAAAGGGAGCCCTGACCGTTAAGTCCAGTCGCCGACGACTCTGCGGTTGCTGCGCTCATCTCGCCTTACTAGCCAAGGGAGCCGGCATTTTGTCCGCAGACAGCTTCCGGGTCATGTGGCCAGCATAACTAGTTGCTTCTGGCGAACCAGAGCAGCACATGGAAACGCCGTTTACCTTCCCATGAGCTCACCCCATTGCAGGGATTCAAACCGCTGACCTTCTGATTGGCAAGACCTAGGCTCTGTGGTTTACACCACAATATTAAGCTACCCAAAAGAAATCACCCCAATTGTTTATCTTTCCTTCTTTCTTTGATTACTTGAATGCTTCCAAATTATGAATTTCAAATTTGGAAACTTATTATTTAATTCAAACTTTAATATCATACTTCCCCAGTATTTTAGGCCCCCCATACAGCTTAGTCTCGTTAACAATGAGATAGCAAAAAAGGCAACCAAACTAAAAGCAAAGAACAGAGCGCCTATCAAATAATTAATAATCCTACATATTCCGTCTCCAAGATAAAAAACCAAGGGCATCCCAAAGCTCCAAAGGCCTGAGTGTTTTTGATACATCCCTAAAGGTCGGCTGCACAGACCCTTGCCAGATGTGCCTGGGGAGAGCATTCTCTGAAGTCTGGGCCAAAACTAAAACAGGAGTTCTAATGGAAGATCTTAAGATGTGGCTGTTCTTATTTTAACAATATGGAAGAGCAGAAAGTCTTGAAGATACATCGGTAGACTTTACAGGCAAAAGCCGTTAACAAACAGTAATAACAGATAGCATGTGATAAATTCTACAATGCCACCATATATAATCCAGATGCAGCATTTTGAATCAGATGAACTTCCCAAATGGTTGTCACAAAGGCAGTCCCAATTATAACTAATTAAGAGTATGTAGTTTAATTCTGAGATAACCAAAGTGTAGATAAATATGTCGAGACAGAACAACACTTAAAAAATAAAAATAAAAGGAAGAGCCTCAAGCACACAAACTAGTTAATAAAAGGTGCTTAGGGCTGCTGGTGGCACCCAGTTATCTGCAACCAAATGATTTTTATACTGCAAACCGCCCTGTGATGCTCCGATGAGGAGTTGTATATTTATTTATTTAATAAATGATAATAAATAAATACTATATTTTAAAAAGCACCATGCTGTGAACCTTGTCCTGTATGACAAGTGCAATCCCATCCAACAGAGGTTGAATACTAACACATCAACCATACATTGATGGTTCTAGTGGAACCATTAGTGGATGGTTGTGGAATCTCTGTCTTGTCTAGATTGATAAAAACAAAGCTTGCCATGTTGATCCATGGGGGGAGGGGGAACAAAAATCAGTTAGAGGCTATACCTCTATAAGGACCAACCAAAAGGGCACAAAACTATGACAGGTTTTCAAGTTACCAGTATCTTCCCTCACAAAGAGTTCTCACACAAAGCGGTAGTGGTGGGAACCATGAAAGGTACAAGAGATAGACTAGATGTGGTAGCCATGAGGTCAGCTTCTCAACTCACTTCCAAGATAGGGACTGAAGGCTGAGTATGTCCCTTTCAGTCCGTTACTGATTCCAGGCACTAGTTCACAACACCCAGTACTATTACTACAAGTCATTTCCGTCCAATGGGTGAACTAGCTGGAGCTGAAAGAAAGACACAGCTGTCTACGGAGGCCACCTTTATCCAGGGACAGTGCTGAATCCAGGAATACCTACAATATCCTCCAGGGGAGTGCAACTACTTCCACAACAGGCCATCCCCCAACTTGAGACAAATAACACCCCTGTATTTTCAGGATTCAGCTTTAATTTATTGGCCCACATCCAGCACATCACCACCTCCAAGCACAGGTCTATCCCCTCAACTGCCTCTCCCAACTCAGGTGGAATTGAAGAGATAAAGCTGGGCATTATCTGCATATTAGCACCTCACTCCAAATGTCCTGATGACAGCTCCCAGTGACTGCCATATGGATCTGAAATAGCATGGGGAAGAAGATGCAACTCCACTGAACCTCACAGGATAGCTGCTATGGCAGCAAACAGCAGCCTCCTACAACTGCTTTCTGGAAAAGGCTGTGGAGATAAGATCAGAACTACTGAAGCACAGTGCCCCCAACTTCCCTGAGATGCGCCAAAAAGATACCATGGTCAACACTATCAAAAGCCGCTGAAAGATCACACAGAATGAGCAGGGTCATATCCCCACATCTCTCTTGACAAATGTCCTCAGCCAGGGCAACCAAGATTGTTTCAGTGCCATGGCCAGGCCTCAAACTAGACCACATCACCTTCTCAAACACCTTTTCTCAAAAGGGGTTACCGTATTTTACGCTCCATAACGCGCACTTTTTTCCTCCAAAAAAGGAAGGGGAAAAGTCTGTGCGCGTTATGGAGCGAAGGCACTGGGCGCCGCTTCTGCTGCTGCCCACCTCTGACGCTCCCCTGAGCTGTTTCCCCTTCCTCCGTGACCACCGCCAGCGGCAGAAGGGCGGAGGAGGGGAAAGCAGGTCGAAATCGGGCCGTTTTCCCCTTCTCCGTCGCCACCGCCAGCGGCAGAAGAGCGAAGGAGGGGAAAGCAGCTTGAAATCGGGCCATTTTCCCCTTCTCCGTCGCTACCGCCAGCGGCAGAAGAGCGGAGGAGGGGAAAGCAGCTCGAAATCGGGCCGTTTTCCCCTTCTCCGTCGCCACCGCCAGCGGCAGAAGAGCGGAGGAGGGGAAAGCAGCTTGAAATCGGGCCTTTCCCCCTTCTCCGTCGCCACCGCCAGCGGCCTCCTCCTGCCTTCCGTTCCTCCTTTAAAGCAAGCAAAGTGTTTGCTTTAAAGGAGGATCCCACGGAAGGCAGGCAGGCAAGGCAGGCGCGCGAGCGCAGGAAACGCTCCTGAGCGCAGGAGACGCTGCGGAGCTCGCACGCCTGCCTTCTGTGGGATCCTCCTTTGAAGCAAGCAAAGCGTTTGCTTTAAAGGAGGATCCCACGGAAGGCAAGGCAGGCGCGCAAGCCCGGCTGAGCACAGGAGACGCTGCGGGGCTCGCGCGCCTGCCTTCCATGGGATCCTCCTTTAAAGCAAGCGCTTTGCTTGCTTCAAAGGAGGATCCCACGGAAGGCAGGCGTGCGAGCTCCGTAGCGTCTCCTGCGCTCAGGAGCGTCTCCTGTGCTCGCGCGCCTGCCTTGCCTGTGAACGGAGGCTGCGGGGAGGATCCAGCAACATCCACTTCGCTCCCCGTTGCCTCCCCCCACCCCCCACCCCCGCCGTGTTCGGCAGGAGGTGGGGGCAGCAGCGGAGATGTTGCTCGATCCTCCTGGCACCTCCGTTCGCAGAAACAGGCTTGTTTCTGCAATGGAGGCTGCAGGGAGGATCCAGAAGTTCCTCCTCCACGCCGCTCGTGGGGTAGTGGAGGAAGCGGCAGCATCCCAGCTGCTTTCTCCACCACCCTGCGCCCGGTGCTGAACCCAAAAGCCTGATTTGGGGATGGGGTGGTGGAGAAAGCAGCGGAGATGCTGCTGCTTCAAGCTCTGAAGCGGCTCATCCCCGCTTGCTTTAAAAGGAGCTGGGGACGAGGGGTAAACGCTCCGGTTCACCCCTCGTCCCCAGCTCCCTTTAAAGCAAGCGGGGATGAGCCGCTCTGAAGGAGGAGCGTTCACCCCTTCAGAGTGGCTCATCCCCACTTGTATTAAAGAGAGCCAGGGAGAAGAGGTGAACGCTCCGGTTCACCCCTCGTCCCCAGCTCCCTTTAAAGCAAGCGGGGATGAGCCGCTTCAGAGCTTGCTTTAAAGGGAGCTGGGGACGAGGGGTGAACTGGAGCGTTCACCTCTTCTCCTTGGCTCTCTTTAAAACAAGCAGGGGAGAGCTGCCCTGATGCTGCGCAGCGTCAGGACAGCTCTCCCCCAGCTTTAAAGCCAGGTAGGGTGAAGGGAAGAACGCTCAGGTTCGTCCCTTCTCCCTACCTGACTTTAAAACAAGCAGGGGAGAGCTCTCCCCCAGCTTTAAAGCCAGGTAGGGTGAAGGGAAGAACGCTCAGGTTCATTCCTTCTCCCTACCTGGCTTTAAAGCAAGTGGCAAAGGGGCGGGGGAGGGATGCTTCTCACTGAACAGGGGGTGGGGGTGGCAGAGGGATGCTGCTGGTTGCTCCCCGCCATCCCTGTTGGCCAAAGCAGGCTTGTTTTTGCGATCGGGGTTGGCAGGGAAGAACCAGCAGCATCCCTCCGCCGCCGCTCCCAGCCTTTTAGAGGAGGAAAACAAGAAAAAAATTTTTTTCTGGTTTTCCTCCTCTAAAAATGAGGTGCGCATTATGGTCCGGTGCGCATTATGGAGCGAAAAATACGGTATTTGCCACTGTACAATAGTTATTTAACATCTTTGGGTCCAGGGAGGTCCTCTTAAGGAAGTGGGCATATCACCACCTCCTTTAAGGTAGATTGTAGGTACTGTAATAACATGCTAGCAATTTTGTGATGCTGTGGGGAAATATTACATGTTAAACTTACCAGACACTGCACTAACTTGTGTCTACTTCACTAGTAGACATCAAAAATACAAACAAGTTTTAAATGATTTCAGAATATCCTCATGTTGTTTTGCACAAATGTAAGCATTAGGAGCAGTGGTGTTGGGTGAAATTTTTATCAAGTGTTCCCGTCCCCCCCAGGGAAAATTTTCTGTTTCATAAGCTCATTAGTAACAATTAGTGAATGCCAACTGCAAATTAATATTAGGCAATGGTTTTTTTAAAGATTTGTTTACTAAATACAAGCAAAATAAACATGCTAAATTAGTTCACTGTCTATGGCAGTGGAAACTGAACATTTTCTTACGCAAATTATCCTAATTCACAATTTTCCAGAAAGTCTACATCACTGGTTAGAAATACCACCTATCAAAAATAGTGCAAACAGAATTGAGAATTGTGGCCATGAGAACTCACTTATATGTGCAGTGATGTGTCAGTACAAAAGAGAAAACTAGCAGCTCACTCCTTAAAGACAAAATAAGTATATAATAAATAGCTCAAGCACGATCCTCAGTAAAAGGTTTATCCTCAAACTACTCCACAAGTGCAAGACAATGCCTACCCACTTCAGCTTTTACAACCTAGTCTTTTAAACACTGTTTTGACTTTGAAAACAGGGCTGTAAACATCTATATGCAAAGACCTAGTGTTCTTAGCAGTAGTTTCCATATAGCATCAAATGAGTAATTCTGTTTAAATATAATGAGGCATCAAAAAACTGCATACGAGCAACATCACAACCAACTAATGTAAGGATATATTTATGCCCAAGACTAATATTGCATATTTCATGTGCATTTTTTACTAAAAGTAGATAGTTCTTCGTAATACAGTACTGAGGAATTAAAGCTAGGTCTCATATGATGTTCTCAAAAAACCCACTAACTTTATTTGCATCTTATCTCCCCAAATATTGCTACTTCACAATATCTCCAAGGGACAATATGCAAAACGTTTGAAACATTTAAGCATTTTAAATATAATATACAGAAACAACACACAATTACATTTCGCTTTGTCCTCATTCAGAAGCATTAACTAGGAAATGTGTTCTTCCTTCAACCCTTCCACCAACAGCTCACTCTACTTACCATTACTATATCTATGCAATGGATTGGATCCAAGTGAACATAATGAATTGACAAGTTAGTCATGGCCAACCCAAGCATCACTGATTTCAACAGCTCTACTCTAAAGAGGACTTAAGTCTAATTAGGGTTGCCATGTGTCCTCTTTTTCCAGGACACGTCCTCTTTGTCAGGGGTAAAATTTCTGCCTGGGTGGATTTTGTAAATTTGCCAAAATGTCTCTGGCTATACTTTCTGGATGAGACACAGACATAACTGGTGGTTGAAGACTTGCTTTTCTCTTCTCTTCTCCTGCCCCCCTCAGCAATATATCACAGCTTCTATAGCCTACATATACAGGGTAAGTCCTTTAAAAGAGGCCCCATGGATACAGACATGTTCCACGGGGCCTCTTTTAAAAGACTCGCCTTATAGTAGGGATATTTAAAATGAGAGCTATCATAGCATCCTCTTTTTTGCTCTTCAAAATATAGCAACCCAGATCCAACCCATCATGTTTGCATCAAGGATACTTAGCTCTTTAGTTGTTGTTTTTAAAAAAGGATCAACCGGGATTCTGAATTCTGTACTCAAAGAACTCTTGATCAGGAGCTATAAGCTCTTCTTTGGGCCAAGCATGTCAGGTGGGCATTCTTCATGGAAATTTTTCTAGTGTTTTATTTTTCTACAGATTTTCCATTTCATAAGTTCATTGGTAACAATGAATGGGAGCCAAGTACAAATACAATATTAGGCAAGCTCTGCAGTTTCAAAGCTTTCAGCTTTGTTTACTAAATACAAGTAAAATGAACATGCTAAATTATATCACTCTGTAGAGTATAAGAAATATTTCCAATTAAGACTTGGAAACCACATGTATTCATGTTCACACAATCAGAAGCCAGAGATCCCCAAGCATGTATACACATGGTGAAACCAACATATATTCACTGCTACTATATTTGGTAAATATGCTGGATACATACAATTTCTTACAGAAATATGATATACGTGTAATAAATTCATCTTTAGAAAGCATCAACCCATTCCAAATACTATACTACAATCAAGCAGATTATTATCTTGGAACTCATTATCAATGGGTGGCCTTTACAGGTTAGGTATAGGTAACTTTAAGAAAGAACTGGACAAATTCATAGAGGCAATTGTATCAACATTTGTTAGTCATGATAACCAAGCAGGACCTCCATGTTCAAACTCCTTGTATCTCTGATTACACAACAGTGGGGGAATGGCCATTACCAACAAACTCCAACAAAGCATCTAGCTGGCCACTTGTGGCAACAGAATGCTAGACCCGATGAACTTTGGTCTCAACCAGTGTTTCTCAAACCTGGGTCCCCAGTTGTGGTTGGACTACAACTCCCATCATCTTTGACAACTGGTCCTGCTAGCAATGGATGATGGGAGTTGTAGTCCAACCACAGCTGGGGACCCAGGTTTGAGAAACACTGGTTTGAACCAACCAGGAAAGTTTTCTATTTCATTCTTCACAGCATTTCATCTCAGGAATCATATCCTTCTAAATTCTCCATGCTTAAGGGTCCGTTAACACTCTGACGTTTTTGCTGCTAGGATACATAAAACATAAAGGAGATCTGGGAGTCTCCAGGCTCACAAGGGAGTTGCTACTGGATGAAGCTCCCTACTGCAAACCTACCACACATCCCCAAGCATTGGGGATGTACTACATATTTTGGAAATGCCAATGTAGCCTATGACGCAAATTGACCAGCACATTATAGCGCCCTGTCCCACTTTAGCTCTTGCCAGCTTTTCTCTTCTCCGCATTCACATTTAAAGCCATTTTCATAATCATTCTAGTTCAGCATCTTCCATACTACAGGGAGCTTTGAAGCCTCAAGAATCTTCAACATGTACAAAGCTTAGCTTTTGTCCAGTTTGGTTTGTTTCAATGTTGTCTTTTCCCATACCCATGCCTTTCTCTCTTATTTCTAGTCCACTGTGAGTAATGGTTACAATACAGATGTACACCCCGAATTCTTGTGATGGCTATAGCTTCAATTTTAAATATGAAACTCACACACCAACTAAATTTAAATTGTCTCATTCGCCAATAAAACTCAACGGTAGCTGCTTGCCATAAACAATATAGGTTGAAATAAAATTTTAGTTGAGCATCGTACTGCTAATAACTCTACTATTTGGAAGTTGCCTGGTTCCTATGTACTTGAGACCCTACTTCCCATTATAATTCTCAGTTGATATTATCTTAATTATTCCATACATGTGTCAAATCTGAACAGCAAGGACAAACCGAGAAGAATTAACCATACCTGCCTGTCTGGTTCACCCATTTCCTAGACAATCACCAAAACCTGAACATAATTTGGAACCGCTGAATCTTTTTACTTGGGCTGTCATTTGATGGCCAGTATCTGAAGTAAGCATGTGTTTTAACACACATATTGTGTTATCTAGTATACAGTGGTACCTCGGGTTACATACGCTTCAGGCTACATATGCTTCAGGTTACAGACTCTGCTAACCCAGAAATATTACCTTGGGTTAAGAACTTTGCTTCAGGATGAGAACAGAAATCAGGCAGCGGCGGCGCAGTGGCAGGAGGAGGCCCCATTAGCTAAAGTGGTGCTTCAGGTTAAGAACGTTTTCAGGTTAAGAACAAACCTCCAGAACGAATTAAGTACGTAACCAGAGGTACCACTGTACACCCTTTCAGAATGCAAACTGCCCCAAATCTAGGAGACAGTATAGGTCAGGAATAAAGAAACATCAGTCACTGATGTTACTTATTAGAGCAACTACAGATTGTCCAGTTAGCTAGCTTGCTGATCAGGCAGTTAGCTAGTAGCCTATTTTTTATTTAAGGTGCCCCCCCAAATGTTTTAATCTTTCAAGAAAATTTGCAATGCAACATCCAAATATAAATAGAAAACCAATCATAATAAAC
Organism: Darevskia mixta; assembly: GCA_034641385.1. Classification (NCBI taxonomy): domain Eukaryota; kingdom Metazoa; phylum Chordata; class Lepidosauria; order Squamata; family Lacertidae; genus Darevskia; species Darevskia mixta. The sequence goes on from JAWWNH010000011.1 coordinate 25,518,290, forward strand.
TTACCAAAGTTACCACAAGTATAGTACACACTTTCAGAATATAAAACAGCAAAAGGAACTTAAAATAGAGCTGCTAAAGCAATCAAATTGTCCACTGCACATCTAATAAAACCAGAGGGGAAGACAAAGGTAAACAAACATATCTGGGGAGGACATTCCAGAGTAACAGTGCCACGACCAAGAAGGCCCTATCCCCAGTTACCACTCATCTCATCTTCAAAGATGGGCACCAAAAGAAGGGCCTCTGAAAATCACAATAATCAGGCAATTTTATATGCGTACTGATGGGCTTTGAATATTGTTCATTTGCTGTTGTCCTCATTTTCTTCCCCACTGCAACACATGCAAAAAGCAGAACACAAACAACTACCCTGTAACCAATCTGAAAAAGCTTCAACATAATTAATGGGCTTAATATTTTGATTTATTTTTGTTTAAATTATGAGTATTGTCAAATCAACAGCATACAGTTCTGGATCATGCCTACTTAATGGCAGGCCAAAATTTAGATATTTTGAAACTGATACAGTACAAACATATTAAGAAGATAGTGTGTAGAGCACCCATCCTAAAAAACAAACAAAACATTGTACTTAAAATCCCATTATCTTCATAAACAAGATGTTTAAGATTCACCATCTGAGATAATTTGGTGAAATTATTAATTCCAAAATCCAAATAAGAGAAATAATCCTCAAAAGAAGTATTGCTTGGGTCATATGTTGGGTAAGTTAGCAAAGCAAGTTGTCTGGTTAATGGCTTCCTCAAGCTTCTAGAGATAAGTGGTAGATATTTAATTCAGAGTCAAACAACCTATAGATTTTGCTTAAGTTTCAAGTAAAAAATGTGTATAGAATATCCTAATATGAAAATACTGTGATGCCATTAATAAAGAGCAAAATTCCATGTGTATAGATTCAGGTGAAAAGATGAAAGAAAGTCACATTCAATGACTTTATCCAACTCCTTGAATGAATGCTTGGCTTATAACTTCAGGAATGCTTTTAGATAAATGACTGTGATGTGCAAGACTCCTAAACTCTGATCCTCTTCAACTGGTCTTCTGTATCCTGCTTTGAACTCTTAGATGAATCCAAGACAACTATATCCAGTTAGGATAGTACATTTGACCTGTTGCTTCTCCAAGTTATTTTCCAGAAAAGAAACAAAATGTTGGTCTGTCAAGTTGCTTTTCTTTGAGTTACAGAGAACTCTCTCGAATATTATCTTCAGCACTAAATAAAAATTATAAAACTATAAAATTATAAATATATATATAATTATAAAACTCAACAATCCATATTTTTCAACCATAAACAGCAAAAGTATTTCATGGGAAAGAAAGAATTTTCGATGAGTTTCTTTTATTTCTAAAACATCCAGTAATCAAAATTTATATTCCTTTGATAGTTTTTTTGTTTGTAGTTCAAAAAAATATCATGGCAAAGACAGCTGTAAATCTTTACATCGTGTTCATCGTTTAGACCAAACGCCATGCCCCTGCATTCCAAATCTGAAGGATAAAAACACCAATGCCCAAGAAAGAGACCATGGCCTGCCCCTTTCATTTAGCACCGTACATTAGCAATTCCCAACAAATCACTGCAGAATACAATACAGGACCAGACGGCATCACAGCTGTATCTGAACAAGACATTTATCCCACTTAAATGGGATATCTGTTCACCCCTTCACAGGAATAGCCAGACTCAGCTGTCTTCTACCTGAAACTTGGCATGAAGGACAACAATCATCAAGCAACTCTGGCATTTTTAAACAATGTATTTGTGTTAATATATATCAAGAGTGAGTCTATTTGTAAAAAGAAGCACAATGCATGATCTATGGTGCTCTAAAGAATAACACAAAATATTTGAAAAGAATGTTTCCTTATCAACAACCTTTCTCATGGGATTGGCCAACTTACTTCATTTAATGAAGTATTCCAGGCACTGGTTAGGTCCCCAAATGGTATTTGCATCCAGCATGTAGTATATTTTATGCCTCAATGTCCTAATCACCTTTCCAACTTATTTAGTTAGTGCGACTAAGAGACATCAGTTTCCATAGCTAATGAGCATGGTTACCACCTTAATGATTGAGGTCCATATTAACTGTTGGATGATCCAGAGGCGACCACTCCATGAAGTCATCTGCCTTGGTCACCACATCATTCAATTAAAGGTTTGAGTAAGGCTAATTTAGTGAACTCAGTCATTAAGTTTTTTTCTTTCTCCCACATTTCATCCAAGACTTAGTTTAGCTTCAACTCTGAAGACGGGTGAAATCTTCACAACCATTAACTATGAGATACCAAACCTTCCTATTATTGGTTTAGTGGTTCAGAAACTTTATTCATTGAACTCACTCAAAACAAACATGTGTATAGCTATTTTTCTATTGACTGAATAGGATCTATCCCTCATTCACAAGAAGTTCCTCCTAGTACATTGGCAAGACACTTGGTTGCGCAATCCTATTCATGTTTACTCGGAATAAAGTTCCAACGTGTTCAGCAGGGCTTGCTCCCTACTATTGTGTTTAGGATTGCAGTCCCAAGTTTCATACTTTTTCCCAGTATATTTCAGTTCTTCCTAAAATTTCAGGTTCAGATAAACAGTAGCAATCTAAAAATACCAACACACACTCTAAATATGTATTTGCCTAAAGAACAAGAGAACTATTGTCTCTTCAGTGAACTGATATTTACCCAAATGGGTTCGAATGGTTCCAAAATAATTATTGTTGCAGAGCCCTAATACAACACTTCATAAATATCAAAACCAGGAAGTTGCATTGAAGAGGTTTTCCAATGTGCATCCACATACATTAGAGATGTGAAAACTTGAAATTCAAAGTTAAAGCGGTTGCCCCCTTCGCTGGCAAAGCTAAAGACTCCCATCTATACCACAGGATCACATAGTAGTGCAAAAAGGATGACGTCTCTTTAGCACCGGCTCTGAACCTACCCCCCTCCACCATATTCTTTTTTAAAAAAAGAAAAACTTGCCTTCCTACAAAAAACAACAACGTGGAGGCATATCGTTTTTGAATGTTTCGTGCTGTGCATCAACTCAGCTGGCTTGCTGCAAGGCTAAGGTGTCAACGCAGTTTCAAAAGACGATCCCAGGAAAGAAAGAAACCCTTCCTCGTGCCCGCCCTAGAGGGGGCATGGCTTTTGCACGCATTTTTGCACACTACTGGGGGGGGCACACAACAACCTCACTTTGGGTGCACAAGAAGCGTCTGAGCAAGTCGTGGCTGTCACCTCTCGCAACCCACCGTCCGGAACCCACCCGGCAGCACCCACCCACCCTTCTTTTTCCCCCTCCCCTCCCCCCTCCCTCGTGGAGTCCGAGTGGCGAGACCGGAGAGGGCAAGGGGCGGCTGTGGAGTTGGGAGAGGGTTGTGGGGCCGGGCGTGTGTGTGGGGGGGGAGAGGTGGAGAAGGCGGGCAAGAAGAGAGAAGAGAAAGCGCAAGCCAATGGCAACACTTTGCCGTCTCCTCCTTTTCAGTCACATTTCCGTCCTCTTCTCTAGCGAAACTGGGGGAGGGCAGGGAGGCGAAAAGCTCGCAATTTGGAAACACGCGCACGCGGGCCGGCGGGAGCGCGCGCGGGCGGGCGCCTACAGGGCCCCGCCAAGGAAAAGGGGGAGAAAAAGAGAGAGAGGAAAGAAATGCAAAGGGTGTTGGGGTGGTTTTTTTAAAAAGCGTAAAATAGGTGGGGGGCCGAGAGTGAGGAAGGTGGGGGCCACGGGGTGGGGTGTTGTGGAGTTGGGGGTGGGGGGGGAAGAGGAAGCACAAGGGTCTGTGTTACCTCGTAGAGTTCCTCGGAAGCCATGCTGAGGCGCCCGCCTCCCAAGGTGGAGTTGGGTGGTGGTTTGGAGATACTTTTGTCTCAGTTGAGTGTCTGCCGTGGCCTCTCTCCTTCTTTTCCCCTCCTCTTCTTCTTCTTCTTCTTCCTCCTCCTCCTGCTTTCTGTGTGTGTGAGTGAGTGTGCGCGTGTCTGGCTCCTCTCCCCCCCACCACACACACACACACACACACACTCCCAATGCCCGTGTGGTGGTGGTGGTGCTGCTGCTGCTGGTGGTTGGTGGTGCCTCTGCCGCCCTCCTCCTCCTCCTCCTCTGCTGGTGGTGGTGCTTGTGCGCAGAGCAAGCTGCGCAACGGGGCTCTCGCTCACTCGCACTCGCACTCACTCTCGCACACTTTGCTCGCGAGGCGCGGGAGAAGAAGGAGAAGAAGGCGACGAGGGTGTAGGGGGCGGGGGGGCGCCGCCGCCGCGCGCGCGAGGAGGAGGCAGCTGCAGCAGCAGCGGCGACTCCCCTCACCCGCGTCCCTCCCCGCGCCTCGCTCCGTCGGCTGCCTTGCCTGGCCGAGCCTCCCACCAGGATCACTAATCGAGCGCAGAGAGAGTGCCACACGCCCGGGCTCCAGCCTCGCCTAGCGCCATCCTCTTCCTCCTCCCCCTCCCCTCCTTTGATCGCCCATTGTCTCCTCAGCTGAGCGGCGGCGCGAGGGGGCGGCGGGGATTGGGCCAATGGCCGCCGGGAGGAAGGGGGAGGAGCGACGGGAGGGGAGGGGATTGGAGGAGGAGGAGCAGCAGCAGCAGGAGGGGGGAAGTGGGGGGTGGTCTGTGGTTGGGGGCGTTGGTGTGCCGTGGGCTCCGTCGGAGGGAGCGCTGCTGGTGCTGGTAGCAACCATTGAGCCAACTTTTGGAGGAGATTGGGGGGGTCCCCACCTCTCCCCCCCCATTAAAAAAGGCCACCACCACTCAGACTGTGCTGAGGTGGGTTGGGGGGATGGCAGGGCTGCCCTTCAAGCCCCCAGCCCCAAGGAAGCAGGCACCCAGCACCTCACCGCTTCTTCTGCTCAACCCCAGTTTTGGCACCCTTTGCCCATGTAACCTTCAGGTCCACCCATTCATCAACTTCACCTCCATCTGTTCTGTTCCCCTTCAGCCTTCCCATCTTTGCTTAGCCAACGCTTCATCCCCTCTCATCTATCTCTGGCGCTTCAGACTAGTTCCCTTCCAATGGTGATCTGGTTTAGCCACCTAACATGATCATCCTTTCCATCTACTCATTTGCCTGCCCCTTTTACGTTTTACTTCCATGCAACTTCATGGTCCACCCACATCATCGCACCATCAGCCCATTGCCTTTTCCACCTTCTCATCTCATCTACGTTCATCTCACGTCATCTTCCAACATCCCCACCCATCCATAGGCTCTACATTCATAAAATAGAGTTGGTTTTTGCCCATTCAGACTGCCATTCCCATCCACCTACAAACTACCAACCTATTGCATGTACTCATTTTCTCACCCACCCTTTATATGTATCCCGTTATCTCCCATCTGTTCATCAGACCAGCATTTCTACATTCTTTTCTTACAAACTCACCATTCTTTCCACTTACTACATATCCATTTTCTAACCATTCTATTTAACCAGTCCTCTTTACATGTGTCTCCTACTCATCGCTTTCATTTTATTTCTGTCTTAAGATTTCTGCTAAATTTTACCAACATTGCTTTCACCTACTATTATTGATTAGTATCTCAATCTCTTCCATTGTCCATTCCATCTATTTGCACCCATCACCTTGGTTTTTACCTGTTCAGATGTACTTATCCATCTTGTTTTACCTCTTAAATTTTTTCATTCATATCCCATCCATCAACACACTGGGACTGCAATCCTAACCTCACTTACTAGTAAGTACGTCACATTGAAATCAATAGGACTTAATTATGAATAGACATGGTTAGGACTGCACTGTAAGCCTCTTCTCATTTATTATATACATTTATTTATCCATTCCTTAACAATATCAGATTCGCTGTCATATATGCATCTTCCAGTTCTGTCCTAATTTCCAGTAACAGTTTCGTGTTCCCAGCTTACTTCATTTTTAGTACCTTCAGTATTTTATATAAACTTTATATTACAACAGCTTCAAAAGTCTGTGGTTATGCTTACCATTATTGTGGCTGCTTGCGGAGACTTCTGGAGTATTTGAATATGAGGAATTGCATACAACAGTGGGAGAATTCATAAATGGTTTCTTGGCAAATTTCTTCACCTCCTGAAGAAAAATTGATTAAATATTGCCTTTAAAATGATTGACTAAAAGCCTGTCTTCCACTCAATTAAGGAAAAACATAGGCAGATACAAAGCCAGATATGCAAAGAGAGCAACATCAAGAGATGCTTAGGCTAGGGCTGAACTCCAAATTAAGTCAATGAATAGAATTTCAGTTCACATACATCACATACATTTGCACATAACAAAATAAAGATTATAAGAAATAAAATACTTTTTTTAACCTCTTCGCATATTTGCCAGAAAAGAAAACAAGCAGAAAACTGTGTTCTTCAGATTTGGTGAGCATTAGGACATTAAGCAATACAAAATATAGCACAGGATTACAACACATAATTGTCATTTCTGCAACCAGGATTTCAAACAAAGTAGTTTGTTTACATTATCCAGGTTCATAGATGGGCAAAGCTTATTGACAGTGATTCCTGCTACACTGAATATTCTCTCAAGCCATTAAAATAGTTTGATTACAATTTCTTTTTCTCGCCAAACTTGCAAGTAGTGAATTTGTCTGCTACCAGACGAGGAGGTCAGCAAAGTTACTGACCTGCTATCTGGCATACTCTTGAATTTCACTTAGCAATGCATATGCAATATTTGCTGCATCAGGTGTGGAAAATGTAGAAGTTTCAGCAGCTTCGTAGTCTGCTTCTGGATCAGAAATTGCAGTTCTAGAAAAACTGTTCTCTATTTTGCTGGAAAACTGATTGACTAACTTGGCCTTTTGCATTGGAGCATCTGTGTTGTTCATGAGATGCAACCACAAGCCCTCTGGAAGCATCACAGTATCTTGATACTTGAATCAAGACCAGTTGCTTCCTCATATTTTTAAAGATCTCCCAAGCTCATCTTCTCTCAAGTAATCCATCAGCACTGCTAATATATCCTGGATGACTGTTAGAACTTTTCATACCGTTTGATAAATGAGCTACAGTATGTAGAAACCACAACATGGAAGAACATATTTTTTACCTTCAAGCAGCTCTTGACACTTCAAGACAAGGCTGCAGTACTCTAAGCACGTTCTCCATCTTGTTCCACTCCTATGAAGAAAGTCTGCTTTCACAAAATCTAAGCACGTTCTCCATCTTGTTCCACTCCTATGAAGAAAGTCTGCTTTCACAAAATTTGTTCAACAATGTATTTCACTTTTAGAATATCTTTTGTTGTCGTTTAGTCGTGTCCAACTCTTCGTGACCCCATGGACCAGAGCACACCAGGCACTCGTGTCTTCCACTGCCTCCTGCAGTTTGGTCAGACTCATGTTGGTAGCTTCAAGAATATCTAGCATTGTACAAATGCCACCTTGTGATAATGTCTTGCTGCAGTTTGTTGTCACCCAGACCAGGTTTTTCCGTTTTACTGTGAGGATAATTTCTGTTGGAAGCAATCTGGAATCTTGTGATACTTACTAAGTTGCTTGTCAACTTAGCCTTCAGAAATGCTTTATTAATACTTAGCGGCAAAATACTTGGCTAGAATGCCTTTCATGCCACTCAGGAATTAAAGCCATAAGGTTGACAGATACCTTCCAATCTTCTGCTACCCCCAATTCTTCACTATATATCCCAGCAGTCTTGCCATCTCCTCAGAGCTAAAATGCACAACTTAAAGTTGCTATCTGTTCAGGGAGTAGTTACCCCCAAGGTGACGATGATTGACTAGAATGACACCTATCAGACTAACAGCATCAGCTTTTAAGTCTTTATGTTTTCTCATAAATCCTTGTCCGTGTGCTCCATTTGTTTCATAATAGTTCTACTTTTGTGTTCATGACTTGAGCGGCATGTATTTTATATCAAGCCAGAATTGTCTTTTTTATTATTAAAGTTTTCAAATATCCATCTTGTTGAATAACACACGATAAGATACAAATCAGGCAATAAAAATAAAGGATGCAGTATAACAAAGGAGCAACACAATTCCAACAACATTGCTTCAGAAAGTTGATAATCCATGTGGTATACCTGGAATTGCCCCATATATTGTATGATGATCGACTCACCTACTCTACCAATAAAAAACAACAAGCCATTATCTATAGTTTTGCTCCTTAAATCTAATTTAATACATTGGTTTTGCCATTGATGTCTATTCCCATATTTTATAATACTATTCTTTGACAAATGGCACTATGGTGGTTCTCTGCTTTCCCGCATATACAACTCTTGCAGCTGTCAGCAAATATGAAGTTAATTCTGCATGTTCTTATCTTACTGAACCCTCTAAATAATTTAATACAAATACCCCAGGTATATTGGGAATTCACAACCCAAAGCTCTTTGCAAATGGGACTAAATTTGTCCCCCTTTTTTGCCAAAGGGCATTTCCACCACATATGAAAGAAATATTTCTCTTTTTTGTATTTCCAGCATGTCAGTATAGTCCTTGTTGATCTTATTTATTTTTGCAGGTGTGATATACCACCTTTTCATAATTTCATAAGTCTTCTCTGATTTCTGAGTGTAAGGAGAACTTACGTTCTGTCAACCATAATTTCCCTCATACATTCATAGATATATTTTCTCCGATATTCAGAAGGCATCTCACCATGTAATCTTTAACTTGTTTCTGCTCTGTGTAATATCTGAGTAATAAATGGTATATTTTTGCAATTATCTGGTGTTTTTCTTTTGTTACCACCAACTTCTCAAACTCAGGTGTTTCTCTCCTATAATTGTGCCTTCTAGCATGTTATTGCACCTTAGTGCAGATTTGAAAATATTCAGACTACAAATATTACTTTTCTGCATTTGTCTTCTGCCGGTAATTTCTGAGTACGAAATCATACATCCCTCTTTTTCTAGTTCCTGAATCCTGAACAAGTTGCTTGATTTCCACATTTTAAACCTGCTTCTTGCTCCTTTTATGATTGCTCCTATGATTGACTCTAAAGGTGAAGGGTTTGGACTGAGTAATCTTTTAAAGTGATCCCAAATATTCAGACAATAAAAACTTGACTTTGAGGAAAGGAGATCTAATTTCATGTTCTCACTATAATAAATTGTGTAGCAAGATTAATCAGATTTTGTTCAAATTTTGATATGCCTTCATACAGATTTATAGTCCAATCTATTATCGAGTTAATCACATTAGAAATGTAAAGTAGGCTTAAGTTTAGGACACGAAGTCTTCCTATTTTTCCTTTCCACCCCCCATCATACAAAATCTTAGCCTTTAGTCTCTCTTTTTTTGCCAAATAAATTTTAATATCAATTGTTGCCATTTATTTAATAATGAGGAAGTTATTTTGATCGATAGATGCTGAAATAAGAAGTTAATATTTGATAATACAATCATTTTTACTGCAGCAATTCTACCCGAGAAAGATAAAGGGAACTCCTGCCATTCTAATAGAAGGGAGAAGCAGTCCTTAAACAAAATTTCATCATTATTCTTAAATAAGTCTTACGTTTCTGAGGTTAATCTTATGCCAAGATAATGGGTCGGCTTATTTGTCCAATGACACTGAAACATATCTTTTGTTTTCTGTTTTGAGTCCGATAATCAATTCAGACCTATATTTTCTATTTTTTCTTCTACTTAATATATATCTGACTAGATTGCCACAGGCAGAAATACTTTCTTCTATTTTAGATTGCCCATAGTGCTGACAGGCTTCAAGTTAGTAACTATCCATAATACCAGCCTGCTGGTTTATTTCCTGCTTTTTAATAGGACATACTGGCTTTTCACAATCTGTGTTTAATTTAGCCTGATTAGGTGAGGATTGTTTTGGAACAGATTTTTCACTTTCAGTGTTGATTCTTGGATACCTGGTTCTCATGCAGTAGGTTAAGCTGGAAACATTCCAAAATAGCTGTTATTTATTTATTTATTTATTTATTCATTCATTCATTTATTTAGCAAATGAGGCACTAAAACATGGTTGGTCTGCCACTACTGAGCAGGCCAGCCAAACTGCTAGCCACAAAGAACGCAGGTTGGTTCAGTGACTTGCCTGATTAACCAGAGCCTTTTTTTTTTTTAATCGAGGCAATTTTTAAAAATAAATTATCAAGTCAATTAATCAGTTAATGCTGCAATCCCACCATTTACGTGAAGCTTTTGATATAACCTATTCACCAAGGTTTTTGTTCTTACTCTGAATTTACGTTGATGGCTCCGTATCTATCAAACAAATAATAACTACTAAACAGCTGGAAGCTAAATCAGTTTATTCAGGGGGAAAATGCATTACAGTACTTGTTGAATGCCGCTGCTGTGCTTAGCAGTTTATCTATAAAGACATTGACTCGGTGCTGTACAAGTCATGTTATCCATGTCAGTATCTAGAATCCGCAGCAACAGAAACAGCACAGCACACAGCCATGTAGAATCTAGTCGGAAGATGGGAGAATCTGTATCAAAACCTTTAGGACAGGGGTCAGCAAACTTTTTCAGCAGGGGGCCAGTCGACTGTCCCTCAGACCTTGTGGGGGGCCGGACTATATTTTTTGGGGGAGGAATGAACGAATTCCTATGCCCCACAAATAACCCAGAGATGCATTTTAAATAAAAGGGCACATTCTACTCATGTAAAAACACGCCGTCTGCGGGCCGGATTTAGAAAGCAATTGGGCCAGATGTGGCCCCCGGGCCTTAGTTTGCCTACCCATGCTTTAGGATCTCAATAGTCATAGCAGAAAAAAAGGGCATCACATTTAGGAAGGCTTGAAATGGGCCCCTCTAGAAATTTTTTTAATACTAATTTAAAATACTAGTTTTTAATACTAATTAATAATACTAATACTAATTAAATACTAGTTTTTAATACTAATTTTTAATTTGTTGTTACTCAGATTTTTAATTTAATGCCTTCCAAGTGTCCCGATTTTCCAGAGAGTTGCGGAATTCCGAAAGCCATCAGGGCTTCTGATTTGATCCCAGAATGTCCCTATTTCCCCCACCAGTGTCGCCGCTGAGCTCGGTGAGAGGATGAGCTGGCACTTGTCCCAAGATGTTGGCTGTGAGGGAGAATCCTGTTGCCTCTTCATGGCCTTTCCATGGCCGCCACTGCCAGCCTCTTTCCTTGGGCAGCTTGTAGCTGCTGCAGGTGAGGAAGAGGAGAGGCTGCGGCTGCCAAGGCCCAGCCCAGTTCTGAGGGGCAGGCAGAATGTTGAGATGTTAAGAGGTTACCCGTGTTGAACTTTTTGGTGTTATATCTGTCTGTCTCTCTGTCTGTCTCTCTGTCTGTCTGTCTGTCTATCTATCTAGTTCAGTGCCTTAATTGGTTAAAAGGCTGTTTCTTAACCAATTAAAATTATTTAATGTGTTGACATACCTATTATTTTTGAGGTGCTAATACTGGTCCCCTATGCATACTAAGGAACAAGGTTCACTGCACTTGGTTTAAGTTTGAATAAGCATGCACAGCTGCAAGTCTACCAGGGCTCTAGATTTCCTAATGTGAGAATAGTGGGGCTGCAATCTTACTCTACCCTTCCTGCTGGCACTACTGTTTTCCTACTTGCGTGGCAAGGTCCTGACCTCCCCCCCCCCCCGAGGTTGAAAAGACACTTGACAACAGTATTTTAGATTAATGGGCTAAAAAAGGCCACAACTTTATTGGTTACAGATTTGGTTTGGTGATGATGGGCACATGACCCGGAAAGCTGTCTGTGGACAAACGCCGGCTCCCTCGGCCTGTAAAATGAGATGAGCGCCGCAACCCCAGAGTCATTTGCGACTGGACTTAACTATCAGGGGTCCCTTTACCTTTACCTTTTTGTAGCACATATTGTGCAAATATTATTCGTAGCTGATGCTGCACACCCCAATCCCAATCTTCTAACCATCTGGTGGGATTAAATGTAAGGTAAAGGTAAAGGTACCCCTGACCATTAGGTCCAGTCGTGTCCGACTCTGGGGTTGCGGCGCTCATCTCGCTTTATTGGCCGAGAGCCGGCGTACAGCTTCCAGGTCATGTGGCCAGCATGACAAAGCCGCTTCTGGCGAACCAGAGCAGCGCACAGAAACACCGTTTACCTTCCCGCCAGAGCGGTTCCTATTTATCTACTTGCACTTGACGTGCTTTTGAACTGCTAGGTAGGCAGGAGCTGGGACCGAGCAACGGGAGCTCACCCCTCGCAGGGATTCGAACCGCCAACCTTCTGATCAGCAAGCCCTAGGCTCTGTGGTTTAACCCACAGTGCAAAAAGTGTTTGGAAAACCAGGAAATCTTTTATCAAAATTTTCCATGTTAAATGGCTTCCCTGCTGCACAAATATTTATTTTTGTAGTTTTGCGTGTGGTTTTTTTGTTTTTGTTTTTGCAAATCTCTTTGCATTTTTTTTGTTTTTATTTTGTAAACCGCCACGTGATCCTCGGACGAAGGGTGGTATAGAATTTGTTATAATACAATACAGTACAGTACAATAAGGTAAAAGTCCTTCTGTACAGAGATCACCGAGAAAATAAAAATAACAGTAAGATAATACCAGAGATGTTAAGATGCCTGTAAGAAAATGTCAAGACCCATTTGACCTATTCATCCAACATTATCTGCTGTGGAATAGTTTTCTGGGTAACACAGCACAGAACTTCAAGCAAAGCTGCCAAACCTTCAAAAAGAATTTGGGAGGAGGGAAATAATACAACATTACAAGAGACAAGAAGCATTTCTCGGGCAGGCTGATTGATTTTGAAGTTGCTGATATGAAATGTCCAAGTATCAGGTGGACCAGTGGTTGAGTGATAGGACCATAAATTCTAGACATATATTTTACTGCACATCAGAGGTGAACAGTTTCTTCAAGTGTTGGGTATGTCATATTTAAGGCCAAACCACTCATGACAATGGAGCAAGATTCTTCCCCTCAATGGTTATGTGTTAGTCAGTTAGTGCTTTAAAAAAACAAAACAAAAGCAGCCTAACAGTGTAGCCCCAAGCGCACTTACTACAGAGTAAGCCCCATTGAGCTTACTGAGTAAACATGTTTACTTGATTGAGTAAACCCTTGACTCCTTTCTCAAGCGAAGGAAAAAATACAGGCAGCTGAATCGAACCAGGTAATACTCAGAGCGGACCTATTGAAATTAATCAACTTGTTAATTATGACTGACTCATGTTCATTTATTTGGATGGGTGTGCTTAAAGTAGGACATAGCTAGACACAACCCAGAACCACATGTAATACCTATAATTTGTATATGTACACAAGCACCTCATAATAAACTATCCATTATCATTTATCTTACAACAGTAATATAGAAATATATCTTTAAAAAATACTAATATGATTCCTTTGAAAACCTAGTCCTTAACTATTGCAGTATCCTATGAAAATATGAAATCTGCTGATACTCCATAAGACACAGGAGATAACCTTAATCATAGTTCTTAACCCTATTTTTAGAAAAGCTATTCCTATTATTATTATTATTATTTTTAAAGAATCTGTCTTGTAACATAAAACAAAACTCTCTGCATGAATGCTACCAATGAATCAAGTTTTGCCTAGGATGAATCAGCAACCCTATATTTACTTCTAATTATAATTAAACAGCTCTTCAGTCACTAAAACTCGGCACCCAATCTTACTTAACATCATCTGGCTGTAGCAACTGTAAACAAGTATGCAAGTGAGGTTGGGTATCTTTTTTGTAGTCACTAGGTGTGCAGTAGACTTAGTTACATCTGTGTGCAGCCAAGATTTTGCTATTGCTATTCAGATCTTGTTTGGGAGAAGCAAGAAAGATCTTGTCATGCTTCCTGATTGGTATGTCCTCAGAGCTAAGGAACTGACTAAGCTGGCTTAGATACGGCAGTGGAGATCAGGAGATTAAACTCCCTCTGGTACACAGAAGAAGTAGGTTGAGGTGATATAACCTATGTGTGGTCCAATGGACTGCCCTACTTCAGATGTAGGATTCTACCTTTGAATGCTGCCTCCAACAAAACCCTTACTTTTTAAAAATAACAACAACCCTACCACATGAATTAGAACAGTTCTAGTCCTAGTTTGAGGATAGTGGTCAGAGTGGTTAGACTTGGACGTGGAAGACCAGGACTTAAATCCCCACTCAGCAATGAAGCTCACTGGATGACTTTGAGCCAATCAGTCACTGCCTCTAAGTCTAACCTACGTCACACAGTTGTTGTGGGGATTTAATGAGGTGGGGGACAACCATGTAGGCCACCTTGAGCTCCTTGGAGAAAAAGAGGGGTGGGAATGAATGAATGAAATAGTTTTCTACTTGCAAGGTCCCTCTCCACCCCCTTCCCAAAATGCAGAGTAACATTGATATAGGTAATTCCACACCTGGTCTGGTATTATATAGTCTGTTCTTCTGCCTCAGGCCTCTTACATCTCATATGCCCTTACAATCTGTTGCATGTCTCTTCTTCTTTCTTCTTCTTCTTTGGCAATCACTCGTAGCCAAGTAAGATTATCTTCCATGAACACGGTCTTAATAGTGAGTCCATAAGTGACTGTGGAAGCCAATTCTGGATCCACACATCCTTCCACAGCGGGGACATAGGTTTCTGGGCGGGCGTTGATCATGGTGAGGGTTTGCCAAACGTGCCTTCCTCTTTACCATGACAGCTTTGGTAAAGGATGTTCTCCAATTGAGTGCTTGCAGGCCAGTGTTTCCCAGTTGTCTGTGTTTATACTACATTTTTTAGATTTGCCTTGAGAGAGTCTTTGAAACTCTTTTGTTGACCACCAGCATTACACTTACTATTTTAAAGTTCGGAATAGAGTAGTTGCTTTGGAAGATGATAATCAGACATCCACACAATATGACCAGTCCAACGAGGTTGATGTTGAAGAATCATTGCTTTGATACTGGTGATCTTTGCTTCTTCCAGTACACTGGCATTAGTTCGCCTGTCTTCCCAGGTGATGTGTAAAATTTTTCGGAGACACCGTTGATGGAATCTTTCGAGGAGTTGGAGATGGTGTTTATAAGTGGTCCACATTCACAAGCATACAGTAAGGTTGGTGGTACAATAGCTTTGTAAACAAGAATTTTGGTTTCCCTGCGAATGTCCTGGTCCTCAAACACTCTGCACTTCAATTGGGAGAAAGCTGCACTCGCAGAGCTCAGGCAATGCTGAATTTTTGCATCTTTTTGTAGAAAGATAACTGCCCAAGTAGGAGAAGTGATTGACATTTTCCAACATTACACTATTGAGTTGGATTGTTGCATGTCTAGATCAGGTACAAATCTTATATATTTCGAACATAGTCCCGTCTAGCAGCCATTTGTGCCTTATTGCTAATGGTCCCCATTCACACTGGGCTTACCCTTGTGCAGGAAACTTGCAGCTGAGCTGTGCTTGGATTTGTAATCCCTGTGTCAAGCTTGTCAACATCTGACTAAGTGTCTCTTTTCTTTAAGTCGCCATTTTCCCCATTTAAAGAATAAATCATGAAAAAAACTAAGATGCAATCCTGCCTAACCACTCTTTGTATTCATTACCTTCATGGTAAACTGGGTATTTAATCTGGTAATATTTTTATGCCATTCAACAGCACTTTCTCCCATGATAAACTCAGAGAGGATGTTCAATCAGCCATACTCAGCTGCTTCATTGCTTTCAGGTAATGCTACATTAATTTAGAGAAGCATGATATTGTTCCACCATCATCACTGGTATGGCAAGGCAACAAGATGATTCCCAGTTGTAAAATATATCGGCCGGGGAAAAGGGGCAGAATAACCACGTAGCTAAAATGTATCATTCCCAAAACATTTCAAATTATGCCATTTGATCTGCTTATCTGTGATGATTAGGAAACTACTGTAAATAAATACCAGGGTCCTTTCCAAGTCTACAATTCTATGATTCTATGTCTTAAAATTGAAATAAAACCATATAGGTAATATCTGAAACAGATGGTTACATACTCCCCCACCTTGCTGCAAGTTTTATGGCATTTGAAAGCACTGCAGATATTCATGGCTATAACAGGTCACTATTATTTTGGAGGCTTGATGATGGAGCACAGAGAACAACTGGGAACCTGAAAACATTGCTATGTAAAATGCCACAATTTGGATTCCCTGTCTCCTGGTCCTGAGTATTATATCATTTTTATGGTGCAAACAAATATCAAGCACTCCTTGGGTACTGGAGCCTCAGAAAGTGCACAAATGTTCTTTTGTTACCAAATAGTGTTGAACACACAAAGGTTAGTCAGTCCATGGTAAGCCTTTCACACTAGAAATACAAGACAGAAAAACAAACTCCCTGCTACGTAAATAATAGGATACCAATCAGGACATTCTGGAGGAGCAAAATGATAACTTCCGGGAGCATCTCATTCTCTCTTCATGGACAGCAATTAAAGCTGTCCATGAAAGATGTACACTTATTACCGTCTTTCCCCCTTTTTAAGCCACCGT
This sequence comes from Darevskia mixta, assembly GCA_034641385.1. Classification (NCBI taxonomy): domain Eukaryota; kingdom Metazoa; phylum Chordata; class Lepidosauria; order Squamata; family Lacertidae; genus Darevskia; species Darevskia mixta. The sequence goes on from JAWWNH010000011.1 coordinate 25,534,758, forward strand.
CTTATAAATTTTTTTCCTCAAAAAAACACAGGGTGGCTTATTTTCGGGGGGATGTCTTGTTTTTATTACGTCAGTATGGTACGGTACAGCCTCCCCTGCGCACTGAGCAGGCAGGGCAGAACTCCGCAAGAGGGGCGTTTTTCCCAAGCGCCTCTCGCTGGTTCGCTGGCTCCCTGCGCACAGGGAACAGGCAGGGCAGGAAGAGGCATCTTTTTCCCCCCGCGCCTCTCCCTGCGCGCTAAGCAGACAGGGCAGAACTCTGCAAGAGGCGCGTCCCCCCCCCCCGGTGCCTCTCACTGGTTCGCTGGCTCCCTGCGCACGCAGGAGGGGCTGAGGAGGCGACAGGAACAATGGCGGCACCACGGCTTACTTTGGGGGTACGTCTTACTTCTCACAAAGGTAAAAAAAAACCTGCCATGGCTTACTTTATGACTACGTATTTAAAAAGGGGAAACAGGGATCTTTTGGTAGAAAGTCATGCACAGCAATGACTTACATAGATACCAGGATACTTTTCAAGATATCCTAGTGGAGCAAAATGTCAGTTCCTGTGAGCATTCACACTTATAATAATAATAATTTAATAATAATTTATTATTTATACCCCGCCCACCTGGCTGGGTTTCCCCAGTCACTCTGGGTGGCTTTCAACAGAGCATTAAAATACAATAATCTATAAAACATTAAAAGCCTCCCTAAACAGGGCTGCCTTCAGATGTCTTCTAAAGGTCTGGTAAAAAAACACTTCTGCTTGTCTCATGCTTTCTAGGCATGGGTCTGAGTACTTTTGCCTTTGCCCCCCCCCAGCTTTCCCCCAGAAAATCCACTCTTTAGTGCTAAATTCGAGCAGACGTTAATCCGGAGCAAACCCCACGGACGTTTGCTCTGATTGAGCAGTAAACAGTGGGTTTTCCCATGGGAAAGTAGAAGGTCAAGCGGAAGTTTGGTGAGCCCATAGTCTCTCCTCATGGACAACCAAGGGGCTAGCAGCCACATCTGGAGCTTTAGCACTCCCAAGACAGCTGCAATGGAAAGAAGTACTACTCTCCCACCCAACTCTTGCAGAGCCAAAGAAGTCTCCCACTCACCTCCCTTTATCTTTTGCAATTGAGAAAGCTCACCATCAAATACCAGGAACCCTTGATGAAACTTATCACTTAAGTGCTTCTTCTTTTAACAAGAACTTGTGGGTTGTTCAGGAACCTATCACTTATTTATGCTTTCTTTCATTGCCATGCTAATCTAAGCACCTAGGTTGGGCTGAGTTCTTGCCTAGCTCTCAAATACAGAAGGGACAAGTTGCACGAGAGAGAGAGAGAAATAAATAAATGTTTTCATACGGTTATTGATTCAAACATGTTGCTGCAAATATCATTTGCAAGGGGGCCGGGAACTATAGAAAGTTTATTGCAGAAGACTCCTTACAAGAAACTGGATGGTGGTGCATACTTCCAGACCCTCCAACATTTCTCTGATGAAAATAGGGATGTCCTATTCCATGATGATGATGATGATGATGATTTTATTATTTGTACCTCGCCCATCTGACTGGGTTGCCCTAGCCACTCTGGACAGCTTTCAACTTACATGGAAACATAATAAAATATTAAAAAACATCCCTATACAGTGCTGCCTTCAGATGTCTTCTAAGGGTTGTATAGTTACTTATCTCCTTGGCTTGGGGGTCACATAACTCTATACCCTCCAACATTTCTCCAATGGGACATCCTAAGGAAAAATGGGACATTCCAAGATCAAATCAGAAACTGGGACAGCTTCTGTAAATCTGGGACTGTCCCTGGAAGATAGGGGCACTTGGAGGGTCTGTTCTTTTGCTAGGAGTGGCCATAACCTCTGTTACAGGGATGATCTTTTAGGGGACATACTGAAGCATTCCATTTATGCCCATGTGTTGCAAGGGCCGCCATACTTTTTGTTGTTATTTCTTATGTGAGAGGAAGGACATTGTTTGTAGTAAAACATGCTTGTTTTAAGAGAGGGGGAGCCACATTGTTACCAAGACGATACACTCCATTTTAAGTATTGACCTAAGCACCTTGGCCTAGGAAAGGTACAGTCAGCTGAGGCTTAGTCATCCAGGGCAAGAAAACAGCAGACGTACCATGGCTGAACTCCATTAACATGTATCATAGGAGCAGGCCTGGAACCTCTGGAATGAGCATATGCCTTAATCTGTGCTTGGTTCCTAATGCAACCAAATCACCAGGGCACACCCATTAACTAGTAATCCAGAGCTCTAGGGACACTGTGCAACTCACAGGTAAACATGTCCATAGCCATTCAGATGAGGAACCTACCCTCAAAAGATGCACATGGAAAGCCTCTTGCTACGGTTGCCATATTTCATAAAGTGAAAATCCGGACACAAAAGTTATTTAGCTTTTTTTGCTAAATCTTAAAACAAAGAAAAAAGTTGTTGAGGTATTTTTAAGGAAATTCGCCAAAAAAAACCTACATTGCCGGGTGTATGGCAACTCATGTTGGGTTTTCTTGGACATTTTGGCCAATTGATTTCCAGAAAATCCACCGGATGCTATTCTTGGAGGACAAATTCCGGATGTATGGCAGTCCTACTCTTGCCCCTCACATATCTTTGCATTCATCACTCATGGCAAAAAAAAAAAAAAAAAAATGAAAATCCAGCTGGCATTCTACATAACACTTCCTCTCCTTTGTTTTAGGAAAAGCCCTTGTTTCTTTTTTTTAAGGAAAACTGAGAAGAGTATTTCAAATCTAGAATTCTGGGTAGTCAACTTGAGTTTCTACTCATGAGCGCTGCCTCTCCCCAGGTATTTCTCTTGACTTGTTGTCCCCTGTTCACCTCTATTTTTGTCACTGGGCTTTGGGAGGCCTCCAGAGGAACTCACAGCTTGCCAGCGCTTTATTTCTCTCTTCACAAACTTCACCCAGGCCTGACCGATACTTGTCAGGGTTCAAGCTACCCATGATCCTCCATCATAGCCTTTCCACTGAATGTTAATAAATAGCAATCTGTATATATAAAATTGCAGGTACAACTTCTGCAACTGCTGTTGTCTGGGCCTCTGCTATACCTTTTAATTGTATCATTACTCATGGCATACACACCATTAGCTTTAATGAATTATTCAGCTCAGTTATGGTGAATTAGCTGTTAAGTGGTTGCAGGATTGAGACCTTTGTACTTTATTATCCAGCTGCGCCTTTGGCTCTGCCCTTGCTCCTTGTGTTGTCCATGGCGGAATGGAATAATGCACAGGTTGGTGGCAAATAAATACAAAATGAGGTCTGGCTATAACCAACTACGAAGCCTGAGCATTTATTTAGTGCATAGAGTACTATTTTGCTGCATTGATTTCCTGATTCTCTTTCTTTGCTGACTATTGGTACTTTAACCTAGGATGTTTGGGTTTGGTGGGGTAGAGGCAGTGAACTAACTGCAATTATCTTTTTTTTTTAAGTGCCAACAAATAATGCAACTGTTAGGTAAAATATTTTAATCACTCTTTAGCTGGACCCCCAAATCCAGAAATATTGTGTGACAGAAGCAAGCCAGCAGTTTATCATACCAAGTTAGTTGGAGGTAACACTTTATCAGCAAGGGTAGGATCTGCACAGGAGTGTCAGGCCTAATGAGCACAGCAACTTGTCTCTGGCAGGTTTTGCCCCCATGAAACAGTTGCTGAGATTGAAGGTCCCTGCCTCCCCACAACTGCCTAAGTCCCCTCCTCTCCAGGGTTTTCCCCAAGCAATCTGAGACGGCGTCTGCATGAAGCTAACTTCTTCTCCACCCTCTTCATGCCTCTTCTGGTACTGGGAGACTGGGGAGAGGGGAGCTCATTGCAGCAGGAGGGAGAGACACCCATGCCTCTTCACCAGCTGGATCCATCTGTACCTCCCTCCTCTCCAGCTTCAGCTTCTGACACCTCCTCTGTTCTTTCTCCCCCTTCTCATTCTGACCACTCATCTTCATCCCATCACCAACCCCCTGGCTCTGAGTCTTCTAACCTTGAGGGTTCCCCAGCTGGTTCCTCCCACCATTCCTCTGTGTCCAACCAGTCTGCATGTAGGAAGAGAATTAGATACACCTTCAGGAACTCAGAATGCTGGTGCTTTTATTTTAACAAAAAATAAATATAGTCCTACCTTGGATCCCAAACGCCCTGGAACTCAGATGTTTTGGCTCCTGAACGCCGCAAACCCGGAAGTGATTGTTCTGGTTTGTGAACGTTCTTTTGGAACCCAAACGTCTGACGGGGCTTCCGGAGATTCCGATTGGCTGCAGGAGCTTCCTGCAGCCAATCAGAAGCTGTGCTTTGGTTTCTGAACGTTCTTTTGGAACCCAAACATCTGACAGGGCTTCCGCAGCTTCCGATTGGCTGCAGGAGCTTCCTGCAGCCAATCAGAAGCTGTGCTTTGGTTTCTGAACGTTTTGGAAGTTGAATGGACTTCCGGAACGGATTCCATTCGACTTCCAAAGCACGACTGTAAAAGAATAATCCTAATGGACTGCCAATTGAAACATGGCTGCCCCCCCCTTTTAAGAGGTCAACTATCTATTATTCCTTTGCGGGGAAAGACCGTAACATTTGGCACTTGTTAGTTTATAATAATAATAATAATAATAATAATAATAATAATAATAATAATTTATTTGTACCCCGCCCATCTGGCTGGGTCTCCCCAGCCACTCTGGGCGGCTTCCAGCAAATATTAAGAAGAAAAGGAAAGAACGGCAGGGATGTGATATAGGTATCTAAAATTATGTATGGTACAGAGAAAGTGGACAGGAAGACGTTCTTCTCACAAAACACTAGAACCTGGAAACAGGAGCAGAAATTGCTGGTGCTCAGTCATTCTTTCTACATGCAGAACAGAAATCAATGCAGAAAACACAACCAGCATATGCTGTTGTTGTTTTCAATCCACAAACAATATGTAATTGATGTCTCTCTCTCCTCCCGCCCGCCCCAGTTTGCATTGTATTTCCTTTGCGTTGAAATTAATGGAGCTTGCGTTGAAAGCAATGCCATGGGATAAAGTAATAATAATGTAATTATTATATTACATTAGTGTTTAGCCAGCTTTCAATTTCCCACAATGTCCAAGAGTGACGCTTGATCAAGGCAGTGTGAAAAATTAAAAGGTAGGCTATATCCAGCCTCCAGACACAGCTCAGAGTGCATGGACAGAAAAAGTGTTTAAGAGGGACCAAGAGCAGTGGTAGAGCATGAAACTCTTAATCTCGGAGTCATGGGTTCGAGCCCCACATTGGGCAAAAGATTACAGGGGGTTGGACTAGATGACCCTCATGGTCCCTTCCAACTCCACAATTCTATGATTCCTGGTCTGAGTGCTGGCCCTGCACTTCAGTGTTAAGCATCTTGCCTCTTAATTTCCCATGCTAACTAAATAACAATTCAATCTGTTTGTAATCGTCATTACTCATTATCTTCAACAATCACTCACTCTCTTCTTAAATGTTTTCTGTGTTCTCTGTACTTGCATAAAAGCACTTGTAGTCCATTATTGCTACTCGGTTTCATAAGAGAACAGTCTTCCTTAGCCTTTTGTTAAATAGCACCGTGCTTGAAATATTATCTCAGATCAGAGCCTACTATCAAGCTACCTAGGATTACAGGATCAAGGAATCTAAAATAAAGAAGTTTAAAATTAATTTGTATAATATGCAGAATACGTTTGCATATATTTCCCATACAATCAGATGCGTGCATTACCAATTTCTTACGACTTTTTGAGTAACTTCCTTGTTTTTCTTACCTCAATATTTTAATGTGTAAGTGTAACAGGACTGGCAACTCAACCCTCCGTATGTGTACACAGCAGTAAAGTCACACTGTGTCAATGAGACTTACCTCCAGGAAAGTGTGCATAGGATCGCTCTGGAATCCCAGGCTGCGGAAAAGAATATATATTTTTAAGAAACTGCAAGCAGTTTGAGAGTGGTTCCATTTCCTAACATCTCATTGTCATCTCTGGTTTAAAGAGATATTGTAGGCTTGGGAAATAAGACAAAAGCTCTTTTACCAGAAGCAAAAGTTGGATGAGAGTACATACCACAAGTGTCAACCCCTCTTTCAAACCACCTTCAACTCTGAAAAAGTTACCAGCAGTCTCCAGCCTCACATGTTAGTTATGAGAACAAAACAAAAGCTTCTATTAATTTATTACATTTGTTTATTACATTACCATTCCTCCAGGGATCTTAAGATGGAAAACAAGGTTTCCTCTTTTTTATCCTCACAACAACCCTGTGATGCTGAGCTTTATGGCAGAGTGGAAATCTGAACATGAGTCTCCCCGGTCTTAGTCCAACTCTCTAGCCCAGAGCTTTCCAGACTTTTCATGTTGGTGACACACTTTTTGGACATGCATCATTTCTCAACATAGTAATTCCGTTTTCCTTACAAACTGGAGGTTAAACCAACCCCTTTCCAGCCCCAGGAGGAGCACAGGAAGCGTTTGTGCAACACACCTATACACTGCAGCCAACACACTGACGTGTCACGACACAGCCTGTATACTACACTGGCAATGTCAAGCAGACAAAACAGCAGCTCAAGTAAATGAACTTCTCTGGTGATATGACACAGGTAGGGGAGCAGGTGGCGGTGTGGTGTAAACCACTGAGTCTCTTGGGCTTGCTGATCAGAAGGTCAGCGGTTTGAATCCCCGTGATGCGGTCAGCTCCTGTTGCTCAGTCCCAGCTCCTGCCAACCTAGCAGTTCGAAAGCACATCAAAATGCAAGTAGATAAATAGGTACCGCTCTGGCGGGAAGGTAAACGGTGTTTCCGTGCGCTCTGGTTTCCGTTACGGTGTTCCATTGAGCCAGAAGCGGTTTAGTCTTGCTGGCCACATGACCCGGAAAGCTGTCTGTGGACAAATGCCAGCTTCCTCGGCCTGAAAGCGAGATGAGCGCTGCAACACCATAGTCGCCTTTGACTGAACTTAACTGTCCAGGGGTCCTTTACCTTTATGACACAGGTTCATTAAATTTAATCTCACACCCATGCTACAACTTGAACAAATGCCATACCACCAAATAAGTTTTATTTTTAAATTGTGCTTTTTAGTAGAAAAAAGCTTACTTAACATTTATGTCTTGTTTCTTTCCTGAGGAGAGACCTACAAGCGGTGGAGAAAGACTGTGTAGTACATATGTACCAGTGCTGAAGAGAAAATTATCTAATTACATGTCTGAAATTCTGTGAGTTGTGGATTTGAGTAACCTCCCTGAGAAGGACTGCTTATATAATAATGTGGTTGTGTGGGAATGAGATGGTGAGAGGAATTTTTATTTTGTTTTTTGTATGAGGAGAAAGCAGGGTTGCCTAGCTGTGTGTAGGTGCCTTTGTGAGTAGTTGCAACAAAAGCTGGGTGAAATGATATTTCAGATAGGTGCCATGCCTCAGAGAATGAGACATCATACTTCTGAGAAAGTACAAACCAAGATGTACTGGATGTACCTCTGCTTTTCAGTGAACAGGTATGTCCACATGTGCTGAATCTGCACATGTAGTTTCCCAACAACTGTGCCAACACAACACAAAACATGGCATCATATTGGCATTATACTGACGCTACTCTGTCATGGAAGGCCTAGGAGCCAGAAAACACATATAGCATTAGCATGTAAATTAGTTTCAGTAAAGTGCTCCAGCCTGACTGGTTTGTGGATTACAGGCAACTATAGTAATCCAGGTCAGAATAATTAGATGCTCTTCATACAAGAGGCTCCAAGGAATTAGAAGATATCCCCTAAATGGTATGTTGAAATAGCTAGCTTACAATTTATTTATTGCTTCTTTGCTTGGATTTTTAGCACACCCACCACCCCACCATCCCAAAAGCTCTAAATGGATCACAACAAAAAGGTGTTATACAAAGGTAAAGTTTATATTCAGTGCTTCACTCATCTTTTTTCTCTGGCCCTCCCCATCACTGGTGTGTGGCCCCCAGAAAGTTGCCTCAAAGGTAATGTGGTCCTCTGATTCCCCGCTCTTGACTTAAAATTATGTTCTACTGCTTAGAATGTTGGACTAGAACTGGGGGATACCAAAGTTCGTATCCCCATTGAGCTACCGTATTTTGTTCTTGCCAATTTCCCCTCTCTCCTGCAGCCCCAAACATCCCCTGCAGGGTCTGAAGGGTCAAGGAAACCCTCTGGAACAGACCTTGTGGGCCCTGGGAGCTGCAGCTTGGTTGTTGCTATGGCAACATAGCCAGCCCTTCAGATATGAAGATGTGGGTACTTAACTGGCCATCCTCTTGACAAAGAAATTGGTTTGACCAGTTCAGCAGGTCCTTCTGCTACCAGCCTCCAATGAGATCTGAGCAGCATTTTATCCTCACAACTGTTCTGTTGGGGTGGCAAGGCTGAAAGAGACTCATCTCAAAACCTTACAGAGAGCTTTACATCCAGGTTCCCCACATCCAGGTCAAATCATCATCATCACCATCATCACCGCAGTTGCTATTCAGAATAGGTGTTACATCTCTCAAAACAAGAAAGCAAGAAGGCTCTTGGAGCACAGTGGTTGTTGTTGTTGTTTACAACGAAACATAGAAGAAATAATGGATACTATAAAACACCAAGGATTACTTTACTTGGAGAAATTAGTCACATCCTCTCTGAAAACACATGAATAAGCAGCTCAGATAAGTATAATGTAATATTGTCTTTGTTTGTGTTAAGCCCTCTCAAACCTGATAGAAAATACTGACAAATTAAGTAAGCAAGAAAGAAAGAAAGATAAAACCATCCTATATAATTTATTATCCATTCCTCTTTAAGACAAGAGCTTCCTTTTTCAACACATGGTGCAAACATGCTGTAGGATACATGAAGAACTCCTGTGATCAACAGGATCAACCACAGTGGCAAGACTGGCCTGAAATTTGTTGGGTCTGAAATTTGTGTAAGACGACACCATTACTGGCCCCAACAACATCAAACATACCATCTCAGGACTATTTAATTGTTCATCGTCTAACATTGTGTATGCCATCAAATGCCAACAGTGCCCTTCAGCTCTCTATATTGGACAAACAGGCCAAACCCTACGCCAAAGGATAAATGGACATAAATCTGACATCAGGAATCACAAGACAGAGAAACCAGTAGGAGAGCACTTCAATCTCCCAGGACACTCTATAAAAGATCTCAAAGTAGCTGTCTTATTGCAAAGGAATTTCAGAAATAGACTGGAAAGAGAAGTTGCTGAATTGCAACTCATTACCAAGCTTAAAACCATGGAGAGACCTGGTCTGAACAAAGACATTGGATTCTTATCTCATTATACATGACAAAGCTTTTTTAACCTTCTCACCCCTTGCTTTTTCCTGTAAGACTAATTGCAGTCGTTAACAGTCGTCAACAGGCTTACCTCTCCTATCAGCTAATCACCCATCCCCACCAACCTTCTGAGTAATACCCCTCCCCACCCCACTCACTATATATAAGGGTCTGGTCACTTCTGTTTCAGTGTATCTGAAGAAGTGTGCATGCACACGAAAGCTCATACCAAGAACAAACTTAGTTGGTCTCTAAGGTGCTACTGGAAGGAATTTTTTTTATTTGGTTCTGAAATTTGTGTAAGACCCATCATATAGCCCAGAAAGGTGCAGGTGCAGCTTGATGAGAAGGTCACATTAGCTTCTTCCCTTTAACATGATAATGAGGGAATGTGTCATATTCTGGAAATGGTGTGCCGCCATTCAGTCAGGGCTGACTGGTGATGCTGTGATGCTGTGATTCAGTTTGATGCTGTGATTCAGTCTGGGGTAGCCTCAGTTTTCACCACCGGTGCATCCACCACTGTAGGCCACTCCCAAACTTACGGTACATTGTTCCCATAAGAAGAATATTGCATTCTTCTTACAGTATATACTGAAAAAGCTTGTATTATTAATTAGGTTCCTAAATGAAAACTGCGTTTTAAATATAACTCATCGCAACAGTACATAATGTATTTGAATGGCCAGCACAATCAAAGTGTCAAGGGAACTAAAGTCTAGGTACTGTACTCGGAAGGATGAATTTGGATCTGTCTGAGTAGCACTGACTTTTTTGGTACTATTGTGTTTGAGGGATGCCTCTAAAAGACAGTAGAAAGCATGCCAGATCTTTGGAAATTGGATATTAAGCCACCTTATTAATTATAAACCGCTTAATTTAAAAAGCACCTTTAAGTGGTGTACATAAAACAGTATAAAGTAATTATCAATAATGTGCAGATAAAGTCAACATTTAAAAACAAACACTAAATTATATATCTGGATGCGCTTGTCGAAAGAAAAAAAGGTTTATAGCAAGTGTCTAAAATGCTATAATGAAGGTGACTCCAAATGTTAACCTTTTGGTTCCTTAGCATGGATATGAAAAAGAGGAAACCAAGGAACAACCAAAACTCAAGTCTCAGCAATGCTTGTACTCCACAAGCACCATAGCTGTCAACTCTCCCTTTTTTTGCGGGAAACTCCCTTATTCCAAAGCCGTTTCCCGCTGCGATCCCGGATTGTTGATATCCCTTAAATTTCCCGGATTTCAAAGGAAGCAGCTCCTCTCTCTCCCTGCCGGCCAGGGAGGCTCCTCAGCTGCGTTGCTCGGCTGCCAATAAGGAGTCTGAGACCGACTGGGGGCGGAGCTTGCATGCCTTGTGCAGCCAGACCCTCACGCCCAACCAGACAGACAGCCTGCCTGCCGTCTACGCACTCGTTCTTTCACTCACCCGTTCGCGCGCAGCCTCTGCAGCGCAGGGTGGCGAGGCTACTTGGTGCCATTGCACCGCCCTCGCGGCATTCCTTATTTTCAAATCCGAAAGTTCGAAAAAATCCCTTATTTTCAAATCCGAAAGTTGACAGCTATGACAAGCACCTTCTTGGCTCTTGCTAGGTAAACGTATAACGCTGCCTTTCTCAACCTGATGCTCTCTAGATGTTTGGAGTACAACTCCCATCACCCCCACCCAGCATGGTCAACGGTCCTGAACAATGGGAATTGCAGCTCAAAACATCTCAAAGGAACCAAGTTGGGTAATAATGCTGGTGTAACCACATGTTGGATTTGAAGCAAGCAGAACTTGTGCCCACCCAGCTGCTGCTGCTGTCTACATATGCTTTGGAATTGCTGGTCCCTTGCCCATCTTTTCTTGGAACAAATATGGCCAAAGGTGTCTGCATGATACGGGTCTCTCTCCACCCCATCCCCACCACCACTGGCCCCATTTTGTCCTGCTTTTCAAAACAGAGACCATAGGGAAACAGGATAAACCACAGTTAAACTTCCCACAACACACCAATGAAATTATACCTTTTTGAGGTCAAAGCAAAAATTTTGGATTGGTTTTGATCACTTTTCAGATAACCTAATAATAAAATACGGCCCGCTCTGAGTTCCTGTTTAAAGGAGAAATCCAGAATTCAAGGTTAAAGAACAAGTAAAAATAAATTATGTGGGCAATATCCAGCAAAGTCATACTTGGAATAGACTTATTCAAATCAAAGGTTTAAGTTACTGAAGTTCATTGATTTCAATGGGCCTACTTTGGGTATGAGGGACACGGGTGGCGCTGTGGGTTAAACCACAGAGCCTAGGGCTTGCTGATCAGAAGGTCGACGGTTCGAATCCCCGCGACGGGGTGAGCTTCTGTTCAGTCCCAGCTCCTGCCAACCTAGCAGTTCGAAAGCACATCAAGTGCAATTAGATAAATAAGTACCACTCCGGCGGGAAGGTAAATGGCATTTCCGTGCGCTGCTCTGGTTCGCCAGAAGCAGCTTAGTCATGCTGGCCACATGACCTGGAAGCTGTACGCCGGCTCCCTTGGCCAGTAAAGCGAGATGAGCGCCGCAACCCCAGAGTCGTCCGCGACTGGACCTAATGGTCAGGGGTCCCTTTACCTTTAGTTTGGGTATGATTAACAATGGATATTTCTCTCTCTCTCTCTCTCTCTCTCACACACACACACACACACACCATCCAATAAATTATTTTGTAATTACGTGCCTAATGGTTGGATCTTATTTATTGAACCATAATGCTAGCACTTCGGTTTGGATGCATTAACAGCTACATCAGTGCAATGACACTAAACTGGTATTGTAATAAACATTTTACAACATTGGTACAGGCAGTGGATGGTAGGGACACCAAAAGAATTATTTTCATATTCTAAAACTATTCTCGGTTCGTTTTCAAATAAAAATGCAGAAATAGACTTGAAGCAGACGGAAAAGGGAAAGTAATAAAGTATTATATGAGTTAAATAAATCAGCTAATAAAATCATTTTTTGTTTGTGCCATAGCTATATAAACTGATGGGAATTTGCATAAATTATGAAATGTGGTGGGGAAAGGAGGGGTGGAGGCAGAGAGACAAAGGAAGCTAAATATGGCAGTGAAAAATCTGTGGTTAGGGGGGCAAAGGACAAAGATCTAGCGGGGTTTCAAAAATACTTTAGGCATGGAACCATTAATAACCATTACTTACTTCCATCATGTAATTGCAAAGAAACTGAATGATTCACTAATATAATCTAATACCATTATATGATGCAGTGGTTCCTCTAAAATATCTAAATTTAACTATGAATAAACATGAAATTTGCAGGCTGCAATAACTTAACATCAGATGGCATTAAAGGAAACTGGCTAATTGAATATTATGATGGCTGATTGGGAGAGACTGTGGAGGAGAGGTATTAATTTTACTGCATGTAATGCTCTGAAAGAAAATGTAATGAAAATGATTTATAGGTGGTATTTAACCCCAGTCAAGCTAGCAAGAATCTATCATCTGCAAGACAACAAATGTTGGAAGTGTGAAAAGACCGAAGGAACATTTTACCACATGTGGTGGACCTGCCCAAGGATGAAGGCCTTCTGGGAAACAATATATAATGAATTGAAAAAGGTGTTTAAATACACGTTTATTAAGAAACCAGAGGCCTTCTTACTTGGAATGGTCAACCAGGAGTTGTCCAAAGACGATCACACTTTGTTTATGTATGCCACAACAGCAGCAAGGATCCTAGTTGCGAAATATTGGAAGACAAAGGACTTACCAACCATCGAGGAATGGCAGATGAAGATGATGGAGTACCTGGAAATTGCCGAGCTGACCGCGAGACTCCGTGACCAGGGGGAGGAGGTGGTGGAAAGAGAGTGGGGGAAATTTAGACAATATGTTAAGAAATGAATCGTTTTATATAAGTATTTAATAGCTAGGAAGTAATTAAATAGTTTTTAGCATTTAGGTTCATAAAGTTGAAATAAGATAAGTTAGAGAAACAGGATGTATGTTTTAAAAGATAAAGTGATTATAAGAAGTAAGATAATATTGAAGTATAAGATTTGTACAGTATAATTATAATGGGAATAGGATAATATAAGTATGTACAAGAGAAAAATGAGGGAATTAGTGAGGAATATGAAAAGGAAGTGCTATAAAGGTTATAACAATGAAAAGTGAGAAGGGAGGAGGGGGAGGAAGCCAATGGACAATGTTAAGAAATAAGTTTGTAAGGAATTATGTGGTAGGTGTTTTGTTTTGTAGATGTTGTTGTCTTGTTTTGTTCTGTTTTGCTGTGTTATGTTAATGTGTTTATTTTTTGTGTATAAAATTCAATAAATATAAATTTAAAAAAAAAAAAAAAAAAATAAAGGAAACTGGCTAATTGAGCTAAAATCCTAAAAACTGGAGAAGTTCCAGTGGAGAGATAGGGAAACTTATGTGCCAATATTAAGATCCAAATGGGATGGTGCAATTATCGGCTAATTAGTAAGATAGCAATGCTAGTCAGAACAATGCAAAAAAACTAACACAGTAGCCAATTAAGATGCCGTTAAAGCAGAGCCATTATGTACAATGCTTTTCAAGTGAAAATCAAAGTAATTAATTATGTTTATATGTATTTAAATCTGAGGGCACAAACCACAGGGAAAATCTTCTGCACAAGTTCCTTGGTATAAGCTAGGTAAAGGTAAAGGGACCCCTGACCATTAGGTCCAGTCGTGTCCGACTCTGGGGTTGCAGCGCTCATCTCGCTTTATTGGCCGAGAGCCGGCATACAGCTTCCGGGTCATGTGGCCAGCATGACTAAGCCGCTTCTGGCGAACCAGAGCAGCGCATGGAAACGCCGTTTACCTTCCTGCCGGAGCGGTTCCTATTTATCTACTTGCACTTTGACATGCTTTCGAACTGCTAGGTGGGCAGGAGCTGGGACCGAGCAACGGGAGCTCACCCCGTCGCAGGGATTCGAACCGCCGACCTTGTGATCAGCAAGCCCTAGGCTCTGTGGTTTAACCCACAGCGCCACCTGTAATCTTCAATATTTTCAGACCTGAGACCCATCTTTAACCTAAGCATGGACCAGGGGACCTGTTTTCTTATTTTGTTTAACCATGCATGGTAGTGGTGCTGCTGATCAGGCTGCAACCCAGTAGCAGGTCCTGTCCGATCAGTTGAAGGGTCCCACCAGTTCGATAAGCCACAGGGTTCTCAGTCGAGGGGCTTTAGCCGTATGATTCTGGGACTCTTATCTGCACCACCACGGCATCAAGCTAGAGAAGGAACTGCAGTGCCATCGTGGCAGATGGCCAAAGGATGGTACTTTGAAACCCTGCTTCCACTTTCTACAGGTTCCGGCCACATTGCCTTGAAGCTTTCCTGGAGACTCTTATTTATGCCTTAACCACTCTGCTGGATTGTCGGTGAAGACCCAACTCGGACACCATGCAATATTCTTAAGTGGTTCCTTGCTGTTGTTGTTGTTGTTGAAGCAATGATTCTTCAACATCAACTTCGTTGGACTGGTCATGTTGTGCAGATGCCTGCTTATTGCGTGTCAAGGTCCCCAAGCCACCCCCCTAAATAACTCACACTACCCACTGTAATTTAAGTTTAAGGTTTTTGGCATGATTTTGGCCACAACTTTTATTAAAATACAAAAATGTGAGTGGTTGCTTAGGCATTGGTTCCAACTAGCTGCCCCCTCGTGGGGGCAGACTGACATCCGCCCGGTTAGCGGAAGTCAGTAAAGGGAAAACACTTTGGGGAGAGAATGGGGGTCAGGGGCCCGGGCCCTCGCCTCTCCCCAAATGTTCCCAGGGGCTCTTGCGTGGCCCTGGCCCCCTACCGTGGGATACGGACAAAAGCATGATGAGCCCCTGGATTCCTTTAATGGTATTCCCCGAGCAGCAGCATTGGAGAGGCAGGCACAGCCAACCACATCCCCTCCACCAACCAAATTCATAACCAATGCCTAACCGCAACCTTACAAGTTGTGACTAATTGCTACGCAGTAGGTGAAAACCAAATGGCAACAGCCAATCAGCCAGATGGAAAAATTCCTACCAGGCCCCTGCCCCAAAAGCAGACGACCCCATGACAGGCATAGCAAGGTCAACGCACAAGCCTAAATAAAGGGAGGGAGGGCGGGTGATCCGATGCACGCAGCAAAGAGGACCGCGTGCTGCTTGCACTGGGAATATATAACCTCTGAGCTGTCCATAAAAAATTGCTACATAACATTCTCCCCAGCAACCGGCAGGGCCCAATCACCTGCCATGGTCATCTATCCTAACCCGCCCAGCAACAGTGGGGTGACTTGTTAGCCCCCACCGCAACACGTGCTCTCCATGAAGGAGAACCCGCTTTGTCTTCCAAAGCAACTACTCTATTCCGAACTTAAAAATGGAAAGCGTCATGCTGGTGGGTCAACAAAAGAGGTTTAAAGACTGTCTCAAGGCAAATTTTTAAAAATGTAGTATGAATACCAACAATTGGGAAACACTTGCCTGCGAGTGCTCCAATTGGAGAACAGCCTTTACCAAAGGTGTCATGGGCTTTGAAGACACTCAAACTCAGGATGCAAGAGAGAAACGTGCTAAGAGGAAGGCACGCTTGGCAAATCCACACCGTGATCAACTCCCGCCCGGAAACCAATGTCCCCACTGTGGAAGGACGTGTGGATCCAGAATAGGCCTCCACAGTCACTTACGGACTCATTGTTAATGTGTTTATGGAAGACAATCTTACTCGGCTACAAGTGATTGCCAAACA
Source organism: Darevskia mixta (assembly GCA_034641385.1). Taxonomy (NCBI): domain Eukaryota; kingdom Metazoa; phylum Chordata; class Lepidosauria; order Squamata; family Lacertidae; genus Darevskia; species Darevskia mixta. The sequence goes on from JAWWNH010000011.1 coordinate 25,550,841, forward strand.
AGAAGAAGACTACTATTTCTACCCTACTCATCTGACTGGGTTGCCCCAGCCACTCTGGGTGGTTTCCAACAGATATAAAAACATAATTAAACATTAAGAAAGTTCCATATGCAGGGCTGCCTTCAGATGGCTCAGGGGTCAGATAACTCCATACCCTCCAATATTTCTCTGATCAAAACAGGGACGTCCTAAGGAAAAGCGGGACATTCCAGGATCAAATGAGAAACCAGGACGGCTTCTGTAAATCTGGGACTGTTGCTGGAAAATAGGGACACTTGGAGGGTCTCTGACTTTCCGGTTAATCATGCGCTACACCAGACTCACAGAGAACATCAGAACAGTTGCTTTATCAAACAGAGGATAAACAGGACTAGCTCAGAGGCCAGTCTACACAGAACTGAACTGGTGGAGGGCTGAAACACACAATATAAATCCCACCTAATATGTCATAGGAGGAGCAACAGTTGCAGTCTATCTCCTTCAAGCATAGGAGTCAACTCCAGGGGCTGTGGGGCCTTCAGCCCCCAAAATAAAATATTTGAGGGGGCTGGCCCCCCACAAAGTTTATGGACATTCCCATTCAAATTGTGTGCGTGCGCTGTGTCATGTGATCAATTATATGGGGCAGGGCTTACCTGGGCCCCCACAATATTTTATTCAAGTTGGCACCCCTGCCTTCAAAGAAGAAGAAGAGTTTGGATTTGATATCCCACTTTATCACTACCCGAAGGAGTCTCAACGCTGCTAACATTCTCCTTTCCCTTCCTCCCCCACAACAAACACTCTGTGAGGTGAGTGGGGCTGAGAGACTTCAAAGAAGTGTGACTAGCCCAAGGTCACCCAGCAGCTGCATGTGGAGGAGCGGAGACGCGAACCCGGTTCACCAGATTACGAGTCTACCACTCTTAACCACTACACCACACTGGCTCTCTCCCTTGGCACACCATATACCATGTTTGTTTGCTTGCTTAAAATATTGTAAGTCGCTTTGAGTTGCTGTGGCAAAAAAAGAGCAGCTAATAAATGTAATAAATAATACCGCAGCGGCTCAGGAAGCCAACAGGATCCCACTTAGTCTTGCTGACTTTAGGTTGGCTCTGGTTGGTCGGCGCAACATGTCACTCATTAGAGATAGAGCTACTCCCACTCTGCCCCTCCTACCTTAGCTGCTCATTTGTCTGCAAGCACTTGAACAGCCTTCCAGTGAACTTCCTGTTGGTTTGTGCTCTGATTTTGCACCCTTTGACATTCAGTGTGCATATTCATTTTAGCCGTAATACGAAAGGCTGCAATGTAAGGATTGATTTCATGGAAATAAGAACCTTGTCAAATTTCCTTTCATTTTTACTTCTGTGTGTGTGGAGGCTGCAGGTCTGGATGATAAATATAACTGTGTTGACATATCAGATTAGAAACCTATCTATCCATACGCACATTAATTTTCAAGGAAGTTCCAGCGGAGTCAATGGGACTTGCTTCTAATTAAGCATGCTTAGAGTTGAGTCATAAATTATTTGAGTTTAGCACACTGTGAAATTCTCATGAAGAATTAGTACTGTTGGTGGCAGATAATGCAACCTGTACAAATCAAGAACTACAAAGCTGGTTGTCGCAACCCGTATTTTTGAAGTGGGACCTATAATAAAATGTTGCAGTGTGGAGAAGAAGAAGAAGAAGAAGAGTTTGGATTTGATATCCCGCTTTATCACTACCCGAAGGAGTCTCCAAGCGGCTAACATTCTCCTTTCCCTTCCTCCCCCACAACAAACACTCTGTGAGGTGAGTGGGGCTGAGAGACTTCAGAGAAGTGTGACTAGCCCAAGGTCACCCAGCAGCTGCATGTGGAGGAGCGGAGACGCGAACCCGGTTCACCAGATTACGAGTCTACTGCTCTTAACCACTACACCACACTGTATTTCCCTTAGTAAGGACTGCATGCTTAAAAAGCTCAAGACCAGCTACCAACCAGCGATGTATTCCACACGGACCCCATCCTGGTTTGCTGCCTGCCTGCCTCCCCTCCCTATAGACAATCAGCGTCATGTGCCCATTGAGCATATTTAGGCCCCTTAATTGTTTATACTTCTGCAAAAGTTGGCGTTTTCCTGAGCCCGGTGATACCTTACTCTTGTGCGTGGATGACTGCAGAAGGATCCACAATGGGCAAAAGAGTTTGCCATTAGTCTATACATTAGTGTGTGTATATTGTGTACCTAATCCCCACTAGAAGAAAGCTGCAGCCTCCATAACCAACTGTTTAGAGATGGGAAAGGTTGGATTTAATCACCACTCAGCCCTCAGACCCAGGTGGCGCTGTGGGTTAAACCACAGAGCCTAGGGCTTGCTGATCAGAAGGTTGGCAGTTCGAATCCCTGCGACGGGGTGAGCTCCCGTTGCTCGGTCCCAGCTCCTGCCCACCTAGCAGTTCGAAAGCACGTCAAAGTGCAAGTAGATAAATAGGTACCGCTGCAGCGGGAAGGTAAACGGCTTTTCCGTGCGCTGCTCTGGTTTGCCAGAAGTGGCTTAGTCATACTGGCCACATGACCCGGAAGCTGTACGCCTGCTCTCGGCCAATAAAGCAAGATGAGCGCCGCAACCCCAGAGTCGGACACGACTGGACCTAATGGTCCCTTTACCTTTACAGCCCTCTTCACTTGCACATTTTTGGATTGGACTTTTGTATATTAATTGGGATACAAGAAACAGGACCAAAGATGAGGTATTTGTGCATGGGCACTGATAAAATTGTTACAGGGCTGGGTCCTATAGAAGAATGCTAAAAAAACAAAAACCCAAACAGAGGAAACATTTTATTTGATCCTTTAAAAGAAAATTTGAATTGCTACCCCAAATTTGTTAGCCTACATCCTATAGGCTTGGAGGAGATCATGCTAGGTTTTTTAACTCAAGGCACGTTAGCAGTAACTTTTTTTAGCAGCACGCACCACAGTCTCTAGAAACCGGTATCAACAAGAGTGAGAAAGACTGGTGAACGTATTGGCAGCCGGCAGCATTCCTAAGGTCATTTCCATGAAAGGGCAGGCAAAGAAATGGGATTAACTTCTGAGCAATGAATGGTGTAACACTCAGGTGTGAGTCAGCTTCAATCCAAATACTTCACCTTAACTGGGCTGTACATCTGGTTTACAGGTAAAAAGTATGTCCTCCTAAAAGTGTAGCTTCAGCCTCCTGCAAGTAAAGGGTTCTGATAAACAGTATCAGAAACACTGGTAGGAAGTTTGCTTAGTGTTATGTACTGAGTTGAATAGGATCCAAAATACAGGAGTCTGATTGGTCCTAGAACAATAGGATTCAGAATGGAGCAGTCTGAATGGTCCTAGAACAATAGGATTCAGAATGCAGCAGTCTGATTGGTCTGCAGGAGTCACCCAATCCAGCTCCAGGGGGAAGTGAATCCGCAACCTGATTGGCCTACAGGAATATCCTGGAATTAGCCAATCACGTGGGGCCCATTGTGTAAATAATGTATATAAAGCAGACGTTCTGGGGAAACATTCATTCCTCGCTACTATGAGCTGAATAAAGAGCATGAAATCCACACTCTACTCCGAGTATATTTCACTTAGGCTGTTGTATGCATAAAAGTTAGCCTAACAATTTCTGTCATTCTAAAACCGGTGACATTTATCATAGAAATTGTTATGTGTATTAGCCATGATATAACAGTTCACCCTACCTGTATGGCCTAAAATTTCTTTTTATTAATAATATTTTATTCTTTTTTCCCCATATAGACAATTGCATTTGTTACATTGGAATTATATTCCAAATCAACAAAACTAGTGACTTTCCCGCTCAGCCAACATCTATGTTTATAACCCAAATTACATACAATTGTGTTTTAAGGTTCTGTCTTATCTAATTTCATCCTCTCTAACATGTTTCTTAATATATTCTGCTGTTTTCTTACACTTCAAAACCCAGCTGTGGTCTTCGCATGTAGGAAATAACTTTAATATAGACTAGAAATGGTTTCCAGTCTTCTTTAAAAGATTCTAAATTTATATCTTTTAGCAGTGCTTGTCAATTTTGCCATCTCTGCATATTCCAAGGTTTTTCATCAACCAGTCTTCCTTTGAGGGTGTTCTCCCCTCCTTCCATTTCTGAGCAAAGAGAATCCTTGCTGCTGTAGTCACATACATAAATACCGTCTAGTATCCCCAGCAGGAGGGATTATGGCCTCTTGGGAAAAGTCACTTTTAATTTTTTCTTAATTTCATTATATATCATGTCCCCAAAGGGTATGGCCTAAACTTTCAATTAAGCATTTTTTTTTTACTTCCTGGACAGATTTATTTTTAAATGTCCAAATTAAGTGGCACTGCACTGTTCAGGTAACGCTATAGTGAAGCCTATAGTTTTATACTCAGATAAAAGTGCTCCTGAACGCAGTGTATCGTATCACACACACCCCACTTCAAAAAGAGCTTCTAGAATCTCTACCCACTATTTCCATAGTGACGGCATGTGTTGAACACAGTGTTCCATTGTACCAGCCTATTCGTGCCTAAGATTAAAACAAGCATTGTTTAATTTGTCAATGTCATGAAGATGGCAACTGGGCGGAAACATGTTTGGCAGGGTCTGCCATTTTCACAAGCAGGAATATGGGAACAGGCTAAGAAAGTGGCCAATTTTAACTTCAACCCGTTTGAAGGGTATGGATTGCTTAATAAAGTACAGGTGTAAAATTCTTCCCACCTACATGATGTGTTTCTTACATAGACCTCTGTTGATTGATTGACCAATCTATGGAAAATAATTCTGAGAGTATAAAAGAGGCAGAAATGAAGATCAACCATTTGTTCAAGCCTGCTGTACCTGACAGTGACTAGCTGGAAATAGAATACAGTGGCATAATGTCTAGATGTTTGCTCTTCAGCTAAATCTTGTTGTAGAATCCATTGCTAGGGAGATCAGGAAAGGTGAGCTGATTTGCTGTGTAGCTGTGAGTTTTCCTCTGTATAGTTAGTTGCAAGTCTCCCTGCTATGTACAAGGCCTGACTTATTGATTGATTGATTTAAAAACAACCCTCTGCAGCTTTTCACACAAACAGTGCCATTTTTGCTCAGTGACGTGTTGCAAGGACATTTCTCTCTGGAGTCTGCAATATTTAGGTGACTTTGCTAACAATTACATGATGTGAAATCCTCACACTACAGGTTGCCTTGCCTACTCCCGTTCATTGGCTGCCACTTGCAGAGGAAGGGAATCTCACAACGCAATGATGTCATGTCCTCCATTCATCCCTGGGTGTTATGAGGGAGACAGAATGAGCAAGATATGTGGCAGCTCTTGTAATGTCTAATTCTGTTCCCAGTCTTTCCACTACTTCTTGGCAAAACCCACTTGGATCTCATCCTCTGCCTCCCACTCTTTAGCAAATAGTTAGCCTCCTTCTCTGGCAATGGCTGGCAAGTGCTTCGAGGCTTGCTTGGAAAGTTCTTCCAGTGCCACCTTGCCCAAATCGTGCTACATGGAATAATTGATCTATAATCCAGCAGGGAAAGCAAATTTGTCAGGCCACATTTTGGCAAGACTTCATCTTAAACCTCCAGTGTCCCCCTGGTGGCTGCTTTGAGCATAAAGGGAAGTACAGTCTTCCCTTCCTCTCCAAAGCAATTACTCCGGTGGGGATTTCCACCGCATATTTCGCCATGTAGGCATATAATATGAGAGATATGACAAAATGTTAAACTTTACACATTATGCTGTAATGCTAGTTTTATTTATGACCTGCAGGTTCGTTCCTAACAACAGAGGCCTCCAGCACAGATTTGAACTTTTCAACCACTTTCTCAGACAGAACAAGAAGCCAAGATACAGAACAAGAAGCCAAGATACAGAACAGGAAGCCAAGATACAGAACCAAAGCCCAGAATGAAAAATGTGGAACAGCACTACCTATTGATTGAAGGTGCCAGTGAGGTGCTGTGAGCTACTACTCCCATCAGCCAACCTGACTGAGGCTGATAGGAGTTGTAGTCCAAATCATCTGGAGGAAACCAAGATGGTGGTTGAAGTGTGGGTTCCCACAAGGCAAGACACAATGATAACAGGAAGAACCTTGATTGAACTAACGGAACTGGACAACAGGGGCAAAGCAACTGCTTATATACATTCCTGAAGGCCTGGGCCACTCCCACTTCCAACGTGATTGGCTGTCTAAACTTCCAAGCTGCGAATCACAACTCAGAGTTTAAGGGCCAATGGCAGAGGCCCAAATCCTGAAATGTTCTGTGATTGGATATCATGTATCAAATCAGAACACAGGAGCTCAGCATCCTTAGTCCAGACTCAAGCTTAGGCAAACACAGACTACTGAATATATAATAGTGGTAGCTGCTTTAGGAGCTACCAACTGAATCAGCAAATATTCAAGCATTTTCAAACATGACTTTGCCCAATCATCCTTCTGGCGTAGGTAACAACAGGCCTACTTTTCTGGATTACACAAGGCATCTGGCTCTAACTTAGACCTTTCTGCCCTCACTTCTGCCCACAAACAAATCCGTTTGTTGGCTTGGAAAAGCCAAACTGTGCATGCTCAAAAATCACTTTGGGCCCTACCAGATGTCTTCTTTTATTGTGCATTCATGACTATTTGTGCTCATAATGGAATCGGGAAAGTTATGCATGATTCCACTTTCAATACATTTTGCAATTCCAAGTATTTCAAGGCAGTCATACTGCTTCATTCCCAATCAGTGATTGTCCTGTAGCTTTCCGTAACACACGTTCCAGTTCATTTTCCGCCCAGCTTTTGTTGTGCTGTAGTGACAGATTGACCTTCCAGACAGTGGTAATGCAGTAACATTGGGGGAGCATCCCAGAACAACTGATAAAGCAGAATGCACTATCATTGCATCCTGGAGAGAAGTGACTAGTGGGGTGCCACAGGGTTCTGTCTTGGGCCCAGTCTTATTCAACATCTTTATCAATGACTTGGATGATGGGCTTGAGGGCATCCTGATCAAGTTTGCAGATGACACCAAATTGGGAGGGGTGGCTAATACCCCAGAGGACAGGATCACACTTCAAAATGACCTTAACAGATTAAAGAACTGGGCCAAGGCAAACAGGATGAATTTTAACAGGGAGAAATGTAAAGTACTACACTTGGGCAAAAAAAAATGAAAGGCACAAATACAGGATGGGTGACACCTGGCTTGAGAGCAGTACAAGTGAAAAGGATCTAGGAGTCTTGGTAGACCACAAACTTGACATGAGTCAACAGTGTGATGCAGCAGCTAAAAAAGCCAATGCAATTCTGGGCTGCATCAATAGTATAGCATCTAGATCAAGGGAAGTAATAGTACCACTGTATTCCGCTCTGGTCAGACCTCACCTGGAATACTGTGTCCAGTTCTGGGCACCACAGTTCAAGAAGGATACTGACAAGCTGGAACGTGTCCAGAGGAGGGCAACCAAAATGGTCAAAGGCCTGGAAACGATGCCTCATGAGGAACGGCTTAGGGAGCTGGGTATGTTTAGCCTGGAGAAGAGAAGGTTAAGGGGTGATATGATAGCCATGTTCAAATATATAAAAGGATGTCATATAGAGGAGGGAGAAAGGTTGTTTTCTGCTGCTCCAGAGAAGCGGACACGGAGCAATGGATTCAAACTACAAGAAAGAAGATTCCACCTAAACATTAGGAAGAACTTCCTGACAGTAAGAGCTGTTCGACAGTGGAATTTGCTGCCAAGGAGTGTGGTGGAGTCTCCTTCTTTGGAGGTCTTTAAGCAGAGGCTTGACAGCCACCTGTCAGGAATGCTTTGATGGTGTTTCCTGCTTGGCAGGGGGTTGGACTGGATGGCCCTTGTGGTCTCTTCCAACTCTATGATTCTATGATTCTATGAATGACATGTTGCAGAATACACACACAAAACCCCACCAGTCAAGAAGGGCCCTTTATCATCCAGTAGAGTAAGATAGCTCTTGCATACAAGTTGTTAATTTCCTCTTCTATATCCGAGGGGTCATGCAAGAGAGCCAGCCCTGATCCTGCTGCCACCAACCCTGCTTCAAGGCAACAATGCAAGCTTCATGTCTCTTAAATTGGTGATTTAATTTTACTGCAGTGCAACAACATCAACATCCGCTCTTCTCTCCCAGCCAGGCTAGGTGGAGAGAAAAAACTCTGTTACCCAGTCTGAAAGACAGCAAAATCAATTACCCGATGGACTAAATAGAAAGGCAATGCACACAAAACAATGGCCATTTTAAACATTTCCTGCCTCGAGTCCAGTTAGCTCAATGTTATATTCCAGGCACCCCCAAACTTTGGCCCTCCAGATGTTTTGGACTACAATTCCCATCATCCCTGACCACTGGTCCTGTTCGCTAGGGATCATGGGAGTTGTAGGCCAAAACATCTGGAGGGCCGCAGTTTGGGGATGCCTGTTATATACTCTGGCAGGCAATGGCCCTGTAAGGTCTCAGAAGGACTGTTGGGACATTGCAACCAATTTAATACGCAGCCTCCGCTTTTCATATGCTGCTGGGCAATTGCTCTGCACAGCTATGGATCTTTACTGCTGTGGGTATCTGTGGTGGCACAGGGCAAATGGCTTATTTCATTTATTTATTAAATTTATATACCACCTTTTCTTCCAAGGAGCTCCAAGGATGGTGTACATGGTCTTCCCCATTTCATCTTGTGATGTAGGTTAGCTTGAGAGACAGTAATTGGTCCAGGGTCATCCAGTGAGCTTCATGGCTGAGTGGAGATTTGAAACCTGGTAACTTTCCTTCCACAGGGCTAGAGCTCTTTTATTCTGACCAAAGGCAGAGAAAACCATATTAGGATTCTTAAGGGTTTTTTTGCAGCTGGCTAGTAAGAAGAAACAGCCTTAGAGTGCTGTTACCTTCAGAGGACTGGTAGGACCATGACTTTGCCTTTTCACTAGTAAACGGTGAAACAGTCTTGAAATTAGGGCAGCCACTTACACATTGCCCAGACAGAGTAAACACAGCTCAAACAACAATAACAACAAGAAGAGCACACATTTCCTTAACCTTTGCATATGCTAACATATGGATAGAAGCAAGCTGATATAAATAATTGCTGTAATTTAAATGGGAATACATCTCACTATAGTGGGGAAGACCATGAGCAGGGGACTGGTATGGTGGCGGCTATGCAGGGGCAGCTTCAAGGCTCTTGCTAATCTCCATCCTTAGGACTCCTGATCATCAAGCTAGACTTGAACAAATTTAACTAATTTCAGAGCTTTCTCTTCCAATGGGGTTTCACAAATCCATATGAAGAAATATTATAATCAAGCCTTCAAGCCACAAATGAGCAGGAGAGGAGCTTAATCAGGGTAAAGCAAATCCCTCTCCCCGAAAGACAGAGAAGCTTTCCCCAGTGACTTTGTTCAGTACATTGTGTGAATAATGGGATATAAGAAAGAGATGATAAGTGACATCTTCTGGCTAATGCACCAATCATTATCCTGCCTTTTAATAATATAATTGAAGGCTGATAGCAAGCCACCTTTTATTTCTGTTCAACACACTCGAAATGATTTGCTTTCTGTATTGATTTTGTGGCTGCTTTGGCTTATTTATCATCCTTTTGCACAATTTTTCAGTCGTTATATCTAATGCTTCTGGTTGTCTCCCCCCCCACCGCCTCCCAATTTGTTCTTTCCCAATTTTATCTCTGATTCGCGATGATGTCCTTGTGTCTTCCCACAGGACCAATGAGGCTTCCGTGCTTTCCAAGGTACAATTTTGTGGGGCAGAGTTATCTTGGTAGCTCCCAGTGGGAGTAAGGCATGGATGTGCAATCATCTGACATCAGTAAAGTACCAGGGCATTCCTAAGATTCAACTGCTTTGCTGCTCTATGTTGGGGAAGCAATGAGAAAGAGAACATTGAGGAAAATGGCACCCTTTTATGCTGGATTAATGAATTTGAGATATATGAGCATCCTCTGGTTTTCTCTTCTGTGTCACCACTGCAGGTTAAATAGGACACGGGTGGCGCTGTGGTCTAAACCACTGAGCCTTTTGGGCTTGCCAATCAGGAGGTCGGTGGTTTGAATCCCTGTGATGGGGTGAGCTCCCGTTGCTCTGTCCCAGCTCCTGCCAACCTAGCAATTCGAAAGCGTGCCAATGCAAGCAGATAAATAGGTACCACTGTGGAGGGAAGGTAAACGGCGTTTCCGTGCACTCTGACACACACTCTTCACGGTGACCCATACGCCAAAAGCAGTTTAGTCATACTGGCCACATGTCCGGAAAGCTGTCTGTGGACAAACGCCAGCTCCCTCGGCCTGAAAGCGAGATGAGAGCCGCAACCCCATAGTCGCCTTTGACTGGACTTAACCGTCCAGGGGTCCTTTATCTTTACCTTAAAGTGCAATGTCGAATGCAAGAGCCCTGTGCGAAGAACTAGGAAAGGAGGGGACAGAGTATCAGGGCTGACTCTAGGTTTGAGCAGGATGGGGGGGGGGAGCTGGGCAAAGTCTTTAGCAGTGGGCATCTGGGTTAAGGCGCCATTTTAATCTCTCACAGTGCCCCAAAGCTAAGGACGTCAGAGAATTCTGACATAAACCAGAGTGGAATTTACCAGTGATCGCTTACTCAGCCCATGTCTGAAACCGAAATCAACTCAAATCAGCTGTTGTTGTGTTTAGTCTGCAAATGATATTTAATTGATTGTGTGTCCCCCTCCACTATTTTGCATTGTGTTTCCTTTGCAATGAAATGAATGGGGTGGAATAATTCAACGACAACAACATTTATTCAGTTAAAGGTAGATAGCCTTTATTCAGTTAAAGGTAGATTAATTACATAAATGTAATTTATGTAATTACATAAATGTAATTACATAAATTACATTTATGTAATTAATCACATCATGAGCCTGGATAGCTCTGCTGGTTAGGGCATGATGCTTGCAGGTTCGATCCCTGTATGGGACAGCTGCAGGTTCCTGCATTTGCAGGGGGCTGGACTAAATGATCCTAAGGGTCCCTTCCAACCTGACAATTCTATGATTCTAAGTTATATAATTTTGCCGCAGCAGAAAGTGAGACAGATACCTACATCAGTCGTCTCATGTCAAACGTTAAAAAGATTCTACAGCCTGAAAAAGGAATGTACTTTTGTAAACCAAGAAAATCTTTAATAAAAATTATCATTAAAAAAATAGAAGAAACCGTGCTACAGGTGAGATATACAGGGCAGAACAGAAAACAATGCCTTCTTACATCCCAACCTGGAGTGACACTATGAAGAAGACATTGTGGGAAATTTAGATGGAGGCTAGGCCCACCTTCCTAGGGCTGCTGGGAATTCTGGAATATATTTAAAATGGAACTGTTATGTATTCAGTGGTCTGTGTTTGCCTGAGCTTGAGTCTGGACCAAGGATTCTGAGCCCCTGTGTTCTGATTCGATACATGATGTCCAATCAAAGAACAGTTCAGGATTTGTGCCTCTGCCATTGGCCCTTGAACTCTGAGTCGTGATTCGCAGCTTGGAAGTTTAGACAGCCAATCACATTGGGAGTGGGAGCGGCCCAGGCTTTCAGGAATGTATATAAAGCAGTTGCTTTGCCCCTGTTTCCCGGTTATGTAGTTCAATAAAGGTTCTTGTTGTTATCACTGTGTCTTGCCTCATGGGAACCCACCTACACTTCAGGAACGTAGGCCAGGCATCAGTGTTGGGTCCTGCTGGGGCCTTGGCAGTTGCTCAAGGATGCCAGTTGTTGATGCTGGCCTTGCAAAGAAAGATTCGGATGATACGGCGCTATGGCCATGCCTGTACAATCACATATATTAGATGTTTGTTCCAGTCACAAAAATGAGGTAAAAATTTCTAGGTGTTTTAAATGGCTGTGCCTTAGGATAGCTGGCCATGGAACTAACCAGAGAGGACTTAATACTGAGTGGCAACAAGGATCTGGTGCAAGTTGTAAGTGTTGCAGAACTGACTGGGAACAGTGACCATAGTGTTGCCAAAATTAACATACTGTACATGTAGGTAGATAATTGCCAAGAGAAACCTAAGTCAGTCACATTTGACTTCAAAAAAAAAGGAAGCTCCCCTCAAATGGTGGTGGAAAGAGAAAGCGAAGAGGGTCAAATCTCTCCAGAATGCTTGGGGGTTGTTCAAAATCACAATAACAGAATGCATAACCGCAGATCAAGAAAGGTACTATCAGGGCCAAGAGGATGCCACTGTGATTAATGAGCAGAGAAGGAAGCTATAAGAGGGAAGAAGGATTTCTTCAGAAAATGGAAGTCGTGTCCAAATGAGGAGAACAAACTTTGGCAAAAGAAATGCAAGCAGACAATAAGGAATGCAAAATGAACCAAGAAAAAAACAAACAAAAAAATGAGCACATCACTAAAAACATAAAAACCACCACCACCAAAAATCTTTAAATACATTAGAGACAGGAGATCAGGTAGGGATGTGGTTGGACCTTGGATAACGAGTCAGATGTGTGCTGAAGGAGGAAAAGGAGATTGCAGATTGCAAAGAAGCTGAATACATTATTGGCATTTCAGGAAAAGATGTAGGGTAGATACCCTGTACCTGGACTCAGTTTCTCAAGTCTGAGGAACTGCGGCAAACAGTGGTGAAAAGATATGACGTTCTAGGCCTTACTGAGAAAAACTGACAAATCACCACATCCAGATGGCATGCACCTGGGAGTTATTAAAGAACTCCAATGTGAAATTGTTGCTCTTCTAACAAAATATGTAGCTTGTCCCTAAGACAAGCCTCCATATTTGAAGTCTGAAAAGTGGCAAATGTAACACCGGTTTTTAAAAAAGGGACCCAGATGGGATCAAGGAAATTTACAGGCTAGTTAGCTGAACTAGGAAAACTGGTGGGAAGCATTATTAAAGATGGGATTAGCAGGCCTATAGAAGAGCTAGCCTTTCTGAAACACAACAACATGACATCTGTAAATGAAAGCCCTGTCGCGCTAACCTCTCTGAGTTCTTTGACAGTGTCAACAAGCATATAAATAGAATTGATCTAGTCAGTGCTTTTTTCTGGGGGTACGCAGGGGTACCCATACCCCTAAACATTTTGTGAATCTAAGTTTGGCCTCATTGAGGCCAATTTCAATATGAATAGGAAAATGAAAGTACCCCTAAACATTTAATTTTTTTAAGAAAAAAAGCACTGGATCTAGTCAACTTTGTGAACCTATAAAATGTTTTTGTACCTCACCAAAGATTCCTGAGCAGTCATGAATAAGAGGAGAGGCTGGAATACAGATCAGTAACTGGTTAATGACTAGGAAGCAGAGAGTAGAAATAAATGGAAAGATCTTCCAATGGATGAGTCCCCCAAGCTCGGTACTGAGGGTTTAAACTCAGTTTTCATTCAGGTTCTGCTTTCCAGAGGCTATAACACGCACATGGCTCTGCCCAGCTGATGACAAAGAGTAGGGTGATCAAATGTGAGGAGGCGGTCCTTAACAAATCCTGGTCTAAACCATTTAGAGCTAAAATAGGGATAAAAGCAATACTTCGCATTACACCTGACAGCAATGAAGGTGGTAAAAAAAACAGAGAAACGTGTTCCAAAGAATTAAGTGAATGATTACGTATTTTCAAACTAGCTAGAGGAAAGCTGAGATTAAATATTCCCAGTTTCTGGCTGTCAAATTCTCTCACCTACTGGGCACACATGAGGTCCATAAATAGAACAGTGTATCCATGGCAATGGGGAGTTCATTTTCTCCTAACAAACTGGTAACAAATCACTTAACTTTTTTTATTTCTTTAAATATTGCAATTCAACACTCAGCATTTATACCACACTTTAGAGAGTTCAAAGCACTTTCACACACATTATCTCAGAAATTTCTCCCGTGGCCAATTCAGCATTTTATTCCTGTTTTGCAAATGGGGGAGGTGAGGATGAGACTGAGCTTAGAGAATAGCAGGTGGCAGCTGAGGGGAGTTGGGTGGGACCTTTATAGGTCCAGCTATCCTTTGTCAACAACAAATTGTTGCTGTTTTTGTGTGTTCATTATATGCTATATGGTAATTCATGGACCTAATGGGTATCTAAAGCCATTTGCACATAACAAAATATGTGTTTTATCAAATTAATTGTTGAACTGAAATACTGTTAAGAAGTATATTAATAGTGAAATACAATTAAGAAGTATATTAATAGTGAAATAATTATTAAGCTCTAACTTAAAATGATTGGGGGCCCATTACTTACATCACAGGAGCCTACACAACACAAAACACTGTTGCTGTGAGTAGGTTTTAATTTATTTGTTTTTTATCTTATATTTTGGAAATGTACATCCAGTTTTTTTCCTTTAAATTTTTTTGGGGGCCCCCAAGAAAGTGGGGCCCTAAGCTATAGCTTTGCTGACACCTTGCCCCACTCATTCCCCCACCCCAGCTAATGAGGCTTGTTCAGGTACTGCAGATCAGTGACTTAGATGGTAAAGAAAAATCTCTACCTACTTCACAGCAGTAGTGTTCAGCAACCATCAGGGTTTAGCCTGCCCAGAGCTGGAACTAGGGGGCAGGCGGGTATCCTTGAAGGAGGAGCAAGGGGAGTGAAGCCCCACAGCAGCCAGATTTCCATGTTCCTCCTCCTTTGACTCTGAGGAGCTGTCAGACCTAGACGTTCAGATCCAGGGTGATACCAGATGGTTGCCCACGTTCGGGACCAGAGATCTCTATACCAGTTGCCTGAGTCCCTGGCCAGCTTTTAGACCCCATCACCTCTAGGGTCATAGTAGCAGAGAAGATGGCTAGTAAGATAGATGCTTCAGGACTATCCGTGAAATGCTCAGCGCGTGTGAAGTGATGTGGGAGAAATGGGGAGTTCATGTAAGCCCAGATCAGAGCCTGGCCGGAAGCCAGGAAAAGTTGGAGCCAGCAGCTCCTGTATAAGATACGGCTCAGAGCTGCTTCACTGCTGAAGCAACATCTGCCTTAGAGTACCAAGCGCTAGCATAAAGCCTCCTTAAATTAGAGAAATGGGTAGGGAGTATGTTTCTGTTCTCTTTACCCGGAAACTGCAATTAACACCAGACTGGTGACTGGGAGTGGCCGCTGGGACCACATAACACCAGTCCTGAGAGATCTACATTGGCTCCCAGTACGTTTCCGAGCACAATTCAAAGTGTTGGTGCTGACCTTTAAAGCCCTAAACGGCCTCAAAGGCCCTGTATACCTGAAGGAGCGTCTCCACCCCCACCGTTTAGCCCGGACACTGAGATCCAGAGCCGAGGGCCTTCTGGTGGTTCCCTCACTTTGAGAAGCAAAGCTACAGGGAACCATGCAGAGGGCCTTCTCAGTAGTGGCGCCCACCCTGTGGAACGCCCTCCCATCAGAGGTCAAAGAGATAGCCTAAACAACTACATAACATTTAGAAAATATCTGAAGGCAGTCCTGTTTAGGGAAGTTTTTAATCTGTGACATTTTAATGTATTTTAACATTTGTTGGAAGCCGCCCAGAGTGGCTGTAGAGACCCAGCCAGATGGGCGGGGTACAAATAATAAATTATTATTATTATATTATTACCCCGCCCCCCTCTAAGGAAAGCAAATGTACATCCTTTTGTTTCTCTTCTATTTTGCAATCTTAATCCTGACATATTTGCTCATCTCCTCTGAACCTTTCCCATAGGTCAGAGTCTTTCTTAGCACAAGTGAATTCTGGGTTGATTGTGAATTAATATTTATAAAGCAAGTTCCCTGTTGGAACTTACATGTGAAGCAGAACTGGCAAAGGCTAGTTGTTTGGAGTGCCAGTGCGTATATGTGATTTCACAGCGCAACACCATTATGATGTAACTTGATATAATAATAGTTTACACCAGGGGTCAGCAACCTTTTTCAGCCGTGGGCCAGTCCACCGTCCCTCAGACCATGTGGTGGGCTGGACCATTTTTTTTGGGGGGGGGGAATGAACTAATTCCTATGCCCCACAAATAACCCAGAGATGCATTTTAAATAAAAGGACACATTCTACTCATGTAAAAACACCAGACAGGCCCCACAAATAACCCAGAGATGCATTTTAAATAAAAGGACACATTCTACTCATGTAAAAACACCAGACAGGCCCCACAAATAACCCAGAGATGCATTTTAAATAAAAGGACACATTCTACTCATGTAAAAACATACTGATTCCCAGACCGTCCATGGGCCGGATTGAGAAGATGATTGGGCCGCATCTGGCCCACGGGCCTTAGGTTGCCTACCCCTGGTTTACACAGTCATAGTTGCCCCAGTCTGACTAGGAGCATATGGATACAGATGCAGTTTATAAGGAGAATGCATGCACAAATTAGTGTTGATTGAGCAAGTCCACACCTGATCTACTTCCCAGGGCTAAGCTCATCTAGCCCCAGTTGTACGCTCTCAGTAACAATGATGATCACCTATCTGTTTAGGATGAGGAGCAAGCGGGGGGTGGGGTTTTTTTTTTTTAATCTCTTCCCTTCCACACGGAACAGCTGATTGGGTCTACCACAAGTATCTGACTGGGGCTTTGTGCACCCCCAATTATTTGTTTGTTGGACAGAGCTTAGGTTTTCCATGTATTTTTAAACCTGTGACTATTTCATTTCAGGTTCAAAGAATAAAAGCTATGAAACCCTCTTTCTGAGACATTTGCTTTGCATAGATTTCTAGACGCTGTCTGCACCTCACCGTACATTTTAATTGGTGTTTGAATACAGAGTGTATTTTAAACGTATTCTTGAATTGAGTGCTATCTCCTGATTTAATTATGTGATGGCAGCTAGATCTACCAATAAAAAGTGGCTCAAAAAGAAATCAGGATATCAGCACTGTCACCCTAAGAAAAGTTTCCATCAATATGAAAAACATCATATCCCTGTCTTCCTTTTTTCAATTCTATCCAGTCATCTTCATTTTCAGATGTAGACATCTGAGAGGGGGCGAAACCCAGCCTCTCTTGCCCATGTACCTCAGAATTAGGGAAACAGAAGTGTCTTTGCAAAAAGTAGAACATCCCTGTTTCTTGTATCACTTGATAGGCATGGTATGACTCTGATCAATAACTTTAAATCTTATCCAAGAATTCACTGGATCCCAGAGGACCCAGATTATTCAAGGCATTGATTTTGAAGTACTTTCTACTGCAGAGTAAAGCGAACTCAGATTCGGACTGTATTTATTTATATTAAAATTAATGATTGACAATTCCATTGAATTTGTTATAAACCAATGGATGTAATTAGCCATCTGAGCAGCAATGATACCAACCAAAAATACAATAAACCACAGAGCCAAACTGCTGACTGGAGGGAGCAGATTAGCCGACATTAAAGCCTCAATGATACAAAATGGTCTTCAACATTCTCCGAAAGGTTCAGAAGGGTTGGTGGTAGATAGGCCTCTCAAGTGGGAATGGGTACTTCTAGAATCTGGGAGCCACAAATTAGAAGGCCCTGATCAGCAGACTCACCAGCCACAATTCAATAGGGCCTGGAGAAGACCCTCTCTGGAGAGCTCAATGGGCAACCAGGATTGGGAAGGGCCTTAGGCTCAGTGGTTGACTATCTGCTTTGTATTCAAAAGGTCCCAGGATCAATCCTTAGCATTTTAAGGTAGAGTTGGGAATGTTCTCCTGTCTGAAACCCTGGAGATCCATTGCGAAATAGGGTAGACAACTGAGTTTGATGGACCAATGGTCTGTCTTGGTGTAAGATAGCTTCCTATGTTCCACGAGAATCATGTGAAAGCAGGCGGTTTTTCTGAGAACCTTAAAGGGCAAGGAGAAGAATAGTCCCTTGGTAACATCATCAGGAACCTGCTCTTCACATAGGACCCATCACGAAACAGTTCCTCTCAACTCAACTAGCCAATTCATAAGCATATTTTTGTTGGATAATAATATCAAAGCATCTGAGTCATCTCACATTGACAGAGGCTCTGTACACACTTCAGCTTTTGAAGTGCTGCGGTTTTGGGTTTTATAAAAGTGCTTTTGTAAACATTGCTTTGTAAGTGTCCGTACCTGCATGCATGGTTCCAATCCAATCCAAATTTATTATTACGGTCACAGACCAGTACCAACCCACATACGGTATCAAGAAAATAATAAAACACGATAGGGATACATTTGAATTTGCAATTAGGTATAACTGGGACAATACAGATATAGCAACAATTAAAAATGTATAAAAATTAAAACTTAGTCACTAAAATGTAACCTAAAATTATCATTTAAGGCCTTAATCATTATGATAACACCGCTTGTTCCCTAAGTTTTATGGCAATTGCACAGAATTTGGCTACCCTTAACATGATCTCAGGATCCTTGTCCTCCACCAGGGATTTTAGACATTGAAGTTCGTATTCATTTAGAGATTTTTGCATAGTAGGGGTAATGAATACTGAACGTATCTCCCCATAGAAACGGCAGCATAACAAGGCATGAGAGACAGTTTCTACCTCCATCAAGCCGCAGGGGCAGACTCGGGCATGCATGGTTGTTAAATCATTTCCATCCAGTACATGCGGAGGGCTTGTCCTCTGTGGACAGGGCACGTTAATTTATTTGCTCCCTGCTTTTAATGCCCACCACACTCCCTTTAAAGATAAAACCCTGTGAGTTTGTTGAGATACCAGAAGTCTGGTAGCAGAGGCTACACAGACACAGTTAGTTATATTTAATTCAGTGTAGACCAGGGGTCGGCAACCCGCGGCTCCGGAGCCGCATGTGGCTCTTTTACACCTTTGCCGCGGCTCCGGGCGCTGTACTGGCTGTGACGCTGACTTGCCTCTCTTGCTGCCTTAGGGCGCTGACTTGCCTCTCTTGCTGCCTTAGTGATCAGCACAAAAAGCTCAACAACTCGTCTTTCTCCCCCTCCCAAAATCTCAATGACAATGGGCAATTGCAGGGATAACTCCTTCCCTCTTGCCGACACACAGCTGGTCACTGTGTGTGTGTGTGTGTGTGTGTGTGTGTGTGTGTGTGTGTGTTGCACGGGCTGTTTCCCCCCTCCCTCATGCCGACGGGATTCATCGTTGCAAGGGAGCTTGGGAAACTGAGTTCCCAGTAGTTCCTTTGTGAGGGCTGAGGATCCTGAGAAACTTCTTCAGTAATCAAAGAATTCAGGATTTAGTGTGCTCTTGCTAAAGTTTCCAGTGCTACTGCTTACAAAATTAATTAAAATGAATAAATAATTTTTTAAAAAATAATCATTGTGCATTTTAAGTTATCAAAGAGAGTAATTGAGTTTGTGTGCAGCTTTAGTTGTGCCGTTGCAGGGGAAAACAGCTTTTGTTTTAAGTTCAGTTTTTATATATATATATATATATATATATATATATATATATATATATATATATATAAAATAAATGTTCATAAGTGTACCAAGCAAACAAGGGCACATGTTTGAAGCAGCACAAGAAGAACCATTTTTTTTCACTCCTAAACTGACAAGCTGTTTCTCTGCAAGGAAGGGGGGAGGTGAGCAGCCCTCTGCCTGAGTGCTAGATGATGGGCCATTTCCCTCACAAAGGACCCACCACCTAAAATGGATTTGGCCCAGGCTAAAACAAAGGATAGTCCTTAGCTCTACATTAGCCTTGCCTGGCCAGGGCAGGAAACCAGTTTTGCAGAAATGTGTGTCTGGGAGGGGTCAAGGAGAGATGGCACAGGTGTGAGAATTCTCAGGTTACCTCCTCTGACCCTCCCTATTTGTGATGTAGTTCTGATGTATCTGTGATGTAGGATGATGTGTCTGGGGGTGGACTGGACTCCAAGGGGGGATTTCAAAAGTCTATATAGGAGCTTGCACACCATTGCTGGGGCTTCCTCCTCCATTTTTGACAGCTGACTGCACGATCCTGTATATATAGCATTAAGGTAAGAAACAATATATGCAGTGTTATATTTGTTTTAAATGTCGCAATGGTTTTGCGGCTCCCAGTTTTTTTTTCCTTCGGAAACGGGTCCAAGTGGCTCTTTTTGTCTTAAAGGTTGCACACCCCTGGTGTAGACCCTGAGGCTGCCTTCCCTTGTATCATGCAGGCAATTTCATTCCTACATTTCTTTTTACAGGGGTGGGAGTCAAGACACTCTGGGTTGTCCTCAGCTAACATCTGCCCACAAGATACTCATTGAAATTAATACTCAAGTTAGTCATACAGTATCTATTTCCTTAAGTTGCTTTACCCTGAGTATAGCTAACCCTCTTTGTAAATGCATAGGCTTCCTTCCCTTCCTTCCCTTCTACCATGCGGACAACTTCATGGCTACATATCTCTTTTCTTTGGGCAGGGCATTCTGAGTATGCTCAGAGGCTGCCTGTTCTGGTGCTGTGCATGGCTAATGACTGTGGTGCCTGTTTTATTGCAAGGCATTCATGGTGTGTAACAGGGGCGTACCCAGGATCAAAACTAGGGGGGGGGGCAAGCCATGGTCGTTCAAGTTGTGACATTTTAGCACGGAAAAGGCGAATGAAACCAAACTTTTAAGAAAATTATATATATATGCAACAAAACAGCGTCCAGCATTCAAAAAAACCCCTCAGCTTGCATTAACTAGCCACACACACAACGGTGCACAACTATGTACCGTATCAATACTGCTGAAAAAATGTCAACTTTGTAACCAGAAAAGAATCTGAATCACATGCACCACAAGGCATATGTGCACATTGCACAGCCTCAACTTAAGATGGCTTTATTGCCGAAAATCACTTCTGTTAAGGAGGTGGCCTTTTAAGAGAAATTTCTCAGGAATCTGGTGTTTAACTTGTTGGAACTATTATGGAAAAAAATCCAGGTGCGAGGCTGCTCAGCCACCTGGCCCTTCAGTACACTGATATAAGTGTGGCTATTTTCAAGGTAGTCTGGAACACCAAATAGATCCAGCATCTGTCAAGTGAATCTCCAAGGCAGCAGGCAGTGGCTACACATGTACAGCCCAACAACATCACAAGACCCTTCCCAAGAAGGGGTTCCCCAGAGAATGCATTTTATGGCTGCATGTGTACATACTCGGGGATGCACCTCCCGTCTCACAAGAAGCCACTTGGAGCTACAGCCTTTCTCATCATGATTTGTCTCTCTATACTGTATTTTTGTAAGCGTCACACTGTAGTTCACACCAAAAGCAGCGTGGCAAGACAAAAAAACCTTTGTGTTGCAATCTTCAACAGAAACAAAAACGAGCAACACGACGGCCAATGAAAGTAGTGTATATATTTTTCTTGCATAATAACAGAAAGACAACGGACAGTGATCCGGTATTGACACTGTTTCGTGTACGTCTTCTTCAGCATATAATAACTTTACAATGGAAATTTTCAAGGAGCAGTGGTCATATGAATATGTAACATGAATATGAATATGACCACTGCTCCTTGAAAATTTCCATTGTATGTTAAGTTATTATATGCTGAAGAAGACGTACGCAAAAGCAGTGTGGCGACAGAACAGCAGACAGGTGAGCAAGGAAGCATCCCAGGTGAACTGCTGAGGAAGGAGCGCCATTTAAAGGAGGATGGGAAGTGCTTCGGAGAACAGTTGGGCAAACTGCTCTCTGAGGTGCCCTCCTCTGTTAAACATCACTGGAGCAGCAGCACTAGGAGGATGGGAAGCATTTCATAGGTAACCTGCTCTCTCATGCACCCACTCCTCCATTTAAGGAAGAGGTGTTTGGGTGAGCTGTGAGGGAAGAGGGTGGGGGGTTAGGGAGAGATGTGAAGAAGGAGGGGGTGGCAAAGTTGTGGGGTGGAGCTGGTGGGTTGGTGTGAAGAGCAAGCAGGGGTGGCAGCCCCTAGTTCAGTGATGGCTAACCTTGACACTCCAGATGTTTTGGAACTACAACTCCCATCATCCCTAGCTAACAGGACCAGTGGTCAGGGATGATGGGAGTTGTAGTCCCAAAACATCTGGAGTGTCAAGGTTAGCCATCACTGCCTAGTTCTTTAATATATATGGAAAAAGCAATAGTATATTTTATGAAGTGGATTTGCATTCACTTTACTTTGGGCTTTTCTTTTTATGTTCACTTCATACACCTCCTTTTTGAGTTGCACGAAAAGAGCTTGTAAAAATGTGGATAACTGGGAAATACTGATGATGAGTCTATTCTGCCGCCACTTGAAACAAGAATTGTCAGGATGTCCAGCTGCCATTCAGGTGCCAACTCTGAGTCTTAGCACTAGGAAAAACTGGACTGGGTTGTATCAATATAGGGTTTTGCTTTGCCTGGAAGAGCCCAGCTGCAAAAATGACTCCACCTTGTTCCTGCTAGACTTGCCTTGGGTGTTGTTTGACTGGCTACTCTGGATCAAAGAAAAACATACTAAGAGAAAGAAGCCTTGTGCACACACCCAAATCAGTCTGTGGAATTGTTGTCTTTTACCGGTACTTCTTTTTCTCAGTTCTCCCTTGCCCTTCTTGGATCTTCTTCTTTACAAAATAAAAATTTAAAAAATTCCTTCCAGTAGCACCTTAGAGACCAACTAAGTTTGTTCTTAGTATGAGCTTTCGTGTGCATGCACACTTCTTCAGATACACTGAAACAGAAGTCACCAGACCCTTATATATAGTGAGAGGGCGGAGAGGGGTATTAGCCATCTCACCCCTTGCTTTTTCCTGCAAGACCAATTGCAGTCGTTAACAGTCATCAACAGGTTTACCTCACCTATCAGCCAATCACCCATTCCCACCACCCTTCTGAGTAATACCCCTCCCCACCCTCTCACTATATATAAGGGTCTGGTGACTTCTGTTTCAGTGTATCTGAAGAAGTGTGCATGCACACGAAAGCTCATACCAAGAACAAACTTAGTTGGTGTCTAAGGTGCTACTGGAAGGATTTTTTTGGTTTCGACTACGGCAGACCAACATGGCTACCTACCTGTAACTTCTTCTTTACAGTCTGCTAGGGTGTGTTCTTGTTCTTGTTGTTCTTGTTGTTGTTGTTTTGAACCCTCCTTTTGGGAGTATTTTTTATGTCTAGCCCTGTAACGTTTGTAGAATAAAATTTTGAAGAGTCCTTGCTGACTAAGCACTGGGATCTCTTTGAGCCAAACCAACATGTTATGCTAAGCATATAATTAGCAATTGTGTGCTCCCCCCCCCCCCGCTCATAGCTGTCAACTTTCGGATTTGAAAATAAGGGATCAGCACATAGCTGTCAACCTTTCCCTTTTTTCGCGAGGAATCCTATTCCGAATAAGGGAATTTCCCACAAAAAAGGGAAATGTTGACAGCTATGCAAAGTAAGCCTGTCCACAGTGACGCGAGGAGGGGAAGCAGAGTGAGCTTGGGGCCCCTTCTCAAACGGCTCAGGGATGCCGCAAAGGTGGTGCAATGGCACCAAGTAGCCTCGCCACCCTGCGCTCCAGAGGCTGCACGCGAATGGGAGAGCGAAAGAGCGAGCGCGTAGACGGCAGGCAGGCTGTCTGTCTGGTTGGGCGTGAGGGTCAGGCTGCACAAGGCATGCAAGCTCTGCCCCCAGTTGGTCTCAGACTCCTTACTGGCAGCCGAGCAACGCAGCTGAGGAGCCTCCCTGGCCGGCAGGGAGGGAGAGGAGCTGCTTCCTTTGAAATCCGGGAAATTTAAGGGATATCAACAATCTGGGATAGCAGCGGGAAACGGCATTGGAATAAGGGAGTTTCCTGCCAAAAAAGGGAGGGTTGACAGCTATGCCCCCGCTCCTTTGCTAAACAGCAGCCAAGGGATCAGGACTGTGGCATTTGGGGAGTGGGGAAACACCAATGGCAGCTTTCAAGAGGGGATAGCAGCTTTGGCTGGTAATTTTTATTAGGACTGTGGTGTGAGTGTTCCATCATCGCATGCTCTCTAGCATAACCCAGGGTGCTTTTCCTCCCCTAAATTAGGGAACACTATGTACTGGCTTAACAACCCTCATTTACCCAACATGCTGTAATAGCAGAACCCAGAAAGAAGACATTGGTACAGCAGTAGCTGACATAGTGAAACCATAAAACTTGTCTGTTGTGTTTGCTTCCTACCAGCTGAACCACTGCTACAGCCTCTCTGTTTCACGGTGCAGTAAATGCAAGGTGTGGCTTCTGCAAACTGAGACAGATCACACCATACATAACTGCCCCCCACCTGCCAAAAATGCTGAGAACTGTAATTTACCTCTCACATAGCTAAACTTCCCAGCACCCTTAACAAACTACTGTTCCCAGGATTTGGCGGTGTGTGTGTGTCTGTGTGGAATCATGTGCTTAAAATGTGAGGAGTGTATGACCAGAACAAAATTGAATTGAGTGAGCTGTAGCCTCAAGAACTTACCTAGAAAACAAGAAGAGCCAGTGGCGGAGGAAGGGGGTGCAGAAGGTGTGGGCTGCCCAGGGTGTCATCACTGAGGGGGGTGACAAAATGACAAAAATATGAGGTGGTTTGTTTTTTTAAAAGGGACCACGAAACTTTTTAGTTCAGTCAAGAAACACAACGAAACGCGGCTGGCACTGGGTGCCACACCGCGGGGGACGGCACTTACCACGGGGCCTGCAGCATGCCTGAGCCACACGTCTCTCCTGGGAGTGGTGTGGTGGCTTGGGCGCCTGCAAGCTCCACACTGCCTAAAATGGCAGCGTGGGACTTGTGTCTGCCCTCCGCCTCTCCCTCAGCCGCCCTACAGCTGAGTGGGGCGGTGCGGCGGAGAGGCTCCACGCTGGGTGCCCTGCCCCATGGGTGGCTTGCCCTGCCCCCGGCCTGGCACCCGAGCAGCTAGCTACACCACTGAGAAGAGCCCTGCTGAATCCCATTTAGAACAGAATCCTGTTCTTACAGTGGCCAGCTAGATGCCTATAGGAAACCCTCAAGCATATACCTTCCAATACGTATTTACCCGCCAGCAGGATCTTGCACCTTTGCTAGTGCTATGTACAAACATTTGAAATGCACAATATTATTGCATCCTGCTCTATCCCCACCCCAGTTGTGTGGCAACTGAAATCGCTATGGGTGCTTCCAGCTGGGGGCTTAATATTGCAAACTGGCCATTCAAAAAATGCAAATGGGGCATTCATTGGCAGCAGGTGTTTTTTTTAACTTACCTGATTTTCTGTGAAAACTGTGACTCTGAATATAAAAGGAATGAAACACAGAAAGTTCTTCCTAATGTTTAGTCTGAATCTCCTCCCCTGCCCTCCCCTCTGGAGCAGCAGAAAACAAGCTTGCTCCCTCTTGCAGCCCTCAGATATTGGAAGATGGCTCTCCTCTCAGTCTCCTCTTCTCCAGGCTAAACATACCCAGCTGCCTCAGTTGTTCCTCATCAGGCTTGGTTTCCAGACCCTTCATCATCCTGGAGGTCACCTTCCTCTGCTCACCTTCCTGCTGCTCAATAGCCTTCTTCAACTAGCCTGCACTGACTGGCAGCAGCTCTCCGGGGTTTTGGAGGGGGTCCAATCCTGTGCTATGGACACCCCTAGCCTGCCTTGAAGGATGTGGGGATGGTCTCCCTTTGGAAATGGGGCTGCAGGATGAAGGATGTGAAATGCCGGCGTGAATCTGTTGAGAGAAGATACAGCTCAGCTGAAGGTGGAACACCAGGTGCCTCCAAGTTCTGACAGTGGAGCATCACCTCTCAGGAGGGGCCAGGTCCAGGTGGGGAGGTTTCCACGGTGACAAGGACCTGCCCTCCTTTGTGACATCGCTTGCTTCTCCCTTAAAAGCCACCAACTTGCATTGTGGGCTAGTAGTGAGGCGAGTTGAGTAGTAGAGAGAGGAGGTGGTGGTGGTTGGAGACGATAAGGAGAGGTGTTCATTTGATTGTTGTTATTTTTATTTGATTTATTACTTTTATTTGATTGATTGATTGATTTTTATTTGATTTATAATTTTACTTTTTATTTTAACACTTTTATTTTACTTTTTTATTTTTTTGTTCTTTATTTTCATTTTTTTAAAACATTTTTATTTTGTGCACATTTTGTATATATTTTGTGCATAGAGGAGTTAGGGGTGAGTGTAGGGTTACGGTGGGGATTAGGTTTAGGCTTAGGGCTGGGGTTGGGGTCAGAGTTAGGCTTGGGTGGGCATTTTAGATAGCTAGTTTAGAGAGGAGGGTGGGAATTTTTCATGAACAAAATGTGCAGACTGTAAGTAGCATTCCTTTGCTTTCTTTTGGCCTCCTGGGGGCGGGATGTGAGTCTTGGGGTCCCCTGCATAGCCTTGGTTCTCTGGAAATCGACCCGGCCAGTCTTCTCCAGAAAGCTGAATTCCGCCATACTCTTTCCCCGCCTTCCCCTTTTCTCTCCCCTCTCATCATTTACATTTACTAGGACATTCCTAGCCCACTTTCCTTCCAGGAGCTCAAGGTGGCCTTCATGGTTCTCCCTGCCACCAACTGTTATCTTCACAGCAGCCCTGCAAAGTAGGCTAGGCTGGCCCAAGGTCCACCAGGGAGCTTCATGGCTGAGTGAGGATTCGAACCCTGCTCTCCCAGGTCCTCCTAGTCCAGCCCTCCAACCACTACACCTCTGCCTGGCTCCATTTTGCATCTCTCCAGCTGCCCTACGACATCGGCCTTCTCCCCCTTCCTGGGGGTCTTTCTGGCTCCAAGGAAGACTCCACCCCCTTCCTCATGTTCTGCTCCTCTTCTGGGACACCTTGATGCTTGGAGCCACCCCCCTAGGGGTCTCCTCCCTCTCCAGGAAGGGCAGGGCTGCCCTAAGATGACAAGCCTGGTGTTTAGGGTTGGAGACCCCCGGAAGGAGCTGACTTTCCTCCTCTGCTCTCTTCCAGCACATCTTTGGCCACTTGGAGCTCTTCAGGGATCATCCCCTGAGGCTGGCCCTGGCCTTGGAGACCCTCCTCCAGCTGAGGTGAGTGGGGTCTTTGGGGTGGATGGGGGGCAGAACTCCAGGGGGAGCTTCGGGTGGGCAAGAGCAGGCAGGAGGGAGAAGGGGGCAAGGGAGGAGGCAGCGTCTAACCCCTTCACTTTCTCTCTCCAGCTTCATGAGACCCCATTTCAGCTACAATATGGTCAGTGCTATCCTGCATAGGACAATGGAGGCTGCTCTTGGGGGTGCAGAAAAGGAGGAGGACAAAGAGGTATGTTCTCTGCTTTGACTTCCCTTTGCACAGCTCTTTCTTCTTCTCACACCCTCGCAAGATTTAACCCAGCACTCAACCTCTCTTCTCTTTCTTTTCCTGCGGAAACTGAAGAGGCACTTCCGGAGCCTGCTTGGGGGGTCTCCTTCTGGAAGCCCCCAATGCTGGCACCCTCCTCCAGCTGCTCACTGTAAGTGTCCTGATGGCATCAGGAGTGGTTTTAGGGTTGCCCCCATCCTTTACCCAACAGACTGTCCCATTTCTGGGGCATGGAGTCCCCTGTCCCGTTTGGCCCCCAATTTGGTCCAAGACTGGCAGAAGAAGAGGCGCCGAGAATCATGAGGGAGACAGATGATTTAACCAGCCATGAAATATGGACTGAGATTGAGCAGAACAAGGAAGGAAGGAAGGGAGGAAGGGAGGGAGGGAGTCCATCACCTTCCAGGGGAGTCCATTTCTCTGTTGAACAATGTTTAGTCGGAATCTCCTTTGTTGTATCTGGAAGCCATTGGTTCGAGTCCTACCGTCCAGAGCAGTAGAAAGAAAGCTTGTTGCATCTTCCATGTGACAGCCCTTGAGTTATTTGAAAATGGCTCTCTCTGGTGTCACCGGATCAAGCTGATTGATTTTCTTGCATTACTTAAACTACCGCATGCACTCGAGTATAAGCCGACCCGAATATAAGCCGAGGTACCAAATTTTACTACCAAAAACTGGGAAAGCTTATTGACTCAAGTATAAGCTGGTTCACCACACCACAAACCTCCTGGTGGGCCGAAGTGCGTGTGTCAGTGGAGGAGCGAGCTGCCCGAAAGGAGTCCTTTCGGGCTGCTCCTTTCTCCGTCTTTGCCGCTGTCGGGGGCGGCGGCAGAGGAACGAGCAGCCCAAAAGGGCTCCTTTCGGGCCGCTCGTCCCTCCGCCGCCGCCCGCCTCAATCGAGTATAAGCCAAGGGGGGCTTTTTCAGCACAAAAATGTGCTCAAATAGTCAGCTTATACTCGAGTATATACGGTAAATAGTTTTTAATGGAATAAACATGCAATAAATTGTTACTGTTTTGAATGTCATTGTTTTATTGCCTTCCATTGATCTGGACACTTTTCTGTTGCTGCAGCCGAAAATAGCATTAGCATTTTTTGCTGCTGCATCACTCTCAGGTCGACTCATGTTAAGCTTGTGGTCCACTAAGACCCCTACAGGGAAAGGACTGTTGCTCTGTGGGTAGAGCACATATATTGTATGCAGAAGGTCCAAGGTCCAATCCTCAGCATCTCCAGGTAGGGCTGGAGGAGACACCCGTCTGAAATTCTGCATAGCTGGTGCCAGTCAATGGACCATCGGCCTGATTGTGTATTAGGCAAATTGCAGTGTTCCTGTATTCCTATGTTCTCTTAGAAAATGGGAGAGGTATTTGGTCGAAAGTGGGAGAGGAAACAATGCCCAGAGTCTGCATCTGTTAAAACCATTTCATCAGATCAAATAGGCTCTTGCCTGTGAGAGCTTATGCTTGAATAAATTGGTTAGTCAATTTGTTAGTCATAAGGCATGGCGTCTGCAAGAGACAGATATCTGGATAGAAGTGAACTGAGTGTGCTGTAGCCTTTAAGATGCTCTATTCCCATCCCCAACTAACACAGCTACTTTTCTGTAATTCATTAAGATCATGCATTATATTTGGCCAAAATCCTGTTATCCCTCGTGATACTAACTCTAGATCTTTGCTATATTTTCATCAGCCTCGCTCTCTCCGTTATTGCCTGGATGGAAGCTTTGCAACTCACCCTTGTGTCTTCTCTCAGATTAATAGCTGATATATTCATTTTATTCTTAGCATAGTCTCTGAAAAAGCACCCAGGGTTTAGCCAAAATAAACAACTGAATCATGACCATAGGAACCTTCAAGGGCAAAAAGGGTAACAGAATCCCATCGACAGGAAGAGGGGCATAGCTGGAGCGGTCTATCATATGTTCGTATTCTCACTCATTCGCTCATTTCCAGTGCTCCTATTGCAGTCAAGTTACGTCCTTGGGAGAGTAATGCCATCTTCAATTAATTAATATGGAATTTAGATGAGAGCAAAGGGTATCTTT
The DNA here is from genome assembly GCA_034641385.1 of Darevskia mixta. Lineage (NCBI taxonomy): Eukaryota > Metazoa > Chordata > Lepidosauria > Squamata > Lacertidae > Darevskia > Darevskia mixta. Next base: position 25,579,993 of record JAWWNH010000011.1, read on the forward strand.
GTTGCTTTGCCCTCACAGATACATTTGGAGCTGTAATATAGTGCAAACACCCACTCTTATAATCTGTATCCTAAGGCAAAAGGCACTATATTAAAAAAGAAAATCAATTGACAAACACCACAGAGCCTAGGGCTTGCCGATCAGAAGGTCGGTGGTTTGAATCCCCACAACGGGGTGAGCTCCCGTTGCTCAGTCCCTGCTCCTGCCAACCTAGCAGTTCGAAAGCACATCAAAGTGCAAGTACATAAATACCTCTGGTGGGAAGCTAAATGGCGTTTCCATGTGCTGCTCTGGTTCACCAGTAGTGGCTTAGTCATGCTGGCCACATGACCTGGAAGCTGTACGCCGGCTCCCTCGGCCACTAAAGCTAGATGAGCACCGCAACCCCAGAGTTGTCCGCGACTGGACCTAACGGTTAGGGGTCCCTTTACCTTTACCTTTACCTTTGTATTTCCTCAACAGACCATCAGTAACAGTAGGTACAGATCCCAGTTTGTCTCAGTAGTAGGTCCGTCTGTCCTCCCCCCCCATCCCCACCACTGAGAATCCATACATTGTGTGACCAGGCGGCGACAGCACCAGCTCCCAGGGATCATAAGAAACTAATAAAGACTGACATGTTATGGAATTAAAATTAAGCCACAACTTTATTAAACTTCTGAATGTAGGAAGACCTTGGCTTAGCCCTTAGGCGTGTGCCCCTCCCAGCCCCCCAGCCGGGGGGGAACTGGGGAACATCAGGGTAAATGGGATATGGGGGTGCACTGCGAGACGCAAGTGTACGCAGGCAGCCCAGCCCATATCCCCGCACTCAGGGTAGTTCACTGACAACCTTTCGATGTATGGCCAGTGACACCCATTATATAACCCCTTTTAAGAGGGGACCCTGGAATCAATGCCGCAGGGGGGTGAGTCACCACTTCACCCCCCCCCCAATTACAGGGAAGAAAAGACTAAAGGATTCCACCCAAGGCCATAAACTGCCAAAGTTGTGACGAATTGCCACAGGGAAGACAAAACCTGCCAGTGCAGGAAAAATTCTTCCCGGTCCTTCAACAGCAACCAGTCAAAGACTGCAGCAGCGCCCACTAAAAAGGAAGAAAAAGTTAACCTGCAAACAAGAAAGCATTAAACTAAAGGAGGGTAGGGTGGGTGAATCTCCTGCGCCGACTGCCTGGCTACTGTCGGCTCCACCCCCTATATATAAATAGGACTGGCCCCACCTCCCAGCAATGAAACTTGACTACTGAGGCTGGGCGTGAACCTCCAAATAATAACACTGAGAGGCAGGCCAGCCCGTTTGCCATTAAGTTCCCTGGGAACTGTAGCACCGCGCGCGATCCCGCAAAGGGCACCCACAATGTAAAGTGTGAGTGCTCATTTCTCTCTATATTATATTTGCACTAGTTCATCATCATGCTGTTCTAAAGGCAAAGACAGGGAAAGGAGGGCCCTACTTGTGTTTGTAGTAAATGACTTTGGGTGAGGGTTAAGGGAAGGCATCGGTGTGGGAAGAAGGGTCTCCGCGTGTGACAGTTTTAGGTTCTTTGGTGACAGGGAGAAGTGGAAAGGAAGGGGCAGGTGGAAATGGGTTGGGGGACTGAGAGGGAATATGGGAGGTAGAGATCCAGGTATGTGTGTGTGTAAGAGAGGGGGGGGGCAGAGAGATTTAGGGCTCTGCTTACAGGGGGATGAAAGCTGGAGAGGAAGAGTAATTAAGATAGAGGACAATGGAAGGGGGTATTTTGCAGTGCTGTGGGGGAGTAAGTAGGGGGATTGGGGGAAACGAAGGGGGATATGCATTGTCCCTCCCATCAACACTGTACTCAAACTGCTGGGGTAGCTCAGTCGGTACAGCATGAGACTCTTAATTTAGGGTTGTGGGTTTGAGCCCCACATTGGGTAAAAGATCCCTACATTTGCAGAGGGTTGGGCTAGACGACTCTATGATTCTATGGTTCTCCCTTTTCTATTCTTTAGCTGCCTTGTATGTGAGGGATAAAGGATGTGGAGCCCTTAAATATTCCACAGTGCTTTCCTGCAATGTATTTCACGCCTGGTTGTCGTCAACATGCAATTCCAGATGTAGTAATTTAGAACAGGTATTTCATTAACAAACAATCCACCACATGTGTACAATACCCAACTGAACATCACCTCATATTATTATTATTATTATTATTATTATTATTATTATTATTATTTATTATCATCAGTATCAGTATCAAAACCTTTATTGGCATCACTTACAAACATTCAAAATAAATAGGCCAGTACGATCTTGTCGCCATATCATCAGTACAACTTGCCAAAGGGAAGAGGAGGCCATTATTATTATCATTATTATTATTATTATTATTATTATTTAAGGAAATATAATAATAATAATAATAATAATAATAATAATAATAATAATAATAATAATATACCAGGCCCAGGGAAGCAGGAGTCAGCATCAGATGTTCCATCTGAGGGGCAAACGGGGTCCTTTGTGGGGGCGGGGGGTTAGTGGGCAGCATGACTGCACTGGCGGAGGAAGGGGGTATGGTGGGTGCGGTCTGCCCCGGGTGTCATCCCTGAGGGGTGGGTGACATCATCGCACCACCCCCCTGGAACGCTCACCATGCACATCACCCCCGCGTGCGGTTAGCCCCGCCCCCGGGTGCACAGCATGTGCGCTGCTCCGGCTGCCGGAGCAGCTAGCTCCGCCTCTGCATGACTGGATTAGGCCTTCCTTTGCTCAGTCTGAACTAATCTGAGCGATTTCCTAGAGACTGACTTGCCTTTCCCAACGAGGCAGGAAAAGTAAAACTTGCCTTGACTCCTGAAACAAACCATCCATTTATAAATGGGTAATTAAATAGCTCTCTCTGAAGAGAGAGAGGTACCTGGCCGAGGTACAAAGCTCTCCTCTTATTTTATTTTGGAAATAAGTTTTATACACGGCTTTCCAATCGTTGTGTGAAGGTTCCGAGAGGAATTATGCGTGGGAATAGAAAGAAAGTCCCCCCCCGTCCCCCCCCCCGATCTAACTTAAACATGAAGCAATTGATAAAAACAGGAGATCAGTTCCCAGGAATACATAAGGGAGCCCGTTTTATATCCGAGCTTCAATATTATCTGCTTTCAAATGCCATATAATCCCAAATTAATAACTGTGGTTTACTGTGACTGCACAGTGACAGGGATATTGTTAAGTACCGCCTAAAGAGATGACATTTGAAATCATCATTTCTTTCCAGAAGAAAAGGAATGATTGCCATATTTAGATGCACTTAGCACTGGGACCACTGGTGGCAGTTTGCTGTTCAGCTCCCAGAAATAATCGAATGTTATTGAATCATATAGAATCCATGCCGGCTGCCTGCGCTATTGCAGCCATAAATTAAAATGACAATCCATCGGCTGGCAGCTTCTCCTTGGGAAGCAGGCATCTCTAATCTTGTGTTGTCTTTCCAAAGCAGCTTGCCTGGTGCCGCATGTGCGATGTGATTTTCTTTTACAGCTAAATTATGACTCCAGTGTGATTGATCTCCTCAAGCTATTTTGAGATTCCCTGACTGCCTAGAAGTATCTCTGTTAGACTGTATATATTTGCTAAGGTTGAGGAGTTTGGGGAGGGTGGGGAAAGGGGTCTTTCTATGATTTCGGTGCCACAAAATGCTCGTTTGAAAACTGATTTCTCTTATTTCACTCTGCGCCATAGCTGCCAACCCTCCCTTTTTTTGCGGGAAACTCCCTTATTCCAATGCCGTTTCCCGCTGCTATCCCGGATTGTTGATATCCCTTAAATTTCCCGGATTTCAAAGGAAGCAGCTCCTCTCCCTCCCTGCTGGCCAGGGAGGCTCCTCAGCTGCGTTGCTCGGCTGCCAATAAGGAGTCTGAGACCGACTGGGGGCGGAGCTTGCATGCCTTGTGCAGCCAGACCCTCACGCCCAACCAGACAGACAGCCTGCCTGCCATCTATGCTCTCGCTCTTTCGCTCTCCCGTTCGTGCGCAGCCTCTGGAGCGCAGGGTGGTGAGGCTACTTGGTGCCATTGCACCGCCCTCGCGGCATCCCTTATTTTCAAATCCGAAAGTTTGAAAAAATCCCTTATTTTCAAATCCGAAAGTTTGAAAAAATCCCTTATTTTCAAATCCGAAACTTCGGAAAAATCCCTTATTTTCAAATCCAAAAGTTGACAGCTATGCTCTGCGCCCCTCCATATGTACACATTGAAACTAGGGGCAGAGCTCTAAACTAGAGTGAGACAAGCAGTGTTCTGGCCACAGATGCAGCTACTTGTATGAAGTCTCATAAAGGTAAAGGTAAAGGGACCCCTGACTGTTAAGTCCAGTCGTGAACGACTGGGGTTGTGGCGCTCATCTCGCTTTACTGGGCGAGGGAGCCGGCGTTTGTCCGCAAACAGTTTTTCTGGGTCATGTGGCCAGCATGACTAAGCCGCTTCTGGCGAACCAGAGCAGCGCATGGAAACACCGTTTACCTTCCCGCCGGAGCGGTACCTATTTATCTACTTGCACTTTGCTGTGCTTTCGAACTGCTAGGTTGGCAGGAGCTGGGACCGAGCAACGGGAGCTCACCCCGTCGGGATTCGAACTGCCGACCTTCTGATTGGCAAACCCTAGGCTCAGTGGTTTAACCCACAGCGCCACCCGCGTCCCCATATGAAGTCTCATACAGAAGAGCTATTGATAAAGGATATTATATTCACATTTTAGTTATTTGTATCATACCCCTCTGAGAATCTCAAGGTAATATACATGGGATTGGTTTGTTTGTTTGTTTGATTATTTAAACTGTTTTTATACTGCTTAATATATAAAACTGTCTCTAAGTGGTGTACAGAAAACTAAAACAATTACAACCAATGCTACAAAAAATACACTAAGAAAAATTATTAATAAACAATATCCTGATATGAATTCCTTCTCCCACTGACACACCTCCCCCATGCAACAGCTCTCAGCCTCCTGGGTCTTGCTTAGGTCCCAAACAAGCTCATAGAACACCCTACAATTATTATTTTTTTAAAAAAATATTTTATTAGGGAAAAAATCAATTATAAAGAAATAAAGTGATGCAGATAAAAGGAGGGAAGGTGAGGGGCAAAGATGTATAAAAGAAAGGAAGGAAGGAAGGACTATATACACCCCACAAATGAAGAGGGTTCCTGAAACTTGATGACATCACTCCATAGCTGTCAACTTTCAGATTTGAAAATAAGGGATGCCGCGAGGGCAGTGCAATAGCACCAAGTAGCCTCGCCACCCTGCGCGTGAATGGGTGAGCGAAAGAGCGAGCGCGTAGACGGCAGGCTGTCTGTCTGGTTGGGCGTGAGGGTCTGGCTGCACAAGGCATGCAAGCTCCGCCCCCAGTCGGTCTCAGACTCCTTATTGGCAGCCGAGCAACGCAGCAAATAAGCCTCCCTGGCCGGCAGGGAGGGAGAGGAGCTGCTTCCTTTGAAATCCGGGAAATTTAAGGGATATCAACAATCCGGGATAGCAGCGGGAAACGGCATTGGAATAAGGGAGTTTCCCGCCAAAAAAGGGAGGGTTGACAGCTATGCAAAGGAGCTCTGCTTTGTTTCCCGTGTTGCATTGCTTTATGGAAGAAAGAGGGCTCTATACTTCAATCTCTATGATGGAAGCAGAACCATTTGATGGCAACTTGAGCCAGGAAACAAAAAGGTGTGTATTTATTCGCTTACATAGAATTGTCTTTCCTGCTCTTCTAGTGCCTGAGCACAACTCAGGACAGGTTGAGACACTTGAAAGACAGCATCATTGTAAAACAATACATTTAAAAAAGTGCAACACAGCCTTTCAATAAAACATTAAGATGCAAGCCTAACTCATTTATCTGGCAGTAAGCCCCATTTAATAGGACTAACTTCTAAATAGATATAGTTAGGATTGAGCTGTTTATACTTAACAGGCACGTCTGTCAAAATAAAGTCTTTGTCAAACAGCAAAAGGCTTCCACAATGGACGCCTCCAGACTGTCAACTATTTTCTGGGAGTGATTCAAGTGCCTACCAATAAGTTTAGGTCTGCGCAATTAAAAGTGGATTAAAACGCTCTGCTGCCCTAGCATAAGAAATCCACTTTGAAAAAGAGAAATTGACTTTTTGCAGTTTGGAAAGTGAAGGGAAAATGCATTGACAAGTGTGGGCTGAACAAAAGATGAATGGAAAGATGTATAAACACCCTGCAAACAAAATGGGACTAATGCTCATTGTTGTATAACCTCCCTGTAAGCAAATCAGAACAAATGCTCAGTGAAGAACAGGCATAGTCTAACCTTCGTGTAAGCTTTGTGCAAGCAAAGCAGAACGACGGCTCAATAACTAGGTTGTCTGGAGCAACCCAATGTTGCAGCCACTGAAAAGACCCTTCTAACTCTTGTTGCTATCAGCTATGTTTCTACCCCAGATGGTACTTAGAGAAGCGCCTCTACTTCTGGGAAGGTTGGTACAGTTTCCCTCTTGTTTACTGGACCAAAATCATGCAGGGCTTTAAAGCTAGTTACTAACACTTTGAATTGTGTCCAGAAGCCAATTAGCAATCAAGACAAGCGTTGGAGGACAGATGTCATAGGTTCTCACAAATGTGTGTCCAATTCTGGACCAACTACAGGTTCCCAAGACTCTTCAAAATAGCATGTGCAGAACACACTGCAGCAATCCAATCTTGATGTAGCTAAGGCATGTGTTAATAGCAGTAAAGGTAAAGGTAAAGGGACCCCTGACCATTAAGTCCAGTCATGTCCGACTCTGGGGTTGCGGTGCTCATCTCGCGTTACTGGCTGAGGGAGCCGGTGTACAGCTTCTGGGTCATGTGGCCAGCATGACAAAGCCGCTTCTGGCGAACCAGAGCAGCGCACGGAAACGCCGTTTACCTTCCCGCCGGAGCGGTACCTATTTATCTACTTGCACTTTGACGTGCTTTTGAACTGCTAGGTTGGCAGGAGCAGGGACCGAGCAACGGGAGCTCACCCCGTCTCGGGGATTCGAACCGCCGACCTTCTGATCAGCAAGCCATAGGCTCTGTGGTTTAACCCACAGCGCCACCTGGGTCCCTAATAGCAGTACTCCCTCACAAATGGGTGGCAGTGTCTAAGCTGGACAAAATGTAGCTCTTCTCACTCTTATATTTATATATTTCAGCATCTGTTTCTCCTTTCTGTACTTTCTGAGGTTAGAAGGGCACCCCTTCCCTCCCTCACAAATATGAATGCAGAAAGCTGGAAAACAAAATGAAATGAAATCACACCACCTTGCATTTTTCTCTGTTTGGAGAGATAAATAAAAGATTGACGTGGAATCTGTAAGGAAGAAGCAGCAGGTTTCGACATTGTCTTCCTAACACTTTAAAAAGAATTCCACACTTCACATTCTTTTTGACCACTTTTATTATTTCAGTTTAGAGACATTCAATCGTTATCATATAAAGGACATAGCTGACTTGGTTCTGTTAATTCCAAGGGGTCTACTCTGAGTAGGACTTACTTGGACACAACCCATTGCTTTTGCTTTGTTATAATACCTTAGACACGCATTGCCCTTATTTAATAATATTTCAAGCCGCTGCTGACGTCCACTCATTTCCTTCCTTCGGCGCCTGGAAATAAAATAACACGCATTTTCTGCCATCCTCATCCACATTATCATCCAGATTGTTCAAGATGAGACCTGTGTCCAAGTCAGTCATGAAACTGTTTACTCTCTCTCAGCCCAACCTACTAATAGGGTTATTACCGGTATGTGGGGGTGAGTGGATCTGACCTTCTAAAAATAAGGAAAGGGGGAAGTGGATCACATACATTATCTCAGTCCTACTATAGCAGGGGTGTCCAAACTTTTTTCAAAGAGGGCCAGATTTGATGAAGTGAGGGCCGACAGAGCTAGAGAAGGAGGGAGAGACCATCTAAAAATTCCATAGCTGAAGCAATATTTTAACCAGAGACTTCCTGCCTTATAGCTTGTCCTCTTAACCTCCACAGCTTTCAACTGAGTGACATAGTGACAGCAACTCTGCAGGCATCAACTCAAAAATTGCACTAATGTTCAAAACACTAGAAATATGAGTTGTGATCATCTCAAAAACTATATATATATATATATATATATATATATATATATATATATATATATATATATAGTTTTTGAGATGATCACAACTCATATTTCTAGTGTTTATACATATAAATGTATATATATATATATACATTTCCTTTCTCGGGTATAATACTTCCTCCTGTGTCTGGAGACTTCATTTTGTATCCTGTGTTGGCTTCTCTGTTGTTTTGTGATGAGTGGGCAGCACAAATCTAACTTAACAGGCAGATACCCCTGAAAATACAGTATTTCCTTGGCAACATTCATCGTCTGGCTCCAGACCAACAATTTTATGTCTGCAAATACATCCCACTAGTAGAGAGTACGAATGCATATTTTGTGGAGAGAGAATGGTGTGCTGACATGGGGCTTTTAGCAGAAATGAACAACACATGGTGCGTTCCCCTTAATAACACACCTAGGAGAAAAGTATATTTCTCATGCATAACAGGTGGTTGTCATGATGACCTGCACAAACTGCCTGCCCTTTCACAAACATCCTTAAACTAAAGATACCATTGCTTGAAGACTGAATAGGCATGTTTCATGTTTCTCTCTCTCTCTCTCTCCACTCCGCCGGCAAATGAGAATGTTTTAGTTTTAGTTATTTCTGTCTTATAGGAACCCAAGAGGAGAGGCTTCCAATTCATATCTCTTTCCCTAATTTGGGATACAATAATTATCTCAAGCATCCTGCCTATGGGACCTGCCTCACATTGCCTCAGATCCTCTTCCCCATTGCTTGAGTCACAACACCTATAGCTTAGGTTTATTTTTATTAGTTTTTGTCTTCTTAGGAACACCTTGAAGATGCTTGTATATTCTTTTAACACTCCCTGTGCTTTGGGGCGAGTGGGCTGAGTTGGTAATGATGTTATTGTTGTTTCTTTAGACCTGTTATATCTGAAAACCAATACAATATTGCTTTTCTGCTTTCCCCATGACGTCTCGCCAGCAGAGGGGAGTGGGCAAAAATAGGACAAATGCCATTGTTTCCACAGTCCAAATTCATCAAAATACTATGTTTCATGCTCCCCACTTCCCAAGGCAGTAAGAAGTCTGAGAAGGGTCAATTTCCTTGTGAGGAGAGAGTCCTAGAAACCTGTGAGGTCTGTTTTGCTACAGTGCTTGGCCTCACTGTCTTTGAAGAGGCAATCTCCTTTGGCAAACGAAGCTATTTATATTCATTCATTATCCCTAGCTTGCTCTGCGATAGCCTGTTTCGATGGGTTCACCAACCTTGATGAGAAGGGTTTCAGTCTTTATCCGAACGGTATGTTTTGACATGTGGAAAACTGTCCATATTTCATCTGGGTTTTATTTCTTAAAATCACAGCACAACAAGTCATGTTTTGCATGTCCAGTATCATGCACAAATATTTAAAATGTCCCTTTTAAAAAGGGAGTTGCTAATAGTTGCCCTTTCTGAATGGACCCCTCCCCATTCTCATTTTTCCTCTTCTGCTGCCCCTGACACCAACGTTCCTCAAAATTTTGCCGCGATTCAAATGGCTCGACACCTTTCACTTTGCACAGCAGCTTTGCTTAATTTAATGGCCTTGAGAGCAGACTAAATCATGCCAAAAGTAATGTAATGTTAACATCGGAAAGCCACACTTGCTCTGCTTTGTGGAATACCTGAGATTCTCATCATTCTTCGAGGTGACATCATCCCGTCTCAAAGTCAGGCAACGCTCATGTATTATACATGTGTTTATGTAATATATTTATGTAATAAGAGCACTTGCTATGTAGCAAATGCCATGCCCTTGGGTCCCAGGCTGTTTTCATTATCATTCCATTTTCACAGCCTCCTATCTTTTAGTTAGCCAATTTCTGTGCATAGTTTCAGTCTAAAATTCTGAAGAAAATTATAAACTTAAATCTCAGATCATCCATGCTTTGACAATAGACGAGGGAGCTGAACTGGTCTGCTTTACCAAGACCTGGGTGGAGACCTGGGAGGAGTTAGTCCAGGGGTAGGCAACCTAAGGCCCGTGGGCTGAATGCGACCCAGTCATCTTCTCAATCCAGCCCGCAGACGGTCCGGGAATCAGTGTGTTTTTACATGAGTAGAATGCGTCCTCTTATTTAAAATGCATCTCTGGGTTATTTGTGGGGCCTGCTTGGTGTTTTTACATGAGTAGAATGTGTGCTTTTATTTAGAATGCATCTCTGGGTTATTTGTGGGGCATAGGAATTCGTTCATCCCCCCCCCAAAAAAAATAGTCCGGCCCACCACATGGTCTGAGGGATGGTGGACCGGCCCACGGCTGAAAAAGGTTGCTGACCCTTGAGATAGTCAATGCCAACATAAATTCAAGGATCAGGGAATGGGGTTAAATGTGGTATTCAGGAATTCTCCCTCTTTAGGCGTCTTGTCCATTTGAGTGCCAGTTTTGAGTATTAGTCAACTGTGACAGATTGGAGATTCTGTAACAGGGTGGAGCATCTATCTGAGGTGGTGGAGATGGTCTCTGATTTGGTGCTGAGGATGATTGTTCTGAGGGATTGCAGAATTCATGCCAAGTTGCCAGGGCAACTTGAGGCCTCGGGGCTTCCCTGATAACCATAGAGCTATCTGAACATGTCATCAGCCCAACTGGCCAGGACCATGGTGATCTGAAAGTGAGAGACTGAACATCTATGCCTTGTCGTGGTTGGATCACTTCCTATGGAGATTTAGACTTTCAGCAGCCTATTGAAATGGTCTGCCACTAGAGGCTAATGAATTCTGAAGAATTCCGGAAGGCTCTGGGGAATTTCCCAGCTGGTTTGGCTGGCACAAAACAACTATTAACTGGTCTAGTTATATTGGATGATTTTCAGATATTGAGCCCTGAAGATGTGGAGAAGGTACTTGAATGGTTTAGGCTGATTCCCCAATCTCTGTCTGAATAGAGATTGCCTTGCTACAGTGATCCATGTTCTGGTAATTTCTCCTTTGTGTTAGATGAGAGGCTGCCTTTGAAAATGGTCTGGAATAGAGTAACAAGATGTTACTTGGGAAGGACTGGTCTGTATGGTCCAGGGCTTTGTCATCTCCACCCCCATCGTCCAACCCGGACACTGAGGTCCACCTCCGAGGGCCTTCTGGCGGTTCCCACACTGCGAGAAGTGAAGCTACAGGGAACCAGGCAGAAGGCCTTCTCGGTAGTGGCGCCCACCCTGCGGAACGCCCTGCCATCAGATGTCAAGGAAATGAACAACTACAGTCATACCTCCGCTTACGTATCCATCTGGTTACGTAAACTTCGGGATATGTAAGCGGCAAACCCAGAAGTATATTTGCGGGTTTTTGCCGCGTGTGCGTGTGCAGAAGCGGTCTCTCCGGTTGCAAAAACCTCGGCATCCGGCCCGACCTCCGAAACGGATCCTGTCCGCAAACCAGAGGTACCACTATATCTAACTTTTAGAAGACACCTGAAGGCAACCCTATTTAGGGAAGTTTTTAATGTTTGATGTTTTGTCGCTTTGTTGTTGTTGTTGTTGTTGCTATTGCTATTGCTATTGCTATTGTTATTGTTATTGTTATTATTACTGGCCTCCTATTCATTTCTGGACCTTCTGCTACTATCAATCTTTTAAAGCTACAAAAGCTTTGTAACTTCTTACCAAGAGAAGGCTGGTCCTTCCTCATCTCTGGAAACTCCATTGGTTTTATTTGTCAACAGCCATCACTAGACTAGCTTTCCAACCCTCTTACTAAGTGACCCATCAGCATTGAGAGGACCCCATGAGGGAGGAGATTGGTTCCCCTGGCCCAGCTCCAAAGCTTGCTCCACAGTTGCAATGGAAGAGCAATCTTTTTCTTGATACTTTTCCTCACCTTGTTAAAAAAGATTTAGGTTTCAGTAGGGAGGCTGGGAAGATACAATAATGTTTAATTAACTATGTTGGGGGAAAGTAATATTAAAATGTTGATTTCGAGAAAGCCGAGATCACCAAGAAATATGAGGTGGTTGGGGTTTTTTTTTTTTAGGACTATCAAGCTATACAATTTTGAGCATTAAAAACAATGGAGACGTGGCTTCCTGTCGTGTTGTACTCAGCGAGCTATTTATGGATGAGCAAATTTTCCTGTTCAGTTGGAAAAGATCTATTCTAGGGTGATGGCAAATGATGACATTTTCTTATGATTCCAACAAGCCCTTTACATTATCCATATACGCAAGATTTAATACTAAAACTCGCTTACCTTTAAACTGACACTTTCCTGCCTGCTACGACAAACTTAAAACATCACGGTGAATATATTGTTATGAGCAGTGCTATTTTTCTAGAAAAAGAGGTGCTGGAACTCACCATGAACACCTCCCTTGTTCTCTTAGAATGGTAATAATGTTAGTCACCTGAGAGAGGCCGGAACTGAGTTCTGGCAAGTTCTGGCTGAAAGAAAGCCCTGGTTATGAGTTTGTAGGGTTCCTGGTCTCCCCTTCTAATTCCTAGGTGCCAAACACTGGATTTGGCATGTTAAAATGCAAGCCAGGATCCAGCCTGGCAATGACCCTCTAAAGATGGGTCATTAGCTGGGACAAAGGAAGTGAAGTTGTTTTAGGATTGCAGGGGTGGTGATATGACCTAGGAAAGAGAGGCCAGTCTGTTAAACACAGCAAGCTGTAGCCAGAACACTATGTGAGCTGACAGCTGGAATCCAAGGCTGCAGAAATGGGAGTGTAATGCTGTGAGCCCCTCCATCATAGGCTCATGTTGCATGTTGTTGTCGTTTAGTCGTTTAGTCATGTCCGACTCTTCGTGACCCCATGGACCAGAGCACGCCAGGCACTCCTGTCTTCCACTGCCTCCCGCAGTTTGGTCAGACTCATGTTGATAGCTTCAAGAACACTGTCCAACCATCTTGTCCTCTGTTGTCCCCTTCTCCTTGTGCCCTCCATCTCTCCCAACATCAGGGTCTTTTCCAGGGAGTCTTCTCTTCTCATGAGGTGGCCAAAGTATTGGAGCCTCAGCTTCAGGATCTGCCCTTCCAGTGAGCACTCAGGGCTGATTTCCTTAAGAATTGATAGGTTTGATCTTCTTGCAGTCCATGGGACTCTCAAGAGTCTCCTCCAGCACCACAATTCAAAAGCATCAATTCTTTGGCGATCAGCCTTCTTTTAGGTCCAGCTCTCACTTCCATACATAACTACTGGGAAAACCATAGCTTTAACTATACGGACCTTTGTCGGCAAGGTGATGTCTCTGCTTTTTAAGATGCTGCCTAGGTTTGTCATTGCTTTCCTCCCAAGAAGCAGACCAGGTCTCTCCATGGTTTTCAGACCAGGTCTCTCCATGGTTTTAAGCTTGGTAATGAGTTGCAATTCAGCAACTTCTCTTTCAAATCTATTTCTGAAATTCCTTTGCAATAAGACAGCTACTTTGAAAGAGAAGTTGCTGAATTGCAACTCATTACCAAGCTTAAAACCATGGAGAGACCTGGTCTGAACAAAGACATTGGATTCTTATCTCATTATACATGACAAAGCTTTTTTAACCTTCTCACCCCTTGCTTTTTCCTGTAAGACTAATTGCAGCCGTTAACAGTCGTCAACAGGTTTACCACAGCTATCAACCTTTCACCCATTTCCACCACCCCTCTGAGTAATACCCCTCCCCACCCTCTCACTATATATCAGGGTCTGGTGACTTCTGTTTCAGTGTATCTGAAGAAGTGTGCATGCACACGAAAGCTCATACCAAGAACAAACTTAGTTGGTCTCTAAGGTGCTACTGGAAGGAATTTTTTTATTTTATTTTGTTTTTATATATGTGTAAATAAGCCATATATCATAAAGACACTACAGTCTTTGCTGTGCCGCATTGTCCAAAAGGAAACACAGACCTGGAGTAAATCACGCCTGGAACTCTCGGGAATCTCACACCGCTGTGGAGATTGGGGGTGGCGTGCATATTACATACAGGCATATATACATACATATTGCATGTTGTACATATTACATACAGGCAGCTTTTGATAGACTCCAAAGTAGGCATGAATGGATCGGTCTGTTTCTGGTCAATGTCCATTTTGCATGTGTTCATTCATAAGACTGTTGCATCTGATTCCCCCAAAATCTGCATATTTTTTAAGTTTTTAAATATGGATTTTGTGATAAAATACATATTTAAAAATAGGGTTAAATTCTTATTTTGTGTCAATGTATGCATTTTCAAACAATTTTTATCCAAAATATACACAGTTTAACTCTTCTTCTTTTTTCCTTTTTTGCTAAGAACTTTATTGCAAGATTTGGAGAAGTGTAAATTTGAGGGATAATTATGTTCCAATCCACACATTAGCCTGGAAGGTGCAGATTAAGGCTGTTTACACACACACAAAAATTCTAGAAACAATGGGGGCTACATATTTTCTACATAGTCTGCACACAATCTACATCTGTCACATATTTTTTCTTTCGGCCCTGAAAGGTGCTTCATGAGAAACTGATTCCTTTCTGAAAACAAAAGCTCATTGCAAATTGATTCTGCATTACCCTTCATTGTGTCCATTTCACAAAAGAGATAGGCAACCCCAGCAATGGGTTCTGAGCGTGTATCCACAACTCTCCCAAAGATGTTGTTGGTGTGAGTATACTATGATCACAAACAACACTTCCTTCTTCCTTCACCTGGGACATGTGCGAGGAGGGAAAGGTGTTGATAACCTAACCAAGGGGAGAGTTTTAAAATGTGTATCAAATAATTACACCTTCTCTTGTGGACAATAGGATATAGAATTGATCTAGATTGATAAGATAATAGATAATAGATAATTTAAGAGGCATGTTGAGGACAACCATGAATGATTCCAGACTGAGGAAGAAATACACTTTTCTGCTACAGGAGGATTAGCCTGTACACAGCATAGGCCAGTTCTCACTGGAATTCTCTGAAATGAAAATCCTTTAGCAACCCCATTCCAAAGCACATTGATGTGGGTTTGGGGCATAGCTGTCAACCCTCCCTTTTTTTTTTGCAGGAAACTCCCTTATTCCAATGCCGTTTCCCGCTGCTATCCCGGATTGTTGATATCCCTTAAATTTCCCGGATTTCAAAGGAAGCAGCTCCTCTCCCTCCCTGCCGGCCAGGGAGGCTCCTCAGCTGCGTTGCTCGGCTGCCAGTAAGGAGTCTGAGACTGACTGGGGGAGGAGCTTGCATGCCTTGTGCAGCCAGACCCTCACGCCCAACCAGACGGGCAGCCTGCCTGCTGTCTACGCGCTCACTCTTTCACTCACCCGTTCGCACGCAGCCTCTGGAGCGCAGGGTTGCGAGGCTACTTGGTGCCATTGCACCGCCCTCGCGGAATCCTTTATTTTCAAATCCGAAAGTTCGGAAAAATCCCTTATTTTCAAATCCGAAAGTGGACAGCTATGGTTTGGGGCACTTTTTAGAGCAATGCCTAACCTCATGAAATTCCCTACATGGATTTCATGTGGGGAGAAACATACACACCATCGCATCTGATAAGGCATACCTGTGCCTGTTTTGCTACTTATACGGAAACACGGGCATTTGTCAACACAACATGGTGTCAAGTATGAAAGGGTCCTTAGTATTCCAACGCTCTCAGCTTTTATTTTAAAATCAAGAAATCAGTTTCTAGCTATCATGCTTGCAGAGACAGTGAAGACATGATTGCAGTATGAGCTAACGGTGCTTAGAATCCAAAATGCAAATTTAAAAAAACAACAACAGTCAATGCTATTTGCATTTAAGATGTTCTCATTCAGGGTTGTTGTTTTTCCACACAGGGATTAACAACTCCAGAAAACTGCACCACACAAATAAGGGGGAAATGAACACCAGCTGTGGTCTGGAATATAACCAACAACCTCCACAAATTACGCATTTTGTGGCTGTTGGTAGTGAAGATGACCCCCTATTACAGATGTGTGTGTGGAAGATTGTAGCATCATGCATTCACATTCACAAAGATAATATATGAGAATCAATTTGGAGCGGGGGTTTGAGGCCTAAATTGCACAGGGTTCAGAAAAGAACGTACACTTCCCAATATTCTTTGGGGCAAATCATGTGCCTCAAAGGTATGGTGTGCACACAGTTTAAGTTTTGTTGTTGTTGTTGTTGTTTAGTATTTATATCCTGTTCTTCTACAATAAGTACCTGGAGCAACTTTCAAAGAAGAATAAACAGAAGGATTAATATGTACATCCATGAACATAGCTGATAGCTGTTGTCGTTTTTAACCAAACATACAGAAATGCATTATTGTAACAACATATCCAGATCTGAAATTTTCACCAAGTTTTAGAGCAACGCATGTCTGTTCTGGAATTTGCACATTATTTGCCAATGTCCCATTTAGCTTGTCTAAACTATTAGCCTGTCTGTGTGGACAAGTGGAGGAAGAATGACCTTAATGGTGGCCAAACAGCAGGACAGTAGGAGCAGAACCTTCCACAGAAACCAATGACCCAGAAAACTGAGCACAAAGGCAAACTAAAAGTTCCGAAATTTCTCTTTGTCATTGGGTTACATTTTCACTGACCAGTGTGTCACTCACTACCTCGAAAGGAAAAGGATATGGTTGTTCGAAAACACAAAAACATGCTGATGTGGCCCTGTGGAGGAATGTAGCTGTTCAGCCATATTGTGTATTGTTCAGTTGTTCTAAAATGCTTGGTTGGTTTCTATTTTAGAAGCTGTTATTCTGACCAAGAGGCTGTGCTAAACAAGCTAGTCTGGAAAAAATGAGTTTATGAGTTCACTGGCAGTTCAAATGTTTAGCCCAGGAACCCAGTAGCTAAGGGGAAATGAAACCTAAAGCTATAAGGGTATTCTGCTGGGTGATCTATGCTGGCAGATGGACAGAGGGATTCAACCCCGTTGATACAGTCAATGAGAACTTTTAAAAAAAAATTTTTTTATTAAATCTTCCAAATTATTACAGAACTCCAATCATATATATCAAGGTCTTTTGTTACAAATTTTCTTCTTGGCTTTCTGTGCCTCCTTCCTTGATTTTTTAAAAATTCCCCCTGAATATCTACATTAAAACACACCCATATTTATTTTCTAAGCCTCCCAAATCCATTTTCTACATTCTTCCTGTTGTGTATTGATTCAAAGTGTTGTCATATCTGTATTACTATTGTCTGTAATCGCATTAGGGTAAAGTAACTGCCTTCCTGTCCCAGAAGGAACAGTTGCTATTGGTGCATTCAAGTTGTTGCATTTGGATCCTCAGTCTTATTGGTTCCCACCAAAAAAGCAGCTATGTGATTGCTTGAGATTGTTCCCTCCAAAATGTATCTTTTCCTAGCCAGTCCTCTGTCCCTATAAATGTAGCTTCCCTACCCTCAGTTCCCTCAGTCTTGTTTTGCCTGAATAAAGAATCGCTACATGAAGAAGCTGTCTCCTGCCTGCTATGTCAGAGAGCTGAAACCACTTGCTGAAATCATGAACCCCATGCTACAACACTTCCATTGCTCTAATCTCAAACCCTGCACATGATTTCATATAAGAATGATAATTCCACAGGTAGTCCACCAATTTTGTCCTCTTATTTCAGAAGTCAAGGAGAACTGTAAACTGCCTTGGCAGAAAGGCAGTGAATAAATGCAATATATATAAATAGATATACTTGCACCCTTTCTGCAAAGATCGCCTGTACTAATAGTGATCTCAGTTTTCCCAAGTGGCAGTCCTTATGTAGCCAAAACAGCACCGTTCATGCACAAGACGGATATATAGCTGCAGGCTTGGGGGAAGCCCAAGGTTTACTGGCTTACAGCAGTTTTTAAGCATGCCCACTGGGCACAGACTAGTGAAGAAGTGTATCTGAAGAAGTGTGCATGCACACGAAAGCTCATACCAAGAACAAACTTAGTTGGTCTCTAAGGTGCTACTGGAAGGAATTTTTTTATAGTGAAAAACTGTTGGGCAAAAATGGAAAACCGGAGAGAGGAAGTTGCACAAACTGTTCTGGGGTGCTTCCATTCAACCTGTTTAATGAACATTCATCCAGCTTGCGGGGAGATGAGATGAAGCTGGCTATTTAACCAGCACTCGTTTTGATTTGTTTGCAGGGAAGTCAGTTGATGTTGGATCAAAGCAAGTGTCACCCTACACTTCATTTTCCTTATCACAAAAAATCCAATCTTTTGGGGAAGCAGGTTTATTGCAGAACAGCTCCCAATCCATTACAGTGGTACCTCGAGTTACAAATAATAATAATAATAATAATAATAATAATAATAATAAACTTTTATTTGTACCCCGCCCTTCCCAGCCGAGACCGGGCTCAGAGTGGCTAACAATCATAAAACCACAACAAACCACAAAACAATCAGTTAAAAATGCAAATTAAAATACAATTTAAAATTTAAAATGCCACCTCATTTTAAGCAGCCCACCAACAAGCCAACGGAATAAAACGTCAGGGTTAAACTCAACCCTGCCCAAAAGCCAGGCGGAACAGCTCCGTCTTGCAGGCCCTGCGGAAGGATGCCAAATCCTGCAGGGCCCTCGTCTCTTGCGGCAGACCATTCCACCATGTTGGGGCCAGAACCGAGAAAGCCCTGGCCCTAGTAGCTGCCAGCCTGATATCCTTATGGCCCGGGATCTCCAGGATGTTATTATTTGAGGACCTCAAGGTCCTACCCGGGGCATACCAGGAGAGGCGGTCCCTTAAGTACGAGGGTCCTAGGCCGCGTAGGGCTTTAAAGGTCAAAACCAGCACCTTAAACCTGATCCTGTACTCCACCGGGAGCCAGTGCAGTTGGTAGAGCACTGGATGAATGTGATCTCGCGGCAAAGCCCCCGTAAGGAGCCGCGCCGCGGCATTCTGCACCCGCTGGAGTTTCTGGGTCAGCTTCAAGGGCAGCCCCACGTAGAGCGAGTTACAATAATCTTCTAGGTTATTGTATGCCTCAGGGTTATTGTATGCCTCAGGTTACAAACGTTTCAGGTTACAAACTCCGCTAACCTGGAAGAGTTACCTTGTGTTGAGAACTTTGCCCCAGGATGAGAACGAAAATTGTGTGCCGGCGGCGCAGTGGCAGCAAGAGGCCCCATTAACGAAAGCACGCCTCTAGTTAAGAACAGTTTCAGGTTAAGAACGGACCTCCAGAACGAATTAAGTGCATAACTTGAAGTAAAGGTAAAGGGTAAAGGGACTCCTGACCATTTGGTCCAGTTGTGTCCGACTCTGTGGTTGTGGCGCTCATCTCACTTTATTGGCTGAGGGAGCTGACATACAGCTTCCAGGTCATGTGGCCAGCATGACAAAGCCGCTTCTGGCGAACCAGAGCAGCGCACGGAAATGCCGTTTACCTTCCCGCCGGAGCGGTTCCTATTTATCTACTTGCACTTTGACATGCTTTCGAACTGCTAGGTGGGCAGGAGCTGGGACCGAGCAACGGGAGCTCACCCCGTCGCAGGGATTCGAACTGCCGAACTTCTGATCAGCAAGCCCTAGGCTCTGTGGTTTAACCCACTGTGCCACCTGGGTCCCTATAACTTGAGGTACCACTGTATAACTTTGCAGCCTGAGCTTTCTGTTATGTGACTGAATCTTGCCTAAATAGAAACAACAGTCTGAAAGTGCTCCTGGAATCCTAAACAGAAGCACTCCAATATTTTGCTGCAGGTCCCCCTTTAGAGGATACTAATATTATCATTATTACTTACAAAGACACTGCAGGTTAAAAATCACCTCCAATTACAAGCTGCTCAGCTATGGACTATCAGGGGACAAATCAATTATGTAAAATGCGGATTTTGTGGGCAAGTCTGGATGGGCCTTCAAGAGGAGGAAAGAATTGGAGGGGAACGGCAAGAAGACCCTCTGGTAGCTTAGAGGGAGAGGGAAAGAAGAAAAGTCTGAAAGCTCAGACAGAGAGTAAAAAAGGAAAGATAATAACCTGGGAATTAAAATTAAAAGGAAATAGAACATCAAGAGGGAAATGCAAGAGAGAAAATATGAGTTTTTAATAATTTCCTAAAGTGAGATTAATGGGAGGCCAGCCAAATAATCAGATGGAAAGAGTTCCACACTTGAGAGAGAGCGAAGGCACAGAGATGAGAAATAGCTACAAGGGAATAGAGGATTAATAGGGAGATTGGTATTTAATGAATGGAGAGGTCGAGGAGAAGAACAGAAAGAAAACAATGGAGATCTATAAGATCCTTGATTTGCCAGTGCAATCCTTGATTTGCCAGTGCAATCCTAGGTTTACTCGGAGAAGCAAGTCCCACAGAGCTCCATGGGGATCACTTCCATGCAAGAGGGAGATAGGACTGCAGCCTAAAGGGGTAAAAGTAGCTGTTTAAACTTCACACAAAACAAGAGGAAGCAACTGAAATATATGGAGGCATTATATGTTTAAAGTGCAAAGAAAGAAATATCAAATGTGCTGACATGAACTGGTTGAACGCAGAGGAACGGTGGAGGATCCAGGTGGGGAAGGAACCAAGAGAAGAAGGCTCAAAACTCGGGGAGTGGTGGTGGGACAACAATGAGTAGTCAGAGAGAGAAGACTGGGAAGAGAAGGTGTCAGAAGCTGAAGAGGTAACAGGGCTTAGTGAGCTGGGAGAGTCTGTGGCAGAGAGAAGTGCAGAATGATCACATCCACAACATACATTTAAAGGGAAATTACACCACGTTCACAGCCATGGCTTCCTTCAAAGAATCCTAGGAAGTATAGTTTGCCCCTCACAGAACTACAGTTCTCAGAACCCTTAACATAGATAAGATAATTTATTTATTGTCATTGCACAAGTACAAGCACAACGCTATACAAGTGCAACGAAATTGCATGCCATCCCGTAAAAAACAGAAAGAAAGAAAAGAAAAACAGCACAAAACACACACACCAAAAAAAGCCACACATGCACACACACACACACACACACACACACACACACACCCATCACAGCTCTCCAAGGTCATATTATCTGGTTACAGCATTTAAGATGGTTATAGCTCTTGGGTAGAAACTGTTCTTCAATCTATTTGTTCTTGATCTAATTGTTCTATAACATGACATAGTCCACATGATTGTTTGCGTGAAGTCATGTGCTATTATTATTATTATTATTATTATTATTATTATTATTTTCCATACTGCTTTATATTTTAAAGGGGGGGATCTCAAAAGTGGTTCAACAGCACACCAAAACATCAAATAAAACAATACAGAATAAAACATTATTGAAGAAAGTAAAAAAGTATTTTAGTTTAACAGAAAACTTAAAGATTATCTTAAAGATTTCAGAATCAACATTAGAAAGGAGCTCAACTACAGAATGCACATTTAACACAGCAAAAAAAACATTAGCGGGGGGGGGGAGGGACTTTAACATTTCAAAAGGAAACATTACTAAAGGAAGTCAAATATGAAATCTGATCCCTCTAGTCAGTTAGGGATCGATTTGTGAGGTAGTTCTCATTTCCCTGGTGCTCCTTTTCATCTTTCACCCAGCTTGCTTTCAGAACCCAGATAAACAGGAAGAGGGGGCCATATCTCTGTGACGGAGTATACGTTTTGCATACAGAATGCCCTGAGTTCAATCCTTGACATCCTTCGTCAAGAACCTAAGAAAAGCCCTGTTGGATCAGTCCAAAGGCCCATCTAATTCAGGATCCTGTAATCATAG
Organism: Darevskia mixta; assembly: GCA_034641385.1. NCBI lineage: Eukaryota > Metazoa > Chordata > Lepidosauria > Squamata > Lacertidae > Darevskia > Darevskia mixta. The sequence goes on from JAWWNH010000011.1 coordinate 25,601,728, forward strand.
TGGTGAAACATATCCTTATGGCAAGCTCACAAGCAGGTTCTGAGTACAACATTACTCTCCCCACTTCGGATTCCCAGCAACTCACAGTGAGAGGCATACTATCTCCAAAAGTGGAGGTGGACCATTGCCATTGTGGCTAAAAACCATTGATAGCCTGCCCTTATCCTTGGGTTAAATAATTTCAGACAGCAAGGTTGGGAAAGGCTTCTGGCCATCAACATTGAGTGCTACCTCAAAGGAAACTAAATAGAACACTTGTTCAGATGGACCAATAGTCTGACTTGGTATACAACAGCTTTAGGGATGTGGGTGGCGCTGTGGTCTAAACCACTGAGCCTCTTGGGCTTGCCAATCAGAAGGTCGGTGGTTTGAATCCCCTCGACGGGATGAGCTCCCGTTGCTATGTCCCAGCTCCTGCCAACCTAGCAGTTTGAAAACACACAAGTAGATAAATAGGTACCACTGTGGTGGGAAGGTAAACGGCGTTTCCGTGCACTCTGGTTTCCGTCACAGTGTTCTGTTGCACCAGAAGCAGTTTAGTCATGCTGGTCACATGACCCGGAAAACTGTCTGTGGACAAACACCGGCTCCCTCGGCCTGAAGGCAAGATGAGAGCCGCAACCCCATTGTCGCCTTTGACTGGCCTTAATCGTCCAGGGGTCCTTTACCTTTTTTACCTCCTTTACAACAGCTTTATATGTTCACTAACAGCCAGAATAAAAGGAAGGGGAGAGAATTATTATGCCCACTTTAGTAATGGGGCATTAAAGCAGAGGGACAGAAAGAAAAATGGTCTAACATAGCAGAGAATTAGAAATAAAAGGCCTGAATATGAATCCGAATCTTGAGAGTGCCAATCTGCCCATTAATCTTAATCTTTCGCTACTCATTAATGATGTTCTGAAGCATAAGGGAGACTTTAACAAGAAAGGTACTCCAGAACGTTTATCATGTACTATAAAGACAGATGTGAAATCCCCCACAAGCACAAAATTACCAGTCAAAGAATTAATGAAGGGAACCTAGACTTTGCCTAGCCCATAGTGTGTGCCCAAGACCATTTTGTTGGCTGCTTTGTTGTTACACATCATTTTCTTACAGATTTCCAGAAGAATGTACTGGGTAATTCTTGTCAATATATCACACCTGCTGTTCAGCCAGACAGGAAAGAGTTGTGAATATTGGAATGTGGTGATTTTCCTCATGACAGCTGGATTGGTTTTTCAAGAGCTCACACAGCTCTTCATGGGGAGATTGGTGAGCCCCAATTCCAGACATTGCTAGAGAATCTCAGAAGCAGACCACACAAAGTGTTTAGGCTTATTATTTGTGAAACTGGTTGCATCTAAAGCTGTTTCTGTAAATATTAAGCGTGATTGCCTCGCCTGTTCTGTTTTTGGGTATCTCCAGTAATGTCTGAAATGAGGGAGGGCTCATTCATCTGTACCATGGAAATATGTGTGAGCTGTCCTTGCACCACAAGTATACCATACCCTCCAACATTTCTCTGATGAAAATAGGGATGTCTTATTCCAGTGATGGCTAACCTTGACACTCCAGGTGTTTTGGAACTACAACTCCCATCATCCCTAGCTAACAGGACCAGTGGTCAGGGATGATGGGAGTTGTAGTCCCAAAACATCTGGAGTGTCAAGGTTAGCCATCACTGTCTTATTCAGTCAACAACAATAGTTCTTCTCCTCCTCCTTCTCCTTCTTCTTCTATATAAACATTAAAAAAACTTCGCTATACAGGGCTGCCTGCAGATGTCTTCTAAAGGTTGTATAGTTACTTATCTCCTTGGCTCAAGGGTCACATAACTCCATACCCTGCAACATTTCTCTGATGAAAACAGGGATGTCCTAAGGAAAAGTGGGACATCCTATGATCAAATCAGAAACCAGGATGGCTTCTGTAAATCTGGGACTGTCTCCAAAAAAGAGGGAGACTTGGAGGGTCTGGTACACCCAGCTATGCTAGAGATGTTCAATCTAGTTCCTCATTTCAGACATTACGGAAAATGAGGAAGAATAAATTTTGTGCAATATTCTTGTTTCCCGCTTGCTTACAGAAGTTGCTGCCTCTGACGCTGCTCTGTGGGCCACCCCCGACTTAAAATACATTTTGTAGTTGGGTTCCCATGCCGAAGTATTCTAGAACATACAGAAGGGGTGGTGTCACACTGAGATGCTTTTAAGCACTTGCTCTCTTCATTGATTGCATTAATAATGTGAAAGCTGAACTTTGTGTGAATGGGTTTGTTGCCTCTAAATAAATGCCACATCATCTTCCTGATCTTACTATTTAAGATCATGGGACTATTTGGGTCTTCAGTGCCTACATGTGATTGCACCCATGTGAGGGAGAAATTCAGGCACCCCCAAACTCAGCCCTCCAGATGTTTTGGGACTACAATTCCCATCATCCTTGACCACTGGTCCTGTTAGCTAGGGATGATGGGAGTTGTAGTCCCCAAACATCTGGAGGGCCGAGTTTGGGGATGCCTGGGTTACATAAAGCAATTTATTGTCCATCCCCCCCCCTAATTGTTAAGCTTAAGAGCACTCTTAAAAAGTGGCTACACAAGGCTATTCAATGAGCCTGATATTAAAGATGGGAAATGTAGATACAAATGAAAATGAGAGATTATTAAGAAGGTATTTGAAGCTCGAGGTTTGTTGTAGCAAATCCGGAAGATAAAAGGAACAGAAGCAACTTAAAGGATTAAGTAAGAACATTTAAGGAAGGCAAATAGTTAATGAAAGATGCCACCACCGCAGATTTGTTTGGATTAAGGCTTATGTCGCTCCTCCTTTCACCTCCCCCCAAAAGAGAACTGCTACCAGATCAGCAAAATTCACATGAGTCAGGAGGAGAGATGCAGGTGAGAATATTGAAAGAGCACTTCAGAAAATGCTTGGTACATCTATCTACATGTGGCTGAAGTTAAGTCAGCCGGCTCTGATGGAGTACCCCCTGGGGTGCTAAGGGAACTGGTAAAGGAAATCTCAGAACCACCAATATATTTATCATTTAGAAGACAGGGAGGACGAGCAAGGTCTCAGAAGACTGGAAAAGGGTAAATAAAATATGCTCTTTTCTTTTTTAAAAAGGAAGGTCAGGAAATCATCAGGTTATCACATTAAGATATCATGAGAGACTCGAAAATAGGAGGTTTGAAGGTAAAAATAGTACATCTGAAGGCACTTTAAAAAGAAGAAATTAACAATAATAACCAATAAACTATTGGCTGTCAGAAATATAATATCCAACACACGATAAACCTGAGTTACGTATATCTATACCACCAAACAACAAACATAACAGGCTGGCAGAAATTAATTCTGATAACTCAAGATATAAATAATGAAAGCACATGCATGTACAATACCAAAATCTGTGTATAATCTGGTATAAACTCACAAAAAAACAACATATGAATATAATCCGTTTCAAAGGTCTATATGCTTAAAGGTTCATACGTGGAGGTACATAGCAAGTATCACAAGTCCAGTGTCCTCCATATAAATTCAACTAACAGTCCCAAGTTCGGTGTCCTCCATATACTGTAATGCAAATAAAAGTTCCAACTGAAAATTGAGCTTGATAAGACAGTGATGATGCAACACTCCAAAGTGTGAATGTAGGTTTCATGAAGATTCGGAGCAAGCAGGACAAGGATGCCCGGATTATTTATCCCTGTTTCGCCACTTTCGGCTTCATCAGCAGCATAATGACTACATACAATAATAGATAGTGAACAAACAGAGACCCAACAGGTACTCTGAAGATTTAGGACTTGTGATACTTAATGTGATACAGAATTAATTTCTGCCAGCCTGTTACGTTTGTTGTTTGTCAGAAATATAAAGCAAGGCCTTCATTTTAACTTGGGGCAGCTGACATTCCATTCATTTGCTATGCAGTAACTCCATTGAGCACAAAAGGGATGGGCTTCACTCGAACCAGGGTGGAACCAGACCATTGGTGCTGAAAACAAAATAATAATAATGGCTGAACTGTTTTAAAACTGGTTGTGGGAGGAAAGCTGAGGTGTGTAAAGTTTGGAACATTTCTCCCTGTTGCGGTGAAGATTATAGCACTGTTGAAAATTTAAATAGGGGAGGAGTAGGACTAGAAATTATTAGTGCAGGAACACAGGATAGCAGTTCAGAGAGGCCAAACCACCACAGCGTAATATGCAACAGCCTAGGTTTGATGCAAGAATCCAGGAATACATTTTGTCCGAGGTACATTAGGTTTTGCAAGAAGATCAAACCTATCCATTCTTAAATAAATCAGCCCTGAGTGCTCACTGGAAGGACAGATCCTGAAGTTGAGGCTCCAGTACTTTGGCCACCTCATGAGAAGAGAAGACTCCCTAGAAAAGACCCTGATGTTGGGAAAGGTTGAGGGCACAAGGAGAAGGGAACGGCAAAGGATGAGATGGTTGGACAGTGTTCTCGAAGCTACTAACATGAGTTTGGCTAAACTGCGAGAGGCAGTGAAGGATAGGCGTGTCTGGTGTGCTCTGGTCCATGGGGTCACGAAGAGTCGGACACGACTGAACGACTGAACAACAACATTAGGTTTTCTTTTTTCTTTTTAGTTTAGTTTATCTACTATGGGGAAGAAGTTTGGAAATTTGCATGTGTTTCTGAAGAAAGGAAAACCATAATTTCAAGAAGGAACTTGGGATACGAGATGGAGCTGTTCTTCTTCACTGAAGAGGCAAGTAATGCTTCAGAAAACTGGCAGGTTCCATGCATCTTGGTTCAGTTGTTGAGCAAGCAAGCAAGCAAGCCAGAAAACAAGATGATGGTGATACCAGTACAAGGAGCAGGTGCCAGGATTCAATTTCCTCTTGTGCAATCAGCAGTCTGAACTTCCATTTTCTTTCCAAGGAGAACCAGCGGTTGCATGAGAATGTCTCTCAATAGGGAGTCATTACCCTGCTTAAAGAAATCTTTAGGCTGAAATGCATTCAGAGGCTTATATATCTGCAAAGGAATCTTCTCCGTAATTAAATATGTGAGGTCTAAAACAGCATAAGAAAGTGCAGAGTGACATGTCTGGCTGTTCCTTCTGATTCCCACCACAGATGCAGTTGGAAACAATGGGATCATTCTCGGGAATCTTACTCATAGGGTGCTTCTGCAGGAAACGTCTCTCATTCAGAGCACAGGAGACGGGTGCAATTTTCTTTGTTCTTCTGCCAGATCATAAGTACACCCCACAACCACAAAAAGCAACTCATAGCATGCTATAAATGATGGCTCGTTTTATATAGCTAAATACAGACAGCATTTAATTTTACTTTAAACAAATATTTGTTACCTCCTCTTAAATGTTATACAGACAATCCAGCGGTGGTGAGGGAGACATAACAATTTTAAAATGTAACACCTAAAATAAAAAGATATTTTTGCCGATATCAACACCTAGTAAAATAGTAAATCACAACACATCCCAGCGTTAATGCTCAGTGAGTGCCTTAGCAAACAAGGGGTCTTAGAATCATAGAAGAAGAAGAAGAAGAAGAAGAAGAAGAAGAAGAAGAAGAAGAAGAAGAAGAGTTTGGATTTGATATCCCGCTTTATCACTACCCGAAGGAGTCTCAAAGCGGCTAACATTCTCCTTTCCCTCCCCCCCCCACAACAAACACTCTGTGAGGTGAGTGGGGCTGAGAGACTTCAGAGAAGTGTGACTAGCCCAAGGTCACCCAGCAGCTGCATGTGGAGGAGCGGAGACGCGAACCTGGTTCCCCAGATTACGAGTCTACTGCTCTTAACCACTACACCACACTGGCTCTCCCAAGGGTCATCTAGTCCAACCCCCTGCAATGCAGGAATCTCAGCTAAAGCATCCGTGACAGATGGCCATCCAACCTCTGTTAAAAAACCTCCAATGAAGGAGAGTCCACCACCTCTCGTGGGAGTCTGTTCCACTGCTGAACAGCTCAATCAATCAGGTTTATTGCAGCTTTAAGCTCATATATACATACAAAATAGACACAGCCAGTATTGGGTAGTTACAACCAGTGATATATACATATAAAACATATACATGTATTTTAAAAAACTTTCAAAATTCATGTAGCATTCCATTTCGCCTCTTATAAGACAACACAGAGGTTAAAAATCTTGCCACTTGCAAGAATACTCTGCTGAACAGCTCTTACCGTCAGAAAGTTTTTCCGAATGTTTAGTCGGAAACTCCTTTCTTGCAACTTGAAGCCATTGGTTCGAGTCCCACCCTCCAGAGCAGGAGAAAACAAGCATGCTCCTTCCTCCACGTGACAGCCCTTAAGATATTTGAAGATGGCTATCCTATCTCCTCTCAGTCTCCTCTTTTGCAGGCTAAACATACCCAGCTCCTTCAAACGCTCCTCATAAGGCTTAGTTTCCAGACCCTTGATCATCTTGGTTGCCCTCCTCTGCACACGTTCCAGCTTGTCAACATCCATCTTAAATTGTGGTGCCCAGAATTGGACACAGTATTCCAAGTGTGGTCTGACTAAGGCAGAATAAAGGTAAAGGGACCCCTGACCATTAGGTCCAGTCGCGGACGACTCTGGGGTTGCAGCGCTCATCTCGCTTTATTGGCCGAGGGAGACAGCGTACAGCTTCCGGGTCATGTGGCCAGCATGACTAAGCCGCTTCTGGCGAACCAGAGCAACGCAGAGAACCACAGAATAGAGTGGTACTGTTCCTTCCCTTGATCTAGACACTATACTTCTGTTGATGCAGCAGAAAGAAGCTTCCGTAGGTGGGATGCCACATCCTGAGACGACCCTCCCATGGGCTGCCACTTCATGAGCATTAGACCACTGTAGCACCAATAGGAGGGCCTCCTCCATAGATCTTAACACACATGCAGGTCTATGTGGGAGAAAGCGCTCCTTTAAATATCCAGCTTCCTGGGTTACTAATAGAAATACCACAGTCACTAAAGCTGAAAATGCTTGTAGGTTCATCCAGCACAGCTTCAAAGGATGAAAACATGTGCGTCTTCTTCCGCAGCATCTGCCGACATAACTCCCACTGCTATTGTATAGTATGTACACAACAGTAATGTAGGCTTGCTATATTTCAAAAAGTAAAACCCAGGGCACCCTGAAAGTTGTTGGCTGTGCTATCTGCTGCCTTTGTTTTGTATTCAATGAGTTTTTAAAAATTGCACAAATATTGATTGTCTAGTTTATAATGTTGTTTTAGTGTGCTGCTTTGACTTTTGCTATCTATAATCCAGAAGAGCGACAAAGAGACTTGCTTAAATAAATAGCAGCAGTGGTTGTTAAATATTTATTGCATTTTATACGACCTTAGGTCATAATACAAAATTATTGAAATCATTGCATAATGTGAAGTGACATAAAAGATTCCACTGTGTCATTAAATGCATCTCAGGACCACATTTGAATAGAGAGTTTAAAGCTTGCAACCCTTTATACACACACATACTGAGCAGACATATTTCAGATTGCTCCCCTGCAGAAACAATGGCTTCAGAATCTGGTTTCCACCATGCCTGAGAAGGGCAGATTTAGAGGAAGCGAAGTCTAGCAACTTCCTCTATCTGGCTCTGCTGCTGCTATTCTTCTTCGTCTTCTGGCCAGAGCTCTGAACACTCTGTTCGCTTTTCTTGATGTCTAGCCTTGAGCTGTACAGGGAAGGACACTTTAAACTCGACAGACCAGAAGTCCTTGTTAACAGCCTTCTGGCTACTCCTTGTTCTGCCTGTCAGCTGCTGCTTCATATTTGAACGGATTTGTGTAGGAGCAGAGCAACTGTGGAGGAGACTGGTATTCACCATGCCGGGGGGCGGGGCGGGGAGAGGGAGTTTCCATGCTTCAAGGTACATACATGTACGGGTTCCGTTCTGCTTTTGAGGTACAGCTGTTGCTAAGCAAAACATAATAAAAAGATGAACATCAAGGGATCGCCATACTGATGTCCGTTCTGAACCAGTCCGATTACAGCACCATGATCTGCAGTAATTCACAGGCAGCCATAATTTATTTTTCCAAGATTTATAAACATGCAGTATATAAAACTTGGAAATAAAATAATGGCTAGCTGTAAATGTGTGGGGAGCCTTCAGCCTGTAGGTCAATATTGGCCCACCAATATTGTACTGTATGCTTGTGAAACATGGACCACTTATAAACGCCATCTCCAACTCCTCAAAAGATTCCATCAACGGTGTCTCTGGAAATGTTTACACATCACTTGGGAAGACAGGCGAACTAATACCAGTGTACTGGAAGAAGTAAAGATCACCAGTGTTGAAGCAATAATTCTTCAACATCAACCTCATTGGACTGGTCATGTTGTGTGGATGCTTGATTATCGTCTTCCAAAGCAACTACTCTATTCCGAACTTAAAAATGGAAAGTGTAATGCTGGTGGTCAACAAAAGAGGTTTAAAGACTGTCTTAAAGCAATTTTTTTTTTTTTTAAATGTAGTATAAACACAAACAATTGGGAAACACTTGCCTACAAGCGCTCAAATTGGAAAACAGCCTTTACCAAAGGCGTCATGAGCTTTGAAGACACTTGAACTCAGGATGCAAGGGAGAAACATGCTAAGAGGAAGGCACGCTTGGCAAATCCACACCGTGATCAACTCCCGCCTGGAAACCAATGTCCCCACTGTGGAAGGACATGTGGATCCAGAATTGGCCTCCACAGTCACTTACGGACTCATTGTTAAAACCGTGTTTATGGAAGACAATCTTACTCGGCTACGAGTGATCGTCAAAGAAGAAGAGAAGAATTGGCCACCAAGGGGTCTGATTTGGTCCCCAATGGTATTTTCCCCAAACTGCACCCATTCGACAACCAGCTGACCTCACTTCAGTGGGTGTGTGATGTCAGTTGATGGGTGGGGTTCTCCACAGGGGGAGGCTGTGTGCAAGCGAAGCAGCAGGATTTAACCCCTGCTGACCAGCTTTGCTGTGTGTGCCAGTTCTCCTGCTGGGAACAGGTGCAGGCAACCCAATATTGCTCTGAGCCCTGCAGGGAGAAAGATGGAAGGCTCCACTGATCAGCTGATGAGTGGAGACTTCAATCCTGCTGGGAATTGCTTCAGAGAGCAACATGAGTCTGTTTGAAAGCCCATTTGCAGGCCAGGTCACTCCCCTCCCCCCCCACTAGTAATTTGGCAACCTTGCTAGAAATGTTAGACTAAGTAATGAAGTAGCTGAACAGAAGAATGGTTATAGTATGCATGCACATAAATCACTTTATCACTAGATTATTCAGCATTTGATGTTTCACAGCCATTAATGAACTGTAAATGCCAGTCATGCCTGGCCATTGCCCTTGCTGGCTGGAGCAGATGGGAGTTGACTTATAACATCTGGAGGGCACCATGTTTGCTACCCAGTAAACACCACTGATAAGCATGGTGGTTTATGTACTACAGAATTTCTATAGCTGTTCCCGCTTTTTCTGACCTTAGGCCTGTGTGTTTAAAAGCACAAAAGTAGGGCCAGAAAAAAAGGTGGACACCTTGGGACAGGGTGAGGAACCTGTGGCTCTCAAGATGTTGTCAGACGCCTATCATTCCTGATGATGCAAAAGCAGACAGGGCTATGGTAATTCAAATGGTTCTGTAGAACTGTTCAAGGTGTTCCTATCATGCAAGCTGCACCTGTTAAAATTCCTTCTTCTGCATAACTGTTGGAGGTGCAGAAATCATGTCCTCTTTTGCATCTGTCCATCCTCTTTCTGACCACTGACTGGGCGTGATGAAACTTGAGAGCCCAGCCAGGGTCGGCCCACCCATGAGGCAAAGTGAGCTGACCATCTCAGGTGGCAGGAGCCACAGCGGCGGCGGATTGTGATGCAGATATTTACTCTCCCCCTTGTTTCTGACGTTGATCTTCACTCACGCCCTTCTTCCCTAGTGGGGAGGGGGCACCATTTTGTAATTTCCCTCAGGTGCCAAAATGTCTTGCGCCAGCCCTGAGCCCAACCACTTCTGAGGGGCTAGAAAATTTTATTTGTGACAGATCATTCACATTCACCATTTGAGAGATATTGGGCCGCAGCCAACTAGTGGAAGCAAACCGATGTGGGTTTACCTGTATAATGTTAATAGTGCTGCCCGTGCTTCTTACTTGTGTATCTTTTCGATGTTTTTATTGAGAAATGTTTTTCTGACTATCGGTCGAATAAAGGAATAAAGTAAAAGTAGTGGAAGCAAACACAGCAATTCCCACTAGTGTAATGGGACTATCCTCTCTCCTCCTCAAATTTGCTCTTTAGGATTGGGAGAATCAGAACAGCATGTTGGATCGGGGACAGTGTTCTGACAGGCATGCAGAAATGTGCCTGCGCTGTGGAACAATCTCCTTTGTGCTACTTTGAATACAGCCCTGTTGTTATCAGTAAGCAGCATATACATTTGGCTAAAGAAAATAAATAAAATGTGCAAGTTATATGTGTATGAACCACCCCTGTGTAAGAGACACAAGTAATACAAGCTGAAAGATGCTGCCCAGTCCTTCCCTTCTCTGATTAGATTGTCAACAGAGTCGTCACTCGGCTCCGCTGTGGCTCTTTAATCTCTGGAAATGGTTCCATGTGGTCACTGCACCCTCCTTTCATGAAACAAGCACCAACTGATGTCATTCTATCAGGAGCTGGCATGAGTCAGCTGTTAGCAAGCCGCCCAAAAGCAGAAAACCTGTATAGCTGGTTGACATTCTTGCCCTCTTCAGCAATGCAGCTGTTACAGACGCTCTGGGAAAGGAAAGCATGCTGCATTAACCAACGGATGTGAATGTCGTATGAATTGAATCGAAGTAAAATGCAGCACCTTTGCTTCAGAAGGCCTGGGGAGAAAATTTGCTTTTCTGTAAGGCAAGAAGTCAGAGGGAGGGGGAATCATTTCTACTTACTAACTAGGCATTGCAGGTAGGGTTTGCAAGTCGCCCGAGAGACAACAGTATGGCTCTTTCATATTTAGAATACCTCATAGGATTTTCATTGTTGCTTCCCGAAAATACCAAAAATGCTTTTTGAAAAAAAGGTCACTGATAATACCGTGCTTTCTAAAATTTTGATTGGATTTAATATTTGTATTCCTCTTTTTAAACAACAAATGTCAAGCTCATAGCAGCTCACAATAACCATAGCAATCAAACATTAGCAAGCACTGCAATCATCATAGCAATAAAAAACACAGTGTTCTTATTCTTTTTATATTTATTTATACCCCACCTTTTCCCCTGACAGGGACTCAAGGTGGTTTACAGATAAAAAGAAGAACATAGGAGTGAGGGAAACAATTAAACATAGCTAAAAACATAGGGGTGAGGGAAACAATTAAAAAACAATTAAACATGGATATAATTAAATAACCATAGAAATAATTACAGCAAATAACATGGAAATTAAATAACATGGATATAATTAAACATGGATATAATTTATGACCATAGAAATAATTACAGCAAAAACAACATGGCAGCAATCATTTCAATAAAAGCTGTCAGTTTCCAAAAGGCAAGTTGGAACAATAAAGTTTTCACCTTCTGGCAAAAGAACAACAAGGAGGGAGCCAGTCTACCGGTAACTTCTTTAGGGAGGGAGTTCCAAAGTCTGGGAGCAGCCACCAAGAAATAGCATATAAGTAAAGCATAAAACAAAATTCATCAAACAATTAGTACAATTCAGTACAAACTCATAGTGTTTCAAAATATCAGCAAAAGCTGCTGAGGACCTAATTCCTGTGCTCTTGAGCTTCTTTAGGGAAAATAAAAGAGAATATATTTCACCATCAGTTGTGATGATATTGAGTGGTTGGCTATGCTATGAAATTCTGTTGGATTTGAAAGATTTTCTCAATAGCGAAGTAGGAATTATAAGATCAGCTAGGTAATGGACTAGGAAATTAATATTTTATCATTACATACGGGAATGTGCTTTTATCTAACGAGCAGCAAATGAGATTTCTGAAACCATCTATCTTCAATGAATGGGAATAAAATTACATTTTGGACTTTAATTACTGTGGCGGGGAGAGAAAGAGTTAAACCTCCTCTCCCAATGCCCTCTATGGCCCCACAAGGCTGCTCAGTCTCAGGCTATATAATGAATGTATATATGGAAATCCTGCTTCAGAAGCTGCTGTAGAATAAATGATTGTGACAGATAGAAGACAGAGAAAAGCCTTAATAATAAGATGTAATAAGATGTAATAAGTACACAAGGGTCCCTGTTTTCGAATATTGGGGTTCATTCACCTATCACTCAAAGTGATCCACTAGTGCCACTATCCAAGCCTACACATGGAAGCAAGACCCACTGTGGGTCACATGCCTTGCACAGGAGAACAGGCAGGAAGACGCCTGAACCAGTTTTGGGATTCAAGATGTTGGAGAGTATGGCACAGGCTGAATGTGGCCCCTCCAGATCTCTCTGTTTGGCCCTCTGTACTGTAAGAGTTGCAACCATTGCTTCACTGGACCCCCTCACTTTTCCCTTTCTCCCTGCCCATCACCGACTGACATTCTCCATTCGCGACTGCAGCCCTTGAAATGAAAATGGTTCCCCACCTCTGATGTAGCTCAGTATTGTGTAGCAGTGGCTCTAAAGGCTTTCTGACAGGGGTCAATGATTACTAGTCAGTGCCAGATTTACGTATAAGCTAAACAAGCTATAGCTTAGGGCCCCACTCTCTTGGGGCCCCCAAAAAATTTAAAGGGAAAAAAACTGGATGTACAAAATGTTGTACCCTAGGCCTTGCGCCCATTTCACCATTGATCCTTTCACCTCCCATTCTAGGAGGAAGTTATAAATTCTTGAAATGTATTTTCCCTCATGGCTATGTTCTGCCTCCACTGTTGGAAGCAGTCAGCCTTTGAATACCAGTTGCTGAGGAGTCACAGGTAGGGAGACGACTTTTGCACTCTGTTTCCACTTGTGGGCACTTGGTTGGCCAATGTCAGAAGAGGATGCTGGGCTAGACAGGCCAGTGGCCTGATCCAGCAGGTTCTTCTTATGTACTTCTGCTCAGGGAGGAATGTGGTCCTCAGGTTAAAAAAAGCCCCCTGCCCCATTGCATAGAGCAAGCTGAGCCCCACACTGTGAATATGGAATCTGAAAGCAATATATCATTTTTTCACATTACAAAATTAAATAGTCCACACCGTTTGGGGTAGACATTGTGGTTTTTGGTTGGAACAGCCAAGAGTCTTGTAGCACCTTGGAAACTGACTCATTAGCTGTGACATAAGCCTTCCTGACCTTGAGCCCATTTTGCCTGGTGGTTAACATGGAGACGCTTTTAAAATATAGGTCGACATGACATGCTTCAGTTGCCTGGATATTCCGGCAAATGCTTAAATAGGAAGTTCAAGCGAATTGCACTTCCTCGTTTTATGCTTACTTGTAATGTTTGAAAAAGGAGTTTATGAACCAACTCAATGGGCAGACATCCCATTATTCCCAATGCATCTCTTTCATTCCTTCACATTATATAATATGTGTGTTGACAATGTGTTTTAAATTATGGTGGTAATCTTTTTAGTGATAATTGTATTGTTTCATCTTTTTTGTAAAACGCTTTGAGGTTTTAGCTACAATCAAGTGGTATATAAATTCATCATCATCATCAAATTGTAATAGTGCCTAATTTCTAATATGACAAGAGTTGCAGCTGGATCCTGACTGTGAGTGATATTCTGTTTTATTGGCCCTAGATCTTAACCTCAGATGCGCGCACACAGACTGGACACACATTAGGTTGAATCTATTGTATCTCAGTTGGAGTTCGTTTCCATTGAAAACAATGGGATTTCAATTAGGGACTAGCTTACCCTTTTGTCTTTAATGAGAGCTAAGTTCAACAAGCTTATTCTGGATCCAACTCATGATTACTCATATATTGTCAAGGCTGCACCTTCCATTGCGATGAAAACAGGTTCTAGGGCCCAGCCCTGCTATTGATTTGTTAAGTACTAATGAGTCAGCAATTCAGCTTTATGAGTTGACGCTCCTCTAGAACTCAATTGCTTGGAAGGAGTTGGTTTATAAAAACTTTTTTCATGGACAAAAATTGCACCCATAGACACAATACCCCACACATACACTAAGTAGAAGAATAGAAGCATTACCACCCCTCCCTGCCCCTCTTTCCCCCTCTTTTCTCTCAACAAATGAAACCAATCTGTAGAAAACACAACTTGAAGAGACAATGCACGTATTTTTTGTAAACTAAGAAATCTTTAATACTTTTTTTAAAATTACATGCATATTCCCTTGGCTTTGCTGAGTTCTTACCAGAATGTTTCTTTAATCTACACTGTTGCACAAACACAATTACATATTGTTCAAGGTATTATTATTTGTGTTTAGAATTGCCCTCCACTATCTGTGTACATCAAGGTTTAGGGAAATTCTTTGTCCATGGCTAGGCAGCTCTGTTTGCATATTGCCTGCATAATCTTGCTTGACACAGTTTTTTGAACCTCCCTGTGAAGACTCCCTGTGAAGTGTTTCACTCAACCAATGTAGCCAAGGGCAGATCTACACTCATGTTTTTTAACATTAAGGAATGGTTAAGGAATGGTTTTGATAATGTAGATGAACACATGACATCCTACTTTTTACGTTCATAATGCATTATTACCTTGTCTTTTTATCACTTAATATTTAATCATTTTATGATGCTCATACGTGTAGTGTTTTACCTTTTTATACTGCACTCAAACTCTGACCCACCCTCCAATGGGAAGGAGGGAGGGAGGGAGAATTAAAATTTGACACCAGAGGGCGGAGCAGAACAACCACCAACCAGCAGCAGAGAAAGAAACATCATTTTGGGAAATGGTGTGGCTGGGGATTAATTACATTTGATGAAAAAAGCCAAGGTTAAAAAAGGTTTTCAATTAACAAGTGTGCCCTGTGACATTTTAGAACGACATATCTAATATCGTTCTAATAGGGGGAATTAACACCAGTGTAGATCCCCAGCAAGAAAACAAAAGGCGGCAATAATGGAAGCTCCTCCTCTTGATAATCACTCACATGCATTGGCCGGGCCATTCAAAAAATGATGGGGATGCAGCTCAACTTGTTTAGGTTTTGCAGCAATCAGTGCAGCTTGCTATCAAACAATCTCAAAAACTAAATTTGGGGCTTTCCCAAGCACATACGCACATCAGGCTGTAATATTCTTAAAAGGAAGAAAATGAAGTAAATAATACATATAGCGGGACTTGCTGCTTCTGTCTGCTGCTCTGATGCAGCTGGATCATGTCTAATGGCTATCACATGGGGTTCCATGCGCAGTCATCTGTGCCGGGTGCGCACATTCCCTGCCAGATGGCCACTACGATTAGCTTTATGACAGTGCCAATCATTTGTTTGGTGTGGTGCAGCAGGGATGAAATCCAGCCTCTCCTGTTTTGCCCTTGAACAGTGACCCCTAAGCCCACTGTGCTGACCATTTATTTTGGTACATATGCACCAGTTCCTGTTCAGCGCTGCCCCCATATTGCTTGGATAGGTGGATTTTGCCACTAATAATTATTTAAAGGCACTGACTGTCATGGAACTTAAAAGGGATTCTGCTTGTGATCTGGCCTGTTGCAAAGAACTATTTAAAGCAGCTTCCAACTTTCAGTCGCTGTGGTTTTCTCATCAGATTCTCACTGTGCGAGAGACATTGCTCTGCAGAGACAGTGTTGATGTGTGGATGAAGTGATGGACTTACACTGCAGGAGAGGCCTTCTTCTAGAAACCTTGCAGATCCTAGATCAGTTGCCATTTTTTCAGCCTATGCTTAAATCAGAGGGTTGTTTTGAAGATAAAATAGGATAATTCCCCAAACTTTTTTTTATGCCGGAACTCACCAGAACTCAGTTCCGGCACCTCTCAGGTGGGCGCCATTGCCGTTACAAGAGAACAAGGGAGGTATTCATGGTGAGTTCTGGCACCTCTTTGTCTAGAAAAATAGCACAGATAATTCCCATGTGTACACAAATGTATAATAAATACAGAATAAATGGATCATCAACAAGAACAGTTTGTATTTTTTTATTCATTCATTTGTTAGATTTCTATCCCACCTTTCCACCAGAGGAGCTCAGTGTGGTGGCATATATGGTGAGATACTGAGTACTGGTGTCTAAGGGTGCCAGACTGCTGAACCCTGTCGTCTTCTTCTTCTTCTTCTTCTTCTTCTTCTTCTTCTTCTTCTTCTTCTTCACTTATATTTATTTATACCTTGTCTTTTTCCCTGACAGAGACTCAAGGTAGCTTACACATAAAACAGGCACAGCTAAAAACATAGGGGGAAAACATTTTTTAAAAAACCTAAGTCTTATAGTTATCTCACTATAGTCTCACAACAACCCTGCAAAGTAGAGCGGACCGAAAGAGCAGCGATTGGGTCAAGAAACACAATATAGCCCAATGAGCTTTGTTGCTGATCACTGGCTTGAGGAATTTGGAGTCTAGGTCTTGATTATTTCAAGGAATGTATTCCTTGGTAAGATATCTCACCTCCTTCTTTTTTGCCTATCACTACATCAAAAAATATCTCACCAAACCACTCCTGCAAGTTGGTGTCAGCAAAACTACTTCCGATTACTGAATGGCCAATTTGAGAGGGAGGGGAAACTAGTCCCAAGTGAACTGTAGGTGGGTTCCCACAAGGCAAGACACAGTGATAACAGCAAGAACCTTTATTGAACTAACAGAACTAGACAACAGGGGCAAAGCAACTGCTTATATACATTTCTGAAGGCTTGGGCCACTCCCACTCCCAACATGATTGGCTGTCTAAACTTCCAAGCTGCAAATCATAATTCAGAGTTTAAGGGCCAATGGCAGAGGCCCAAATCCTGTAATGTTCTGTGATTGGATATCACGTATTGAATCAGAACACAGGGGCTCAGAATCCTTAGTCCAGACTCAAGATCAGGCAAACACAGACTACTGAATACATAACACCAAGTATTTGGTTTTTGTCTCCCTTCCTCTCCTCTGACACAGGGCCACACTCGGTTGAACCTCTGGGATGAGAAACAAAGCTTCAGCTTATCTAGCTGTGACAAATAAGAGGCTCTGTATGATATTGCTTTTTAAATAATTGGATATCCAAATAAATGGACACACTGGTGGTGTTTTGAGCATTCTTTCTCGGCTGCGCCACAGTAGAAACATGACGAATGGAGTGGGATTTGAATGTTAGCCAGACTTCTGATGAATGAGTCAATTTACAAGTGTTAGGGAACATAAATATCTCAGTGTGCTTGGCATCAATTGAGCTTACATCAGTTGTAGATAAACCGCACACAAAAGGATGGTAAATTTAAAGGTATCATTACAAACAGACCGTATTGATTAGGGCTGCTTCCAAATAAACACCAGGCGTGATCCAGCTCTCTCTCTCTCTCTCTCTGTATACAGAAGCTGAAAATTCATACATGTAGATTTGCAGGTAAACAGCAGCTGTGGAGATCAGCTATAGATTTTGTAAAATCTGCATTTTCCCCCCAAGTCTGATGTATCAGAAAAAATGTATCTCATTCCTGAGACAAAAATTGACATTCTCCTGAAATCAGAGTGGGATGTTACCTACTTTTGCGTTGACATTTAAAAAATGGATTTCCATCTACCGGTATATTTTTTGTATGGGTCATTGTTCTTATGTTTGTAATATTTTACGATAACTGATATTAGCATTTTTATTTGATGTTTTGTTATATATATTTTTAACAACAACAGCAGCAGCAGCAACACACCTATCTCTCTCTTTTTTAAATGGCAGCGTCCAGAGTTAAACAAATACTCAAGCACATGCCCACAGTGGACCTTAGGTTTTCAGAAGTCTGGGAGGCAGAGGAAGTATTAATTGAGGGCAGGAGACAACAACACACAGTGCAAATATATCTCATTAAGCAGCACCCTCTAGTGTGAATGAGATCATTGACATAGAATTCACTTGAGTGCTCTCATGCGTGGGCAAACATGCACCAAAGTGCCCAAGGAAAAGCCTCCGTGGCTCAGTAGGGGTTTGAACCTGTGCCTCCCCAATTGTAGTCACAACTCCTAAACACTACACCACAATGGACCTCATTGCAGCCATTGGCACATTCAGTTTACCAATGCAAGAGAAGACGAATTTTTCTCTTATGATTACTTCTGAATGGTGTGCCACTGTGATTTTGAGATCCACCGTAGCCAGTGGCATAGCTAGCTGCTCAGGTGCCTGGTGCGGGGGCGTGTCCTGCAGCTGGGGGCTGGACGATCCGCCCGTGGGGGTGGGGCGATCTGTGCCCATGGGGGCGGGACGAGCCTCTCCACCGCCTCCCCCTCAGCTGTAGGGCGGCTGAGGGAGAGGCAGTAGGCAGATGCAAGTCCCACACTTCCGTTTCAGGCAGTGCGGAACCTGCAGGCGCCTAAGCCACCATGTCACTCATAAGAAGTTTCGTGAGCCCTTTAAAAAAAAACACACCTCATTTTGTCACACACACTCCTCAGTGATGACACCCAGGGCGGACCACACCCGCCTTCCTCTGCCACTGACCGTTGCCATTTTCTCAATAGTACCACCCATTCATAAAGATCAGTCAATAACTGCATTAGGAGAGAAATTATTGTCAAGTGTCATGCATGCACACAACCAAATAACAACATTTTAACCCCCTGCAGACTTGCCAAATTCCAAGCCAAAGTACTGTTCGGAAGCAATGAGTAAGACCTACCATTGGGCCTGGGCTTTCAGGTGGCATGGATAGGGCATCTTGTTCTGATTCACACATTTTTCCTTTATTTCCCACCTTGAGCCTTTGATGATGATGATGATGATGATGATATATTATTTATACCCCGTCCATCTGGCTGGGTTTCCCCGCCACTCTGGGTGGCTCCCAACAGAATATTAAAAACATGATAAAGCGTCAAACATTAAAAACTTTCCTAAACAGGGTTGCCTTCAGATGTCTTCTAAAAGTCAGATAGTTGTTTATTTCCTTAACATCTGATGGGAGGGTGTTCCACAGGGCGGGTGCCACTACTGAGAAGGCCCTCTGCCTGGTTCCCTTTGAGATGAGTCAGGAATATACACCCTCTGCTCTTCTGTGACTATGTATTCTCCTGCAAAGTGGGTGACAACAGGGTAGATTACACTTTTCATCAGCGGTAACCCTAGTTTTGAAATTCAAGAGAAGCTCATGTCATTTCCTTGTCAGACCAAAAAAGGGCCAAATTAACAAAGCCAGCAGTGACTGATTTGCGATATTATAAAGGAACCCGCCCTATGCATTGTGGCTGGAGGAAAATTAGAGAGTTTCTGCTCTGTGACTCCACTGGGATAAAGCTGTGATGAAAAGTTTTTTCAAATGCCTTCAAGCTTGCATCGAGCACTTATAGTCTATCAACTGCTCTTTCCTTCCTCTAATTGTCTAACTCAACAGCCGATCTATTTAACTGTAAGTCTTCACTGTTTTCTACACATCCACCACACTCTGGGGGCAATGGAGGTACCTAGGAAAAACCTTAACTCTTAAAATGAATTCAGCCATTGAGCTTCCCATTAATCTAAAAATTAACTTCTGTGATCTCACAGCATGGTTTAAATTAACCTGAGTACAGGTTTTAGTAACTGTCATTTTGCTTAGTTTGTTCCATTAATTTTTAGAGATGCTCATTTTGTCACTGAATCCCGTGAGAAATCTGTACTGTCACTATTTCAACTGTGCTTTTATCTGAAGCCGCAGCCTTTTAAAGACTATAAAGGTAAAGGTACCCCTGACCGTTAGGTCCAGTCGCAGACGACTCTGGGGCTGCGACACTCATCTCGCTCTATAGGCCGAGGGAGCCGGCGTTTGTCCGCAGACAGCTTCCAGGTCATGTGGCCAGCATGACTAAGCCGCTTCTGGCAAACCAGAGCAGCGCACGGAAACACTGTTTACCTTCCCACCACAGCGGTACCTATTTATCTACTTGCACTTTGACATGCTTTCGAACTGCTAGGTGGGCAGGAGCTGGGACCGAGCAACGGGAGCTCACCCTGTCGTGGAGATTTGAACCGCCGACCTTCTGATCGGCAAGCCCTAGACTCTGTGGATTAGACCACAGCGCCACCCGTGTCCCCCCACCTTTTTAAAAAGAATATAGTGAGATGTAAAAACTAAATGCTGTGGTCACATCTCCCAACCTTCTTTTCACTTTAAAGAAACAATCTCAGTTTTGATCAGAACAGGAAAGCTGATGTAGATGGTCCCTTGGTTTCTCTGAGCTGTTGGCAATGTGCCTTGGTAGGGGGTCCTGCAGCAGAATTTCTTGATGACAGCAGCTACAACCCACCATTTAAAATCCCTCACAATGCCCTTGCATATCCCACAAGTGTACCAGAAAAAGTGGGACATCCAATTTTTTCTTGCGATAGAATGGTGGTCATTTTGGGTGCTATGATCTTGCGCGATTTTGTGCCACGATTCTCTCCCCCACCCTCACCCCAGAGAAAGCGTTTTTTTAGAGTCACTATCTTGCCTGGTGCCCCCAAACACACATTTTTTGGTACCGTGCCTGAAGAAGCACTTTTTAAGGGTGAAATTGCGGTGTGAAATAACGCGAGATCATGGCACCCAAAATGGTTGCCGTTCTTTTATCTTAAACATGGAACCCATGGAGGGAGGGAAGGAGGTCCGAAGGTTCAAAGGAACCTTGTATTTTAATGTTTGAAATGGTTATGTGAAATATATATAAAATTATCAAAAACCCAATGAAAAAAATTATAAAAACAACAACAAAATGGTTGCCATTGGCAGAATATTTGGACTATTTGATATGTATACGTATAATTTGGAATATTTAATGTGATTTGATTGGATTGTCAAAGTGGAAAATTTAATAAAAACGATTTGTAAAAAAACAAAATGGTTGCCGTTCCCTCGCAAGAAAAAACCAGGAAGATGGCATCTGGGAAGATGGCATCCCAGTTCTTGCTGTTATATAACTCCCCTTATACAAAGATACTAAGAAAGATAAACCATAAATTGTTCACATTTATCTTCTCTAGCCCTTCATGAATGAAGCCTTCTTTGGATGAAGGGTGGTAAAGGAATTTAATAAATAATGATGGTGATTATATCACCGTCAGCATTATCTTTATAATTAGGTGAACTGAATGCCTTGGGTATTCCAAGTCATTTTCTCACCCCTCAGACATCTCTGCCCTATTTGCATCTCGACACTTTCCAGATTTCCAATCTTGTAACATCCAGCGAACAACGAATGCCAATGAGTTCACAAATTCACTTCCACAACAAAATGTTTCTGCCAGCTGCTCAGCTCCAGCAAGTGTTATTGCTAAGTGGGAGAAGATTCCCTGTAGGTTCTTGTAGCCCTACCAGATGCAACAAAGCTTACAAGAAAATTGCTTTTATTTGCGCCAAATAAAATGAAAGATTCCATCAAAACTGCTTGAAGGTTCTCTCTGGGTTGAGTGGGTGGATGTTTCTCAACCCATTTTTCCAGAGTTTTGCATAGACCATGGTCCTTTGAGGCAACCTTGTGGTGCATTGGGATAAGGGAAGCATCCCTATAGTAGCATTGTGCACATATGACCATTTGTAAGCCCACAGAAGAGAATGGTGTCATTGTTACGTACAGAATTCTATAAAGCTCTTTCTCCTGATGGAGTTGTGGAGGAGAGAATCTGAATTAAATAAATAAACCAAAACTTGTTAAAACCACTAATATTTATTTCACATTTGTAGAACACATTTGCTTAGTTGACAAATATTCATTGTGTGAATATTCTGGAATTTTATCTTCACTAGGGAGAGAATTGGGCAGAGTGGACTTTTGCCAACAGGGGGAGCTTATTGCTATTTCACTTCTGTAAACAGCCTTTCAGTCTAGGACTTGTTCACGCTGGAACAAAATGTGGACTCCCATTGCATTGTTGTCCAAGACTTTACCCATTTTAAATGTTCTCCACCCCCCCCCCTCCGACCTGGTTTTTCCAAGGATTGAAAAACCCTGCATATATAGGGCGGAAGTTCAGGAAAACTTTCATAGAAAGATAGGAAACTGACTTAAACTGAGTTAGATTGTTGGTCAACCTTGGTCAGAATTGTATGGACTGACAGGAAGTAGCTCTCCGGGGTTTTGGCCAATTCCCAGCCCGAACTGGAGATGGTGGGGATTGAACCTAATACCTTTTGCATGCAAATCACATACCCTCCAACATTTCTCCAATGAAAATAGGTACGTCTCATTCAATAATGATAATTTTACTATTTATACCCCACACATCTTACTGGGTTGCCCCAGCCACTCTGGGCAGCTTCCAGTACAGTATATATAAAAACACAATAAAACATTTTTTTAAATTCCCTATACAGGATTGCCTGCAGACAGCTCGGGAGTCAAATAATTCCATACCCTCCAACATTTCTCCAATGAAAATAGGGACAGCCTAAGGCAGTGGTGGCTAACCTTGGCACTCCAGATGTTTTGGAACTACAACTCCCATCATCCCTAGCTAACAGGACCAGTGGTCAGGGATGATGGGAGTTGTAGTCCCAAAACATTTGGAGGGCCAAGGTTCGCCACCACTGGCCTAAGGAAAAGCAGGACATTCCGGGATCAAATCAGAAACCTGGACGGCTTCTGTAAATCCGGGATTGTCCCTGGAAAATAGGGGCACTTGGAGGGTCTGAAATCTAACGATCCATCACTGAGCTATGGCGCTCCCCCAAATATTGATCGTAGTGGTTGGATGTAATCCTCACTATTATGCTCCCCTCTCCTCAGGTACACAGACATTCGGCAACAAAGAAACAATTGACCCTGTAGTATTTGTATTTTTATACAGTATTAGGATCTTCGGCAGTTAGCATTTGCATTTGTCTACTGCTAATGAAGTCTCTAACAATAGGTGCAATGCTTTGGCGCCAGCATTTAGCTGAAAGTTGCCTCTCCATGAATCATGATAATGTGCATTAATGTTTACACAGCAATGAAGATTATCAAGATAAATGGAGGATGGAGAAAGCTTCTTTGTATTCATCAAAATAAAGCTCCATTCTCTCTTGGTGTAAGATCTGTTGATAATTAGTGAAGCACATAAACCTTATCCAGAAATTAGGGGAATGGATAGAGCAGTCCTATACTCAAATTATGCATGGGGTGGGTGGGTATCCTATGTTTGTTCAACTAAGGATGGGAGGTGAAATCCTAAAAACCCTCAGGTAAAGGTAAAGGTAAAGGGACCCCTGACCATTAGGTCTAGTCGCGGACAACTCTGGGGTTGCGGAGCTCATCTCGCTTTATTGGCCGAGGGAGTTGGCGTACAGCTTCCGGGTCATGTGGCCAGCATGACTAAGCCGCTTCTGGCGAACCAGAGCAGCACACGGAAATGCCATTTACCTTCCCGCCGGAGAGGTACCTATTTATCTACTTGCACTTTGTGCTTTTGAACTGCTAGGTTGGCAGGAGCAGGGACCGAGCAACGGGAGCTCACCCCGTCGCAGGGATTTGAACCACCGACGTTCTGATAAACAAGCCCTAGGCCCTGTGGTTTAACCCACAGCGCCACCTGCATCCCAAAGACCCTCAGGTGGAAAGTCTCAAATACTGGGTTTGTACTCTAAGGCTTTAACAAAAACTTAGGAAGATTGTCTACGAAATAAGTAAATATAAATATTATACTGACTGGTATTCCTAGTTAGCGAAGACCCACTGAAGTTAATGGACATGACAAACTTTGGTTGGGTCTACTCTGAGTAGGACTTAGTAGAACCATTGCTCTTGAGAGCCTTGAAGCATGTGACAAAAGTTACATATTCCAAATAATCAAGCAGCGGCTCTACGGCCATGAAACACAGTGCTTGTTACCTCATACTCTGAGATCTTGTTCTTAGGTATCACAACACCCTATGGAACCTGTGCCAAATATCTAAAGGATCTACTACCCACCTTCCATCGAAGAGCCTTTAGGCTTGCGAGATTAAATGCTTTCCCTTCTGCAGTGATCAAAGGCAGATTCACACATATGCCATATCAAGCCCGTTTGTGTGCTTGCAACCAAGGAGCACCTGATTCAATGGACCACATTCTCTTAGATTGCGCTTTACACAGCAGTCCTCGCCAACTGATAATAATAATAATAATAATAATAATAATAATAATAATAATAATATATTATTTATTATTTATACCCCGCCCATCTGGCTGGGCTTCCCCAGCCACTCTGGGCGGCTTCCAACAGAATATTAAAATACAATAATGTATTAAACATTAAAAGCTTCCCTAAACAGGGCTGCCTTCAGATGTCTTCTAAAAGTCTGGTAGTTGTTGTTCTTTTTGACATCTTGTGGGAGGGAGCCACTACCGAGAAGGCCCTCTGCCTGGTTCCCTGTAACTTGGCTTCTCGCAGCGAGGGAACCGCCAGAAGACCCTCGGCATTGGACCTCAGTGTCCGGGCAGAACGATGGGGGGGGGGTGCTGAGCCAAATGTTGGACCTTTGGCCTATAACTGCAAGAAGAAACCAAACGAAGTTTCTCCTGGCAGATCAGGACAAAGATATCACTGCTCCAGTAGCTTTCTTTTTAGCCACAATTTTACCCGGAAGGGTACTTAACAAACCATCCCTTCGGGGAACAGACAGGACGAAGCAAGATATATACAGGTAAGTGCATATGATCACAGTGTGATCTTATGACCTTCCACAGTTTCACCCTTGTCCTTTTAATTATCCCAGTGATCTTTAATGTTTTATACTGTACTGTGATGCCAATAAAGGCATTTGATATGATTTGACTTGACTTAGTAGAACACCATCCATTATTATAAAATGGTCGTTATGCAATAATAATAATATCCCACCCATCTGGCTGGGTTTCCCCAGCCACTCTGGGCGGCATCCAACAAAATATAAAAACATAATGAAACGTCAAACATTAAAAACTTCCCGATACAGCGCTGCCTTCAGATGTCTTCTAAAAGTAGTGTAGTTCTTTATCTCCTTGACATCTGATGGGAGGGCATTCCATATGGAGGGCACCACTACTGAGAAGGCTTTCTGCCTGGTTCCCTGTAACTTCACTTCTTGCAGTGAAGGAACCACCAGAAGACCCTTGGAAGAGGACCTCAGTGTCCGGGTTGAATGATGGGGGCGGAGATGCTCCTTTAGGTATAGTGGGCTGAGGCCATTTAGGGCTTTAAAGGTCAGCACCAACACTTTGAATTGTGCTCGGAAACATACTGGGAACCAGTAAAGATCCTTTAGAACTGGTGTTATATGGTCCAGGCGGCCACTCCCAGTCACCAGTTTAGCTGTCGCATTCTGGATTAGTTGTAGTTTCCGGGTCACCTTCAATGGTAGCCCCACATATAACACATTGCAGTAGCCCAAGTGGGAGATAACCAGAGTATGCATCACTTTGGTGAGACAGTCTGTGGGCAGGTAGGGTCTCAGCCGGCATACCAGATGGAGCTGGTAGACAGCTGCCTTGTGCCATAGAAAATCTAGCAAAACCAACATAGATAACTAACATACGTATTAACATATGTTAAAACAATTATCCATATAGGAATAGAACTCTTATATCTCCATCCCCTCTAGCTCAATATTGTCCACTCTGACTGGCAGTAGCTCTCCATGGTCTCAAGACTCAAGACACAAGTTTTTCCACAGCCCTGTCTGGAGATGCCTATTACCTTTTGTGTGGGCCTAACATTGAGTCACAACTTCTAATCCTAACATGCTGATTAACTTTATGAACAAGTATTAATACACATTGTTAATTTTTAGTAGCACATGCACTTTTTAATGCAGCATTTGGAATTATCTCAGTTTTTCTTTCAAATCCCCCAGACAAATCTTTTTTGTATATATATATTTGTTATATCAAGGTGGTTTTTTTTTTATTGAATGCATAATTAAACCAAGGCCAGGTCATAATTAAGAAATTACATACAAAATTGGACATCCTTAATAAATAAAAAAGACATTTATATCAACTTCAAATCAGTCATCCCCTAAATCTTTATTCCAATTATTGCAAACAAAACAGACCTCCGTCGTTATAATTATGTGATTAAGATGACACATGAAGACTGGCTTGTCTATCACATCAATATCAACAAGCTGCTTCAAACATAAGCTCCCTTACTCAGAAGTATGAACATAACAGTGTATTTTCCTTTTTTTTAAATGAAAAAAGCCATCAAGTTTAATGGAAAACTCCATCTGCACTCAATATGCTTCTGCAGTGCAGGAAATTCTGGCTAATTTGTATGTTTTTGATGGAGTTAACCAGAATGACAGGGAAAGTTGTTATGGATTGTTCAAACGGATGTTTCCTGGGAGTATCTATTTATGATGCAGTTTAAGTTGACACAATCAACCTTGTGGAAGGAGCCCTTATTAATCACACACAGTCAGTAGCAATGCTGCCTGTCTTATTTGTCTCTGTTGAAAGAATCCAAACCAGTGAACTGATTTGTAACAATAGGCTGTCCATCAGAAGCCCACCAAACATTGACAATTTAATTTAGCAAAAGTTGTTTGCGAACCTTTGAATTCAACTTTCCTGGTCTGAGAGCTATTGGATGATCTGTGATGTCACAGGGGCCTCTAACATCACCAGGGCCATCTTACCCGTAGGGGTGCGGGGCACCTGGGCACTGGGCTCTCAGGGGCACCAGGCTGAGAGTCCAGGGCGTGAAAGTTGAGTCCGAGGAAGAGCCCGCCCATCGGTCGGAGCGCTGCAGTGGGCTCTTCTGTTGCAGGCGGCTCTGCGCCGCGGGTTCGGGGGCGACCGAGCCAGCAAGACGCTGAGGCGGCTGGCCACCTCCACCCTCCTGCGCGTCTGGGACTGGGCAACCTGGGGGGTGGGCGGCGCCGGGCGGATATTTGCACCCCACCGCCGCATATGCTTAAGACAGCCCTGAACATCACAGTCCTTCTTAGCACTCACTTGGATGTCAAAACAAGTCTGCTCAGACCAGCTGTGATGCCTGAGCAGTTAAGTCAATTATTTAATTTATAAACCTGTTTATACACTGCCTCTCATTCAAAAAGATCAGGGCAGTGCACAACAAACATTACAAAATACAAATGCAAAATCCCATGAAAAGACAGAATAATCATTGAAAAAATACTGAACAGTTATTGCTAGAGAGGTCATTTTTGCAAAAACCTACTACAGGGGTGGCCAACATGGCGCTCTCTAAATATTTAGGACTATAACTCCCATCATTTCTGACCACAGACTGTGTTGGCTGAGGCTGATGGGAATGGTAATCCAAAACAGCTGGAGGGCACCATGTTGTCTACTGTGACATCACTGGAAGCAGCCAATGGCATCAGGGAAGTCTAGGCAAGCAGAGAAGTTAAGAAGAACATTGAAACAACAAAGAGATTTTCGGCAGAATGACAATAATTAATATGGAAAGTGAACAATGCTGGAGAAATTCAGACAATAAGCAAAGAGACAAAAGGCTGTTCTGCCAAACCGTGCGATAACTAATTCGCATTGTGGGTCTGAATTGTAGAAAGCAGTTGGGAGCGATCCCATCTGGAGGGGAAACAATTTAAACACAGAACTTGTCTTTGCAAAACTTTTGTACAGTGTACAAAAAGCAGGCAAGCGCTCGGCAGTTTCTCTCTCGCTGGGCTCCCACAAGGGGCTGGTTCGGTTTTGTTTGACTTCTGATTATTTGCTTTTGTAATGGGATGCCTATTTGCAAAGATCAATTCATGTGCAAGCCTCATTTAATATCTATTTGCTACTGACTTGTGCTGCTCTGCAAGCTAATGCACAGGATGGATGTGAGAGAGGATTGCCTCCTGGGGTCTGGGTGCAATTAAGGTTGTACATAACAGCTTGTCAATGATGTCTGCAAGAGACAATGCCAGCGAAAAAGTGTTACGGCCCACAAAAGCGTGTCATGTCCTCAGCATATCTGTTGTCAAACGGGACGATTCTTCCAAAAGCAGTCATTTCCAGAGCTAGATATAGCCCCTTTGCAACAGTTTGCAAATGCTTTTGTCATTGTGGAGAAATGCTACTGGGCTGCATAACGGTAGCCAAATCGAAATCAGAGATTCCAAAACAGCCATTCTGGGAGGTGAGCTGCAAGAAGCAGCTTGAACCAGCACAGCTAATAAGGCCGTTCCGAAGTTCCCAACCAGACAGACAAGCCACATTCCAGTCTGTCTCTATTTCAAGAGCCATCTGTTATCTTTGTCGGCTATAAAGCTTCACTTCATTTCAGTCAGGTCCATACTTCTCTTTAGCAACAGAGTTGACAACAGAGCACTCTACCGAAAGTCACCAGTGAATTACAAAACTGGAGTGGGCATGTAGGTAGGGAGGAGAGGGGAGAAGAAGAGAGGATGTTTTCAGGCAGAGCCGTCTTTCCCATAGGGCTTAGTGGTGCATTGCGCCAGGGCGCCGGCCTCTCAGGGGCACCCCAGCGAGTGGGGGAGCTGCACGGCTTTGCTGGCGGCCTCCCCTTTCCCTGCACACCTGCCAGCTGCGCCCCTCCAACCATATGGCTGGCAGGTGTGCAGTTTCCTTCCCAAGCCTCCGCGGGAGGAGAGCGATCCCTGCAGAGGCTTAGGATGGAAGCTGCACCCCGCCAACTATAAGGCTGGCGGGTGTGCAGCTTCCTTCCCAAGCCTCCCTCCCTTCCTCCCTCACCCCACACCCCCAGTCTTCCCTCCAGGAAGGCAGCATCTCCCTCCCTCACCCCACACCCCCAGTCTTCCCTCCGTGAAGGCAGCATCTCCCTCCCTCACCCCACACCCCCATTCTCCCCTGCCTGACTGTAGGATCCCCCTCCCTCAGCCACATACCCCCAGTCTTCCCTCTGTGAAAGTAGCATTTATTACTACTTGGGAGGAGGCGGCAGCAGCAGCAATATGAACATTTGGGGGCGCTGGGCGGATCTTTGCACCCCGGCGCCGCATATGCTAAAGACGGCCCTGTTTTCAGGGCTCTTTTCTACACTAAGATGATGGACAGTGCCTGCCATATTCCACATGCAAAGCAGCCAGTGTTTTGTGCCAAGAAAAAGTTGGAAAGCCAAGGTGTGCTGCTGCTAGCCAGGAAGAGGAGTCTTTCCTCTCCAGGGATCTCACAAGAGCCTAAGAAGTACCTTGCTGGATCAAGCCAAATGCCCATCTAGTCTTAGCAAGAACCACCAGGTAACTATAGGAAGCCCGGAAGCAAAACCTGAGCATGACTTTGCGCTGCCCACCTGTAATTCACAGCAACTGGCATTCAGAGGCATACTGCATCTGAGCGTGCTGGTAGAACCTAGTAGCCACTGATAGCCTTCTTTTCCATGAATTTGTCTAATCCTCTTTTTAAACCATCCATGGTGGTGGCTGTCAACCACCTTTTGTGAGTGTGAGTTCCATGCTTCAGCTATGTGCTGTGGGGGAAAGTACTTATTTATGTCTATCCTGAATTTTTCAACATTCCACGTCATTGGATGTCCCCGAGTTCTAATATTACGAGAGTGAGAAGAACGTATCCCTTTCTACTTCCTCTACACCATGCACATTTTATTTTTAAACACCTTTATCATATCCCTTCTCGAAAAGGATATATCTCCAGGTACCTTATTTTTCTATGAAGAATAAGGTCAGCAGTTTTTGCTGAGTTCTTCTTCAAGTTGAACTCTCTCCCCAACAATACATGCATTTTCTGTTTCTGGGAACCAGGGGAAACATTTTTACTCACCTAGACTTTTGACCTTTAATTTGGAGGATGCTTAAGTATGTCGTGGCCTATTTTTCCTGCTCATTTTCTTAGTGGGGTGGTTGAATGGGAACTGCACTTTCTTGCTATATAATAAAAATGTAAGTGTATCATCATGCTGCAGTTTGCTTGGCCACAGACATGGGATGCCCTTTGCAGCCCACCTGGGCTCTTCTGCTGCCTCCCTCCTCTTCACAGGTAAAGGTCTAAAGTGAGGGGACTTCTTCTGTGGTTCTCCTGAGCTACCCACCTCTCTCCCTCTTCGCAGGAGAAGGTTTAAAGGGAGGGGAGAAGGAGACTTGGTGAGGACGAATGGGAAGGGAAGTTCCTACCTTCATGCCTTTCAAGCATTTCCCTCCTTCCAGGTAAGAGCACTCTGTTAATGCAGACACCTGATTTGGGGTCTCTCCAATTCCCTGCTTCAACAGTGGACAGTGGTCAGGAAAGATGGGAGTTGTAGTCCAGCAACATCTGGACAGAAATAGGTCCCCCATTACATTCATATATGATGTAGCATAAATGTATAAATACACTTTCATGAACCAACCAGACATAGACTGGCAGATGGGGCTTTCCAGCCAGGGAGGGATTGATATCCTCCATTTTAAATAGGATTTTTCCTCCTAAGGGGGGGGGGGGGAGAAATATCCACCCACTCTACAATCAACAGCATTTGCTTTTATGAAACCCTATACTTTTTGCCATAGTGAGAAATTTTTTATTGTGACTAGCAGTGGCAACTCAATTAGGGTACAATTATTGTCACTGGAATGCAAGGGTAAGTCTCAATGAATTTCACCATTAGATATCTGGTACCACTTCTCATTTTGTAAAGCAGTGAAATTCTATCGCAAGTTCTCAATTAAAATGTAAATGTACTCTTCTAAAAATAGTCCAATAAATTTTCATTCTCTGTTAAAAATGAATAGCAACAGGAGAATGCATCTCACCTAGCTGATCATTATGTCCAGAATGAAATAAGTTTTCTAGCCATTATTTTGATCTAGGGGCAGAAGAAATTTTAAATGACGGTTTAGAAAGGAGTGTTCTTATAACAGACGGTGACTCAGTTCACATAAACCATGGCTTAGCATGAGTGTGTGAGCTCCCAGAGAGGAGATTCTGACCACATTGGTCCTGCTGCTGCTGCTCTACTGTGAACTAAGCCATGGTTTGGCTTGGGCTGTTGTCCAAATCCAGATTTGTGCTTGTTCCAGAAGAATCGCAAGCTCTAGTCAAAGTTTGTTGTACGACTTCGAGTTGTCTAGAAGAGAAAAGCCACAAGTTCGTTAGTTCAAGAATGGTCATTTTAAGGTTCTTCTGCTAGTTTCTGAAGACTGCCCTTTCTGATGTCAGATTTTGAGAATTTAAAAATATTGAAGTGCTAGCCATAGACATTGATCTACAAAGGACATGGTGCAGTTGAACAAAAAAATGGCAAACTTATTTCCAAGCTTCTGCATATAATGACACTAAAAATGATATATCATGCAAACTGGTGGGGTTTTACAACTGATTTTACAGGAAGTCTAGGGTTAGCGACTTAGCTACCAAAGCCTGTGCAGTGCAGGAATGTGAGGTGATGGAAGCCAGATGGAATAGACTCAGTATTCAAAATGGAGGACCTGACTAAAATGTTCAATGAACAGAACAAGCAACTGCTGTTGTGAAGAAGATCTACAGGATATTAATACATTCAGCATATGTGAATACTCTCACACACGCTACAGATGACAGTTAAATGTTCAGGAAGTGAGTACCTATTGATCTATGACCAAAAAAAAGTTGATGGAATAGTGAGGTAAGCGTTTAGAAAAAATTGTGATGAAGATGTATGAGCTCTGATTTTTAGTTGCAAAGAACAATTAGACAGGAATAGGTTGAGCATACTAGCACTTTTAATGGGCAGTTTCAGGATGCTGTCAAATTAAATCTCTATTAATTCCTGTTCTGAATCTAATTCTTTGTGATACGTCAAAAATGAGGTCATTATCACTCGCGATATCACAGCATCTTGGGGTGTTTTTGCAAAGAGGGTCATAAGACAGCTGGTCTTGAAGCACCGAGGCATCTGATTTGGGGCAGAGAACCAACTTCACCACATCGCATGGGATGTTCAGTGCATAGTCCTGTCCTTGGCACAGACTCACATAGCAAAATCAAAACGGATTTAGTTAACCATTTGCAACATACATAATGCATGTGAGAGATCAGGACCCAGGAGAATACCATCTTTTTTAAACAACTGCCTTTGCCCTGTGGTGGAATGGATCTCCTCTCCTGAGAAACCTAGAGATGTAACCAAGGAACCTAAATAATAGATTTCTGAGGTAAACAGAGTCTTTGGATATATGTGGAACAAACAATATCAAGCCATCAGAGGTCTGTTGATATAATTTTTTGAAAATGACCATAGTGGCTTTGCTCTCATCATGTCTGCTGTTGACAGCTAAGGCACAAAATAGGAACAGAGCAATTTTAGAAATTAATTAGGGCCGCAACCTAAGCACGTTTATGAGGAAGTAAGCCCTGATTGAACACAGTGATAAACATTCATAGGATTGCCCTGTAAATGATATAACTTGAATAACAAATAACCACCTCCTCATGTATGTGAGGGGGGGAAATGCTCTGAATGTCACAGACTAAATCAAATTGAACAACAGAATCATAGAGTTCAAAAGAAGCTTGGAGGTCATCTAGAGTGGTGTTTTCCAACATTGCGTCCCCAAGTGTTTTTGGACTTCAACTCCCAGCCAATGATCAGGGAAGATGGGTGTTGACCCACCTGCTGGGGAAAACCAGCATAGTGGTTTCACCCAGTGCTTTTTTCCCCTGGGTAGACGCAGGGGGTACGCATACCCCTAAACATTTTGTGAATCCAACTTGAGAAGAAACTACATAAAAAAAAATAGTTTCTTCTCCAGCATGGTGAATCGTCAGTTCCTTTGCTACCCCCAATGGCGGCTTCATTTTCTGTCACATTGTTTCCTGAGTCTCAGATGGAAGCGAGCGTTTAATGTGTGAAGTAGGAGTTGGAATCTAGCACGGCAATTGGTCAGTTTCGTTGTTCCCACCTCCGATGGCGGCTTCAGATGACGGCAGACGCCAACAGCAAGCAGAGGGATGATGTTAGTTTACACACCCTCATGCCAATGTGGAAGTTTCTGTGAGCTGTAATATGAGGTAATACATGTTCTTTGTACTCTTGTCCATTTACTGTATTTATTTCCCCCAATTCGAACTATAAAATGGGGGTTTTCTTGAGTCAAAATGAGAGCACCCCAAAACATTTTTAAAGGGGGGGAAAGCACGGGTTTCACCCCCAAGATGGCAAGCTGCTTCTACTTGACACAGCTATGTCAACCCTCTTCGAAGGGGCATGTGGCTTCCAGCTGCCCAGAAGAAGTCCTCTGCTAAAAAGGACATTACATTCTTTCTGTATGCCACAACTGCTGCGAGGCTACTACTTGGTAAGAATTGGAAGAGCCAAGATTTACCAACTATTGATGAATGGCAAATGAAGTTGTGGGGCGATGTCCCTCCCCCCACCCCAGTGGTAAATAAGACGAAGCAGGAGCAAGAGGGAGAG
This sequence comes from Darevskia mixta, assembly GCA_034641385.1. Lineage (NCBI taxonomy): Eukaryota > Metazoa > Chordata > Lepidosauria > Squamata > Lacertidae > Darevskia > Darevskia mixta. The sequence goes on from JAWWNH010000011.1 coordinate 25,635,070, forward strand.
CTCCGGCCACGCGCCTGCTTAAATGCAGCAGGCCCCGCCCCCGGAACGACTGGATTGGTTGCTTCGAGGAGCAATGCGGCCAGAATTCCCCCAATAGCATGGGGGCTGGCCAGCCATCCCCCGAGCGCGTGATGGGGTCATGGCACTCCCATAACACCATTTCCTCCCCATGGGCAGAAATGGCTATGTTGGACTTTATGGAACTTGCCGAGCTGACTGGGAGACTCCACGACCAGGGAGAAGAGACGTTGGAAGAATATTGGAAGAAATTTAAACTATATTTGGGAAAAAATAATGTAATATTTATTAAAACTTAAAGGTAAAGGGACCCCTGACCATTAGGTCCAGTCGTGACCAACTCTGGGGTTGCGGCGCTCATCTCGCATTATTGGCCGAGGGAGCCGGCGTACAGCTTCCAGGTCATGTGGCCAGCATGACTAAGCTGCTTCTGGCAAACCAGAGCAGCGCACGGAAATGCCGTTTACCTTCCCGCCGCAGCGGTACCTATTTATCTACTTGCACTTTAACGTGCTTTCAAACTGCTAGGTTGGCAGGAGCAGGGACCGAGCAACGGGAGCTCACCCCGTCACAGGGATTCAAACCGCCAACCTTCTGATCAGCAAGCCCTAGGCTCTGTGGTTTAACCCACAGCGCCACCCGCGTTAAATTAAAACTTAAATTAAATTAATTAAAACTTAGGGAATTAATTATAGGTTTTTGAAATTTACTTAGGAAATAGGTAAATTTTAAGATGTGTTTGAAAATATTGGTTAAGATGGTAATTTTTTTTTTTAGAAACTGCTAAAGAAGTTTAGGGAACTGAAATTCAGAAGGGGGGATTGGGAGACATCACTTAATGATGTAAAGGAAAGTTATGTTATTGTAAGAAGAATCTTTTTCCTTTTTTTCTATGTCTTTTGTATTTTTTGTATGCATTTTTATGTTTTTGTATGTTTTATCTTTCTTTCTTGCAAAATGAATAAAAATTATTATTATTATTTTTAAAAAGAAGTCCTCTGCTACTCTCAATGCCACCTAAGCAACCCTCGCAGATGCGGAAAGAAGTAAACAAAGCCAAGCAAATGAAAGCACATGGGTAGTTCATCTCCTGAAACAAGTTGATATTATTATTATTATTATTATTATTATTATTATTATTATTATTTCATTTCATGTCCCACTTTTCTTCCAAAAGGAACCCAGTGAAGCAAACGCATCAATGACATTACCATGGCAAAAATTCTAAAAACAGTTAGAAACAATCACATCCTCTCAGCCAATGATTTAGGGTTGCCAGGAACTATATTTCAGCCATCAAATGCCTGGGTAAACAGGAATGTTTTAAACAGTCTTGCGTTATTGGTCTGTTTATGAGAAATTGAAGCCACACAAACCCTTGAATGGATAAAATATAGTTCTGAATTTTTTAAAAGCAAAGTTGTCATTTTTAAAATACAGGTACCTCATATATCAAAAGGTTCCTTTACCTGCAGTGAATGAATTTCATGAATTAAATATAAAAAAGTATCCTGTGAGGCAATGAATGATGATAGCAGGGCCCTTTTGAAAGCTACTTATGATCATCAGCAAGGAGATGAATGGTATTGTTTTTATACTCTGATGGAAAAGCCCTTCCTTGATTCATTTTTTGATCTATTAAATCATCTATAAATCAAGCCTGCACCCATAAAAGCAAACTGGTAGACTTCTGCATGTTGTACATTTGTTTTATCAACGTATTCAGTTACCATTCTGGAAAAAAATGGATTTCAAAGCAATTACCCACCCTTCCTTTGGTCTGGACCTCACTTGACTGAGCTGTTTGTCAAATGCAAATGTCCCATGCCAGTTTTGTTTTGTTTTTACCCTTTCTTGATCTCTCATAGCTGATTTCTCACATCATTCCTGATTTCTCATAGCTTTGAAGTGTAAATTTGGCAAGTCCAGACTCTTTCATTTTAGAAGTAATCTGAGTTGGAGAACTGAGTTTAAAAAAAATCAAACTCACAATTATCTTAGAAGGCAAACTCTAGGGCTGGGTACACACACACTGTAAATTTGAAGCACATTCAAAACACCTCCCCTCAAAGAATTATGGGCACTGTAGTTTGTTCAGGGTTGCTGGGAATTTTAAGTGTGTGAGAGGCAAACTACAGTTCCCTGGATTCTCTGAGGGGAAGAATGTGTTTCAAAGGTGCTGTAAATGCATTCTTTTTTTCTTTAAAAAATGTTTTAATGAGATGCATGAAGTCTTATATATACCTATGTAAACGGTGAACTCTGAGGAAAATTAAATACTGCTTAGAAAGTTGAGGTAATTTCAGGCTGTTTTAGTATTTAAAATACTTTGTGCATTTCAAAGTATAGTTGCACTTTTTCCTTGATTTTATTGTTTTATGTTTTTGTAAACCGCTGTGAGAGGTTTGGGTTTAAACCCCCCCCCCCCCACACAATGAAGCAGCACATAAATTTTATGAAATAAATAGATAAAATAAATATATCAACTCCAGGTTGCCACACTGGTAAAATAATAGGGGAAAATAAAAATATTTTTCCTTTCTTATATATAGAATTTTATTAGAGGTTTTTAACATATTACTCAATAAAATCCAAACTCCTTTATAGAAAGGTAAATGATATTGTTTTATAGATGTGGGAAACTAATCTGTTTGGAGAAGTAGCAATAACTGATCAATAATGAGCCATTGGTAGACATTCAGTCAGGAGGCAAATGAACTGAGATGCATGTCCATGAGGGGAATAAATTCCAGCTGAAATTGCATTTCTCATAATCTTAGCAAAAGAAAATCCTTCCAATTGGACCTTGTTTGCATTAGGTTCAGATCCACTGATAAAATTTTTACCAATGCAGAAAGACATTAGGCTAATCAGAAGTGGCCTTCCACCAAATACCTAATTTTTATCTATACACCTCCCCACCACCTCACAACACACATTAGAGTTTAAATGGAAATTAATCCTACAGCTGTCAAAACAGTTCCCACATATCTCTATGATCTGTGACAGGCCTTTGTTCCTACAGAGTAGAAAATCTGTCTGCTTTGTGTTTGTAGAGTAGGTGGGTGCTAGGTGCTGAATGATTTATTAACTCTTGGTCCCTTGTCAGCATCAAATCCCACACTTAAAACCAGTGGATATTAAAGATTGGCCAGTATAGAAACCCCACCATTTCCCAGTGGCACAAAAAGATTAGAGTCAACTGGGGGGGGGGGGGGAATGCATTCTCTGACCTGAAAACCAGGACACTGATTAACACTGAATAAATTTACCATAAAACTATAATAGACAGAAGGTAAATTTGGATCTGCTGATAACTTTCTGGGTCAGGCACCAGCAACTTTGCTTCAGGATGAGAACAGAAATCGCGCGGCGACAACGGGAGGTCCCATTAGCTAAAGTGGTACCTCAGGTTAAGAACAGTTTCAGTTTAAGAATGGACATCCAGAACGAATTAAGTTCTTAACCCGCGGTACCACTGTATTAATAAAAATGAATTCCAAATATCAGTGACTTTGTCCATAGTTAATTAAAAAAAAAAAAGCAACTTCCTTCAACGATTGGAATGAAGCGATGTCCAAACTCACTACACATGAAGAAGTTGCATACAAACGTAGACTTGCCATGGACAAAGTCACTGATATTTGGAATTCATTTTTATTAATACAGTGGTACCGCGGGTTAAGAACTTAATTCGTTCTGGATGTCCATTCTTAAACTGAAACTGTTCTTAACCTGAGGTACCACTTTAGCTAATGGGACCTCCCGCTGTCGCCGCGCGATTTCTGTTCTCATCCTGAAGCAATGTTCTTAACCCGAGGTACTACTTCTGGGTTAGCGGAGTCTGTAACCTGAAGTGTTTGTAACCCGAAGCGTTTGTAACCCAAGGTATCACTGTACATTATTAGATTAAGGTCTGGTTAACTACAGCTGGTGGCGCTGTGGGTTAAACCACAGAGCCTAGGGCTTGCCGATCAGAAGGTCAGCGGTTTGAATCCCCGTGACGGGGTGAGCTCCCGTTGCTCGGTCCCTGCTCCTGCCAACCTAGCAGTTCGAAAGCACGTCAAAGTGCAAGTAGATAAATAGGTACCGCTGCAGCGGGAAGGTAAGTGGCGTTTCCGTGTGCTGCTCTGGTTCGCCAGAAGTGGCTTAGTCATGCTGGCCACATGACCTGGAAACTGTACGCCGGCTCTCTCGGCCATTAATGTGAGATGAGCGCCGCAACCCCAGAGTCGGTCACGACTGGACCTAATGGTCAGGGGTCCCTTTACCTTTACCTTAACTACAATAACTCCCCCCCCCCCCCTTTTTGGTAATGTATTCAATTTTTTTTGTTGGTGTTCTGTTTTGTTTTCTACATGGGTATGACTTCTCCTCCCCCCTTTTTTGTAGTCGTGTGTTTTTTTATCTTTTAATAAAGAATATAAAATTAAAAAAATAATAATTCCTCCCCTCTCCAAAGATTTAATAGCAGGAAAAAGCACCCCACCCCTCTCACACACAAAAATAGGTCGCTCAAAGAAAACCTAGAATAGATTTTCCAGTATAGTAATTGTGAGCACAGTTCAGTACAGAAAACCAATTCCGGGGCTGAGTGTGTTCTTAGAACCTAAGGCCCCATCTGCACTGTACATTTAAAGCAGTTTTATACCACTTTAAACAGTCCTGGCTTCCCACAAAGGATCCTGGGAATTGTTGCTTGTTAAGGGTGCTGACAGTTGTTACGAGGATCCCTATTCCCCTTACAGACCTACAATTTCCAGATTGTTTTAACAGTCTATCCCTCTTCCTAGGGCACTTGATGAAAAATCTGGGGTGATCTTCCAGAAAAGTCCTAGCAATTGTAGGGAGGTTTGCCGAGTAAGAGGAAATAAACCAAAGACATGATTCATACGGTAAACAGACTTGATCAACCCCTGTTGGGACTTGGGGCATGTGAAGACTTGGGATCAATCAAAAGCTTGGGGCAAGTTATGTCAACCACAAGACCAAATAATAATAATTCTTATTCTTATTTATATGCCTCCCATCTGGCTGGGTTTCCCCAGTCACTCTGGGCGGCTTACAGCACATATAAAAAATTGTAAAACATCAGACATGAAAAACTTCCCTATACAGGGCTGCCTTCAGATGCCTTCTAAAAGTCAGATAGTCGTTAATTTCCTTAGCATCTGATGGGACGGTGTTCCACAGGGCGGATGCCACTACCAAGGTATATAAATATAAATAGAAGTATAATTTTTTATGCAGACCAGCACTACGCTATTCCAGGGACTTGATCTGATGAAGACTGTGGGAGTGAGGTTGTTAGGAGACCCCTGACAGAGCTACAATTCTCAGCACCCTCAACAGGCTACAGGTCCCAGGATTCTTTGGGGGAAGCCGTGACTCTGAAAATGCTTTAAATGTACAGTCTGGATATGACCAATATCACTTTTGAACAATGCATGGTTGAGTAGAGCAATGCAGGTTGAGGCGCACATGCTAAAAACAAGAATTTCCAGTTTGGTCATTCAGGGAAGGCTTTGCAAAAGCTGAAAACAAGATGGAGGACTTGGAAACAAAAGCTAAGCTGCTACAGTGCGACAAATCGCGAAGCAAGGTAGGTGAGATCTGGAAAATTAAAGGAGAAAAGAACTTGATGTCTTTTCCCTAAGCGGCTGTATTAAAGAAGTCAAAAATTAATCAGACTATTTCAGAATTACCTTCTACATTGGGGAGTTGTGGCGGTGAGGGGACTGATGAGTTAATTTTCGTAAAGTACTTTGAAGGTGAAAACTACTATGCCCAGAAACCTATAATGTCTTACTACCCTACGGATGTTTCTCCATATAACCAATGTGGGACATTTATTATCTCATCCCTTGCAGGGCAGCAGTCAAGATATCAACAGTATTTATGAACAAAGTATATGCCTATGCGAGTACAAAGATACAGGTCCGCCACTCATATATACCCCCAATCCACAGACATTGCAAAACGACTCATGTGTGATTGACACCAAATTCCCATATAATTTTATCTCGTTGGCCAAATTAGAAAGAAAAAGAATAAAGATTCCCTTAGGTGGTTCAGTGGTCTTTTGGCGGTTGATTGTAAATTGCACTGGAAATGTGTAATTCTGGGCTAGCACGTTCTAACATGATTTACTGTACAAAAGTTTTTAATCCTTGTTATTATGACCATGGAGTTGAACCAATTTTATCAACCTCAATATAATAATAATAGAGTTGGAAGGGACCCCCAAGGTCCCCTATCCAATTTTAAACCAAACCGGACTATGCTTAGCTTTGCAAATGGATTGCGATGTTCTTAACAGGCTGAGAATGATGCCTTTGATGAGCGCCGAGGTAAACACTGATAATAGCTATCTTTGTTGCAACGTGCAGCCATTTTCCCCCGGAGCAGTGCAGTGGGGCTGCCTGAATATGCGTGTTCTTCAAAATGGATGACGATCTTGTCGTTTCTGAATAATCTTTCTACGATCCCTGGGAAGACCCCATTTTGACTTTGTAAATGATAAAATATGCAACATGGTTTTAGGGAGGAGTGTCAAGCTACCTGGGTATGGTTCTTCCCCTGCATAAAAAGCAACATAGAAATATTTAAAAGAACTAAAAATAGATATGTCACTTTTATACTTCAGTTTAAATATGGCCAACTATATATATTTGCTTGCATCTCCAGAATACTTTAGCCTGTTTAGGCAAAAAGTAGCCATTTCTGGTTTCTTACTACTTATCAAACCTTTATTAGGCATTTTACAGATAAAACCGCGAGAAATAGAATACGTACAAGAGCCTTAAAATATATACAAAGAGGCAACAGTTGAGTACGTAGGCTAGTTGTATGTATATATATATATAAAATCTGGAATTTCTTCCTGTTAAACTACTCCTTGGGGCACTGCTGCCAAAAACTCGGCTACCCCCGCAGTCACCCTTTGGTCAATGTCAGACATACAGAATCCAACACTTTCACCGTGCAGTGGTTTCAAACCACCCAGAAGGGGGGACAGCACACGTTCACGTTCTGGTTTCTTTGCAGGCAAACATAAACCAGTAGAGATGCACTGTTTTTTAATCCCTGTTGTATGGCCTCTAACATTCATCAGACAAAATAGAGGGAGTAGAGCTTGTGCATATATTGTGTACACATTATGTTTTAAATATTATCTCCTCATTCTATATTATTTATTTGAAAGACGATCTACAGTAAGTGAGCTTACAGGAGAATCTTCAGCTAACCTGGTCCTGAGTTGTTCAGACCATTACATTAGAATGAATGAATGAATATACAACTTATTTCCAAAATAGTTTCTATATGTTGGTAGCAAGACATTGAAGAAGGTCTAGTACAGTGATGGCGAACCTATGGCACGTGTGCCAGAGTGGGCACTCAGAGCCCTCTCTGTGGGCACGCGCGCCATCGCCCCAGCAGGGCCGTTGCTGGGGGTTGGCAAATTGGGCAGCCACTCCCCCCCCATGCTGCTGTGAGCGGAAAACGCTCCCTAGAGCGCGCACTGTCCGCAGCGGTGTCAGGGAGCGTTGCGGGTCCCCCCAACACCACTGTGAGTGGGAAACGCTCCCTAGAGCGTGTGCCTCCTGCAGCGGTGTCGGGGAGAGTTGTGCGCCTGCCAACCAGCTCCCCCCCACCACCACAATTTAAAACAGACAGGCTGAGCAGGTAAGAGGCAGATAGCTATTATGTTGTTAGCTGTTATGAAGATAATAAGCAGAAGGTGGATGCACACACGAAATAAAGCCAGCCAGGTACTACTACGGTAGTCCCCAAGCAAGTTCAGCCTCCAAAATCAGTATCAGTACGGTACCTCTAGCCAACCAGCTCCAAAAAATTAGAATTATAGCATTCTCTTGCAGGACAAATTATTCAGATTTTATCTTGGATGTGGTCAGTGCTTCTCTGCAAGAAGGACATTGCAAGAAATCTGTTCTGAGAGGGGCAGTAGTTACACCTTTACTGAAGAAGCCTCCTCTCAACTTTTGGACATTACAGACCAGTTTCAAATCCAACAGTTTTGGCTAAAATGGTTGAGCTAGCAATGATTCCATCTCTTTATGACTTAGGGCTCATCCGCTTGACCCACCACTTTCCCCAGGGGGGAACCCACTGTTTACCTCTGGATCAGAGAAAAGTCATCGCGCCATTTCCCGCCTTCATCTCACTTCATCTCACCTTTGCATATTGAGCAGGGAGACTTGAAAAGGGAAAAGTGCATGTCAACAGTGGCTCAGTTGAGTGGTTCCTCTTTCAGATCTCGGTCCTCAATACATCAGAGTCAGGGCAGTGGCAGCTGAGAGACCCAATTTCCAAGGTTGGAGCCAGAAGTGCAGCCTCTCTTCTGTTGATAAATGTAAATGCCCTACACACATGAACAGGGCTAAAATCTGCTGGTAAATAATTACTTTCCATTTGTTGTGTCCCTTCTTGAAGAGAGAAAAGTGGTATTGCAGCCATGTGTCAGTAGGAGGTAATTCTGCTTTGTATTCCTGGGCTTTTGAATCATATCATGTTTTGCTGACTACAGAACGGAGCTGGCCCCTTGTCTGTGGATTCTCAGTTGAGCCTGGCCGCTTGTGACTCTCCCAGTAAAGAAATGGCATCTTCTGCTCAAAGTAAGGGCAAATACGAAACCCTTCTGGTCACCACAGAGGACAAGATCACAAAGATAATCTTGAATCGCCCAGACAAAAAAAATGCTATCAACCTTGTGGTGAGTACACAAAGATAGCTTCTAAATGACAGGCTCCAGTGGTATTTACATTATGTGTCAAATGGTGGTAACACTGTGTGCATTCCAGAATTTGAAATTAACAACAGGCTATTTGTTCTGGTTTAAATTAGCCAAGGCAGGCAAAATGCGGTCAATAAAGACTCAACACATCCCTTATCTAGAAGATAATGTTCTCCCCCGAGATGTGATATACTTCATGGCCCTTTAATCAAAATGTTATTCAAAGCAAATGTTGTTTTGGGTCCTTTTCTTGCAAATTGCATCTCTCCAGGCATCATAATACGAGCTATTATCATGAAACGAGAATCCCCTAAAGGGTTTCAGCCTCTGATTTTTGTATATGATCAAGGGGTTAATTAAAGGCTGAAGCCAACTGAGACCTAAGGAAAATACTCCTGGGGAAATGACACGGGTCTTGGTTTATCGTCGTTTCATGTCAAGATAAATGACTAAGTAATCATTTGTTATTAAGACCCTGGATGATGTAGCCAAGTGTCCCTGAACAACCATTGCAGGTTTTTGTAGGCTAGCTCTGCATTTTAAACTCTGAGCACATAACACATGTCCAGTTTAGGTTAGTGCAGTAACTCAATAGCCAAAAAATGTAGTAGTCTTTTTTGCCTACTTGACAGATTGTTCCCCAACTTCCATGAATATGTTGATCACATTGGATCACTGCACGGTTGCATCCTGCACCAGCCTTCACCAACATGGTGCCCGCTAGCTGTTTTGGACTACAATTCCCACCAGTCTGAGCAGATAGTCAGCCGTTGCTGTTCTAAGCAGCTGGAGGGCAGAAGTTTGGCAGGAGCTGTCCTGCACCAAAGTGTGTATCCCAAGGGAAGTATAGTTTTGTGGTGTAAGGAAGTATCACTGTGATTGGAGTGACTCAGGTTGTTGGCACTGTTGTATAGTACTGATGTTACATGGGACTCAGCTACACAGCTGCAAATAAAACGTTTTAAATGTGTTGTAAAGTGTGATATACAAATGTGACACTAGATGGCAACAGTGAGCTATGCAAAATTAGATGTAATTTTTCAAAACGTTTTTAAAAAAGGATTTTCACATCATTTTTTATATATGTGTGTGCGTAGATTCCACCATGGAAGCCAAATGACAGGAGAATGATTTTTGGTGGTAACCAATTTACTTATAAATCAGTAACCTGTAAATGGAGACTATTTTATATATGAAGAAGAAGGCAGAGTCACAATTCAGAGCATCTTTTGGCCCTATCTGAACCAAGGTCCCTTGAATAAAACACACTGGGGTTCTTTGTCTCTGCAAAGAATAGCTCAGTCGGTAGACCATGAGACTTAATATCAGGTTGTGAGTTTGAGCTCCGCGTTGGGCAAAATATTCCTGCACAGTAGGGGATTGGACCGGGTGACCCTCGTGTACCTGCCCAACTCTACAATTCTATAATTCTACAGCAAAACCAGGAAAATCCACACAGAAAATGGTCTCTGATTCTCAGAATCAATCAATCTCGGGTATGCCCTCTGAATTTGACTCGGAACATGAGGAACTACCCTCCTAGATGACCCCAAAATGAACCAGCAAGATCCTTATTAGGTTATTTTTAGTGGACTGTTAAACAGATTGATGCTTCTGTGCTTCTTTTTTACTGGAGCAATCACAATCCAAAACAAATAGATGGTTTGAGGGTAAATTTTCATTTTCTGTATAAAACAAGCAGACGTATGAACACTTTGGCCATGTAACTCGCTTTACTAAGAGCTGCCTTCTGCTTAAGGGAGTCCTCTATTTGAAGGGCTCTCTGGTCTGGTTTAAAGGTGGGGGGAAAACCGATAAGAAGATAGAAATTGCTGTCATGCCTGGACAAAGGTCATTGTCGACAAAGGTCCATATAGTTAAAGCTATGGTTTTCCCAGTAGTGATGTATGGAAGTGAGAGCTGGACCATAAAGAAGGCTGATCGCCAAAGAATTGATGCTTTTGAATTATGGTGCTGGAGGAGACTCTTGAGAGTCCCATGGACTGCAAGAAGATCAAACCTATCCATGCTGAAGGAAATCAGCCCTGAGTGCTCACTGGAAGGACAGATCCTGAAGCTGAGGCTCCAATACTTTGGGCACCTCATGAGAAGAGAAGACTCCCTGGAAAAGACCCTGATGTTGGGAAAGATGGAGGGCACAAGGAGAAGGGGACCAACAGAGGATGAGATGGTTGGACAGTGTTCTTGAAGCTACCAACATCGAGTCTGACCAAACTGCGGGAGGCAGTGGAAGACAGAAGTGCCTGGCATGCTCTGGTCCATGGGGTCACGAAGTGTCGGACACGACTAAATGACTAAACAACAACAACATCATGCCTGGACAGCAGAATGAGCAGGAACACAGGTCATCTGGTCACAGTCTTGCCCACTATGGTGAGATGCACTGTATTTAAATAGAAATACAGTGCATTATAGTAAAATTATACTAATTTTTCCTAAGAGCCCCTCCAGACTGGTATTTTTGGGTGGGTGCCTTCTGCAACACATCATTGACGCAATGATAATGCATTACTGGTGCATTTATACTGGAGCATCCACACATCGTTCTGCGTTTTTAGTTGTTCTGTGATGCTTCCCCAGTGTTACCACATTATTGCCATCTGGAGGGGTATTCTTGCACTACAGAGCAACAGAAGACAGATAAAAAACCCCAAAACAAGCCAGAACATTTGCAGTATAATATGTTTCAGGATTTCAGCAGGAAGCAATGAGTCCTTCATCAATTGGCAACGTAATGGTATTTCCATCCTGAAACTTTTTCAGACGCAAACAATATTTACTATTATTATTATTTGTTAAATTATTGTTATTATTATTTATGTTCACAACATAAAATTATGATATAAAAACCACAAAACGCATAATAAAATAAGAAGAAGAAGAAGAAGAAGAAGAAGAAGAAGAAGAGTATGGATTTGATATCCCGCTTTATCACTACCCGAAGGAGTCTCAAAGCGGCTAACATTCTCCTTTCCCTTCCTCCCCTACAACAAACACTCTGTGAGGTGAGTGGGGCTGAGAGACTTCAAAGAAGTGTGACTAGCCCAAGGTCACCCAGCAGCTGCAGGTGGAGGAGTGGAGACGCGAACCCGGTTCACCAGATTACGAGACTAGCGCTCTTAACCACTACACCACTACATTCCCCCTTCCCACAATACATTTAAAAGGGCATCGGATATCAATCAGCCAATTGCCTGGTTGAAGAGGAATGTTTCTGCTTGGCACCTAAAGGTGGGTTGCACATAACAGCCCTGATTCCACCATGAGTGAAAATAGTCATGATTGTACAATAAAATGGCATCTGGAGGGCCCTTAAATATGCAACTATACATATAAAATAGCATATGCATATCTTACACAAATCTGTGCTCTCTCTCTTTTTCTTGTCAATGCATAACTCACCCCCCTAAATCAGTATGAGCCAGTGATAATATCTCTTTGACTCATTTTATTTCACTTCTGATTCACATGCCAGGATTACGTGAGAGCTAGTCACTTGCTTATTATTGACAAATCAGGATTGCTATTATTATCATCCTAGATTCATTCTTAAAGCATTTGCTCTTATATAAATTGCCTACAGCAAACTGGAGAGCTAGCAGGATCAGAGAAAGCTCCACAAACCAAATCAAAGGCAAAATGTTTTGCTTCAAAATTGTCTTTGTTGGAATTTTCAGTGGAAAGATAACAAGGAAAACAAACAGGAATATCAAAACCATCAGTGCAAACCAAAACCCAGCAGGTCAGTAGTCAGTCTACATTACTGGGATGTAGGACTGATTCACAAAATATTCAACTCACTGGAGACCACAGAAGGTGAATCATTGATAGAAATACAGAAATCAGTCCTACAGCCCACATTACTGGGGTGTAGGACTGATTCACAAAATATTCAACTCAACGGAGACCACAGAAGGTGAATCATTGATAGAAGTACAGAAATAGGAAAAGGGGAAATATTTTTTCAGTGAAAAGGGCTGAGTAAGAACTGCTACACTCCTCCATCAGTACAAGGAAATACATTTATAGAACTGAGAAAGCATATGAACCAAGAGAATAGCTTTGTCACTGGAAGAAAACCAATGATCCAGAGAAAAATGGTCTCCCTGACTTCTGATTTAAGACTGTATCACAATTATTTTGTGAAAAGGCTGGTTGCTTTCACTTTCAGGGACCCCATTCCTGCAGAGACTGTAAGAAGTCCTTATGTGTAAATCTTAGTGCACTTATATAAGTACCGGTATTACGCAAGCTGGCAGTTACCCATTTCTAATGGCACTTAAGGGCACATTAATTTCAAAACTGGCTGCACAGGGTCTGACTAAGGGCAGTAATAACCTGTTAAATGGATTGATCATAGGCTAATTTCAATGCAGTCATTCCAGAGATTGTAATGCAGGAAATCCTGTCCTTCATTTCAAATCTGTGGGCTTCAAATGGGTCATGCCACTGTCCTTTGGCACACGTGTTTGGGCAGTTGCAGTTTGTTAGAGATCGAAGCAGTTTCATATAAATTCTTTAAATAATTCTTTTTTCTTCTTCACTGCCAGCCAATGTTCTGATGACTCTGCATCAACTGGAATCTGAAGTGTATTCCATGTCAAGTAAAATGGCCTTATTATGCTAAATTATTGGTTGCAGTGGTAATCTATGTACCGTCCCAGGCTCCCAAAATTATGTTTAAAGGAGCGGGCCTCTCGTGATTCTCTCAGTAATAATTCATGGTTGGCTCAGATTCACAAATGATTAAGGAGAGGAATGCCAAGCTTCCAGGCTTGCCCTTGTTTTCGTTTGTTGGCTAAGAAGCAATCCCCAAAATGAGCAAATTACCCGCTGAAACTGAGCTCTCTTTGCACATTTAGTCTATTCTGCTTCGAGTCAAGAGTGTTTCAGTCATGATCCATATTCCAAAAGGACTGGCTTATGAAGCATGGAAATGATCGAAGGCTTAACCCCATGGAAGTCTATACTGCTGCTAGTGTAAAAATCCCTAAGTGGGAGCTGTAAGGCCTCTTCTTTTGATAGGATCGATTTATGGGGTCCCTCCTGCATCAGTGGGGATGGATTTACCTGGCAGCAGCAGTTGGTGGGTGGCTATGAGCGATCGTTTTAAATTTCCCACAATGCCCCTGAACACCTGATACGGGTGGCTATCAACCACCATTTTTATTTCCTACCATTTCCTACCATTCTCCAGAGCAACACTCTAGCATTGTGAGAAATTGCCTGCCACCTGGCACAAAGCACACAGGGCAGTAGTTTGGTGCCTTCCCTCACATATTCCAGCAATAGCATCTCTTTTCTTCAAGGATAAGGTAAAAAGGTATAGGACCCCTGGATGGTTAAGTCCAGTCAAAGGCGACTGTAGGGTTGCGGTGTTCATTTCGCTTTTCAAGGAAGCCGACGTTGCCCACAGACAGCTTTCCGGGTCATGACTAAACCGCTTCTGGCGTAACAGAACACCGTGACGGAAACCAGAGTGCACGGAAATGCCATTTACCTTCCTGCTGCAGCGGTACCTATTTATCTACTTGCACTGGTGTGCTTTCAAACTGCTAGGTTGGCAGGAGCTGGGACAGAGCAATGGGAGCTCAACCCATCATGGGGATTCGAACTGCTGACCTTCTGATTGGCAGGCCCAAGAGGCTCAGTGGTTTAGACCACATGTATGCTTAACCTGCATAACTTTATGTGTGGTTTCCTCCAATTGCTGAATGTTCATTTCATGGCTCTGCTCTGACTGAAACCTAGATGAACACTACCCTTACATTCTTTGGGGCCAACTCCTAATAATAAAACCAAAATCAACTTATCTGTGTGCTGTAGGCACAAAACAGAGAACAGAGGAGTAAAATAATGCCGGTAGAGATTCTTCAGGATTTGATAGTTGGTTTGCCATGTTATCTCTACAATATTTAGATAGCGTGAGTGAAATGCTGTCTTCCCCGTACTCTCCGTTTCCTCCCCCCCCCTTCTCTTTTCCCACAGATGTATGGTGAAATTATGCGAGCACTTGAAGAAGCTGCCAAGGATGATTCCACATTGACTGTAATAACAGGTATTTTTATCGTGGAAGTTCTGAGAGTGGTGTTAATAAAGCAGCGGCCAAACCTTCTCTCCTGTCGGTGGAAATTGTTAGAAAGAATCTGTCTGGCAGAACAAAAGGTTCCTCTTCCTCTAGAAAACTTTTGAGCTTCAATTGGTCCACAGAGCCTGAAATTTATCCACCGAGGGAGGAAGAAATACAGAATTCCTGTAAAATATTGGGCTTGAAAAAGAATGTGTTTCCAATTATTATGGCGGTGGAGGAACGCCTGTAAGTATCGCACGCTAAAAGCTCCCGAGACACTGCGATTCTTTGTGGAAGAGGGGCAATACTTCCATTTCCTGTTATTTATTGACATGTATTCCCAACCTTACAAGGTATATTACCCTCACACAACAGTTTACAATGATGATGAAGAAGATGATGATAAGAATTCATTTCTGAATAAAAATCATATACAAAACATATTGCACATACATGAACAGTTAAAACCATTTTTAAAATTACATTTATATTCAGCTTTTGCTCCACGGAGCTGAAGGTCGCATACTTGTATCTCCTCCCCTCCAATTTATCCTCACATTAACCCTGTGAGGTAGGTTAGGCTGGGAGTGAGTGACTGGCCCAAGGTCACCCAGTGGAGATTTGAACTCTGGTCTCCCAGGTCCTAGTCCAGCACTCTTAACACTACACACATATAAAACAATTTCAAATAAATTCAGATACAGCCTGGAATAGAAATCTCCTCTTGAAAGACTTACTGAAAGAGGAATTCTTTAACAGGACTTGAAAAGATAATAAAGTTGGTACCTGTTTGATGTGTAATGAGATGGAGTTCCAAAGAATTAGGGGCCACCACAGTAAAGGCTCAGTTACATCATTGTGAGGAACGACCCTCCTGACAGGAATTTATCTGCAGCATGCCCTCTCCTGTAGAACACAGTGATTGATGAGGTATATAGGAAATGAGACAATATTTTAGGTATCCTGGTCCCAAGCTGTATAGGGCTTTGAACAGCAGGACCAGCATTTTGGGTGTACTGATGTTGCTACTGGTAGCTAACTGGCAGCCATTGCAGATATTTCGGCAATGGTGTAATATGATGGCAATATTCTGTGAGCAGTTGAGCCACCGTACATCACACTAGCTACAGCTTCCGGGTCAGCCTCAAGAGCAGCGCCACATAGAGAGCATTTCAGTGAAATATCCCCTTGACTCTGTAGATCTCAGGGCGGTTCACAACATAAAAATGCAAACATGTGCATTCGTACTAAGCAATTGGATGGCAAACAGCATTGCAAAATTCAGAAAAGGTTCTCGTATTATTTCAGAAAGTGCAAATTAAGTAGGTTAGCCTTTAAATGCAATTCTGTCCCCGCCCCCCTTTCCCTACTTGGGAATAACCCTCATTGAATATCATGAAATGGGCTGCTAAGTAAACACACGTAGACTAGCAGGTGTGCCTTGATGTAAAAGTTGGACCTGAACATTCGTTTGCTCCGAAATATATTTATTTGAAATCTGGAATCCAATTAATACAAGGATACAAAGCCATTGCAATCACCATTTTAAAATGTTAATATAAATAAAATCAAGAATAAATGATAAGCAATTGCCATTGGAGACCAAAGGACAAATTTCATTTGTAACATACTATTTTGCTCAGGCCACCCATCTTGTCACTTCTTTCTGATGTTGAACTGGGTGTATATCTTATTAATATTTTCTCTATATTGTGGCCCAGTAGTACAGCAAGCCTGCAACTTACACTCACTTTTCTTATGTGAACCCAACTTTACCCGGGCGATCGAAAAAGAAATAAATAGATTGGAAGAACATGGGGGGAACGGGAATAAAAATACTTGGTAGAAAAATTGTCAGAAGGAGGCAGGAGAGGAGGAAACAACAGTTGGCAATCCCTTCAGTCATTGCACTCACCCTGGGGGAGAGTTTGTGCGTTGTCAGAGATTCAGAGAGTGACACGGGGCCCAGCTAGCCCATAAAGAGCAAGCAGAGGTGGTCTGAGAGTGAGGGGAAGGTGCTCTGAGCTGGTGAATGCTGTTGTGTTTTGGGCTGTGGTTTTTTTTACAGGTTGTTTAAAGGGACTTCCTGGCTTTTCACGTTTTTTTGTGTTTGCACGAAGTTCCCGGGAACTGAACCTTCACATAAGTTGCGGGCTTACTGTACAGTGGTACCTCGGGTTAGAGATGCTTCAGGTTACATATGCTTCTGGTTACATACTCTGCTAACCCAGAAATAGTACCTCGGGTTAAGAACTTTGCTTCAGGATGAGAACAGAAATCGGGCAGCGGCGGCACAGTGGCAGCGGGAGGCCCCATTAGCTAAAGTGGTACCTCAGGTTAAGAACAGTTTCAGGTTAAGAACGGACCTCCGGAACGAATTAAGTTCTTAACCTGAGGTACCACTGTATATGAAGTTGCATTGCACCTTATAGCCTCTCTTTCTAAGATATAGAATCATAGAGTTGGACGGAACCACGAGGGTCATCTAGTCATATACTAAAAAAGGTTCCTGGTTAATTAGATTTGGATTGTAACCTCAGCAATGTTTTTGTGTGTGTGTGTTTTTTTTGTTCGTGTCTTTGTTACTTCTATTATGTTTACCACCCTGATAAATCAGCACACTGCATACATTTTAAATGTTACTTTTGGATCTTTGTAGGACGCGGTGATTACTACTGTAGTGGGAACGATCTTAACAATTTTGCTGAAAACTTGCAAGAGCTTCTGAAAAATAGTGGAGAGCAGCTGAAGTAAGCAGGAACTTTTAAATATGTTCTCATAATTAAATGCTTGATTCATACTATTATCCACATCTTTACTACATATACTATTTATCCACATTGATGTCGAAAGAGCTCTGGACTGAGACTGCAAATCTAGAGAGCTCCTTGAGAGCCACTTAACCCTAACCCTTGAGAGCCCCCCATCAAAGGGGAAAAAAACACACCCACAGCATCATCTTTGCACCTCTCTGCTGTTCAGAATGAAAGGGCGGGTGGGTACCCCATCCTGGGATCCAATGTAGGCATGTTTAAAGGAGCAGGGTTCAATATAGGAGAGACTGAGCAAGTCCAAACAGCAACTAAAAGCAGTAAAAGCAAATGGTCTCATGTGCCCTGTGGATTTTAGAAGGGATATTGATATACAGTAGACCTTTTCATAGGAGGCATAAGAGGTACCGGGTGTTAACATTGGGGGACACCTACCTTAGCATCTCCCTGTGCCGCCTAAAACAAAATGGATGTTCTTTCATTGCTTTTAGGAACTTTGTTAGTCACTTCATTGACTTCCCTAAGCCACTAGTAGCAGTGGTCAACGGCCCTGCTATTGGTATCGCCGTCACTCTTCTTGGGCTGTTTGACTTGGTGTTTGCGTCGGACAAGGTGAGTCATCTGCACAAGACTGAGTCAAACTCGCCTGGAGGTCGGGCTGTTTGGCCTGGAAAGCCTTCATCCAAGTATGCATTTTGCAGCAGGGGGGGGGTAAGGTTGTGGTTATGTGGTGGTGAGAGGTGTACACTTTGTACACGCTCAAAGGCCACCTTGTCTTTATTCAGCTGAGTCCCGAAGCTTCAGGTTTCGTGGGCTTAGCCTTGTCCATCCCTTCTCTAAGTAAAGGAATCTGCCATTAAGAGAGACTTGGATCAGAACCCACTGGCGTGGAATTGATTTTGATATTTTGGTTAATGCAATTACAATCTGAGACAAAAATCATGTTCTGGTGCAGTTCAACAGTAAACTGACATGCGAGAAACTTTCAGTGCAAGATCCATTTTCAGGTATGTTTGTGGCTCCCGTGTACGTTGCCTTTTATTTTTCTGTGCAATGAAGGACTGCTACTTACAAGAGACCTGTTTTTCTCACGCCATGCACAAATAATGGCAAGGGTCTATCCATGGCACATTGAAAGTGTAAAAAGCACGTTTTAATTTATGACAGCTGGCCTGATTGAGATGCCCTTATCCTCCCTGTTATAAATTATGAATGAATAAAGCAGTTTCACAAGGGAAATGGGGGAAAGTGGCGGTGGGAACATTAAAATGCATTTACTAGAATTTATAGAAGGCAAGGAATCCCCATTTCATACTGCTCCATTGTTTTGGGAAAGTGCAGTCAATAATCATAGCCCTTGAAGGACCCGTTTCTGTGTGGTACAAGGCTGAGTGATTACACTTTGGGTTCAGACAGTAAGCCTAGTGTTTCCTTTCAGGCATCTGTATAGATTATTCTCTTTAAGAACCACGAGATGTTTTATTGCTTCCTGGGGACAAATGCTGGAAAAAACCCTGCAAAGAACTCTGAGGGCAAAGAACAGTATAAGTTGTCAAAACGATTTGGGTCCATCTGTGATGAGTTTTAATGTGATGTCTGAGTAGTAGCCTTTGTATACTTTCCCCCACCGTCACTCCCTGTTCCCCCAAGTCAGAAATCAGTACTTTATTTGGAGAATCAGAAAATGGATATGAGGGGGGGGGATATTTTCCCCCATCCTTGAAACTGTTGCAACATCTAGACCAGGGGTCAGCAACCTTTTTCAGCTGTGGGCCAGTCCACCGTCCCTCAGACCATGTGGTGGGCTGGACTACATTGGGGGGGGGGGGATGAATGAATTCCTATACCCCACAAATAACCCAGAGATGCATTTTAAATAAAAGCACACATTCTACTCATGTAAAAACACGCTGATTCCATGACCGCGTGGGCCGGATTTAGAAGGCGATTGGGCCAGATCCGGCCCCTGGGCCTTAGGTTGCCTACCCCTGATCTAGACGATCTGCCAACTCACTACAGCATGTTCCTAGTGCTCCTGAGGGCATTGCATATGTGTGTGTACACATCAGCAATTTAAAGTGCAATAAGGTCACAGTGTGTGCACATCAGAGACGGGGGCGGGGATGTATTCACCCAACAACCTTCTGGGTTTCCTCCCCACTGCAACCTCACCCCCCCCCAAGTCCTATTCATGAAGCTCTAATCTGTGCATGAGTGCTCCTCCGCCCATGTGCAACAGCCATCTCAAATATACCTGCCTGGCATAAGTACCAAGTGATGTTGCATCAAAGCAAGTGTTAGCTCACACTTCTCAGGGCGTTTTCCCAGTGCTTTCCTCATCGCTAAAAGCCCAGGCATTGGGGGAAGAAGGTTTGTTCTTAGGAACTCCAAGTCAACTATGATTGCACAATCTGAATTGACTCATAAGTGAGCAGCAGCACCCTTGGAAAGGGAGGAAGAGGAAACCTGCTTCCTCACTTACTGCTTCTTTGAATCTCTTTGGTCCGCAGCTTGCTCGGGGCCCGCTCCACGGCTTGCTCAGGGCCCACGGGCCGGGGCCGGCCCAAGTGTCACCACCCTCCCCTGGAACCCGGGGTGGACTGCCCCCCGCCTCCCCTTGCGATGCCACTGAGTTAGCAGAGTAAAAACTTAAACACATTGCAGGATTCCCAAAAAGCAGACCAGAGGCAATTGTAATTTCTTCCAGCAGAGCTTTACTGCTACTGAAGGCAAATGAGCATAATGGTCACAAACCCAATACATTCAGGATTGGCACTGTCCATAAGAAATCCAGTTGCAGCAGACTTAACTTAAACTTACAATAACTTAGAATAAGTCTAAACCTTAACACTAAGCATGCTATGTACAGAACACCACACCAGAAGGAAAAGAGATAGAAGGAGAAAGTGGCCTTACTTTTATAGTCAGCATGACCTTGAAAGAAGAGATATCAGAACCAGTTTAAACCAGCTGTACTCAGCTTCTCTGAAGGAATAACCTAAACACCAGGAACTTGTTTCTTTCACACAGAGAAGCTTCCAGAACCCTCTTGAATTAATTAGAATAGGAAAGATCTCTACACATCAGATCAATACTTTCTGCACTAAGAAATGCAAATTGACAGGCTGTCCCCTCCCTCCCTATCCTTATAACAGCCCTGTGAGGTAGATTGGGCTGAGAGATGATGACTGGCCCAAGGTCACCTGGATGCAAAACAGGGAATCCAAGCCTGTGTCCTAGTCTCTGGTCCTCGTCTGATACTCTACACCACACCGACTGTTATCTCCAGGTTGCGGCCAAGGAGTTAATACAGCAATGTGGATAAAGCAACTCATATGATAGGTCTTACATGAGGAGCATAATGAATTGACAACGGGGAGAGCAAAAAGTCTTTTCAGGTTGGCTCAGGGAAGCAGCAGTAATGATCTGAAACTGCCTGGAGGAACTGCTTCAGCCAAGCAATATTTCTGAATGCCTTAGTCCCCTTCTCCCCTGTAGAAGCACCATCACTGGAGACGGCGAAACTCAGTGAGATAAAGCACTTTAAAACTGCCGCAACTGTTCCACCCTGCATGGTAGAGTAGCCCTCCATCATGGCCAGCTGACCTACTTACTTGATGTTTTCTGCTCATATTAGTAACCGAAGGATACCTTTTTTTCAAAAACATGAATATGATGGAAGGTTGGTAATAACTTCGCATGGCTTCTGGTGATTGCGTTCATTTTTAACACCCAGCAGCTTGGAAAAGAGCAGAGGGTCTACAGTGCATTATTACAAAGACAGCTTTGACATCAATAAAAGTTGCCCCATCACACACACCTGGGACCTTTTGCATACAGAACATATGGTCCCTCACAGAGCTACAGATCTATCATCCATGGATTTTTAAGCTAATATTTGGAGAGGGGGAATATAGGCTTGGGCAAGACGTGGACCCCTTCAGATGTCCTGTACAGCTGTAATTATTATTATTATTATTATTATTATTATTATTATTATTATTATCATTATTAATTCAACTTACACACCACCCTATACCCAGAGGTCTCAGGGCAGTTCACAACAAGACTACAACATAAAATAGTTAAACCTAAAGCAATAACTCAATATCCCACCCCAAAAAGGCCACATTCTAAAAGGGTGTTGGATGTCAATCAGATAAAGGCCTGGTTAAAAAGGAACATTTTTGCCTGGCGCCTAAAGGTATATAATGAAGGCACCAGGCGAACTTCCCTGGGAAGAGCATTCCACAGATGGGGAGCCACTGCAGAGAAGGCCCGTTCTCGTGTTCCACCCTCCGGACCTCGAGGAGGAGACACACGAAGGAGGGTCTCAGAAGATGATCTCAGGGACCGGGTAGGTTCATATGGGAAGAGGCGCTCCTTGAGGTATTGCGGTCCTGAGCCGTTTAAGGCTTTATAGGTCAAAACCAGCACTTTGAATTGGGCCCGGAAACTAATTGGTAGCCAGTGCAGTCTCATAGTTACGTCAACATATGAAACTACCTTGTCCTGAGTTACACCACTGGTGCATCCAGCCCAGAGTTATCTTCTCCCACTGTTGGCTACTTCCCAGGGACTCAAGCAAAGACCTTGCCCCTCCATGCTACCCAATATCATTTTCAACTGGAGAAGTCAGAGGTTGAGACCTTATGCATGAAAAGTATATACGCTGCCACTGAGCTGTAGCCTCTCTCACATATACAACAAGGGTCACTGTGGATGGGAATATGGTTTTATGGCCAGTAAGTAGGAGTGGCTCAAAATAATAGGTGGCATTCTCACTTCCTCTTGGAACCAGCTGGCTGTTCCTTTGCATTGTTCCTGGTTCCTTAGCAATAGGAAGGAACCTATGGAAGGAGTCTATGGAACATCGTGTGCACCCTAAGCAAGAAATAAACCCCACTGGGTTCAATGGGGCACATTTGTTTATTAAGAGTCTTTTTAGCTCATCCTTCGTCATCTGATCCCAAGGTGGGGCTTCAATATGGTTAAAATGGTTGAAACTTGTCTGATACAAATAAAAAAGTAGATAAATTAAGTGTACGTCCTAAAGATCTTACCTGTTTGAAGCTTTCTCAAACACTCTCTGGTTTTTGCTCTTATATATCCATATCTATTTCAATATCAATGCAGGTGGTGTTTCAGACACCTTTCAGCCTACTTGGACAGACTCCAGAAGGCTGCTCAACTTACACCTTTCCTAAGATAATGGGCCCCATAAAGGTAAGTAGCTTAACCCATTGCTGGGGCAGGGGGAAACACTGCAGTACCAACCAGTTGTTATACCTCTTCCCCCGTCTCTGCCACGGTACTAGTTTGGTTTGCAGTTGAGTATACACCAGAAAAATGCACCCCAAACAATCAAGCAACTTCCTTACAAGGAAGGTTTGTTGTTGTTTAGTCGTTCAGTCGTGTCCGACTCTTCGTGACCCCATGGACCAGAGCACGCCAGGCACTTCTGTCTTCCACTGCCTCCCGCAGTTTGGTCAGACTCATGTTGGTAGCTTCAAGAACACTGTCCAACCATCTCGTCCTCTGTCATCCCCTTCTCCTTGTGCCCTCAATCTTTCCCAACATCAGGGTCTTTTCTAGGGAGTCTTCTCTTCTCATGAGGTGGCCACAGTATTGGAGCCTCAGCTTCAGGATCTGTCCTTCCAGTGAGCACAGGGCTGATTTCCTTAAGAATTGATAGATTTGATCTTCTTGCAGTCCATGGGACTCTCAAGAGTCTCCTCCAGCACCATAATTCAAAAGCATCAATTCTTTGGCGATCAGCCTTCTTTATGGTCCAGCTCTCACTTCCATACATCACTACTGGGAAAACCATAGCTTTAACTATACGGACCTTTGTCGGCAAGGTGATGCCTCTGCTTTTTAAGATGCTGTCTAGGTTTGTCATTGCTTTTCTCCCAAGAAGCAGATGTCTTTTAATTTCGTGACTGCTGTCACCATCTGCAGTGATCATCATGGAACCCAAGAAAGTAAAAGGAAGGTTTACCTCCTTGCAATTTACCTCCTCACATCTCCTAATGTTGCTTTCCCCTTAACTAATCTCCAATGCTTCAGCACTCTCACCCATGCACTTCTTAACCTGGACCCCTCACACCATTTGATATGTAATTGGGGCAGCCCTGCTTCTAAAGGCACAATGTGCCATGATCCATCATCAATATACTGTATAGTAGGGCTGGCCTTCCAGAAGCTGTTGGGACTCCAACTCCCATCAATCCCTGCCAGCAGGGTCAATGGTCAGAGATGATGGGAGTTGTAGTCCAGACCTGGTGTATACAGTATAGTTCTCCACCCTGGTGTATAGTTTGGGCCTTACATTGTGATCCTATGTGTATTTCCTCAGAGGAAAATGCTGCTGTATTCAAGAAGCCTTACTCCCAGTTAGGGATGGAGAAATTCAATTCAGTTCACATTTAAAGGTGAACTTACCTCATTCTCATTTTCCAAAACAAAATCTGAATCAAGACACAGCCATACTCGTACTTCTCTGAATTTTGCAAGGCAGTTCTCCAGCTGAGTAATGTGTACACAAATCCATATACTAATCTGAAGTGTGCATGTAAATGCATATATTAGTGAGAATATCTTACCAAAATGTATTATTTAGGAGGAAATGCTTGTGAAAATGTGTATATTAATTGGAATTGCATGCAAAAACGTGTTTATTGGAAGATATTTGCACTATGATGCTGATAAATTTCATGAAGATTGTTTTAACTAAAATTTTCAGATTGCTCTAGAAATGTAGAGAACTGAATTTAAGACTGGAAAAATGATAAATTGAGAAAACCAAAATTGAAAGATTTGTGTATCCTTGCTCTCAGGTAAGTATGCACAGGATTGCAGCTCAATGTACACTTACCTGAGAGTAAGTCTCCTTGAACTCACTGGCACATGCATAGGATTGCTCTATCTGCATTCTGCTATCACAATGGGTAACTATGAAGTGTTAACATTATTCTTCCTAGACTATCTTCAGTGGCAGAAATCTCGATTTCAGCCATCTCACTTAGCTGTAATTTAAATATTTATGTCTGTAAATCGTACCAAAAACTGCTCTATTTTTATATGGCAGATTTTAAGGTTATTTTCTACATTCCTTGCACATTTTGCAGTAGCAGCATGGAACAGGGAATTCTATATTAAAGACATCTAATTATATGTGTGAAAAGTAATTGAAAGCCTCCTCTCAGCCTGGCAATGCAAAATATTTGAACTCTGTCCCTAACAGTATGTTTCCCTTTCATCCTCTTGATTATTCTTTTTCAAGCCTGCCAGATTGAATTTTCTGAGGTTCATATAACAATCCCCACAGCTTGTGACTTGGGAAAGATCAGATTCATGATTCAGAGACTCATGAGCTCCCTTTTATTTGCATGCTCTGACAAGGGTAAGAAGATGAGTGATTGGTCCAAACTGAGTGCCCATGTGCTAGGCCACATGAGAATGTAAGAATCCATAAGAGAGGATTTTTGAATCAGAACAGAGAAGGGGCATGGTTCAGTTGTAGAGCATTTGCCTTGTATGCAAAGGTCCCAGGTTCAGTCCCCACCAACTCCACATAGGACTAGGAGATAATCTTTGTCTGAAACCTTGGAGATCCACTGCGTCAAGGTAGACAATTCTATGCTAGAAAGACTGATAATTGTCTTGCTCAGTATTAAACTAGCTTCCTATGATAGCCAGAGGAAGCTCACGAAAGGGGCGTGATGGAGAGACACACATCCAGTTTCTCATAATTAAAGGCCCACCAGCTCTCTCCCAGCAGTCAGACTGCACATTAAATAACATACTAGGAAGGGCAATGGGGATAAGTAACACTAGTCCTGTCCCCTGACTGTCTGAAGTCAGGGAGAGGCAGATCTGTCAGTTTTAGTTTATCTTGGCTTCTCGTTTTTCCAGCTTTAACTTCAGTTTGCCCCCATTTCTGCATTAGTTTGGCCATTTTAAAAAAGTGTGCATTTTTGCAGGTGTTGCAAAAGTATTGCAAAAGTATTTGCAAGTTATTGCATTTTTGCAAGTTATTTTCACAAATAAACATGTTTTTATGTGCGCTTTCCCCCTAAGATGTAGTTTTGGATGCATTGTTTGGTTGGAGAATTGTGCTGCAACATTTGTAGAAGAGCGCGTTTTGAGCAATACAGCGGTACCTTGGTTCTCAAACTTAATCTGTCCGGAAGTCCGTTCCAAAACCAAAGCGTTTCAAAAAATAAGGTGCGCTTTCCCATAGAAAGTAATGCAAAATGGATTAATCCCTTCCAGACTTTTAAAAACGACCTCTAAAACAGCAATTTAACATGAACTGTCTAATGAGACCATTGATTCATAAAATGAAAGCAATAAACAATATACTGCAGTCATACAATCAATCAGTCAGTAGCTGTACTGGGTTCCACACAGTCACAAAAACAAAAAAAGAGAGCCGCAAAAACAAAAACGTAAAATGAATAGCAAAACAGACAGACCTCAGTGTAACACTCAAACCGGAAGTGTGGCACTCAAAATGGAAGTGCCACTCAAAACGAAGCATGTTCAGCTTCCGAGAAAAGTTCACAAACGGAACACTTACTTCCAGGTTTGCAGTGTTTGGGTTCCAAGTTGTTTGAGTACCAAGGCATTTGAGAACCAAGGTACCACTGCATTGACATTTCAGTTTGTGTATTGGTTCAGAGAGTGTGATTTAGGGAATATGATTTCTCCCCCCTTTCCACCCCATGTGGAACCCCCCCCCCACACACACACAAAGTAGAACCCTGGAAGATCCATATTCCAGGTGACTCTCTTCTCTGCTGTCTAACTTTTAGAGGGCAATGTGGTAGAGCCAGCATGTTCATACCTCCGTCTTCTTTCCTCTGTTACTAAACATATGCAACCCAATGTCTGAAGAGGGCAAGTACGTCTCTCAGAATGGATGCTCTCATTTTCGTGCCCACGGCTAAGAGCTGTCAAGGACCCTGCCCTCCATTAATTTGTCTAACTCTTTAAAAAGCTATCCGAGTTAATGTCAAGCACTTCATCGTGGCAATGGATCTTACAAGTTAATTACGCCTCGCGTGAAGAAGCATTTCCTTTTGTTTATCCGGAAATTACTGCTAGTCAGCTTCATTGTTTGGCTTCTAGAGTCTGAGCAGAGAATAATTTATTCCTCTTCCCCGGTCATAATTTCACAAACATTTATTGCATCTCCCACTCTTCCCTTCATAATTGTTGCCTTAAACAAAAAAAAAGCCCCAAGTACTAACTTTTCTCTTCTTAGAGAAGGTGCTTCACGTTTTCCCTTGATTATTTAAGCTGCCTTTGCCTGCACTTTCTCCTACTCAACAATGTGGTTTTGAGGTGTGGAAGCCAGAACAGTACTTAACATCTAAGTGTTGAAACACAGCTACATACGTAAACCCAAGAGGAAGATGGATAACTGTCTCATACCAAATTGAACCACTGGATCCATGTAGCTCAGGCCTGTCTTTACCTGGGGTGGAGAATCTAAGGCCTGGAGGGCAGGGGGACAAATGAGGACCTCCAAATTCTCCATCTGGCCCTCAGACCTCTCCCCAGCCTACAGCCCTTTGCTTCACACTCCAGTTGTTTTTGCCTGCCAGGAAGGTGTCCTTGATCTCTGATAGTGCCCCTTGCTTCTCTGGGTAGATAGGAGTGCGTGTGTCTAGAAAATAGCCTGCCATATAAAGGTGAAACTTACATCTGTTGCTTTGCCCACTTAGGGCTCACCTTGGAGGCCCACAGAGAGTTTCCCAGAAAGACACATGGCCCTCTGGCTGAAGTTCAGCCAAGCTGATTCCTTCCAGGTATTTTGGGTTACAACTCCCATCAACCCCGGCCAGCAGAAGCTGGCGAAGGCTGGTTGGCACTGTACTGCCATCAGTTCTCTGCCACTTCAGACGGGATTCTTTCTCAACCCTACCTGGAGATACCAGGGACCAGCCCCAGAAAACTAATATACTCATGCAAAATAATTATAATATTTTAAAATTTTGGTTACCAGCTGCATTCACACACTGGCATGTTTAACATTATGTACATAAGCAAACATATGCTGAGCACGTGTGGTTGGGTCTTAATATTCAGTGTCCTTCAGGAATAGATTCTGATCTTAGGACACTGAGAAGAATGTGTAGCCGTTTTATTGAAGAATCCAAATGTTTAGATTAGAAGAATAAGTTTGGATTTGATATCCCGCTTTATCACTACCCGAAGGAGTCTCAAAGCAGCTAACATTCTCCTTTCCCTTCCTCCCTCACAACAAACACTCTGTGAGGTGAGTGGGGCTGAGAGACTTCAGAGAAGTGTGACTAGCCCAAGGTCACCCAGCAGCTGCATGTGGAGGAGCAGAGACGCGAACCCGGTCCCCAGATTACGAGTCTACTGCTCTTAACCACTACACACTGGCTCACTTAGCAACGAAAGCAGGCTTATGCAAAGCTTGTCTGAGGGCATGAGTCTTGTTAGAATAAAGTTATAAACTCAAAGAAAAAAGCAGCCAGTCCCTGGCAGGGCCCCCCAGCCAGCTTAGTCCTCCAAGCCCAGGGGAAGTGTACCCAGCTGCCTTCCTCCTCTGCATGGGCCTGATCTAGAGTCCTTTTTGCTCAGCCCATCTCAGGCCATCAGACTTTCTCGCGATAAGAAACGTGGACAGCTGCTTGCCGTGGCAACACGTCCCTTAGTTTTTGAAAGCCATCAAATTACAGCATTGTTGTTGTTGTTTTCCCCCTCGGAACAATTAATAAAAATTAGAATAAGAAAAGAATGTCACAAGAACATGGTACAGAATAGTATGGCGAATACTGCAGTAAGGCGTATTCCAGGTTTCTGCATCTGGGCTGCTTCCAGATGGTTGGCTTTTAGTGCCACCCAAGCATTGTTCTTCTGTTGAAAGCTGCAAGCAGAATTGTAATGAACCTACCACACAATTGGGAATACTGCGCCTTTTCTCTAAGTACATTCCACTATGCTCTGTCCACACCAGGGAACATAACATAAAACATCACATCACATCACATAAAACACCTTTTACATCTCAGCACACATTCACTAAAACCTCTAAGGTGGGTGCCATTGTTATAAAGCCTGACTCAGCAACTCTGGCTATCCTGAGAATGCCAAATTTAATGATGCCACTTGTATTCACAGAGTCCACACACTTAAAACAAAATTGGCTGAAGGTCTCGCCATAGATATAACAGAACTTTGCACCATCTGAATAGCATTTAGGCAGAGTAGCTTCTTTTAGCTCTCTGTGTCTCTCTAGCAGGCAGCAGCCAAGAACTGGCAGGAAACCTCCATCTCCTTTGTACAGCCTACTCCAAGATCATTTATTTTTTCTGTTCTTCAGGAGTCGTCGAGAGCCTCATTTGTGAGATAACTGGTTTAACACTCCAATCCAGATTCTGTGAGACAAGTCAGTTCACTGTGAGATTAAAGCTTTGTGGCGTTTTTCATCATTGATATGGCACTTGTATAATGGGACGCTTTTCCATTTCTTGCTAATTATATGGTACCACAGTAGTTACATGCACATTGAAACATTTGCATATTGGCAAAATTACATAGGCCTATAAGATGGAGAAATGGAGCAAGCACCACTTCTTAGCTATTGAATCTTCATTATTGTTTTCTTTTCCTTAGGCAAATGAGATGCTCCTTTTTAACAAGAGGATCACGGCCAATGAAGCACGAACCCAAGGACTCGTGGCGGAGGTTTTTGCTGACAGTACTTTTCAGCAAGAAGTTTGGACAAGGCTGAAAGCCTATGCTAATCTTCCTAGAAATGTTCGTAATAACTACAGCACACACTATTCATAACAGCGCAACCCTATACATGTTTACTCAGGAGTAAATCTCATTGTGCTGAAGAGGGCTTACTTTCTAATACGTGTGCTTAGGAGTGCTTCCTTAATCATATTAAAACACTGAGCCAAATACCAGTCAAAATGCCAACAATGTTTGTTAGAAAGGTTAAAAAAGATGTCATTACATAGGTTCACTAATGAGACAGAGAACCAAAAAAAGAACATCAGTTTTCATGTGTGATCTCAAATGACAACATTTTCTTTCTTTGTATTCCGCAAAAATCAGGCTGCATCCCAGTCATCCCTAACTATGAAGGCACAGTCTCTAGGCAACCCTTGGGAGTATTTTTGCGGCAGAAGCAGCTGCTGGAAAAGAACTTTCTTTGACAGCAGGGTCTTAGTAGATGCCCTTCTCCTGGTCATAAGAAAAGGGGCAGAACTGTAGTTCAGTGGGTAAAGCACAGGGTTTGCATGCGGAAAGTTGACATTACACCAGGGAAAGTCTCTTGCCTGAAACCCCAAAGAGCCTCTGCCGGGCAGAGCCAATACTGTACTGGAAAGGCCAATGCTCTGGTTCAGGTTGGCAGCTTCTTGTGTTCATTTGCGTAGGCCAGGCATCCCCAAACTGTGGCCCTCCAGATGTTTTGGCCTACAACTCCCATGATCCCTAGCTAACAGGACCAGTGGTCAGGGATGATGGGAATTGTAGTCCAAAACATCTGGAGGACCGAAGTTTGGGGATGCCTGGCGTAGGCAATAGGGGAAGAATTTGGCTCAGTTCTCAATCTCACGCAAACCTACTTAATTTGTACTTTCTGAAACTATACCCCAAAATTCACACCTCTCTGGAATTTATGATGAAATTCTCCACCAAAATAATTGTGTACAAAAATGAGTACGTAAGTGCAGGAAAATGCACGTATTTTTGAAAATAGCAGGCAAACCTGTATTCTACCATAGTGTGCTCTTGGGAGTTCCCCAGTCAAGGGGAATTGCCACACTGTGGGAGGGTTTGCAGCTGAAGAGTGAAGAGTTAAACCTCTTCTCTCCGTGCATTGGCAAAAATCCACTCCATGCTCCATATTATTTTTTCAAAACCCACTGATGATGCATGCTATGCATTTAACATAACCTGTAGCTAGGCATTCCTGATTAAGAATCGGCAGAGAGGAAGCATTTGTAATGCTAATGAACATTGTAGCCATCAAAGGCTTTTGATTCCCCTTACCAGTCTGTTTTAAGTCTTCTGTGTGAAAATGCCCTAAATAGAAGTCAGCAGCCAGGGCTCACTGAAAAGAGCAGGGGAAAGGGGGCAACCTGAAGTGGCTGTGGATATGGGAGCAGCCTTTAAAGAAAGCCCACTGAGTTACCACAGAAGTCACATTTAAAGTAAGGTTACCAGATTTTTTTCAATGAATCTGGGGGCACTTTTCAATTTCAATGGATTTTGTATGGGGACTGATTTGTAAATCCAGGGACGTCTGGTAACCTTAATTTAAAGACACTAGGCCCAGGAGCTCATAGATAGGTTGTTGTTGAGTTGGGTGTGTGTGTGTGAACCATTATAATATTTCACTTTACGGGTAGGTAGCCGTGTTGGTCTGCCAGTCGAAACAAAATAAAAAAATTCCTTCCAGTAGCACCTTAGAGACCAACTAAGTTTGTTATTGGTATGAGCTTTCATGTGCATGCACACTTCTTCAGATACAGGTATCTGAAGGTATCTGAAGAAATGTGCATGCACACGAAAGCTCATACCAATAACAAACTTAGTTGGTCTCTAAGGTGCTACTGGAAGGAATTTTTTTATTTTGTTTCAAATATTTCACTTTGGTTGCCAAAATACCTGTTCTTGATCGTTTAACTTGTTATATAGTCCAGTTTGTGAACAAGGTGCTCTTGAGAGATGGGGCTGCAATAGAACATGGCTGTTTGCAGTGGTGGACTTTGGTCCTATGGCACCCTGTGTTGAGCCCAATATTTGGCACTCTCACCCCCACTCCTCACACTGCCTTCCCAAACCAGGTAAGGAGGCACTGGGCTTTGAGAAGAAACCACAAGGGCTCTGGCAGGGTCCCAGAGCCCTCCCTGCTCCTTCCCAAAGCTGGAAAAGCACTAACTAGGCTTTGGGAAGGAGGGAGGGAGGAGCCGAGGGCCCTGTCAGAGGCTCACACCTCCTTCCCAAAGGCTTGTGCCTTTGAGACAGTGCCCTCTCGGCTCAGTGCCCAGTGCATGCACAAAGCTCACACAGCCCTATATCCTCCTCTGCTGTGCAAAGCTCTTCCCAGCAGTGTGAATTTTGCCAAGAAGACTCTTTAGTTTGCGCTCCAGCAAATGACACCTTCAAAAAACAAGCCACTGTCTTCTATGGCCTCCGAAGGAGTGTTCAAAAGCAGCCCCACACAGCGGGCCTGAATTATGTCTGCTCATTCCTCGCTTATCTTCATTTGTTAAGTCAGAGCTCTGTGTCAGATTAGTGGCTCTGTAAAACTCACAATCCTTCTATAACAAAAAAGCATCTTAAACCTAATTAAAAGCTCAATTACCCACTGTGGTTCTCTGAAAGCCAGGGACCAACACGGTGATAATCCCTGAAACATCTTATTGCTACTCTGCAAAAGCCCCGATTTGAATTTTAGGGCACGTTCACACTACTCGACAGCAGGCATTCAGTGCTTCGGATGCAGGCACCTTATTGAGGTGCTGCAGATACAAGCAACACCATCATCACGTTGTCCCTTTTCCGTCACAATTTACAATCCGCTTTGCCTTGGAAATGTATTTATCAACACATTCAAATCAGGGCTTTGGGGAAGTAGCAATAGAGTGCTGTTCTAGTACATACCAGTAGTAGCCAGTGGGCTAGAGTGGCTTTGCTCAACTGGCTTCCCAACATAGAGGTCACTGCCAGTAACCGAGAGGGGTGGAGAAGTGGGGAGGCTGTCGCAGTGCCAGTGCTGCAGCAGGGGCCTTGGATTGGCTCCACTGTTGTGCCTGTGCTGTGTGGACCTCCCTGCCACCTCGTCCCTCTCAGTTACTGGCAGCAACCTCTGTGTTGGGAAGCCAGCTGAGCAACGTTGGTCCGCCCTGCTCGGCCAGACACCATGTGGAAAGGTTGCAGAAGAGTTGAGAACAGCTGTACTTTGCACTTGATTTGTTTTTTTTCTAATGAGGGAGATTGAGGCCACTTTGACCAGGACTGGATTACTGAACAGGTTAACAAGACCCTAGGTTCCATGATATGGCACTGGTTTTGATTATGGTGTCATTCCCAAAGATTTTTTTAAAAAAACAACAACTAAAATGGGACTTATTAGAAGAACAAGTTTGTTTTGATTAAGTTGTGCACAGAGACTCCTCAGCAATTTTCAAGTGGTTCATTGGGGGCGGGGAGAGAATTGTTGCATTGGGTGTGACCAGCATCTTGTACTGCTTCTATCTATTTCAACAGGGCTTGCTTGGGATAATATCCCAGTTGAATTTATAGTGGGTTGTGTGCCCTTGTGTGAATAGAGCCCCCAAATGTGCAGACACCAATAAGGCATCCTTCATTCTGAGCGACTAATTTTTCCCCCTTGTTTTATCTCCACCCCAGTCTCTAGCCCTCTCCAAACAGTTAATAAGAAGTGCGGAAAAGGAAAAACTGCATGCAGTCAATTCACGAGAGTGTGACCAGCTTGTGGAAAGATGCTTCTCTGACGAGTGCATGAATGCCATAACAAGCTTCTTCCAGAAGAAGTCAAAATTATAATCTTGACGGGCAGGGGGGAGGGAAGGATTTTTATTGCCCCGGTGGAATTTGCCTTTGCGTTTATGTTCTGTATGTATTTTTAGTCTCTCTTACACCAGCACTAAGTAAGGGATGATGTATCATATGGTGTAATGCATGTGACAGGATGACCTGGTGATGAAGTTCTCCTCCAAGCAGTCCCATTGCTTGCATGGGCTGGTCCCCGGTCCCCTAGTCCCAATCAAGATCCTTCTGCAATGCTGAATCCCTGTAACAGACAAGTGCTATTCCTCATGAATACAGCCTGTCAGTGTATATATTATGTATTAGCTACACTGAGTTCATGCATGTCAGGCTTAAAATTGATTGCCATACTGCATCAGCTCCTTGCTGGCTTGTTCCTTGGCTGCTTTAAGATCAGAATATTTCTGTTTCTGGATATGTTAAATATACATATGTGTACAGAGGCATACCCAGGGTCTCTTGTGCCCTTGGCAAGGAGCTGTCTGCATTCAATCTCGCCACGACAGTGCTGCTTCATTGCCACACAATATATGACATACACCCCATAG
The DNA here is from genome assembly GCA_034641385.1 of Darevskia mixta. NCBI lineage: Eukaryota > Metazoa > Chordata > Lepidosauria > Squamata > Lacertidae > Darevskia > Darevskia mixta. The sequence goes on from JAWWNH010000011.1 coordinate 25,668,826, forward strand.
TCTGATAGGTGATTTTTGTGCCCTAGGTGGGGTGTGTGTCTGTTTCACCAATCTCTAGGTATGCCTCTGTATGTGTACACAATTGCCTGTAAATGCACACATTTGTATTGATGCCTGACATAAAGTAACAATGGCCTCAATGCATCATTATGGTAGGGTAATTTGGAGATGCACCAGCAAAGGAAAATTAATGAGACTTATCCTTGTCCAGCTAGCATAATTCAAGGATGGGACTGCCTTGTTAGTGAGTATGTAAGCATGATCTTGTCCAGGGGTCAGCAAACTTTTTTAGCAGGGGCCGGTCCACTGTCCTCAGACCTTGTGGGGGGCTGGACTATATTTTTGGGGGGGATGAATGAATTCCTATGCCCCACAAATAACCCAGAGGTGCATTTTAAATAAAAGGACACATTCTACTCATGTAAAAACATGCTGATTCCTGGACCGTCCGCGGGCTGGATTGAGATGGCAATTGGGCTGGATCCGGCCCCTGGGCCTTAGTTTGCCTACCCATGATCTTGTCAGTGTTCATTGGTAATAATTTCCTGTAAAAAACAAAACAAAAACAAAAACAAAAAAACAAAAAATCATTCTAGTACTGGGAAAGCAACATCATGCAGAATAATGAAAATGTACTTTGAATGTGTGCAATGACTCCCCCGCTGTGAAAACCCAACTATTCTTGCTGCGCTCCTTAGGATGCAATTGTAAAGTGCACAGTATACCACTGAATTATTCTTTTTAGACTATTGAAGCTTTGTAATAAATAAATATGTAGGCAACCATTTTGTGCAAGAACAAAATAAATGACAAATCTAAAGGAAGATCTTAACAAAGGTTGTGTGTTTTCCTTTTCATACGTCCACAGAATCGCAGTGCAAGCACATCATACGTTTAAAGCACTCTCATTCCATGGTTTCCTCCCCCAAAGAGATTTTCCTTGTTTGCACTCTGGCAACAGAATGAAAGTTACTTTATTACAAAGTCTATGCAGTGGCAGAAATTTCTGTGCAGCTCAAGGTTTTGTAAAGGCTCAATTAATGTGATTTTATATTTTCAAACATCCGGTAGAACAGAGTTCATGCTACTGTTGCCTCGTGAAGTTCTGCCCTTTGCAGTGCGCTTAACATCATTAGCAGCGTTGCACTGAATTTTTGCGATGTATGTTTTAGATTCCTTTCCCTTACCACCCTGAAATTTGTGGAGGTATAAAGAGAGTTTGCCAAAAACGAAAGAACAAAAATCACAAAAAAAGAGAACTCAACCACATCTTCAGCACTTGATCCAGCTATTTCCAGTTACCTGGCTCCCTATAGTTTCGTTTTAAACTGTACACCTTAAATCCAATGCATGCCTACTCATAAATAAGTCCCATTGAGTTCAATGAACTTACTTCTGGATAAGTGACTTCAGTTTCAGCCACCTAGTAATCTGTGCCAGAAACCATAACCCCCATATGAATTGTTCACCTTTCTTAATTTTGGGGCAAGGAGCAAAGCAGGTAAATGTGGTGCTTTTAGCTGGGTGACTAAATAGGATCGGTAGCTCCTGAAACAAAAAAAGAATTCTGGTACCTGAGAAGGTTCTGGGAGGCAAGAGAGAGGTGGAACAATGGGATGGGGAAGCCCAAGGGCTTTTAGTGAGAATGGGGTGGAGCCCACCAGTTTTTGAAGGTGTGTAGATGCAGCACAGCATAAAAGCGTGTGTGTTTTTTCTTTCAATGACGGGAGTTGTAGTCCATTGAAGAACTACACCTCACAACAACCCTGACTCCTGATGTGATCACCTGCACTCCACAAATGAAAATTATGGGTTGTTGGTTGTTGTTTTTTTGCAGTGTATAAAAGATGGAAGATGCCAAGGGAAAACACAGGAAGGCACGACTGGATGACAACATTGTGTGGATATGCTCCAAAAAGTAGTGAAAGAGGCACAGGAATTCCATACTAAAAGTGCAAGCACCCTTATCCCACAGTGTTCAGTGGGACTCCTTCCCTAGAAAGTACATTTACAATTGCACCCTTAATAAGCTAGTTCTACATACTAAGGGAAAGAGCTGGTGTTCTCTTTTTAAGGAGCCATCTGTTAAAAGCTGAAAGTGGGATACAAATTAAATAAAGAAATAAAACAGGATAAACAACCCAATGCCATTTGTAAATGCACAACTGGCAGGTAAAATTCTAGACATGAAATCTGATGGTGTCTTTGAATTCTGCAATATGTTGTTTCTGGAGAAATAACGGAAAATGCACTTTGTAGTTGTAGTACAGATGAAGTGCTACTCTCAACATGCAGGCAATTCTGGCAAGTGAGGCTAGGATTTTAATCTATGTAAAGTGCTGTTTTTTCCTCTAGGGATACAGAGCTCCCCCTCCCCACCTCTGTTGTTGTTAATAAGTAGGTCATTCCTATATTTTTAGACAGGAGAGTAAACTTACTGTTTGAACTCTTCCATCTGAGGGTGAAAAACATTGATTATTACACTTCTATGCAGCACAAAAGCACCTGTAGTGTTTACTCTGACCCATCAAATATTTATCATTGTTCCTGAGAGGCTATTTCAATTGTGAAGAAGGCAATGCTCTTTTTAAAAAAAACTTATCTCTATTGGAAGTGGAGAGATATGGAGCACATAACTCTAAAAGCTTAGAAGACTAAATCATACTGGCCAGCTTAAGAAATGTAGCTATAGAATTCTGATTCAGATACTCAAAAGGGAAAACCATAGGAGAGGCAATTTAGCTGTTTAAGAAGTAGACCAAGGAACTCTCTATGAATACTATGCAACTGTTGCATATAGAAAGTATTATTCTGATGGACAGCGGCTGGGGAGGGATTTTTACTGCCTTACTTTGTGTTGCAGCAGAGGGTCAGCTGCCTAAGGTCAGGTGTACGTTTTCCTTCCAAAAAAACCTACAGCTTTGAGAGTAGCACTGAATTTCCCCTCACTGACAGAACGGAAGCCATTAGTGTCGGCTTAACCTATTTTGTAATTTAGTTAAATAAGAAAATGCAAGGTAAAAGAAAAGGAGAATTCCATGGGTGCCCCTAGAATAGATCCAAGTTTGGGGCAAGTACTTTTTGGAGAGAGTACCCTAAGCGGAGATTTAAAATCACAAAACATGTTTTACTTTGCTGCATGTCAGACCTTTAAAACTTCCTTTTCTACACCGCTTCTAAAGTCCCCCACTTCCCTTAGCATAGAAAGAGACCACACATTTGTTAAGTTAAAAATGGTTTGCTTACAAACTCTTCAAACGTCAGCAAGAAAAGAGAGGCGGCATAACTTAGGTTTCAAAAATGGTAAATGTTTCTAAATCATTTGTACAGAAACACAAAAGAATGGCATGTTAAAGCCCAGTGGTCTAAGCTTGGAGTGTCCAGTGGAAGAACGAAACAGCGCAAATTCCACAGCCGTAGATGTCCTTCAGTGCTACTTTCCAGCTTTTTTATCGGGGTGTAGTTTTGATAACTACAATGACATTCTTGTTGGGGTGGGGTGGGGAGGTAGACACAAACATAGGATGCCGCCTTTTACTGAGTCAGACCATTGGTCCATCGTGCTCAGCATTGTCTACAGTACACAGACTGGCAGCAGCTCTCCAAGGTTTCAGATGTGGTCCTTTCCCAGCCCTACCAGCAGATGCTGAGGACTGAAACTGGGACCATCTGCAGGTAAAGCAGATGCTCTACAAATGAACTGCAGCCTTTCTCCAATATGGATTTTGGAACTTTTCACAACAAATTCCTTGCCCTGCAGAATGCCCTCCCATCAGATGTAAATGAAATAAACAACTATCTGACTTTTAGAAGACATCTGAAGGCAATCCTGTACAGGGAAATTTTTAATGTCTATTGTTTTACGATTTCTTTATGTGCTGTAAGCCTCCCGGAGTGGCTGGGGAAACCCAGCCAGATGGGCAGGGTAGAATTATTATTATTATTATTATTATTATTATTATTATTATTATTTAAGCAGCGTTTCCGTGCGCTCTGGTTTCCGTTACAGTGTTCCATTTCGCCAGAAGCGGTTTAGTCATAACCCGGAAAGCTGTCTGTGGACAAAAGCCGGCTCCCTCAACCTGAAAAGCGAGATGAGCGCCGCAACCCCAGTCGCCTTTGACTGGACTTCACCTTCAGGGGTCCTTTACCTATTATTATCAGTGCTTTTTTTTTTCCTAAAAAAAAAAGTTTAGGGGTACTCTCGTTTTCCTACTCATATTGAAATACTGCCCCTCGATGAGGCCAAACTTAAGATTCACAAAATGTTTAGGGGCATGCGTACCCCTTCGACCCTCCAAGAAAAAAAGCACTGATTATTATCATTGGGGGCAGGCAAGTACTGCCCTCCATAATCGGCCACATGATGTGGCACACACTCACTTTTTGAATGGCGATGCCCAGCAGCCTTTTTTAGGGGGGTGAGAAGCACCCCTGAAATATTTCATTGGGGAGGAGAGCAAAGGAAAGCAGTTGGCTCCTCCTATGACTGTTTGGGATCAGGGCCGGATTTAGGTTTGATGAGGCCCTAAGCTACTGAAGGTAATGGGGCCCTTTATATGTCCAGCTGTCCTTTGTCAACAACCAATTGTTGCTGTTTTTGTGTTCAATATATGCTATATGTTAATTTATGGACCTAATAGGTCTCTAAAGCATAACAAAACATGTATTTTATCGAAGAAATTCTTGGACTTATCTTATATTTCGGAAATGTACATCCAGTTTTTTTCCTTTAATTTTTTTGGGGGCCCCCAAGAGAGTGGGGCCCTAAGCGATAGCTTGTTTAACTTATACGTAAATCCGGCACTGTTTGGGATATATAAATGTAATAATAATAATAATGTAATAGTACATAAAACCAGCCCGGCTACAGAACTCGCGGGGAACTTGCCCCACTACTTTGTTTTTGTTGGCTTATTTGTTTCTTAATGAACCAGCGTGGAAGCATTTCCCCTCGCAACCCTCGACGCTTCCTCCTCTCCAGGGAAAGTCGCGCCACCGCGCGGCCAGGCCTCCGCCCGCCTCTCCCCTGCGCGGCTCCTCCCTGCATGATCCTCTGCGCGGCGGCTCCTCCTCCCCGCCTCGGCCCGGCCCGGCCTGCTTCGTGGGCCGAGCGAGCCTCCCTGAAGTGGCGTGGGGTGGGGGTGGGGGGAGAACCGCTTTCCTCTGCGCGCTCTCATTGGCCAAGGTAGGGGCTCTGTCGCTTCCTCTCCGCCCCGGCTCTTTTCCCTCCCGAGCGATGCTTAGCGGCGCTGCCGCCCTCCAGCGCCTGACGCGGGGCCTGCTGCTTTGCCCTCGCCGCCCGCTCCGCGGGGTTAGGTGAGAGCGGCTTGTCCCGGTCGGTGGGGCGCGAGTGTGTTATATATAAGCGTGTGGGTCTGTTGTGTTTCCAGCTCTTCCTTCCCTGCCAGGCCAAGCCGGTGAAACGCCGCCTCGCCGCGTTTGCAGGATGAGAACCCACAGGCGTGCCCTTTGCAAGGGATTTGGTTGCGACATCCCGCCAACCTGCTGGCGGAGCTGGGCCGAGGGAGAGCTGCCCTAGAGGCCCTCATCTAGCTCCCTGTTGCCTGCACTGGCTGGCAGCGGCTCTCCAGACGTTTCATGATGTTTACATGCGCGCTGGAAGCCGCCCAGAGTGGCTGGAATGGGTAGAAGTAATTATTATTATTATTATTATTATTATTATTATTATTATGACTAGGGTCTCCCTTGCAGCTCTCCGCTGGAGAGACGGGGGATTGAACCTAGAACCTTGTACACGCAAGGAAATGCAACAAAAAGTCTGCCAACGTGTGGCGATGCCAGGGATCAAGTGTGTCTAGAAATAAGGGACACCCTGTGGTGTGGAAGACCTGCTTTATTATTATTATCATTATTATTATATTTTATTTATGCTTTTCAAGTTTATACATTTCACTTTTACAATCATTTTAACAATTCAAAAACTTGACTTCCCCCTCTTTCTGCGGTTCCTTAAATTTTTAATATCTTCTGCGTATCCAAATTAACTTAATTTGCTCATTTATTCATCTACTTTAAATATATACTCTTATGAAACTATTAAAAGATTGTTTTGTAAGGGTGGAAGACCTGCTTTAAGCCCGGATGTGGGGGGCTCCTTGCGACAACTAGCACTTTGGGGGGGGGCAGTTGGTAGGGCCTCGGTGGGGCCCACTGCCCACAACTGCCTTGCGCTCTCCTTTTTAAAAAAGTGCCTGGTGCATTATAGTTTCTTCACATGCCCTGGAGTAAAGCTACGTTGTCGTGGGCCATTGGGGAACATTGGGTTGAAGGGCAGCCCCTCGAGGCGTTGGAGGCAGCAGTGTGCTCTCGCTCATGTTGTGCTCCCTGGTTTCCTGCATGTATCCCATTGGCCCCTGTGAGAACAGGATGCTGGACTAGATCGGCTGTTGGCCTCATCCAGGGGCAAAACTAGGCTTTATTTCACCCTGGTCAAAGACCCAGTTGGCACCCACCCATGCCATGTACATTTGTGTACACACATTCACAGGCTGAGAGCTTCAATGGCGCCCCTGTGGAGGCTTCACCCGAGTCAAAACAAAAACGGCCACATATACACCCGTAGCTCCAGCTCTTCCTCATCTAGCAGGTTCTTCTTATGTTCTTACGTAATAAGCGCCGAGTGTGTTTCATCCCCATTAAGTAACTGCCAGGCGTTAAGTTGGGAGCCATAGAGCAAGCAGAAGCAATTATGGAGTTGTTCTGCTTCTGTTTGTTTCAAATCCCTACATGACATGAGAGGCCTTCCCACTTTGCAGGGTTTCTTGCGAATTGCTGAGACGGGATTTGTGTGCTTGCTGAACATCCTGCCCAGGTCAGGGCGACCTAGTGATCAAATTTCAGAGGTCTGAAATCCCAGGTTGCTGGGATACTTTGCAGATTAAAAATTCTACAGGTGTTGTCAGCGATAACAATAAGTGAATGCCTCTGATTTGGCTCCTGTGCAAAATGTATTGCCTAGCAAGTTTTAATTTGAGTAACTGCTACCGGTATGTACAGCTTGATATATTTCCCCTCAGTGCTATAGGGATTACTGTGTGTGTTTGATAGCTGCCTATTAAGTATTATTTGTAATGTAAGTAGTGGTGTGAAATGCAACTCCCTTATCCCATATGTCCTTACTATTATCATTTTATGTTCATCAGTTTTTAAAAATAGCCTTTGGAGAATGTCTGTTGCTTCCTATATGACAGTGGTCCTATTTAGTCCTATTTAAAAAGAGTTGAATGGCAGCATCACAGTATGGTTATGTCCATACCTGATGCTGTCAAGTGTGTGGATGGGATATCATTGCCAATGAAAAAACACCTGCAGGACTTTAGCACAACACATAGTTATTGTTATTTCTATTTAAATGAATATGTCTGCCCTCTCCTTTTTCTGATGCTTAAATCAATTTAACACCAGACAAAAAATATTACAATACAAAGAATGAAACAGTTCAAATATGCAACATGAAATCCTTTTAAAAGCAACAACAGCAGAGATCACAAGTAAAACAATCTCTGCAGGCAAAAGCCTGATGGAGTGAAATTATATTTACCATGTTTTTAATGTGCATTTGTCAAGTGGTTTACATAATTGCACAGAGGTTTTTGCAAGAGCAACTGCAAAAAAACAAAACAAAACACACCCTACTAATAATAATATGGATGAATAAGTCTTTGGGTGTCTATTTTGTATTGTTTTAAAATTTCATATTCTGTTTCTGTGTAACTGTTTTTTAGATGTTTTATTATGTTACACAGTATATACCTTGAGGTATATATGTGGAAGGTGATTAATAAATAGGAATGAATGAATGAATGAATGAATCATCATAATCAACAACAACAAGTAAGCTGGTAAGCAAATGGGGTAGCAAGTAATGTTTCAGAGGAGCACCCATTATTCCTAAGAATAGAGCAGGACATTCTCCAAAATCTTGGAAATTCACATGTCATCATTGACTTGCATGTAGGAGCTTGACTTTGAAGAAAGCTATCTGCAGCAGGGTATGATATTGGGGCAGGGGGTGCAGGCAAAAAACACAACTTTTCAAAAAGTAACTTGCATGGCAGCTGAGCAGACGTGTGAGTCTGTAATAGATTAGCCTGGGATTAAATGGTATGTGCTTCCCAAACCTTAGTAGTGGAACATCCATGTGTAGCTTGAACATTTGTTGGAATGTGAGTCAGCGGAGATGAGCCTATCAGCTGATTTCCATGGGTGGACCAACACTTTTCTGGGGTTGTAATTCCAGCATTTCTTATCGTAATATATTGTTAGCCTATCAATGCAAATAAGGAATTTTAGGATGCTTCAGCTACACCCACTTTCTTTCATGATTAGCTTGAGTTTTTCACGACTTGCTGTGTTGTTTTCCATAGCTGTAAACTTCACCCAGCAAGTAGTACAGAGAACCCTGCTGTTTACGTGATTAGTTACTCCGAGATGAAAGAGAGGTGAATCATTCATGAGCAGCTGATCTTGCCAAGAAATGATGATTCCCCTGCAAAACCCACTTCAACTTCTGATTGACTTCTTTACTGTGCCAAAATTAATAATATTCAAAAATCAAAATCAGATTCAAGTAAGCAATTCAGATTGTTGGATAGTATGAACATGTAAGAGGGAAGGATGCTGCAGATGTAAATTTAGCACCAGTTCAGTCCGCGTTAAATATAACACATTTTCAGGACTATTAAGCGGTATGTGTTGGGCTGCTACTATTTCTTTATTATTTGCTGTTAATGGGTTTACACTGTGTTTTTGTAACCCACCAAGGCAGTGTACAACAAATCAAAAACAAAACAGCATAAACACATTAAAATCAACAGTAAAGCATAATAAAAAAACCATTAAACGAGCAACGCCATTAGGAAATTTTAAATGCCAAAGGAAAATATGTGACTTGGCACCTTTTCTAAAAGCAGAGATAGATGCAGTGGTTCTCAATCCTTTTTCTCTGGGCCACACTTTCAGAATAAAAATTTGCTCGTGCCACACTGATTTTTTTTTTTTTTTAATAACAAATACATTGGTGGGAAAAGGAAGCCACTCCCGGCAGTGCTTGATTTATAACATAGAACACAATTCCTTTATAATATCATGAGATATCCAGAAAGTATAAAACAATGCAGATACATAAAAGCATGAATTTCTCTCAAAAGTTAATTACAAACAAGCCTCACATTACCTTAAATATGTATACAAACTCAATGAGAGGTGTGAGCTTGCTTTTGCCGGGTATTCTCATTTATTTGAGACAAACTCTCAACTTCTCTTCAACACAGAGAATTATTTCTCTTTTCTGATCTTTCATATTTGTTGAAGTTGAAAATCCCGTGGAGAACTGTAGAAGAATTGGCAATGCTATTCTCCAGCACTCTGTTCGAGTGGTGATTTTGGATCACAACTAGGATTGTCCTCAGTATCACTTGATGCTCTTGCTCTCATTTTGTAAAGATATCTATCCATATTCTGCTAAATAAATAAATAAAACTATACTATTCTATACTACACTGAAATGTTTAAATCAGGGTTTCCCAACCTTGGGTCTCCAGCTATTTTTGGACTACAACTCCCATCCCTAGCAGGACCAGTGGTCAGGGATGATGGGAAGTGTAGTCCAAAAACAGTTGGAGACCCAAGGTTGGGAAACTCTGGTTTAAATGTTTATTTGATTGTCCTTGAATCTTCCTGCCACACTTGCCATCCGCCCTTGCCACACCAGTGTGGCACACCACACCCTTTGAGAACCACTGCTCTATTTCACATTTGGAGTGACAGGAGAGGACAGCCCTCTGCAGGTGGTGGCATCCGCAAAAGAGCCTCTTCTGCAGATCTTAGTAACTGGACAGGTTGCATCATATTTCTGAGGCAACCTGAGCCTTTGACCTATCACCCTCTAGCTCCTCAATGTCTTCTAGAAACCAAGTCACAGATTCCTTGTAGTAACATCATGCATTTTCCGTGATTGTAGTCTTTTGACTAATTTCAAAGTTATTTTAAGCTACGAATTCAGGGCTTAATGATGGCAAGGAGACCTACAGATGTTTCAGAAAAATAAGTAATTGCAGGGTTCAGTGTTCCAAATCACAATGCACAAACAGGTTTTTAGCATATAATTTATTTTTAAGCTTTAACAAAGAGGGAAAAGAAGAAAAATTACAGACTTGAGGTCATGGAGCACACAGCCTTAGAATTACCCATTTCTCCCTGCCAAGAACTTGAGGCTGGCATTGAGCAAGAACCTGTTTGTGCACTACCGCTGTAAAAGCTGCTTAAGCTGACACATTTACTGCACATTTAATTTCACATGTTCACAAACACGTATCAGTGCAAGCAGTAAAAGGAACGTTGGGGGAAATCTTCAATCTACACAAGTGTGTGTAGCGGTAGCCTGATAACCACCACCCTCCTCTTTAAACTGGAAACAGGGGCATACTTAGGGGTTGGTCAAGCTGGCCCCCACCAAGAGTGCAGGCCTGGGGTGAGTGAGCAAAAATTGCACCTCTGCTTGGCACCCCTGGGCCAGTTGCAAGGCTTTCCCGTGGCGGTGGAGGGCATGTGTGAGTGTGCACATGTGTGCAAGTAGATGGCCAGGCTCTTCCTCGGTTCAGATGGCTGTAGCCGCAAGGAGGCAGGCACTGGCCAGGGCAAGTGAATCCACTCTGTCTCCCTCTCCTTCCAGGTTTGGCCAGATGCCATGGCTGTAGTAGCCAAGTGTCATGGACTGGCTAGATGCAGAGGGATGCTGGAAGGCACCAGCTGGGGAACCCCCAGGAGAAGAAGGCTCAGAGCCAGGGGACTGATGGTGGGATGACGATGAGTGGTCAGAGGCAGACATGGGTGTGGCCAGGATATTTGTTAGGCGGGGGCAGCCAGAGCTGTTGAGCCGCCCTCCTGCACTGATGTGACGTGAAGTAGGTGCTGATTTCCTGCAAGATCTTGCGAGATCTCATCAAAGTCTTGCAAGATGTCAAGGAGAGCAAAATTATCTCACGAGATGTGGGTGAGATCTTTCAAGCGCATTCAGGGATCCTGAACTTACAGCTGTCAGTTCTCTGAAGGAAGGCCGGCAAGGACCCACAGCCCAGGTGGGGCCTGCTAGCTCGGGGGAGGAGGTGTGTGATTCCTCAGCTGGTGTAGGCTCAGGACAGGGGAGGGTCACATGCCTCGTCAAACCCAGAAGGTATAAAAGGACTATGTCCTGGCCCCAGCCTGCCAGGCCAGCTGCTGGGCTGAGGGTTGCTGAGCTGTTTGCATGGGGCTTCTGCCAGGCTTGGCCCACCTGTCTGTCAGCTGCAGCCACCAGTGATGGGCAAGATGCCCAGGCAGGAGCTGCCTTTGCCTAGGGCTGGGAGGAACCTAGCGACTACAGCGCAGGACAGGTGAGGAAGGACGGCCGGGAGAAGTGAGGCTGCTGAACTCCCCTGGGCCAGGAGACTTGGGGCGAAGCGTGTGGTTTCAGAGGGCTCCATCTTGCCCCTCCTCCAGTTATGCTCAGTGGCACGCAAAGATGGGGAAGAGGGACGTGATTGTGAGAGAGTGAGAAGAAGAGGAATCTGAGGGACATGAGGATTGGGGCAGCAAGTGTGAATTTGGGCCAGGGCTCAACTGTTTTCAGTGCCTGGTCTGCCCTCTGGAAGATGCAAAACTGTAGTAGAGTCTCTGGGCATGTGCAGAGTGCCTTTCCCTTGGCCCTTAAGCAACTATAGATTTTGTGCGCACACAGTGGGGAACGTTGGCCCCTGCCCACTGGAGAATAGCATTTTTCCCCCTGGGGGAGGCGCAGTTTACAGCTCCTTGCCAAGGGGGCACAAGGGACCCTAGGTACGCCTTTGACTGGAAAGGCCACTTTCAGAGAATCCTTTGCCTGTTACTTCTCTGGTTCAAATCACTTCCTTCTGAGGCAGCTTCTCCTGTTAATGAAGAGCCATCAGGCTACCATTGCATATAACAGATAGTTTGGCCTTAAGCCATTCCAAATTTAAATGTGAGCTAAAATTAACTAGTAAGTGGTGTTCCCGCATACTTTCCTGTTCCCAGTAACTATCCCCTCCTGCCTACCTTCCTAACTGTAGAGAATCGCGAAAGCTGTTTTCTGGCCTTCTAAAATAGCAGTGAGAGACACAAACCCATTGATCTAATCATGAATATCTGCCCTCCCTGACTGAGCTAATTGGAAGGTTCTGCTGTAGGGACCGTAGTAGCCGTGTTGCACTGAACTGCTTGAAGGTTGAACTAATGAGTTTAGTGCTCATTTAGAATGTGGCACATGCAATCCATCTAGGAGGAACATTTCCAATGCTAAATGTAGCACTAAGAGCTCAGTGTGAATACAGATAAAGTGGCATGCAACATCTTTTGCAAAGTGAAGGAATGCTTTAAGAACTATTTTTTGCAAAGAAGATGTGCTGCATGATTCATGAGCTATCTAATGCTGGGTTTTGGATGGTCTTTTCTTGAGCAAGTGCCATTTATTCCATGGGAGAATATTCAGGACTGTAGACTACTACCCAGATCCTGAACGTTTGTAGTAGTTACCGGTACATCTCCTTAGAATTCCACTAATTTCATAGTTACTTCATACTTTTGTGCAACAATTAAAAAGTTCTGTCTTTTGAACATCATTGGTGATGCTGCAAGGATTAGGATCTGCCCATAAGACCGCGTACAGGTTCATAGTGGAATTTTGAGAGCAGCCAGATGCAAAAATATGTAGAAGAGGGAATTTCAGCAGGTGTAACTTGCGTGACAAGGGCATCTGGCCACCCTAGTGACAAAGTGCTTAGTTTGTTTGAGGTGCTCGTGCGACAGAATTATTGATCTCAAAAGCATTGTCCTTTCAGTATTGCACTCAGCTGGAGATACCGCTTAAAAGTGTTGGGCTTCATAGAATAGAATAGAATAGAATAGAATAGAATAGAATAGAATAGAATAGAATAGCCGCCATTTATTTTCTATGTTGGCATGTGCGCTGACTTGCCTGTGTGATTGAGGCAGCCTGGGTTGCATAACATCAACATGCCCTGCATGCATGCCCTGTGGCATGCACACATTATATTAGCACGCCCCGCACCGTGCGCGCATGCCGCTGGGCATGATGATGTCACTTGCACATGCTGCAGGGCATGCTGATGTGCAGTGCGGACGCTCGCGCCCCCAATTCGGCACCCCTGTTTGTTGGTTTGGTCTGTTTAAAACAAAAAAAAAAACAGTAGGCGGGAAAGATCAGATGCAAAGGATGTATGTAACAGTGATAAAAAGGTGCACCCAACGCAACCACCATGCAGCTGTTAAGAGGAACAGCCTGTGGTTCTAATACATGTACAGCAGAGGTGATTGCATCAGGTACAGATTTCATTAGCCTTGCACGGCAAGCTAGACCTGCTGAAATTCCTTCTTCAGTACAAAGGTGAAGGAGCTCTGCGGAAGATTGACATATACTGTAAGTAAGCTAAATTCAGTCCCCTGTGCCCAAACTGCAATAAGGGTTGAAGATTAATGATTTAAAAGGCAGTAAGTCCAATTGAGTTCAGTGCTGGTCTGTAGGTCTCTGCTTGCTTGTTCTCCCCCTGCCCTTTCTAGGATCTGAAGGACAGCTGTGCTTTTTCTGTTTTGCCTCTTCCTCTCTCGGTTGGTTGGTGTGTGTGTGTCTCAGAGTCTGTCTTTTCGGGTCCTCCTCCCTTTCTACCTCCTGGAGCCACTGTCAACAATTTGTGACTACGTACACAGAGAAATCTGCATTAAATGCTGACAATTATTCATGAAAATTGTTATTTAATTGCAAATTAGTGGACTTAATTTATGACTGGGAAAACGAGAATGAGATACTTAATTGGCAGATACCTCCATCCTTACACTCAGGTAACTGAATAGCAGGGATGGGTCTTCCAAATGTTGTTGGACTACAGCATCCATCATGGTGGTTTTTTTAAGTGGCATATAATAGTTACAAAATAAAATAAAAAACCATTGGCAATGCTGCCTGGGGCTGATGGGTTTTAAAGTCCGACAACATCTGGAGGGTCCCAGGTTTCCCCTCCCTGGTGAGTAGAATTGCAGTCTTAGTAAGATCTAACAACTTAAGTGGGCATTTAGATGTACCGTATTTGCGAAACAAGGTAAAGGATGTTGCCATTTTCTGCCATCACCTTGAAATGACAATTTTAAGTTTCTAGCTGTATGGAAGTTACAAACCTAAGGATGTGAAGGAAAATGTAGAATATGTAATCGGCATAGGTTGTGATGATTTTTAGATGTGAACATGTACAATAATGCCTTCTGAGCTGCTATGTGGACATCCTGTTCCTTTGGTTCTACAAGATTTTTTTTTTTAATTGCCTTATTTGTAAGATTGGGGAACTCAAACCACCTTGCAATTTGAAAATCCTTCCCATGCTTTTGGAATGGGACAGAAGAAAGTATGTGTAAATCTCCACCCACACCCACTCTAGGTTAATGGAGAGTGCAGAAGAAACCTGCTTTTAGAATGGATTTGAGAACGATCATGCTCTTGATTGTAAAAAAAAAAACTTTTATTAAAAAACAACAACCCCTACTGCGAATCAATGGTTTTGAGTGCCTTTCAGGGACTTTGGATCTATTCTATAAACAGGGAGCTGTATAGTCTTCAAGTAAATAACTCACAAATGGTTCTATTGAACTGAGTTAGCCTGCTTCAGGTCTCATGGCTTGAAGACTGCAGTTTTACGAGAGCTCATCTTGAAGACGGTAGCAGTGGGTGATCCGAGAATACAATTGCTAGGGGGGAAACTAATGGACCATGTAGTGTTATACTAGAACTAGCAGGTAAATGGGGTCTTTACTGCTTCATTTGTTAGAGCTGAAAGAGTTTCTTAAGGATTAGATTTGTTGGGGGAATTGAGCTGTTTGTTTTCAATGAGAATCCAAAATTGCTCTTTCAAGAGCACTAAGCATCTGTTTTGTCAATATTTGGGGCCGTAAGAGTGAAACTTATGTACCTCACTTGAAAATGCAGGGTTCACAACCACCATTTACTCTTACGCCATGTAGTTTCTATGCTAATGGTTTTCAAACTTGCTATCCTCAGGGAGCCCTTTGCACGAGAACATTTCTGCCTCAGAACTTTTTGTCTCTGTAGGTGATTCTGGGGAAAGCTTCAAGAGCTTTTTAACTCCATTTTAGATAATGGTGTCTGTGGCTGGACGGTTATTTGTCCGGTGCCTTGCACACTTTGCAGTGAGGGTTGTCAGTCAGCCGCTATCTTACTAAGTCAGAACAATAAAACCATGTCTTGTCAGGTAACCAATACTTGGGATCTGAAAAACCAGGAAACTTCCAAGTTCTGTCCTGGCTCCACCCCCAGATTGCCAAGTTCTTTACAAACTCTTCGTATCCTGGTAGTGGCTCCTATACACTGCAAAGAGACCGTATTTTTTAAAAAAATAATAAGTTGGCAAATTAATTTGTAATTTTCAAGCCTGTGTGGTTTAGTGCCTAGAATGGCAGGCATCAGAGACCACAGTTCAAATGCCCAATGGGCATGAAACTCACTGAGTGACCTTGGGCCAGTCATCAACAGTCAGCCTAATCCTAGAATCATAGAGTTGGAAGGGACCTGAGGGTCATCTAGTCCAACCCCCTGCAATGCAGGAATCTTGGCTAAAGCATCCATGGCAGATGGCCATCCAATCTCTGCTTAAAACCCTCTGAAGAGGCCACCACATCTCGAGACAGTTCCACTGTTGAACAGCTCTTACTGTCTTCCTCACAATCCTACCTCACAAGGTTGTTGCTAAGATAATATTGAGAATGGGAGAACCATATATGCCGCCTTGAGCTCCTTAGGAGGAAAGTTGGGATACAAATGTAATAAATAAATAACTTCAACGATTTCGGAAATTAAAAAAAAGAACCTGAATCTGAAATGCCTTTCCTTGTTTTAATTTACCATTTGGCTTCAGCTAGGGGTGATTAAAGGTTTATGCTTTCTCATTCTTACTCTCACTAAATACTAATTATTCCTTAGACTCTTTGTAGTCATTGCATCCTCTTAAATTAAAATAGTTTAGACAGATGTGGTGGACGAGAAAGGTAATTAGAAGAGGATGCGGGGAGAGGGGAGATGGCGTCCAAGGTTCTGGAAGCAAATATAAGAAATCTTGTACTTTGCCTTTTTTTCCTCTCTGAGGGCAGGACTGCTGCTGAAGAGAAGGTGCGTGCCAGAACTCGTTATTTCCATGCTTCCTAATTGCAAAGAGAGAAATAGCCAAAACAAGATGACTGTATACCAACTAATTGATTATTAAAGTATTATCTTTTTAATATAAAAGCCTTCCCTAACAAAAGCTTGACACTGTGGAACTCAGGCCTGAGGAAAGATCATTAAAAGGATAAAAGAGAATCTGCTTTTCTGCTTCAGAATATATTGGCAAGATTGTCTAGCGGGCATACTATTCATTTGATAGGATTATCCGTAATAGGATTATGAACCATGAGATCTAGCTGTGAATTTATCCTGGAAAAAGAAGAACAAGAAGTGTTTCCCTTCCTGGAAAAGACGATCTGCTGAAATTATGCTTTGCAGCCAAATACGCCAAGGGAATGGTCACACAAACCTTTCACTTGTTTATTTTTAGTTCATACTCGTACATAGGTTTGCATTCATGAACACCAGCTTCAAAAGACGTGGAAAACTGTAACTGTTGCTTGAAATATTGAGCATGCACAATGAAAATAGGTGCAGAGGTGTCTTTGTAAGGCAACAAGTCCCTTCATTGCAATGCAACTCCCACTTTCGTCTCGTAAGGATTTCCTGCAAGATGAAGAGGTGTGGTTGGCACCTGTCTGCCTTGGGAGAAAATGGAAGAATGCACCTTTTGGGAAGAAAGATATGTACATACCTTGTATCTCCCCCACTTTGATCAGCTGCCTAGCTGATACTTTGGGGTGGCGTTGTAATCTGAACTCACTGTCCCTGTTGGAAGAGCTTTGAGAAGGTTCTGTGAAGGTGCCTATGGACCTTTTTGCTCTCCCTGCATGAACTTAGATCTCTTCACACTGGACCAAGTTCCAGCCACCTACTGGAGAGAGATTGTGGGCAAAGGGAACATAGCCGGCTGCATCCTGTTTTGTTCATTGCACATACCATCATTCCCCAATAGTCCTCTAGATTTTGTAGCATTGCTTTCCTGATTGGATCACTTCCAGCTAGCATTATCCAATAATTTTCCGCTGTAAGCTCTGTGCACAATTGTGATTGATTTTTCCACACTTCATGGGCAGCGGGTAATAGTGATTTGTTTACGTTTACATCCCATGGTGTTCTGTCTATCTCAGTGGGCATATCATAGCTGTGTAGGTGGGAAAGGGATACCATTTTAAAATAAGTTTTAAAAAAATCCTTTAAAGACACAATCTTAGTTCCACTTTCCTAGGAGTAAGCCTCACTGAACTCAGTGGGACTTAATTTTTAGTAGATATACAAACTGTAAATTTTGCACAAGAACGCTTCATTTAATCACTGTTGTGTGACGATTGAAACAAAAAGGCAAAATTAAAAGATTGATTAAAAGATAAACGGTGCTGACAGGATAACTGATAGTGCAAGCAAGCTGAAGTTGGTGCATGGCAGTAGTAGGTTTTCATACCTTGTGGTTCATATATCACTGCACAAATCAACATCACACCTTCTTAATAAGATTAGAAAATAGCACCAAGACAGTCTGTGCCTATAGAGATTGTACTATATATGATGTTCCATTCTTAAGAAAGAAAGAAAGAAAGAAAGAGTAAAAAGTGGGTTTCCTGCAGCCTGAAAATATGCAGAACCATCAGAAAACAGAATCAAAACAGTCTGATGATGATGATGATGATGATGATAATAATAATAATAATAAATTTATTATTTATACCCCACCCATCTGGCTGGGTTTCCCCAACCACTCTGGGCGGCTTCCAACCAGATATTAAAAATACATTAAAACATCAGTCATTAAAAACTTCCCTAAACAGGGCTGCCTTCAGATGTCTTCTAAAAGTCAGATATTTATTTCCTTAACAGCTGATGGGAGGGCATTCCACAGGGTGGACAGCACTACCGAGAAGGCCCTCTGCCTGGTTCCCTATAACCTAACTTCTTGCAGTGAGGGACCCGCCAGAAGGCCCTCGGTGCTGGACCTCAGTGTCCGGGCTGAACGTTGGGGGTGGAGACGCTCTTTCGGGTATACTTGGGCCGAGGCCATTTAGGGCTTTAAAGGTCAGCACCAACACTTTGAATTGTGCTCGGAAACGTACTGGGAGCCAATGTATGTGCCTTGTAAAAAGCAAGTGAAGAAAGTGTGGTTATTCAGAGTAAATGCTTAGTGTGGAAGCGCTCCTACATGAGCTGAAGACTGTCAGTTTGCATTTCTTAATGCAGAAAGTATTGATCTGATGTGGAGAGATCTTTCCTATTCTAATTGGTTCAAGAGGGTTCTGGAAGCTTCTCTGTGTGAAAGAAACAAGCAGAAGGTTCATTATGTTTGGGTTGTTCCTTCAGAGAAGCTGAGTACAGCTGGCTTTAACAGCTGACTATTATAAGAGTAGAAAATCCCCTGTGTTGCAAAATAGAAAGCTCTGAACAGCAACAAGCAACACGTCGGCTAATAATATACTGACAAAATATTTATAACATTGTTTCAAAATTCATAAACACAAGACATATAATATGTGCATGGAGTCACAAATAATAAGAATTAAATAAATGTTCCAAGAACAGGAATGTAGGAGTAGTCAGTCACTATCAAAGATCACTGAGATGGAGGCAAAATGCCTTTCCGCAGTCAATACCCTACAAATGTGATGATAGATGCTCCAAACGTAGCAAGGGTATTCCAACTATTATAAGAGGCCTGAAGGAACCTGGGTTTCACTTTCTATCTCTCTTTCCTTCTGCTGCAAGGTGAGAGGCTACAAGGTGCAATGCAACTTCATATACAGTGGTACCTCAGGTTAAGAACTTAATTCGTTCCGGAGGTCCGTTCTTAACCTGAAGCGTACTTAACCTGAAGCACCACTTTAGCTAATGGGACCTCCTGCTGCCGCTGCGACGCCAGAGCACGATTTCTGTTCTTAGCGGAGTTCTTAACAAACCTGAAGCGTACATAACCTGAAGCGTACTTAACCCGAGGTACCACTGTATAGTGTTAAGGTTTTAGACTTATTATAAGATATTGTAAGTTTGTTAAGTCTGCTGCAACTGGATTTCTTATGGGCAGTGCCAATCCTGAATGTGTTGGATTTGTGACCATTATGCTCATTTGCCTTCAGTAAAGCTCTGCTGGGTGAAATATTAATTGCCTCTGGTCTATTTTTTTGGGAATCCTGCAGCGTGTTTTAAGTTTTTACTCTGCTAACTATACATTGGGGTTCTGCTCTGGTTCAATATTGAGTAGACTTCCATGACACGTCCCACCATACACCCCATTCAACCCACCTTTCACAAAAACTGTTGTATGATTCAGTGTGGGAAGCTTGGAAAGTTTGTTACTCGCTAGACCATGCTCGGCTATCG
The DNA here is from genome assembly GCA_034641385.1 of Darevskia mixta. NCBI lineage: Eukaryota > Metazoa > Chordata > Lepidosauria > Squamata > Lacertidae > Darevskia > Darevskia mixta. Next base: position 25,688,372 of record JAWWNH010000011.1, read on the forward strand.
CGCGCAAAGCTTTAAGGCACAGTTGCTTAAGAGAACAGCCAGCTTTGCTGCAGACCATGGGCTGCAATCTGAAAGCACACTTACCAGGGAGTAAGCTTCGTTGAAAACTGACTGAACATGCATAGGTTTGCCTTTGTAATGCTTTTTTTTTTAATGACACCCTAGCTGTATAGGATCTTAGGCTATGTCTATGATAAATTCTGTAAGCAGGGACTTGCTATCATGCACATAATTACACTCTCTTGCAATTTCCCAGCAGTTTCCCCGGCTAAGCAATCACTCCTGCTGTGCAGTTTTTTGAAAGCTCTTTGTATTGGATTAAGGCCTTTAGTAGCCTTTTAGAAAATTGCTTTGATTCTGCCTGGCATCCTGGAAGGTCAATAGTCTCTTGATAAGGCTATATCCCCCTTGGGGAATGGGGATGGGGCGGGGGGGGGGTTGTGTTAAATGTTCTCTTCAGGGAGAGGTCATCATCCTGCTGTTAGGTCCCTGGTAGAAGTGCCTTCTAAAAACCAAGGATGTCTTTATTTATTAATTAGGGATTAACTGCCAAATAAAAGCCTGTTGTGTTATATGGAGATAAACCGAATTATTTTAAAGCCATTACTAGAGTGCCTAATGAGGTAAATAAGGCTAACTGCCCAGAATTATAATGAAGTGGCCTGAGAGCCAGGATAATAAAGAACACGTGTCTATGATCTAGTTGAAAAGGGGAATGCTTTTAATCTTGCCAAGAATACAATTTTTAGAACGTGGCTTAAAAAAGAAGAAGAAAAGGTTTCACTTGCTACTAATCGATGCACCTCTATAGTTCATTCATTTTGGGAAGATTTCGATGGGACAGAGATTCTTGGCATTCTTGCTGTAGTATTTAGAAGGCCGAATGTTGAACGGAAAAACAGTGGTGTCTCCCCTGCTTCTCTCACCCGATTCAGTCAGTGTTTTAATCCAAATTACGAGCAAATACACCATTGCAATTTGGTGACGAGACAGGGCTCAGCCCAGAAGCAACCTAGGCACATGAGGCAAGGATTGGGAACCCCTAGACCAGGAGTAAGCAACCTTTTTCAGCTGTGGGCCGGTCCACCGTCCCTCAGAGCATGTGGCGGGCCGGGTTATTTTGGGGGGGGGGATGAATGAATTCCTATGCCTCATAAATAACCCAGAGATGCATAAAAGGACACATTCTACTCATATAAAAACACACTGATTCCCGGACCATCTGTGGGCCGGATTGAGAAGGCTATTGGGCCGCATCCGGCCCACAGGCCTTAGGTTGCCTACCCCTGCCCTAGACCTCTAGATGATGTCAGATTCCAACTCCCATCAACCCCAACCAGTGTGGACCCAGTGGTCATGTATAGTAGGAATTCTTGGAGGCCACAGATTCCTCATGTGTGAAATGTGAGGGGGGCAGTATAGGAGGAAGAAAAACCCTTGTCTTCTCTCTTGTTTTCATTCACTGGCCTGAAAGCAAAACAGAAACTCCTGCTGGGCTGCTTATTTTTTGGAGGGGTGTGTATGGAATACTTAGTTGAACGACATAAGTTTTGCTCCTTTTTTGCTAGTGTCCCAACAAAATACACAAGTTAATGTTTACACAGATGATTGGCTTACATAATCTTGTCCAAAGGTTAATTGGACTGCAGGTTTTGCCATGATTTTCCATGCAGCTTTTTTTTTTTTTTGTACTTATTAACTGGTCTTGTATTTGAAGGCTTTTGAACACTTAACAAGTAAGTAACTTAAGCATTGATTTTACGATCCACTGAAGATTTGAATGCAGGAACTGAACTGAATTGATTTTATTTCCCCTCTCTCTCTCTCTCTCTCTCTCTCTCTCTCTCTCTCTCTCTCCAGCAGCCCAGTGTATGGCCTTCATTTTCCTGCACTACAATTACACACTACTAAATCTACCATGAAGTTCAGCCATGAAGACTTTGAAAAGGCCAAAGAGCGGGTGTTGCATTTGAAGACGGAGCCTGACGACCAAGTCAAACTGACTATTTATGCATTGTTTAAACAGGTAGCTCTGTCCATTTTCAGTCTGTAAAATGAATATAGCTGCATTGGAGAAATGATTGTTGGAACAGATTGGCTAAGCAGTCTGTAGTTTCAACCGAGGGGTTGCTTAAAAGTGCACAGTCCATTGCACAAAGTGTGCTTTTCTTTTAAAAACTGCTAGTTTATCAAGCTGCAAGCAAGCTTTTCCTAGTTGCTCTCTTGAGTTTTTCTTAAACCCTGTTTGCACCTCTGGACTCTACAAGCATATGTAACAAGAGAGCTCATTCATTAGGTGCTGCTTCCTCACACAGGAAAAGTCCCACAGATGTTGGAAATGATAGTATATTAATGTGTTAGTTGTATATATTTAGTTACGAGGGAGGAGTCTCTGGAATCCTTACTATGAACCCCTGTTGACATTTTTGGATCTGGTCCTTCTCTGCTTACCTCATGTTATGAGGTAGAGTAATTCAACATCCAGGAAGAGAGGCCTTTTCTTGCACGTTCCCTATGAACTCCCTATGGAAGTCACAACTATCTCCATTTTGGCCTTCCAAAGGACTGCGAGACCTGCATATATTTCAGGTGACTTTTAAGAGGCGTTGATGAGGCTCTGCACCGAACTGTATGAAAGAGCAGAGAAATCTTATTGCAGTAGTGGGTGAATCAACTGGAATTAAGACTCCAGAATTTGTTGCATGCCTTTTGTTGATTTCATCAAAATGCTTACTAGGGTGTATTTGATTTACTGGGTAAATCAAATTGATTTAAATCACGATTTAAATCACTAGTCAGTAAGACTTGATTTAAATCATTTTTTTTTACAGGAAGACTCATTCTTGCTGGTATAATCTTAATATTTAAAACCAGATGAAGGTTTCATTTTTGGAATATTATTATTTTGCAATAATAAATTTTCAGAGTAGTTTTTGCAGTTATATAAAAATTACTGATTTGGTTATACTATTAGAAATATATAGACAGATAATTATGAAATTATTGTGAGGTTTAATCAGTTAACTGTTTATATTTGGACAACTTTTCTGCTGTACTTTATTGGAAGGAGAAAAATAATCATTAGTAACAATTTAAACACTTTATTTAACTAGAACAATAACATTATAGCAAATGTATCCATGTTTGTTAACTGATGTGGTTAAATGATTTTTTTTAAAAAAAAAACTTAGACTGAGTTTTAGCACACATGAAAAACTTAAAACAAATCCTTATTTCCTGATGAATAGTCTTTGGACTATAATGTAACTTAAATAGAAAACTATCTTTAGAAAGATTTTTCTTCCAAAAGCATTTTATTTTAAAAATCCGATGTAAGTAAAAAAATAATCCAATTTAAATTTTAAAAATCTGTTTTTTATTTTTTATTTTTTAAAAAAATCATTGATTTTTATCCACCCTGGACGTCTTAAAATACAGACTGCTTTTCATAATAATTTTGAAACATACTTGCTATTCAAGTATTGATTAGCAGAGTCTATAACGACCACACTTGCGTGTAGCACTAAACTATGGTGTGGTCTATGTGGGCCTGTCCAAGCCCAAATGAAGCATTGAGTTCACATGCTCCCTCTCCCTTCTCCTTCTCCTGCGCGGCCAAGAGGAGGACATTGGGAGAGCTCAGTTTCATTTAAAAATAATCCCTTGCTTAACATTAGATTCAAACCAGGGAGCAACAAACTCTGGTAAGTTTCATGACAAGCAAGCTTCAAACCATGGGTTATGAAGCTGGCCTGTGAAACATATCAAAAATGGTTTTGAACCAGGATCCCCTGGTTGGTATGCAACAGTAACTTGAGATTTATTAAAAATGAAATGAAACTACTCGAATCATTGCCTGGCTGCATGGGAGCAAGGGAGCCCATCAGTCTAACATTTTGCTTGGGCTCAGTCAGGCTAGTCTGCTATGATTTAGCATTATGTGTGAGCCAACCGATTGAATCCACGTGGGTGATTCCATTCTTTTTCATTGGCTAATCAGCGTAAACTTACTTGAATGGTTAGATTTTTCTTTCTTTCTTATTCACATAGGCCACTGAGGGCCCCTGCAAAGCTCCCAAACCAGGTGTGCTAGACTTTGTCAAAAAGGCCAAATGGGATGCATGGCAATCACTTGGCAGTTTGCCACAGGTGAGTAATATGCTACAAAGTGCAAATATATTTTATTGGGCCTTTGTTTTGTTTGTAAACCATCTTTCAAAAATAAAAGTTCTTCCCAGGGCAGTTCACATAATATATATCACTGTCCAGCCATCTCCCCCACTCCAGGGAACATCCAGGGCAGAATCAGTTTTGGGTGGGTCTAATGTTTCATTGGGACCCAGGTGGCACTGTGGGTTAAACCACAGAGCCTAGAGCTTGCTGATCAGAAGGTCAGTGGTTCGAATCCCTGTGACGGGGTGAGCTCCCGTTGCTCGGTCCCTGCTCCTGCCAACCTAGCAGTTCGAAAGCATGTCAAAGTGCAAGTAGATAAATAGGAACCGCTCTGGCGGGAAGGTAAACGGTGTTTCCATGCGCTGCTCTGGTTTCGCCAGAAGCGGCTTTGTCATGCTGGCCACATGACCCGGAAGCTGTACGCCGGCTCTTGGCCAATAAAGTGAGATGAGCTCCGCAACCCCAGAGTCGGACACAACTGGACCTAATGGTCAGGGGTCCCTTTACCTTTACCTAATGTTTCATTAAAGGTAAAGGTAAAGGGACCCCTGACCATTAGGTCCAGTCGTGACCAACTCTGGGGTTGCGGTGCTCATCTCGCTTTATTGACTGAGGGAGCCGGCGTACAGCTTCTGGGTCATGTGGCCAGCATGACTAAGCCACTTCTGGTGAACCAGAGCAGCGCACGGAAACGCCGTTTACCTTCCCGCCGGAGCGGTACCTATTTATCTACTTGCACTTTGACGTGCTTTCGAACTGCTAGGTTGGCAGGAGCAGGGACCGAGCAACGGGAGCTCACCGCGTCGTGGGGATTCAAACCGCCAACCTTCTGATCGGCAAGTCCTAGGCTCTGTGGTTTAACCCACAGCGCCACCCGCGTCCCACAATGTTTCATTAGGGTTTTTCAAACCCTGTGTAAACATATGGTCGGGAGCTCATGGGAGAAGAATGAGATGCTGTGTCTCCTTCCCACCTCCCTCCCATCTGAAAACAGGAGGGTTCAATCCTGCGGGGTGCTGCTGCGCTGATAAGCCCTAAATTGCAAAAGGGCTGTAAAGGAACTGTTATATAAAAGAAAAGAAAAGAAAGTCCTTTCCTTGGGTTATATTTGGTTTCAACAGGTAGAAATCTATAAAAGTGTGACTTCTTCCACGGTGTGTTTATTATGGTAAAATGACCCCCTTTGAATCATGTGCCTTTTCACTTGGCACTGAAGGGTTATGGAGAGAGGTCATTTTGAACTGAGAAGTGGCTGTAACAATACCAGTGGGAGTTCCTTTGTGTTCTCTCCTATATATTTACATGCACAGATGCTTAGCTCTCATTGAAGGTTCTTCTAAAAATAAATCATGCAAAGACTCCCCAGGTAAAGCCAGAGTTTAATTTATAAAGGGACTTTGATAGGAAAGTTACCAGTAGAGACTAAAAAAAGGATTTTGCCATGCCATTGTAGTCTCTTTTTCGGTGTGAGCAAAAGCACTTAGAAGCTTTCAAAATACCTGAGCTCTCCCACTGATACAAAATGAATTATTGCATTTAGATCTCTTTAGTTTTAAAGTTGCATCATATATAACGACTGTCACATAACAAATTTACCTTCGTTCAGCTTTAAGCAAGACACTTCGCATCATGGCAAGTTATTGGAAGGACTCAGACAATCTGCTCATTATATCTGTAGCCATTGCATTCATAATTATCCTCAGTATAAGTGATTATTTTGGATTACGAATCCAGAATATCCCTTGATCTGGAAGTACTTGACACCATACGGCTCATTTAAACCACAAATGGATCGTCTCTGACTAATGTAGTTTAACGAATGTAGGTTTTCCCCAAGGAATCCTGGGAATTGTAGTTTGTGTGGTTGCATGTCAGAGCTCATTACCTCTGCCCCCTCACAGAACTACAATTCCCAGAGTTCCAGAGGAGAGAGAATTGCTATTAAACCAAATTGAGTCGATGGTGTAGATATGTGGGTGAAACTCCCAGCTAAGAGAACTCTGCCTCAAATGCTGTTATTAAAGGCACAAATGGAGTAAGACCGACAGAAAGAGAACTAAAAGAAGTTCGCACGAATGGGCTGAAGAATCCCAGCAGCATTATAAGGGCCCCTTTATGTCTCCATTTTGTGTCACAGCTGGTTCCACCATGAGCCTAGACTCAAGGTAGCTGCTACCTAGTAACGCTGTTAAAACATTTGTACCCTGTCTCTGAAAAGCCATAAGAATAGTACCATTAACCATATGCCAGCAAAGAATTTCAGAAACATATATATTCCTTGAAAGTATAGCAGGCATCTTTTTGATCCCTTAAAAGCTTTTAATAAGATATAGGGAAGTTTTTTGTTGTTGTTTTTTTAAAAAATTATAACTTGTGGGTCTTTTGTTTCTCAACTTGATCCTTTTATGTGGTTTTGCATGTACTGTTGTATTTTATGCATTGTAACTTGCAGTTATCTTTATTGCCCATAGTTTGGTAATTATTTCTTGTAATTGTTAAGAGTGAATTTCTGTTTATTATTTGCTGGTGTTTTGAGAGTTAATTCTATGGTGTGCTATTTATATTCTAATATATTTTTGGAATATTTAACTTGATATGTCGTTCCGTTTTAAAGTTATGTTTTATTGTGACTTTCTGTATTGGATCAGATTATATTATAAGGTGTGTGCTCTTTGTTGTATATTTTGTTGCTTGTAGACTGCCTTGTGTTTAGCAATATAGAAAGGCGGTACAAAAATTAAAAGTGAAATGAAACGAAGTATCTCATTAAAAAAATACTTTGAAGCTAGAATCCTTTACCTTGGTGCCATTTGCACTGTATTCACCATTTCGTCTCTGGACCCTAGATACGAAACCCTAGATATGTAACCCATCGCCTGTTTTATAATATTTGGAGTGGGCTTCTCGTTCCAGGACAGCGCAAAACAGAAATACATTGAACTTGTATCCAGTTTGGTGTCTGCAGAATCTTCTGAGGTTGAAGGGGCTCCTGGCAGCCAGACTGCCTATGACACACTAGAGGTTTCTACTAAAGACAACATCACAAGGATCATGTTAAACCGGCCCAGGGTGAAAAATGCTATCAGCACAAGGGTAAGCTGCTTCATCGTACGGGTCACAAATCATTGGCTAACAAAGAAAGTGAGATGGAAATTTAAAAAGAGAAAAAGATCTAGCAGAACTTTTAAGAACTGAGAAGTAGAGGACAGAATACCCTCCCTTGTACTACCTGCTGCACTATCAATTTCATGTTTTCTTCCCTCCACGTTTTGCTCTCTCCCTTTTTTCTTTCTGGGTGCTCTCTGTAATCCTTCTTAATATACCGGTATATTTACCGTATTTTTCGCTCCATGAGACGCACTGGACCATGAGACGCACTTATTTTTTTTGAGGGGGGAAACAAGAAAAATTATTTTATAGCATATGCGTCCTCCCCTTTATCCCCGGCTGGCTTGAAAGCAAGTGGGGGGGAGAGCCGCCTTGACTCTGTAGCGGAGGAGATGCTGCTTGCTTCTCCACCACCACCAACCGCCCCGCCGCCCACCGGCTGCAAAAGAAGGCTTTTGCGAGCGGGGGGGGGGGGGCAGCGGAGAGGAGCGAGAAACATCTCCACTGTAGCGGAGGGGATGCTACTTGCTCCTCCACTCCCCCCCTGCCGCGTTCGGCAGAGGGCGGGGGGTGGCGGCAGACAGCATAGCAGATGCTGCTGGATCCTCCCCGCCGCCTCCGTTCGCAAAAACAAGCCTGCTTTTGCGAACGGAGGCGGTGGGGAGGAACGAGCAGCATCTCCTCTGCTGCCCACCGCCACCCCAGCCTCTCGCCACCGCTTACCTTCGCTCCATGAGACGCACCAACATTTCCCCTCACTTTTTAGGAGGGAAAAAGTGCGTCCCATGGAGCGAAAAATACGGTAATATAGGCAGATCTCTCTCTCTCTCTGTGTACGTGTGTACTAAATATATTTCTTTTTTAGCTCTATATCTATACACACAAATAGTAGTAGTAGTAGTAGTAATATATATTCTTTATGAAAAAATATTAATTACTTTATATTTAGAAAATGTTAAAGCAGTATATAAGAATTTAAAACCTCAGAATACAATAAAACAATGTACAAATTCACTTTTGCAGTTTGTATACGTTAATAATATGCATGACTGGGACCAATCCTCTTGAGAAGGCTTCTCTAAAATAAAGGGTCTTCAGTAAGCCTCAAAATTAATGTCCACGGGAAGGACAGTAGCTGGAATATGGGAGGTAGGAGATGGGGGAGAAATTCATTTTTTGGCACATTAAAGGCAAACTTCCCTAATTTCTGAAATGATACAAGAACAGAAACACAACCATTCTCTGAATTTTGCAATGTAGTTCACCCGCCAAGTAACGTGTACAAAAATTAGGGTATACGAGGGTAAAATAAACTGTGTGTTTGCTCACCTCTATGCAAATAACTGGCTGATGGTGGTAGGGAAATGCATTTAAAACATTTGGACGGCTTCTCTGCTCATCCACAAGCTCACATCTCTTGGCCCTTTCTTTCATATAAGCAAAATGTTAAGCATGTATATCTTTGCAGGATTAAATCACAAAAAGAGCACAAACCAGTGGGCTGCCTGCTTAGGGGCTTCCCATTATTAGATAGAAACACTCTGCATGCCCAGGGCAATGCTTTTTGCAAGACGAGAGAAAAAATGAGTTCCTGTATTGTCCAGGCTCTGGATTAAGCCGGGACTATGCTGATGTAGTAGAATCTTAGGCAGCCTTCCCAAACCTGGTGCAATTTCCATCCCTGACCATTGGGCATGCTTGCTGGAGCTGATGGGAGCTGGAGCCTAAATCATCTTGAGAAAGGCGGGTCTTAGATCTAGCTAGCTACCCCCAAATTTCTCGAACTTCCCGTAACATCAAATGGTACTTGTTCTTCCTTTCTCATTCTGTGCAGATGTACGGTGAAATTATTGTAGCGCTTAAGGAAGCAGCAAAGGCTGACTCTGTAATTACGGTTTTCACAGGTACTACCTTTTGCTGTATTCTCTATCAAGTTTGTTTTTCTTTCAGAATCCCAGTATGCATTTATCTCTTTTCACATGAACCCTGTGAGGAGTGAGATGGACAAATGCTGGGGGTTTTTTGTCTCGGATGATAGATCATGTTGTAGATATGTTGCAACTAGTTAACCTGCATGCTATTAAGACCAAAATCCTTGTACGCACAAGGAAAGTAATGTCAGTGTTTCTTCCTCAGAATAACAGAAAACTTTCCAAAAATCTCATAGCATTTTATTTTTTTTGGCTCAAAATCAGGCTTCCTCAACGTCGGCCCTCCAGATGTTTTGAGACTACAATTCCCATCATCACTGGCCACTGGTCGTGCTAGCTAGGGATCATGGGAGTTGTAGGCCAAAAACATCTGGAGGGCCGAGGTTGAGGAAGCCTGCTCAAGATCATATTTTCAGCTGTATTACAGGCTCCACTTGATAGCTATTTCTTTATTCCTGATAAATCTAATGACATCCGTTTTGTCTGGAGGCGATGGTTTTGTTAGTTTTTAATAAAATTGGATAGCTTATTGCCATTCAATAATAATAATAATAATAATTTATTTCTACCCGGCCCATCTAACTGGGTTTCCCCAGCCACTCTGGGCAGCTCCCAACAGAATATTAAAAACACGATAAAACATCAAACATTTAAAACTTCCCTAAACAGGGCTGCCTTCAGATGTCTTCTAAAAGTCAGATAGCTGTTTATTTCCTTGAAATCTGATGGGAGGGCATTCCATAGGGTGGGCGCCACTACTGAGAACGCCCTCTGCCTGGTCCTTTTCCTTGTGCATTGTGAACACTGAGAACACCAAGGAACTGGTGCAAATCTGAAGGTGACAAAGTGTCCCAGATCCCCAGTAGCAGGAAGGACAAGAAAGTTGTGCAAGTCCCCTTGCCCAACTCATCCAAATGTATATGGCAAAACACACACGTTTCTATCCTCCAAATTGTGTCTTCTCATGACTTTTTCAGTGTATTAATGTCTGAGGTGTGGGATATGGTTTTCATATGGCTTAATTGAAGTGTGTGTGCTCCCAGAGAGGAAATCCTGGTGAATTTTCTCATCCTCGGTGGCTGTTGAGCTGAGTTGTGTTGAACTAAGCCATGGTTTCGCTTCATGTGTCCTCGGAACACAGGCTCAAGATTAGCTCCTCCACACAAACCCTGAGCTGCAGCCTGGATAGCTCAGTTGGTTAGAGTGTGGTGCTGATAACACCAAGGTTTGCAGGTTCAATCCCCGTTTGGGACAGCTGCATAGTCCTGTATTGCAGGGGTTTGGACTAGATGATCCTCAGGGTCCCTTCCAACTCTTCGAGTCTATGATTCTTTGAAATGATAGGGCTAAACTTGGTTGCAGGTTGTGGTTGGTCTGGAGAGAGTTTGGGGCTCAGCGAGACTCTGCAGCAAAACCGCCAAGGAGAAGCAAAGCAGCCGGGTTCTCCTCTCTGGTAGCCCACACACTTGCACTTTCGTCATTTGATTTTTCTTTCTTCTGTACCTGTATAAAACCGCATTTGCTCTACAGACGATAGCGTTGTCAAGGAGGGAATCCTAAAAACACCCAGCTCTGTTCCAGCAGAAGGGGAGTGAGGTGATTACCACCAATTTCCCCTTCCCCTTGAAGGTCCCAGTGTCCCCTCCCAGCTCCCCAGAGCAGTTTTTCTGAAGGCAGAGGAAGGGATTGGTGAAAATGTGCTCCACTCCATTTACCAGCCAAAATTAAACAATGCAAGAACTCTGGCCAGGCAGTAGATCAGTTTTTGAATCTTCAAGCAGTTTTAATATTATAGTATTGCAACAAATTCTTCGTCAGCCTCAGGCACACACAGAAGACACATTGGTACACAGGTATCTGAAGAAGTGTGCATGCACACGAAAGCTCATACCAAGAACAAACTTAGTTGGTCTCTAAGGTGCTACTGGAAGGATTTATTTTATTTTATTTTGTTTTGACTATGACAGACCAACACGGCTATCTACCTTTAATTGGTACACTTTGACCATGAAAACTTAGCTAACGAAGAATTAGCGAAACAGGGCCTTGTCCTGGAACAGGAATTTATTTCAACTGGAATTTGTTGCAATACTATAATATTAAAACTGCTTGAAGATTCAAAAACTGATCTACTGCCTGGCCAGAGTTCTTGCATTCTTTAATTTTGACTGCTGGAAATCACCAAGAACTCCAATTTCTATAGCCACTTCATTTACCAGCAGAAGGCTCCAATAGATGAGAGCCCCATTATTTTCAGAGACTGTATAATCAAATAGAAACACTGCAACCGGAAGGTTCTTAATTGGTTAAATACTTGTTAAGCTTTTGAGCCAGTTTGAAGTAACTGAGAGCTCAATTCAGCCGAAGATGGAATTTTAATGTTCTATTGACTTTCCTGGAATGGTTAAACATGTGTTCACTATCTTCCATTTGAAATCAGAGAGGCATAAAAAAAATCCTAAATGTTTTATTGTGGCCATAACAAGCTAAATACTTAAAATGAGAATGTCCATTCATAAACACCGTCTGACTATTTTCCATTTGTGCTTATTTCACCGGCTCAGAAATCCTGATATGTGTGCTTGTTTACAGGTAGTGGAGATTACTACTGTAGTGGAAATGACCTGAACAACTTTACTAATGTCCCGGCAGATGGATTAGAGGAGATGGCAAAGAATGCTGCAGAGATGCTCAAGTACGACTTGTTTTGCATTGTGTTGAAATGCATACCAGACATGCAGAATGTGTGGCGAGAGAGGGGCACCACATTTTAACACATTTTGGAAAAGAGAAAACTGAAATGTGTAGCCTGATCTTGTTTACTTAGAAGCAAGTCCCTCTTGAGTTCAGTGGGGTTGCCCCTAAGTAAGCGTGCAAAAGATTGCACCTTTTGGTAAATTCTCAGCATTAGAAGCAGTGGCCTTTTTCACAGGAGTTCAACTGATGTGTGCATTTTGTGTGGAATAGAAATTGTGCAGCCCAAGAAAACGCAAGTTATGGGAGAGTTTGTATCTCTTTGCAAGTTAACAAGTGGAAGGTTTTTGTCTTACACATTATTAATAACAGTGCAATTGAGAAGGACCTGATACATCTATGTAAAAACATTTATAAACATACCGACCCTGTATTACTTACCTATGATTTTTCCATATCCAATTAAAAAAATTAATGCATGTATAATATATAAATTTAATAAAATACATAAATCTTAAAACTAGTTAGCAATTTCAAGTAGAACAACTAAATTAAACAAAGGATCCTATAGAATTCAGCTAATATCATTGATGGTGTTCTTGAATTTTGTTTCTATAGCGCAGGCATAGGCAACCTTGGCTCTCCAGATGTTTTGGGACTACAATTCCCATCATCCCTGACCACTGGCCCTGTTAGCTAGGGATCATGGGAGTTGTAGCTCCAAAACATCTGGAGAGCCAAGGTTGCCTATGCCTGCTATAGAGCCTCCCAAATCTTGCATTTTGGGGGAAGCTGGTCACAGAGATTAGCACCATCACAAGTGACAGGGTTTAATGCTGGATCCTAAATTATGCCTTTCTGTATTTGTAGGGGAGACTGAGCAAATTGTGTTGAAGGCTTTTGTTACAACTAGTTGATGAGGGCCCATTTCATTGCTGTGAATGGATGGAAGGATGCTTCCTCAGTTAGTTTGCAGGGCTAGTATATGAAAGCCCTGTTTGCTGTCACTTGAGAGAAACACACCCATCCTGTACAGACCTTAATAGATCAGCCTGACTCTGGAAGGTTTTGACTGCCTTTGGACTGCCAGCTAAAACCAAGCAGAACCCCCTACATTAAGAAGTATCTCTTATATTTGAGGCACTTCCTGTTTGCCCTGTTATCAGGGATTGACCCCAATATCTAGAAGCACCCTGAAAGCAATGTGAACCTCTGGCATTCATTAAAGCTGCAGTATAGGAGAATGCAAACCTCCCATTAAATTAATTAATTGCTCTGGTGCAGTCAGTTTTGAGTTCACAGATGCCAACTTTGCACTGACCGAGAGGGTACAATACTTCCCACTTCTCTATCTTAAAAAAACCCCCCAAAACAAACCACCAGTAGCATCTTCATTATACTGTGGAATCTTCCAAGTTCAAGAGACTGACATTATCTGCTTTCATTTATGTGCCACTTACACACCGCCTTCTCACGGTTTTACAGCACAATGTGTCTGCTGTACTTTGAAATAATGATGTCAAACAAAGGGAAAAACCCTGACGAAATTAAACCTCCTTTCCCAGGGCCCTTTAGAGAGGGTCTGGAAAGTGGGTGCATCATTATCGTGATTCGCTGTGAGGGATCGCAGCATGATGAAAATCAGTCATTGGGAGGAGAAGTAGTTTTGCCTTTAGGCTGCAAGTAAAACACAAAATGGCTGAGATGTATCGTTGGGCAATAGCTGGCATGTGTGTTGTGATGTGGGGAAATTGCTGACACTGTGTGGAAGACTGTTCCACTATATACAGTCATTCTATTCTGTTCCTTTCTCTTTCCAGAGACTTTGTCGGCCATTTCATTGATTTTCCTAAGCCATTAGTCGCTGTGGTGAATGGGCCAGCTGTGGGCATTGCCGTAACTGTCCTTGGGCTGTTTGACATGGTGTATGCTACTGACAGGGTAAGTTTTCTGCATGAATGCCTAACCACCCCCCCCACTCCCAATCCAGTATTGGGCTCTCATAGAAATTGAAGTTATTTAGAGTAAAAAATTATTTATTCAGTTTGTGCACTGAGTTTCCTTCCAAATGGAGACTTGAGACAGCTGACAGCATCATAAAATGTATGACTCAGTATAAAAAAGGGAAATACAAAGAGTCTTTCCCCTTCACATCAGTAAAATAATATGTTGGCTCAGCTTTCCTGCCTGTTGGTATGAGCTGTGACCGTTTAGAAATACTGCCTGAAAGAGGCTTCCGGAACTTGCTGCCCTCCCTGAGTTCATCTGAACGTCAGTAGCTAAGATGGCTCTGAGCTGGCATCTTGGCAGGGGGTTGGACTGGATGGCCCTTGTGGTCTCTTCCAACTCTATGATTCTATGATCTTGCTTTTCCTATGCTCCTTTTGGCCTGCAAGAACAGCCAACTTTGCACAGCCTTCTGCCAGCTGGACTGCAAGTTGGAATTTGGCAGAGAGAGCAAAGCTTCCCTGGTTCTCTTTGCCCTGGTTCTCTTTGCCCTTTGTCCTGGCATCTCAGTTTCAGATGGGACATGAGCTGCGGGTAGAAAATGTGGTGTGCCATGTTATCCTACGTTGGTCCAATTAGAAATGCAGAATTATAGTGCCTCTGCACTGATATACTTTCTGTCTAGTTATCTCCCTCTTGGGCAATGCACTCTATATGGGGCTACCTTTGAAGGTGACCCAGAAACTACAACTAATCCCAAATGCAGCAGCTAGACTGGTGACTGAGAGTGGCCGCCGAGACCATATAACACCGGTCCTGAAAGACCTACTTTGGCTCCCAGTACTTTTCCGAGCACAATTCAAAGTGTTGGTGCTGACCTTGAAAGCCCTAAACGGCCTCGGTCCAGTATACCTGAAGAAGCGTCTCCACCCCCATCATTCTGCCCGGACACTGAGGTCCAGCTCCGAGGGCCTTCTGGCGGTTCCCTCCCTGCGAGGTTACAGGGAATCAGGCAGAGGGCCTTCTCGGTAGTGGTGCCCACCCTGTAGAACACCCTCCCTTCAGATGTCAAGGAAATAAACAACTATCTGACTTTTAGAAGACATCTGAAGGCAGCCCTGTTTAGGGAAGTTTTTAACGTTTGATGTTTTATCGTGTTTTTAATATTCTGTTGGGAGCTACCCAGAGTGGCTGGGGAAACCCAGTCAGATGGGTAGGGTGTGTGTGTGTGTGTGTGTGTGTGTGTTTGTGTGATGATGATGATGATGATGATGTCTCCGTCTCTCATTCTTTTCTCTGTTCCATTACGTTCGAGAGCATACAATGCTTTCTGTCCAAGTAAGCTATCAGATTTATAAACATCAGTACTGTGGATGATTCAGGTCCAAAGCATGTATTGTCGCTGACTGTGTCTGTCCCCTGTCATTTATGCAAGGAACTGTGAACTTCAGCATGTCAAGCACATGTCCAAAGCCACTTGCGATCTCATTCTGGATGACAG
Source organism: Darevskia mixta (assembly GCA_034641385.1). Classification (NCBI taxonomy): domain Eukaryota; kingdom Metazoa; phylum Chordata; class Lepidosauria; order Squamata; family Lacertidae; genus Darevskia; species Darevskia mixta. Next base: position 25,703,726 of record JAWWNH010000011.1, read on the forward strand.
CTGTAATTGGGTCGCCGATCAATTGGGTCTCAAAAGTCAAAGGCAGGCCCCATTGTTCCTTCTGCGTAGCACGCAAACCAGGGAAAGGTTGACTTTTGTAGCTAGGGCTGCACATATTATTATCTAACTGCATACAGAAACCCTCATGCAGTTTAAAAGGGATATTGGCAAGCTGGAATGTGTGCAGAGGATGGTAACCAAGATGACCAAGAGTCTGGAAGCCGAAGCTTTATGAGGAAGTTGAGTATGTTTAGCCTGGAAAATAGGAGGCTGAGAGGAGATATGATAGTCATCATCAAATATCTCAAGGGGTGTGGCATGCAGGAGGGAACAAGCTTGTTATCTCCTGCTCTGGAGCCTAGGACCTGAACCAATGGCTTCAAGTTACAAGAAAGGAGGTTCTGACTAAACATCAACATGAACTTTCTACAGTAAGAATGTTTGACAGTGGAATGGACTCCCATAGGAGGTTGTGGATTCTCCTTCCTTGGAGGTGTTTAAGCAGAGGATGGATGGTCATCTGTCATGGATGCTTTACTTGAAATCCCTGCATTGCTGGGGGTTGGACTAGATGACCCTCGGGACCCCTTCCAACTCTGCAATTCTATTGCTCTAATTCAGGATTTAAAAGGACAGCTAGATATTGTATGCTGTTTGAAAGTGACAGCATTCTAAAGCAAGAGTCTTTTTCCTTCACAGGCGACATTTCACACCCCCTTTAGCAACCTGGGCCAGAGTCCGGAAGGATGTTCCTCATACACATTTCCAAAAATTATGGGCGTATCCAAGGTAAGAGAGATACATTTTTGTCTTTTTGAGGGTTGTTTTGAGAGAAGTGCCTTTCTGTGCTTCGCTCATGTATCCATTGAGCCCGATTCAAGGAGTTAAACAACTGAAAAGCCACACACGCTGTTGCCACCAGCCTCATCTCTGGGGCTGAGCACACTTGGGAGCCTCCTGCACCCCTTCCCACTGAACACACAAAGGTTAGGAATAGAGGCGACTGGGGCATTGCATACCCCCCCCCCCGCGGCCTTTCCATGAGTTGTTTAACCCTTGTTTTAATCATGCTTTTTGCAAGTTGCTCCCCAGCAAATTCCTTCGCTTGCAAATGCTCCCTCGGGAGGTTGAGGACTCTCCTTCCTTGGAGGTTTTTAAGCAGAGGTTGGATGGCCATCTGTAGCAGATGCTTTAGCTGAAATTCCTGCATCGCAGGGGGTTGGACTAAATGAGCCTTGGGGTCCCTTCCAACTCTATGATTCTATGAAAAATAATAGTAGTGCCAGACCATTGATCATGCTAGGCCAGTATTGACTGGCAGCGGCTGACTGGAGAGTCTCAGGTGAGGTCTTTCCCTTTCAGGATAAGTCATTCCCATCACCCGAACGCCTCTGTTTGGGAACGTTTCGGCTCCTGAATTCCAAAAACCCGGAAGTAAATGCTCCGGTTTTCGGATGCCAAACATCCTACACAGCTTCCGCTTGAGTGCAGGAAGCTCCTGCAACCAATCAGAAGCCACGCCTCAGTTGTCAAACATTTTGGAAGCCGAACGGGCTTCCGGAATGGATTACGTTCCACAACCGAGGTTTGACTGTATTACTGGAGGTGTCAGGGACTGAGCCTGGGATCCAATGCATGTACTCTACCAGTGCGCTATTGTCCCTCCTCCGTGTATTTAACAAAGCACAAAGGTTAACAGACGGCAGCGAAAGAACAAGCTGGGACTGACAGTTTTATTTATTGCTTCTGTTTGCCACTAGCATTTTGCCCAAGTAATAATTTCCTTGTTTCCTTTCAGGCCACCGAGATGCTGCTTTTCAACAAGAAGCTGACTGCAGCGGAAGCCTGTTCGCAAGGGCTTGTCACGGAGGTTTTCCCTGATCATGTTTTCCAGAAGGAAGTGTGGGCACGGCTGAAAGCTTACGCAAGCCTTCCCAAAAATGTTAGTTTTTTTAAAAAATAAATAAATTAAAACGCTTATTTTCCAGGCTGCAAACATACGGGTTTGCTCATCTTCCTTCTAACACATTCCACAACCACAGGAGTGTGGGAACATATATATAATTTAGCAGAGTTTAAACGATCTCCTTTTTGAGTTTATGCAGTGACAAGCGGGTTGCTAACTCCTTTTGAGTCCTATCAATAATTATACCTTCCTGGTTGATAATCCCTTTCTGTCCCTCTTAAAGAAAACACACATGAATCTGAATCATATTAACATAAACTACTTTACTATCTGGGACGCGGGTGGCGCTGTGGGTTAAACCACAGAGCCTAGGACTTGCCGATCAGAAGGTTGACCTTTTCAAATCCTTTGTGAGTTTTTTTTTTTTTTGGGTGGGTCTTCTGTCAGGCAGTGGAGATACAACAGTAATTATTAAACTCTGGCTTTCATCTGTCGGTTTCACCTGCTTTTCTATGATCTATTGATTGGCTACATCACTTAAATAACTTTAGTGGTCATTAACATCTTTCTCTTGTCACAGAGAGCAATTTTTATAGCCTTATTGATTTAGTTTTCTAATTCATATGGTTAAAATCCTCTCAAAATGTATGAATGACACAATATTGCACTTCAATGTGAAATGCATGTGCTTAGTTCATCTAGGGATTATGCGCTCAGAATAAACGAATCGGATCAGAAAAAAATAGCCTGAACATGTCTCACTTCCCACTTGCCTTTTTAAAAAAAATTCCCTTAAGCCATATTATTTTCTCTCTGCTTTGGGAGTTCAAGAAGAAAAATATATACACTAACAGCAACTTCAAAATGGCCCATTTATAGGAGAGTCAGTTTTAACAAGTATCGATGTGAGCACTGATTTTGGACATTATCCTGGTTTGCATATTTCTCTGTCTAATACTTTACCCTGCAACCAACCAATCCAGAAACCATCAGACACTGACAAATCTGTTTGACTCCAACTAATAGTACCATCTATGAAGTTCTTCTTCCAACTGTTTGTAGATTCAGGGTACAGGTATTATACATTTCGCTAATTTTACAATTATTTTAACATTTCAAAAGTTGACTTCTTTCCCCCTCTTTCTGCGGTTCCTTAAATTTATTTTTAATACCTTCTGCATATCCAAATTAACTTAATTTGCTCATTTATTCATCTAATTTAAATATATACTCTTATCGAACTGCAGGTTATTACAATAATCCTGCCAATGTTCTTACCTGTTTACAGTTTATCTGTAAATATTCAATAAACCATTTCCATTCTCGCGCACGACCTTTTTGCTACATTATGCCTGCAGCCTTAGGTTAGAACCTCAGCAAACGTGATCCTAACACAGGTTTGCCAGGTGGCCTTAACTTAGAGGCACTGGGAGGGAAGCAATCAACCCTTTTTATCCACTAGCTTCTTTCAGGGGAAAGCTGCTGTTGGGTAGAGAGAAATACAGGAGCCCCCTTCACACTAATCCATTGTACCCTGCACCCATCCCAACCCCCATTTGTATTACCAGCCAGATTTGGGATTTTACACCTTATGGAAATGTCGCTTGGAATTGCACATTCCACACTTAACGATGGAATTTTTATTTATTTCTTTCTCTCTCCAGAGTTTGGCAGTCTCCAAGCAGTTGATACGAAGCATGGAGAAGGAGAAGCTCCATGAAGTTAATTCCCAAGAGTGCGAATGTCTCAAAGGAAGATGGCTGTCCGATGAGTGCATGAATGCTATAATGAGCTTCTTTCAGAAGTCCAAGCTCTGATCTCTTGCCAGTCTGTGCAAGTCTGTAGAATAGTTCTGTTCCTCTTGCCAGAAGACTAATTTTCATTAAACGAATCCTTTGAATACGTATCCACGTTGTGCCTTAACAGGGACGGGCGTGATCCGTTTAAAGGTGCTCCTAATGTTGCAGAGCTTCTCATTTTTTGGAATTTCCGTCTTTTGTATTTGGACATGAATTTGTGATGCCAGAAACATCGTATTCCTCCCTCTGGGCACTCAGGTGGGAAAGCGCTCACTGCTTTGCATGCAGAGCGGATTTCTTTGAATATGACGATGACTGTTTGTCTTCCGAAAGGGGTCACTGATTCAATATCCCCAAACCTTTTAAGCTCTTGAATAACTGATTGTCTGTCGTAGTGAGCCGACATGCTATTTGGTGTCCATCTGTTGCGAAGGCGGCGGGGGAGAGAATGTAGCATTTGTGTTAGCGGAAAATTTGAATTAAAACATGTACTTACAAATACTTTGGAACCTTATAACAGTTCTGTGCGTTTTGCTATGTTATGTGACACTCGCTCAGTGTCATTGGTTAATACAGTCCTTTTGCAAACCGTGGCAGGCATTTGTGTCCATCTTTGGTCTTTAAATTTAATTCCAGGACAAATAGAAACATCTCTCACTGTAAATCTGGGAAAGGAAGGCTTTGGTTGTTTTAAACAATGAAGGCCAATGGGAAATGTGTGTGTGAGAGAGAGAGGGAGGGAGAGAGAGAGGGAGGGAAGGAGGGAGGGAGACGGAGGAGAAGAGGAAGAGGGAAACGGTTTAGGTGGAAGAGTTTCATTCTGTAAACACTCCTGGTATGCATTGCAGGAGTTGCAACTTGTTCAGCAGATACTAGGACCAAGGTGATGGAAGATTGGCTTTTAGTTGCAGTGGAGTGGGGAAAATACCTAGCATAGGGATAAGCAAAACCATTTTTCTGCTCCCATGCCTGCCATACTACATATTGTTTTAAATGTTTGTTTTATATGCTTTATATGCTGGTCTCTGACCGTAATAAACTATCTATCTATCTATCATACTACATATGTCACAACAGAGAATAATCCAAGTTGGTGTTTCTTCAGTTTTTGGACTACAATTCCCATCGTCCATTACAACAGGTCCTATTAGCTAGGCATGATGGGAGTTGTAGTCCAAAAACAACTGGAGACCCAAGTTTGGGAAACCCTGATCCAAGCGGAAGGCACAATTGTATTTGCTTAGAACTGGGATGGGAGAACCTGTGGTCCTCCAGATGTTGCCGGTCTACAGCTCCAACCATCCCTGACATTTACCATTCTGCCTGGGGCTGATGGGAGTTTACCCACCTTTCTTATTGTAGCAGGCTTAGAACAGATGCTTAGAGCCACGTGTGCTGTTAGCCATTCCATTGGATATGGCTCCCCACTCATAAAACTACACTTCAGTTAAGACCAATTGTTCTTTTTGTGTAACAAGAAAAAAATACCCTAGAGTGTGGTAGTTGGGATATTATTTTGTTCCACAGCTTCCAGTGTTTTGACAAGTATAAATTGCACAGGGTGTTCTGCTCCAGAGAGAACATTGCATAAGAAAGTGTGACCTGATTTTTTTCCTGGCCATTTGTTTTAACTTTTCATATTTTGGAGTCTCAAGTTTTCACAGGTAGAGATACTTTTCAGAGTTTTAAGAAAAGGCATTTTAACTATTTGCCAGACAAGTACCTTCAGTGGCTGAATGTAGTAAGCTTTTCATACCCTGTGACTGGGCCAAATCCTAAATGTATAGCAGAAGAACATAAGAGACAGTAAGTTCCCTTCAGGAACAAGAGCATCTACTACAGATATAACCCAAATATTAGAAGCAAGCCAGAATAAGCTGAGTTCCTGATCCTTATTTCTTGGTTGGGAGGAAGCAGAGGAAAATATGCTAATAGCATTCGCCCCTGATTCTTTGAAAGGTGGTGTGAAAACAATGGATAAAACACATTTTTTCTATAAGAAAGGATTATTGTGGCAGATTGCCAAGTTTTTACTGACCCTGTTCATATGCCTTTTATAGCAACTTGATATACAAATAAAAATAAGTGAACAAGTAAAGCTTTTTTCTGGTGTAGAGACCAGGTGAAACTTTTCCTAAATATTTTCATAACTGGAAAGGCTCTGCTCGTCAAAATAAAATTCTGTGAGTTTAATGTGCTCGTGGGAGCAGAACAAGTAACAAGACCACTATGGGACAAAAAAAAGGAATGGGTTTCTAATGTGAAAAGAAGCAAAATAAGTACCGGTAAGTGCTTCTCTCTGTCTCTGTCACTTTCTTTAAATCAGGCATAGGCAAACTTCGGCCCTCCAGATGTTTGGGACTACAATCCCCATCATCCCTGACCACTGGTCTTGTTAGCTAGGGATGATGGGATTTGTAGTCCCAAACATCTGGAGGGCCGGAGTTTGCCTATGCCTGCTTTAAATGAACAAATCAGGTAGTGGTATCAATGAAGCAGCATCTCTGACATTCCCCCCCCCCCCCGTGGACTCAGTACTGAAAGTATTTGCTGCAACTGCACACAGACTGTTGCTGCAACTCTCGCCTCTTCCTGTCACTTTAAGATTGCCCATTGCCTCTCATTCTCCATCATGCCCAGGCAGAAAGGTCATGTTGTTCCTGCCAACACCCCAAGCGCACACAGAGGGAAAGGTTGCTGATGAAGCACTTGGACCACAGCTCCATCTCTCAATTTCCCAAAGGTGTTACGATCCCTTCTCTGAAATACGTGGCCATCCTTGGACTGGCTGGATTTAGCAACCTGTCACTCAAAGCCACCTGAGCACAAGAGGCCTTAAATATCATTAGGGTCCCCGTAACAGTTGTCCCTCTTGAGCCCCTCAACTGGCAATGATGCCAGAAGCTGCCAGCGCCCAATGCGACTATTGAGAGGTGTGCTCTGTTAAGTTTTGCCTAGTGCAATACCTTTTGATCTGCACGCATACAGTTTCTCCTTTCTCTGTTGCATGTGCTCCTTGGAATACACTGCTTGATTGGATTTAGGGGTCGCATTGGTTTTGGGACACACTCAAGGGCTGGTAGCCCTCTCTTGTTTGGACAATGCTACTAGTTGTTAAATTGCCTGGGAGAGCAGGAGGAGAGATAGACTGAAGTGGTCGTGCAAGAGATTTGGAATTCCGCTAGCTGTTCCTCCTTCTCCCAGGGAGACCACCACACGGTAATGGGAATCCAACCCCCCCTTGCCCTTGACACATATGCCAGAGGCAACAAGCAGAGAGAAAAACAGATCAGAGCAACCAGGGGTGGCACTGGAGCATGTGACGCCATCTACTACAAACCCTAGTTTATTTTTATGGTTGTGGCACCATCCACCACAAACCATAGCTTATTTTTCTTATTTCTAGCTGGAGAACAAGCTGCAGATAGAGAAGCTGGTCAAGAAGAGAATAGGGCTAGATTTGACTCCCTTACTCCTCCTTCCTTGCTGAACAGCTGATCATCAGTATTATTATTATTATTATTATTATTATTATTATTATTATTAGGTTGTGTGTGCTCTCCATTGCATTGAGGCAGCAGTGTTCATTTTCAGGTGTGATCCTACAGACATGCAAATGCTCAAATATGTTCAGTTCTGAAATTCCTTGTCTTTATGTCCCAACCGTAAAAAATTGGAGCACTCCATTTTAATCACCTTGTTGCATATGTCTTCCAGACAATTAAAGCCATAAACACCTCTTGGCATACTGCTAGGTGTTCATAACCCCTGTATCGACATAGCCTTTGGTTGCAGGAGAAGAAGCGAAATGAGAATGAACTGGCCATATAGCAAAATAATCCTGGAAAAACTTCATTGTTCTAATCCAAGGGGAAAGTGGGCAGTGTGGATACGGTCACCTTCCCATTGCAGTCTCCGCATCAGATCTGGTGGCAGGGAAACCTTTCTGTTTATGCAATGTGATGGCTTTCTAGCTAGAAACTGAGTGTGCACCTATATTATTAGAGATTTGGGGTGGGGAACATTTCCAAAAAAGAAGAAGAAAGCAAGCAGAGGATACAAGTATCCCTAAACAAAAAAAAGAAGTTATACAATAGATGCATTCCAAACAAAAAACAAACCTTTTGTATAATATCCTACCTTGCAATTATGGTTGCCAGCGGAGCATCGTGTCTGTACACTCCAAAGGCTTGATGTTCCTTGGCAATCTTGTTGGATAGAAATCTTTTTATTTGGGGCATGTGATCTGGCGGTGGTGAACAGTATGCCCCCTGCAGTAGGTCGCTAGCTGTTTCAAACGTGTCAAAGTAGGAGACCTTGTAACCTGAAGAGCGAGGGGTGGAAAACAAGAATTGTTTATTGCTTTAAGTATACGGTCTTAGAATGAGGTTTGTTGCATTTTTTTGTTTTATTTTATTTTACTGCTGCTGCTGCTGTACCTTTAACAGCAACTAACTTCATCTGATCAGGGAAAATGGTCTCTGAACCCTCAGACCTTCCAGCAGATCACATGGTGTTGGGAGATACCAGAGGTTGATCTGTTTGCTACGTGCAGCAACAAAAGGGTGCCAAGGCTCTTCTCGTGGTTCCAGAATCAGGAAGTGGAGAAGGACGACACACAGACCCTCCAAATGTCCCTAGTTTCCAGGGAGATTCCCAGATTTACAGAAGCCATCCCAGAATGTCCTGCTTGTCCTTAGGACAGTGATGGCTAACCTTGACACTCCAGATGTTTTGGAACTACAATTCCCATCATCCCTAGCTAACAGGATCAGTGGTCAGGGATGATGGGAGTTGTAGTCCCAAAACATCTGGAGTGTCAAGGTTAGCCATCACTGCCTTAGGACGTCCGTATTTTCATCAGAGAAATGTTGGAGGGTATGGAGTTATGCGACCCCTGAGCCAAGGATATAAGTAACTATACAACCTTTAGAACACATCTGAAGACAGCCCTGTACAAGGAAGGGTTTTTTTAAAAAATGTTTAATGTTTTATTATGAGTGGCTGGGGCAACCCAGTCAGATGGGCAGGTTATCAATAAATTTATTATTGTTGATGATGATGAATAGGACATCCCTATTTTCATCAGCGAAATGTTGGAGGGTATGGACACATATTGGTGTGGTGTCCCAGAGAGTTCTGTACATCTCCCCCCCCCCCACCCATGCCACCAATTTATAAGAAGCTGTTGGGTGCAGATCCAATGAGCATGAGTCTTCCTCCTCCTCTTCCTTTGGTTTTACAAACTCAAAGGCCTTAGCACAATTCCTCCATGGAGGTTGCTCAAGCAACTGGTCTCCTGGTCCAGCAGCTCATCTTCCATCCAGCTCCTGACAGGCAGCAGTGGATGTAGACATTGAATAGAAGTACCTCTTTGCAGAAGTTCATTTTGATCTTTTTGGCCTCCTATAGATTGTCCTCATACAAGATTTATCAAACGACAGAGGTGGCCTTCCAACGATAGTGCAGGCAGAAGAAGGTCTCCCATACATCCCTGTCTCCCTACAGATCAGACTGGATATAGGGCTAGCTCCTAAAATACTCTGGCACAACCATCTTTGTCATCAGCCACAACAGTTCAATAGCCAGCCGTCCCATAATCAGATATTTCTTCAGGAGCACCAAACTCTTGGCATCCCCCAGTTATCCACAGCTCTGTGCTGGAGGACTTTAACATTCACGCTAGGGCTCCCTTGTCAGGAGTGGCTCAAGATTTCATGTCAGCCATGACAACCATGGGTCTGTCCCAAGTAATTTTTGGCCCTTCCCATGCTGCAGGGCACACTCTGGACTTGGTTTTCCTCACTGGCTTGAATAGTGGTGGTCTTATGAGTGGAGGAACTTTGGTCAGATCACACTACGTGGTGGGGTTTAAACTTGCTAGAACTCAGAGCCTCTGTAGCGGTGGGGAACTGATTAAGATGATCCACTCCAGGAGGCTGAGGGATCCAGATGGCTTCCTTATTGCTCATAGGGAGCTTCCTGTTGCCTCGGCAGGTGATTCTGTTGAAGCCCTAGTGGATCTCCGGAATGGAGAAATGACTGTGGCCAGGCATGGCCAAACTTGGCCCTTCAGATGTTTTGGGACTATAACTCCCATCATCCCTAGCTAACAGGACCAGTGGTCAGGTATGATGGGAATTGTAGTTCCAAAACATCTGGAGGGCCAAGTTTGGCCATGCCTGACTGTGGCTATGGACACCATCTCTCCTGAGCATCCCCTCTCATGAAGTGGAGCTAAATCAGGCTTCCTGGTTCTGTGGGGAACTGATGACAATGAAACACATGAGACAGCAACTAAAGTGATGTTGGTGGAAAACTTAGGAGGAGTCCGGCGGAATACAGGACAAAGTCTCTTTGAATACCCATTCCATGGCAGTGTAGGCAGTGAAAACATCTTTTTTTCTCTGCCTCCATTGCATCAGCAAGGAGCTGTCCAGCGGAGCTGTTTCAAGTGGTCAGGGGTCTTTTACACTCTGGCCCACATTAGCAGAATTTAGACTACTCAACTGCCCCCTGTGAACAATTTGCTCAGCACTATGCTTGCAAAATTGATTGGATCTCTACTGACTTAGACGCTATAGGCTGATATCCTGCATTTGACTCTTCCTTATGGCCCACAAAGCAGATGATGAATTCAAATGAAACACTTTTCCACCTCATTCATGGGCTTCTTTCGTCTTTCATTGCACAACTGCACTGAACTGTGGCAGTAGGGTTTATGCAGGCTCGCCGCTTTGCAGTAAAATTCTGTTTCATTGTAAATGATCATTAAATTGTATGGTTTTGTATTGTTTAAACTGTTTAGAATTTTAAAGAGCACCTATTATAAATGTGAAAGAAGCATCTACGGTAGCACTGTTATTGGGTAAAATGACTTACAGTTGAAACTTACGGATATTTACCCAAAAATAAGCCTTATTGATTTCAGTGGCACTTACTCCCAGGGAAGTGTATATAGGAGTAGAAGCAAAAATGGACCAGATCATTGTCTTAGGGTAGCAAAATGCTTATAATGATGTTATACTACTTTTAGAGGTGGTGCATCTTTTATATTGGGGAGGCAATATATCTTTTAACTTAACAAATATAATAGGGAAGGAATTATCATGGCAAGCTACCATGAACATTGTTTAAATCAAAGCTGCACAGCTTGAATGCTTCTTGTTATTTGTTTTTCTGTCCAGGAATATGCGAGATTTCGTTTTCAAACTCTTTTCATCCCCCCCACTCCTGTATTTTATCTCTTAAAGTCTCCAGCAAATTAAACATGCCTGTCTCCCAAAATAATGAATTGATTCCCCCCCCCCCCAAGATGGACAGTGTTGAAGTTTTCTTTATCTAGGGAGGATTAATTTTATTGAAATACAATCCTTTCTTTATCCCACTTCAGACACTTCTTTAATCTTCTGCAAAGTACTATTAAAGCCATTTCTGGCCTTCATTATCCTCCGCGTTGTGAAAGAGCAGACACACCGTTTCAGGCTGTAGCCGCTAAGAAATTGTGACTCGAGGCGTTCATTTTCTGAACCAGCCACGTAATTGCTATATTAATATGTGAAAATGTGGTTTAATAATATTTGCCTGTGGCGTGCATCCTCTTCAACCTAAAGGTCTCATCTTTAGGTAATAAATATTGTTTAGTTCTAAGCTTTCTACTAGCACAGCTGTACCTTTCCTGTCCAAAGGCTTTTTAAACACTGTCAATCTCTGTTCCATTTTAGTAATACTGACAGTTAATATATATCCAAGTTTTCATTTCAGCAAATATTGTCATATTCCTCTTCTTTAAAACCCGCCCCTTGACCCTTTTCCTTAAAAGCAGCCTGGCATGCAGACATTGGGACCAGCAACTCTTATTTCCAATGATGCAAAATATAGTCTGCACGTACTTTTTTCCTGGTCTTCATAAGCGCACCGAAGCAGCAGCTCTTTCAGAGGGTCTTGCAAATTGCCACAAAGTGCGGAAAGCTTTTGGAACACCTGACATATGTCTTCCTCCTTATCGCAGCTGCTTAATTTCTGATAAATGGCCAGTTGTGGCAAGTTCAGCGTGGATCTTGTCACCCGCCTGGTGTCTGCACTGAAGCTTCTCTTGCTTGCTTGCTGGTTTGTGGGGAGTGGCGGTAAGTTCGGAAGAGACGTCTTCACAGGCATATTCATTCCTCTTTTCTTGTTCAAAAAGGTTTGTTAGGAATGTAGCTACCACCCAGTGGAGCACAGCAAACATGTTTGTTTCTCTTTCTGTGCCAGAGGCTTTTTCCAGCCCTTGCTATGAATTCCAGACATCACAAGAGCAATGTGACATCACAAACAGAAGGACGGGGAGGAGAAACTATATTGTAGGAAAAAGCTCAATGTAGCTATTATTATTATTATTATTATTATTATTATTATTATTATTATATGCCGTCCTATACCCGCTGGTATCAGGGCGTTCACAGAATAAAATAAAAACTACCGTATTTTTCCATGTATAAGACTACGGTTGTTGGTTTTTTTTACCAAAAAAATAGGTTTAACATTGGGGCTCGTCTTATACACGGGTAGTGATGAGGGGTGTTTTCTTAATTTGGAGTCCCCCAAAGTAAGGGGGCGTCTTATACATGGGGGCGTCTTAGATGGAAAAATATGTGTGTATATAGATATAGATATCAATCAACACAAAATACATAATCAAAATAAAAACAACCCTATAACACCACACACACACACCCCCAAACCCCTCACATTTTAAAAGGGCATAGGATGTTAATCAAATCAACCAAAGGCCTGGTTAAAAAGGAACGTTTTTGCCTGGTGCCTAAAGGTGTATAATGAAGGCACCAGGTGAACCTCCCTGGGGAGAGCATTCCACAGACAGGGAGCCACTGCAGAGAAGGCCTGTTCTCATGTTGCCACCCTCCGGACTTCTCGAGGAGGAGGCACACGAAGGAGGGCCTCAGAATATGATCTCAGGGTCCTGGTAGGTTCATATGGAGAGAGGTGGTCTTTGAGGTATTGCAGTCCTGAGCTGTTTAAGGATTTATAGGTCAAAACCAGCTACCATTCCCCCTCACTCCATAATCGCTGTCAGCCAAATTTTGCTTTAGCTAGACAGGACAGATGTTTGTTGTTAAACAAAATTTATATAATGGTTGGTTATAAGGAAATCTCTAAGCAGTGGCAGAAGAACCATGTCATAACATTTAAAGCACATCCCAAAGAATCCTGAGAACTATAATTTGTTAAGGGTGCTGGGAACTGTAGTTCTGAAATGGAGAAACTACTGTTCCCAGGATTTGGGGTGGGGAGTCATGCGGTTTAAATGTGCAGTGAATATGCTTTAAATGTATGGTGTGCATCTGCCAATAGATGGATCCCCTACTCCTGTTCTAGAAGTATGGCTGTGTTGGGACAGCTTTGGTCATACACTTTAAATGTGATCTTTCTTCCGTCATGTTTTCTGGGCCAATGTTCTTGCCATATTTCATTTCATTTCATTTCACTTTTGTCTTTCACTGTCCTGGTGCTTTTTTTTTAATGGTTTTTTAAATTATTATTAAATTTTACATATATGAACAGAAATACAAGAATTCACAATAACCCCAACCAAAAAAATAGCCCACCCCTCCCCACAATTCACCTAATATGAAAGGCATGAAGTAAAGAAGCTAGTTTGAGAAGGGATTATGTCCACTGAAATGGACTCATGGCATTCTTCCAACCTCCAGCAGCCACTATCCCCAATGCTGTTAGTAAATAGCCAATTAAGTGTTCATACAATAAATATTGGTTATCTCCATCAAATATACTTAGCAAAGCTGTTTCTGGGGTGGGTGGGTGTGTTTGTTTACAGGCTTTCCCAGAATTTTAGCAACGTTCTGAAACACTTCTGTCCCAAAATCTTGCCACCCTATTGCAATCCCACCACATGTGTTAATGAGCTATTAAATCCTGCATCTTCCCTGCCCACCCTCCCCATGCAGGTGAGATTTACCCATTCTTGCAATTTTCACCAGTGCTAGGTACCATTTTTGAATTATTTTCAAAAGCATTTCTTTTAGCCAAAGTGGTTTTGTAAGGAAATTTACCCCACATAGGAAGCAAACATTCATCTGAGATACCCAGTTGGCTTCCACTCTAATTCCCACAACCGTTTAAATGTATTTTTAAAACCCTGTGTCCAGTTTATCTAACAGACTCCGCAAAGTAGATATTAACCCCTTCTCTTGTTCACCTAGGTTGAGACATACGTTTTCAAATGGTGTGAAATCCCTAGGGCCTTCTTGAAGAATATGTTTTTGTCAGATAAATGTGCTGACTTTTGCTACCACAACAGCCCATCCCTGGGAATTGGTTTAGCATTTATATAAAAGTCTTGAGGCTTGTCCAAATGGTTTTCTTTTATTGTTACGGTATGTCCTTTGAATAGAATTGTGATGTTCATATATCAGGAATAACAGGGAGATTACTCAGCATTAATGTTTCCTTTCTATGCTTCCTGGCCTTCAAAATTGTTTTCAGTGTATTGTCCTGCACTTTTAAACTACTGTCAATTTCTTTTTTGATTAATTGACTACGTTGTGGGTTGGATTGTTGCAATAAAGAATGCTCTGTCTGTACCCATTGTCTGTCTCTTGAGTGATTAATACAGGATAGCAGATGCCAAAATTGGTAAGCTTGATAATAATAATAATAATAATAATAATAATAATAATAATAATAATAATAATTTATTATTTGTACCCCACCCATCTGGCTGGGTCTCCCCAGCCACTCTGGGCGGCTTCCATCAAACATTAAAATACATTAACACATCACAGATTAAAAACTTCCCTAAACAGGGCTGCCTTCAGGTATTTCCTAAATGTCGTGTAGTTGTTGATCCCTTTAACCTCTGATGGGAGGGCGTTCCACAGGGCAGGCGCCACTACTGAGAAGGCCCTCTGCCTGGTTCCCTGTAGCTTTGCTTCTCGCAGTGAGGGAACCGCCAGAAGGCCCTCGGCGCTGGATCTCAGTGTCCGGACAGAATGATGGGGGTGGAGACGCTCCTTCAGGTATACAGGACCAAGGCTGTTTAGGGCTTTAAAGGTCAGCACCAACACTTTGAATTGTGCTCGGAAACGTACTGGGAGCCAATGTAGATCTCTCAGGACCGGTGTTATGTGGTCCCGGCGGCCACTCCCAGTCACCAGTCTAGCTGCCGCATTCTGGATTAATTGCAGTTTCCAGGTCCCCTTCAAAGGTAGCCCCACATAGAGCGCATTGCAGTAGTCCAAGCGGGAGATAACTAGAGCATGCACCACTCTGGCGAGACAATCTGTGGACAGGTAGGGTCTCAGCCTGCGTACCAGATGGAGCTGGTAGACAGCCGTCCTGGACACAGAATTAACACTGAAAACAGAATAATTTCAGTAAGAGAATTCCCCAATCTCCATCCTTCAGTTTTCTATACCTTAGAACCTTGGAGGTCTATGACCTTCTACAGGAAAACACAAAAGTTTCCAGTCTAGCTTGCCAGAATTTGAAACACTGGTAGGAATTTCTGTGGGAAGAACTTTAAAAAGGTTAGGTTTGCTTAGGTGTAACTATCATTTTTGTCAGGGCAATTCTATCAGACAGGGAGAAGAACATCAAGCAATTCCAACATGACAGGTCTTTCAAACCATTTGCCCACACTTGGCTATAGTTGGTTATAAACTATTTGCTAGTGTTCCTAATTACATGTACTCTAAAGAATTTAAAAGTGGTGTGTACCAACGGGGCACCTAGAACTTTAGACAGTTGGTCTTATGACTGTAAGACTGTAAGACAGTTCAGTTGGTCTTATGACTGTAACTTAACAAATCAAATTGGGTATCCGGAATGCAGTCTTGTCCAGTTTTGTTGAATGGGTTTCAGCTGATGCGGCTGAAGGATGTGGACAAGGTGTCTGGTCAGGTCTGTGGAACCACCAGTGTCAAAGTAATGATTCTTCAACATCAGCTTCGTTGGACTGGTCATGCTGTGCGGATGCCCGATTATTGTCTTCCAAAGCAACTACTCTATTCCGAACTTAAAAATGGAAAGTGTAATGCTGGTGGTCAACAAAAGAGGTTTAAAGACTCTCTCGAGGCAAATCTAAAAGAAAAAGTAGTATAAACACCAACAACTGGGAAACACTGGCCTGCGAGCGCTCCAATTGGAGAACAGCCTTTACCAAAGATCTCATGGACTTTGAAGATGCTCAAACTCAGGATGCAAGGGAGAAATGTGCTAAGCACATTTGGCAAACCCTCATCACCATCAACTCTCATCTGGAAACCTATGTCCCCACTGTGGAAGGATGTGTGGATCCAGAATTGGCCTCCACAGTCACTTACGGACTCACTGTCAAAACTGTGTTTATGGAAGACAATCCTACTCGGCTACGAGTGATCGCCAGAGAAGAAGAAAAGGACCCAAGTCCCTTTTGGCTCATAAGAGCTGGCAGGGAAGGAGGCACTGCTGGTTAGTGTTTGATTCTTTTACAAGAGGTGGTAACACCACTCCCAAAGAAACCTACCCCTAACCCAGGTGGTCTTAACAACTTTAGACTAGTACCAAATATCTCCTTCATGGGCTGGCGACCAAGGCACTTTTGGATGAAACTGATATACTGGATCCATTACATTTGGGATTAAGGCGCTGATTGGACACAGAAATAGCTTTGGATGCTCTGTACATCAGGGGGAAAATGCTGTGTTTCTCTGTTGATTCTCCTTAATCACTCGGCAGCTTTCAATGCCACCAGCTATCACATTTTGGGAGGTGAGAGGGTGAGTTGGAGGAACTGCTTTGCAGTACTTCTGTTCCTGCTTGAATGGTCACCTATGGAAGAAGGTGCTTTGGGGAGGTTGTTCCAACACGGAATTTCACAGGGGTCAGTTGTAAACTTACCTAGAAACTCTCCTGTGTTCGGTGATTAACAAACAAAAGAAATACCAGTACTTGCCTTCATTTGTTTCTCATTCATACACACTTCCTTGTCTTGAACTGCAATCTTTGGTTCATATTGGCACAACAAATGGATGATGTGTGAATGTGTGTTCCCCTCCAAGAAAGCTGGGGAGAAACCTTAAGCTCAGATAGAACCTGTTCTGGGGAACTGACCAAGTTTAGCTTCAGTATTACAAATACTGGTAAGTAGTAGTAAGGTAAAGGTAAAGGGACCCCTGACCATTAGGTCCAGTCGTGTCCGACTCTTGGGGTTGCGGTGCTCATCTCACTTTATTGGCCGAGAGCCGGCGTACAGCTTCCAGGTCATGTGGCCAGCATGACTAAGCCGCTTCTGGTGAACCAGAGCAGCGCATGGAAATGCCGTTTACCGTCCCGCTAGAGCAGTTCCTATTTATCTACTTGCACTTTGACGTGCTTCCGAACTGCTAGGTGGGCAGGAGCTGGGACCGAGCAACGGGAGCTCACCCCGTCGCAGGGATTTGAACCGTCGACCTTCTGATCAGCAAGCCCTAGGCTCTGTGGTTTAACCCACAGTACCACCTGGGTCCCCCTTAAGTAGTAGTAGGTCTAGCTAAATGGACGTGGCTATGCGATAGCACAAATCCAGATTACTTATACACAAATAAATCTGATAATGGAGATGGTGAGACAATAAATAGCCAGACTTCTGTCCAGTGCACTCATAGGAAGGTCTGTTTGATGAGGCACGTCTTTTTCTGTGAGAGAGTTGGAAATGGAGTGATTAACAGAGCAATGGGTGATAATACATGATGCCTGTGTCGCTTCCTTATTTAAAATAGAAAACTTGCAGGACATAGATAATTTGAAAACTGGGGCAAACATTCATTTTCCTTCCTTTTATAAGCTAGTATAAGACAATGGTTTTCTTCAATGGGAAAATCATGATCCTTTTGGGATTATTAATCGTGAAGGACAGTCCCAGTGGAAAAATAGAGCAAAGCTTTAAGTATGTGAAAATGGGGCTTTCATGTGTAACTTTTATTTCATGAGAAATATTAGGACTGAATGCTGTAATAGTAACAGAAAGTATAATATCTCGGGTCAAATCCATTAACAGTTCATAAAACACTCTAACATTTAAAATCATTACCTTTATTACTTGGAACAATTCCAGGTCATCCAATCTTCTTTTTTGTGTGTAAAAGTAGCTAAAAAATCCAAGTACAAAGTAGTTTTTAACAATCTAGGGATTATTATAATTTTGAGACATGTAGATGCTGTTTCACATCCAAAGAACTGATTATAGCACGGCTGCTTGCAAGTAACTTCCATTGCATAAATATATTTAAGCCTAATCCTGACATCAGTTTATGAAGTTGCTGAGAGAGAAATAAATGGGCTTTATGAGTACAGGGAATACTGAAATCAATCCTAAACTGTACATGTATGTTTTTGCCTAACTGGGGTATTGAAGGGGACTGGGGATTGCGGAAATGCTAGATCACACAAAAAATATATTACTGGTTACCGGTGCGGTATATATGGCATATACATCTCTTGGATAAGTTTGTTTTTCTGATCTTAAGAAACTAAACTTGGCTGCTTTTTACTGGCTCTGCTCCTGTGCATTTAACTGCAGACTGGCACATAAAAGTTTAATAGGCAACGCTTTTCCAGGCAGAAAGATGGGAAGTGATGAACTTCACCTACTTCTTTTCTGCTTTTAAAGATGCAGAAGTAGGATCAGTAAAAATTTTAACAGCCCAATAGGAAAGAGGCTTGCTGTAATTAATACCCAACCATGTTCTATTCATTCAGGGACACCATAAAGCAATGTAGAACACCATCATTTTCAGGAATATAGCCACTTAGGACCATTACCATGGTGAAATCATCTATACCACTTGGTTATTAAGCACTAGGTAACTGGCAGGTGAATGTGAAAACCGACTCCATTGAAGATCACTGTAACCTGAACTAATGCGAGGTGTGAAAGTTCTCAGTTCAGTGTATTATCTATGGTGCCTTATTTATATATTGAAGTCATTGTGGGGATGTTCTATTCATTAAAGATCAGAAAATCATAGAATTGTAGAGTTGGAAGGGACTTGAGGGTCATCTAGTCCAATCCTAAAGCAACCATGACAGATAGCCTTCCAACCTCTGCTTAAAAACCTCCAAGGAAGGAGTCTGCCATCTCATAGGAGTCTGTTTCACTGTCGAACAGATCTTACATTCAGAAAGTTTCCCCTGATGTTAGTTGGAATTTCCTTGCTTGTAACTTGAAGCTGTTGGTTTGGTAGGGCATCTCATTTTATGGAGTGAAACTTAATTTTTGCAAATTTCTGATATCATTTGCAAATCTGAAGGGCATCCCCTCAATTCCTTCATCCAAGTTGTTTATAAAGAACAACAAAGGGCCCAGGACAGAACCCTGTGGCATTCCACTTGTCGCTGTTTCCCAGGATGATGAAGAACCATTCGTGAACACTCTTTGGGTTTGATCAGTCAACCACGCACAAATCCACCTAAGAGTAACCTCATCCAGCCCACATTTTACAAGTTTCTCTGCAATAATATCATGGGGGACTTTGCTAAAAGCCTTACTGAAATCAATATACACTACATTCCCAGTGTTCCTCTGGTCCACCAAGCTTGTAACTCTATCAAGAAAAGAAATGAGATTCACCTGGCATGACCTGTTTCTAAGAAACCAGTGCTGGGTCTTGGTAATCACAGAATCGTTCTCTAAGTGCTTACAAACTGTTTTAATTACCTGTTCTAGGACCTTTCCTGGTATCAATGTCAAGCTGACTTGTTGATAGTTACCCGAGTCGTCTTTCCCCTTCTTGAAGATGGGGACAACAATTGCTTGCCTCCAGTCCACAGGGACCTCACCTTTTCTACAATAATTCTCAAAGAACATAGACAGAGGCTCTAAGATTACATCTGCAAGCTGCTTTAGTCCCCAAGCCCTGGAGATGATGAAACATACAAACAAGCCTTTGCTTGGTGGAATACTGGGTAACGTTTAGCCTAAGGGGGGGAATGCTTTTCACCAAAGCTTTCACCAGTTGCAAAAAGTTGTTCCATCCGCAGAAGCAGCTGAAGATGGGAGCAAGCGTGTTCAGCCATCCAGGATGAGAACAGAAAGCATTCTTCTCACTCTGAATTGGTTTCATGACATCTTCATATAGACAAATCTGATATTGTGACATCATCATACTGGCCATGTGCCCCTCATGGTTATCTTCCAGTTCATCCTCCTTGGGCTGCTTTTTTAATTTGCGAGAGGAAATGGGTTGGGGAAAAGGGAAGAATCACAGAACGCTGCAGAATCTGTAGCTTGAGTGCGAGTCACAATGCCCTGCAATTGATGACACATGAAAATTCCGAAACGCTAAGCTCTGTCAAAGGGCTCATAGAGAAGTACCTAGATCAAAACCGTGAGTTCCTTGAATTGAGACAGCGAAGTAGCTTTTCTAGCAATGCTCAGTTTTATCAAATTTCCACAGTCTTGGCTTTGCTTTCTTCTCATTTCTAAGCTATGAGAAAAGAATTGTTTTTAAGTGAACGTTTTTACACTTCGCTACAAATATGATCCACAATGTGGTATGAAATGAGCATGCATATCGTAGGGTTTTTAATGACAGTATTTCCTATAGTTAAATGTATGGATAACTAGCTAAACTGACGTCAAAATATAATTTTGTTTTCGAATGCTGTTTTCCTAGTCAGTGCTGTTCTAGCCATGACATTAAAGCAACAACCGCTTTATGTACCAAAAACAAACGTTGCATTCCCTTCACCAAGTGGCAACTCTGCTTGTAATAAAATTAAGTGGAACTCCAGTGAAAAGGTGTTCAGCTGTGTGCAAAGAAGAAACATAGAATGCGGACTACCCGCGCCACGAGTTTTTCACCCAGGTTTTTATTCCCGGAGAAATCAATACAGTAAAGCTCACAGTGAAGAGGATCTGCACTGTTCTGGTAATACTATCATGTAAGTTTCCATATACTGAAAAGACTTTAATGTGTGGGTCTTTATAACTGAAATATGGTACCGGTAGAGTTTCTGTGGCATTATTTCCTGAATTGAACAAAGGAAACAAAAAAAGCAACAACACTTGTTTTAAGGCTAAACTGCGCCTGCTGCAGTAAATCTTTTGACTGGCTCTTCCAGTTTTCTTTCCGACTCCAATCCTACGTAAACTAACCTGGAAGTAAGCCCCTACTGAAGTCAGTATCACTTAGTTCTGTTAATGCCTCCCCACAATCTGCTATTTATCCCTCGGGGTCAAGAAAAAGTGTTAATCTCCTTCCATGCACCTGGGCCTCAACTGTATTTGCATCACACACACACCATCTCTTTCCATGCACCTCAGCCTCATCTGCATTTGCATCAACTGCATTTGCTAGACCGCTATCAAAGTTTTGCACGGGATCCGAGTGCGGATTTGCAGCCGCCAAGTCGCTCGGTCCTAACTTCTTGGGCGACTCAAGCGCGTGCCCACTTTTGCATACATGCAAGAAACTGCTAATGTAAAACAGAAGGCGGGCAAAAGCTGCTTTAAAAAACACACAACACGAATGCAACCATCCCGCCTCACCCGATGTAGATTTTTCCGCCCCCGCCCCGCCAGGGGAAAGATGCTTTCCTCTGACAATTTAGGCTGAAGGAGGCGACCATTTCCCTTTGCAGATAACTGCGGCCTGCGCGCACATAGCGAGCGAGGGAAAGAGAGGCGGAGAGGCAGGGGATGCAGCCTGGTTCTTCTGGACGTCCTTGCACCCCCGCAGTTGGGTTTGCAGAAACTGCAGTCCAAACAAACGCGAAGGGCGGCGACGCCGAGATGCCAGAAATGCAAAAGGGGCCGGTGCAGAGAGGGAAGGGCAGGAGAGGATAATTCGGGGGGCTGAAGGAGACCCCCCCCAAAACAATGCAATGCTGGATATGAGGCGGCGTGAGGTTGGCCGCTGCCCGGAATAGGGCCATGAAGGCGCCGCCTCGCGCCTGAGGAGGAAGTACCCCCCCCGGCCCGTTCCCATGGCGACTGCTTTCCTGTAACGCGCGCCGGGGCCTGAAGGAGGAGCGCGAAGGCCTTGCCTGGCTTAGACGCCATGCACCACCCTATGGAGGCTGGTGGGGGAGAGCCTGCTTCTCCTGCTGCTGCTGCTGCTGCTGCCGCGAAGGAGACGAGCGGGAGTTTCGGGGGCTTGCCTGGGTATGGGGGGGAGAAGGGCCTTGGGACCAAGAAGATGGCGGGGACGGGGAGGCCCCGACGCAAAGGAAGCGGCGCGCCACTTGCCTCCCCAAGGGGAGATGCTGCGGCCTCAAGTTCGCGCTTAAAACACTCTCGCCTCTCTCGCTCGCCTCTCCTTCTTCTCCCTCTGCCAGTAGGTCCTGCAGCAGGAGGGCAAGGGAGCCTGCTTTTCTCAGCTCCATTTCTATACCCTCCAATATTTCTCCCATGAAAATAGAAATGTCCCCTCCAACATTTCTCCAGTGAAAATAGGGACATCCTATTACCCTCCAGCATTTCTCCAATGAAAATAGGGAAGTCCTATTCCATACCCTCCAACGTTTCTCCAGTGAAAATAGTTATCTATACCCTCCAATATTTCTCCGATGAAAACAGGGACATCCAAAGGAAAAGTGGGACATTCCCGGCTCAAATCAGAAATGGGGACGGCTTTTGTAAATCTGGGACTGTCCCTGGAAAATAGGGACATTTGGAAAAGGTCTGCATTCCCCCTCCAGATTGGAATGGGGTTAAAAAAAACCCCATTTCTGGACGTTTCCCCCCTTAAGTGAGGGTTAAAACCAGTTTGGCATTTCCCAGGTCGCTTGGTCTTCATTTTGTTCTCGCCCATGGTGGGAACTGTGGCTAATTCCATCTCCCTGCTATGTGTATAAATCTGACAGGAGACGTTGGGAACCTACATTTGTTGCAAAGGGATCAAGTGATGGAAATAAAGGAAAGAAAAGTGCATTGATTAGGATGCATGTCTGATGCAAAATTGCCTTACTCCCACTTTCCGCCTTGTTAGAAACACGGCTGAATGGGTAACAAATAGCAAAGCCGAATGACAATGTGCATTGCTGTTTAGCACTTCTTCATTTCTCATTTCCCCTTTCATTCTTTTCCTGGCCTAAGTAATACCTGCAAATTAATGAACCCCCGTTGTTTCCCGGCACTCTAGGGCTTCACGCTTCTTTTTCTGAAGAAGTGTGCATGCACACGAAAGCTCATACCAATAACAAACTTAGTTGGTCTCTAAGGTGCTAATGGAAGGAATTTTTTTAATTTTTATTTTGTTTTGACTACGGCAGACCAACACGGCTACCTACCTGTAACTTTTCCTGATTAAGGCAATGTATACACCCCAGTTTATTCTGCAACCAATGTGCTCCCAATGCAGTTTTGGGAAGTGGTGTATGCACAAGTGTTAGCCACCATATATATCCTATTGTTTCTTGTGAAGTACTCCATTCAGATGCATTCCCTTCTCAAACCAGCTTTAATCTGAATCGAGAAAAAAAACAATTTAGCTGCACTTTAAGCCACTAATGAGTACACAGCCTCAGTCCCTTTTCCCACCGCTCATATACAGCATCTCTTTCCCTGATTTTGCCTAACACATCTGCTTCTTCTGATTTTTATTCCTATTGTACACTTAATGTCTCTTTCCTTCTGTTCTTCATATCAAATCACTCCTCATCTAGGTTCTTCTAGACAACCTATTTGCATTGATGTCATAAGATCAAAGCACCTCTTTCCAAAGAAAAGAATATTGTTTTTTTCTAGTCCCTCAGACAATGGGGATGCCATTGTGTATGTGTCACCTATTGGATAGTGCCTACGACATTGCTAGGAGTCACAGCAAAAGTCATCCTGCTCTGTCAGTATGCTTTGGCTTTGTTAAATAAATGGTTATCTTTATTTTATTTTATTGCTTTATTAATTTCAGTTCCTTAATGTGTGCATTCACGGTGCCCCATGAGAGTCACTGCTCAGCCCGTGTTTTACTTTTCTTTTTTATTAGTAAACACTGAGCCAGACCTTGCCCTCTCCCCAAAGGAATGCTCCTATTTTTCAAACTTTTTTTAAAAAATCAATGTCATCTTTTGAAGAACGTCTTTCTTCTCTGCTGTCCTGAATCACAGCACTTTGATTATTTTTTTTTTTAAAAAAGAAAAGAAGTAATGACTTTCACCTGTTACTGTGTTAGCTGGAGTTAGAACAAACCTTACTCTAAGAGTGTGGGGGGCGGGGGCGGGCAGGATCCTATATGACCTTTCACCCCTCCTTACTATGTCATCTGCTGTCACTGACTCCTCCCTTGTAGTATTTCCTTCTGCCATTCCCAGTTTTCTTTTCTTACACCCATAAGCCAACCCAGATGAATATTAGCTTTTTTCCTGGTGGACAGTTCACAACTACAGTATACCACAAACATGGGTGGTTAGATGTTTCTTCTTTCCATGACACTGTAACTCCATGGTGATTTTTTTTTATTTTGACTTCGGCAATCCTAACCCTAGCACTAACAGAATATGACTTGGTTGTGCCTTTTGTCACCATGCTTTGTCATTAGGGAGATCCTCTTTTCTGCCTAGCCCATCTTGATTTCTTTATCTTTTTGTTTCATTCCTAATCTGCATCTAGGTTGGTCAGGGGAAGCAAGAACAACAAGTCTGCTAGCTTAGTGGGAAAAGAAGACTTTATACCTGGCATTTATGGGAACAGCACCATCTCTCGCCAGGTACACTAAACTTTTAGTCACAGAGACAGCTTTAAAACCATGTTTCTTCTGCACATCCAGTCTTGTGACCAAGTAGGTATGAATTTGTCACATTAATAATATAATACATTCTTATCCCTATATTTAAGGTGAGTAGTTCAGTTACAAGGAAAAGGCATACAAATGTTGAATAAAAGCAACAAAAGCCTGTCTTTTGATAGGTTCCAAGGATATACACAAGTTAACAAAAATGGGAAGTAACTAACAAAATGCTATCCTTTAAGTATTTTTGTGCTTGGTCAAAAACTGAGAATGGCAGCTTGAGACTTAACTTAAAAAATAAATAAATCTTGCACTGATGGTAAAAAGGGTTCTAAACAGTCAAACCAAACCTAGAGCCAAATAAACGAGGTCCAGGTTACAAGTCTCAGGTGTCTCAAAGATGCAGAACTGATAATTAGAAAGTCTGACTAACATTTTTTCATTTGTAAGAATAATTATAGAGTTTTCATGAACTGTATTTGCTTATTGGTTCAAAGTAGCTGCAGACTTGTGGAAAGCTCTCAGAGCTCCCCATCCTCACCTCTTGGAGTGGAATATATGCTGACTTTTACATAATATTTTTTCTTTTGTAAAGAATTGTTAGATGGTGTGGGGAAGGAGGGGTGTGTGAATATTACAAGATTCTTACATCTAGTCTTCTAAATGTGGAGAAGGTGTGTGGTGATGTGCAGCTACGCTACCTAGTGGCAACATGCAAGGTTTCTCATTCCATGCCAGTCCTTCTTGGAACACACGGCTTACATAGATAAGTGCAGATACAAAGCTAGACATATGTATTGTAAGGCTAGTCTCTTGAGCATGAGAGTAGGTTTTTTCCTTTCCCCGTAACATTTCCTGCATAGACAGTTTTATGCAGTGGACAAATTATAGTGGTGGTGAAGTGAGATCCACAAGCCCCCGCAATACCAGTTTTATCCAAATTATGTCACCCAGAAAAGAAGTTCTAGAAGCCTGCACCCCCCTTACACTTCTCTGAATCTCACGAGTGGAAACCTTGCGGTCAGTCTTGACCTCCATTCTGATCTCAGTGGGGGAGTGACAAAATCAGCTTTCCTTTTCCAGCTTGTTTTGACTGTAAGAATTGGGTTTCGAGGGCATATAAATTGAAAACCCCAGTGTGCTTACAGAACCTCACACATAGCCCTTTAGATCCTGAGCTTTGTGAAAACATATGATATACACGCAGCCCCCCATTTATGTGCGTTCAAAATGTGCTTGACCATGTATACGGTACGTGCATTGCGCCAAACCCGGAAGTGACCCAGAAACGTCATAAAGACGCCACTGAAATGTCACTAAAAGGGCGGAATGGGGTGTTTGCAGGCTTTTTCAATGGGCTTCATTTATACCCAATTTCACCAACACGCATGGTGCCTCGGAACATAACACCCATGTAAAACAGGGGGCTGCCTGTACAGTGTATTGTAACACACACACACACACACACACACACACACACACACACACACACACACTGTTTATGGTTGCATTGCTTTGAACTGCTTTTGGATCGCTTTCCCATTTCCTTCTTCCTTGCAGAGAAATATTTGAGGTCAATTTGGGAGAGTCAAAATGGTTTCAGGACCGCTCTCCTGTACTATTTTAGACACTTGGTTTATATACTTATGTATGTGTTTGCCTTGTACATTTATGAACGTTTATTTTATATTTGGGACCTTAGAATTCTTATAACATTGTGGTTTTTTTGTTGAAGTTTACTGGGTAATAAAGCCCAGTTAGGTTCATCTATGCATATCTTAAACAGAAGGAGCAGGATTTTGTTTGCCTGTTCTGCATGCCTACATAAAAATAAGCCTTATTGGGGCTTTCATCAGTGTCAACCTGTATGTGATTGCACTTTAACAACAGATACAGTAACAAATGTTTATTACTGTTGTTTGAATGTACGGATTTATATGTTTTAGCCTAACTACAATTCTCAATCAGTTCCCACTCTGTTTAAAACATAAGCTTAAACTGTGATAGAGTTACGGAGTTATCTCCATGAGCGGTGCAAGATTCCAGGCATGCTTTACTCACCAGGGTCTGTGTTTCCTTGGGGAAATGAGGTGGAGCGGAGACTGTAATGTCTTTATGATACATGGTTTATTTACACATATATGCAATCTAAGTCTACCATGGAGAGATCCCCAGCATTTTGATCCAAGAACTTCTGGCTTCTCCCATAGTCATAGCATTAGATTCAAAACAGACACCAGCATCCTGCTTTTTTTTTTTTTTTTTACTCTCTCTCCAGCCCACTGCTTAACTCTTAACTGCCATTCTAAACTCTAACCCACTGCTCTAAACCCTTGGCTTTTATCCCCTGAGGTAGGGAGGAAGCCAATTTGTGCTTTTCACACTTAGCCCCATTGATACTCTGAACTCCATAATTGTTTGTTCCCCCCACTCCCGGGCTGTCATCTCAAGGAAGCTTGTCTGACTTAACTAGCACCTAACTCATGTCAATTTCCTAGGATTCAGGTGGGGTCACAATTTAAGACAACTGTCTGACTGAATTAGCTTTCACATATGCTAATTACAGGCTTTTCAGTGGGTCCACCCCACCTCTTAAACTACACCCTAATACACACTTGGGTCTATTTTAAATACACGAGTCTGGCTATTTCCCCGGTTCTAACATCCTAACCTTAATTAAATTCTAGAACTATCTTAATCCAGAATTCAGGATGCCTTGCACCCACAGATTCATGTGCAACATATATTTCACTTTCTCCATATATGCAGTTAGTGAAACATAAGATAAATGTCATTACAGAAACCACACTTCTGTAGTTTGGAATCTGATTTTTCTGCTGAAAAGAAATTGCATTCACCAGAAGAGAACATTGCAAGAGAAGGTGAGCAAGTGCAAACATTCTATAAGCTGAGAAATTATAAAACAACTTTTGTAAGCAAAACTCAACTCTTGGTCTTTTACAGGTGTTCTTACAGGTGCATTTTATAAGGTAAGAACAAAATAAACATCAATCCTATAAGAATAATTTTTAAAGAAACCTATGCTTTCTTGTCATGATTCTTATTTCAAAGGAAATTTCGTATGCATTATTCAGGTGTGAGTCCTTGAAGGATTTTTCCAATTCCTTCACAAACAGAACTGAGGTTTTAGCGGTCTGCCATACTGCTCAATCAATGCATATTTATTTTGGGACTTTCTCCCTGACATTGTACATAGGACTGCATCCTTAGTGAAGTTGTGTTAATACCTTGGCAGATATAAAACTGCACTTCACATGTTTATCTAAGGCTGCTTCTGTTTGGAGAACGTGGCAAGGATGTTCATCATCATCATCATTTTATTTTTTTATGCTGCTATTCAAAAAAAATGCTTGAAGCAGCTTTCAACAAACAAAACAGGTAAACATCTCAGAAATCAACAATCACAGAACAATTTCATAATAAAATAATTTTAAAAGGCAAGTAGATATAACAGCATAAAAAACAACATTTTCATGCAATATCTATAACAGTATTCCATTAACAACATTTCACTTCCTGACAATAGCAAAAATAACAAGGGAGCTTGACAGTTTCACCTTGGTACCAGACATTTCACCATAACATTTCTCACAGTCCATCTCCTGCAGCATCTTCTTCCAAGGCTTCCAAAGGCAGGAGGTGGGGAAGCTGGAGATACAACTCCCATGATGTTGTTTCAGCACACTCAGCAACACAGCCACAATGGACTTGTAGCCCATTCTTCTACTCCACACTGCAGATGCGGAATTGGAGCTGTTCACACAAGCAACAAAAGCCAACAAGTGATTTCAGCAATGGCGGTTGTGCCAAACCCCACATGACTTTGTCCCTTGTTTCTTCAGTTTTGCATGCTGCACTTTTAATATACTGTAGCAAGAACCACAGTACATATGGCAGCTATATAACTGCAGTGCAGTTTATGATCTCAGGATTTTTCATTGGTAGATTGTGCTGTTGCAATGACTCTCATGATGTTCATCAGAAATACAATCGTATAGTGCAGCCTTCTTCAAGGTTGGGTCCACAGATGTTGTTGGATTACAATTCCCATTATATCTGACTATCTATAATGCTTGGGTTTGATAGGAGCTGTAGTCCAACAATGTGTAGGAACCCAAGGTTGAAGAATTCTGCTATAGTGTATAAAGATGTAATAACTGCATCCACTGCTTACTAAGGATGATTCAGGAAGTCAACCATGACTGTGTTTCTATCATATTTTATTGCTAGTTGTTGACTATTTTTTATTAATCTGAGCCTTTTAATTGTGTTTTAAATCTAGACTCTTTCATACCTTCTCTCTTGCAATTATTTCCCCATCTTTTATTGATTCTTTTATTGATTCTTTTAATAATGGTACATTGTATTACAGTGGTACCTAAGGTTACGAACTTAATTCGTTCTAGAGGTCCGTTCTTAACCCGAAACTGTTCTTAACCTGAGGTGCGCTTTTGCTAATGGGGCCTCCCGCTGCCGCTGCCGCACAATTTCCGTTCTTATCCTGGGGCAAAGTTCTCAACCCGAGGTACTACTTCCAGGTTAGCGGAGTTTGTAACCCGAAGTGTTTGTAACCCGAGGTACCACTGTATTACCATTATTTTGCTTGTTTCTTTGGAAGCTACCCAGGAAATATTTATTGATGGGCAGCTGTATAAATTCAGTATGCACAGATAATCAATTAAAGCAAACATTCAAACATATATGAAGAGTTTGGATTTGATATCCCACTTTATCACTACCCAAAGGAGTCTCAAAGTGGCTAACATTCTTCTTTCCCTTCCTCCCCCACAACAAACACACTGTGAGGTGAGTGGGGCTGAGAGACTTCAAAGAAGTGTGACTAGCCCAAGGTCACCCAGCAACTGCGTGTGGAGGAGCGGGGTGACGCGAACCCGGTTCACCAGATTACGAGTCTACCACTCTTAACCACTACACCACACTGGCTGCTAATAATCATTAAAAAACAAACAAACAAAAAAACCTTGTTGGTGCAAGTGTTGACAGTTATTAGCTCTGCGTCTTTGAGACACCTGGATAACTGATTGCTTTCATCTTTGCACTCCCTATTAAGCTTTATTTTGCTTTCATTTTAGAAGTGATCATTTGGCTCCGACTCTAGCAGGGTCTATCCAAGGCCTCAGGTCGTTGAAAACATTTCAGATTAACTGAATTTGTAGCATAAATAGAGGTAAAAGACTAGACGAACATTGCAGTATACAGTAGCTTCCTCTTTGCTGCTCATACGTGGCTCCTTTCTGGCCGTATGTGCCTGAAGTCTACCAAGCCAGCTTGTCTTATTCATAACTGTCAACCCTCCCTTTTTTTGCGGGCAATTCCCTTATTCCAATGCCGTTTCCCGCTGCTATCCCGGATTGTTGATATCCCTTAAATTTCCCGGATTTCAAAGGAAGCAGCTCCTCTCCCTCCCTCCCTGCCGGCCAGGGAGGCTCCTCAGCTGCGTTGCTCGGCTGCCAATAAGGAGTCTGAGACCGACTGGGGGCGGAGCTTGCATGCCTTGTGCAGCCAGACCCTCACGCCCAACCAGACAACCAGCCTGCCTGCCGTCTACGCGCTCGCTCTTTCACTCACCTGTTTGCACGCAGCCTCTGGAGCATAGGGTGGTGGGGCTACTTGGTGCCATTGCACCGCCCTCACGGCATCCCTTATTTTCAAATCCCAAAGTGTTGGAAAATCCCTTATTTTCAAATCCAAAAGTTGACAGCTATGGTCTTATTCCGTTCTAGAATCACACACAAATCCTTCAGTAAACCTCTTTAGGATTTCTACAGTCCAACAGGTGGGTCTGAGGTTAGTTTTAGGATTAAAACATGAAGCATGATTATTTAGAAATGATGTTCTGCCTTACAAATATTGAAATGGCTCTGCTCTTTTACAGGACCATTATAATGCTGCAATGGAACAGTTGGCAGCTCTTAGCTTGTCCAGAAATACTAGGACACCACAGGTAGTATTAGTTTGCCAAAATGTTTTAACAATCCAGTTTACTTATTTTTGAATTTCCAGTGTTTGTTCTGAATTCCATACCAATAGCATTTTGTTTTTAAATGTTCTGCTTATTTCAGCTCAGCCCAAATAGCTGCAGACAAGCACCATATCATTCCTGGAGCTATATGCATAATCAAGGCAACAAGGCAGTGAGCAGGTAAAGAAATGTATTCTTAGCTTTTTAAACGAAACTGAACAGAACAGGCCAACATAAGCAGATAGCCACTTCTTCATTTATCGAAAGGAATTGTCAGCAGATTTAGGGGGGCTGTGCACCAGCACTCCTCTGTTGCAGTTCTTCGTTACTTTGATTTGTCTCCTGTTGTGTGGTGTCTTGATGCTGCCTTTCCTGCTTCCCATTCCTGGAATGTGTGACTTGTTTCTTTAAAAAACCTTAAATAATTGCATAGAAAGCAGAACCAGTGACCCTGATTTGCATCATAATAATAATAATAATAATAATAATAATAATAATAATAATACCCTGCCCATCTGGCTGTGTTTCCCATATATAAAGGACTTGAGTTACTATCTATAGGATAGTAAAGTATTTGTTGGTTCAAGGAAACAATAGGTATAAAAGGAGAATTACCTGGATGCCTAGATCTAGGTTTGGAGCAAGAACTCTGGGCTGAGAGAACCCCAGCAAAGATTTAAAATCACAAAACATGCAGCAAAGCATGGAAATACAGGCTGTTAGGCCTTTAAAATGCCATTGTGAGTTCCAAAACTTCACTCTTCCTTTAGCATAGAAAAAGACCACACGTTAGGTAAGTTAAAAAAATTATACTTACCAAATTTTCCAAAGGACAGATTCATATGCTTTTCCATACAGCATTCAGAAAAAGTTGCACAAACAGTAAAACTTGGCTTAGTTACAGGGGTGAAGTTCCTAAATTATTGGTATAGGAACTCAAGAGTGGCTTGTGAGAACCATCTTCACATGCTGAGCTTCTCAGGTAGACTGGGGGTTGAACAATAGGCTCGATTACCTAGTTCATCCCACGGTAAAGGGAAGTGACATCACTAAGCCTGGCAGAACAGTATTAACCCCTTCATGCATTAATTAGACTTAAGCATGTTGGCTATATGAGGCTGGTTATCCCACAGTATTTAGGGTTTTGGAAGATCAGGAAGCAGAGTAGGAATAAACGGGCAGTTCTCCCAATGGAGGAATGTAGAAAGTGGAGATACTTAAGGATCACTATTGGGACCTATGCTTTTAAATCTATAAATGACATAGAATTATGGATTAGAGGTGTGGTAGCTAAGTTTGCTAATGATGCTGAATTGTTCAAGGTGGTTAAAAGGAGAATTGCAAGGAGCTCAGAAAAGGTCACTCCAAATTGGATGAAAGGGTACCGGTATTAAAGGGGCAAATGGAATTCATTGTAAGTTTAAAGTGATGCATGTTGTGGCCAGGGGCGGAGGAAGGGGGTGGTGGTGGCAGTTCACAATGGGAGCATATTGTTTGTGTACTGTGTACTGCATATGAAACTTAATGTACCAGTGGACAAGCTACTGTTATTCTTGTATTTACATGAAAACCAATAAAAATTATTTGGGGGGAAAACAATGGGAGCAGTATAACCTACTTTGTTCCCAAATGGTGCTTAAAAGTTAAAATTTGGCTTCATTTTCCCTGTGGTAACAGACATTGATAGACTAATCCTCTGTGGATTTATCTCATCTCTTTTTAAAGTATCCTACGCTAGTAGCTTCTATGGCTTCCATTTGCAAGGAACTTCATAGAACAGTTATGGGTTGCTTTAAGTACCTTATTGTTTGTCTAGACTAGAGCCTTCTTTTTGGTCTGTCTGCTTTTGAGTGTTAATTTGCTGAAAACATTAAAGACCTGCTTCAGGGTGTATATCAAGGTACTTTGTCTTCAAATATATTTATTTTCCTATCCAGGATGAGTTGCTATTGGCTCTATAAATTGTCCACTAGAGGAGTAATGTGATACCATTCCATATTCTCTCTTTTCCCCCTCAGAGACTTCCATAGACGTTTTGGGGAAATGCCGTCTAGCTCCAGTGATGTTCCTATGAACTTCATCCACACTAATCCTCTGGTACAGTCTTTTATAAAGAGATGCCACACAGTTTCTTATATTGAAACCCAGAAAGCAAGTTTGGAGAACTGGCATACAAATGGAGATGGGGATTTTTTAAAAAACGAAGCCATGGCTCCTGCTGCTTATCCTGCTACAGATGGTGGTAGTGATGACATGCTTTCTGTAATCAGATCGAGTTTGAAAAGAGGAAATGGCAGTGTAGAGGACAAGCCTTCAATAGAAAAAGAGATATCTGAAAATGAGAAAAGAAGTAAAGAGTTGCTGAAATATTTAAAAAACGTGAGTGTTAACCTAAAACCGGATCCTATAGAAGTCGAAGTAGAAGTTTCCTCTTCATCTGAGAATGATACAACATTTTCATACCCTGATTTTCTTCCCCCGCCTTACAATACCTGGGATTTACAAAAAATGTCCACATCAAAATTTGATGAATGGAAAACCTTTAATCCACCTCTCGAAGAATCACTTTGTAAACTAATTTCTCGTCTGGTGGAAATGGAGAAGTTACAACACTTGACGATATTAAAAGAAAGGACAAGGGAGACTGTTTCTCCCACTATGGCAGTTAACAACCGCACCAGTTTTTCAAAAGATGCACACCAGTTTAAGCAACTGAAGCATTCCGATAGTTCATGTCCTCAGGCAGGTTTTGATGGAGATCTTCACCATTTTGGCTCTTGCATGCAAGAATTGGACATGCCAAAATGCACTTGCCAGCGCTGTCATGGTAAGTGGAATTCTGGAGCATCACCTCATGTACGTCCGTCCACAAAGCCCTGCCGAGCATCGTGCAGTAGGTGCAACAAGTGCTCCAAAGCTCCAGTAATCTTAGACTCAAGAAATGTACCCTCGCGGAGAGCTCTGTCGTGCTCTGGAAGCTCAGCAAAAATTCGACCAGCTGTCAAAACAACTTCAACAAAGTTGCTTTTACCCAGTGCAGCTGTAGCTTACTCCTTACCTGACAGCGAAAGTTCAAAATGGAAGCAGCAAAGGACAAAACGAAAACCTTGTAGAAAAAATGGAGCGTTACCGAGTACAAGTACGAGTAAACTGAAATCCATACCTGTTATTTCAAAAGAAAAACGCTCGCCTGCTGACCAGCAATGATCTGTTGAACTAAGTCATCAGGCATTCATTAGTATTCGAGCAAAAGGAATGAGCAATGGTGATTTGGAAAGCTGTATCCAGTTTTTAATCTGTGTTATATGAAAATATCAGATTTTATTTTTTCCGGGAGAAAATTTTCATGTAAGATTTTAAAAGAAACCGATAGGAAAAAACGATTCCTACCTTTCTATCATATAGTAATAATTGTAATCACAGTATTCTTTATCTTTTAAAAAAAATTAATGTTAAAATGTTTTTTTTATATATAAAAGTTTAAATTGAATAGGCAAATAAAGTGCAGTCCTTGTGCTATTGGTGTGATTCTAAACTGTAAAAGATAAATGAGGAATTAAACATGCATTGACAATTGGCTTCAGAGGATTACTCTAGTTTTATATTGATAAGCTAAAACCGTAACTTCCATGCTCAGAGGCAATATACTTCTGATCAGATACCAAGGGGGAATCAACATAATTTGGTTATAGCCATCTGAAATCATCCTAATGCCATCTGGTTTACTGGTTGGTGACATAATATAATACTAGATTAAAAGACCTAGATATCTGGTCTGGATTTTTTGCATACTTGTAATAAATTCGTATTTGGAAATTTGCCAGAATGGAAAGGAAACCACTGCAGATTATTTTTTTGCAACAGTATAATTTAGCCATGTAACAGGTAGTCTTGTGGGCTCCTAGTTGATGATAGAACAGAGCAGCTCTTCCCCTTTGCCTACAGAGGGAGATCCAGAGTGGGAGATCCATCACTGGAGACCCATTGATTTTGACCACAGAATCACCCTCTGCTGCCAATGTGCCTACAACACAAGGGAGAACAAAAGGGGTGTGCTGGTGCAGATTGAGGGAGGCCGTGGATCTGCAGGCGCCCAAGTTACCTTGAAATACTTCCAAACTAGGAGAAAAATTATTCCAATGAGAGGGAAATTGAAGGGGTGGAGGAGCATTGACATTAAAGACCTTTCTTTGGAGGTCTTTAAGCAGAGGCTTGACAGCCACCTGTCAGGAATGCTTTGATGGTGTTTCCTGCTTGGCAGGGGGTTGGACTGGATGGCCCTTGTGGTCTCTTCCAACTCTATGATTCTATGATTCTAGCACTGGTGTTTAGGGTGGGGGGGGGGACGTCCTTCCTCAGTTTTTGCCTTGACTGGTGTTAGCCTGTTTGGACACGGCAGTTCCTCTGCCAGAGATGCTTCTCTACTGTGGTAGGCATGCTCTGTATATAGGTTATTCTAGGTAAATCCACTGTATTATAAATTGTTTAAACTGCTTTTTAAATTCTGACTTTCAAAAGGTAGTTGTGGTGACTGAAATATAGGCCAAAACACAGTATGGAATTATTGTTTACTAGGTTGTGACTTTTAGATGGAAAATAGATTTAGAGTTGGATCAAAGAAGGTAAAAGTGGAACTCTGCTCATGCAATGGTGTTCTCTAGATTTC
The DNA here is from genome assembly GCA_034641385.1 of Darevskia mixta. Lineage (NCBI taxonomy): Eukaryota > Metazoa > Chordata > Lepidosauria > Squamata > Lacertidae > Darevskia > Darevskia mixta. Next base: position 25,738,809 of record JAWWNH010000011.1, read on the forward strand.
TCCCTCACCCCTACAGCCTCCCATCTCTCAAAAGCTGCTCTTGAGGGTTGAATTCTGGTGCAAACCACTCACGGCAGGCACTTCCATCAACCACCACCACCACCACCACCAGGTGATCGCTCAAATATTTGGCTGTGGAAATCCTTTCATGCAATAGCCTATGCTTTGTCTACTAACAAAGGTCTCAGTACCAAGGGCTCAGTTTAGAATGCAGGATTGATGAGGCTTATTGTCTTGAATACAAGACTCTTAAGTGCAGAGCTTATACCAGTGTTGAGCAACAAATCTATGGTTAATTTGCATTACTAAAAGTACATTTTGGAGAAATCAAATTTGCTCAGTACTGAAGGCCACAAAAAGAACTTTTAATCCAAAACCCTTGACACGTTTTATCAGTTGCTTTGAATTACAGTAAAGGTAAAGGGACCCCTGACCATAAGGTCCAGTTGCGGACGACTCTGGTTGAGGAGCTCATCTCGCTTTACTGGTCAAGGGAGCCGGTGTGCAGCTTCGGGTCATGTGGCCAGCATGACTAAGCCGCTTCTGGCGAACCAGAGCAGCGCACGGAAACACAGTTTACCTTCCCGCCGGAGTGGTACCTATTTATCTACTTGCACTTTGACATGCTTTCAAACTGCTACGTTGGCAGGAGCAGGGATCCGAGCAACGGGAGCTCACCCCATCGCGGGGATTCGAACTGCTGACCTTTCTGATCAGCAAGCCCTAGGCTCTGTGGTTTAACCCACAGTGCCACCCGCGTACCTTGAACTACAGAACAGTGCTTAAAAAAAGCTTCAAAATGAAAGCTATTAAAATCTAATCTACCTGAAGATTTCCTGGGGCATGTTTCATTAATGGAAATGAGTGAAGTATATGATGTGCTCCTACTTACATGGAACTTTCTGCTGAGCAGACTCCCAATGTCCTTGAAATAGAAGGGAGTGGCTGTGGAATCTCATTTTAGGCACCAGTGTCCCACTATGATGAAAAAGGCATAGGTTCATTTCTTCAATGGCCAGCGAGATGTAAACTTGTCCCTCAGTTGTACCACTTCAGGCTGCAGGTTGGGCTTATAGTGACTGAAAGCTGTTTTGTACAGAAATAATTTCCTGGACCAAACAAGCCAGATTCAGAGAGGCTAGACTAAAACCAGTCTCCTGTCATCTATCCACTACCCCCCATGCGATCTGAAAGGTTGCTAATACTTTCATTAGGAAAAGTATATATACTGCAACCTATAGCCAGGGAAACCTGTTGCTCTCCCACGGTTGTTGGATTACAACTTCCCATTGTTCCCGACCATTGAGCGTGCTGGCAGGAGCTGATTTTGGACTTCAGGCAGCTGAAGTCCAAAATATAAAAAGCCACAGGCTCCACCACTCCTGGTGTAAAAGGAAGTGATGCTATATTTGAATTGAAGTTATTCAACCATATTTCTATCAAGGATAAAATAATGAAATATTTAATTTTCAGTCTGATTACTTGCAGTTGCATTTAAAACCAAGGCATTCTCTAGTTTTATATTTGGACATGGGGGAGCACATTAAAATGGAGCATGCAAATCCACTCTTCTCCAAGTAAATGAATTCAAACCAGATGAGTAAGATTAAATAAAGGGAACCCTTACTTTAGCTTAAAAATGAGAAGGAACAACATAGTATGCTTCAAATAGTAGATGTTATTTATTTAGCAAAACATAATCACACAAATACTGAATACAAATACTGAATACAAAGGATGTTCGTTTCATTCATCTTTTAGGAGAGTGAATCACAGGCAAGCAGAAAATAAGGCAATCTTATGCTGCTGTTGCTCTAAAAATAAGATAATACTGACTACACGAGTTTGAAAAAAACTTGAAAGCTGTTATTATTTCATATTCTACTTATAGTATGTTTCTATTGAAGAATACCAGAAGTGTGATGTTCACTCAAATACAAGAGAGACTTCTAGGACTTTAAAAACTTAACAGATTTATAGTGATACAGGCTTCCGACGACTAGAGAGATCGTTATCGCATGCATTAAGTGTTATTATCAATTGGCAGATACACATCTAGGTCTAGAGAGAAAATGGAGTTCTGAACCATTTTCTATTAATTCAGTCTCTGAAGAAGTTTAATTTTTTTGTATATTTAGATAAACTTGCAATACTGTTCTCAAGACAGCATTTTCTCTAAACCCTTCTAAACAGTAACGTGTGCTCTCCTTTCATGTAAACTGACTTTGGGTTGTATCTGTTGTGCGACCATGAGGCATGATCACCCAATGGATATTTCTCTTCCACCCCCCCCCCCCAATGTATATACAGTGGTACCTCGGTTCAATAACAGTCCGGTTTAAGAACGACTTGGTTGACAAACTCCGCAAAACCGGAAATGGTTTGAGAATTTTACCATCCGAACGGTGGAAGGGCACCGGCGGCGGGAGGCCTCATTAGGGAAAGTGCGCCTTGGTTTAAGAACGGTTTTGGTTAAAGAACAGACTTCCGGAATGGATTAAGATAGTAAACCGAGGTACCACTGTACAGGTGAAACTCGAAAAATTAGAATATCGTGGAAAAGTCCATTTATGTAAGCAACTGTTTTCATTAGCTACTGGAGTTTAATATATGAGATAGACTTATGACATGCAAAGCGAGATATGTCAAGCCTTTGTTTGTTATAATTGTGATGATTATGGCGTACAGCTGATGAAAACCCCAAAGTTGAAATTGTTAAGTTGGGGTTCTCATCAGTTGTACGCCATAATAATCACAATTATAACAAATAAAGGCTTGGCATATATCGCTTGGCATGTCATGAGCCTAACTCATATATTAGTTTCACCTTTTAAGTTGAATTACTGAAAGAAATGACCCTTTCCACAATATTCTAATTTTTCGAGTTTCACCTGTACTGTATATATTGTCCTGTACCTGCCAAAAAGCTTGCCATAATGTCCGGTAGAATCTACTGAACATTGTGGACTGTTGAATGGAGGTGCAATAGAAAGAGGGGAGGAAATAAAATAGCATACTGGCACAAGATTCCTCTTCCTGATCTTGAGCCCATCACCAACCCTGACCTCGTGGAAAGCCTTTGGGGGGTATAGGGGAGAAATGGGAAGGGAAATATCCTTGTGTGTACTTACACAATACTGGATAAAAGCCCATAAAATTTCATAAAATTTCAACACTGCTTGATTGTAAAGAAAACAACAACCCTCAAAGCTGTAGCTTATAGTTTTCATTTTATTAGTAATTTCAAATTAATGTGTCAAATGCATTCACAAGAAGGAATGACTTAATGGCAGTAAAACCTTGACAGTTACTATAATGAAAAGCAGAAGTGAAAGAATAACTTCTAGGTTAACCATGTTCATCAATGTTAGTTTGTGGTAAAACACATTATCACAGAGATCAAGCCTGTGCTTATCCACAATCTGAACTAAAATGAACGCATCTAAAAATGTGACATGGAGTTTTCTTAGATTGGGCATGGGGAAGCTGTGGCCCTTCAGATGTTGCTGGCACTATAACTCCCACCATTCTGACCACTCAACATGCTGGTTGGAGCTTATGGGAGTTGAGAGTCCAAATCTGGAAGACCACAGGTTCCCCCACCTGTCTTGGATAAACTTCAGAGTCTTCCTGTTAACTCAGTGTTGTGGCTGGTGACAAAGCTTACTCCTTGCTTGTGGTAACAACTCACTCCAGTTGTATGGTGAATGTAGTGTGGTTTTCGGCAAATCAATCATCTGGTGTTCATTCTTTGAACCACCAGACTAATACAATAGGTAGATCGTACTGACTACATGGCTAGAAGCACATCTTAAGAATGCGTTGTTGCATTGTTATTTAATATTCAATAGAACTTGGCATAAGCAAACACAAAAAAACTTTAATAAGCTCATTATTCATCAAACATCAAAAATGAATGGTAAAAATAATTATCTTAAACCACTGCTTCACTTTTTGATGCACAAGTTCATTACTGTTTGTCAATCTCACAAAGATATCAGCCTTCTGTATTTTCATAGTCTGATCTGCCTCCTGAGCAAACTTCAATCCATGCAAATGTTTCTCAGAAATTTTCTGCCACTTACCCTACACAGGAAGGGAAACACATGATTAGCAAAGGCAGAAATCAGTATCAGATATATCAAAGTCATTTCAAAATAACCTTGTGTGTCATAGCAACCTACACTGCAGCACAAGGATAAATAGAACTAGAACTAGAAGAAATTCTTAAAATACATTTCCAAACTGATTCAATTGATACAGTAAATTTACTGTAAAAAGCAGTATATTTAATTCTTACTTGACTGACCTGTGGCTTAAGTATATTCTCATTTTTCAGTCTGTTTGTTTTTTAAGCTTAGTCTAGTTTCCGTCAGAAAGCCACTCCACTTAAAAGTCTAAACTGGATTGCTGAGAGAAGCAAAGCAGAGTCCTATGATCTTCCACTACAATGTGGATCTTGAAGTGAGTTATAAAAAAACTGGTCTACACCTCCAGAATCTCTGCTGGCTCTTCAGGTATACACCCACACAGCCATCCTCTGCAAAAGGTCTGACCTCTTAACACTTTGAGACATCCAAAGTAAGATTGATATTTTGCAGCCAAAGCATATATACTGTAATGCATGCCCCGGGATAAATGAATGTTGGAGTATGCTGATACCTGCTTGCAAAAATTTAAATAGTATGTCCGTGAGCTTATCACTAGGGCTCCTTTGGCAGGAAGGGTGGAATAAAAATGTAATAAATAAAATTACCATCAAATGTGCTTGCCTTGCCTATAGTATTATAATAAAATGTTTATTTAACCATGCCTATCTCAAGTTTATCACAACAAAATCACATCACCCAAAACATGAAACAAGACACCTTTTACATAAAAACACCACAACGGTACTAATGCTAAGAACTGCCAGAATGGCAAAAGTGTAAATGAAGTCTATATATCTCAGTGCTGTGAACAGGGGAAAAAAAAACTAGACATAACTAAATGAATGTTTTTCATATCTTTTATAGAACAGAAACCTTTGTTCATGTCTTCTGGTTTCCATCATCTTCATTTGAGCGGCACCTATAACACAAAGAACAAGTAAACAAGCAACTTTGTTTTTCTTAGGAACTGTTTACAAATCCTGTTGCCATAAGGTTGGTGGTAGCTGCTACAAGAGTTGACATGACCAACTCTTTTCATTACTTGTAAATGGGGGGGGGGGCAAGGAACAATGGAGGCAATAGAATTTTATGACAATCTGTGTCAGAATGCCACCCGGCGTGCAAGATAGCCTGGATGTGTCGCCAAAGCAGTGTGCGCCACACTACTGTGTGCAAATAACTATCAAGTAATCTACTTCTTCATTTCAGTGAGAGTGAAAGCTGCATTCTGTTCTCCTGCACAAACAAGAAGCATTTTAAGTAAGTTGACAGAGAAACAGATTTGCTACTTTAAAAGTAACTTTAACTGGAGAAGAAAAAGGGTAGAGAGTCAAGACAGGCGGGTTAACATCACTTGCCTCCTTTGTAGTTTGCTATTTTAACATGGGGCAGTGGGGATAGATCACCCCTTTGGCAAGCAGCGTGACTAATTATACTAAATGCGCACAACTGGATGCAATTATCTGCCTAAATGGATTTTCAAAAATCCTATTTACAGAATTTCATGATTTGGGGTGTTTTTGTACACCTGTGCAACATACATGAAATACATACAAATAAGATATTACGTGGATCTTTTTTTAATGCAAGAATCGGATTGGTAAACGTTAACCAACTGAGTTTGGTACCTTCATGTTGAACAAGGAACTATTGTTTAAGTTGTTGCTAAATGTTTATCTACACATGCTGTCAGAAATAACCTTGTTAGGAAGGTGAAGTTGGTGTCTCAGCAAACCAGACCCCCTGGAGTAGGCGTTGAGTGGCCTGTGACTTGCTTTCCTTGTCTCTCTCAGCACCATCAAAAAGGAAAAGTAAGAAAAACAGCACAAACATTAGTTAAAACCTGATTCGAATCCAACAACCTACAGGAATAAATTTACAATGAAAGTAGATAGTATCTGCAGGGTGCAGGGGGTAGTATCTAAACTGAAATGTGGATAATTAAGAATCTAATCTCTCTTTCAATGGGCCACATCTTTTATTAACTGCTTTAATTAACGGACTATCAAAAATGAAAGATTCCTCTGATGCGATTACCTGAGTCGGCAACACTGGAGACAAAAATCTTTTAAAAATGGCTACCAATGCCTTGTTCACAAAAGACTTTATTATCTAATGATGCATACTGAAAACATACAGAAATCTGCATGGTCCACTTTACATGCAGCAGAACAATCTTCACTTTACAATAAGTGAATGTCAACTGTTTTATGCAAGAGACAACACTTTAAAGTCACATTTCTTAAAGAAAGCTTCATTTACAAAAGAAATAAAAGGTAAAGAAGCAATTACCGCTTTTAAAAAGCAGCTGCTTTGTTCAAGAGTGGAAGGTTTATGCCTGTATTGAAAGACAACATGATCACAAATAATGAAAACAATGAACAAATGAAAAACACCTTTAGCATAAAGCAGTACACTTTCAAATGACATACAAGTAGCTAAAAAATCTTTATTATGGTGTTCTCTATCTGGCCATGAAATAAGGACTTTTGGAATTGGAGCTCCGCATTTGTCGTTAGGAAATGAAAACTTCTCTAAGTATTGGCTCTATGCCATAGTGAACTGCATTTAACAAAATGTATAAAGTCTATATATAGCAAGTTGATTTTTTTTAAAGTGAAAGTAATAAACAGTACACTGAAGGCGCTCTCTCCATCAAGTGCACACTCCCCAATTTTTTTTCTTTGAATGTGATGATCAAACAGAAGTTGGAATTATGCCACAGTTGTAATGCCAGAAAACAAAAAAACAAGATCATTTATAAAAACATGCAGGGAATTCTGCTACAAAGCTATTGACCCTCATTTGTCAGTTGCTCCAGTACAATTAACATCTTAAACGTCAGTGATGTTGATGGTTTAGCTTACCTTCAGTGTACTGAAAGTTGTACGCAACCTGCTTTAAAAGAGGAGACCATCCCTGCGGGCAGGCTCAAGAAGGAATAGACCCCCTTCGGCACTGACTACACCAAGGGCATGCTGCTGTGGCCTGCACGCACACACCTAGGAAAATGCAATATAAACAGCATTTATGCTGGCCATTTTTCAGAGACCAAAATGAAGCCAAATCTGCTAAAAACCAAAATCAACCACCCAGTCTTACTGATGTTTTAAGAGATGCTTTGTTGCATTTAGTTAGGGTGAGAGAGAGGGCGCATGTGTGTGTGTTTATATATATATATTATATATATATGTTTGGGAACTGCAACCATATACGCTAGCATTGTATTTCTGTGCAGTCTTGGCAATAAAACAGTTCTACAGTGAAAAAATCTTCACGTGAGAGACAAACAGATTTACTCTAACATTTCTAAAAGAAATATCCGCCTTGGTGTTAATTCAAATATATCATTCTTCCTCAACTTTGCAGGGTAATTATTTATATGCTATATGTACATTTATAAATTGCTGTGAAATTGCATCAGTCTTTGTATATTAACTAGTCAAACCCTTTGAACATCTTCGCTGGATTTAAATTTTCTCCTGGATGAAGGCATGCTGCAGAGCCTGGTTGATACTAATCCGTTTAGCTGGGTCTAACATGAGGATCTGGTCCAACAAGTCCTTCAGCTGGTGAACCTTTTTGCGCTGATCTTCAGGGAGGCGTTGGCACCCAATTAAATCTGCCAGCAGGTCCTTTGTTGGATTAATGGTGCTCATGACAGTTACTTTTTCCTACAAAAAAGGCAACAATAAAGCCATTAAATAGTACATGGACATTCCAATTTATGGTAGTACTTCGTTATTTTAAATGGGGCGTATTACATTCAACAGCTAAATGGAGTTTCTTATTTTATGGACTGCAGAAAGCTGGATCATGCTTGGTGAAAAGTGCTAGCATTTTCATGGAAATGGAGAAAAGACTAGTAACTTTAATCGGATGCTAAGTAAACAACTTTGTATGAACCCTAGTTCAGCCGCCTTCCCACCCAGCTAAAAGCTGATTATTGCTGTGCTATGAAAATTTTTCTCTGAAGTCTTTCACAACACCCAATCACTATTCCGTGTGATCACAGCCAAGGTAAGGAGAGCTACACCTCTTAGCTATGCCTGTGAACAGCACTGTAAATGGGTGAGCATCCATCATTTGCTGCACTTACTTGAGCTTCTCTTTCCCTACTCCCCACCTTCCTCGACCACCACTAACTTAAGCCCTTCTCATGCCAAATCAACGCTGCAGAACTGAGGCTGAAAGCAAAGCTACTCAGTGCACAGACTCAACAGTTCGCCATTTAACATCAATGTACACTGCAATCATGACAGCTTTTGTCCCCCATCTTATCTTAACATAGTAGATCTTTTAGGCTAGAAGAGAAAATTGGGGTTCACCTTGGGGAAATAAAGGGAATGTACCCTCCAAATAGGAGCTTTCAGTGTATTTAGTACTGCGTGGACTGCTTTCTCTAAGCTAAATAAGGATGAATGTATTTCAACCTTCACTGCAAATCTGCAATTAGTGAATAGTTTGGGTATTCCGCTGAACCAATCCAGCTGCTATTATCTTCACGTATTTGTTCATGTGGGATTCTCTATGCTAATAAGTTTGCTGCCAATTTGAAGAATATGCTGTATATGGTTAATTATCTCTCCCAAGCTTGGTGTATGTGAATGAGTTTTAAAACAAGCCCTTCATAAAAAAGTTGCAAAATTTATTTAACAACCGTATTCACCAAATTCTAATTTAAACCTATAAAAAAGGCACGAGTAATTTCCAAACAGAACATCGCATTTTACTTAGTGTAGTTCAGACTTACCCTTTCTGTTACTTTATCTACCTCTATGTACATAAAGTTGAGATTTTGATCGAAGTGTTGATCTTTGAAGACTCCTTTTCGGATCATCTGAAAATACATAGCAAATTGAAAGTCTTAAAAAGTCCACAAGTATAAATAATGAAAGCAATAATCTCAAAGAGAAAGGCTTATTTCAACCATGTAGGCAAACTGAAAAATAAAGTGCACTTTATTTTACACAGATCTCAGAAGCTTAGGGGATATGAAATCTTCAATTGATAAAAAGGTAGCATCTTAAAATAGGCCTCTACACATTTAACGCCAGAAAACTAAGACAAGCCTACATCAAAAGCCTCACGTTACTTCCAGAAAACATCAAGGGTCATTACGTTCTATTTCTTCAGATCACTGCAGAGAGAGAGAAAAATCTACAATAAAAAATGAGATGTCTTTTTCATTTGCATCAACGATAGACTGTTGTATCCCATACTCTCAGCATGTGAGTGGAATGCATTTGTGCCCACACAAGAAGACTTCATCTTCCTCTCTTCCCACCTGCAGCCCTCTGCATATCCTCAAAGTCTTCTCTAGAGGGTGGCATAAAGGGAGCTGCAGTGGGGAGGAAAGGAAGGTGAAAAGCTGTTCTGCAAGCAGAAGTCCTCTCATGCAATGGTGAGTTCCACCCACAGACTCTAGTTACTGGGAAGTTCCACTAGAATTAAGTTTTAATAGCATATTGGCCCCTTTCAGAAAGAATATCCGCAGGCTGTAAACCAGTTTAGGGCCGGGGTGAACAAGTTGGGATGTTACAAGATTCCTACAAGATCAGGGAAAATTCTAGAATGTTATTCATCTTTACAAGCACTTTCTTTACCTTGTTTGGCATCTTTCCTTTGAGGTCCATAGCAAGTTTCAACATATGATTGTTGGTTTTCCCAGGAAACAATATTTTTCCTGTGTAAAGTTCATATAATGTACAGCCTACAGACCACATATCTATACCGTAGTCATAGATTTTGCCTATAACTGAAGGAGAACAGTTGTTAAATTAAAACCATTAATCGTACAAAATGACACACTCAAGTTAAGGTCACTCACTTTTCTAGGATCAGCCAGCCACAAAAAGAACAGAATAAATGAGTTGCAGTATCTATGATATTTCTCCCGTGCCACTCAGCTCGTAAAAATGGGTATACTATTAAAACATCATTGCCATCATATCCTTTTCTAAACTTCAAAAATCATCCAACAGTGCTGCTCCACAACAGCCTTAATTTCTTTCAGATCAAGAGTGTCAGATGGGAGGTGAAAAGAGATTGGGTGAAAAGATGGGTGAAAAAGTTTGTAGAACAGAGATTTTATGGTGTAGCAGTAGATAATACAGTACAATATACTACAGAAGTTTCCGTTGCCAATCTCATCATCTGTTATGCAGAGGGAAAAGAATGTCAGAGGCAAGAGTGTGGAAGGAACAAAGAACAAAGTGGCTTAGGCAAGGAGATGGGGAGATAGTAACAACCAAGTGAAAGGAAAATGGGGAAGAAGCAGCTCAGGAACCTTGGAAAAATATGAGTGGCAAAAGACATTGGTGGAGGGAGGAGGAGACCCAGTAAGGGAGGACTTGATAAACCAAAAGCCAAAGAAACTTGTAGATGGAGTTTGTTCTCCTTCTCATACTAGCCTGCCATACACCCATGCTAGTTGGTTGATTGATTGATAACTATTAAAATCTAAGACCGCATCAAGAAATTTTGTCAGGTATAAAATTCAATTTTTGCGGTCCTTCTTCATAAATGTGCAAGTTAAAATCAACATTAACAGCAGAATTAGAATGTAAGCAAGAATATCTCAGAGTAGATTAACTTACTAATTTCAGGAGCACGATAAAATCGGCTGACAAGATACGGTGTGATGTCATTATCCGCAACATGTGAAGCCGACCCAAAATCGCAAAGTTTTAGAATAGTTTTAGATTCATTCACCTTAAAAAAAGCAACAAGAATTGTACTTAATGGAGAAAGTAGCAAATGACACTGATTGTGCAAACTAACCACCAACCTTTAAGAAGTTCAGCATATGTATTTAGCACATAATATTGATTTTGTTTAAAAACAGGAGAGTTCAAAAGCAAGGTGAATCTGAATACTGTGTGCTGGGAACCAATGGAAAGTGCTGTGACTTCATGCTCTGCTATGGGCTTTCTAGAAGCATCTGATTGGGTCGCTGTAAGCAACAGGATGCTGTGACTAAATAGCCCCATGGTCTGATCCAGCTTTATTTTGTTCTTGGCATCTTTTAAAAATTATAAATGTAAAAAAAAACTGTCTGAAAGAATGTGTAACTTCTAGAGATGCCCTATTTTAAAAGGAATTTTAAAAGGTAAAGGGACCCCTGACCATTAGGTCCAGTATTACTCTGCAGTTAATACTGACATCTGTCGAGAAAAACTGGAATTTATTCACCTGAGCGTCATGAAGAAGAAACATGTGAAATGAATTTGTACTTCACCTCACAGACAAGAGTTTGCACTTGAATTATTTTGCCCAGCATCCAATCTATGTTTTGTGGTTGTCAACAGCAATCTATTCCAATAAAGATTCTGTATCAGGGATAGGCAACCCAAGGCCCGGGGGCCGAATGCAGCCCAATCGCCTTCTCAATCCGGCCCACGGACGGTCCGGGAATCAGCGTGTTTTTACATGAGTAGAATGTATCCTTTTATTTAAAATGCATCTCTGGGTTATTTGTGGGGCCTGCCTGGTGTTTTTACATGAGTAGAATGTGTGCTTTTATTTAAAGTGCATCTCTGGGTTATTTGTGAGGCATAGGAATTCGTTCATTTCCCCCCCCCCCAAAAAAAAGAATACAGTCTGGCCCACCACATGGTCTGAGGGACGGTGGACCGGCCCACAGCTGAAAAAGGTTGCTGACCCCTGTTCTATATAGCTAACTTCCCAGCAGCCTATACCCAAATGTTTTCAAAAATTGTTCTGTACAATGTTTGCACAGAGTGGGTTACTGTCCTTATTCCATGCATCCTTGTAACTGTATGCACGACTAAAATGGTTCCTTCTTATGCAAAAGAACTGCTGGAACTGTCAGGGGGTTGGAGTTAAGTGTGCCTACTGATACAAAGGCAGTTATGCCAGTGATGCATTTTCTGTGGAATGCTAATTTATCATGTAGGTGCACAAGTAGGTTATGAGAATAATTCCAAATTATACATTAAAATGCTAGCTAGTGTATTACAATTAGCACTGACCAAATATTAGAATTCCAATGTTGCCAGGAAACTACTGAAACTTAAAATGACAAGTAGACTGCTCCTACAATAATAATAACAATAATATTATTTATACCCCGCCCATTTTCTACTGTGAAGGCTGCTTAAGAGAGTGGTTGCGGCAGCAGCAAGGAATCTCTCTGTGTAATGCGAGCAATCCATATGGTGAGAGAGCTCTATATGTTACAGCTGACCTAGGCAGGGGAATCCACTCCACAGGGATGGTTCACCATAAAGACCAGTCCTAAGCTACAGCACATCTTTTTTTTTGGAATGCAAGCTTGATTAAATTTGCTATTATTTGTTATATGGGTTGGATCTTATTCATAGAAATTGCTTCTTCCCGGACTTTGTGGATTCCCCTCTTCTCCCCAGGGAAACAGTCGAGAGCCAGTCCACAGGACCTCCTTGGGGGAGCATTTGTGGGGCACCAGGGGAGGTAGCCATGATCAGGCAGTTGGGGAGAAATCAACCAGTCACTGATATTTTTCAGCATAAAATCCATTAGAGAAAGAGAGAGAGAGAGAGAGAGAGAGAGAGAGAGAGAATCAAATCTCATAGAAACTGACACAATGTAAATAGGGTATTGTATTTTCTTTTCCCAAAGCTATCTGCAGGGTTGTAACAAAATATTACTTACTAAAATATTGTCTGGTTTGATATCAGCATGCAAGATGTTGCATCTTTTAAGAAGTTTTAATGCTAGGAACAGCTGCTGACTATATGATCGTACTGCCTTTATATGGAGGCCAACATCTTTTCCATACTTCTTCAGCACCTCTCGTAAATTCATACTAAATTGAAAAGAGACACACCACAGATGGGGATAGTAGAAGGTGGAAGAAACATAATGTCAAACACATTAAAAATAGAAATACATAGTAATTCAATGTACAGGAAGTTTATAGAAGTCAATCTGTAATAACATTGTTTAAACAACATTAACTTTATTTATTATTTATAAAACTATTTTTTATAACACTGTATCATATAAATATATCACAGATAACAATATAAATCTTAAAAGATATTTTATACCCCACCATTTCAGCCCATAAATTACTTGCAACGGACCACCGAGAAGGGTGTACTGTACTTAGCGATATCATTTGTCTGAAAATCTATTAGCTGAACATGAAATGGCAGATTGCAAGTTGCGTCTATATAAATCATTATGCACATGGAACAACTCATATGTGTGCAGTGGAACTTCTCACTCCTCCTTCCTCTCCCCTTGCAAACCCCCAGATCTGCTCCGGAGGGATCCCCAACTCTTCAGAGCAGATTTGGGGGTTGTGAGGAAGGGAAAGGAAGAGGGGGATACTCGTGGAAGTTGTTCCAGGCATGCAATGATTTAGTTGCAAATAACTCTGAGAAAACTTACTTGCATTTATAACTGAATAGAGCTATTTCTTAGCAACTTCAGAGATTGATTTTCTAACACACACATGAAGTAACAGGACAGAACCTTGATTTCCAGAACAGAAACGACCCACCCTACATGAAAAGAATGCTTCTGTTTTGGCTACAGAATTAAGATATTGCTAACGTGTTCCACCTTCTATCAGAAAACACTACCACTACTTTTAACTCTCCCAATTCCATGTACACATGGAATTAAAAATAACCCGTGTGTGTATAAACAATTTTTTAGCTTATGTTTTAATGAATAGATTGGCAGTTTGCATTTCTTAGTACAGAAAGTATTGATCTGATGTGTAGAAATATTTCCTGTTCTGCTTCTTAGATCAAGAAGTTTCAAGAAGCTTCTCTGTTGAAAGGTTTCTGTTGTTTGGGTTATACTTTCTGGGAAGCTGAATACAGCAAGTTTAAACTGGTTCTGTTCTTCTTTCTGTCAAGGTCATGCTGACTATTATAGTCAGGCCAGGAGCAGCCTGGGTTACCCAATTTCTCTTTCTGTCTCTTTGTTATGTTTCTGTATGCTATAGTGTTAAGGTTTAGTCTTATTATAAATACTTGTAAATTTTCTTGTAAGCGCTGCAACTGGATTTTTACGGACTGTGCCAATCCTGAATGTATTGGATTTGTGACCATTATGCTCATTTGCCTTCAGTAGCAAGTCAAGCTCTGCTGGATGAAGTACAATTGCCTCTGGTCCATTTTCTGGGAACTCTGCTACGTGTTTAAGTTTTTTCCTCCCCAGAAGAAGCTGGGGCGACATAAATATTGTTCTGTGGCTTTCTAATTTTAATGCCAGGATAATTCTATAGTTTCAGAACCTCATCTCGACACCAGTCTGCTTTAATAGTCACCGTCTCTGATGGAACGAATTGCAACTTGACGTGTCAGGTCATTCTGCTTATTTATTTTTCAAATATCCTATTCCAGAATACCCTGTTATATGCTGAGGAAGAACTACTTCTGAAACTTTCAAACAATGTTTAGTTTAAGGAGATGAACAGGGCAATAAGATAAATAGTCTAAACAGCATTATTTTAAACCTTACCTGAGTGGTTCAAATACTAAACAAAGGTGCTGCTTGTGATAAAAATGCCGAAACAATCGCAGGCAATGGAACTTGTCATCAGGATCTGCATCATTGAGTTTTTTCAAGAATTCCAATTCTTTTAAACCAGTTTTTTGCCTGAAAATAAATCCATTTATTATAATACACATCACACAAACACCATTTAAAATGCAGAGGTTTAAATTATATAAAGAAATACATAAAGAAGCAACAGTAACAATATTACAACTGCAAGGATCAATGCAATCTGAACTTAAGGGTTGCCACTACCAGAAGACATATAATGCTCTCTGGATATAAGGATAAGAGCAGAAGGACCTTATCTGATATGAGAAACTTCTGATTTGCAACTGTGACTGAATGCATGCAAGACTGAAGCTTACAAAGATTAGGCAAGAAGATAGAGAGCATCCTATTATGGGAACTTTGGGGAAGGAGGAGGTAATACGGGCTATTATAATCCCTAGAACAGGCATTGGCAAACTTGGTCCTCCAGATGTTTTGGGACTACAATTCCCATCATCCCTGACTGCTGGTCCTGTTAGCTAGGGATCATGGGAGTTGTAGGCCAAAAACATCTGGAGGGCCGAGTTTGCCTATGCCTGCCCTAGAATATTGTTCTTCAATCTAGGTCCCCAGACATTGCTGGACTACAACATCCATCCCCCCAGCCACCTTAGGCAATGGCCAAGGATGATGGGAGTTGTAGTCCAACATCTGGGAACCCAAGTGAAGAACACAGTCCTAGAAAGGGAATAGGGTGGAACTTAAAGCAAGCGCTCTGGTTGATAGCCCAGAAAGTGAGTAAACAGAAAACTGGAAGCACAGTTGCCCTGGTATGCATCAGTCTGGCATAATTTCTGCCTTCCTAGGGTCAATTTGTTCATCTACCCAACTCTTTCAGAATTAGGAAGTCCCCATGAGGCTTCTTTCAGGTATCATAGAAACGTACAGGTATGGTGGGGAAATATACAGCACTTGAATTTTGCAGACATCAAAATGTTATGGTTAATTCAGTGGGACAGCTTAAATGTCTCTCCAAATCTGCTCCAGAGGGTTGGAGTAGTTTTTGAAGAACAAAGGAGGTGGCATGGGGGCTGGAGAAAGGAGTGGAGGGAGATTGTCAAGTATCACCTCCATTTCTGTTCTGCAGACAGAAGGCTTCACTAGATCAATAAACCGTCTTCCAGCAGATGAACACCAACTCTTTACAGTTAGTCGCTCAACTACTGAAAACCAGCAGCTACAGGTTAGTAGTTTACGAATAACAGGATTCTATATATTTACAAAACATGCTACATAACAGTCCTCCTGAATATTGTGCAAATCTTCAGTTGCTGCTCATGCATCTCTGCAAAACTTGTCCACTACTGTTTTAGTTCATTTTATCTTGAGATGTAATTTTTTTTACTTACATAAGCTCATTGTTCCTAATGATTTTGACAGCCACTTCTTGGTTTGCTCTTGCCATATCTCTGGCCCTCACCACATTACTGAAAACTCCTTGGCCAGTATACCCATATACATTGTAGCGTTTATCTAGAACTTCACCTATGTTAACACCTGAGGGGGAAAAAAGGTTGTTAAATACATTTTCAGCACCAATCAATCAATCAATCATTCAGGATTTACCTGTACAGAAATGCATATAGGGTGCAGTCATAATAGCAATTTCCATTAAAGGTCACTGCCTGCTTTAACAGAACTCCTCTGTCTTTGTTCTGGATAGTAGTAGTAGTAATACTGCCTTTATTGTCAATGTACAACCTGTGTACAATGAAATTAACCGAGCCTCCCCCCCAAACACTCAATCTCATTGCACTCTGTGTGC
Source organism: Darevskia mixta (assembly GCA_034641385.1). Taxonomy (NCBI): domain Eukaryota; kingdom Metazoa; phylum Chordata; class Lepidosauria; order Squamata; family Lacertidae; genus Darevskia; species Darevskia mixta. The sequence continues at coordinate 25,755,294 of JAWWNH010000011.1, forward strand.
TTGTCGCACAACACACCAACCCCTAAAGTCAGTTGCACTATATTATTTTCCGTTCAGCAGACTAACAGCCCATGGATAGAAACGGTTTTTTAGCCTGTTGGTACGACTGATTATACTTCTATATCTCCTGCCCGAGAGTAGAAGATTAAAGAGGTGCTGGCCAGGGTGTGAATCGTCCCTGAGAATTTTCCCCGCTCTCCTAAGGCAACAATTCCTTGCAATGTCATCTAGCGGGCTCAGGGGACAGCCCATGATATCATGTGCTGTGTTCACCACCCTCTGTAAAGACTTTCTGTCCGTGGCTGTCAAGCCAACGTACCACACTGTGATACAATATGAGAGGACACTTTCTATTGTGGACCAGTAGAAGGAGGTCATCAATTGTTGTTTAACATTGTTCTTTCGCAAGACCCTGAGGAAATGGAGTCTCTGTTGGGCCTTCCTAACCACCTGAGTTATATTGTTTTTCCAAGTGAGATCTTCACTAAGGTAGACTCCCAGGAATTTAAATTCTGAGATTTTCAATGAGCAGCCAACACAGAATCCCTGAAGTACTATGAGAGTTTAAAGAACATGAGGATTTAGCAAGGTAACTCTTTAAAGGAGAACAAAGGAAGATACTATATAAAGGCAGATTTGCAAACTACAACATGCCTGTTCGAACTCAATTGTCTAAGGGCAATGTGCCACTGCATACCAGCTGCAGAAAATCACAAGTGGGGAGAATGCTGTTGCACTAAAATTCTGCTTGTGGGTTTCCCATTAGGCATCTGGCCAGTCAATGTGAGAACAGGATGCTGAAGTCTGTGGGTCTTCGGTTCAATCCTGCAGGGCATTTCTTATGCTCTTTAAAGAACATTTGTGCAAAATACCCAAACACCATTTTGAATATGTAAGAGTGTGAATGGTCTCCATCTTCTGTGTGAACCATTGCCAGCAATTCCTTGTCACAGCAGGGAAGAACTGGAAGGTTCACACTCCATTCACACTTATTTTTACACAAATGTGTCCTGTTCTTTCCCAATGCAAAGGGGGTGAATGGTGAAAACCAAACTAGGGTGCCTATTGGCACCAGACTAAAGCTGGCTTTCTGGCCAATTAGTTCCAACTTCTCAAGTTCTCTATGCCTCACCCAAATCAAGTACCAAGACGTTTATTTTCAGGGGTTTTGAACAATATTAACTTGTTTTCCCACATGAGAAAACTAAGAGAGAACCAATTTTCCTGTGGATTTTTTGTATTTGTTTAAGCAATATTGCTGAAGGAGATTCAGTGAAGTGTTTGCATTCTGAGTCCAGTTTGGCAAATAAAGCTGGAACTGTTTTCTGTACTTATTTTCCGAGCCATTGTTCTGGTTTCCATTGAATGGCGAATGTTGATGGTTGCTTCCAGAGAAAAACTTTGATGTTCTAAATGTGGGAGATAGCCCTGCGACATTAAAATGTCATTCTGCTGGCCTTTAAACAGGATTCCTTTCATCTGCAGTTGTGCTCAGTTGCTAATTGTCAGGGACATGCCCTCCCCTGCCAGTCCGGCACTGAGTGGGTACCAGCAGCCTCAGCCTCTGTTGACTGACACGTCTCCCAGTGAGTGTGCCAGCTCCTCCTTGGGGGAGGAGGAATTACCAGGGAGGAGCCAAGTGGGAAGGAGTCTCCAGGATGATGCAGAGAGACCTGGCACCGCTCAGCAGACCCATTCCGAGGGGGAGACACCGTTTCCAGCGCCTGCTTTACACAGAAGGGTCAGAGGAGAAAGGAGGCGGCACTTTAGGGTGCTGAGACTCTGGTGTTGGCGCCGCAGCAGAAGGGGGGAACTTCCGGATTCTGCTAGCGACTAGATGGTCATGTTTTAGGATAGCTCCGCATTGTACATACTTTGCACAATAAAATAGTTGAAAGACAAGACGGACTTGGTCTTTACTCATGAGTAACTGTTAGCGAACCTGACACTAATATATATGAGATGTACCAATCATACTTACGATAATACCCCTCTGCATCTGTCCAGTTATCCCTGAGATTGGGGTTTTCTTTGAAGTCTTTTCCAATGCCAGCAGCCCTAAGGCGTGCACTCTGAAATAAAGTAAATCTCATTTAGCTTTTCCCTTCATATTCGCCTATGAAACTACTAGAACTGTTTCAATTTATCTATTTACTGGTTGCCCAATTACATAGTTCCCTAGAGAGCTCACAAAAAGTCTTTAGAAGGCCCAATATCAAAGGTCAAAGACACTCTGTACTTCAAAGAACATACAAAACATCAATGCTAGGCATGTCTCATTAAAGCTGATGAGTGTTTATCTTACTATTTGGGCTATTTGAATTCTGCTGAGTAATTCTGGAATTATCCCTACTGCAACTGCAACAATGAAAATGGTCAAATAATCACTTTCTAGAGTTAATGGTTTAAATGATTCCGGGCGAAACCCAACATTGAATGAGGAGACCTTCATTCACACAATGGGAGTTCCCTTCCTCTCCCTCCTCTTAAATCCGCTTTGGGGGTATTAACCTCTACGTACATAGTGGGCTGCAGCGGGGAGGAAAGGAAGACAAACTTCAGTTGTGGAGATGGAAGTCCATTCTGCTCACTCACAGACACCATTGGATAAAACAACTGGGAATTAATCCAGTGGTCTTTTAGAAGTTTTTATATATGTTCTTTACCAAATCAGAGCAGCAATTCAAAAAGCTTTTATTCAAAAATTACCTACATCAAAATATGCAGCAAACATATCGTCTGATTCTGTGAACATGTCAGGAGCTGTAATTTTCTTCTGAGACGAACCTTAAAAGAATTCACATTCATGAAAGCAATGAGAAAGAATACAAGATAGCCTTAACACTTCTACAGATCATTCCATTAATATCCTGCTCTCAGAATCTTCTGGACTGAAGAGCAACTTGCAACACAATTAAAATATAGTCAGCCCTCTGTTTATGTGTGTTCAATGTGTGTGTGACCGGGTATACGCACAGAACCCAGAAGTGACCTGGAAACATTGTAAAGATGTCACTGAAATGTCACTAAAATGGCAGAACAGGGGTGGGGCAGGGTATTTGCTGGCTTTTTCAATTATACACGATTTCACCAATGTGTGCGGTACCTCAGAATGTAACCCCTGTGTAAACAGGGAGCTGTCTAAAACTGAGGGGACTGTGCCTGCCTCCCAGAGTTCTTTGCTCTCCTGCCTCTGTCAAGTGAAGAGGGATACTACCCACCCCATTTGGTTCATCAACTGCCTTAAATTAAAACAATCCCAACTATACCACTTGCAGTGCAAGCAAAAAGCAGAGTAAAACCCTAAGTATCTAAAGATCTGGAATAAGGTTTTCACCTGGGTAATACAAAGACATAAAACTTAGCAGCAGATAAACCTTCAGATTTCCAAAGTTAGGGTGTCACCACAAGGACGTCCTGTCTCTGATCACCACCTGCCTCATCTCTGATGGCAACAGGACCCAGAGAGGGACCTAAAGCAGATTGTAATACACTGTGTGTGTGTGTGTGTTTGCGGAAGAAGGTGGTCCCTTAAAGTATCTAGTTGCCAAGCCAATATTGACAAGATAGGGTTCTTTCCCCCTGTTCCAGTCAGTAATCTAGTCACAGTAATCCCACCCACAATTGTGCAAGCTTAAAACCCCTGCGTTGGATCCAGTTTCATGACCTCTAACTAAAGTCCTATCAATTTTGATGGGTCTACTCTAAGCATGTCTAAGTCTGGGTCCAACCACTTATATTTTATTGGGTATGTAAAAGAAAGCCATATTACATTGCAATGAAAACTGCACAAAAATGTTTTTGAATTGTGACTGTGTGTTCATTCAGCCTGATAAAGTGAGAGGCATATCCTTGTTTTCTGGTGACTCAGCATGCCAAGTCCTGAAGTGACCCCAGGCATAATTTAACTTAGCTTTCTACAAGTGAGAAAACTTGTACAATATTTCATAATATTCTAAAATTAAGGAGACAGTCTCTTACTCATGGCTGCCATGTCGAATGTATCTCACTTTTGATTTTAGTTGTTGCAGATCTTCTTTCAGAACACATTTCACAGGAATTTGATTCTTACCATTATTTTGCTCAACAGCCATGAGGTTGTGCTTAGCCTTCACTGAGGCTTCAAAAGTGTCCACATTTTCCCGTTCATACTCTTTAACATCAGCAGCTACCCGCTCTAGAATGTCATCAGGTGAGTTTGAGCGACTGCGAGTGCTGCTCTGAGGACTGCTTGGTTCAGATGGCATAGACATGTTGCTATCTTCAGTTAGGTACTTGTATTTCTGCAAAGAGAAATCTTCCATTACTTAAGCCACTGAAAAAATGTACATTTTGTGGTGATATAAACCAAAGAAATATTTTTGCTTTATTCCAGCACCGTGGAAGCAGGCCTTTCCCATACACTTCATTTTATTGCAGACCTCTACTGCATTATGGATAGCGCAGTTGGTAGAGCATGAGACTCTTAATCTCAGAGTCATGAGTTCCAAGTCCCATGTTTGGCAAAAGATTCCTGCATTGCAGGGGGTTGGACTAGATGACCCCTGTGGTGCCTTCCAACCCCACAGTTCTATTATTATTTGATCTCAGATTTTTTTCTAAGGGTCCTTGAAGAGAGCAGGAAAGGCTTTCTTGGGCAGACAGACCTACTAAGGCAACACTGGATCCAACTCTTCATTTCTAAGCCAAAGGAAACATAATAGATATGTCTGTGGGTGTTTGCCCAGGGTTACTAGGGTGCTACCACATACACCAGTTAGAGCATGCCACTTAGCATGCTGCAGAATGTGATGACTTGGCATTTATTGTGTGCACTCTTTGTTCAATGCACTCTTTTCCCTTTGCAGTACCTAGACATGAGGGAATTTGTGGCAGCTAATTATAACAGAAAGCTGAATGGATAGTCCTTGCAACTATGGCTACTTGAATGCCTGACCACACTCTATGGAAACAGTATGGACGATCAGCTTTCACACTTAATTTAAAATTGCAGTCTGGTTTGGAGGGGTGGTAGTACAGAACTATCACATACCTGAACAATTTGTTGCCTCTGTAATCTTCTCTGCTCTATCAAAGCTTCCTCATCTTCTTCTTCAACGTCAAAGTCTTCAAGGCTATTAAAAATGATTGACATATACTTTAGTCCACTTATTGATGCAAGAATTTATACTCAAATACCCCGAAAACAATACTCAAAGACTTGGATCCTAAAATGTTAATTTAAATAACTTCACATTACAGATTGACAGGAAAAAACCCAAAGTTTTATTATAATTGACCATTATTTATAAGCATTATAAGTATTAGATATTAGCTGTTGTAATTCATTCAAACTAATTTAATATACTATGGAGGGGTTATTATGGTTAATGGTTGTATTTTGTTATTTGACCGATATTGCTCTGTTATATTTATGTTCTCCTTGTAGTGTACTTGACTGCATTTGGTGCTATTGATGGGTATTAACAGTCCTAGAATAAATGTACATAAATATTAAGATATGGGGGAAATTTTGACTATTGAGATTTTTGCATAAACATTGTACCAGTCCCTTTTCATATATGAGCCACAGATTAACCAATCTATTTGCCTTTATTATAATTATGGATGACAAGTAAGTATAATAACAGGCATATATTCACATACACTTTTTTTAAGTCTTCATTTTTGTGGAGATTAAGTATGTGCATTTTTACTTCACTGTACCCAATTATCATCTGGCCAAAAACACATATACAAACATATATGGTTGAGACTGGGAATACATATTTGTATTGGATCCTATCCAACAGTGTGACTTGGCAAGGCCTCCATGAGCAGAACAGGGAGGGAAACATTTTTTTGGCTCATTTCCCATCATCACTGCAACCCCCCCCCCCATGGCAACACTAAAATGCTCTACAGCAGATTTAGGGAGACTGTAAGGAACTATGGGGAGAGAAGTTGCTGAAAATGGGCCTTACTATCAACTGGGTAGAACTGTTGGATACAACCTACAAACCTGATTGCTTATAACTAAAGGTTCCTTTAGCACAGCCTCAGTCAATATGAGATCAAATATTAATCAACTGACAATCATTCCCAAGGTGTCCTAATATCTGACATTGGAGCCCTATCAAACTGAACAGAATGACAGAAGATTAGTAACAAGTTCACTAGGTATGGGTCAGCATTTAGCTAATAAGTTAAAATAAGAAGAAGAATGTGGTGCATTAGGTAGAGGATCAACTAGCTACAGCACTGAACTCACTATTAATATTCAAGATTGTCCTCTATGTTGAAAATACTTTTAAGAAAAAGAAGACATTTCATCTATCTACACACAGAAAGATTTGGTAGAAGATCACAATATGAAACATTAAAATTCAGCTCTTACTTTTCATCTGATGAGGATTCTTGCTCAACCTTCATCCCTTCAGAAAGGCTTCCTTTAAATTTGTCTTCTATTTTGCTCCTACTCCTCCGCCTATGGCCACCCCGTGACCTAGACCTCCTCCTAAGACGAGATCGACTCCGTCGACCCCTATCCCTGAAAATGTGGAATTAAAAGGGGGAAAAAATCAATGTGACAAAGTATCTCTTATATTTATATACTTGCTTGAAGCATTTTAAGGTTCAAATCTGTTCCATTCAAAAGCAAAAAAAATTACTTAGGACGAGGCAAGGTTTGTTCTTCACTTCCTCTCATGTTAAGACATTAACAAACCTTGCATGTTGGTTTGGAATTCAAAGTTAGGCCAGCACTGGTTTCCTCTCTGGTCAGCAGAAGGAGCAGGGCGGCCACAATTTGAGTAGCATGCTGCTAGATGAAGCATAGGAGTGTTAGGGAATTGGCAAAATGTATAGGGCTGTGTCCTACAGAGTTGCCCCATTAGTGCAAGGACTTCTGCCTCTGCAATTTGACATCCTCTTCCCTCAAGCCCCCACTCAAATATGTTCTGGGGGTTCCCTTACCTCTCCCAAGCCGAGGAAGTACCACTGAGCAGGCAGAAGTCCTTGTGCTAACAGAACAACTTTGTTGATTACAACCCATAATGGTGGTGGTGGGGCATTTTTTTTTTTTTTAAAGAACCATTCTCGCTTAATGTACACAAGATTAATTTCTACTTACGGTACTTATTTTTACAGTATAGTAGAATATATACCTTCTCCGAGGAGATCTACTCCTCCTTCTGGGAGACCGGCTACGTCGAAGAACTGAGCGAGATCTTCGTCGAATAGGAGACCTGGATCTTCTTCTGGATGGGGACCACCTTGGTGGGCTGACATCTTTTGATCGCTCACGTCTAGAGAGGATATCATCCCTAGTTCGTGTTCTTGAAGTTAGAAGAAATATTGTAAAAATATATACAAAAATAGGCCCGATTCGCTTTAAAAAACCATTTTGAAACTCACTGTAAAGTTGTCTTTATAGCATTTCATAGACTGAACTCAGTAGAAATTTATGTAAGCAAGAACGACATAAAAGGTCCTCCTATGATAAAAGCATATATAGACAATACCCTCCTCATGTTACATACTATAGGAAAACTACTGAAATGTTAGCAAATCAAGTTTCATATTCACACCAAATCCTCATGTGATCCTTTTATTGCCTGCAACAGTCTGCCTTTCCAAACATACCTATGCTAGTTATTTGTAGCATACAGAAAGCCTGAAAAATACCCCTTACAAGTTACAAAGTGTTCTCTGCTTTGACGTTTCCACCTCCCAAGAAACAATATCAGTGGCTACCGCAGCGTACTGTTTTATTATTAAACACTTCAAACCTCAAAAGTTATTACTGGTATTATGCTATTATTTTTATATTTTGTTAAATAAATCAAAGTTCTTCCACAAATTTCTATAACACATACAAGGGGAAATTGGATCCAGCTGGCTGAGTAGACCCAGAATTGGCCCACCCTCTATTGGCCACTTTTACCGGTGGGCAGAACCACCTACTTGTCAATTATGTGACATCATATGGCACCAGGTCATTCAAGTTTATTTGCCACAGCTGGAAAGAAAGAATCGGGAGCTCACTTATAGTGCCCTCCCATTTCTTCCTTTCCAAATTGGCATCTCAGTTTCACCAGTTCAGCACCTCTCATGTGTTAGGGGATGGACAGGTGGGCACATTTAAAAAAATTTAAAACCACTTGATCCTTAATTTTCTTCATTAATATTACCTTGGAGAAGAAAAACGCCTCCTTTCTGATTCTCTTCTTTTTCTTTCTACAGATCTACTCTTTGCTCTCCTAGGAGACAGATTTCGAGAGGGCGATTTACTCTGCTTAGATCTGCGATCATTAAGGAGAGGTGATCTGCTGCGTCTTGGCTTATCTCGTGGTTTCGGAGACAAACTTCTTCCTTTAGGGCTGCGGCCAGGTCTTCTACCAGGAGACCTGTTTTCTTTCCCTGATGATGCATCTTTAGAAGGAGATTTGGTGGGCTTCTTCTCTTTTTCAGCCTCCAATCTCCTGGATTTTCGATCTTTAGACCTTGATCGTCTGTCTTTGGATTTGCTTCTTTGTTCTACTGGAGATTTAGATTTTTTGCCACGATCTCTGTTTTTACTTTCATTAACAGCTGGAGATTTTTTATGATCTCTAGACTTAATCTTATCTTCTGCTTTAGTCTTATCTTCTGGAGACTTTGACTTCCTATTTTTCTCCTGAGAGCGCCTTCTAAGAGTTGGAGACTTTGACTTTCCTACTTGGTCTTGAGACTTTATTTTTTTAGATGGGCTTTTTGATTTTCTCCTCTCTTTTGATTTACTTCTTGTTGTTTTCTCTTTTATTCCATCAACTCCTGACTTGCTTTTCTTTTTATCAGATCTGTGCCGAGTCCGTTCTTTTGATCTGCTCTTACTCCGTTTCTTTGAACTTGTTTTGTCTACAATCTCTGGTTTCCCTTTAACATTTGATGACTTAGTTGCAGATCTAGTCCCATTTCTCACCTTATCATTGATTTCTCCCTCCTCTTCAGAACCTGACTCATAACCTTGCAATATTAATCCCATCCCAGACTGAACTTTTCCTTCCATTAGCTCATTTTCAAGTTCAGCTTTAAGCAATGCTCTTTGTTTCTCTAAGTCTTCTAAAGGAGCTAAGAAATCAATTTTAGTTCTTTTTGCTGGACCATCTTCTCTATCAGAGGCATCAGTAATCTCCTTTCGTTTATGTTTCTTATGTTTGTGCCTATGTTTATGTTTTTTGTCCTTATCTTCTTCTGAAGAATGTTTATGTTTCTTATGTTTACCTCGATGTTTGTGTTTCTTTTTTTTATGCCGGCTGTGTTTAACTTGTGGCTGCTCTCCTTCTGAAATATCCCCATTTTCTTCATTTGCACTTCTCTCAGAAATATCAGCATCATCAATTCTGTAAATATATTTAAATAGAATAAATCAGAGATCAAATGAAATATTATGGTTTGCAGCTAGAGATCTGACCAAATTTTATGAGATTTTTCCTTTCCCCCTCAGTCTTGTTACACAGCTTACCCCACATAGGACAGTCTCCCAATCCTTAGGAAAGTCTTTGGAGGGGGATACTTTAGGGGGGCAGCTAGGCAGACAAGAGAGCAAGAAATCTGCCCCATAACTGTTTAGAGAACTCTTAACCTGCATTCAAGCAAAATATATCAGAAGCATGTCTGTGTCTGTAACCATCAAGGATCCCTCCTAAAAGGAAATTGTAATTACCCAATAACAACACAGCACAAATACACTAGTGCAGAAAAATAAGATGGCAAAATCACTACCTAGGCATATTCATTTTTACTTCTACTTGTGAATTAGTTCAACCACACAGTTACACTTAAGATGCCAGTCAAAGTATACTTTTATACATTGATCCATTATTGCCCCATTTATTTTCAGATTTACTTTGGGGCACATTTAGTTTTAACAGCCATGTTCATCACCCTTGCTAAAGAAAGGACATTTTTTTTCAATAACTAGAAAAAGAAATTACAGACCATTTATTAAAGCTATTCTTCTATGGTTCCTGATAAGCTAATCTATAATGAACCAATCAAGATAATATTTTTATTCAAACAAATAGAGCATAAGGGACCAAGCACAAAACATGTTCAATTGCACAACTAAGAAGTAGAATTAGAGTTTAGATGAAAGAATATAAGAACTAAATATAATTAAATAACAAGCATCACTAAAATTCATATACTGTTCATACATAAGATGCTCAAATACCAATGTATAAATACTATACCAAGATTTGCCAACCCAGTGCCCATGACGGCCCTCCTTGGCACACCTGGCATGGGTCCCAGACTCAATTTCATTTTTAAAAAAGCAAATCTCTAACCCTCCTAGGAAGAAGGTTAGGAAGAAAAATGCACAGGTACCCTTATAGGCAATTTCTGTGAAATGAGCTAGCCTAGCTGCTCCTACCTGTTAAGTGTTTTTAGCCAAGGAGTAAAATTAGAGGTGTGCCTATTATTGCTAAGTGGTTGTTTGGACACCAGGCTACAGGAATCCCTGGGGTCCTAAAGAGCACCTGCTTCCCCCCCCCTCCATGCATTTTCCAGCTTTATTTTTTTCTTGTCCCCAGAAGATGTCATTTACCCTTCCTTTCTGCCTCACAACCAGGATGCATCTTGCCTGTGGTAGGTTTGTATTAGATCTGGGAGTTATTTCCTGCAAATACTACTGTATAAGTATGGGTGTGTGTTACAGAATTCTCCCTCCCTTCCAAAGGCAAATGTTAAAAATTTGCAAAAGAGGGGGAGACATGTCTTCTTCTTGTGTTCAGAGGATAAAGACTAGGCACTAAGATTTCACTGTAACGTTAACTGACTGTATAATGGTAAAAGTCTATTCAAAAGTACGTCTCTTTGTTTCTAATGGGGCTTACTCCCAGGTAAGTGGGTACAGGATGACAACCTAGGCTTTGATTTACAGTTGGAATGGGTGAAAGCAGGATTCTTGTGCCTTTTAACATCTGTATCTCCACAATCAAGACCAGCAGGACATAGCTGATTTCCCACAGCATGAGTGAAGTTCTTGGGGTGGAGGGAGCTGCAATAACTTTTCTCTTTCTAATTTTGTGTTGTGCCATGCCCTCCCAGCAGCCATGTTGCATTATGCTATGCCCTCTCTATGGCAGCCATTTTGCGACCTGCACCCACAGCACTCTCTCAAAATTTGAAATGTGGTCATTGATCCAAAAAGGCTGTTGTACTAGGTATCAGACTAAATTGCTTCAGAATTTTACAGATCAAATTAACATATTGACTCTGCTTAGAACACAATAAAAAATGAGATACGTGTGGGGTTATTGCCAACACCAGTCATAACTAATGTGAGTATCTTAAGTCCGCTGACTTCAATGGGTCTACTCTGAATATGACTAGTTGGATACAATCCATTGTCTCCAAAAGATAAAACCAGAACTGTGAGTAAAACACACTGTCATGAATGTAATATCCCTGAGCATGATACCAAGCATAGATCCAGGAATCTGTTGCCAACCTACTATTCACAAGGAACAAAAGATGAAAATATCTGTGTGAAGTTATGGATTGTGCAATTACTATGTGCCTTATGGCCAATAAGTGTATTTAAACAAAATGAAAATTAGAGTATTGTATTCCCCTTGTTATTTTTCTTAGTTTAAGATGTAGGAAATAATTGTGTGTCAATCACTTTGGAAAACAATCTAGCGACTTCCATTACTTCAGTGATTTTTAGATAACTGGGAGGAAAGCCAGCATAGTACTGTGGCATAAAGGTAGTTGAATACATCACCACCTTCACTACTGTACCTTTCAATAAGGTATATTTATGCCCTCAACATAACTGAAGTTGTAGACAGTGAATAAAGAGTTCCCCCTCCCATGGACTGCTGACATAAACGGGCAATCTGACCTTGTCCATATGCTTATCACTTGCGAAAACAGTGAAGAAAAAGAAAACAAGTTCTAGCAAGAAAACAAGTTTTATTCTTATGCCATAATGTAAAACCTTCTCAAAGAATTTGTGTTTCATCCTGTAACTGGTGTTGATTTTTACCAAATCATCTGCAGCATGAAGCTAGCTCTGACGCATGAAAGTTGTAGTGAAAACTAGCAAAAATTGCACTGATTAGGAGCCCCAGTGCTTGTTCTGGCTGAAGCAGAAGCAGTGGTGAGAGGGTAACATGCCCCTTTACTGCATTAGCTGCCAAGCTGACACAGCAAAGAGGCCCAGACTGAGCCTGTTGC